>CM061355.1:24179153-25504153 GCA_030867105.1 Liasis olivaceus | reverse complement strand
TAAAACTATGGTTGTCTATCTGAGCCCCTAAAATGGAGGCGCTCTGGAGCAATAGTAATGATGATGATAAATAAAATATGAAACTATGTTTTATAACATTTAACATAAATATAAGGAATTGTTCTTAAACATTTATAATGAAAAACATCAGGCTAAGAATGTTTTTGTAATCATTTAGTTATGCTTGAGGAGAATGAAAGACATATCTTTACAGTAACAATTAACTAAGTAGTTAATACAACAGTTCATTCCACACAGCCATTAGTTAAAAACCTGAAAAAATGCTTGGTATACCACCTACAGAAAAGTCTCCCCACCACCACCATGATGCTATACATATTGTAGAAAAAGTACTGATGCAAACAGTACTACATAAAACAATTATAGGCAGAATGAAAAAGAAAATTGCATTCAAATGACATAATTCTTTTAAAAACACTTTAAATACTTTAAATTCTGTTTTTTCTGTTTTTTTCCCTATTACAATAAATTCTGTGTTGTTTTTTTAAAATCACAAAAAGACCAGCATGGACTTTTTAATGTGTAGATCTAACTTCAAAATATAAGCCACAATTTTAGGGTTTTTTTTTCTTTTTTTAAGGCTTGACTATTTCTCTCTTGACTTGAGACTTGCTATAACAGAAGGTCTGCTTACTTATTTAAGGAAAAATCTTACACCTGACACTGGACTTGGCCAACTGTTCATCTTCTTCTTACCACAAACTTCAAATACTTCTGTTGGTCTAATGGTATCTGCTTCATCTGCAGTACCTTTCCAAGATCTTAGGGTGATGATCTTTATCAACTTTGCTACCTGATATTATTATAATTCAGATCTGGTCCAAGATATGTAGTAGCTTGAGGTGACACAAGATGCTCCACCTTTCCATTCCATGTAGGAAAGTTGGTGGGACTGGCACTTGAGTCATCTTTTGGTATTGATAATAGGATAATATATTCCAGTGCATCTGAAAGCTAGATTGGGGAACCAGAGTAGGCTACCTGGACACTCTTCCATTCCAATGCTTTGCTGCTGCTCCCTAGTATTTAGTGTCTTTCTTTGTATAATAATAGACCCAGCCCTCTTCTAACTGGAGATTCTAGAATTTAAAACTTGGGACCTTTCATAGGCCAGGTATGTACTGTAGACTTCTAGATGAATTCAACATTCATTCCTTTAGGACATCTCTCTGACAACCAATCTCCCTTTTTGTCCATTCTTTTTGAAGACTGGCTGGAATCCAGGCTAATACATTCAAATAACTATTACATGTGGGTTTGGTTCTTTCTCAACAACATGAAGAAGAAATAGAAGCATATATAGGAGTCTAAATTTTAAACAGGATTGAGATTGCTCCAGCTGAACTCAGATTCTGAAAATACTGGCATAGTGAAATCAGTTTCAGTACCCATGACAGCCAAAATGACCTAATTTCTCAGATCGTCACTAGCCACTCAAGTCTAAATTCTCTTTTCAAGTTAATCTCTAAGGTTATGCATAAAAAATGAAACCCTACCCATATAAAATCTATGAATAATTATAAGGTTGCCTAAGAAGCAAATTAGTGACTCCATGTTTATTTGGTAGGTGTAGCTGGGAGATATTCTATGTATTCCTTTGTATTCTACCTCCATGAAGCAGTACAATATATACACATTTCAGCTGTTATGAAATGTTTTTAAACCATCTATGAGATTTTCATACATAGGCTTGTGCAGTGATGTGCTAATCAACCACCCATATAAACGTTCACATGTATCTTGGTGTGCCATCTTCATTTGGCATAGAAAATTGCTGCAAGTTAGATTCATCACATTCAATGTGCCAACTTCTGGTTTGGAAATTCATTTGCAGTTAGCAGTAAATGTCCAGATACAGAGGTAGAGCCTTGCAGCCTGGTGCCCACTCCCAGTTCAGTGACACCCCATCTTTTAAATAAATGAATGAGATGTCTTGGGGAGGTGGGGGCAGAAGAGAACAACACTACATTAGGAGAAAGAGATGGGAGTGGGAATGAGAACCTAGAGAGATAGAGGAAGAACCATAAATAGAGATGGGACAAAAGATGTCTTGCCTAGGCCTACTTTAACCTGACAGAATCAGTGCACAAATTTTGTAGTCTAATTAGGTTCCATATAAATGTATTATGACAAAGGTTTCTGATCAAAATTGTAAGATACTCCAAAGCTACTTTACCATCTCTATTTTACCTTTCCCCATTTTTAAAATCCAAGTCCCCTTTTATTTGCAAAATGTTGCTATAATCTGTGCTCATAAATATTTACTACTAATATTACAAGTGACTTTAAATGTTTTAATGTCCCACATAATTGTTCAACAGCAACTAACAGCACAATAAAGAACTTGGTTGGGTCAAATGTTTAGTTGTACTAACAGTCAAATATATTCTTGTGTGACGCATAAATGAAAGGAATTCTATGATTTCTATGAAAGGAGTTCTCTTGTAACTGGAGCATGTGGGAACTATGGCATCTTCACAATGTTTACAACTTAGACATAAACCATTTTTTAAAAAATTGAAATTTAATTTTAATTTTAATGAGTCGATACTGTTTCTTTTTTCAGTCTCACATGGAATCCTGTGAAATGGTGCAGCTATTGCAAAGAGGTGTTAAGCTCACTTTCTCATGCATTCTAAAGAATCTCCTGCCATTTTCAAAGCATGCACAGCCTATTCCATCTGATGATGAACAGATGAAAAGAAATATACTGTCTTTCCAGAACTAAGCACTACAGTCCCAACTGTTTTCAATGAGATTCTCTTTTGCTAAAATCAAATAATGCTAACATTAATGCTAATGCATAATGCTAACATTAAAACACATAATTTGGCTCCTCACCAAATGTTGTTCATCATTCATTAGGAATATACAGTATTTTTTCCCTAGCTTTATGAAAATAGGATGATATTTTGAAATATTAATTGGAATGCTTTACCAGAAGGATATGCACATTCCCATTTTAATAGCTATTTGTAATAGCATTCTATATTGTTTTCAGATGTACGTTCTACTCTTCTATGCAGTTCATAAATGTACTTTCTTTTACTATATTGCTTCAGTCGTAGGCATTGATTTGCAAAAAAATGTAGGTCAGGCACCATCCTTGACTCCAAATGTATTTTCAAAAGCACTTCCAAGTATTTCAGGCTAAGCTATTGTATGCTGTTAACAATTATCCCTGACTAAATAATTGTTACCAGTGTTCAGCATCTCAGATTCCAGATTGTATACCACACAATAAAATAACCACTGCAATAAGTTATATTGTATCAATACATTATATTGTCATGCAGTAGAAACTACTTTTTACTTATAGACCCCAATAATGGATTGCAAGTCTTAATTCCTCTCAGGTGTGTCAGAAGCCACACTTCAGCAGTGTGGTTATTTGTTAGAGGCTCTTAATAAAATTATAGATTTCTCTCTTATGGTTTCTTTTTACCCAAAAGAAACAGAACTTACCTTGAATCCTTGCCTCCCAGCATAGATTTTTTTTTTTTTTTTTTTTGCCACTTTGCTTTTAAACATGTCAAAGAACAGAGGCAAGAATACCTAAGGCCCCTCCACATTCAGCATTTGCATCAATCAAGGATTGATATTATGCCTTTGTATTTTCATAACACTGGCATTCCTTCTGCAGCTGAACTGGCTAACTCTGGCTCACCTACAGAACAGGAAGAAACACTACAGATAATTGTACTATAATTTTAAGGCTGGAACTGTGAGGAGGAAGCTTCATCATAGGAAGACTTTCCACCTTGTAGCACCTCTTGAACCCTCAGTTCACCCCATTCTCCTACAATCAGTTACCACATTTTTTTAAATTTAAGGTTTCTCATCTGATGCTCTACAAACAAACTCAATAAGGAACTGACTGGATACTGAGTTTTGTTCATTTCAGCTGCTCACTGGCAGGAGGACTGATTAGTTCAGGGCTAGCAGTGAGTATTGTGAGGACACCAGAAGTGAGGACACTTGCAGGGCAGCACAAAAATTCTTGTGGAAGTGGGGAGGTTAAATTGGTAGCTATATTGAACCTCTTTTTAGAGAGATCAGATCTGGACTGCAAATCTGGACAACCACTACATGACTTCAAGGAGATTTGGAAAGCTCTGTTTCTTGGCATCTAGAGGTCATCTGGATTTTTATAGCCTGGATCTGGTAGCCCTACTTTCTCTCCACTTTTAGAATTAAACTGAAGGAACGTACCAAGAACTGCTGGAAGAAGAAACAAAACAATAAGCTTCTAGAGCTAAAACCAACTATTGTTAAATTTATACTAAGGCTGAAAATGCTATTCATTTTTGTCATATTAGATATCTTTTTAGAAAAATACCTTGTACCTTCCTCCCAGAAAGGATCTCTTAGGGTGATGAATACCAAAATCAAACATTCAGATAATAAACACTCTAAATGCTAATTCTAAAACAATAATATTGGAAGGCCAAGAAAATATATCCTAGTTTAGAAATGTAGATTTAAATTGAAAATGTATTTGTAATTTTTAAGTGCCTACGGAAAGAAAAACATTTTAATTCTCTGTGAAGGGAATTTCATGTGAAGTAATTTGGAAAACAGTGAGCCACCACAGATAGTAAATCTTAATAGGGCTTACTTCAAAATAGTCATTTTGTGCTATTCATATTTATTTTAAAATATTTCTTTAAAATCTTTCAAAGAATTAAAAAATGGTCATGGAATCCTTATGATCTGTATCTATCCCAGGAGGAAATACCATCTTATGCTTAACTTGAAGTGTTATGCATGCTTTACTGGAATGTCTTTCAGTTTAAGGTGACATTAAATGAACTGAAAGATCCTTTGCTAATATGGTATTTATTTTCTGAATTTTTGCAGTCCCTGGGTCAAACAAACATACATCAATCCCCTAAGATTTTAATCCCCAGAACTAATTAATTTTTATTCACCCAACATAGTGTTCTCTACCTTTACTTTTCTTGCTTGAGATGATTTATTAGATCAGAGAAACAAAGCACAAAATTAAGTCCACATCAATCACAATGAATCTGAAGGAGTAGCAACAGTGCCTTAATGAAGTTCAAAATCAGACATTGTTTCCCTAATGAAGGAATGGGCAGAGAATGGGGCAAAGCTATGTGATAGGGAAGTAGTACACAATCTTTATTTTGGTCGTCTGGAATTGAAATTTAAGACTGAGCTTTTCCAACCCCATCCAAGGAGGATGTTATTCATTAGTAGATCATTACTCAGGACTTCCATTTCTCAGGTTTTGAGAGACTCTTCTTACAGGAATAGGAGATCACTGTTACACTTCAGTAAATTCATAGATTATTACTTATGGAGATGAATTATTCTGGAGGGACACAAGATTAGTACATTTGAAGGGATTTTTCCATTTTATTATAATAACTTTATTAATTTTTCTAAAAAAGGAACAGTAAAAACTAACAAAAACTAATATTAAGAGAAAGAATAAGAAAGAATAGAAAATTTGAGAAAAGAGAAAATAGTAAAGATCAAAAGTGCAGAAAAGAAAAAGAAACAACAGCAACAACGAAAAAATTGACTTCCAACCTTCCTTGCAATAGATATAAGTAACAATATATACATCAAACTCTTACTCTAAATTTAAAACATTACTTCCATTATTTCTATTAACCTACATTATTTCTTTTAAACCATATTATTTCTATCTATTTTATTAAAGGATATCTACATTTCTTTTTAAAAAAACAAAAAACAAAATCAGAAGATGAAAGGTAATTTCCTTCTTCAACCTAATCACCACCCACTAAACGTAACCCTGTTCAAAGGTAGCTATAGTTGACCGTGCAGATCTTACAATGGAAGTTCTGATAACTGGGTCACTCAAAGGCTTTTCACATCCATATTTGTGGGTGTTTCAGCTTAGCTTGAAATCTGAAAGGCTGTTTGAAGTGTAGCCCACTTTTATGGCCACACCATGAGCTTACTGAAGTACTGTATTCTTGTTGAACTAAATAGGCTTTGGAGCAGCTCTCCCTTGCCAACTGAATTTTTTTGTTATTTATTGTGAGCCCTCTAACACTTCATGCCTGAGGCCTCTGGCACTGTCAACATTGAGGGCACTCACCATTATTATGCTGGTTTCCTTTCTTTATAAAATTTTTGCTCTCTGTTTGCCAACCATTGGATTGTTCTATATAATCCATGGGTTGGCCAGCTCCAACTGGCTGTCTCTGAGAAGATCCACCAATTTTCAGTCACTAAGAAGTTTTTAAAAGAGGCTATTTTATTCTTCAGCAGGAGAAAAGAAATCCAAAATGGAAATGTGACCTGGATTTGTCAGGCAATTTGAGTTACCATGGAGTTTAAAAGACTACAATTTTACTCTTGCTTTTCATGCATTTTTTCTTCCAACAAGGCTTCTGAATATGTCCCCAAGCTTATTAGCCTAAAAAGCTGAAGACTGATGTATTGCACTTAAATTGGTTCTGCAATTGACAGGATATTTATAAGAAAATTATAACGTATCTATATCAGTTATAATTTCAAGTCAGTATTTTTATAGAATTGCACTGTAATCTTATGCATGCATATCTATGAGATTTATTGCCATGAAAGGGTGCCATGAACGGGCCCTTATACTACCTAAGAAAAATTTAAGACACTTATTTAAGACATTTAAATAAATAAATAAATAAATAAATAAACAAGCAAGCAAGCAAGCAAGCAAGCAAGCAAGCAGATGCTGTAGTCTCCATTTTGTGAGGTGGTCCATGATTTCATCAGGCAGATTTGCAGGATCAAATTCAGATCTATATAGCATAGCATTATATATATTTTCAACATGCCAAGACAGAGATGGATTGTTCTAAGGACTGTGCAGGATGAGATATATGTATATATTTAATTTTCAGAAAAGGAAAACAAAAGAACAAAAACCCTGACTGTAGCTTTCAAAATTCATTTTCCTTGCCTTTAAGGTGCTGATTTTAAAAACTCAACAAAAAATACAACTTTAATAGGGTTTTATTTATTTCAGAAGCTATCAAAATAAGCTTTATTTTCAGTAAAGTCAAGCCCTAGGGCAGTGTTTCTCAACCTTGGCAACTTTAAGATGCGTGGACTTCAACTCCCAGAACTCCCCAGCCAGCCATGCTGGCTGGGGAATTCTGGGACTTGAAGTCCACGCATCTTAAAGTTGCCAAGATTGAGAAACACTGCCCTAGGGTTACAAAGTCAATGCAATCAAGTGGAGAGTTATGTTAATCATCAATTTTAGGGCTGGCAAGCAACCTTTTCTGATGGGATTAATAACATGTTATTTCTAGTATGGTTCGTGACCATGTGAATTTTGTTTACTTTGATGATGTCACTGATAAGCACCTATTGCAAGCTAGTATACGTTATCACTACTTATGTGAAAGCACCTTTAATCTTGAAAACTGAAATGCCCCCCCAAAAACATTAACATTAGTAGTAGTTCTGCATATAGTTTAGATTCCATTTAGTTTGTATTATATTCTGTTGAACTAATTCAGAACTCCCAATGCATTTACAAGTATATTTGCTAGATAATATGCTGGAGAGTATGTACTGTAATACATGTTGGAGAGTATGTACTGTAATACATGCAGACTGAGGGTTTCCACAAGAAATGAAGCCTTGGTGGATGGGAAACACTCTCCATTTATGAAGAGAACACATTGCTCTCTAAGTACAGAGTTCAATTATCTCCAAACTATAGGATCCAATAACCAAAATGCATGAAATATTAATGTACTTTGCGGTTGTTTTAAAGTTCTCAAATCAAGTTCAAGGCAGGTTTGAAAGGCAATATTAATGACTGTTATTCATCACGCTAGACACATAGTCTGTCAAATTCTTTTCTTATAATCATCCCAAATTTCAGGTCCACAGCTTTCCCTATTATTTTTATTAAAGAGAGCTGTAAGTGGAGAAGCACTTACTATATTATAGCATCTGTAGCACCTTCTATAGCATCTGTAGGGGCAAGAGGGGCAACGATAACACAGGCCTTGTGACCCAAGGGTTGGAATGTTGTTATCATTGCTGCTTGTTATGGGCACGACAGCCTCATAGTGTCCACATAGTGGAGAGATCTGGGAATGGGTCTTCCTATAAAGTCACTTGCCATATATGACAGACTCATCTACATGCCCTAGATTTTAGGGAAAAGAAAAGAAAAAGGTCAGGTTGTATTTCATATTTTGCATGTATAGGGTTTATGGATATTAAGGTCAAGGTGATTCTCTAAGCAACCTGGGGTTTTCCTGGATCACAGATGAAAGGACAAGTGACTCATCTTTAACAACAACAATCCTAGTCACATTGTTTCACTGGTGTATGCTTAATGAAATCGCTTTCTTATTTGTTCACTTCATGATCAAGATTGTGCTGAACTGTGTTCATAATGAAATATTACACTATTTCATGATATTAAAAATGAATTATGAAATCCCACTGCAACCACTGCTTCTTTCCCTAGAAAAGCCAACATAATAAAATGCAGAGGAATGATAAATGGTTCCATTTAAGCTTGCAATCCCAGACACCCATACCTATGTTCTGCTGAACATAATGGGCCTTATTTTTTAAGATGATACATATCAGAATGCAATATAAGTGAATATTAGGGAAAGCCATGGAGTTTGCAAAATGGATATCTCTAAATCCCTTATATCAAGTAAATGATTTAACAGAGGCAACTGTGAAACTGATGATTATCTGCTGCAGGATATTATGGGGCTATGGAAGTCTGTCAAATACAGGGTGAGAATTCTTTCAGCTCCAGTAACTATAATCCTGGGATGAAGCAGTCAAGCATCACTTCCTGCTTAAGACAAATATCATTAGTCCTTAAACAAAAGTGGGGGAAAGGTCCAATGGGCTCTTGGTCCTCAGAGGTATTCGTAGCTGCCCTTGTTACCAGCCCACAGAGCTGTGAATAAATCCGTGGCACAGACAGCTGAGAAAATAAAAGCACTGAATAAAAAGAGTTTATATATTTTTTTAACAGTTCCTTATTACAGCTGGTGATTTCAGCACTCGATGATCTCACAGTCTGCTGTGTGGCTGCCAGAGAGCCTGCATACAAATAGATGCTTTTGTACCCATGAACCATAGAAACCTGCATCAAATTGGCCTGCTTTCCTTAACTGAGCTGCACAAACAAAGATGAGTTTGTTGCTGATCAAGAAACAAGAGCTTTGTTTTGTAAGACTCTCTGAATGTAGTGCACTTAGCCACGGGAGAAGGTCCACAGTATAAAATGAAGCAGAGAGAGAATGAGGAGAAAGAGAAACGAGAGGAGAATAGTGAGCGGAAACCAGGCAACAAATCAAAGTGTAGACTCTTCTTGTGGATATCAGTGTTGAAAGTCTGCTGAAACTTCTTCTCCCCCACCCTTTCCTCTTTGTGAATACTAGTCACATTTCACAAGCTGAATAAAAATGAAAAGGAAAGGGCCTTTCATTAATGGAATGCCTTTTGATTTGTAGAGCAAAACTGCGAGAGCCGATGTAGTCGCAAAGAGGATTAGATTGTCCCTTTGCTGACTCTGAATTTTTTTCTTCTCCCTTTTGGTAACACCCATTGAGAGGGGAGGAAATTCAGTACCACTAAAGAAACTGTTGTATTTGGTTACAATAGGCAAGCTCTCTAAAGCTGAGACGGAATATGTGAGAAGAGAGCTAATAGTCATTTAAATTTAAGGTTTCATTAAGAAGACCAGCAAAAGGAGAACCACATCTGAATTCCTTTGGGATATTAAAAGGAAACTTGCAACAACCCCTATTAAAGAGTTTCATCTGTGTAGAACACAGATGAAAAGACTTATCTGCCTAAATATTTTAATCTCTCTCTCCCTTTCCCTCTTCTCTTTTTCTCTCTCAACTTGTTTCCAGTTCCTCTGGTACATTTGCATGTATATCAGACTAACACTTTCCAACATTTGATAATGTTATGGTTATTTGACCGATCTATATTTCTGATGATGTGATATCCAGCATATGAGAAGCAACCTTGAGTAGTACTATCAGGATCCCATTCCCTTACCCAATCCTCCTGAAATTCTCAGCCAATTCTAAAAAATTAGTGAGACTGATTTCACTTATGCAGAAGTTGTGAATATTCTTCATCAAGATTTGTCGTTTGTCTTTAATCACAGTTGCTCTGTAATTTCCTGTTAGTCAGACTCTACAAAAAAGGAGTTTGTATCCTTACCAATTACCCTGCAACCAAATTATCCACATTGCCAAAAGAAAGAATCCCAATATCCCAACTGCATGGCAAGATCTTCATTAGAAGGAAATAAAACCATTCTCTTTTCTGAAACAAGTCAGGGTGCAAACTACTTCAGCAGTTTCCTCTCAGGCTAAGATACAATTAGACCTTATCAGATGAGGAAAGTTCTGCACTGAAGGACTAAAATAAAGCATCAGCCAAATCTCTGATTGCTGTGTAGGGGTGCAACTTAATACATCAATGAACATATACTCTCTATTTGGAATTGGTTCAAACACTGGATTAGATAATATAGTACAAGGATAGGCAATCCTATTGAGCTTTGAGGCAGATATTGTATGAGTTTTTGAGACTGTGTCATGAGTATTTTCCAAAATAGATGCAGAGACAGAGAGGCAAAATGGCTGCCTGAGTGCACAATGAAATTTCTAGAAAAATAACAGGCCCTAAGGCATTATGTTACCCACAGATCTAGATTATTGTTGGTACATCTAAGTAGCACAATTACGTCTTCCTCAATCTCAAATTGCACACAGTTTCAAATGCCACTAGCAGAATTACTGAAGGTACTGTAATAGTTATAAAAGCTACACTTATGAGTGCCATGGGAGGACAGGGGAGCAAATAGTGAAACACACTATGCACACAAGTACAGAATTATGTAATTTGTGCAATGACATCATGACAAAAACATGTTGACATCAATTTGGTTTGTACAGGCAACACTGGCCACAGTTATAAGTAGTTTTTCCTACAAAACTTCCTTTTAAGACTTACATCATATTTTACTACAAATCTACATTTATTAAGAAAGATGGAATTTAAATCAAATAAATAAAACAGTCATGATTAATTAATAGGAACTAAAGACACCTTGCCTCATATCATGATGGCTGCTTTCAATCTGTGTGAGATCTTGTGTGAGAAACTAGCAGCTTCGTGTTTCAGCTCAGCAGAAAAAAACACAGAACTGAGCTTTAGTTCATTCACCGTTTTGCCAATATAAGAACCATCAGTCAAGTGCACAACTAAGAGAGCTTGGGAAAAGTCATCTAAACAAGCAAGAAGGATGGCAAGTGAGGCAGTTTTAAAAGTGAAAAGGATTAGTTCAGCAGGAAACAAAAGACATGTTTTTTGGGGAGGGGGATACAGGCATGTGATATTAGTCTCTTTTTCTCTCCCTCTCCCTACCTTCTAAGTTTCAGAAAAAACTACAGCAGAACATCCAGAAGATTCTGATGGTATAAACAACTCTTTGCAATCTGGGAAGAATCGGTAAATCTTTTCCATCCAAAAGTACTGGGACTATAACTCTGAGAATTCCCAGCTCACATGCCACTGGTTGGAATAAATTTTAGTTATATTTGAAGTTAATGCCTAGAGGTTCTTCAGAAAAGTCTCCATTAAAGGTGACCTCTTTTTGAAAGGCTGACTGTCCAGGGCTGTTCTGAATTTAAAATAAAGAACCATAAGAACCAGAGCCTTCAAATTGCCCATTAATAGATGGTAACACACCTTATCAGATCACAGTTGACATAGTTGACCCACATTTTATCAGGTTACAGTCTTTCCCAGTATGGTAAGATGCAGTGTATTTCTAATAAAATTAGAATAACTATTTCTAAATGTGGCATATTTTATGGAAATGTTGTTTTTAACTGTCTGGGATGCATTCCTCCGTTGCCCTCTCTCCATTTGTTTTTGCAATGCATATGTGAGACATAACACTCAGAGATCATGACAAAAACATGTATTTCATTAGAGAAGTATTTCAGAAGCACACATATCAAATTCCTTCTTGGATTTACTTTTTAATATCCTCTTGCAATTGGGCCCATATTTAATCTGGGAAATTTGTTCCCTGTGGCCCTAATTTGTCCTTCATTTCTTGGAATGGTATGACACATTCTCCAGAAACAAATAAGAATTGGTCTGGTTGGATATAATCTTGGGGCTTAGTAAAAATGCATCACATGGTAATTCCTTTGCAATATCAAATCTTCCCATTGCATCTTAATCTAATACTCTAGGGCAGTGTTTCTTAACCTTGGCAGCTTGAAGATGTGTGGACTTCAACTTAAGAAAAGCTGATATTAACCAGATCAAAGAGCAATAATTTCCATGCACTTCTTCATGCAGTCTAATCAGTCCCTTGAATCATATTCAGATTTAGAATTTACTCCAATGTCACAATACTTTCATTTGTATCAGCTTGAAATGCATTGTTCCTTTGTGTCTTGAGAAGAAAATATCATAAAAGGCTGTTTCTAACATCACTGAGGCGCTGGGTATTTAGCTCCCTTCTGAGAAATTATGAATGTCACAAACAATCTCTTTATGAACATAATAAATGGAACAAAAAAGTAGAACTTTTCCTTATCGCAGTTTACAGAGTCTCATAACATTCTGCAGTTTGCTTTTGGTTTGAGAATATCTGTTGCTTGGCAACCGAGTAACCCTTATCTTCTAAAGGTGTCATTCGGGTAAATTGTATTTCTAAATACTAGCTGCTTCTTTCTTAATATGCTACCCAGTAAACAATACCAAAAAGCCATTAATATTGAGGAGTACCTAGAGAGACTTCAAAAGATTTGTACCATTTATTATTCATGCAACAGCCCTGATGCTTCTGCTAATGACACATATTTTGGGCTATGGAATACATGAAAAAATATAATTGGCATATCAGTTGCCATGGGAGAAACTCCATGGGTACTGTATGATCATCTTCCTCTTTCCTCCCCACCTCACCATGCCCACCACTCACCTAGCAGAAGCTAAAATATCCTGACGTTTATACTAATTGCAGGCTCCAAGATTATTTCCTAGAAAGCTTTACAATTAGCTCAGGAAGCTATGGTTTAATCCAAGGTTCTTGACTCATTTTATCTCTGTAAGATAATCAGTGGCATTTCTATCAAAGAAACTTCCCCTGGAAACAAAGCCAGAGTGCCTGCTTTTTCGGTGAACAGAAGGCTGTGGGTTACAAGCTGTGCTCATTTCAGATGTGGTCATCTGGAAGTAGGAAAAAGTGCTATATCACAATTGTTGGAAAGATTTAATATTTATGTTTATAAATATGTATAAGAATCAATTTGCTATATTATACATTAGGATTTTATACACATTACTTTTTCTATTTTATTATATACACATATACTAGATACAGAGAAAAGGACCTGTTTATATCTGCAGAAGATTTAGCATTTGTTTTCTTTTGGGCAAACATGTACTTTCAATGAAAAATAATGGATGAAGCCACAATCTTCTACATAATTACTAAGGAGGCAGTCAAACTGAAAGCAGTGACTGATTTCTGGGTAAATATGTTTTGATCAAATGCCAGTGATACATGAGCAACCTTATTTTTGACTACATTTGGGATGAATATCAGATTTCATCCAATGCTGGATGTTGAATCACTTCAAGAATTTAGTTTGTTATTGAATTGTGTATCAATGATGAGCATCTTGTTGTTAAAATGTATAAGCTTTTGCTGAGATTTGAAACAGAAGATGAACAAATTGAAGATTGTATGATAAAATGGGCTAAAAAATTTGGATATAATATACAAATGGAACAATGGGAAAATATGTGGATGAAAGGGTTAACATTTGTTATAATTTGAAGGAGAATTTCTATAAAATGATGTATAAATGATATTTGTCATCAGAAAGATTGTCAAAAATGTACAAAGGGGTTTCAAACATACGTTGGAAATGTGAACAAGAAGAAGGGACCTTTTATCATCTTTGGTGGACATGTAATAAGGCTAAAAAATCTTGGACCCAAATACATATATTAATTCAGAAGATTTTGAAGGTTAATATACAATTAAAACCAGAGACTTTCCTTTTGGGACTGATGGATAAACAATTGGAAAAAGCCCATGGACCTTTGTTTTTATATATGATAACTGCAGCTAGATTTTTATATGCTCAAAGGTGGAAAGACTCGACGTTACCTGCAAAGGAAGAATGGATGGTGAAGATGATGGAGTTAGCTGAGATGGCAAAATTGACAGCTTTGCTTAGAGAAAAAACATTGACTAACTTTAATGCCAATTGGAAGCCCCTTTTGGCCTTTTTGCAGGAGACAGAAAAAAAATGAAATTATGATATATGGATTTGATGATTAGTCAAATTAATAGGTTATACAAAATATGTAAGTTAAGATATAGTTTTAGAATAAGAGGTTATTATATGATTTATCTATATCTTCTATATAAGAAGTCAGAAGTCATTCTTTTTGTAATTTTTCCTTTTCTTTACTTTCCATCACTTTTGTATTCTTTCTATATTTCTAACTCTGTTGTTCTGTACTTCTCTCTCTGATTATTAGTTCTTGTTTGCTTTTATCTTTATGCTTTTTATGGCTTAATAAAGTTCTTATTAAAAAAAGCATTTAGTTTGCTAGCAGCAACATTACTGTACTTATACAGTACTTAATATAATGAAAGGCACCACTAAATTTACAACTTGTACAGAACCATTAGATAGTTACATACAGGAACTGCTCTTTTGTAGACATTTTTAATCTTTTCTAAACTTGATGCTCTGATGGAACTGTGAATGCACACAACTCAAATGTGACAATGATGACTTCAATCAGATCAAGACATTGTGCACTGATACACTGGAATGCCAAATACATATTTGCAACTTCTACTGCTCTCACTATTCACAAAGGATACAAAGGTTGCCCATTCCTTGCTCGGTGGTAGTAAAGGTGAAGTTGCTGCTTTCCAAACCAGGTTTCCATAGCAAAGCTGAAGGTAGTATGAACTGATATCATCAATAAAAAGAAGAATAACCAAAACAGGTAATAACAACATGAAGTATATGAATTGAAAATTAATTAAAATAATTGTTGAAACACCAGGAGAGATCAATGTAATGGGAAATTATAATAAAGGCAATGAAAGAACAGATATGTATATATTCCTTAGGATATTGTCTATGGAAAAAGGCAACCCATTTTACTGCAAGTAAGCTATGATAGGAATATCAGTAGGAGTGAATTATACTACAGTTATAAGTTGCCATGACTCTTTAAAGCCACAACATCTTTTTCAGGCTCACACATAAACACAGGCTGTTTTAAGGGGTAGCAAAGAGGTACTATGCTCACATTCATGCAAGATCTGAAGCATTTCTTCCAAATTATCCTTGAAATGTGCACAGCTATAGAATAGTTTTCTGAAAGTCTAGAAGGAAAGTCTATGCCATATAGCAACTCCCCAGTATGGCTACTGCTAAATGAGCATTTTGCATCTGGCTGTGCCCACCATGGAAACTGTTTGAATATGCAACCTCCTATCAGCATTGTTTTGTGACAGTGCCCACAATATGCTCTCAAAATTTCAAATGTCCCCAGAGGCCCAAAAATATTTTCTGCTCTGCTATATGTTTTATTTCCCACAGTGATTATATGTGGCAACTTCCTCTCAGGCTAATTTATCAAGTCACGTTGGTCTCTCCTTTGCTAAAATGTTTGTCCTAGAAGAGAAGAGGTACACCCCCCTAGTGTCCCCATATTCACTGGTTACAGTGGAAGCCAGAGTTTAATCTCCCTCAACTTTGCAGTTCTCTGGTTAGACTACACATTATGCTAATAACATAGCATACTCCTCTTCATTTCACTGGAGGAAGTGTGTGGGATCTTAATCCAACCTCGGATTACCTCTAGCCACTTTAATTCAGAATTCTTCTTCTTCTTCCCCAGACAGAAAATTTAAAGAAATAAATGAATGTTCTTTTTCTAAATTTCAAAAGAAAATGAAAGGAATCTTGAATCAAGGTGACTGGAGATTGTTTAACCATTCCTCCATCAGAATACAGTGGCTCTAGTCTTGATTAGAATTATGAGTTATAATCTTGAAAGTGGTGGCTCCAATCTGGATCAGAGTTATCAGTGGATTATGATCAGCACAGATTGGTGTCTTCCTTGCCATGTTGTCTTTAATGGGAGGCTAAAGCATATGAAAATATGACTAGCTGCTGATTTTGTGATGAGGGAATCCTGTCTGGCCTTTTGGTCCTTCATATTTATGCCGGACTAAAATATACATGTTTACCTGGAAGTAAGTAAGTAATGGAAAGTAATTTACTTCCAAGTAAACATGTATTGGACGGCAGCTATAGTTGCATTTTTCAGCAATTCCTATCTGGTCTTGAGATTTTCTCCCTTTCTATATTCTTGCTTCAAAATTCACTTATATGTTGAATAAATGTGTTCAAAATTTTCTCTGTTCTCATCCAAATTTAATTTAATAAATCTCTATAGAGCTTCACTGTCCTGATGGCCAAAAACTCCTTGGAATATAATATTGATTTTTTTCTCTTTATCAATTCATGTATATTAATATTTTTCTTTATCAATTCATTCCTTATTAATGTATTTCTCAAGCCTCTGAGAAAGATAAATGCTAAATAGTGCTCCTGTGTTGCTATAAGATTACATTTGGTTATGTAGCTAATATTTAGGAGAGTTTTCAAATAATAAATATGTTTCTCTATCTATAGGTGAATACTATTTGCATGATGGAAGTCAAAGATACAAAATCAATTCCTTTGTGGTTAGACATTTGCCTGTACTACTTCCATATAATTTTGAGAAAATTAAGCATGTACCTTGATTTGATTTCAACACTGTGCTTAAATCCCACTCTTTCCAATGACTCATAGTTAGCAAACTTTATCAGAGTTGCATTAAAAAACTAATATATCTAGTCTGCAATCCAAGAATGCTACATACTTTTGGATACTGATGCAGTCAGTGTAATTAATCTTACTAATTACTTTCCTAATCCAGTGCTCATAATTAAGCATAGCACCAATGATATGCTGTAATGGGCAGAAGGAATAAACTTGAGGAACAAGGGGAAGATATGGTCAGATAAAAGAAATCTAAGTCCGGGGCAGAAATGTAATTTGAGAAAATGTTTCAGACGTGAACCTCCCTAGTTCTTTGGAAGGTAAAGGGAGGGAGGGGAGAAGCACATTCAGACTTGCAAGATTCTGTTACTGTAACCTTATAATTATTAGCACCCATAACTCTGGTTTACTAATCTGGTCTACCTTGAAGGGCTGACATATGTTCACCAATTAAAATACTCCAATGATTTTAATGCTAATTTGCAATAGACAAATTAATAGCCCAACTGTATACTGCTGATGAGGAAAGAGTCCCTTTGGAAGCCTTTGGAAAAACCTTACCTTTTAAGTAAGAAGAAGGTTGGTAGAATCTATGGAGATATTCCTATTCAAGAAAAGCAATTATTTAAATCACTGAAAAAAAGAAAAGGCTCAAATAAGTAGTACTGAACCTGAAAAGAGCAGCACAGTGACAAAAGAATAAATGGAACACGGGAAGTAGAAATGAATTCAAATGAAATATAATGAAATTAATTTTCAATTGTATACAATTGAATATATATTCAATATATTCAATTTTATAAAAATCTATATTAATGCAGCAGGCAAGTAGATAGATGCCTTTAAAAAATAATTCATATTTCAGTAATTTCAGTTACACGCACAGAGGAGCTGGTTGTACTCTTAACTTTACAGGAAATCTATGATATTCTTGATACAATGAAACTCAGAAATTAATCTATATGATACTTATATATTATGTCATTTTGAAAGTTGGTAAGGATCCTCCTTGGCATACAAGCTACTGTTCAATACCCTTGTTAAATGTTGATGCTAAGATTTTAACAGCTGCATTGGCAAGAGGACGTCAGAAGGTATTACTAATAATAATTCATCCTGCATAGCCTAGTTTCATGAAGTGGCACCATGTTTTAGGCAATATAAGTCTCCGTGTTGGTATAACAGCTTTATATGCTGATTCACATGAATCTACAGTGTGAGCTTTATTGGAAGTGGAAAAAAGCTTTTTATATGGTTCAAATCAAGTTTTTGGTTCATGTGTTGCAGAAATTTAGAATTCCTATAGAATTTATTTCTTGGATTATAATGTTTTATTTAATCTTTTTGCTCTCAGTGTAATGGATTGAATCTAAGATTCACCAGTAATTAAAATGCAGCTTGAAACTGATCATGATTGTCATTATTGTAGTTGCAGTTATACACAGGTGATATTTGGAGAGGGGGGTTAATGATTATCAACAATCTTTACCTAAATTTACAGAAGTTGTACAGCTGTATGGTAAACATTCTGGGTATATAATTAATTAGAGTAAGTCATATATTATCCCAACTGGTAAGAAGGTTCCTATGAATGTTGGAAAAAAGATTTTGTTTGTTGTCCAGAAGTTATAATTGCCCAGGGACAAGTGCCAGGTTCAAATGTTCTTACATAGGTGAAAGAGGATATTAAGAGTTGGATAAGAATGCCTTTAAATCTATGGGTAAGAATTAATGCTGTAAAAATGAGCCTTGCATCATAACTGATATACTTCTTGAAAGCAATGCCTATGCTGGTTCCAAAACAGACATTATCATTTATTATATTTAAACAGATTGATAAGTTAATGGTTAAAATGTTATGGAAAGAGCCAACACCAAAGATTTCTTTCTTATGATGGTGATGGTTTTAATTTTCCTGATTTTAAACAATATAATTGGGCATATTTGTTAATCTTAGTTATGCATTGGAGTGGAAATAATATTGATTATGTACCATTGTAGGGTCAACTTGAGAGTTATTATTTAGTACCCATGCAATCTAGCAAGTCCTATAAATATGGTAGGAATTTGATTATTTTTACAACACTGATAGCATTTAGACATCTGGGCCAAATTGGGTAGAAAAATTAAATTTGATTTTTGTTATCATGATAAAGTGGTATCTGGAGTAATTCTTATTTGAATATGGCTGGTAATATACTTTTCTGGAAAACATGGGATCATAATGAATTACCCTGAATCAGACATTAAGTAACAATACTTTTAAAACTTTTGAAACTCTACAAAAGAATATAATTTATCTAGATAGGCTGAATGGCAATGCATACATTTAAAATAATGTCTACATTGTTTAGCCCATTGCAGCCTTAGAAACACCAGAAGTTTTAAAGTTGTTGAAAGTGGCCTTTGTGGAAACTAAACCAATTTTTTAAAATTCTAAATAAATTTGGATAATATCCAAGCAATTTAGAATAATTAATTGGGGTATCCTAGACTACCCAATCAATGACTCCAGGTTTTAAAAAATAGTAGGTATTTTTTATGATTTAAAAACTTAGCTAGTTCAGGAAATAAATTCTCCCTAGGAGAATTTAAACATTTAAAAAAGGTTAGCTCTCATTGGTTTTATGGTGAAGATGGAATAAATTTGAAGGAACTTTGGTACATATGTTATGGGCTTATCCACTTAGAATTCTATATTGGTTATATGCTATTGCTATGATGAACCTGACTCTTCAAAGACAGTTAAAGGCTAAAGATGTCAATATTTTATTAAACTATATCCCAAGTATCTGGCAATTTTCAATTTAGGAAGAACTTTGGTTATATCATGCTTGGACAGTGGCAAAAAGGATGATTATGCATTTGTGGAAGAATGTCTGTATCCCCAACTCTTGGCTTAATGAAATTTGTCAATTTTTAGTTTTTGAATTACCTTTGTATTGATGGAAGGACAAGACCAGATAATACGATTCTATATTGTCTAGCTTCAATTCATTGTTTAAAAATTGAATCACAACATGGAAAAAATGGAAGAAAGTAATGTAATCTTAATAGTTTCATAACAATCTAACTACAGTGGTACCTCAAGATACGAATTTAATCTGTTCCGTGACTCTGATCGCAAGTCGAATTGGTCGCATCCTGAAACAAATTTTCCCATAGGGTTCAATGTAAATACGGTTAATCCGTTCCACCCTCTGAATTTGGTCACACCAGGAGGCAAATTTCCCCATAAGGTTCAATGTAAATACGGCTAATCCGCCCTCCGAATTTGATCGCATCCTGAAGCAAATTTCCCCATAAGGTTCAATGTGTTGCACGGCTAGGAAATTCCCCAGGCGCACTTTAGTCAGTTTCACCACTCGAGCCCTAGCGCAGAAAGAGGAAGTGCTAATGAAAGGGCCACCTGGCACCTCTTCACTAATCTGAGTGCGCGGGGGAAAGGCTTTTGTCGCGCGCACCACGCCAAGGGCTATGGACAAAGGAAAGAGTGTGGAGTTGAGGAAGAGGAATCAGTGCGGGGGGGGGAAGCTCCCGCTCCCGGCTGTGTGCCACAAAAGCCTTTCCCCCGCGCGCTGATTGCTTTCACTGGGCTTTTGTCGCGCGCACCACGCCAAGGGCTATGGACAAAGGAAAGAGCGCGGAGTTGAGGAAGAGGAATCAGTGCAGGGGGGGGGAAAGGTCCCTGTGTGCGCCACAAAAGCCTTTCCCCCGCGCGCTGATTGCTTTCACTGGGCTTTTGTCGGTGCACCACGCCAAGGGCTATGGACAAAGGAAAGAACGTGGAGTTGAGGAAGAGGAATCAGTGTGGGGGGGGGAAGCTCCCGCTCCCGGCTGTGCGCGCCACAAAAGCCTTTCCCCCTTGGTGCACTGACAAAAGCCCAGTGAAAGCAATCAGTGCGCGGGGGAAAGGCTTTTGTGGCACACACAGGGAGCTTCCCCCCCCCCGCACTGATTCCTCTTCCTCAACTCCGTGCTCTTTCCTTTGTCCATAGCCCTTGGCGTGGTGCACCGACAAAAGCCCAGTGAAAGCAATCAGCGCGCGGGGGAAAGGCTTTTGTGGCGCACAGCCGGGAGCGGGAGCTTCCCCCCCGCACTGATTCCTCTTCCTCAACTCCACACTCTTTCCTTTGTCCATAGCCCTTGGCGTGGTGCGCGCGACAAAAGCCTTTCCCCCGCGCGCTCAGATTAGTGAAGAGGTGCCAGGTGGCCCTTTCATTAGCACTTCCTCTTTCTGCGCTAGGGCTCGAGTGGTGAAACTGACTAAAGCGCGCCTGGGGAATTTCCTAGCCGTGCAACGTCGGCTGACACATTAAACCTTATGGGGAACTTTGCCTCGTGGAGCAAGCCTCCTTGCTACCGCGATCTCGCCCACAGGAAGCCGCGACCACGTGGCAGCAGGGCAAATGGCCGCGGATCCGGTTCGTAGCTTGCGGCGGACTTCGCATGTTGAGGTAAATTTTTGCGGCCGGAGCTGGTCGTATCTCGAAATTTTTGTAAGGTGGGGCGTTCGTATCTTGAGGTACCACTCAAGATGTATCTGTCTATCTCTTTAAATGGATCAGAGATGCTTATAAGAACTGAAAGAATAAAAAACCCATAAAACTACATGTTCAGTATCACGGAAATAAAAATCATATGATAATCTTCTTGCTTTTTCTGACAGTAAAGATACTACTATTGTAATTTATAGTTTATTATTAGGAAAAACAACAGGAGCAGTATTATCCATGGAGCTAGAAATCATTCATTTGTTAGCTCATGTTAGCTCGGCTAAAAGATCACTACAAGTCAATCTAAAATATGCTTTTGTTATAGAGAAGTGATACTTTGCAGTCTTCCTGACTATAAAACATTTCAGGTAATGAAACAGAGTTGGATTCTTCTTGAAGAGGAACTGAAAGATTGCACACTACAGTTTTAACATCTTAATAATGCAAAATCCAATGTACTTCTGTGCAATGCTTTCAATATGTTTATTGCAATTGTAATATCATGTATTTCGGACATGTAATGTATACATTGTTCTTTTGCCTCTTTCACACATAAAAATTAATGGTTGTAGTACAATAATAACTGTAAAAATAAACCCAGGGGGAAAAATCTTGACAAAAAATGTTTACACTAGTTAAGTTTAAAACACTCAGTTTCAATGCAGTCTCTATACCGGTGCTGTTCAACCTTGGCAACTTTAAGATGTGTGGACCTAAATAGCAGGCTGGGGAATTCTGGGAATTGAAGTCCACACATCTTAAAGTTGCCAAGGTTGAGAAACACTGCTCTATATATTTCCCTAATTCCACTGAGTTTAATGAGATGCATTCCCAAGTAAATATGTACAAGGAATAGAAACTTTAATTCATCTACATACAAGGTCAAATGATAAAGGGAACATTTTTACATTTGTGATAAACAGTGTTTTTTCTTTCTTTCCTTTGCTTCTTTCCTTTCTTTGTCTTTGTTTTCCTTCTCCTTCCTTAGAAAGCTCCCATTTTTCTCAACAGTGGTTGCTTTATGTCTAGGAAGTCCCTTTGGCATGCATGGAATATACCCCAACAGTTTTCTCCAAAGGGCTCGGTTGAGCCAGAGTTTTTGACTAAAAGACTTGTAGAACTAGAGAATGGTCTAGTCTGCAAATAATTTCAGTAGTGGCTGAGCATCTTTGCTAACCAATGTTCTAGATTAAAAAAGAATGGTAATGTCTCATCAACATTTGTAGCTGTAAATTTTTTGAACGCAGATCAACATGGAATTCTTGATTTTTTAAAAATCCTACCCAGATTTAGAAAATGAGTAAAAAGAAATATTTTTTTCCCCAAGCAGTTAAAGTGACTGATGAATAATCACATCCCCATGGGCCTAAAAGCAGAGTTTAAATCAGATGCTAAAATTCAAGCTGGCTGAGATTGCAAAGTTCTTTTCCCTGCTGCCAGTTATCTGAGGGAGCTATTTGTGAATGAGCTAGACTGGATATACAAATTTGTTCGTTATTTATCTTTATTAAAGTAGAATGTTTCCTTTTTCTTCCTTGTTTTTAGATTTTGAACTTTAAACAGCAGTTGTGTCATCTACTTCACCATGTCCTACCTAAAGGCCAATACTAACCCATCTTCACACCCAGAAGTTACTATTTGATATGGGAATGAAATTGCAATTGATGCCAATGGCAACTTCTCCTGTGCCAAATAGCAGCTTTGGGACAAGGAGTAGGGGGAGAAGGTGGCTGACTGGAGCTGCAGTGCAGGGGTGAAATTGTCTAATATAATAAAGTTCCCGTACAGTACTGATTCCATAGATAGATAAATAGAAAGACAGACAGACCAACATACTGTAGCTACTAAAACAAACCTATATTGCCCAACCTCAGATTTCATGTAACATATAATATACTGGACACATTTAATTAATAATTAATTACACTTAATTATTAAGAATTCACTTGCTAGTCTACTTCCTGGGATATGTACAATCAATTGGCACTGAAGGAAAGGGAGGAGGAGGAGGAGGAGGAGGAGGAATGGTATCTAAAACAGCATGACATGAAAGCACAATTTCCTTCTAGCCTGAGGATTCAATCTTATTTCAGTCTTAGTTATAGGATAGTGTTTTAATTACAGGAGACAAAGGACAGGCTACATAGTGCATATAGTTTTATCGAATCACTGGCTATTTTTCATCTATTGTGCTGCGTAAGGTAGGCGTTCCCTGTGTTTAATGGAAGGACCCATTCTGTATAAACCTATTCATCCTCTCCCAAATTAGGTGTTCAGATATGGGATGTTAAACCTTCCATTTTATTTGTTGGAATTGGAGACTAGCTTACAAAAACAATTCAGTAAGAAACCTAGCCAGAGAACAACATGAGACAGAAAAATACAATTAATTCTTTAAAAAAGAATCATCTCAAATTCTGATTTCTCTTCAGATCATAATGTTAACTCTTAAATTCAAAGCATTAAAACTTAAATTCAAAGCATTTTCAAATATGGCTGAAGCTTTCTCTATGTTAAAGATTGAATCCAATATTTTTAATTAAACACTGAACAACCCAAATAGAACATTGGGTCCTATTGAAACTAGTTATGGTTGACCAGAAATTAATCCTTTCTTTAAGGATTAATCAATTCATTCCAAGCAAGAAGTTATAACTCTCCTCAACATACCACAAAATCCTTCTAATAATATGAATATCAGGTTTACTCAAAATTAAGTCTCAATGTTGTCAATGATAATGGTGATCTATCAAGTCTGCTTATAATTACAGAAATGCATCATGCATATTTATTCAGATATAAGCTCTACTGAGGCTTGTATGAAAGAGGATATAGTTCTTTTCCAAGTTGGGTGCAGTGGATTGGAGCTTTTTAAGCTTTTCATTTATTTATTTGGAAATAAATCCTTGTATATTTTTAGACTCTTAGAGAGGGAAGGAATCATAAATCCATTGAGTCCACTTAGTACAGAAATCCAGCCCAAAACAACCCTGACAGATGACTACATAATCTTAGCTAGAGTACATCCAAAGGCAGATGGCTTACTACCTTTCTGGTAAATTGGTTCCTCTGTTAATCCATCTTACCATTAGAAAGTTTTTGTTGATATTCAACTGAAATATACCTTCCTGTAGCTTAAAGCTAGTAGTTCATTAAGACAGAAGATAACTAAATGTGTGTCTTTTGCTGTGTAATAGCTCTTCAGGTGATAGATCTCTCATTCAATCTTCATATCTGGGTTAGACTAAACTAACCCAGATTTCAGTCCCTCAGATAGTATTGTCATACCAATCCTCTGATCATATTTTCTCCCTTTATCTGAACCTGGTCCAGTTTACAGTATCTGAATTCTTAAAGAGTGGTGATCAAACCAGAAAGAGTACTCCAGTGTGGTCCATTCAGTGCAAATTAGACCAGTTGTAGGAATTCCCATGATTTAGAAACCATGTCTCTAATGACACAACCCCCAAATCAATTATTCAGTCAATCAGTCATTCAATTTCTATTTTTAATCTTTTACCACCATAGCATCCTGCTGACTCATATCCAGCCTGTAGCTAACTATAATTCCAAGATCCTTTTCAAATGCAGGTAAATGAACTTTATACCTGTGCATTAGATTTCACTTTCTTAAATGAAAAACTCTGCACAAACATACAGCTGAATTCAGCTTGCACAGTATACAGGTTTATTTTGCATACATCTGCAAGCAGCTAGGAATAAAAAAAGCTCACATATGGCATGTTAACATACTTGCCACACAGTATAAATAAAAGAGAATACAATCTGCTGTTTGCAACACACAGTTCACCTCGCTTACATGTGTGTGAAGTGTCCAGCAGTTTTCAAGTACAGTAATTAGTTTGTGTTGAAAAGTATTTGGAACAGAATTCTGTAGTCAACAAATCAAGGAAACACATATAAAAAGTGAAGCCAGAGCAACAAATTTAGCTTGTTTGTAGTCTGGTTCGTATATTTTTTTTTTACTTTATCATGACTCTCTGGATACTGTGAATCTTTTAGAAAAGCATGTCTCAGTTCCTTCCGCCCACATAACAAATGCTACCTGGGCTCTGTTGTACTCTATTTTAACACTGTGTAACCGCTAATATGCAACCTACACAATGGCAGTCCTAATTAACATTTTGCAACAGATTGCATGGATATATTGTATGTTATAAATACATGTCAAATGATATGGGCCTGTTTTTGCTGCACCTGAGGGAAAATAGATGCTGCCGAAGTACCTATTCCTGTTTAAACTCTGTTCCTAATAGCTTAAAATCAAATTGTTTTATATTAGTAGGGGCGTTTCCTACTTGAGTAATTATCTGTACTTGATATAAAATATTCTGACAGAAGTAACTTTTTTGAGGAAGGGATTGTTAATGCTTTGTTGCATTTTTGGCTTTAAATCTAGATGTTCACCCCGTCTGCAAATCGTTCTATTGCATCTTGAACAACTCCACTTTGTATATCTTTTTAAAATCACATTAGATAACTGGGGAAATCTCTTAGCTTTAGTGAGTGGCAGTTCATATAAAGTTTTCTCACCTCTCTGAATCTATGCAATCTGCAGAACTGAAACAGTGCCTTCGCCACTAAATGTTGCCTGGTTACATTACCACTTTTCATACATCCCTGATATCACTGGTCATGAGATTTATCTGGAATCACAGTTTTACTATATAATCAGTATTTGTGATATTGTTTATTTCAGAAATCCTGCAGAACAATTAATTTATTTATTGAAAACATTTGATTCTCCCAATATTACCAACAAATTCATCCCAAGTCCTTCCATCCATCCAGGAAAGCATTCCTTGTACATACAACACTTCCTATATTTGATATTATAATTATAGTTTTTTTAAAAAAGAGCCATTTTCATTCAAGCCCATTTCTTTGCTGAAGAAGCCACCTTGAGTGGATACCATATGACAACTATCTATGAGAAATGCTGACAATGCAGTCCCAGTACAGAAGCAGTCAGTTGCTTGAGTGTGATTAAATTGCTAAATACAAGTGACAGTTTCCTGGATAACTCCTGTCCTTCTAAAACACCTCCGATATGTTTTCTATAAGAATAGCTGATACGTTTATCTAAATAAAATAGAGTTAATTTATTTAAATTGTTTTCATTCTATATTTCCATATCATAGCATACTTTAGGCAGCACACAGTAGAAGAACTGCCAAAAGGTATTTACAGCCAGGAGAAGTAGAAGCTTTTTAAAACAGAATGGAGAGAGGGAGGAGGACAGTGGAATATTTTACCATTTTAATACAAATTATCAATAAAAAACTAGCAGTTCAGTTATAAAGAACACAGGTTAGGAAGAAAGTTGACTATTCTGGAAGGAGATACCTATGAATTGCTTGCCTATCTCCTTCTAGGTATACTCCTTGAAGGGGGAGACATTGATAATAATGCTAATTATGAAAACTAATGAAGATTGGTGATTATTTTGCATGTCTGGACAAACTGATACTATATGTATTTTTGGCTATAAAATCAGTATAAAGCATCTGCTATTCTTGTCCTATCCACTTCCAATATTCACTTCTGTAGGCAGACATGGTGAAAGATAGGTAAAACCAAGAGTCTTCACAAACTGTTTTCATCTTGTCAACCCATATTCTGTTATTATTCATAAAATCTTCCTTTCCTTTTCAACTCCAAGGTAGGAGGTATGAAAAACCTGTGTTGTTTCCTTGTGTTTAAGGACTTCTTAAGGATGTATCAGGCTTTATGGACTCACTGATCAATAAAAATCAATATGTGGGATTGTATACTTTTGTGTTATCCTCTAGGAATCACTTTGCTAGGGTGAGCAGTTTTACCCAAGAGCTTTTTTTGTAGGTGTAACAGCACTGTGGGTATGACATGTACTTGCCTCTTGGGGGAGAGGCGGTACATGACATGAACACAATGTAGAACACACAATATGCCACATATCAATGTGTGGAGTTGAAAGTACAGTGGTACCTCGGTTCACGAACTTAATTCGTTCCGCAACTCTGGTCACAAACCGAATTGGTCGTGACCCAAATCAAATTTTCCCATAAGGTCCAATGTAAATACGGTTAATCCGTTCTGACCCCTATGAATTTGGTCGCCAACCGATTTTTGATCGCGTCCCGAATCAAATTTCCCTATAAGGTTCAATGTAATTACGGTTAATCCGTTCTGAACCATATGTTGTTGTTTTTTAAACCGCAAAAATATGACACAAAGTACAGTACGAAGAGAGAGAAAGCTAACCTTGCTCAACGCGACTTCTGGCGTGGAAGACAGGAAGGCGGGTGGGGAGGCGGTTATTGCTTGGTGGGAGAGTCCCCCTCCCTACAGGAAGCCGCGACCACGTGTCACAGGAGGGAAAATGGCCGCGGATCCTGTTCGTAACCTGATGCGGAGTTCGCGAACAGGGGCAAAATTTTGCGACCGGAGCTGTTCGTGAACCAAATTGTTCGTGAACAGAAGCGTTCGTGAACCAAGGTACCACTGTATAAGAAAAGCAGAAGCCATGAAAGGTTACTACCTATAGCTTTGTGGGCTCCAATTATTGTTGTTTCAGCTTTTGAACAAGTCAACTATTTGTAAGCATATCTCCACATCTATACAGGAATGCAGGTATAAGAATTATAGTTCTTTCTTTAAAAAAAAGTATTTTTTTTTTTTACTACAAGACTCTTCCTCCCAGCTTGGAGGAACTCTCCTTTCAGAAAATAATTCTTTGCTAGCTCAAAGGAATTTCTTTGCATTTCCTTTTATCCTGTTCTTTTATCACAGTGTCACTCTCTTCTAAGGCACTCAAAGGAGGTGCCAATGACCCACCCACTTGTAGAAAAACAAGTTCTGTCATGCTGCCCATCCTTGTAGCTACCTTGAAACCATTCCCACCAGTAAGAATTATAATGATGAAAGATGGAATGATACTTTTATTCAGTAGCTTAAAAAAAGAAAAGCTGCAATCATCCGAAAGAACCATCATAAAAGTAGCCTGGGTAAGAAAGAGAATATTAAGAGAAAATAATGTCACAAGGAGGATGCTATATACCTTGTCAATGAATAAGTATTCATGTAGATGAACATGACTGAACATTTTTAAGTATGATGAAGTTTGGAATGAGAATATTCAGAAATCATCTTCTCTAATTCATAAAATATAAGCCTGTTACAATTTAAACCAACAGTGGGCCTGCAGTAGGTCTAATCTAAGGCCAGCCCTCTTTAAACCTTTTCATTTTCTATTCCAATTTATCAGCAGCCGGCAATTTCCTGAAACTAAGGATCAAGGAAGCACAAGGCACATATACAGGCCCCCCTAACTGAAGATTTATTTGTTTATTTATTTTTCAAATTTGTCACCTCCCATCTCACTGCAGAGTGACTCTGGGTGGTTTACAGTAAAAAAGAATGAATATTAATTAAAATACATTACAAAAGGTTCCTATATGATTATTAAATATCTTCCAAGTTAATGATATTAACTAGGAGTTATAAGACTCAGGGAGCGTCTTGAAGGAGCCAGCCACCCACAGGGTCAGTTATATCCCTCTCACCCCACGCGAGTCAGCAGAGCCAGGTCTTCACCCCTTTCCAGAAGACTGGGAGAGTGGGGGCCCACCTCACCCCTGGGGGAAGAATGTTCCATATGGCAGAGCAATGGCAGACAAGGTGTCTTGCTAACTATTCTTAAGGACAAAGCTGCAAGACGTTGTGTTCTTTTCATTCCCAAATCAGAACTCAGGCTAGGCAACTTCAGATTTTTCTGATCTTACATGGAAGTAGGGTTTTCTACCTTCTCCTGGCACAAATCTTGTTATTTGTATGATGTGTGGCACTTTGGCAGTGACTATAGCAATGACATGGCAGGGGTTGGGATCTGCCCAGCTCTGACAGGTGGCTTTGAGTTGCTGTAGACAAATCCTCTCCTCTTCTATTGCTGTCAACTTTCTTCATGGCCAATTTAATTGGTCCAGCTGGACTGACATGATCCCAGAGGAGGGCAGCACCAACATCACTAAAAAAAGCCACAGACCACAATCTTTTTTGCAGCGAGTAGATTGCTGGAGTAGATCAGTCAGGACCTTTCTACAGTGAATGACACATTAAGACCTTAGGTTATAGTCTACCACTTGAAAAATATTTGGTTGATATACCAGGAGATAAAGCAGTAGAAGGTCCTGGTCTACCATTTTCTCTAGCAATCTCCAGGACCACTCAGAGCTCATTTCATCCCCCAGCCCCATTACTACCCTATTTCAGCAGGAGCAACTAGTAGGTGCTTTTCCTGCCAGCAGGAATTTCCCTGCTCTGAACTGTTAGGACAGTGCCATTTACAAGTCAGGCTTTGTTACTGAGACACAGAAGAGACCAGTTATGTAAGCCAAGCATATTTCTCCTGACATATTTTATGCTACCTCACAGACTAGAAAACAGCATGTTAAACCAGCTGTCTAGATGTGTCCGTAATGTCCCAAGGCCCTTACCATCAGTGCAACCAGTTTACAAGAGCTATGGATTCTTGTGCCTTAGGTGCTACCAGGTTATAATCAGTATGTCAAGCTTCATGGAAATTATATCACAGATTGATCATTGTGACCAGAATGTTGCTGAAGTCATCCATGGCAAGAAAAGAAATTGAAGGCAATTTTGAAGTGAAGCAAAAGGTTAACATTCTTCCCTGCTGCTGTTGCATTGAATATTCTCCTGGAAAGATGACATTTTTCTTTTAAAAAAGGCATCTTTTGATGCATGTAATAAATTACATTTCTGTGTAACCTATTGTTAGATCCTCAGAAGTGAACACTGATTCAATTTATAAAGTAGGGATCAAAGATGCAAGGTTAATGTTGCAAGTATGTCTAAGTACAGGCAGTCTAGGAGACAAGTTAACAGTCTCTACTGATGTTTACTAACTGCTAGAGTGGAGATTCAAGTTACTAGTTACTGAAAGCCTGCAACTGAGAGGATGGAGAATTAAAGCATTAATCACTGTAAGATATAATGTGGTTAGTTAACAACCTGTCAGGTTCTCTACAGGAAAACAAATCCACCCACACACGTGCATACTCAAATGTATTATACCAAAGGTGATTTAAAATTGGCTTCCAAACCATGCCCTAAATATCCCAGTAGATGAAATTGAATAATCTTTACGATCTTGCTTGAACTTGCATATAAAAATAAAGTTACAGATAGGAACAATTGTCACCTTAGGGTGAGTATTTTTCCAGTGCATTCTCAACTTTTGTCATAAGACCAATAATAATATATTTAGAATATGTCAGGGTATGAAAATTGACAAGAGATTATAGAACAGAAAAGACACAAGAGTTTTGGTCTCCTATAATTATTGTGACATCCTGTTTTATTAGATTTATATCCCACTTTTTGCCCAAAAGCAAAATATGTCACTGGAAAAAAAGATAGTGTTATGTTATTAAAAACTAGCTAAGTGTGAGATTGAACGCATGACACATGAGGACATATTAATTAAAGTAGTTGGCCTGTGAAGTGTCACAACGTTTTCTTTCTAAATGAATAAATATGCTACCCTTGGAAGTTTCCCTTACATATAATACCCAGCCTTTACCATGGTGATAGCAATAGGTGGAGTCTCATTTTACTGAAGTAAAATCACCGATACAGTTCTGAACTGTTGGGTACTGATTATTAGAAACACTCTCACAACATCTGTTTTGATTGTTTTTCATTTTTCTTTGGACTTTGCGTTGCTTACCTCTTGTATCCATTGTGTAAAACTAGCCCGATCTATCCTGTATGTAAGTGTATATGGCATTTCAGCATCTGACAATGTAGGTGCTCTAGCCCGCAACAGTTCATTAGGATGCATTGTAATGGCAGAATTTCACGTCACTGACTGCTGTGGATGGTAAATAAGAGATTTAGAAAAAAATCAGAAAAAATAAGAAAAAAATCATTAATTTCTCCTAGATAGTCTATACAGGTAGTTCTCATTTAATGACCATTTGTTTAGCTCCTGTTTGAAGTTACGATGGTGCTGAAAAAAGTGACTTACAACCAGTCCTCATGTTTATGACCATCACAGTGTCCCCACGGACACTGATCACAATTCGGGTGCTTGGCAACGATCACAGTTACGACAGTCACAGAATCCCACATTCACATGATTGCCATTTGCAATCTTCCCAGCAGGCTTCTGACAAGCAAAGTCAGTGGGGAAGCTGGCAGGAGGTTGTAAGTCATGGTCATGTGATGTCTCACTTAACAACCGTGGATTATTTGCTTAATGACCACCACTGGGACTTCCAGAACTGCCATTGTTAAGCAGAGCAATCACATGGTGTTCGCTTAATGACAGAGTTGCTTGTTCCAATTAGGGTCATTAATCAAAGACTACCTGTATTGCAATAGGGGATGTGGGGGCGCAGCGGCTTAATGACGCTGAAAGTTGCCGGCCAGAAATGGCTGACGCTTCGGCGGTTCGAGTCCAGCCTTCGCGTTAACAGGGTGAGCTCCTGTTTCCTCCCCAGCTCCTGTCAACCCAACAGGTTGAAAACTCACGTGAGTAGATAAATGGGGACTCTCACTCCGGTGGGAGGAAAAATGCTGGCAGCGCCTTGCACAGAGAGACGGGACCAGTTGCCAGTAAGCGCGAAACCGCGCTCACCCGAAAAGGGCACGAAGCAACGGAAACCCCGCGTCCTGCACTCGCCAGCTGGGCTCTGCTCTAGGAAGGAGGCTCTGGCAAACCACTTCCGAAAAACAATTGCCTTGAAAACTGCAAGGATTCGTCCAGGCAGTCACTGCAGGGTCAGTAATGACTGAGCGCAGACAAAAAAAAAAAACCCTGTATTGCATGGATTGACAACAGTGAGTTCTGGAGACAAACATGGCCTTTGCTCATAATTAACAGAGATCAAGGTAAAAGCAGTCTCTCTTAGTTGTTGGTGACTTCATGGACATATTCATGCAGTTTTCTTGGCCACAGTAGTTTTGCTGTTTCCTAATTCCAGGACTTTTTAAACTTCCCAGTCTAGCTTACAGCCCTGCTGGTCCTCCAGCCAACTACTAACTAGGTCAAGGCCTGCTTAATTCTACAAGATCTGCCAAGGCCAACTAGGTGTTGCTTTCATAGCTCTGAACTTTAGGGAAGGCACCCCTCACTAGCACTTTCAGCTCCTGCATCCATGATTAAAGTCATGCCTTTAGTTAAACCAACTGAAGATCTGATAATGGGGTGCAAGATTGGGACTTCTCCAGAATTCCTCATCAGACAAGACGGTAAACACACAAAACAAAGATAAAAGAGGGGAGGGATGAAGCAGTTGCTTGTTCAAATCGCAAGCTCTGCATATTGTTACAGTCTTAAGATTAATTAGGTACTGTCAAGCATGGAGAATCAGCATTTGTTTGTTTTCTTGCTATAAAACCCTTGTACCATCTTGGAAACATGTCTTCATTGCCAACGAAGTAGTTTGGGGAAAGGCAGGTTAGAATTGTATTAAAAGGGGGTGAGGGAGAACATCTGCAACGGTTCACATTTACTCCATTCTGCTACCTTATCCTACTTCACAGTAAAGTTTGGATCAGCATACCAGGAAGGCGATGGACTCCAAGGGAGCGTGCCTGCAACTACTTCGCGTCTTCCTTTTGCATTTTGGTGGCAACAAATTTTGTGACAGTTTTACATGGCCCTTGATGGAGGCAACCCCTGGGAGACAGGGACCACCGCCTGTTCCCTTTTTCTGCTGGGAGGACGGTGGAGAAAATGGATAATCCCCCCCTCCCCCGTCATTTCTTTACTCCCCTTCCCCACACGCGCACACAGCCTTTGAACAATAATCTGTATGAAAGGCTTCTTCTTCAACCCCCGGAAAACTCCCCTCTTTTTCCTCCTTGGCCTTTATTTTTGGAGTGGGGAGGGAGAGAAAGCTTGAAAAAGGCACCCCAGCCCACGAGCAGCGCCCCCAACCCAGCGCTAAGGATGCTTTGGCTGCAGGATTTAAGGCGCTCGCTCTCTTTCCTCTGACTCCTCCGCCATTGGCGCGCGACCTCCCCTCCCCCCCCACCTACCCCATCTTCACACCCCCGACTCCCCCCTTCCGCCCCAGCCCACTCCACGCCGCTCCTCCCAGCTCGTCAGCGGCCTGAGTTAGGCTGAGGCGGCTGCTCCTGCCCACCGGGAGCGCGCGCCTTGTCACGCTCGTGCTCAGGCCCGAGCATTTCTCCTGCACGCGCGGACGAGCACAGAGCCGGCGCCCGCTCCGCTCCTCTCTCGCTGAGCGCCTTTGGGCTGCGAGGAGGCTGGGGGAAGTCGCTCCGAGATGCGCTTGGCGACTCAGCGTGAGGTGGATTCTCTCGCAGGTTCTTGCTAAAGGAATTATTCCCCCCTGTATCCTTTCAGCCCGGAGCCTTCCCCCGGTGAGAGAAAACGCGACTTACCTGGGGAACAGAGAGCACCCCGCTAGAAGGAGACTGGTTGGACGAGAGAGGCTAACCCTCAGGACGGGTTGGAAATGCGCCTCCTTCGGCATTTGTTGCTCGCCTCCGTCCAGCTCTTCTGCCTCTGCCGAATAGGTGAGTGAGGGCTGGGCTTGCATGGCGTCGGATTCCGGCAACTTTGCCTGGGCGCCACTGTCCCATTCTCTTGCGTTACTTGTATACCGCGTCGTCGTCAAGGCTGGGAATGGTCTCCCTCTCGTTTCCTTCCGTGTCCTTCATCGCCTCCCTTCCCCACCTCCTCCGAGGCGTCTGGAACAAAACTTAAGAAATAAGGCACGCGCTTCTGGGATGCGACGGCTGGAGTGAGGAACGGACCCTTCTGACCGGTGGGCGTGGGGCCAGGACGGCGGAAGGACGGCACCTGCTCTTTTTTTCCAGCGATTGTCTTGGCCTGATATTGGGGAGGGGGCGGCAGTGTCTTTAAAAGAAGGGACATTTCTTGAAATCTGGAGTAGCTCTCTCCGTGCTTGTGCTTACCAGAGTGTAGGAAGCGTACCATCCCCTTTACCCGCAGATACACATATCTGAAGAAGCTCCCTCTTGCATTCTTCCCTCTTTGCCCCATTCAGTTCGGTTGAATTGCTATGAAGCCGGCAGCGAGAGAGAGAAAGAGGAAGAGAGCAGAGCAGGTGCATTTCAGCCCTTCTCTCTGGCAGAACGAAACATTTAGGTGGACATCTGCAGATATCACCTAAAAAAGAGAGTGAGATGGGGAATAAGAAATTGCCTACAGTCTAACCCGGGTGTTGACAACAGGCATCAACCTGTCTGTACAGTGTCCTGGGTGTTACATTGTACTACATGTTCAGGCAGTTAAACACTGGATATGAAAGCTCTTTCTTTCGAAATCAATGGCTCTTACCTCCAGTGTAGTTAGAAGTGGAATGCAAGGGGGCACCTTAGATGAATTGTATTACATGGATATCTCACCATTGCAAAACAGTTTATTACGAATGTACATGCTGCTATCACTTACTTATTCAAATACTGTTTTTTTTTACTGTGCAACTTGCATAATCAAATTCAGTTGAAAGTACTCAGACAGTGCCTGTTCCTCCTTCGTAATTAATACTAGTTTATAATAGGAATCATATTACACGGTTCATTTTACAAGTGTTACATGTTGACGTACAAACACTGGATGTTTGTTTGGCTATTGCATATTATTTTATTAATATCTGCCAGACAGAAAAAGTATTGTTTCTGCACTGAAAGTAATGATTTGGTGCAATAATTTATATTCAAGGCCAGATTTACAACAAATAAACATTAATGTATATTCTTTATCCACTGGGTGAACGTCCTTTTGGTATATTAAACATTTGTACACTGTGACAATTAGTATCATACTTCAACTAGGCAAAGAATTTCCTTATAATGTATTATTATTTCATATATTAAACTAATTTGGTTCCTATTTCAAAGCCCAATAGAAGGACTTAATTTGTAACTAACTGAGTTTATTAAATAGAGGCTCTGGTAGAATAAAATGAGTAATGTAATAATATTCTTAATGCTTTGATAGTCATTATTATCTTAACTGAAATTCTTTCAGTTATGGTACTAGATATGAATAGGCTCAAGAAATAAATGGATGTCAAAATAGGCAGGCTGGCAGAAAAAATTCAATTAAAGTCAGTAGTTCAATGTGAATAGAACACAGTTTATATATTCAAATGAGTAACATTTCTGCAGTTGCTGGACATTGATTATTTTTGTTTACATAAACTTTATGTGATAGGGCACAACTTGGATTTATGGGACCATACAAGCATTTACCTTTTCAATATCAACTGCATAAAGACACAAGACGTCTTTCTACAGTCAGTGACAGTTTTTCCCCTAAAGATTTTCAACAAGCCTATCTTGTTTAAGTGGGGTGGGAAGTGCTAATTTGACTTGAGATACAAACTAGAATGACATTGAAAAGAACAAAACTTTTTATTTATACAGAGTGTGTAATGTTGGTCATTGTCTAGTTGATTCCGTATGGATGGCACATCATTGTTTTCAGATATGAGCTGAAGGAGCCATAAAAGATGATAGGTTATAGGACAAGGGTCATTTACTGTGGATTTTGTTGAGTAGACATTTTGCTTGCTAAGTTAAGGAATTGTTACCAGATATGAATGCATTGATCCAATTATTATACAAATTATTAGAATTCATTTGGAAGGTTGAGGTGATTGTTATCAACTGTCATTTCCAAGGTAATATACACATTTTGTATAACTATTTTATTAAGCTTTAATAAGCTTTAATAAAAAAGACCCAATAGAATCTACTGGGTTAGGTCTGTAGCAATAATAGTAGTAATCATATTTTTGTTTGGCATGTACTAACCCAAACCCTGGCACTACCATAATTTAAACTAGTTATTGGGTATGACAACTAAAAATCAGGGTTCTTACAGTGTCATAAAGGAGCTGAAAAAAGAAGCATTTAGGGGCCCCTGACAACTTCATGATTTGTGATTGTGTAATAGATTGAAGAACCAGCCTGGTCAGATAAGGTAAGTCCCCTAAGATCTATCTGCTGCTAGTGCATATTCTGTGCATGAACTGTGATCAGTTAGGAGTTATTGCTATATAGTCCTTTAGTCTTCCATCTCCTTTTCAGGTCCTTTCACTGGGAACTCATCTCTTTTAAGAGTATGATATTTGTACTGAATGGTCAGGTGAAGAAAGGAATACCACTGGTCTATTGACTACTGTGCTGCATAATGGAAAACCTGACTGAGCTGGCTTGGGTAATCTTGAATGCAATACCGGAGACCCTCAAAGCATTGGCAGACTACACTATTCATACTGAGGCTATCTTCCTTGAGAGGAACAGCTTAGGGTTTTATGGATTTCTTGGTTTCCTCATCTTTTACCTAGACCATTTCAGAGCATACCCATGAGGCATGTCTTATCCTTAATCTCATTTCTATCATAGTGGAGAGTAATCTTTATATGGCAATTGCAGAGTAGTGCCAATGCCATGGATGGCTCATTGCCAGGTGAAGGCTGATTGTTAACTAATCCCATTGTACACTAAACTAATCCCATTGTACAGGGCAGGGTATAGCTTTGGCTGGTCCATCTCTTAAGTATGATGGATCCAATTGGAGGTATCTTCTCGAACCTGGCTGGCCACCCTGTTGTAACCTGGTGTGGACAGGGAAGAATTTTTTTCCCCAAGCACTTAATATGCTTGTCCCTGCCCCATGTTGGAATCTTTGGTGCTTAATAGTATACAGAAAGATTGCAGGTAATGGAGCCTGAGTGACTATTGGACACAACTAAGGATGAATCTGATCAGTCACAGTAGAAGCAATATAGATACAGCTCAGCAAAGTAATTAGTGTCATGAAGATGATGATATTCACTTCAGTGAAGTGACACGTTTGCCTGATTTATTTCAACAAAGCAATTCAGATGACTTTGAACTACTTTGGTCCAGTGTGGAGGGAGTAGGTTCCTTTTAGCCTTCTCCCGCAGTACTGGCTGAAATGCTTTTAATCTGGATGCTTAGAACTGCCCAAGAATGTGCCAGTCACCCAGCCTGGAAGACCTTCACTGAGCACCACGGGAGCTGACCACATCTAGTGTGCACCACAGGATTGTCTGCAGCATTTCCCAGAGCTTGTATTAGTTGTTGACCAGAGGATGTAGCCCTTGATAGCCCTGGCCAGTACACTAATATAATCTTACTACATTATGAACGCCTTCAGCAGATGTGTGTGTCTGTATAAAATTGCTCAGATATGTGCTAGGTTTGATGCCATATTGAGAAGTAATATTCCTGATGGGTCTAATGCACCATCTAATATGATTTACTAGGACTGTGCACTTCAGATTCAAATCACAAAAGATTCTTTGAAGTGCATAGGAGCGCAGAAGTAGCACCTGTCTGCAATTCCTTAAAGCAGCTGTGACTTTTCCCAACATTGTGCAGCTGGCCTCTACAGCTGCCATACATTCCTAGAAGAAAATACAGCTGCTTTAAAGACCTGCTGACATGTGCTACGTTTATGCATCTTTCTGGAATTGAATCCAAAGCGCTGTATACACCTAATGTTTTCCTGGATAAGTTTCTTCCCTTTACTCTTACCCCACTTTCCTGTTATATTAATGTGCAACCAGATGGCTTCCTACAGCCTTCCAGAAGGTTAGGAGGCTGAGTTATGGCCCACAACTCAAAAGTTGTCCATCTCTGATACAGATCCAATCCAGGTTGAGTTAAACTTTAGATCCAGTTCTGGCATGGAGACAGCCTTGATCATCCTGATGAATGTGTGTTGCAAAAGGAAAGTTTGATGTTCCTGGATCTCTCTGTGACTTTTGATATCATTGACCATGATATCCCAGGAAGTTGGGATTCCTTCACAAGGTTCTATCTTAATCTCTCATGTAATTTAACTATATGAATCCACTGGGAAGGATCATTGTGGATTTGGAACTAATTACCATTAGTATGCTGATGGTTCTCAGCTGCACACCTTTGGACTCTTGTCTGCTCTGCATGATTTTAAGCTGTAAAGAGAAGAAGCTGAGTTGAATGGAGTTCAAGATTTGGCTTGATTTTGGGATTTGGAAGATATGTCTGATCAGGAATGTGTTGCATTTCCTTTCAGGGTTTAGATTCAATACCTGGAAAATCCTGGATCCAGTATTAATGTTGGACAACCACATTACACAGGTGGCAAGAGAGGGCTTTGATTGATAAACCAGTAGTGTATTTCTAGAGGAGAAATACTCTGTATGCATTAATAACTTCATTAGTAAGAACAGCATAGGTGGTGATTGCTGTTTTTAGGAGATGCCACATGACAGCTGTGTTGAACCAGCTGCACTGGTTACTGGCCTCAATTCACCAGGCCTCCTGTGATGCATAAAGCCTCACACAGCTTGGGGCCAAATTACTGGTAGACTCACCCATATGATACAATCTGCCCAAGCCCTTCAACTTGCATGTTCTGCAGGTCCCACCACCAAGGCATTTATTAATGTTTAATTCAGCTTTGAACTGTGGGGCCACAAATATGGAACAGCTTGTTGTTGGAAGGCTGTCTCTCCTTATAGTTTAAGAGGGGGCTGAAAACATTTATTCTTACCAGGTTCTTTAGAGGGTTTTTACAGATTAATACTGTAGTTTTAATCATTTGTTAGGACTGAATTTTATTATATATAATGTTTTTAAGCTGTATAGAGCCAAACATGGGAGAATGCTGCATTTAATTTTTTCAGTAAATAGTATATGCTGTGTTTATTTTCTATTGTTAGGAGTACTGCAAATGATATAATGAATCATGATAATTTATTTATTTATTTAATTTGTATGCTGCCCATCAAGCACAGATTAAGCCAGAGAGTCAACAAAAATTCAATAATAATATACATGGTGTGATAGTTTTGAGGTCAGATTCAAAGGTCTTATATCTACAGACATTTGTGTAGCATGATATATTCTCCAAACTAGGGCTGCAAATCTGGGCTGCAAAAATCTGGATGTTCACTAGATGGGAACAAAAAGATACAGAGAACTCTTAATTCTTTTCTGCCATCTCATAGTTGTCTAGATTTTTGCAGCCCCGATCTGGTGTCCCTTCTCCAAGGTTTTAGGAATTTCTGGATTACTTAATCATTATTTAAAAGTGTGAAGGAGATAAAAGAGATTAAAATGGTATGCACCCACTGTGTAGTTCATCCTTTGGGAGCATTCCCATCAGATAATATTATGTTATTCAAAATTTATTCAAATTTATATAGCCCCCCCCCCCCCCCCCATCGAAAGCAAGTCTGGGCAGTGAACAAAATCCAGAAATGGAAAACACAATATAAATAACTAGTAAACCATACAGAACACAGTCCAATAAAGATACAGATTATTTGCATGTATTTGTAGCAATATATAGGCTATTTTAAAAAACAATGATGAATTGATACCAATTGATCAATTGATGCTCCCTCACTTCATTCTTCAAAGTAGTTGGATAGCTTACAACAATCAATACGTTGTGCCAAAGTGTTGGTTTTGAGCCTATTTAGACCCATACACTGCATCAGGACTGAGAATAGCTTAAATAGTATTTTGGCATCCCTGCATTATCTTTCTGGGCAGTGTGTTCCACTGAGAACTGTGGGATTACTGTGAAGTAATTAATTTGAGTACTGTCATCTTAGCAACTCTTGTTTCCCTCCTTTCTTCTACTTGTCATTTAAATGGTCAGTTCCCACTGTGGCTGCCTGCTTTAATTAGGAACTTCAGGGTGAAATGGTTCAGCTCTTTTGCTGACAATTTCAATTCCTCTTGAAACAGTGTGATTCAAGGGTTTTTTTCCTGCCCAGTCCCTGGAAGTCTGACTCGGTTCCTGATCCCCAATATCACATCAAAGAGCTTTATTTTTTACAACTTCTTGCAGTTTTTAAACTTTTCCAATATGACTCATATTTTGGTTAATGAACTCATTATCCTTATCAGCTATTTTTCTCATTAAGGCGAGGAACTGTTGGAAGATATCAGAATTTTTTTTGCATAAGAAAGCAGAAGTAAATTGGGAAAAAGACAATAAGCTTAGATTAATAAAACTGAAAAATGCTATTCATCACTGTAAGAGTAATTTGTTCAAGGAAACCACTACATTGTACAATATTTATGTCTCATTTTTTTTTCTTTTTTGAAGGTGGACAGAAATCATTTTCTGTTTTACATATATTATAGACAAAATATAGTGCTATTGAAAAAAATGTGGAAAAGAAGACAGATCATTTTCACAAATAACTGAAATACAATAATAGGATTTTTACAGAATAATGAGATTGAAAAAGCATCCTAAGCAATTATTTGGTTTCAAATATGGCATTTCTTTCTTTAATTAATCATGAAATATCGGAGTACCGTCTATCTGTAGTTGCAGAAGATCCTAAGGACATATTAGAAGAGATGTTTTTTCCCTCTATTTCTCCTCTACTTATTTCTTTAAGCAGTGTGTTTCCTTAATTATCTCCTAGTTCTATTTCTATCATTTTTATCAAGCGTTTTAATTTCTAGTTATGTTGGTTAAGACTGTAATATTTTAAATCTATAAGATGCAGTCTGAACGCCCAGGGAAGCATACAAGAATAACCATGTAAATTCAAGTCAATTTGCTAGTACTGTTGCATGAATGCATTCTCAAATCAGGAGTAATCAAATGTGGTTAAGGACTTAAGATGTTATCAGTGGAATAAAACTAATTAATACCCATAAGGGGCAACTTATGTGTTACTTATCCTTTCAAGTGATGGCAGCAACAGTGTGTGGACTGTTTTACTCTGACAGCTTTTTTAATGATAACAATTTTGATAATTTTAATGATAATAAAATGATGTTCAAGTTTTTAGGTGCTCAAAATTTTCAGATATATTATATCAATGATGTTTTGTTTAGTAGGCCAGTATTATAAGCTGTTTATTACAAATGGAAAATCTTACACTGGGACATTATAGCTTCTCTAAGATCAGCGCATGGGTGATCTTAAATATAAACAGGATTAATTCAATATAAACAGAGTTCTTGCTGGTTCATAATTGATTCTCTTAGCTACTATAATGCTCAGAGAGGTATATCTCTGTCAGAGATTCCCTGCTCTTGACAGGTTGCTGTGGGAATTCACTGCTCCTGGGGATGAGTATGATCAGTATGATACCCATTCAAAATATTGCAGTAATTTGCGAAGCTAGTATTGAAACTGGAACTTCACAAAATTATGTCTATGTTTTGTATAACTGGTATTGATTTTAGTGGCATTTTCTTTTTCCTCAATGTGATGCTGCTTGTTATAATCTGAAATCTTACCATGAAATATTTTCCAAAAGTAACTGGATGATGGAGCTTAATCCAGGTAAGTTTGTATTGTAATTGGTTTGTTTGTTTATACATACATATAGTGGCTATTCCAATATTTCTGGATATGTTACAAGATTATATGAAATTCTAATGCCATTTATAACATGCTAAAACCTTGTGTGTATTTTAACCAATCTGGTACCCTTCAGTTGCATTGGAAATTCTAGGAATTGTAATTCCAAAACATCAATTTTAGAAAAGGATGGTATTTCCAATACAGTCTAAGACCCTCTCAGTTACTAATCTTTCACATATTGCCTTCATTTTTGTTGTTGTATCAACTTTTATTTAATTTAAGCTTATTGTTTTAAAAAATGCATAAACAAAGGTCAACATTGGCCAGTTTTCTACACAGCAATATATTTGAAGTCCAAAAGTTTTCTAGAATGAAAGCACAATCGATTGCAGTGTATCATACTGGTTAAGAGGCAGTGAGACTTAGGTGTGGTATGACTGTTGCACAAATGTAATAATATAGCCTGTGGAATTGTGCCAGCTTTGAGCCCAATGTAAATTAAGTTGTGCAACGTAATTATTTGGCTCTATTCAGGTAAACATATTAGGGGTTTCTGTGGCAGCAAGATTGCTCAAATGGATAACACTGAGAATAGGTAAGCTTTGTTAATGTGTATATTCCAGGTACTGTTCTATATTGGTGTGCAGAATTCACAAGTAGCCAAGCTTGCTTGTTAGCTGTAATATTCAGCCAGTGTATGAAGTGGATTTATATTCGTATGTACTTAAAGGCATACTTTAGATATCATTGAGCCTTGCAATGACAGTAATGATCACTCTGTGAAAGTTTGATAGAGATAGGCATAGCTGCCAAGGGTGGCCATATTTTCCTGTCAATAATTGAACAGCCATTTTCTGGTAAACAATTTCCTTCTGTGGCATTATTGTAACTACAGGACTGCTAAGTAAAGGATGCTCTAAAACTAATAGAGTGGGGGAAGTTATTGTGGTTGCATGGGAGTAAGGATGGGGGTGACTAGATGTATTCTAAGGCATGGAATGGGGGGTGAAGGTGGGAGGGAGTTGGGGAGAGGGAAGGCAGTTTCACCAAGGGAGATATGATGGGAAGCTGAGGGTGGGCAGGGCAGTGGCTCAGATCTGTCCTGCCCTCTAGTATTTATCCCTGTAGCCAGGTCATCAAATCCTTGATTACCCTGGGCTCCAGCTGCTCTTACTGAATTTCAGATCAGTATAAAATAAGACCATCTTCATCCATGATCTGATTGTGGTTGAGACTACCAAACTAGTATTATCACTGAGACCTGGGTGAGCCCAGGGAAGGAAGTTGCCCTCTTGAAGATTATGTTCACCTGATTTTCATGTTTGGCACCATTTGCAAGGCCAGGACACGATGGGGTGGGTGGGAAATGTTATGGTTTTTAGAGGCTCTGCTCTGCTCTCTGTATGAGACACCTTGGTTGAAGTTGGGTTAAGTCTCTGAGGCTTATAATTCTTGGTACTTTAAACTGCTCCCAGGTGACATAGAGTCTGGGACAGCCCAGGAAGTCATGTCCACCTAGGCCACCATGGACCCGGTTGAAATCATCAAGAGCCTAACACATGCCAGGGTTTGCATTTTGCCTTGGGACAGTTGTGATGTGATTTGGCAGTGTAAAATATCACCATCAATCCTTTGCCAGAATCAGAGCTGATTCTGATTGCTGATGCTGCTCCTGACCCTGCAGGAAGGTAGGACCTATTAGATTGATCCACCCAGGTGACTAATGGCCTCAGGCAACTAGTGATTTCAGAGGGAGCTTAGGGTTTTTCCCAAGACCTTGGTGGTTGCCTGGGATGGACATGTGATGAGGGTGTTGGATCAGTTTGCTCCTATGCAACTTCTTGTTGTGTGTCAATCCTGAGATGCTCCTTGGTTTTCTGAGGAACGTTAGGAGGTAAAATGCCAGAATATATGTCTAGAGTGTCATTGGAGGAAGATGTAGAATGAATTTGACCAAACCTGTATTAGGGATTGCATTGTGATAATAAAGATAGCAAAATGTAATTATTTTTCCACCCTTATCAGATCTGCAGGTAGACATCCAGAGACCCTATTTAAAGTGACTTTATCTTTGCTCGGGTGGTGGGGGACAGGCCATAGGAATATTTGTATGACCACTCTGAGGAACATTCTAGGCCTCTGGTAGACAAAATCACTCAGATTTGCTTGGAGTTGAACTCCAACTGAGCAGGTCCTATTGAGGTGATAGAAGCAAGTTTTTTTTATAGTTACTTGAGCCAGTAATTCTGATGAAGTGGACAGGGTCCTCAAGTCTATTAACCCAGTAACTTGCTAATTAGATCCATGTCCCTCCTGGTTAGTGAAGGCCGTCTGGGGGAATGATATGTGGTTTAGTCCATGTGGTAGTATTTACTTTGCTGAGAGAAGAGTGATAACACCAGCCTTGAATGGAAAATGGTATGCCTCCTCCTCGAGAATCCTTCACTGGTCTCAACAGTCTTGGAGAAAAATTGTCCAGTGTCTGAGCTTTCTTTCTTAGGGAGGGTTATTGAGAATATAGTTGGGTTACAGCTTCAGAGGGCCCTGGAGGATATGGATTATCTAGACTTCTTTCACTCAGGTTGCAAACTGGACATGGCACTGATACAGCATTGGTTATGCTTGCTGATGATATCTGCTGGAGCTGGGACAGGTGTAGCGCAACTAGTGGCTTTCAACACCATTGACATATAGATATCTTTCTGGACCACCTATAGTGATTAGAGGTGGGAGTCATGGTATTCAGTGGTTCTCTTCCTTCCTCTGTGGTCAGATCCAGTTGGTGTTGATTAGGGGGAGGGAGAGATCAAACCAGAGTCCTCTGACATGTGGATTGTCTTGGGGCTCAATGCTCTCACCTTTCCTGTTTCAAGTCAACTCAAGTTCTTTATTTCAGTCACTGATCAGCAAACAGCTCCTGTTTAATTCCTACAGGAGGCTGCTGGATGAAGTCATCAATTTGTTTGGGGCCAGGTATCATCAGGTATCACCTTCACACATCAGTCACTCATACTTTGGTCACCTTGTGTTTGGATTATTGCAATGCACTCTTCATGGATCTGCTCTTGAATACCATGGAAGCTGCAGCTGGCCCAGACACAGAAACACAGGCAGTGATAGGCATGCCGTGGTATGTTTATGTAATACCCTTTCTGTGTGAGCTGCACTGGTTACTAGTAGGCTTCTAGGTGCAATTCATGGTGTAGGTTGTCATCTGTAAAGCCATTCATGGCATAGGCCTGAGGGACTGTTTGTCCCCCATAGTTTCTGGCCATCCTACACAATCTGGCAAAGTCAGCATGCTGTGGGTCCATAGATTAAGCAGTGTCATTTGATGGAACTCAGGAAGTGAGGCTTCTTTGTTAGTACCTTTTCTAAATAGAATCTGCCCACCCTATGCTGTCTAGCTATACTACTCCATGAGAGGTCGAAGGGTTGGAATCTTGAGGCTAACTTTCTCCACGGTAGATCCTTAACTGTGGCACTGCTTGTTCTCAGAGCTCACATTAACCCCTACTCTTTTCCTCTTCAGGGAATTTGCAAGAACAAACGTCTTCTACAGAGCATTTGTCGATGAAGACTATTAGCTGGAAGGCAGCAACTGAAATATTTGTATTTCATTATAGGACATTTTAACATTTTAATATTACAAGTTGCCTTGAGTCTGTTGAGTAGGCTGCATAGAGATTACTGTAATAAATAACTGCATAAGTACATTTGGGCTTTAATCTTCCACCTCTGCATTTCATTGCCTTCTCTTCCTCACATCAAAGAGATTCAGTGATTCTGCAGCGTATTCAATAATGAATCTTCCCTTTTTTCAAATGAAGAAAAGTGCTACCGGCTAAATCATATAAATCATGAACTGTATTAATCACTTTCTGGATCAGACCTTATTTACTGGTCAAGCCTTCAGCAGTTATAGATGTTCTTATAACTGAATCCCCATTCCTTGGATGATTATTCCTTATTCTAGTATAATAAAACATGTCTGACACATGAGAAGCTTACTATAATTTGCAGCATTATAACACAAAGTCGTGAAGTCTCAAGCTACTCCACTTGAAGTCACCTTGGCACAAATGTTTTATTTCTCCAAGACTATCAGACTGTTTCTATCACCAGTGCAAAGATGGAGCCTGTTAGGCAGTGGGACGGCTGCTACATCAACTGAATCCCAGTTCTATTTGCAGTACTCATTGCTAACCACAGACATTCAAGGCTGACACAATATTGGAGACTGGAATTAAATAAGAGCAGAATCCTTAGTAAATTGGTTTTAATACTCCACATAGTTAACTCTTCAATGGAAATCTAAACTAACTTAAATCCAAATACATTAAAGTCTGAAAAATTATTATAGCTACGTAACATTTTTGTTTTGTTTATAGAAAAATGAGATAAAAACTGTACAGTTCTTGGAAGGTACTTTAGTTCTTTGGTTGTATTGACATACCATTGCTTTTTCAAATGGAATGTATTATGTAGAAATAAATGGCTCCAGATGGAGCTTAATGAATAAAGACCTGTTTCTCTACATGTACAACCGTAGCTTGTACATTTTCTTGGCAAACCATTAGAAGTTTCAAATTTGACTCGCTTTCTTTTGTTTTAAATTCTGTATCAGCTATTTTCAGCATTCCAAGAGTGACTTGAAAGTCTTAAATTGAACTTAATAGAAATGGTTTCCTTAAGTTTTAAAGAAGGCATTGTCTGGTATGAATTATCCAGGGAATTAATGGGACAATGTAAATCAAAAGTTTGAAAACTCATTTTGAGAATCAGCATGATGAAATGCATCAGACCAGCTTTCCTAGAAGAGATCAGACATTTGCTAGGATGGACAGGTATGTGTCATTCTTCCCTGTTTCCTTTCCAAAATGCACTTCACTGGTTAGGGTGCTATTGTCTGACCTTGTTAGACAGATATCTAACTCAGATTTGTAGTTATCTATTTATCTAAGCATAGTTTTAGGCACCCTCATTTGGTGGTGTGGGCGATACCCCAAGATTGCTGAAATCTCAAAATATTTAGTGCTTAGATAAGATTTTGGCCACTTAGTTTTTATTTGTTTTAATGCATGTAGTGTGCATGTCAGGTAAGCTAGAGCTTCCATAAGAAAGCTAGGTTACTGACGCTTGGGCTAAAGCAAGTAATGATCCCTTCCTCATTCAGAGTTTTTTACATTTTCATGTAATATACATTGACACACACATACATGTGCAGACAGCTGACATGGTCAATTTATTGGAGGAAAGAGGATACTAAATCTTTGCTCTTGGCTATAAATCTGGCAGTTATGATGGTCAGCTAAACAATCTGTAATTTTTCTTCCTGTGCAAGCATTTCCTGGGTTGGTATGTAAGCTAAATAGTGTATGTCTAGTCCCTAATAGCTACATCATCATCATCATCATCATCATCGATTTATAGGCCACCAAATCCAAAGAAACTGTTACTCCGTATGCATAAAACAGTAGATTAGGATATATGATGCTGGTTCAATGTGTTGTGGGAATCCTAGCTATCATTTAATGCATGCTATATTATTATTATTAGCATTATTATTATATATATTATTATTATTATATATTATTATTATTATTATATATATTATTAGTAGTAGTAGTAGTAGTAGATTTTTATCCCACCTTTTAAAATATATTTTGGTCAACTCAACGTGGTGAACAGAGAGTGACTGGCCCAAAGTCATCCAGCCAGCTTTCATGGCTAAGGGAGACCTAGAACTCACAGTCTCCTGGTTTCTGAGCCTACTCCTTAACTACACTAAACTGGCCCTCATATGTACCAGACGATCATGTTAAGTCATGATAATATTTATTTATCTTAGCATATCATGTTATGTGAATACAGTATTCACATAACATGTTACTTTGTATTTCAGAGTAACCAGAGTTTTCAGGATCATTTCCCTTATATCAAGAATTTCATGTTAAAAGAGGAGCACAGCAAGTTCCCACATGAAAATGCATTTGGAGCCTAAGAATCTTAAAGCTTATTTTTTTGATAAATATTTCTACCTATTTTGGTCTTACTTGGGATCGACAAACATAAATTTGTCCTCTGTAAACTGCCCAGAGTCGCTTTTTAACGAGATGGGCGATGACAAATTTTATATACAGTGGAACCTCGGTTCACGAACGCATCTGTTCACGAACAATTCGGGTCACGACCAGCTCAGGCCGCAAAAATTTACCTCCGGTCGCAAACGCCGGATCGGGTGACGAACAGGATCCGCGGCCATTTTCCCTCCCGTGTCACGTGGTCGCAACTTCCTGTAGGGAGGGGGCTCTCCCTCCGAGCAGGAAGCGCGGCCATTTTCTCTCCCGTGTCACGTCACGACTTCCTGTAGGGAGGGGGCTCTCCCTCCGAGCAGGAAGCGCGGCCATTTTCCCTCCCGAGCAAGGTTAGCTTTCTCTCTCTTCATACTATACTTTGTGTCATATTTTTGCGGTTTTTAAAAAAAAAACATGGTTCAGAACGGATTAACCGTATTTACATTGAACCTTATGGGAAAATTTGATTCCGGTCACGACCATTTCGGGTCACGACCAGAGTCACAGAACGAATTAAATTCGTGAACCGAGGTACCACTGTATAAATAAAAAATATAAAATAAATTCTAAATGTGTAATTTGACCGGTATAGCGATGCAATTAGGAGAAAAAAATTCATCTGTCAAATACCTGTCTTATCCTGCACGGATAATTTTTTCCCAGAAAAAGAGATAGGAGGAATACTAAGAGATAGCACAGTGTGAGAAGGATTTCTGTCTCTTTAAACTGTGTGCTTTTGTGAAAATAACCATAGGTATGAAAACTGAACACTCACATTTAAATCGATGGCTGAGAACCTTTGATCAAATGCTGTATATGCTGGAGAGTTGAAGGCAATAAATAATGGCAAAAGAAGACAACTTTGTAATATTTCTTATGTTATCTAAGGAGAACGACCTTCACAAGCTGAGGCTAAGCTAGAAGAGTAAATTGTTTAATTGTCACCTTTCTTCTAATTCTGATTGTTTGATTGCAGTAGTAGCCACAAATGGTGCTCAGTCAGTTGCAACAAGAAGGCCATGCACTTAAAAATGCAACATCCTTTCACAACCTATAGCTTTGAATAGCTGTATAAAATAAAGCATTTTGGCAACAGCAGTTTAACATACAGCATCACCTTGATAAATTAAGTAGATGCTCCAATATTACTTTCTCCCCACCACCTACCAGTCACCAGTAAGTGGGAAACAAGAGTTTTAACTTTTCACTTACTTTTATGAGACACTGCATTGGCATTTTCTGTAATGATTTAGATCTTTGGCACCAGTTGGTTAGGGCAAGAGAATAAGTACTAAGCTATGCAGACATCTGAATACAGCTAAAGTCAGTAGCATTCACTTACTGTAAGTGTTCAAAAAATAAATGTAGTTTAGGAATTATTCTCTTCCCCCATTCATAACCAGTTGGCCTGTACAAGACAATTTGGAAGTGCTACTATTCTCAGGGATTCTGAATCAGAGTTTCTCTTTCTCTTTTTATAATTGTATTATAGGTTGTAGGATTTGCATTGTATGTATCTGCCCACTGTATCTATCTAGCAGAGAAATGTTCTAATGTTTTACTATGAGCCAGTATTCATCGTATTCTCTAAGAAAGCTCAATTTTTCTTTCTTCCGAACATGAACGTAGCTTCTAAGACAGTGTTGTCCAAACTTGGCCACTTTAAGATGAGTGGACTTCAACTCCCAGAATTCCACAGCCAGCATGCTGGCTGGGGAATTCTGAGAGTTGAAGTCCACTCATCTTAAAGTGGCCAAGTTTGGACAACACTGTTCTAAGAGAACCATGGGGTACAAGAAGAACTAGCCAGCCAGTCCTGGGCCAAATAAATGTAGGCTGCTGTCTCAAGGAAATGATCAGTAAGCAAAAGCTCTCATATCTGCGGCTCAACTTTGGCAAGATTGACTGGCTGTGGGTTGTAGGGCCCCGCTGAACAGTATATTTTTCCATCTTTTGTTGTATTACCCCAAAGAAAACCAGTTTGGAATCTGGAGGTCCTTCTGGACTCAGGGTTCCTAGGTGGTAGGGGGCAGTTGTGGCCAGGAGGGCTTTTCCACAACCTTGTTTGGTGTGACAGTTGTTCCTCTTCCTGGACTGGGTGGCACTGCTCATGGTCACTCATGCTTTAGTTACCTCCTGAATGGATTGCTGCAATGTGCTGAACCTGGATGATTAGAAGCTACAACTGGTCCAGAAAGCAGCGCTTTGGGCTGTTATGGGTATGCCACAGTGCACCCATGTTACACCTCTGCTCCATGAGCTACATTTGCTCCTAGTGTGCTTCTGAGTAGAATTCAAGATGTTGGTTGTCACCTATAAAGCCTTCATGGCATATAGGGCCAGGTCTCCTCAATTAAAGAGTGTCATCTAATGGGGCCTAAGAAATAGGCCTTTTTTTGTCCTCTGGAACAACATACCCCTGAGATTAGATTGGCCTCAACCCTGCTGGCCTTTTGTGCAGCATTGAAGGGCTGGTTGTACATAAGTGGTCAAAAGGTTAGATGAGATGCTGTTGTGTTGCTGAATGTTTTTTGGGTTTATTCTCAATGACCACTGTAGGTTTTTTTTTGTTTTTAATGTTCTGCTGATACTGTTTTTTCTACTGTTTTTAATTTGTTGTTAGCTACCCAGAATCACATCTGTGGGAAAGGCAGCCATATAAATTAAACAAACAAACAAATGTGAAGTGAGCAGATTAGGACTAAGTATAAATGGCAAGGTTGAGAGAAGTAGAAGGCAACAAATAGACCAACTCAATGGACAAGGTGGATGGATTAGTTGTGTGCTGAGGGTGAAAAAAAGGGGGGAGCTGCTCTTTGCTCTAATAAACTGAAAGCATTGCACCATGAAAATGCTTTAAAAAAGAGTCAGTTTATATAGAATTATCTCAAGAAGAAAAACTACGTCAGACAAGAGAATAAAAAGCCCTGTGAATAAATTTTCTTGCATTCTCCTTGATATCAAGTACTGCTCATAAAGCTAAGTTGACAGCCTTACAGACGGTAGAGATTGACTTCAAATTCCTTATAAAATAATTTTGCTAGTCTAGCCTAAGTAAATGAGTACAGCATAGTACATTAACACTATGGTAATACTGATGTATTCTGCTGTTACCTTCAGGTTTTAATGAATAAAATATTACACATATATGTTACATATGTTCAGTCTATTCTACCTGAGTTCACATGCTGTCATTCAGGATACTTGTTGAAATTTACAGCTTTCAGTAAAAGCTTCAAGATGAAGAGTGGAGTATGTTCCTGTGTGTCAGCAATAGGACTAACCACCCATGGGAAGAAGCATATGGTGTCCTTATCAAAGCCTGCCTTATGTAACAATGGCTTTAATTTATTGTATTTCACTAAATGCTACTTATAATTGGTATGTCTCAGCTGAACATCCAAGAAACATTGACTGTACAGAAACCCAGAACAATGCATCCAGTATTCACTCAATAAAGCAGTTGCAACACCATAAACAAGAGAAAATCTGCTCCTCTATATATCAAGTCACCTTCATTTTGTGGTGGAAACTGAACTGTTATTAGTGCTGTTTTTCTGTGCATAGTTACAACCCAGGATAGACCCAAACATTTGATTGTTGCATTGAAAGGAAGGCATTTTTCAAGTACAAAGCCAATATGATATAGTGAAAGTGTGGGAATGGCACTATGGATCTTCCTAGTGAAAGTGTGGGAATGGCACTAGGAAGATCCAATCCATCTACAGAGCTCTGTGGCTGACAGTGGACTAAACCCCTGCTAGCTTTCATGAGTTCTGAAAGGAAAAGCAAGATATAGGTTTACTGGTAAATAAATAAATATAGCAGTAACTCAGACACATGGCAATGTGCCTGTTTATCCTATAGCCTGTTTATATTTATCCTTGTCATTTGCTATCCTGCCAGTCTAGCAGTCTGGAAGGCAGTCTCTGATCTGTTGCAATACGATCCTAGACTTGAGAAGAATAGATATCAATGCTGCAGTTACATTACTAGTTTCAAAACAGAATCAGTATTAGCCTCTGACATGCAGGAGGCTTGCAGACTTATTTTTTCAAACATATGTTTGTTGCATTTATACAGTATGTATCTCCACTTTTTCATAATTTCATGCTACACAATTCTTTTGGGTCAAGACATCATCTTAATTTCAGCTGTCTTGATAAGCACAGGAGCTTCTTGCTACAGACTAGGTTGGACAACCTTCTTGTAGTTGGGGGCTGAAGTTTTAAAAATTTGACTTCCAAAGGCCACAAGGAGCATGATCAGTGACGGCATGCTAAAACTGGATATCACCAGCTTAAGAAGCTGGTTCTGTCCTCCACCCCATAGGGAGAAGGGGGATTAAAGGGAATTTAACATGTTGTTTTTGTCCACTGTGGGAACCATAAAAGGGGTGCTCGGGGTATATATGGCCCATGTGCCACGGATTTTCCACTCTTGCTCTACACCAGTATATTGTTCCAAACCAATGGAATACAGTGGGTGCTGTCACAAAATGGCATCCACAGGGGGCCTTTCTGTTCACAAAATGACAACCAGGATACATGGTTAGTTAGTCTTGAATCTATTAGAAGTTAAACAGGTGAGAATGCTCACTAATGGCCCTTGGTGAATATGATCCTTACTATCCTAAGTTACCTTTCTCCTTTTTTCAATGCAGGTGGACACAGGTCCAAACAAACTGGCCAACTATCAATCCCCTTTCATTTTTAAGAATGCCTGTTCAAGCCTATATAGCACACAAAGACACTGCTGTAAATTCAGATCATGATAAAGTGAAGCTTTGCGCTGAAGCATTTTCATTTGTTGTTTGTTATTATTTATTGATTAAAGTATGTTTACATTAAAAGCAAGGCCGGGTTAGGATTAGGGCTAGGGAGCCTGGGAAGTGCCATGAAAGTCAGATCTCTGTTATTAATCTATAGTTTGTTTCCTTTAATTTGAGACCGAATTGCTGTGTTAGAAGTATAACTTGTAGAATTTGCAATGAGTTGGTCCAAGCAACATGTAGTTCTAACACAGCCATATATTCTCAATCTTCTTTCTATATTATCAGTATGCAATTAGATTAGATAATGATTTTACCTAAGCCTGTATCTGTCCCCAAAATAACATGATATTATAAGAACTTTGGTTTCAGAAAAGGCTTGGATTTCTTGTATTTTATGTATGTAAATCCATATTCAAAATGCAATAATTGCACACTAAGTAAGTAACACTTTTCAAATAAATGGGAAAAATCTTTTTTTTTAAGTTAAAATTGACCACTACATATTTTCTCATAATGAAAGGAGGGAAAGAGAGATGAGAAATTTAACTGTTATAAGCATTTTCCAGAAATGTGCAAGCTATAATAATGTGTGTGTCTACATCCTCTACATCAATCCAAAAGTTTCTTTGCTGCTTCTAATTAATATTAACTGAAGCCTTGAGACAACTTCGGCAGTGCATCCACTTTACCTCTATGTGAGTTTTCAATACAGATTACCTTTGAGTTAAGAAGAATATTCAGAAATAAAATTTCATGGGCAGTGCTTACTCAAGGAAGGGACAGATATAACTAAAATGAAAAAAAGAAAAGGAGGCAGAGATTGGGCAATAATGTTTTCAGTGCTCATGAAAGGTTGACGAAAATCAGCCAGTCTATGTCTGGGAGGAACATGTGACACAGAGTTACGATAGGGCTACCAGATTAGGGCTAGTGGCATCTGGATGACCACTAGAAAGCTGCAAGGAGACAGAAAAATATAACCCTTTGCTATCATTCTAGTGGTTCTCTGTATTTTGCCACCTTGATCTGGTAGATATAAGATAGGAACTTTTCAAAACTCTATAGATATTTATCTATATTATTTTCTAAATATAGATTTTAGCTATAATTATCTAGATATTTAAATATCCATTTTTATACAGTTATGTTAATGTTGAGCATTGTGTTTTTATCTTTTTATCTTATTATGGAACTTTTATTGTGTTTTCTTTTGTCATTGTAAGCTACTGTGAGTTTAGAAAATTCGGCGAGATGCACATTTAATAAATAAATACAGACTATGGCTGTAATTCATGTGCATATAATGTGGTGTAAGATCCAGCATTGCATTACAACTGGAAAGCCTCAGATTCAAATTCTCATATTGTTGTTATTGTTGTTGTTATTTCTTATATTCCATCAAATCAGCTTACAAGAACATGACAACACAATAAATGTCCACAGTCAATAACAGTAAATAATACAATTTCATACAAAAATAAAATAAAAAAATAGATACAAGACCTACTATTAAATAAACAGGCTAATGAAACCCAGTTCCAAGTAGTGTACAATCATCACTCCAGAGGAGGAGGGTCTTCGCTATCTCCCAGAAGGTTATCACAAAGGGGCCAGCCTGGCTTCTAAATGAGGCAGTTTCAGAGTATAGGCAATGTTGCCTCATTCAGTGTTGCCTCGTTCAATCCCTCTCATTTCATATAATGCTACTAGCAGCCAAGGTATATAAGTCAAAACTAGTCCTTTGGATTGCACCAATTACCCTACTGGTAATCAACGCATAGCTTGAAAGTTAGGTGTAATATGATCATAGCAACTGGCACTAATCAATATTCAGGCCACTGCATTTTGAACCAACTATATTTTTCAAGTGGTCTTCAAAGGCAGTGGTAGGAAAGTACATTGCAGAGGTTTATGGCTTCATTCTGTCTCCCTATTTATTTATTTATTTTGGTCTGCCCTAGGTGAATGTCTAAAATTTGTGGAGAAGGATAGAGGCCAATTCTATTTTTTTTTAGAAGGAATCATAGTTACTGTATGCAGAGAGACTTTTTAAGTACAGAAATGTACAGATCATGCAAAACTATCAAGTTCTAATATGTCTTTCGTTGCTCTGAGTGAACTCTATGCAATGATAACTAAAGTAGAAGGGGACAACAAAGTAGAGGGCTCCATTTTCTGTGCACACATACAACCTGCATGGGGAAAGGATGGGGACAAGGGACAGACAAGTAAGTGCTGGCCTAGGGCACCAGAGCTTAGGGGGACCAACGCTGCCCTTCCTTTTGAATCACTGCATTGTAAACATGTAAAACTTTGCATCAGCAAGAAGTGGCACCATCAGTCACTGTGGCCTAAGAGTGCCATATATCCTTGAGTCTGCCCAGGATAAGCAGCACAGGATTCAAACTCAGTATGCTATTACATGAATGAAACTAGGAGAAAAAGACATCAGAAGATATGTACCAACTCCCAACAGCCTGAAATTACTTTCAACATTTTTGCACAGAATTATATTAGATTTTCTTCCTCATACATTTTAAATAGAGAATTACTTCTATAATCTTCCTCAAACAGTTTGTCAGTTTGGTTTGATATGCAAACATATTCAGTTACAGAATGGCTTCTAAGTGCAGAAATTGTGCCAACTATTTCTGTTATCATAAATCTGGTGCCTTAATTAATTCTTAACAAAAGCAATCTAAGAATCATTTTGCCTGACAACTCCTTTAACAAAGCTCATGGCATGTATTAAAAGCATCCCCTTTTCATCTGGAATAAACTTTTAGATCATATAAACCTAATTATGGAGTTGACGTATCTGCCTTTGAGCCCAAGGCTGGAAATTTTTTAAGGTTTGAAGTTAATTATTACTTTCTGTCACAAGCTGTTTTTCTAACCTTTGTTAAGTCAAGAGCAGATGTAACAATTCCAACCGTACAGGAACAGTTTCATTGCATTAAAAAAACACTGAAAAGTATAAAAAACTTAAATATTAAGTCAGCTCGTTGTGTGTGGTTTAATCTTGACTTTAAAAAATTATACTTCAGACATTATAGATTTATCTATTTGTTATGATTTCCTATTTAGACAAGATTCATTTTAACAGTGGAAGAGTCTTCCACTTTCTTATGGAATGGATGAGATCCTGTAATTTAGTAATTATATTTACAACTCCCATCTCTGTGCACATTTCAAGGAAGATTCACATCTGCTTTGGATCTTGCATGAGTACAGCATCTCTCTGTTATTCATTGAAGTTGCCCAAAATTTCTAGGCTTCTATGTCAGCCTAACAAAACAGTGCTGATGCTTCAACAGTAAGATTAAGTGCTGATGCTTCAACAGTGCTGATGCTTCAACAGTAAGATTAAGTCTAATGAGAGGGTTGCTTAAAGCAGCAGTATCTGTTCTCCCTGAAGCCTGAAAAGGTTGAAATATGCACAGCCCTAATATGAATAGCCATAGATATATACATTTGCACTATTTAAATGGGACTTCTATAAGGGAAGCTTTATTTTATTTATTTACAGTTATTTTTATACCACCCACTCACAGGATTTTGGGTGATGCATAAATGAAACTTTTCACAATCTGCATTGGCTGGATGCTTCCAGACTGCATATTGTGTGTGTGTGTGTGTGTGTGTGTGTGTGTGTGTATTCCCGCCTTTATTATTTTTATAAATAACTCAAGATGGTGAACGTACCTAATACTCCTTCCTCTTCCGCACAACAACAACCCTGTGAGGTGAGGTGAGCTGAGAGAGAGTGACTAACCCAAAGTCACCCAGCCGGCCTTCATGCCTACGGTGGGACTAGAACTCACAGTCTCCTGGTTTCTTGCCGAGGGCCTTAACCACTAGACCAAACTGGCTCTTTATATTACATATTTTTAATATTGAACCTTTCCTTATGCAATCATTTTTCTCGAATGCAGTATGATAATGAGAGATCATATAGTATTACCTTTCTCTCTATAGTTAGCTAATACAATATCTCTGTGTATATGTGTGTGGTCACACATTCGCCATGCAGCTTTTTGTTTAAAAGAGTTAATCCAATGAATATAAAATGACACCTCTGTCAGAGTCATTAATTCTGTTACATGTTTGCCTCAATGGCCAGAATTAGATGTTCCATGCTGCATGATACTAAAACACAAATAATTTAAAAGACTCCTATTTTGTTAAAAGTTGGATATATAATGCAGAAATACATAGTACAGTATATGTCTGTAAGGATTATTTCAACAATTGTACCTGGGAGTGATTATTTGACTTTTGAGAGTATATTAAATGGGTCTCTAATTCTATATATTGTTTTCTTTATGGCGGCATATATTCCAGACAAATCTTTTTAATGACATCCTTCTGAATGTATTAAGACATTGGATAGATCCATATATTTTATGGTAGGATATTATTTAGATTCATAAAGGTTTATCCCAAATTCTGGATTTTATTGTTTATCTCTGGTTTGGATATGTAATTTGGTTTTAATCTTGCACATATTAACCTTCATGAGCACAGTAGCTGTAATAGGCCTGCAAAATAAATTCAATACTGGGCAATGTTTATTTTCCATCACCATTTCTGGGACATAGAATATGATGTAGTTGTAGTCACCAAAACGAAGAACACCACCATGCAAAAAGTACAATATAAAATATGTCCAATACAAAAAATAAAAAACAGTACAGCATTACAGCAATACAAAGGACATAAAATAAAAAAGATGTCAACATAAAATTAAATCAGGGAAGGGGCTCTGAAGCAGCTCAGTAATGAAGAGGTTTCAAAAGACCAGAAAAGAGGGTCATCTCTACAGGGGAGAAGGGTGTTCCAGTTAGAGGGAGGGAGGGAGGGAGGATTATCCTAAATGTAATGACAAAGCTTTGTACTTCTCAGAATCCTGTAGCTAGGTTTAACTTCATGCGGACTGGCATTCAGAGGAGGGATTGCTGATATGCAGTAATGCAAGGAAATGAGGGGTTCCCTTCTCAGTATTCCTTCCAGCCATCCACACACTTCAGTTTCCCATTCTGCAATAATCAGTCAGCATTCTGTAGCTATATAGTCTTTCTTCACTTTTTAGCTTCTCTCAATGAATGTTCTATTTTTGCAAAGCTTCAGATACTGAATATACTGAAGCAATATACTGAAGCAACGCTTCAGATACCGAATAACTTCCCTTTTATACATGAGTAGTGCTGGTTTGGCTACATAAGCTGTAAAATTTATGCTTAAACATTGGAAATAGTGGAAATAATTACCACTTCCAAGGAGGGAGGGAGGGAGAGAAAGAGAGAGAGCTCTTCTTTTATTATAGATTGGAATAAGGTTTTGTTTGGTACAAAAGAGATGAACTTTAGCTCAATCTGGCTTTGAGTCTTAAGTAATGATTGCTGTATAAATGAAAACATTGTGAATTTCCATAAATGTTTGCACTGTCTATTCTTTATTAGTGTTGCCCAGATATAAATAGCCGGGCCAAAATTATTCATGCCATAATATCTTCTAAAAGAGACTTCTGCGATGAATTGTATATGAAGCTATTTTTAAGTACTTCTAAGAACGGAAACTAAAACACTAAACTGGGCTAAAATACCAAATGCATCTTCTTAATGAAATGATGAGGGAGTTACATTGTCTGCCACTCCATTTCACACTTCAGTGTTGCTGATTTCCTTTTTATAGATAGTTAAATCCTGTTTCATGTCATGTTCTCCATCAGGGTTCCTTCCCAGTGTGAATGTAGGTGATGCTGGACAAACATTTACCTTGTTACTGAATATCATATATAGAATTTCTTGTGGAAAGAAGTTGGACTGGCTACTTAACCTATTTTCAGCATGGCTTTCCAATTCTTCAAATATGTTGTCAAGCTTGATTTCAGTGTTCTTCTTATCCTGCTTAATATTATTGGTTGCTGTGATTTCATTGTGAATTCTTATATTTCCTCTTTGAGGGTTCAACTTGTCCTAGTTTAAACTGAAGGGTAATTTTATAAATCCATTGACTAAAATACATACGAACACTCATATTTATCACATTGTATAATGCAGCTATGAGTTTAACTTGACAACAATTTGAATATCTTCTGGAATGCATTAGAATAGACAAGTACATATTTCATGAAGAGCAAAGCTCTCAGTGGTTAGTTATTATATTATTAATATCAGAGACTTCATGCTCCTCAATACTAGTTGCTAGGGAACACAAACAGGAGGCACTATTTGTGCGCCTCTTGTAAACATTGTGTTGCGTAGTCTCAAAACAAAATACAATAGACAAACCTTTGGTCTGATTCAGCATAAATTATCTAAATTTTAAAATCATATCAAAACCAAGCTTTTCTTCATACCTTTCAGAAAGCTAATTCTGCCAAAGTATTGTACTAAGAAATAGTACAATAACAATGCTATCCAGAACTGTTAAATTTATAAAATTCTTTTCTCACATAGTAAACATGTTTGTCTTCTTTAGCTGTGTAATATATTCATCATTGTTCATCAGTTTTAATTTATTTAAGATGACAAAGATATTAGGAAGAAATATGTTGTATTTTAAATGTTGGAATTAGCAGCATTTGACACTTATTAAGTGATGATAAATATAGATGTGTGTGTGTGTGTGTGCGTGCACAGAATATACACTTCTGGTTTATTGAACTGTCATTTTCTTTTTTGTTAAAATCTTTATGGAAGTTTTAAGCTAGAATTTCTAATGCGCAAATTTCACGTAGTTTTGCAATTAATACTTTAGAGGGTGCTTAATAATTAATAAAAGCTACAGATAAGGAAAATGCTGGAAGGAATCCAAGAAAAGAAAGTGATGGTAGACACTCTTAATATCACTAAATACTCAGTCTTATTTATCATATTTCTGCTGTTCTCCAGCAGGCACAATATGTTTAATGACAGTTCGGTTTATACCTCTTCTGTTATTGCACTCATGCAGGAATTTTAGACACTTTGCATATACTTCATAAACTATCAGTGGATATAGATATTACTTGCTCTTTCATTTTTTTTAAAAAAAATCTTATCCTGGAGATATGAATTAATTAGATGAATGACTCAACCTTTTGCAATAGAATTATATTTGACAGGCGTTTAGCAGCATTATTTTTCCTCACTTGCCAATCATAGTTACAGATATACCAGAAAATACTGCAGCTATCTACTGTATACCTCTAGAATTATTAGAAGCAGAATAATTACAAAGGAAATAAAAAAGACAATCCCAGAGAATAATGGGAATAATTCTGTTTTGTTGTATTTACAAAAGAGACTGTATGGAAGAAATTCATAATAAGGACCAATAACTACTAGAATGGATTACAGAGAAAGACTGTTTTGTATAAAAAAAAGGAACACAAAGTTGGCTTATTTGACCAGGGTTAAAATGGGATATGTTGTTATTCTGGGTGGTTCTTTTTGGATTTACTGATATTTTGACTGGAAAAATGTGGTATACTGGATTTGTACATTTGGTGTTTAATTTTTTTACTTTATAGCTATTTTCTGTATTCTGTTAAGTGTCTAAATGCTTAGTATCTAATTGTGTGAATTTTTTTTTAAAGGAGAAACTAGCTCTTTCTATTAGGTTAAATTTTAGTCTTTTTTGTATTAGGATACTGGGATTTTATATTTGTGAATAGTTTAGAGTTCAGATATGGAATGTTTATTTAAATGGGATATGTTGCTATTTTGGTTGGTTATCTCTGGAATTGTTGGCATTTGGAAAGGGTTGTGTATTGGAGTTTGCTGTTTGTTTTTTAAAGGAGGAACGGTCTCTTTTTGTTACGTTAAACTTTAGGTTTGGTTTGTTTATACTAGGATATTGGGACCATTTTATGACTTTTAAATGGGGCTTTGCTTACAGCTAAGAGTCAAGTCATGGAGAGTTGAGTTTTATATTTGTTAATTAATTTTAATATTTTAGAACTCTGGATTTTTTGCTGACAATTGGATAAGGAGAAGATGTTATTTGATTTCTTTATTTCTAAGAGATGGGTTAGGAAATGAAGAGTTTTATATTTGTTAATTAAGAGGGATGAAGAGATTATGAAATAGTTTATACTTGTGATGAGAGTGAGAAGTCACTTTCTTAAAAGGGGGAATTTTTGCATTTCCCCCCCCCTTCTTTTTTTTTCCTTTTATTACTTTGTATTATCTTTTAGTGTTCTTTTGAAAAATCAATAAAAATTATTGGAAAAAAACAATTAAGTGATGATATCTTTACACCTTTTCAGATTTTATAGAAGGAATATGATTTATCTAGAAAGATTGAATGGAAATAAATAGAGTTAAACTAGTACTTGTCCCAAGTGCCCTTGTATCCTCTGATGCTCCAGAGGCATTGAGTCTGTTGGATAAGATCTTTATTGAAAGTAAGTGATTTATTATTGCCAAAAGTTAAAATAAATGTGGACAATATACAATACATTTTGAATGGAGGATATATTACCTAAACAATGGATTCACATTTTAAGGAATGTTAGATGTGTCAGTTATAAAGTTAAACTGATTTACTTCATTAAAAAAAAAATCTTTAAAACTCTATTGGACCCCTCAAAAATGTAATAAATTTGAAGAAACTTTGGTACATATGTCATGGATGTGTCCACCTATAATTCCTTATATTATCACTATGGTGAATCAGGTTCTTTGAAGGCTTTTAAAGGTTAAAGATGTTAATGTTTTGTTAAACTATTTTCCAAAAAACTTGAATTGTCAATATATGAAACTTGCACTGTTGCAAAAAAAGGTGATTATGTACTCATGGGAGAATATTTATGTCACATACACTAAAAATAGGCTTAACAAATTTTGTCAGCTCTCAGATTTTGGTCTAGCTTTGTGTTGAAGGAGACGCAATATGTTCAACATGCCCTGAGTTTGATCCTTGTTCAAAAATTGAATCATAATGATGACACTGAATAAAATTACATCATTTGAAAAGTCAGATATATTTTACCTTTTATCCCTTTCTTTTAATGGTCTGTTTTCAATAATGTTTAGAATTAGATACAACTTAAGTGCAGGGGTTGGAGGTGGTGGTCAGCTTTTAGTGTTGTTTAGTCTTTTGGGGATTAAGAGTGTTTTTCATTTATTTGGGTTGTGTATTCTTTCATTTGTTTTTCTGTTACATTTTTCCTGAGGCAGTTTAGTATACATTTACTTTTCTTTCTCTTTTTCTCACTATATACCTCTATTTATGTAATAGGCTAGACTTTTTTTTTTAAAGTATAGAATATTTTATACAACAGTAATATAATTATATAGCTATTCAACTATTACAAGTAAGAAGGTTTTTAAGAAATGACAATTATAATGCTTTTAAAATTTAATAACATTAAATTGAAAACATTATTAACATGCTAAATATTTCTAAGAATTGTTCAACAATATTCAGACAAGTGAAAGACCTCCAAAATTCATGTTCTAACCTTAGCAGTGTTTACTTCACAAAAATTATTTCCATATTATAACTTCATTCAGTTAACCAACCATGAAAACAGAATCTCATGCTCGGTTATTTTTCTGGCTCTCTATCTGGAATTGAACCAGACCAAGAACTTTGCTATAATGCAAAGCAGGATCTTCACCCCAAAGCTAGCCTACAGTGGAATTATGGGACAAAGGAAGGAGATGAGGAAGGGCATGAAGACATGGGCATGGATTATGGAGCTTCAGATAATCATCCCTGATACTAATAAATAATTGCTATTGGTTGTTGCATTTCTTACATTTTTGAAAAATAGGTTATTTCCCAGTACACATCTGAAAGCTGCAGTGATTTAAGGAGTAGAGACTAGAACAGTGGAAACAAGAACTGAGTTAAAGGTTTGTTATAGAGTAGCGCAATTTAAGTACATATTGGATAGGATGCATTAGTTATTTTTAAGGTCAAAGTAATCAGTGTGACATTGACTCTTGGAGAATGTATGGTTGTGTGCATGTACTTTTCTTGGCCTCAAGACAGACATGACTTGCCATGGCCTTCTTCCTCCAAGGTGTTTTTTCCACTTCCCAGTGCAGCCGATACAGACTGTAGAGGTACCCCCTTGAAGTCTTCCATCCATTACATTTTAGCCTCCGAGCCCTAAGTCAGCCAAGTGCTGCCACCTGCACATGCAATTACATTGGGTCAGTAAAATATAGAGCAAATGCACTGAAGTTAACAATGCTTAAAATATTTCTCCCTGCTATTTAATATGAACTTTTTTATTGTTGTTTGTTTATTTTTAGAACTGATTTTTGGCTACTTTAGACAACAGCGAAAATTTCTTGAAGAGGTTGACTGGTCCTATTCTGGTAAGTACATTATCTGCTACTTCACTGGGGGTGTCCACAAGGTGTGGTCAAAAACATCAAGATGGCAGCTGCAGTGGTGCGATTGGAGCATTGCTTGTTTTTTATGTGCATCACGTAAAAACAACCAATGGTTTGATTGCAACATCTTAACATTTTGGATACTCCTGCATTTCACAATGCTTCCTTATTATAAGTCAGCAAATTGTTTTTTCCTGGATAAAGCAAATTTTACCTGTTGGCTGCAGTATGATCTTGACAAAGATCAGTTATTAAAAATGATCTGTGTGCCATTTCCATTGCATGAAATGAAGTGTCAAATTGGAGTGTGCTACCTGCCTAATTAAAAATATTAGAAGGTCCTATGCCGATCACTTATTCACCTATTGCATACAGCCCCTGGACAACTTTCTTACGGCTCCCAAAGCCGCCATTGACTAAGTTTTTGGTAACTGGTGTCATGATTTTGTACCATTTCAAGCACACAACAAAAAAAGTGTAATTCCTGAAATAACCATAGTCTTAATTTGAGAAGCAAAAAACTGCCCATCCACCGTCCAAATCCAGAAAAGAATTAAAAACCCTTCTAATCACCCCAACCATTGTGGCCTGGGTGCTAATAATATTGAAAGTGTGCAGTTGGCAATCAAAAAGATGCCTACCCTGAGTTATTGCAAATAAATTATTAATTTTTGAACTGCATTTGGCTAGGTGTTTTTCCTTAAAGGTACACTATGGTGCCTAATATAAACCTTGGTACTTTCAGGATATTTAGGGTAATTCTGCACTGCAACCTGATTTCCCATGCTGCTCCTAGATTTTCTTAAACCAATTTAGAAATATCAATTGGATTTCAGTGGATTAGCAGTGGGCTGGTGCTCTGTGTGGTCTACAGGCACTGCAAGAGGTTATTTCCTTCCCACTGGTCCCCATGCCTTTTCTTAGATACCTTCACCACCACCACCACTACAAAATTATCTCCTTGGAGACTAATCCAGACTTTTTTCTTTTTTTCTGTTAAGGTTCCATCATTACTCTAATGCTACAATAATCAGAGCAATAGGGAACAGATTGTTCTTTCATTCCTATATTTCTCTGTAGTTCCATGGAAAGTTTGTAGCAAGGAAGAAGAAGTAATTCAGCATCATAGAAGCAAGTAGTAATGCTACTACACTGCAACTTAAAGAGGTTTTCTGGAACAAGAAGGAAAGGGAAGGGAAGCTTTGCAGTACTGTGGGCAAGGGATGGGAAAGCAATGGAAGCATGGAAAGTCCACTGGGAGACATGAGTTGAATGAAGCATGAGCTTCTACAATTGAGGATAGTTCATTGATTTAATGGGTCATTATTGGATCAACCTCAACATTATGAAAAAATAACAGCTGCCAATCACAGAGAATGTAAGGGTCCAATAGCCTGGGACAAAATGGCTGCCCACAGCAGCGACCAACCACTGAATGGAAAGGGGTATGTCAGGCACTATAGCCAGTTGGGACTGCTACTAGAATGAAATGAATTGCTGAAGACCATTTGCTTTGATGGGCTTAAGTCAGAAAATAGCAGTTTTGAATCAAAGCTAAAATGAAAACATGAGTATGGGGTGCATTTTCACTGATCTGGGAGTGGAAGGAGGATGACATCATCCATTCCTACACTTAAGAACTAATGAATGACCCATACTGCTGACAGGCCAAGCAGAAAGAATGAATTTTCTTTTAGAAGGTAATTACTTGAGACTTCACAGTATGATTAGGTCTTGATTCTTTGCCATTGCTTGAAATCAAAACAAATTTCAATACATGTGGGGTAGGCTCATAGGGCTGTACAAAGTATTTGAAAGAGGTGCTTCACGTTGGAAGATCCACTTTTGTATGCATTGCTTCATTGCACTACAGATAATAGATATAGTTAGTGTAGGAATTTTCCTCTGTGACTTATTTACACTCCCTCTTTTGAGACTATCTAGTGTGTTTCTAATTGATTAGACTGATCTTTTCAGAGCTGTCATCACTTGCTCCTTACTATCTTTCTCTTTGGGTAATGGAATGGAATAAAGTGGCTGTGCCTGCAGAGACATGTGGAAACATCTGGGAACAGCTTCCAAAGTAGCCACACAAATCTTGCAAAAGGTGTGGCTGCTTTAATAATTCAAAAAGAGGTGCTCAATCATACTCCCATGAGTTGGAAAGTACTACTTTCAAATCCTCTGTAAAGCCCTAGTTTCTCAAGTTGAACTTTCATTATCTCGGGTACCCTGATCTACCAAGGAATTCCTACAATTCCTATTAAGTATGAAACTGAGTCACAGAGAAAGTCAGCCTAGGATGTAGTTTCATGTTCTGTAGATGTTAATCATGACCATATGTCTGATCATAATCTTTCCTTAGTAAAATAGTCTAGTGAGGAGGCAGAGTGGACTGGATTTATCATAGTAAAATTCTACAGTCTGCTCTCCAGATTAATACCCAGTCTTCAGATGTTCATAAATTGTCTAATTTATGTACATAATTGTGCTGTTTAAAAGCTCATTCAGCAGACATTCATACAAAGTAGTAATTTGAGATTAATCAAATTGCAGCATACTTTTTTATTATTTCCTTCTGCAGATTTTTAGAAAAATATTTTTGTTTCAGTTCTTTAGCTGAATGTACTAGTTTAATATCAATTAGGGTTTTCCATCTTTTCATTTCTTAAGAACATCAAATTGTTTAGCGATTAGGGATAAATATTAATATATGAGGTAGTGAAATTTACATCTTCCAAGCATAGTGGTAGTAGTATCCTTAGCAAAAGAAAAGAACTAGATATATGTATTTTTACCATGAATATTTATTATGTGTAAGCAATAAAATATATAGACATCTCCTTTTTACTTTTCTTCATTGTACTCAGTTATATTTATTGCCTTGGCTCTAAGACAAACTTACATTTCCTTTTTTAATTCAAAATTATAGAATCATAGAATTCTTTAAAACAAGAAGTCTGCTCAGTGCAGAAATCCGAATTAAAGTATTCCCTACAGATGCCCATCTCCCTTGCTTTTCCTGTCAGACTGCTATTAATATTTAACTAGAAATTGCTTTCCTGCGATTTAATGACATTATTCTGTGTCTTCTGCTCTGGGACAATAGAGAATGGATCTTGACCTTTTTCTGTGTGATACCCCTTAGGATGAAGGTGTCTTCTAAGGGTGCACACACATGTCCAAAGTCCTGTGGAAGGTTTTAAAGCAGCCACATATAACAAGGCAAGCCACAAACTACACCTGTAGGTTTAGTAACTCTGCTTGATATTGTGAACAAGCCATCATGGTTTTTATTTTGCCTTGGAGTAGGTTTTCTCCCCAAGTTCTAAGAGCTAGGAGACAGAGGTTTGGGCAGTGATTGAATAAATTGGATTTTATGAAGTGCTGATAAATAGTCTAAATTGCATTATATTAGCTAAGATATTACAGCCCAATCAATACAAGTCATGGTCTCTTTTTGATGAATAAATCACAGATGGCCAGTTCTCCTGACCTGACAGTCAGCAGAGGGAACAGGATATTTTGAGAGTGAGGTGTTTTCAAAGATGGAGGAAGTCATTCTCTGAGGAAATGAAAAATGTCTTTATATTAACGTGGCATATTTAATTACAAAACCTACTCAGCTGATGGTTTGCTGTTGCTTGTTTTCAGATTTAGTCCTTAAACTGAAAATAGTTCAGGGCCGTTGGATCAGCACTGTGCCAAAGTTAATATGTATAAGAATCCTAAACACCAAGTAGAAGTATTGAATTAGAGAAAGAGCATCTTTTTTTTTTAATAATACCTTCATTAAATTTTAAAAAGCAGAAAGATAAAAACTAACACAAATTAATAATCAAAAAAGAGAATAGAAAAAAAGAAAGCTAGAGATAAAGAAAGAAAGCAAAAGTGCTGGAAAATAGAAATGGAGAAGAAGAAAAACAGAAATAAAAACGAATGACTTCCGACTTCTTATACAGCAGATATAAATGAAACATAAAAGAACCTCTTACTCTAACACTACATCTTAACATACATGTTTTACATCGTCTGTTAATTTGTCTAATCATCAAATCCATATATCATAATTTTGGGGTTTTTTTCCTGTTTGCCATAAAAAGTCCAAAAGGGGCTTCCAATTGGCATTAAAGTTAGTCAATATTTTTTTCACTAAGCAAAGCTGTCAATTTTGCCATCTCTGCTAACTCCATCATCTTCGCCATCCATTCTTCCATTGTAGATGGTGTGGAATCTTTCCACCTTTGAGCATATTAAAGTCTAGCTACAGTTATCATATATAAAAACACAGGTCCATGAGCTGTTTTCCAGTTGTTTATCCATCAATCCCAAAAGAAATGTCTCTGGCTTTGATTGTATATTAACCTTCAAAATCTTCTGAATTAATATATGAATTTGGGTCCAAGATTTTTTAGCCTTATTACATGTCCACCAAAGATGATAACAAGTCCCTTCTTCTTGTTCACATTTCCAACATATATTTGAAATCCCTTTATACTTTTTTTGATAAACTTTATGGTGACAAATACCATTGGTACATCATTTTATAAACATTCTTTTAGGATGTAGATTAAGGGGAAACAGAAGGAGTGGGAAAGATAGCATTCTGGCCATTTCCCCACTACTGAGATAGAATCTTCATCGCTTCACCCAGCTAATGCTGAAGTGATATAAAACCTATCCTCAATAGGTTAATTTTTGTAGGAATAGCTATGGCTACTGGTGATGCCTGATCATTCAGTACATCTGATAAAAAGATGCTGATTCCCCTTAGAAGGCGGCCACCCTTCTGACTCTGGATGCCTGGCAAGCAATAGGAGGTAAAGTATTGAAGATGTAAGGGCTCAGTATCCCAAGTCTCTTGCAAAAATATTACTATGCATTGATTTAGATACTCTATAAAACCTGGGCTAGATTGTTTGGCACACGGTCCTGCAATATTCCAGGATATAAGACTTATTGCAGGGTGCATGACAGCAGTCATTCAGAAGGGCAAGCCTGCATAGTGCAAATAAAGTCATTAAGATCTGAATCCAAAGCGGGGGGGGGGGGGGGATGGGGATGGGGACTAGGCAGGCAAGGTACAAAGACCTGACAGAAAATTAAATTATAAGCAAGCAGAATTAGTATTGTTTTATAGCATTGTTATTACTTATGAAACTTGTTAAACTATCAGTCTTAGCTTCCAGCTTCCTGGCTTTGTGGACCTTTTTGAAGCAGCATGAGATAGTCTTAACTTACGTCTTTAACTGGAACTTGTAAAAGTTCCCCTCAGATAAAGCACTCAAAATTCTACTTTATAGCTCTGAGCCATTATGGCTTTGGCACATCTCTTTCTTTTACTTTGTTGCTGAAACCAGTGACTGCCTAATATGCTAATAAATGGATTTCTTTCGTTCAGTGCCTAAATTATTAAAATGTGAATTAACTACCTCAGCAGAAAAATTCTGATAAAAGTGGCCTGTTGAGCACTGCAGTTTCTTATAGCCGGAAGCTATAGGTTCATGCTCCTTTAGACTGAACATAGTTTTGAAAATTACCTGTAGAAAAATTCTTTGTGTCCCCATATTTATATCAAGCATATATGAATGTAGCATCTCACAACCTGGTGGAAGAAAAGTGTGGCCCTGGAAATTGTGGATAAATACATTTTTTGACCAAAGACTATAGAGTTTTGTGGAATGTGTTGGGTGCTGTGTATGAGTAGGAGAAGGTAAAGGTGATATGGCTGATGCAGAAAGTAGGTACCTCCAGGGTAGAAGACAGATTTTCTTAATGTTCCCCACATAAATTATTTTAAATATAAAAACTAGATTTTGAATCAGCAAGAATTATTCTTCCTATAAAGAAATGAGGCTCACAGATTTTATTTAGCTGATAATCATTAAATTATAATTCTTATCTTTTTACATGTCCACTCTGATGAGGTGGAATCATGGCTATTGTCTGAAGAAAAATAATGCAGGCCCAGAAGAGATTTGCTATTTTAGTTATTTCATAGTTCAACTGAGCAGTTGCTAGTAGTGATGAGGCACCTATTTACTATATTTATCAGGGCATAATTTTTCTTATTTTGCCAGTAGCCAACTATCTCAGTGACTTACAATAGCTACTTAGTCTATTTTAATTTGTAATTAAATTAACAGAAATGTTCTGAAATGTTCCTCTTGTTTAGACATTATTTTCTTATTTAGATTCAATTTGGCTAAACAAATTTGCTTATGTATGTTTTGATTATCTGTATTTTTGTTTACAGATTATTTAAGCAAAAAGAATATTTTCTTGCTAAATTGTCAGCTTGCCACTTTCTTCTGAAAATAATTGTTCAGTGAGTTCAGCAGTACATCGTATGAGCTTGATTTGACATTGTTATTTATTATTGTAACTGGCTAAAAAAACTACTTCCATTGGCTTATAGTACTGGGGAGTAACATAATATGAATCTTGCCAGCCAGTATCTTTAGGTTGGTCTAATTTATTCTCCTTTCATAAATTCATAGGAATTACAGACATCTGCAGTTGATATTACCAGTTTCTCCAGCTCATTCATTTGTAACATCAGCTACATGTCTCATCTTTCCATTTATATTTCCCAGTTTTCCATATGGATCTGTGATTGAATTTCCTGTGATTGTATGAAATTTATGACGATCCATGCGTATAGTTTGGTTAGCAACAATGTAGTGATTATGCATTAAAAAGGATTTCATTCATTTGTGATATTTGATTCCCTAAAGGTTCACCTGTTAATACTTGTTCAAACTGAGGAAGATTATTATAAACGCCAGTGGATGAAAACAATATATAGTCTAATGAATAATTAGTATTTTATTATTTATTAATTATTAATAATATGACTCAAATCTTTAGAGAAATGTTCCCTGGATTTAGAACTGGGTGTCATCAATATGCCTTTAAGGAGACTGGGGCTCTGCATTGAAGAGAATATTGATAGATTAAATCTAGCCAGTAATCTTGAATTTTGTTCTAATAAATTACGATTGTATAAGAAGCCAGGATCGGGGATAAAGCAGTTTTGGATCATGTTGCAGTCTTCTTGAAGCACCAGGTTCTGATTCTGTTCTTGAACCTGGCTTTTCTTCTAGATAGTTTAATGGCAATTATAGAAAAAAGTGTATGGCATGGGTTTGGCTGTCATGCTGGTTGTGGACAGGTATTTTGATGAACTGAAGTGAATGCATTTTGTTGTATAAAGCTGCACATGGTACCTTCAGGATGCTCTTCTCCAAACAGAATATTTTTGCCCAGATCATTCAGCCTAAGAGGGCAAGAAAGAACCTTCTCACTAGCTGCCCTACTGTTACAGAACAGCCTGTTCCTGGAGATCTGTTACTGGAAGACACTGAAAATATTTTATTTCACCAGACTTGTAGAATCTGAATGGTCAGTGGGCTGACTTTTATTCAGTTATAATAATCTGATTTTTATTCTATTTTATTTTTATTGAATTTTGATTAGGATTTGTAGAACTTTGATGAAGTTGTTTTTGTTATGTTTTCTTGGTTGTAAACTGCCCAGAGACCTGCGATATAAAAATCTTTGACCTGTATAAATAATAAATAAATAATTGCTTCCAACTGTTTGGGCTTTATGGCCTTCTGCTTCTTTTTTCCCAGGCCTTTGGTTTGATTTGAAGTTTGTCTTCACTAATGGTTTGAATTATATTTTAGTGTCTATTATGTTTAGTTTTCTGTTTATTTTTTCTTACTTATCATGAATCATGCCACTGGGAGCAACTTGACTTGGGGAACCACTGGGTATGGCGGGTACTATAAGAATGATTTTGCCTGATTTAAGTTAACCTAGGCTTTTGATAAAACTTAGAGGGAGGAAATAGATGTGGTACCCAACAGCAAGTGCAGTTCAGTTCATAAAAGCACCACTGGAGGAAAAAATTAATCTGCCGACCCTCACAGCTTTCCTCATAAAATTAGCAATTCCATCACAGATCTCCTACATCACATGTAATTTTCCCTCTTTAAACTATAATGACTTGATATTGTTGTATCCAAATTAAAAACCAAAAGAAATTGAGTTGCTGGCAAAAGAGGGGATGTCATCCAGAATTGCATGTGACACTAAGCTTATAATTAATCTTGTGTGGTTCTTTTTATAGTAGCTGTGTGGGGAAAGGGAAGAGTTTAAAATAATGGTATATGGACATGGGTGTTACTTGCTGTGGTCCCAGGATGAATTCTTCTCTGGTGCAAAGTGCAAGCACAAAGGGTCAACTCAGATTTGGAGCTATTGCAAGGCATAAAACTTTCTTATTATGATACCAATCCAGTCCATGTGACCCATCTCTGCCACTCTTAGTTTTGCTGAAAATGACAAAATGCTTATAAGATTATTATTTCTAATTTGAACTGAAGGTACAGTAAAAATATTTTATTTCATTTCCTATTGCATAGAACTGAAGTTTCAGTCCTGCATGCATTTGGATAGAGTAGGATTTATGAGCATACATGGGTAGGATAGGGTTGCTCATCAGAGAGGCACATTTCATCTCAGATAGTAAAGCTCTTGAAATAGCAGTTGAAGTATGTTTTCACTTGTCTGCCATTGTCAAACATCAGGAAGAATATGCCACTTTCCATTACTGTAATGAAGGCTTTGTAAGAATACTAAATCATGCAAAGCAATGGCCTTTTCTGAAATCATGCTCCCTGCAGACCAATAAGAGCAACATTTCAAAGGCTGAAAACTTATTACTGCCTTTCAAGTCAATTCTTTAAAGAGATCTGCCATATTATCACATTTCTTGAATGCCAATTTGATGTTTCATTCTGTTTCACAAAGTACGCTGTTAGGGTTTACTAGATTATCTGTGACAAAATAAATTGTTTTCAGCATTGTCTTTTATTATAAAATAGCTTTTGTTCACATGGAATATGGATTTCAGTTTGTGCTTAAATAGCATAGCAACAAAAATGTTTATTTGTCAGTGAACGCAACTGTTGGGGTGGGAAGATCTATGCCTTCAACCCTGTGAGGTTTCCAGGCTCCCTTTGCCATAAGTTGTTGTTGTTGTTGTTGTTTTTATTATATTAATGTAGCTGCCCACTCCAGTGGACCTGAGTGGTAAAGTTTCAGAGGAAAAGCACCCATGTGATTTATAAAATTAATAAATCTCCTGAATGGAAGAATCCAGGAATATGGGTTGTATTGATAGAAAAGAATTGTCCTTGTTTTTCACAATTTTGTTTTTTAAAGTATATTTACAAATATTAAGTATGAGTAACTCACATTTCCTTTGTGGATTTTATAAAACATTAAATTTAAAAAATAAGTTATTTTGCTACAAAGCTCTTTAACTTGAATATTAAAAAATCTAAGTTAGAAAATGTTTAACATTAAAGCGCAGTAACTGTTAAACCTGTAATACTTCTGCAGTGAATATATTTAGATCAAAATTTGGAACAGATCCTTTCCCAATCCAGTCTCCTCTTCCCACTTGCTAGACTATTTTTTAAAGAAAGAATATGTCCAGATATGTCAAGTTATGCCCAGGCCAAAACTGACCTGAATTTACATCGTAGGTTGGTCTGACTGTAGTTTTTTGCTAAACAAACACCATAGGAATCACCAGGAAGATTCTTGGTCAGATAATTCAAGCCATTAATTGGCTACTGCCAGCCCCCTTCATTGAGCTCTGTGGGGTGAACCTCCTTTATCTTCAGGATATTGGTAGTAAAGAAAGTCAGAATATTTGCCCTGTAAATATTATAAAAGGTTAAGGTTCCTTATAAGTTTAAGTAGCTATTGCAAGCCTGTGAAGTTAGCAAAGTCTGTATATCCTAGCTTCCATAGAATAAAGTGAGTGTGCTTGGAGTAAAATTGGACTTTGATTATGTTTGTGGCATACTGACCAGTATATACTTAGCAGGGAATAAGTTAGCTGGTAACTTAATTGCAATCTATATAGCTAAAATGCTGTATGTGAAAACCTCAGTTCACTAAAGCTATGATGGATGGTGAAGATCAATATCTGTAGGCCCATCTGTGATGAGCATGATGCATGGAACATTGAAATTTGGAAAATAATAGGAGTAAATTGTAAAAAGCATGAATTAATGCAATAAAAAGAGAGAGAGCAAGAGATGTAGCTTTGAAACTAAAAAAAGGGAGAGATGTAATGTCAGAATGAAGGTTTCCTGACCTTGTGGAGTAGAATTGATGAACAGATCTATGGAAATGGAGGTGTAGATTTAATTATGAATGAAAAGGCTAAAGTACATCACAAAATATGAATGGGTATTACTTGTATTTTGTGGATGTAATTCTTAACCTGGTGATACTTGCATGTTATGCTCCAATGAATAAAGGAAGAATGAGAAAAGAGAGCAGGAGAAAATTGTGCAACATTCTGAATGACAGTACATGGTTTAAGATAAATCTGTTCATAATATACAAAGCAAAAGAATGAATATAAATCTAAAAGCTTGACTGATTTGATTAAACATGAACGATTGAGCAAATTAGTTTAGGCTATCTGGATGAAAGATTCTGAACATGGGACAGATCATTTTTGGTAGCGTCAAAAGTGGATCTTGAAAAAATGGTCATGGAAGAAAAAGGAAGTGAAATAAAGTGTAGGAAAATGATTGCATAAAGAGAAAGTAAGAGTGCTCCATGAAAAGCATTAGAACATGGATTAATCCAACAGGATGAATGGGAAGTGGACATAATGGGAAGTGATATGCAACAAACTGAAAAGAATTAGTTACAGAGTGACACAAAAGAGTCACACTAATGGGAAATATAAAAAGGGATAGTTGTTGGGATGACAAAGTAAAAGACACTCTGGATGAGAAAAATGTGTGTAAGAGAATGATTGCTACAGAAAATGAGGATGGGAGAAACATATTCTCTAATGTACAGAAAGAGAAAAAGGTAGTTGTGAAGATAGCAAGGAATAATTAAAATTAAAAGAGGCAGAGAGGATGCAGAGCAGTTTTGGTAGAAATAAATTGTTTTGAAAGTGGGTGAAGAGGCCTGAACAAGATGCTTCCAGCAGATTGAATAGAATTAAAAATAAAAGTGATTGAATGATTTGGGAGGAAACTGAAATGAGGAATATTTGAAAGAAGTATTTGAGAGATTTATACAGGAAATATATGTTGAAGAATGGAATTGAAACAAATTCAGTAGGTGTTAATATAAAAAAAAATGGATGACAAGGAAATTGTAAATGTTTTGAGACTGTTGAAAAAGTTTTTAGACTGCAAATGCAGATGTAATTATTAAATGTTAAATATGGGTGTGATTCTACAATGTGTTTAATGTGCACAGAGATTGTATTTATGCAGATAGCTTATAAAATGCCACTAGGATTATGGATTTCAGTATTAATGTATCAAAGATCAAGATAGTTGGATCTGGCATTGAGCAATTGTAATTTATATATATAAAAAAATAGAGCAAGTAGATGAATGTATTTTATATAAATACAAATATATAAAATGTATTTATATATATGATAAATAAATTAATTTTGGTAGCATGTCTATTAAAGATGGGAAAATGGTTGGCTGTAGAATGTGGCTTTATTCTGTAGAAGGTCTAACTAAAAGGAGTAAATTGTAAAAAGCATGAATTAATGCAGTAAAAAGAGAGAGAGAGACAGAGATGTAGCTTTGATGTTGCAAAGAGTCGACACTGACTTGATGGCACGTAATAAAAAAAAATCAGTTTGTGACCTGTTGTGAGGAATAAATGTTTATCAAAAGAAGCAAAACTAATGAGTATATAAGGCATTTGAAGAAAAGTTAAATAATTATAATGCTTGTAACATTAACATTCAAAACTGTAATATTTATTTATTTATCTATACATTCAATTTATTCTCCCCCCATCTCCCCCCAATGGGGAACTCTGGGCGGCTCACAAAGTATATAATCCTAACAGTGACTAACAGTGACTAACAATTCTTACAATTACAAATCTACAGTGCTATATATTATACTGTGTGACCAGCAGTGGTCGCTAGGGGGTCATCCGGGTTTTTCCTCCTCCGTAGATCTTTCTCGCTGCTCGCATCGATCATCGCTCATGCCAGTTGCATTCAGAGTTCGGTCAGCACTGGTATTTTGCTCCCCCGCACAGCGCCGCCAGTTCCTCCCATCTAAACGGGAGTCCCCATTTATCTACTCGCCGATGGAATAGCTTTCAAACTGCTGGGTGAGCAGGAACTGGGACGAGTGGCGGGAGCTCACCCTGTCCTGCAGAGCCGGGCCCAAACCGCTGGAGTGCCAACCATTTCTGACCGGCAAACTCCAGCATCATTAAGCCCTGCGCCACCATGTCCTATAATATTGATAGAATATCCACTTTTTCTTTTCTTCTCTTTTATCTACATTAATACTCTAAGGCACTTACATAATAAAATAAGCATATTATATAAATATCATACTAAGCATATTCCAGGCAGTCTTCACTTAACAACTGGCCTTTAATGATGGCTCACAGTTATGACAGCCTCTGCTTTACAAAAAGCGCTTTATAATCTGTACTCACACGACCGTTGCAAATGTGGCCCCCCGCGGTCATGTGATCACGATCTGCTACCTTTTTTACATTTTTAAACCACCCTACCACAGTCATTAAGTGAATTATGTGGGCATTAAACAAATCCCATGGTCATTAAGTGAATTCCAGCAAAAAATGTCCATGGGGAAGCTGTATTTGTTTAACGAGCACGTGATTTGTTTAACAACTGTCATAAAAATGGCCATAAAATTGGGTCCAGTCATGTGATTCGCTTAATGACCACCTGTTTAACGACCAATTTTCTGGTCCCCATTGTGGTCGTTAAGCAAGGACTACCTGTATATAAATATTGTATCAAAATAACATATTACTAATTCTGAGAAATGGAGCAGTAGATGGCTTATATGGTAAGATTTAATACAGTAGAAGGAATTAATGAGGACTGAACTGCAAACAAATATATGAAGGGAGAGTGAATGGTCAAGAGGAAGGGGAAGACCAAGAAAGTCATGGTTGGATGGAGATGATGAGATTCTCGACAACAACAATAAAAAAAGAGAACAAAATACAATATTGAAATGATGTGTGGATTTGGTAGAGGCACAGATGGTTTACAAAGATACAGAGAGATATATGAAAGGTGTCGGTGTAAAATAAATTTAGCTGTATTTTGTTATTGTTCATCTTTAAATTCTTTGGTTTGTTATCTCTTACTCTGTTTCTGAATTTTGTATAATATTGCTTACGTGGAAAAGGATTACCATGATGAGTATATGCATGTATTGTTTTACACTAGAAGTTACCTTTTCTGTCTCCTCTCTCCTGAGTTAATTAATAAATGTGCTAAACTGGGAATTAAGAGTTCATTTAGTTGTTTCCTCAAGCCTGGGCAGTGTTGCTGGGCTACAAAAACTCAAAGACAGCGCATGTTACTAGCTGATGAGGAATGAGGGATGGATTGCTTGACCATAAATATGTACAGATCCATGAAAAATGGTTTGGTGTAGTGTTGTCATCAATGAAAGAAATTAACCTTGAAGGGAGATTACCTTAAATGACCTGAGAAGGGTACTAGAAGTTGAAGGGAAACTGAAAGTTGAGATTTTGACTGAGCTTCATTGCTAAACTATTAATTATATAAATATCCTCCAATTTAAATCCTGGAGTTGAAGAAAAATGACGTAATTCCTGGTGAATTGTCAGTTCCCAATTGTATTATTACTGATTATATGATTTTTTTGTCAGAGATTCATAGCAAGTTTTGAAATGGTGATAATCCTAGGGGGAAATTTATTATAACACAACACTGTAAAAATATGACAAGACAGAGTTTTAATAAAATATACACTGATCTTCAAAATAGAATTTAACTTAATTTAACAAAAATGTCAAGAGAATGTGTTTAGTTAAAGAACAAGGAAATGCACACTTAGCATGGTTTTAATGTTTTTATCCTACACTCCATTTTCTAATATACTGGATATTTGTAGATATCCAGATATATTTGTAGATAGCAGAGTGAATAATGAGCGTTTCCATATAATGTATTAAGATGATAATGGGAGAAACCAGTAGTTCCTTAAGGAAATTAATTGGGCCCATTCATACGAAGCACATATTTTACAACAATAAGCAATAAAATTAGTCTGAGAATAAATGTTCCTGAATATAGAAAAATATTCATCCAGAAATGTACAATATTATTAGATGCAACCCCCCCCCCAAAAAATGTTATCCCATTAGTCATTTTTTCTTAGCAACAAGTATGAAATACTAGAACTTTCAGTTAATTTAAAGCATTTTCTTTCTCTCCAAATGTAAGATTTCATTATGTAGGACCAGAAGAATGGAATTAATTTCATGCTCTGTAGGCTTCAAGATAATATTGATTGCTAAAGATGTCAGAAAAAGAGAATAAAAAGTAACATTTCTGCCTACTTTTTCTCTTATTCTGACATGCTATTATGATGCAAGTAATACTATGATGAATAATATGGAAATGCATAATTTATTACAGAAATTGTACAGATGAAAAATAAGTTTCATATGTACGTTTTTGAATTAGGATTTTAATGCTCATGTCATTTATCAACTTAACTGATTCTTATAGCTGGTCTGAATTACTCTTAGTGGTGAGGCATGTATCATCATTCCTTTACTTCCAAAAATACCAGTGATCCGATGTGTTTTCATACTTGCTTCCTCCATTCTTGGCTATTGATTAGAAAGCAGGAGTAATATCTAGCACCACTTTTCTCCACCAGAACCAAATTCTACAACATTTATGCATTCCATCATTTGATGTCTGTAGAATTTCCATCCATGTTTGTAGGTTATGAGATATTTATTAGGCAAAGAAGAGAAAAGGTGCATCTTTGGGATTGTTTCCACTCTGTTCTTTATTGTTGTTGGGATTCCTGATTTATTTGTTTTCCAGTAGTCAATTTTTGTAAGGAAAAAAACATGGTATTCATATTAGCAATTTCATGCATTCTTGGGATCTGCCTTGTTGCCAGTTTCTTTCTCTAGCACTAATCAGCACCATATGGCTGTGGGGCACAGGATTCTTCAGTGCAAAACAGAAAAGGATTTCAACAAATAAAATGTGTATCTTTTTGCTTGACTTTTACTCTAATTAATCTAAATTCAAGAAGATGCAAGAAGATGTTGCTATTATCTCACAGTAATTATACAGAATATAGTGACATCTGCTTTCATAATTCTAACAAGCTGTCCATAGTCACTTTGGAGTCCAACAGCATCTCAGTCTAATTAAATAAATAATAAAATAAATAAGTAACTGTTTTGATTGGCTTGGTGCTTTACCATTGTGGATTGTTTAGTTCTTTCAAGATATTCAGTTACAAATTGTTTTATGTTGTCACAAGGAAGTCCTTTTATTCTTTTATCTTAATTTTATTTTAATCCCTCTTGTTTTGCTTTGTTCCGTTTCACTCTCTTTTGTTTATTTCTTATACATGTAAATTTCAATTGGCAGATTTATAGTGGTTTTATTGTTTGTAGTGTATTTGAGTCTGCTTTTATGTGTTGTTTTAGTGTTATAACTACTTCTCTGATCATTAACCCTACATAAAGAAATAAAGAAATATTATTGTTTTATTATTTTCATTGTGTTGGTTTAATTTTTGTTGTGAGCTTTCCAGTGGTGTTTTAAAATGAGTGATGATATACGTCTTATAAATAAATAAATAAATTAGAGTGGCAAAATTTCTATTCTTCTCATGATAGAATAGTTTTTGTTTCTCTGGTATTAGTATCTTACAGTTTATTTTTATTGTATCTGCAAATACTTTATATTAATGCATTATAACGTAGACTAAAATTAGTGAATTCTGCACTTGCCATTGGCATCAAGTATTAAAGTGGCAGGTTCTTTGATTAATGTAAGACATCAGCTGTACAGTCAAAGTAGGGGTTGCTGGTAAGCCTAAATTTATATTCAGACTTCGTCTTGAATGCTCTAGATTGTGAATAACTTTCATTAAAACAATTTACAATTATTTAAAAAGTAAGTTTCCAATGTCCAAAATTCTACTGAAAATAAATTTATGTCGATAACATAGTTTGTCAGGTCCATATGCAGCTAATTCTGCCCCTTCTAATAGTGAGATCTCCCTCCCCCACTACTCTTATTTTCTTTCCCAGGTGAAAACTTTATTTTTGTTGATCCATGTGGAATTAAGATTGTTATTCTTCATTGATCTGAAGAGTTTGAGATGATAAAACTTTCTTGGTGGTTAGATGCCACCCTCCTTATGCAGAGCCTCAAATTAGTTGAACAGCTCCAATGGCATGGGCCTTCTCTTCGTTTTTTTGCCACTAGCCTCCAAGTACTCAGTAATCCCAGTGAGTTCTTCCTCTTTGGAGTCTTCTCCCAGCCCCTCTGCTCTTGGACAGCTTCCTCTGTTCTACCTTCTTTGGAGGTCTCATTCCCCTGGCATTCACAGAGAGCACTTGGTGCCTTACTTGTGTGCTCTTCCTTTTCCTTGGTGAGTCTTAAAAAAGAAATGTGGCATTTGAGTATTTTCATATTCTCCTCCAGAAAGGACACAAGCTTGCACTTCAAATAGGCATAATTAACATATCCTCCTTATATATCTTATAAATAAGTGAAAGAAGAGCAATTTTTAAAAAGAAAGCCATAACAAATTTATCAATGTTCATTTCATGAATAATTAATTCTCAGTGCAATGAATGAATGAAATCATCAACCATATTCACTGAGAAACCTTACTGTGTTCAAAGGAGTTTACTCACTGTAACTTAACTTTTCTTCCATAGCATCAGTAATAAACCCATCAGTAATTAATATAACATCTAAAAAAGTGAATCAGAAGTCTCTAATCAATCTGAGAGCTAGTTTGATGTAGTGGTTATGGCATCAGGCTAGAAACTGGGAGACCATGAGTTCTAGTCCTGCCTTAGGCACAAAGCCAGCTGGGTGAATTTGGGCCAGTCACTCTCTCTCAGCTCTAAGGAGGAGGAGGCAAGGGCAAACCACTTCTGAAAAACCTTGCCAAGAAAACTGCAGGGACTTCTCCAGGCACTCACCAGGAGTCAAAAACTGACTTGAAGGCGCGCGAGCGCACACACACACACTGAATCTCTGAACCAATGCACTCAATAATTTGTCTGCAGTATCATCACTTTTATTTATTTATTTATTTTATTTATTTGATTTGTTCCCGCTCATCTCCCCTACAACGGGGGACTCTGGGCGGCTTACAACCACTAAAATCAAAATACATAATTAAATTATAAAAGGTTTAAAAATTATAAAAGTTATACAAACTAGAAATTTACAAAAATAGGATAGAGATAAAAGTCATCATTAACTCATCTCACCACAAAAGGAGTATGGACTAATGATGTATAGGTGCCCTATAAAACAGTTAGATAGAGATATTTGCTCCTGTTTTTATTATATGTATTTTCTGGTTTTTGTAAACCACTTTCAATCCTAAGGAAACAGGTGATACATAAAACCATTAGTAAAATAAATAAATCAGCAATTCATACCCAATGAAGTAAACCCATGAGTTAGTTAACCATTCATCATGCTGCAACTCAGTAAATTCACTAATAACTTAATCATGGCAATATGTATGATTCCACAAACTTTAATACAGCCTTGTTGATTTGTTCTAACAAATAGTTCTTCATTCTACCACAGGTCTCAATCACTCAACTGTTTTATTGGACCATTGAGCAATTTATTAATAAATAAAACTGAAAACTAAAATACGGTATTGTTAATGGTTGAGCCAATAATCATCTGTTGGTCTTGCTGGAGGACTCAGTAAAGCATAATGTTTTTATGTCCTTTCTTGGAGCTGCCATTAGCTGTTTTATCTGTTCTGTTAAAGATGTTTCTCTAGACACAGTTTTCTGAAAGTCAGGGCAGAATCAGGGTTAGGGTTTTTGTCCCTCCCTTTTCTTGCGAAGAAGAGCAGAGTACCTTTGAGAAAAAGGTCAACTTCAACATATTCCAGGGGTTAACAGACCATCCTGATGTTATGTGACTTGGATACGTTTTCATAATTGAAAGGAAACTTAACTGTACAGTTTGGAAATGTCAAATACGTTAGTGCAGTATATGTAGATTAATAAAGAATTAATCCACAGGATGATAGCCAACTGGAGTCAGCCCATGACAGCTTATTATGTCTTAATCCATGTTAAAAACCAACTATTATATTCAGCAATCTAATATATCATTTTTTAATATCCAATTTTTTTTTAATTTGGATGAAATGCTAGGTTTTCATATTTGCTCCATAGTTATGAGCTCTTTATTGATAAATGAAGCTATGCAGTTTGTGAAATAGAAAGTGTTTCAGAACGAATGAATATAGATTGCTAGCTCCTCTGAATACAGATGACAATCCCTACTAAAAAATGCTGAGTTGTTTTTTTTTTTTTTAAAAATGTCTATTTCCAATGTATATTAATTTCAACCACAGTTAGTGTGTGAGAACTCTATTGCACTGTTTGGTATTAGATAGTATTATTTCATTCTGGGTGTTTGACCATGGGTACTATTGGCAAAAGAACACTTTTGATGAGTTGCTAGACTGAAGGAAAATAATTGTAAATAAATATTTAGGTACAGTTACAAATGGGGTGTGATTTACAACAAATTTCTAGTGGCAACTGTACTCAAAGCAAGCTCAATTACAGAACATATGATTAGATGCTGTACGTATGTCATGGATGTGAAAAATGGAGGAAGATCACTTTATTGAAACAAGGATCTTTGGGTTCCGGCTTACAAAGGAAGATGAACAGAGAATAATAGAAAGGCAAATCTTTAATCAGGATTTTGAATAGTTGGGTGGGAAATTCTAGGGCTCTGATTTGCTGTCAAGATCTTGGGGCCATATAAGGAAAACTGGATAAGTTTGACTGTGAAAGGAAAGCCATTTTATTGTTAAGAAACACTGTGCTTTCTAGAGGCAGCAGGGTGCTGGAAATAGCCATTGTTACTTGTTAGCAAGCAGAGAAGTATTGATATTAGGTGCCTATCACCCAGTTACTTTGTGCAATTTCCTTACAGTATTAAGTTTGCCCAGTCAACTTCATGGGGCTGGATCTTCCCTGCCTCTGCTCAATTTCATTCTGCCTTTTTTAATGGTGAGCAATACTGCTTTCTTTTCAGGAAAAGGAAAAGATTGGGGTGGGGGCTATGTTTGGGGCAGGAATAGTTGTTTTTGGTCTGACAGGATTACGTAAAGTGGGGAACTGAACTCTGAAAATACCAACTGAACTCTGTCATATTTGCAAGGCCATGGAGAAGTGTTCTGGAAATAAACTCCCATCCTATTTCAGCCATAACAGATATTTGTTTAGTAAACATTAAGTGCTGATCCACCGAAATAGAGATGATCCAAAGTCATATCAAAAAAGACTTTTGCTGAAATTAGTGGCCTTTTCAAAAAGCAGTGCAAGCTGATGTAGCAGCTCAACAAAAGGCATCCAAAATTCATATGCACAGGACTTCAAAAATTAAACACCAAAAATGCTGCTGAACTAAAATAAGCATTTGTTCAACATTTTTAAATGGCTTTTTTCATATAATAATAATAATAATAATAATTTATTAAATTTGTATGTCACCCGACTTCTAGCGACTCTGGGCGGTTTACAATTGTTGAAACATTTAAAAACAAAGAACAATAAGAGAACACAAAAGCAACACAAGACAAAAGAACAGCGACGGCAAATAAATAAATAAACTCAGAGGGGAACAGAAAGGAAGAAAGGGGGAATCAATCGTCCTCTCCAAAAAACTTTCAGGATATACAACAATGCTTTCAGGATCGGAAGAAAACTGCTTCCAGATTGTCTGGCGATAGAAAGATGCTTCGCATTTGGCACGACGACTAGGCTAGCCTTCTCTTACCACAGTCCAGCCGATTCAGACAAATTGCTGTTGGATCCAGATGTCATCCCAACTTTATTGCATTACTTTCAGTGGGGCAGACATTTTGTTGCAAATTTGAACAGTTGAATACAATCTTCATCTGTCTCTAAACAAGTCAAGTACAAATACAGTGGTACCTCAAGATACGAATTTAATCCGTTCCGTGACTCTGATCGCAAGTCGAATTGGTCGCATTCTGAAGCACGTTTTCCCATAGGATTCAATGTAAATGCGGTTAATCCGTTCCACCCTCTGAATTTGGTCGCATACTGAAGCAAATTTCCCCATAAGGTTCAATGTAAATAGGGCTAATCCGCCCTCCGAATTTGGTCGCATCCTGAAGCACATGTCCCAGGTGCAGCGGAGAAAAAGGAAGTGCTAATCAAATCTGAGAAAGGCTCCCTGCGCACAGCCGGGAGCGGGAGCTTCCCCACCTCCTCTTAATTCTGCTCTTTCCTTTGTGCATAGCCCTTGGCGCGCCCGACAAAAGCACAGTGAAAGCAATGGGGGGAAAGGCTTATGTGGCGCGCGCGCGCACGCACACCCCACTCATTCCCCCTCTTTCCTTCCGCGTGCGCACGCACACCCTACACTCATTCCTCCCCTCTTTCCTTCTGCAAGCGCACGCACACCCCACTCATTCCTCCCCTTTCCTTCTGCAAGCGCACGCACACTCCACTCATTCCTCCCCTCTTTCCTTCTGCAAGCGCACGCACACTCCACTCATTCCTCCCCTTTCCTTCTGCAAGCGCACGCACACTCCACTCATTCCTCCCCTCTTTCCTTCTGCAAGCGCACGCACACTCCACTCATTCCTCCCCTCTTTCCTTCCGCAAGCGCACGCACACTCCACTCATTCCTCCCCTCTTTCCTTCCGCGCGCGCACGCACACCCCACTCATTCCTCCCCCTTTCCTTCCGCGCGCGCACGCACACCCCACTCATTCCTCCCCTCTTCTGCAAGCGCACGCACACTCCACTCATTCCTCCCCTTTCCTTCTGCAAGCGCACGCACACCCCACTCATTCCTCCCCTCTTTCCTTCCGCAAGCGCACGCACACCCCACTCATTCCTCCCCGCTCTTTCCTTCGCAGTGAAAGCAATATCAGTGAAAGGAATGGGGAGGAAAGGCTTATGTAGCGCGCGCACAGCGGAGCGGGAGCTTCCCCACCCCCACTGATTCCTCCGCGCTCTTTCCTTTCTCCATAGCGACAAAAGCACAGTGAAAGCAATATCAGCGCGCACGCACAGCCGGGAGCGGGAGCTTCCCCCCCCCAGTGCACTCAGATTTCATTAGCACTTCCTCTTTCTGCATTGCTTTCCTTGGGCTTTTGTCCTCCTGCTCAGATTTCATTAGCACTTCCTCTTGGAAGCTGCGACCACGTGGCAGCAGGGCAAATGGCCGCGGATCCGGTTCGTAGCTTGAGGCGGAGTTCGCATGTTGAGGTAAATTTTTGCGGCCGGAGCTGGTCGTATCTTGAAATTTTCGTAAGATGGGGCGTTCGTATCTTGAGGTACCACTGTATATGCAATTAAAGTTTAATAGGTGCAAAGGTTATGCCAAATAGCACAGAGACACAGAAAATCCCATCATAGTGTAGCACGTGAGGAATGAATACTGATGGCAATTGCCTTGGCAAACTTAGTTTATCCTTGCTTACATGAACTCATCAAAACTGGCTATTGGATATTAGGATGTCATTGGGTTTCTGTGATTCCTGATTGTTCCAGATCATTTACACATTTTTAAAAAGTGCCATAAATCAGCTGAAGAGAGGAACAAAATAGAAGAGTAGAAAATACCCTTTTTTTTCCCTGCAAGTGTTTTACGTCCTCTGAAGTAATAACTTTTGCACTTCATGAAAATTCAGTATTCAACTGTCCATAGTGAGATGTAGAGATTCATAGAACTAAACTTCTAATATTGCTTCCTTATACAAGAGCTCTAAAAAAATGGTATTTAATTTTCTATAGAAAGCACAATATAACTTGGGTTTATAAAGTTAATGAGTAACATAACAGAAACATGTAATCAAACTTTTGTGGCTATTTTTGAACTGGACTTCAGTTTATTTGCAGCAGTCCTCTACTCACATACCTGAGGGTAAATTCAGCACTGCATTCATTTTTTTTGTGCGCGCACACACACACACACACACACACACACACAGAGTGATCTGTTCAAAGCAATTTTGGAACCTGCCAATATAGTTGGGATAACATACTTTCTACACTGCTTTACTCAGGGCATATCTTATAAATATCATTAGTTGTAGCTGAAGTCTGGTTTTATTTATTTAAATATATATAATACATAGTTGTTCTTGATTCTCTTCAGGAGAAGCTTTATATTAAATGTTATCTAAATGACTTTCCCCCTCCGTTTTTACCTATTTCTGCTTTCTTACTTTGCATATAAATACATTACTTTCCTCTGTGACTCCTGGTTCTGCAAGTTGTGCAGAATGTTAATTCACTTTATATATCTAGAAGCTCAGCTGTTCCAACAGGTGAGATAGGCAGAAATAGGACCTTTTAAAAAGTTTTTCAATTATGATTAATGTTGGCTGCCATGTGTACCATTTGATTAATTCATCATATCCAGAAGCTTTCATGAACAGCGCCTTTTGAAATTCTCTTTGCCCCCCCCCCCCCCCCAACACACTTTCTTCTCCTTTTATCATTTCTGGATGTGAGTGACAGCAGGCAAAGATCAGCAGTTCTTTCATATGCTACAGGGCAACTGATAGATCTGCTTTTCTCTCAGTCACCACAGGAAAAGTCTTCTTATTTTGATATCTATATTAGAGACTATGCTAGGTCCTCTGCTGAGATTCAGATACATTGCATATGGAGGGCTAGTGTGTGTTGCTGGGCAATATCTTCCACTTGAAAGAAGCCCTGATGGTGTTGAGCTACAACACCTAGCATGACTGGGACTGCTGGAACTTGCAATTCAATAACGTCTGGAGTATGACAGATTATATATTAGAACGTAATTATTAAAATTAAGGGTCTTTTGTATCAGTGTACAAAGTGTTCAGTGTGGCAGCCTTCAAGTTAATACAGTAGACATGTTCTCACATGGTTCTTGTGACAATTTGTATTGAGACCTGTCAGAGGGTAGGTATGGATAGGAATGAAATCAGACACACACACACACAGCTAACAAGTGAAGTATAATGATGTTTATTATCAGACAGGCATAATGCAAAATTTATTTAAAATAGTTTTAGTGGAGCAAAAGGCCAACTGGGATATGAAAGTTCAGCAAGGCTTTGTAAAGTATTTACTATAAGGGGATGAGAATGTAGTTTAGACCTGCCATATATTTTACTGAGTATAGTACATATAAACTGAGTATAGTACATATTTGACAAAGAAGATAAACATCCTGTCCACCCTTAGCTGTACTACAAATTAGTAATGAATATATAGGACATTTTAAATATCACTTTAATCTAGCAATAATACATTAAATATAATGTTTAATTGCAATATTTCTTTATGACAGAGTCAAAAGGCTTTTGACTGTATCATTTACAATATACAGATTCTGCAGTTGTGTAAGTTATTTTGTTTTAGGTGATGTGCATTTTTACCCCAGAGGCTGTAGAATTTTACACTTATGCTCACAGTTTATTAATATACATTATTATAGTAGTTTATGTTACATTTTTATTATAGAGACTCTCTGCTATGTTGGTATTTTACTTCCTTCATTTGAATTTACTCTCATGTTGTATATTTTGTAAATTTGGCTGGTCATTGACTGAATAAGTGTTACTACTACTACAATAAGTTAAATGTGTTTTAAAAATCAAGACACTGCTACAGCTACACCCAAACCTCCTGGCGTCAAGAAATGTTGGGAAAACTTCCAAAATTTCCTAGTCAATTTCCAAATGAGGTGTAGATATCATGAACATCTCTGAACCTCTTTCTATGTATCCCCAAGATCCCTTTGAACCATAAATATCAAAAACTTGTTTTGATGTGGGATTGTAGTATAAATTCCAACTCTAAAATATCCTTAACTCAGTTAAAATGGAAAAAACATCCCAAAATGATACACATGGAATATTACAGCCACACCCAAACATGACATTGTTCTACAGACTGTGAATTTTGTCTACTTCTGATCTATAACCTTATTATTCGGAATCAGCTATAGCCACTGAGACTACAGTTATTTTAAAGGTCATCTGTGTATTGATATAATTCAGCAAGGAGCTTAGCTTAAATGTCACTTCCAAGCCAGCTGTTCACAGCAGTCCAAATTTTTAATTAGTGAAAAATGGTCTTCTTTTAAATTTTGAGGATTATAAAAAAGAATGATTATCAGGTTAAAAGTTCTGATATTTTCTCTGGAAGGAAATCCATTCAGTTAAAGAAATGGCTTATATCTTCACTGTTTATCACAAGCTTATTCTGTCTGCCCACTATGAGCTTAATGTATGGTGTTTTTCAACTCTTCCAAGAACTCTTTGAGATATTTTAGACTTCACCCTGAAAACAGTCCTTGGTTAACAACAGTAATTGGGAGCAGGAACTCCATCACTAAGCAACATGGTCATAAAGCGTGACATCACATAACCACGCTGACTTATGATGGCAGTTCTGGCAGTTTCAGTTGCGGCTGTTAGGCAAATGGTTGTTCAGCGTGACATCATGCGATCGCCATTTGCAACCTCCTGACAGCTTCCCCATTTACTTTGCTTGTTGGAAGCCAGCAGTGAAGGTCGCAAATGGTGATCACGTGACTGCAGGATGCTGCTGTCATAATTGTCAGCTGGTTTCCAAAATGCCCAAATCACGATCACATGACCATGGGGCCACTGCAATGGCCGCAACTTCAAGGACCGCCAAAAGTCTCCTCCTTCAGCACTGTCGTAATTTCTAACAGTCACTGAACGAATGGTTGTTAACTGAGGACTACCTGTATTGACAGTTTTTCTGGGCTCTTGAAATACTGTATGTGACTTTCAGTTAGCATTTTATTCATCAAGTTCAATTACAACTATCTGAAAAGCATTATTTGTACAAAAATATGTTATTATTTGGAATGCTCCCCCCTCGGTTTTATCTGAATGTTAAGACAGAATACCATTAGCGATATTTAAGTTCAGTGATATTTTGCAAGCAAAATTATTCCCTCTCTGCAAAACTTTTCACCTTGCTTTTATTTCAGAATGTTATGATAATCAACAGGTTGGTGGTTTTTCTAACTAATTTTCTTGCATGAATAATCTGTTACGTTCTATGAGCTGGTCTATTTTTGTCCTAAAAGAGGCAGAATCATACACAGAAGCCTGCTGTGTCCTTCTAACATGTCCCATGTTCCACACTGAGAAAACTGGCAGGCCTTCAACTTCAGAGCATGTATTTCTTAGTAAAAAGAATAAACTGGCTGCACAGCCTGTTTCCATTTTCATTTTTTCAGCAATTACTTTGTCTTGGCTTCCTTTTCCAATCACGAGACCAGCTATCATGTGGGTGAGATGAGAAAATGACATCAAATCGAACAGGTCTTTCTGGCATCAGCTAACTGCAGAGTGACCAACACAATTTTCTGGCACCAAAAATAATGCCATTGTGTCTGAGGATGAAAAACCATTTTGCTGTTGAATAAGAGAATTGGTCATGCCTTGCTTACTTCTTTCTACTATTATATTGTCCAAAATAATTTTTTTAACATGTGTTGAAGTTTATCTGAAATAAAGAAAGAGGGTACTTAGAAATATGTAACTATAATTTGTATTAGAAGTAACTAAGGGAACAAATATTTAAGTCTATGCACAATATGACAAACCTAAGATTTTCCTATATGTTAATCAAGCAGAAAATATGGATGGGTTCAAGGCTGAATGGCAACCATCTAAACAGGAAAGGCATTGACTAGCAGGGAGAACTCCAAATGTGGCTATGTGTATTGCTTGTTCAAAACAAAAGGGAGAGAGAGAGACAGAAAGACAGACTTCAGTATAGATAATATATTGGTAAATAATTTAGCTAGAGCATATAAGGGTAGCTTCTGGAATTCTTTCCAACTCTTTACAACAGCCATAGGAACATCTGTGTTTTCTTGTGTGTAACAAACTAATGTGTTGCATCTTTCTGGAGATGTATTTTTGCTCTCTCTCAAGTTGCATCCAGTATTCAGGGAAGGGCTGTGTGGGCTGCATGAGCTCCAGTCTGGGTCGTATGACTGGGAGGGAGGGGGGCTTAGAACAGATAAATCACCTATATTCTGAGCCATTGACCAACATAGGGATCCACTGGGGAAGAACTCAGGACTTTTTTTCTTTACAGCCCCCTGCCTGATCTTGCTCATTTTCTTTTGCTGGCTTCTCCCTACTCACTAAATTTGGTCCCAGTCTGTTCAGTTTTCAGAGATTTATTAAGCTGATGGACAGAATTCCAACCTCTTTTACCTAACTTCTTTCAAACATTCTGTTGCATTGGAAAGAATAAAATCCAATACACAGTATGTGTCAGCTACAGGACTAGCATCTTAGAATCAGTTCCAATAAGCAACAGTGAAGTATAGGCAGGATATGGGACAGTACAGTGCTAAGAATATTTTCAGAGCAGGACTAAAACAATTACTGCTTGAAAATCATAGTGATTAACTGCTCTGGCAGAGAATGAGGAGATGACAGGCTATTATATATTTCTGTTCTTTGTGACAGATTATATAGAAGTCAGCAAAAAGGAGAGTAATCAACAAAATGCAAATGGTACAATATTTTTGATGCAATTCTGACTGCATATTATTATTTTAAATAGGTGACACAGTTTGAAAGGTTAGATTTATAATTAAAAACTTTGTTAAGGTTTGGTAACTTTTAAGCCTATGCAGTCAGAAGTCAGACAGTTGTTTCATAGACCACCATTCTTATGTTTAGAGATGTGTAAAGTATGCATGGGCAAGAGGAGGTATTACTGTTTTCCTTGAAGTGAACTTTCTGTTACAAACACTTCCCTGGAATATTGCTCAGAATCCTGCAATGATGGTGGTAGAAAATTATGGTTTGCTGAGTTGCATTGTGGAAAACATTCTATGTCCTTCTCAAATTTTTGTTTTGCCAGATTATCAAACCTTAAGAAGAATATGATAAGTTTGTCATCATATTGTTCTGCTCCTGTTATTCTTGCCAAGGAAGTAAAATCTTGCCTTATTATTATTCCTATCATGGGTGCCCAGTAGAAGCTACAATAACATCATATCCATCATTATGTCCATCATTTTGTAATCATAATGCCCATCATAATGTCCATTGTTATGTAATTATAATGATGGATGCAAATTACATAGTTTGGGTCATTTGCATAATGATATCATGACATGCATGATGTCAATTCCTTCCTCACTCATGGATGCCCATGAATCATCTAGGTCAAGTATTGGGAGTTCAAGTTAGCAAAGCAGCTGTCCAGCATGGTGTGTACAGCATAATGCTTCAGCAATGGCTAGGCTCCAAGTAAGTAGCTTTATAGGTGTTCTTGTCCCACCCTTTTGGAATTTGTGAAAAGAACCTTAATCCAGAATCTGCTTTCAGTTAGGGACATTTAGCATGCTGTCAGATAGACCTAAGCTGGTGATTCTGGGTATTGTCAAGTCATACATACTTTCTTTCTTGTGGTGTGAAAGATGGGGAAAGGGGATGAAAATAATAGTACAGGAGGAGGAGGAAAATAAAGTGACTGAAATCCTACTAGACAACCAAATCTCTCATGGAAACATAGAAGTCTTGTGAAAATTTGTCATTTGCAGTATATCTAAAATCTTGAAATCATGACAGGAAACCTTTCAGAGAATATGGAAATCTAGGAGGTTTGATGACCTCACATGATATGGGCATTTTAAGTTTGACAGATTCCATCTGGAAGAAGGACTACAAACACCGCATTGCTACTCTTGCACTAAAACATTTGAGATATTTATGGCCAATTAGGCAGTGGATGAAATCTAGGAAAAATATATAGAAGTGCAAATTCAAGAAGAGTCACTCTTAGATAGGTCAGCTTTGCTGAAGAAGAGAATTTTTAGATCTAAGTGACTGAAGAAAAAAGACGTTATAACGTTCTTGGGACCAGTTGCTTTTCCAGATAGCTCTATTTTAAAATAGAAATGAGTAATGAATGAACTAGAAGTTGTGCCTAATAAAGGTGACCAGTAGCATCTGGAACAAACTGCAATGATGCCAAAACGATGACATGGGTATTGCTGGGGTTGTGAAGTGTTAATACAAAAACCATGAGGAGGAGTGAGGATTCATTCCTACCTTGTGGAGAGCCATGAGGAGAAGAGAAGGAAAATGAGGGAAACAGGAAAAAGGTGGGCTCCAAGTCCCTCCCACACAAAGCAGCAAAGCTAGGCCACAGCGAAGCCACCCCTTCCTTTGTGGTCATGTGAGACAGGCTTGGTTGAAACCCCATATTTTCCAACAAGTATGTGGTGTCATATGCAGCCCATGATTGCATACTGGTGTCCTGATGCCTGATTCAAATAAGTTCCAGCATTTGCATGCATCATGCACTGTATTGCTCTGTCTCCAGCCCAGCAGGTTTGGGTCACAGGTAATTTTGGATTCAGAAACAATGACCACATTAATATAAGTACATATGGCTTTATTCCAAAGCAGTATAAGAAAATAACATAATAACATAACAACATAACACCATAAGACAGCAACATAACATAAGACAGCAATCAGAGAATATTCAAGAATACTGAAGAACAAAACAAAAGAAACACCTCTTCTCTGGTCAAGGAATCCAGAGAGATGATGGAGGGTGGACCTCTTCAAAGCCAGCAGTTATGCAGCGCCTTCTGCCAATCAGGTCTGCATTGAAGTTCCAACTCATGAGGGTTTCCAACCAGCTTATATAGACTCCAAGCATAATTAGTCATACCTGTTCTCAAAAGCATTGTCTCACTTGATTTTGCCAAGCCAAAGAGGATAAGTTTATCTTGTCTTGTCCCTGGAATGCATCACCTACTCCTTCCAAGGATAAGACCATCCCAAGATTAAGCAGTACTGAAGATGAGAAAGATCATCCCACTCTACACAGATGTCCCTTACCAAAGACAGGACAAAACAAAGTATCAGCCTTTAGTGATTAAAATAAATGCTTGTTTCATTCTGTATTACATTCTCAACCATTACATATAAAGTTCTATGTATCATACAACTTAGGGAAAGAAGTACACATCTCTATACAATTCCTTCTCACCAATCTTCCAGTGAAACCACCATTACTACATGCACGTGCCACCATTTGTCCGTCTTGCCTCCCTCTGTAGATACCCTTGAAACTGAACATGATTGTGCTAAAACTAAAACTTCATGTTCAAGGACAAGACTCATACTTTGATATACCAGCTTTGCACAAGTGGGGATTTGTGACCTGGCAGGACATTTGTAAATGTTATCCTAACAACTTTTCTGATATTGTCATACACTTTTGTAACGCATGTGAATTAGAGGGGAGCTTTAATATTAATAGTCTTCTTGGACAGAGATGGACATGTCTTAGAGCATAATTTGTTGCTTTCATAAAACTAATTTGTTGCTTTCATAAAAAACTAAAAGCTGTTGCATATGTTTATTTAAATTACTTACCTGATTTGTTTTGATGTTTAGGAGCCTTAAATCAAACAAGCTGGGGAAAAAAATATCCAGCATGCAATGGTGCCAAGCAGTCACCTATTAATATTGATGAAGATCTCACTCAAGTAAACGTGAACCTCAAGGAATTGAAGTTCAAAGGTTGGGAAGAAGAAACTTCAGAAGACACCTTAATCTACAATACAGGGAAAACAGGTACAAAATGTATTTTCATATTTGATTTAATATTTATAGAAGTTTGTTCACATGTGAAGCAACTGCTTATAGACTATTTTTTACAGCCTCTTGGTTCATTTTCTCTCTTGTTTATCGTTTTGAAATTAAGATGCTTGCAGTTATTGGGAAGACAGCTGGCAATGGCAGACAAGCATTAAATCATGAGGCCTCCAGGGACAAAAGAAACACATTAAAAAAAATAGCCTTAAAATCACATAATTCCTATAATCCAATCCTTCCTATTTTCTGAATATAAATATATTTTCAAAATAATACGCATGCCTATTAATAAAGCCCACATTTTGCATACTGTTATATCACAAAGACGCAGCTAGTGTTTTCACAGAGCAATTTATAAAGATGTCATTAAAGTGTATCATACTTAGTTGTAATCTTCTAATTCAAAAAGGCATCATTCTAATTACTGAGATTTTACCAGATACAGATTAGTCAATCAAAATGTATTCATGAGTCACATAAAAAATTTGACTTGAAATAAACATACCATCTATCCTACTGATATTTAATCATATAGAATATTACTTTTCTAGATTTTGTTTTATGAAATCTGAAATTCTTCATATAAATTGGCTCTAATGACCTGTATAGTATATTCCCTTTGTATAAGAGAGTGCTGAACTATTTCTCAAATTGGAAGCACTAAATTACTTAATAATACGTCATTTGGAAACTGAATAGAAATTCCAAAAACTTGAGGTATGGAATAGAAATCTGTTGAATATTTACTAGGCCCATAAAGTATATTTAAACTTTTTGAAATTGAGGTATTCACTTTCTTAAATTTGATTTAATATTTAATATTAATAGATTTTCCTTCTGTAACACATTATATCATTTATCTGCTGAAATAATGTAGTTGCAAACCAATTGTATCACTACATAATTTATTTTATTATTTTATTCCTCAGAGAATTTTTAAAGCAAGCTTGACTTTTGAAAATTATATATTTGATAATAAAACTGATATGTAAAAACATTTTATTTAAAGTGTACGGAATATATTAAAATTCATATAAGCAATCTTATTTGATCTAAAATGTAAGCATTATACATTATTTTAGATTCATTTTTTTTACTACATTATGTTAACAGGAATAGTAAACCAGGATTATGTTCTGCTTCCATGCAAACAATGGCACATATTTTCATAGAAATGCATAGAAGAAATGCTTAATGGTAAATGGACATTTAAAGGTGGGAATTTGGAAGGCAGGGAAAGAGAGCTATTAGTGACTCCTTGACCCTCATCTCCAAAGTCCCTAGAAGTCATTGCTTTAAACAGTCAGCAGTGCCACAGTGACAGTAGAAAATAATGTTTCCTAGTGCTAATGCTAACCCTGTCTATATCTGAGATAATCTGTTTCCATAATCCCCCTCCATAAAGTATAAATTATACTTAATGGGTTAAATTCAAACTATATTCTGAGCTGAAATATATGAAATATTAATATTATTATTAATAATATTAATTTATCTCAAATCCTGTTGATTTTGGTGGCAAAAATGTAATTAATCTATTCTAGATTGCACTCATGGTGTTGAGATATCATTTGATTTGAGAATTTTAAAATTAATGCTGATAAATTTGAAATGCAAGTTATTTTTTCTTCTTCTTAAGTATAATGAATAATAGTTTGGGTTTTTTTTCCAGTGGAAATTAAGCTGAAAAATGAATACTTTGTAATTGGAGGAGGATCAGAAGCTACATTTAAAGCAAGTAGGATAACATTTCACTGGGGAAAATGTAATATATCACATGATGGATCTGAACATAGTATAGATGGACAAAAATATCCCCTTGAGGTAATGAATGCAATTAATTTTAATAACATTAGAAATACCAGTATATTTGTGCACTTTCATTTGTATAGATATAATTAAATACCTGTAAATGGCACTGACTAATATGTTTACAGAAGTGCTTAATTTATCTTTACCAGGTTTTTTAAAAAGCTCATAACTCCTTTTTTTTATCTCTTCAGAATAGCTTTGATGGAATGGTACAATTAATTGTACTTTCTGAAACGATAACTTCAATTAGTTCCAAAGAATGGAGCTAATTTGCCATGTGTGCTAATTCTGGATCCAATTCAAGGTGCTGCTTTTAGTCTATCAAGTGGCACAGAGCGAGTTTCATCCTATTGATTGAATCCTTCTTGGGCCTTAATGTTTTCTTCTAATTCCCTTTTCCAAATGTCCAAGTAAAGCAAAACATGTGTGTTGCCTCCTTCATTGTATGCTCTTCCCAGAGAGATGTAACTGAAACCATTAAGCCAAATAAGCCTGTGCTTATGGCACTAAGGGAAGAGAGGCACCAGAGAGTCTTTTCCCCCAGCTATCATGCCCTTAACTCTTTCACCACCACACTCGAGTTTAGTTTTCAGCATTTAATGAGTCGTAATGTCTTGTTAGTTAAGCGATGGAAGGACTGAGGTGCATCATTGTTAGGCTATGTGTAGGGCATCAGTTGGCCTTAATCTGGCCCCTCCTGAAACCTATATTATGATGCTGTTTTTGACAGTGGTAAAGAACTTTTCATTCTCATACGTTTTAAAAACCATTTAATACAATTGGAATTTCATACCATTTTGATACTATTTTATTGCAGTATTTTGTGGGCTGCCCTGTCACTTTCCTTGTTATTTATTATTGCTGATAACTGTACTTTAGTGATTTGTTTATGAAGATTCTCAGTCATCCAGGTGGAATTGTCTGGAGGTTGAGTCATGGCAACTGGACTTCTTTTCTTTTTTGGTAGAGACGTTTCGCTACTTGTCCAGGCAGCTTCTTTAGTCTAAAAAAGTTGGTTAGGGGGACCCTATAAAAGAGTTCCAGGGTGGCTGTGTTTCTTACTAGCATGATGGGCTCATTGAGGACAATAGGAGATGTGATTAGTAGAATCTTTGAGATGTAGATGTCTTACTCCTAATCCCTCACTCATCCCCAGGGGGATGTTGATTGTTGCCTTCCTGGTGAGCTTTTGAATTGTTCTTAATTTTCTTGGGGACTGTAGAAAGGACAGCCTGGAAAGTGGGGGACAAGTTGTGTCTGAGGCCTCCACCTCTGTTGAGGGAAGGATTTTCCACTTTGGCATAAATGGAAAGTTTTCCAAAGTGGAAAATGGCCATATTTCCCAAGTTTTTGGGAACTGGAAAATTTCAAGCAGAGCATATCAGTGCTTTAGATTTCTGAAATTCCTGATATACCAGAACTAATGCATGTATATTCTTTTCACAATTCTATTAACTTTTTTTTAAATATACATATTATTGTATTTACAGATGCAAATCTACTGTTATGATTCAAATGAATTTTCAGATGTAGACAAAGCAATTGAAGGACATGGGAAATTAAGAACTTTATCGGTTTTATTTGAGGTAATCATTGTTAATGATGATTGATTCTTCACCTTTGAAATGTAATTGTTTCCATTTTGAGGGTAAGAGTTGTGCTGAATGTATGTGTATTATTGTTAATTAATTTTGCATAAGAAGAATAAGCCTTATTTTTGGCAGAATTTGGGTATTTGTGTGTGTGTGTGTATAGAATATTAAAAGAAATGTAATTTTTATAATTTAAGAACTGTTAAACTAATGATATCTTGCATGATTTCTTATTGAGAAAAGTCTAATCTTTCTTTAACAGGTTGGTCTGGAAGATAATATAGATTACAATTCTATTATTGAAGGAGTGGCCAGTGTTAGTCGGTTTGGTAAGTCTGTGGTATAATATGAGAAACTATATGAATCATTATCAATTTGAAGAATCTACGCCTAATATATGAATTTTTTTTATTTATTTATTATTCATATAGGAACCTTTTGTAATGTATTTTTAATTAATATTTATTCTATTTTAATTAATGTTTATTCTTTTTACTTTTACTGTAAAGCCCAGAGTCGTCTGTAGTGAGATGGGTGGTGGCAAATTTGAAATATAAATAAATAAATAAAATTTATGGAATCTGGATGCATGACAAAAACTTGCTCAAATCTTACAGCTGCAGAAATATAAACAGTAGGGTTGTGCATACCATCCAGAGAGACACTTTGCTTCCCAATGGAAGTGTCTTCTGAACATGCTTAGACAATGTACAGAGACCCTCAAGATGCTATGCCAAATCCTCAAAAGGACATGGCTCTGTAATGCTATGAACAGTAGGTTAAAGAGGTGCTTTGCAAAGTATATCTCCGAATGGTTTTAACAAGCCCTACTCCCTCATTATCACAGTCATAGTATTCAGTACCATTTCATATGAATGTTAAATTCATTGTTATACATATATATCAATAAATTCAATGTTAAATGAATTGTTAAAAGTTTTCTTCCAGAAAGAAACTTCATATATCATGACAAGACATGAACCTTCCTTATAAAGGCCAAGCAGCATGCTAGTGCAGGATTGGAACTCAGTTAATATCTGGGTGGGAATCCATCAGGAAAGGCCACTGTTATGAGTTAGATTGGTGATTAAAACAACAACAATTTAAAACAAAATCAGAAGAAGGTAATGGCAAACCATTTCCATAAAATATATATGTGAATTCACCTGGAGTCAAGTTCAACTCAGAGAAGATTTTCCTTTAGTGTACATGGCCTCTCTGCTACTTCCTCAGACCCTTTTCATCATAAGCCAACAAAAGCTACATAGCGCTTCATTAGCATTCAAGTCAGGGATAATGTAAATTGCACCCAAACAAGCTGAGATAATCTTCTTTATATCTGGTTTAAATATTATAAATGCAGAAAGCTACATTCAATAGGAGAACATGTATCAAGAGAATGGCTGTAGCAAATGATTTATTTGAGAGGTCTGGGTTTTGAAATAAAGCGCAGGGCAACATAACATTTTGCTCTCAGTGAGATATCATCATGGCATGTTGTTCAGCAACCCAAGTGAAGAATGCCCCTTAAGGCATTGAAAACCTGCCTGCCTTAACTGCACCCCATTTCTAGATAAGAAAAAACTGTGCCACTGTGATGGAAAGGGTGTGGCAGCAGTGGGCACTTTCTTCACTTCACAAGATAGATGGAAGAGCTGGTGGATTGTAGCTGCTTCTATTGGTTATAAGAGTTCCAGTTGGAGATGGTCACAGGCTCAGGGAGGCTAGTGAAATCTGCAAATATCACTGGGGATACAGCATGGCAATTTAAAGGAGGTTTTGTTTTGTTTTGATTTATTAAATATATACATTCATCTTAAGAGTTATTCTCCTGGATTAATGAAAAAGACCATGTAGTCTAACGTTGTTTTCCAGCATCAGTTAATGAGATTCTTCAGGGGAGTTCATAATTAGGACATTAAAGAAGCAACCTCCACTCTAATTTTCCCCTTGTACTGATATCTGATGGTTCTTTCTCCTCTATTTCTGTTACTCAGACATAAAACTACACTTATTCAGGTATATCAGGAAGGTATCAGCAGGCATAGAGGGATTCCAGGATTGGCAGAAGTATAAAAACTGAGCAACTGAATTAGAAAAGGGCATGGCTGAATGACTGGATTACAGAACGTTTTAGTTCATGGCTAGTGGTCACTGATTAACAATCTATCATATATGAATTTGTGTAATGGGGATGCTTTAATTTGGTTTCCTTTCACAGTCTTACAGCACTCATTTTGCCTCTTAACCCTTCCATTTCTCCTCATTGGAAAAATGGGGCCCCTTCATGATAGGCTTGGGAGATTTTAAGAGATGTTAAGGGACCCTTAGGCCCTTGCAAGGTTTAAGGCACTCCTTTTACCCCTTAATCCCCCAAAATTTGGCCCTGGCATTCTAGGGCTCTGGGAGTTCATGGGGTTTAAAGACAATGTAGACCACAGGTTGCCCGTTCCTTATTTATATTTTGATTCTGAATCACCTTGAGGAGAATTCAGTCTTGAAAAGTGGCAAAACATTCTGACCTAGACAGATCCATGCCTTCATCCAGCAGCTCCACTTCTACTTTATGAAATTTCGATTTTAAAATATCATCATGGGAACATCTTTGTATTTTTCAGGGAAAAAAAATGAACTGGAGCCTTTCATTTTGCTGAATCTTTTGCCAAATTCAACAGACAAATATTACACTTACAATGGATCTTTGTCAACTCCTCCATGCTCAGAAACAGTTGAATGGATTGTGTTCAAAGACACAGTTAACATTTCAGAAAACCAGGTGATTTATATATGTGTGAATGAAAGAGTTGATCCTAATTGTAAAGAAAAGTTATGTGCAGCCACTTCATCTTAAGTTATACAAAATATTTAAATATATATCGAGATTGTATCATATGACTTTCTAAAATTTGGGCCACGGAGTGAATTTCAGGGTGAATTACTGTATTAAAAAATACACTATCAATTTTAATACTGTAAAGGTGAAGTTGGATACAGGTCAGTAGACAAATGTACATGATTACAGTGTAACAAGAGTGAGAATTTCCTCCAAAAATAAACAGTTGTCTTATCTGCATCTATACCAGCTTTAGGAAAAGCACACACTTTTCCAAACCAAAAAAATATATTTGCTTATTGGTGATTAGAATGCTATCTGAAAACTCACTTTGTGACTGCATGTACTATGTCTATGACAATGTTGACCCTATACAAAGTATTTTGTTAAGGCTCAGAATGAACTTCAAACTTGTACAGTGTGATACCTCATGTCTTCTCTTTCTCCCTATCTTTCATGCACTTCCTTTCACATTTCTATTGTGGTTTAAAATGCCATTTTGATTTATATCTGAATCCTTTTATGGACAAAAAGAAAGACAAGATCTGGTTCTGAGTATGTTTCTTTTAAACAGTTGCTTGAAGATTAAAATGAAATCGGTATGGCATCACGGTGAAAATTCCTGCGTGATACATTGCGGTTTCTTTAGAGTTAATAGTGACATAAAGAAGAGAAAAAGTCCATCGGAATGGAATGTATGGAAAGAGATTAATAATGGAGTCAGCAACCTGGATGTATTTGTCTAGAAAGATTCGATCTTTATTCTTTACATCTTTGTCTAGAGAATTTAAGAGGAGCTAAGGGGGATAATGCTCCTGCTGAACAAAGAGATGATATAGGAAGAATCAGGCAATATAACATTTAGAGGGATACATGTTTCTCCATTGTCTGAACGTGGCTTTTAAAAAAAATTATTCCATAACAAATTCCTTCTGTGGTTCCATTTATTGTCTTTTTCCAGCTGTCAGTGTTTTGTGATGTTCTGACCATGCAGCAGTCTGGTTATGTGATGTTGATGGACTATCTACAAAATAATTTTAGAGATCAACAACATAAGTTTTCCGGTCAAGTATTTTCATCGTATACTGGGCAGGAAGAGATTCATGAAGCAGGTACTTATCTGTTTCTTAGAACTGCAGGCTTAAGCATCATTTTCATCGCAGTGAATTGGTCTTATGGAAAACAGAATAAGAATACTGATCCTTATTCAACTGTCAATATGCAGAGAGTTGTAAGACAATTATTTCTTGTGCCAAATAGCTGTGGGGCATGGAGCAAGGAAAAAAAATAAGTGGGTAAATACATTCAACTTTGGCAAAACTTGAAAATTTGTCTAGCATGATTGATTATCATTCAGTTGAGTTTTCCAAGCTATATCAACCTACTCCTAGAGATGATCACATAAATACATGTCTCTACACCAGCTTGCCCAACCTAGGGCATTCTAGACAGGTTGGGACTGCTAATATATTTGAAAAACACCAAATTGGAAAAGGCTGCTCCTATCACCTTCACCTTGGTTAAGTGAGCTGTTACTTGCTACAGAAATAACCCCCTGTCCACAGCAAAAAGTGTAGATGCTAAAATAATTACCCACATATGGTAATGGTGTCTTGCAAATGTCACCATTTTGTATTTCCATCCTGATGTCTGAAGCAAGTATATAAGCTGTGGTATTTGCTTGATGATGCCATCATGCACATTTGTCACACAACCTGCCCCACATAGATACCATGATTTATTGTATCAGTATAATTCAATTACACTACATGCAGTCTTAGCCAAAAGGCCAAAAAGCAATTAATACAACTGAATGAGGGGGGTTTTCCCACTGGATACCTCAAGAGTTCAGAGTATCTGTTAAGTCTAACAAACGAATAGGTAACAAAATCTAGTAAATGATAACTAATACATTATCACTTTAGTGTTTTATTCTAAAAGAAGCTTTAAATGGGTCACACATTCAATAAGATTGTGTTATTAAGCTTCAATTTGATAAAATGGGAAAAATACCTCTAAAATTTTTATTTTACTATGCAGGTTTAATGCTGGAAAACTATACTGAGTAGTGAGTGCCCCCTTGTGTTCAAAAGACAAATTCTGAAATAATAATAGCGGAAAAACACATTGAAAAACAACTAAGTGAAATCATTTTAATGAAAATTGATTATGTATTGATGACATCTCAGTAAATGGGTTAGGGCTTTTTTTATCTGAATTAAGGCCAATTTATATTTTCAGTTGGCTGCATTGAACTAGTTTAAATCCAATTAAAGGCAGTTTAGCCTTTCTCGCCTGCGGGAAATCATTGATTTTTACTACAATACCACAGACCTTATTTTCACTGCACCCAAATAATCCTAGAATTCAGAGTAATTCCATACAGTTGGATCTAGAATGACCACTACTGTTTTTTTGAACACCAAAAACCATCCGATAGTTGAGATGTCATTCAAGATCTCCTATCTTAAAATGAGAAGAGATTTCTAGATCAAATCTCCAAGCTTAAAAAAAAAAGTGCAAGGAGGGCAATATCACATATTTGAGACAGAGCTCAGCATATCAGTTACTCATTTCAATCCCTTGGTTATTTTTTTTAAACTTCACCTTTCCAGTTCCTGCAATAATATTGTAGCAATAGTACATGTTTGATTTATTTATTTACCCTATTTATTAAATACCCTATTTTTCTTTTTTAAAAGGCACAAATTTAACAAGTTAAGATGTACTTCTGAAAATGGTTATATAAGTACAAGCAGTATGAAGCTGAGGCTGAAGAATGAGGTTGACATCTTAAAATGCTATCAGAAATTCTTTTTTTAACATCTGCAGGTAGGGGTGGGGGTGAATTCTATGTCAGATTATGTATGTTGCCTTCGAGTCAGTATTGACTCCTGGTGACTACCTGGACAAGCTCCTGCAGTTTTCATGGCAAGATTTCAGAAGTGAGTTTCCATTGCCTCCTTCCTAGGGCTGAGAGAGAGTGATTGGCCCAAGATCACCCAGCTGGCTTTGTACCTAAAGCAGGACTAGAGCTCACGGTCCTCGGTTTCTCGCCCAGTGCCTTAACCACTACACCAAACTGGGTCTCACATGTCAGAGTGGCCAGGAAGAATACTTTACTCTCTGTCCCCATCAGGTGTGCATTGTTCCAAATCTGGTTGTTGTTGTTAAGTCATGTCCGACTCTTCGTGACCCCATGAACCATATTGCGCCAGGCCTTCCTATCTTTCACTGCCTCCCTGAGTTTGCTCAGTTTCATGCTCATTGCTTCAGTGATGCTATCTAGCCATCTCATCCTCTGCCGTCCTCTTCTCCTTTTGCCTTCCATCTTTCCCAGCATCAGGGTCTTTTCCAAAGAGTCCTCTCTTCGCATTAGGTGACCAAAGTATCTGAGCTTGAGCTTCATTATCAATCCTTCCAATGAGCAATCAGAGTTGATTTCCTTTAAGATTGACTGGTTTGACCTCCTAGCAGTCCAGGGGACTCTTAAGAGTCTTCTCCAGCACCACAGTTCAAAGGCATCAATTCTTTGGCGTTCAGCCTTCTTTATGGTCCAGCTCTCACAGCCATACATTACTACTGGAAAAACCATAGCTTTGCCTATGCGGATCTTTGTCGGCAAGGTGACGTCTCTGCTTTTTAATATGCTATCTAGGTTTGCCATAGCTTTCCTCCCAAGGAGCAAGCGTCTTTTAATTTCATGGCTGCAGTCTCCGTCTGCAGTGATCTTGGAGCCCAAATAAATGAAGTCTGTTACTGCTTCCATTTCTACCCCTTCTATTTGCCAGGAATTGATGGGTCCAGATGCCATGATCTTAGTTTTTTTAATGTTGAGTTTCAAGCCAGCTTTCGCACTCTCCTCTTTCACCCTCATCAAGAGGCTCTTTAGTTCTTCTTCACTTTCTGCCATTAGGGTGGTATCGTCTGCATATCTGAGGTTATTGATGTTTCTTCCTGCAATCTTAATTCTGGCTTGTGATTCTTCCAGCCTGGCATTTCTCATGACGTACTCTGCATATAGGTTAAATAAGCAGGGTGACAGTATACAGCCTTGTCGTACTCCTTTCCCTATTTTGAACCAATCGGTTGTTCCATGACCGGTTCTAACTGTTGCTTCTTGGCCCGCATACAGATTTCTCAGGAGACAGGTAAGGTGGTCTGGTATCCCCATCTCTTTAAGAATTTGCCACAGTTTGTTGTGATCCACACAATCAAAGGCTTTTGCATAGTCAATGAAGCAGAAGTAGATGCTTTTCTGGAATTCTCGTGCTTTCTCCATGATCCAGCGAATGTTGGCAATTTGATCTCTAGTTCCTCTGCCTCTTCGAAACCCAGCTTGTACATCCGGTAGTTCTCGGTTCACGTACTGCTGAAGCCTAGCTTGTAGGATTTTGAGCATCACCTTGCTAGCATGTGAAATGAGTGCAATTGTGCGATAGTTTGAGCATTCTTTGGCATTGCCCTTCTTTGGAATTGGAACGTAAACTGACCTTTTCCAATCCCGTGGCCACTGTTGCGTTTTCCAAACTTGCTGGCATATTGAGTGCAGCCCTTTAACAGCATCGTCTTTTAGTATTTTAAATAACTCAGCTGGAATACTGTCATCTCCACTAGCTTTGTTATTAGCAATGCTTCCTAAGGCCCACTTGACTTCACTCTCTAGGATGTCTGGCTCAGGGTCAGTGACCACATCAGCATGGACATCAGGGACATTAAGATCTTTCTTGTATAGTTCTTCTGTGTATTCTTGCCACCTCTTCTTAATCTCTTCTGCTTCTGTTAGGTCCCTGCCTTTTTTGTCCTTTATCATGCCCATCTTTGCACTAAACGTTCCTTTGATATCTCCAATTTTCTTGAAGAGATCTCTAGTCTTCCCCATTCTATTGTTTTCTTCAATTTCTTTGCATTGTTCATTTAAGAAGGCCTTCTTATCTCTCCTTGCTATTCTCTGGAAATCTGCATTCAGTTGCTTATATCTTTCCCTCTCACCCTTGCTTTTCGCATTCCTTCTTTCCACAGCTATTTGTAAAGCCTCATCAGACAGCCATTTTGCTTTCTTGCATTTCTTTTTCTTTGGGATGGTTTTAGTTGCTGCCTCCTGTACAATGTTACAGACCTCCGTCCATAGTTCTTCAGGCACTCTGTCTACCAAATCTAATCCTCTAAATCTATTCATCACCTTCACTGTGTACTCACATGGAATATGATCTAAGTCATACCTGAGTGGTCTAGTGGTTTTCCCTACATTCTTCAATTTAAGCCTAAATTTTGCAGTAAGAAGCTCATGATCTGAGCCACAGTCAGCTCCTGGTCTTGTTTTTGCCATCTGTATAGAGCTTCTCCATCTTTGGCTGCAAAGTATGTAATCAATCTGGTTTCGGTATTGACCATCTGGTGATGTCCATGTGTAGAGTCGTCTCTTGTGTTGTTGGAAAAGAGTGTTTGCTATGACTAGCTTGTTCTCTTGACAGAACTCTATTAGCCTTTGCCCTGCTTCATTTTGTACTCCAAGGCCAAACTTGCCTGTTATTCCGATTACTCCTTGACTTCCTACTTTAGCATTCCAATCCCCTATGATGAAAAGGACATCTTTTTTTGGTGCTAGTTCTAGAAGGTGTTGTAGGTCTTCATAGAACTGGTCAACTTCAGCTTCTTCGGCATCAGTGGTTGGGGCATAGACTTGGATTACCGTGATGTTGAATGGTTTTCCTTGGATACGCACTGAGATCATTCTGTCGTTTTTGAGGTTGTACCCCATTACTGCCTTTCCCACTCTCTTATTGACTATGAGTACAACTCCATTTCTTCTAAGGGTTTCTTGCCCACAGTAGTAGATATAATGGTCACCTGAATTAAATTCACCCATTCCCGTCCATTTCAATTCGCTGATTCCCAAGATGTCGACGTTCAATCTTGTCATCTCATGTTTGACCTCATCCAGCTTGCCTTGGTTCATGGATCTTACATTCCACGTACCTATACAATATTGTTCTTTACAGCATCGGACCTTCTTTTCGCTTCCAGATACATCCACAGCTGAACGTCCTTTCGGCTTTGGCCCAGCCGCTTCACTCTTTCTGGAGCTACTTGGAATTGCCCTCCGCTCTTCCCCAGTAGTATATTGGACACCTTCCGACCTGAGGGGCTCATCTTCCGGCGTCATATCTTTTAGCCTTTTAACATTGTCCATGGGGTTTTCTTGGCAAGGATACTGGAGTGGGTTGCCATTTCCTTCTCCAGTGGACCACATTTTGTCAGAACTCTCTGTCATGACCTGTCCATCTTGGGTGGCCCTGCACGGTATAGCTCATGGCTTCACTGAGTTACACAAGCCCCTTCGCCACGACAAGGCAGTGATCCATGAAGGGGTCCAAATCTGGATCTAGTCTTTTATCTGTAGATGGTTGCACAGTCATTTTTAACCAAGGGCCACATTTAGCCTTTTCATGGCTTCTGGAGTAGTAAGGTGTTGCAAAAACTAAATGATATTTAATTTAAATTAATTTAATATAGTTAATATGATTACTCCCCATGTATATTCTGTAACATTAAGAATTACAACTTAGCAGTAGCTCTGGTAAGAGTTATGGAGTGCAGCACTCAAGTCTTTTGGGGAGGAAGGCTATATAATTGCTTAATTATTCTAGATCAGCACACATTCCTCATCTAGTGTAATTAAAACTGTCAGAGTCAGCTGCCTAAAGACCATAAAGATGAGCCAGCATTGAGTTTGGTAGTATTTAATGTCTTCTTTCAGTAGTGAATGCAGGAAGATGTTTATTTACTTATTAAATGAGTATAGGCCAAACCTATTCAGCTTCATGGGGGGTTACAGAAAATAGTTAAAATATCCACATTGCAACATAACAATAGAAAATCATAAAATATCCACAATGAGGATATGAACAATTTTTATTACACTCATCCTGTGGGTCAAACACAAGCTGTGATTTTCCTCTCTGTAGCTCTATCCTGTATTTGTTTTTCTTTAATACATAATTACTATAACTTGTAAACAAACTTTTTTTTTTAAGTTTGCAGCTTAGAACCAGAAAACGTTCAAGCCGATCCAAAGAACTATACCAGTCTTCTTGTTACTTGGGAAAGGCCACGAGTTGTGTATGACACGATGATTGAAAAATTTGCTGTATTTTACCAACAATTGGAAGGAGAAGACCAGACCAAGCATGAATTTCTAACTGATGGTTATCAGGACTTGGTAAATGACCACTTAAAAGGTTTTCTGTGAAGGTTTTCTGGGGGCTGAGAATTGGCTCCAGTGAATTCACCATGTATGGGATTACACATATATAGTGGATCTGTATAAGCTTGTATTTTAAAGAGCTTCAGAGGGATAACTGTTATGAAGGTTTATCTTTATCTATGTTTGCTAAGCTGGTTTCACCTCATGCACTGCCCTATAACCATTCCCATTCCCTACAGCCATTCCCCTGTACTAATACATTTCACGGATTGTGTAGATATTGTTATCCAAGAAACCCTGTTGGCTTCCAAGAATGCTGCCTCACAGTTAATTGGTAGTGAGATCCTGTTGGTGAAATTGGGCTGTGGAGACTATTGCTAGTATACCAACTTCACAGCTACACAGTAACCTTCCTATCTGCTTGAGTCTGAGAGTAGGTTAGCAGTGGAGTTTCCCAGGCTTATGGTACTAGTGGAGATCAACCATCCATTGCTGGATGTGGACCCAGAGATGGACCAGGAATTTATGGTCATCATGGCTACCATGGTTATCTCTAGCCCAACTCACAGTGGAGGTCATACGTTAGATCTGTTTTTTTAACTCAGGGCTGGGGGACATAATCTGGAATAGAGTGATGTCAGTTTTAGTCCCTTGTCATGGACACACCTCTCCCTATTAGCCTTCGAGTTTTCTGTGACTGCACTCCACTGCAGGAAGATAGGACGTATTTTATTAATCTGCCCCAGCAGATGATGGACCCTACTGGGTTTCAGAGGGAACTTGATCTTGTCATGGGGCTCTGGTGCATGGTTCAAGCAGGGCCTAAGGTGCTCAAAATGATTATGATGGCCTTGGATTGTATTATGCCTGCATGAACTCTCCATGTGCATGGATCCTGTTTTCAGAGAAACTCTTGGTGATGAAGCTGCATAACAGATGCCTAGAGTGCTGCTAAAGGTAAATGAAAAGTGAACCCTCCTGAGCATGGGTAAGGGTCTTCTTAAGGATCACTTAAGAAATAATATAATTACTTTTCTGCCCTTATTGCATCTGTGCAGAACTGACCAGCAGCCCTGTTTAAGGTGGTCCAGTCCCTCTTGGGCAAGGAGAACCCAGGGGAACATTTATAGGATTGCCCTAAGGACTATTCTAGGCATCTGCAGATAAAGTCACTCTGAATTGGACTCTAACTGTACATACACAGTACATATGTACATATACATACAGTATGCATACATACATACACACATACACACGTACCTCAGTCTTGAATACAACCTACTAGACAGTTGTGGAACCTTTACAGAGTATGGTATTCAGTAGATGCTTATTTACTTTCAGTTGCTTCAGTTGATAATGGGCTATGGATGCATGAATGCGTTGGAATGATTAAAATTCCATATTCATTGTTATAGTACTTGAAAATCCTGTTCTTGTCCGTGGAATTTTCTGTGTCTTAGTATTTCTCCTTAATAAAAAATAAAATAAGTAACTTTATATGAAACTTGGAAAGTAATAAATATGGTTGATTAATTTATATCCTTGCAGGGAGCTATTCTGAATAATCTGCTGCCCAATACGAGTTATATTCTTCAAATAGTTGCTGTCTGTGCTAATGGTCTGTATGGAAAGTACAGTGATCAAGTGATTGTTGACATGCCTTTGGATGATCCAGGTAAGTATACAGAGGTAAATGTTAGTTGAAAATCCACAGTGGTCTTTTATTTGCAAACCAGCTCAAATGCAATGGTATTTCATGCAGTGGTTTTTCAGTATCAGTGCTTTCGTCTGAAATATCTCATTTTCTCCGAGATATTTCAAAGATGCCTTGGATGTGTTAGAACTAGAGTTATTATTTCATTTTAGGATAAAAATAATATTTGGGGTCCACAGTAATTTCTATTATGAGCTGATCCATAAAATATGCCAAAGATTATTTATAAAAATTATAAATTAAGCCTAGATTCAGATTCCTACTCAACCCAATTCCTGTTGGGGAAAAAATTATAAGTGTTTGTGATGAAAAGAAGGTAAAATGTGACTATTTTTTGTGTATTAAGGAAAGATCTACGAATTGGGACACAGTAATTAACAAATTCTATTCATATGATTTTGAAATTCCATTGCATGTTGCTTTTCTGAAATTAAATTTCATTTGCAGATGTGGTGATGGAATTCCCTTGCTTCTTAATGTTGAATTTCTGAAATCAGAAGACTAACAATTAATTTCACTTATTTCAAAACTCTATTTTCACTCTTTACCTTGAAAGGCTTAATATGACTCACTTGTTTCATCTATTTCCTATTGAAACAAATATTAATCCAGTCTTGCAGCTAGTGTCTATTGTATTTTCACCAATTTCTTAAATTTTTTCAGCTTTCATGTAAAACAATAATAGTGCTATGCACATTTGCTGGAAGGGCTGAACTTCTGGGTAAATATTCTTTGAGCAAATGTATTATGCTGACTCAGAATGGTTACAAAACCATAAATAAGGTTATATTTAACAATATTTTTCCAGCAGCACAAATTCTCCCTTTCTTCTCACAGATTCTCTTCTTACAGCCTTTCTTCTTCCAAATCTAGCTCAGAAGGGTTGATGATCTTTCAAGATTGTACAAGAGGGCAGAAGTCCATTCATGAAACACTGTATTTGCTTCCTTGTTTGATACAAAGCTTTTTACAAAACATATTTTCAAACAGTTTTAAATGGACTCTTTTTTTCATCGGAGTAGCATGAATTATATACTATATATAATAAGAGCAAATTCATTGTTACTCTTTTTCAACAAGAACATATGGACTAATCCAACATGCATTTTCTTCCAAGCAAGGACTATAACTTTAGGAAACTACTTTGTTATAGAAAGCTCAAGGAGTTATTTTGGTGTAGACAGACTTATGCAACACACTCAAAGAAGCTTCTATCACACTTCAAAGTCTTGCTTTTTGTCCCCTTTGGTGTCTTCTCAAATGAGACGCATCCCGATTTTTCAGCATGGCTTCTGGTTTGTGTAAATAAAGTTCACTCGCATTCATCAGTACTCAAAGGAGGCCTTGCTGTGCACCATGAGCTAATGCTCTGTTCAGTGTTGTGTTGGTGATTTAAATTGAGCAGATGATGGCAAAAGTACAAATATTTGTAAGGCCTTATCAGTGAGTATTTTTAAAAAAGAAGAGCAGCATTTGTTTATTTAAAGCATTTATAACTGACTTTTTGGCTGGAAGGCATCCAGTGCAGGTTTTATATAATGAAAACAACGAAGTATAGGATCTGAAAAGAAGTACTGCTTTTTAAAAGAGGAATAAAAATGGAAAAGATAAACAAGTTCAGGCATCAGTTCTCCATGGATATAGTTTGTATAATGAGTATCTGTAATATTGTGCTATAATTGCGACCAATGAATGAAATACAGTAGAAAAAAAGAAAATATCCAAACCACCAATATGTATGTATATATGTATGTACACACACACACACATGAGACTTTCAGTATTGAGAAGCCAGGGAATATCATCATTATTTTATCCATTAGCTTCTTAGTCTTCAGAACGCAACAGGTAAGACCATTTTTCCTAAACATCTAATGAAATTCTGCATCTCTTTTTGCTTCTTTTTTTAAAAATTGTTTCTTTCCGTGCTACTTTTTTCTAAGTATTTTTTCCTATACATTTATGTGTCTATGTACATTTAACACCAGACATAGATACGAAGTATAAGCCGTAATTCCTTTTCCCCATGACATTATAATTTTAAACACCTTACAGAATAAATATGGTGCAGTCTTTTTTTTATTTTTGTGGAATTTCCAATTATGCCTAAATTATTAGTTATGGGAGGTAACCAGTGGTGTGCTGGGGCCGGCTCACACCAGCTTGCAAGAGGCAGTTGTTAAATTTTATGGAATTTTGTGAGCTGGTTGAGTGCAGATTTGAGCCCCAACATCCAATGCGCCAATCAGCTCTTCTGCGGCTAGCAGTAGTACAGTGACAGCAATGGAGTTGGCAAAGCTGGTTTTTAAACGTTCACCAGGACATCAAGGCTATAATCTTGTCAAGCCTCTTCTTTTTTAAGCTTTATGATTTGAAACTGTTGATGCAAGAAACAGCATATGCCTATATGGTTTGTTTTTCTTCAGATCAAATCAAAGTACTTGATATGGTTATTGACTAGCATAAGATAAAAAAAGCCCCATATCTTGAGTGGAGTAATTAAATATATTTAAATTCTGTCCTGTACTACAGTGAAGTTTATCATACAATCTAACAATAAACCTTAAAGATAAATAACTAGCGATAATGAACAATAATGCAAATGTATTAATAAGATCTTTGTCTTATTTTATTAGCAGTCAGTTCCCAACATCTTTTTAATGATGTCACACAACACGGCAGCCTTATATGTTAAGGGATTACAATCAGATAGTAATAGCACAACCTTGTAATAAGTGGGAAAGTAAGAGTAATTCTAACATTGCTATAGAATGGCTCTAAAGATGGACAAGTTCAATAGATTCAAGATGCTGACAGTCACAAGAGCATATCGATTTTCCTGATTCTTCAATTGACAGATATAATGTGGGAATCCATGACTGGAAATTTGACATCTTTTGTTTGCATAAACATAGTCACAAATTTAATCTCCTGGAAAGAAGTGAGGATATTATTTGTGCTACAACATTATTCATTTTAAATATATATATTTAAATATGTATATATAAAATAAAGTATTTACTTCAAATGTTTTGATCCCAACTTTAAACATTCATCAAAAAAATTAAAACATAAAAAATTAAAACTGAACATAATTCAGAGGTAGTAACATCATGAGTGAATTATGGCATGAGCAATACTAAGACTAACTTCCAAAATTTAGTATGACCAGTTCCAAATTTAAGATATACAAATACATCTGTGGTATTAACTGTATATGGATCAAAAGATAGATACCTAGATTGCATCTTTTCGCTTCCGTGGCTAATAAGAATTTGTATCATAGTGGAATAAATCAAGGAAATCACATAAATAACAAGGGTTAAAGCCCTCTTCTGTTAATACTTCATTGTGGCCGTGCCCTGTCCCTGACCCACCCCACTCTTAATAACTGCTAATGAAAAAAAGCTATTTGGACTTTCTGTCCTAGGAAAAACTTTCTAATAATTCTGAGATGAAATCAGTTGTACATACAGAGGTGGCCATCTGCCCTATGTTGCATGAGTTCAGACTCAGGCTGGGCAGCCATCTGCAGGGGCATTTTAATTTGGATTTCTGTATTGATGGTCTCAACAACATTATATGTATCTATGAGTATCTATGATTAAGGGTTACACATACGGAGTATTCATATTACTATGCATTACTGTTATATATTTATGATCCTGTGATTTCCACTGTCACATATAACTTGGTCCTTAGTCACAGAAGTTCCAATATTAAACTACAAATTAGTTTTTGAATCTTCCCTACATGTTTGTATCCTAGAAAACATTGACTTTATGAGAGTCTTCCAGTTAATTATTTCTGGTCTTTTGGTCATGTTATATCAGTACTTTATAATGTTTCTCCTACATGCCATGTTAAATTCTAAAAATGAGTATCTCAGGAATAATTGTGGTAGAAACCAGAGTGTAGAAGTTATTCAGTAATTCCATTAAAACCTTTAAAAGATACTTGTAACGTGATTTTTTAAAAAAAATCTTCAGCATAGGCCTTAAGCACTTAAACAATTTGTTGTCTAAGAATTTAAAATGTTAGTTTAAAAATTCATGTTTTTCTTTTATAGAGATTGAACTGTTTCCTGAATTGACTGAAACAGAAGATTATGAGGTATTGTTATTGCATTACATTGCAAGTCACTTATACCACTGCTATTAGAAATAAAATTCTTGAGTTTAATAGAATATTCAGTAGTGAATATTTTGACATTTGAATTAAAATATTTAGCTATCACAGAGTCAGTCTGTAGCATTCTAAATAATATTTCAAGTTATACTAAAGTATGAAAAATGATTACAGGGCTGCAGTTCTATAACATTTGTCTAAGAGTAGGTCCCATTGAACTTAATAGAACATACTGTATATCTGAATAGACACCAGCAGGTCAGGGCTATTGATCAGCTGTATGAATCAGATCTGATTTATGTCAATGAATAGATACTAAAGCGTCTTCTCAAAAATAAACATTACACAAAAAACTAGAGAGAGAGCACATTGCAGTAATCCATACTGTAAGCTACAGAAGTACAATTCTTTGTGATATTTCAGTTCATTTATTCAGGCATTATTTAAGAGGGCATTGACTATATTTTGTGCATGTTTGTGTTCTTGTTTTTAAAGGAGGAAGATGAAATGGAAGAGGCAAGAGAAGGGTTGGATGAAGAAGCTACTGTAATTGCCAGTAGAGAGAGTGCAACAGACCAAATACAAAAAAGCGAGTTCCAATTTACCACATCTAGCTACAGTCAGGAAAGAATGGGAACAAGATCCAATGAGGATGGAACACAGAGATATCTCACAGAAGAGGAAGACTTGCGTGGAAAACCTGATCATTCCAAATCCATTTTTCATCGAACTTCTCAACCTATCACCAAAGGACTAAAGGAAGAAGAAGATAATCCTATGGAATTTCAAGCAGCAACAGCAATTGCTCCTCCTGCAAGCAGCTCCACCAAAGGTAATGAGGAAGAGTATGCACACACTTTTTATGGCAATGAAACAACCAGAGAATCTGCTGCTGATAGTAATGAAGATGATATAGAGGTATCTGCTTTTAAGCCTGACCTAGAAACTGATGACTCTTGGGGTTCCATTCCTATTACCTCTGCTACCCGGTTAGTTACTATGGAGACATCTCAGGAAAATATCTTTAGTTCTGGAAGCCCAGACACAACCATACAGGATGATCTTTCTCAAAACTATATCAGAATTCCATCAGAAGACATATTATCTTCAAAAGCAGAAGAATCTTCCCCCAAAATATCTGCAATCAGTGAAAATGTGTGGTATCCTAATAGCACAGATAGTACTGCTGTTGCATTGGATAGCAAGGATCTTGTTAACGTTAGTTCCCCTATTCCTACAACAGCACCTTATCCTCATGGTCCAGAGGTGTCACAAGATACTTCAGTTGCAGTTACAGTATTGCCACATTCTTCTACCTTTGCTTTCTCCTCTGCTGAGTTGTCATCTTACTCTGTCTCATCAAATTCTGAAGAACATGGCTCTGCTTCTTCTGGAAGTGAGGTACTCTCTCAAACAACTCAAGCAGTTTATAATGGTGAGATACCACTTCAACCTTCCTACAGTAGTGAAGTGTTTCCTCTAGTCACCCCTTTATTGTCTGACACTCAGTTGCTCAACACTTTCCCTGAAGCATCAAGTAGTGATGTGACCTTGCATGCTACACCTGTATTTCCCAGTGTTGATGTGTCATTTGAATCCACCTTGTCTTCCTATGATGATGTACCTTTGCTTCCATTTTCCTCTGCTTCCTCCAGTAGTAAAATGTTTCACCATTTATATATGGTTTCTCAAACATTTCCACAAGCTGCTCCAGCTATTGAAAATGATAAAGGGTCCCTGCATGTTTCTTTGACATTGGAGGAGGGTGGCACATTAACTCAATCAAGCTTCACTCAGTTTTCTAATGTGACATCATATCAGATGGTCCATGCTGCTTCAGAGACATTGATATTTGGCCATGATAGAACTCACTTGTTATCTCAAGTTGAACCACCCAGCAATGATTTCAATGGGCATGCATTGTCTACAATGTCTGAATTTATTTATGCTTTATCTGGTAATGTGGGCTCTCCTCAAACTGTTGCTGCTTCCTATTACACATCTGAATTTGTGCATGAGTCTGTTGGCGCATTTCATCAGGGTCCATTGTTTAGCAGCTATAGCAATGTGCTGGTGCCTAAGCCTTCTTCTGCAGCCTCACAAGCTGATACTTTTCTGCGGCCTCCATGTTCTCTTTCTAGTGAAATGAATTGGTCTGAAGCTCATTCTGGTAGTGAGTCCCTTTTGCCTGACACAGATATTTGGTCAATACCTAGAGCTTCTTCGCATGTTTCTTCCAGTGAAGTAATGTGCAGCACACCTGTGTTCACAGGTGAGGTTGAGATGACTTCCCAAAATGGTGTAATGTATGGATATGACAAAGGACTGCAAATTTCTGCTTTCAGTGAAATGGCTTCTCATACTGAAAGTGAAATGACTGAACTTCCTACATCCGTTTCTAATGATGAGATTCCTAAGCAGGATACACGTTCTCAAGAAAGCCTCATTACTGTTTCTAGTGCAAAGGGAATCCTGCCAGTATCTATTGCTTTTCCTGTTACTAAGGTGTTTGATTATTATGTTAGTAAGCGCTTGGAAAATCATGTTCCTATTCAGTCTTTGCATGTTATGACTCCAGCCTTTGATGACACTTTGCTTAAGCCTGTGCTTAGTGCGAGCTCACAGCAAGCTTCCTCTACCCCTGCTTCTAGCAAAATATTGTCTTCTCCCATCCAGCAGTACTTTTACTGGGCCTCAGCTACCTTAAATAATAATTCATTGCTGCAAACGTCCTTTCAGTCCTCTGATGATGATACAGTGCATAAAACATCTGTGCCTAGTGATCCAGTACTGGTTAAAAAAGTTACGAGGGGTAATAATAGTAGTTCTGTATTTAACCAAATATTGCACCAAATGGCAACAGATTCAGCTGCAGATAAAACAGTATTGCATTCTACATCAAAACCATCTGCCGTAAATATATCCCATACTGTCGGTAAGCCTATCAGTTCACCAGAAAGTTTAACGTTTCCCCGTGTAAGTGATGAATACATCTCTCCCCATTTGCGTAAGAGTGAAGACATACAACAGGTTTCTCCTTCATTGTACAATAGCGATGTGTCGTATCCACCAACCAATTTTGAAAATAAAAGTGCCTTTCCCCTGAATGCAGTGAATACAGTGACTATTCCTGTTGTGCCAACTGATACATTGCCAAATACAGCTACCTCTCCTAATGGTTATAGCCTTTCCAATGACTCCCCAAAGGATGAGTATCTCATTTTATCCTCAAGTGCTAAGATTGTTGATATGACAGTTTCTGTGCCTGAAATAATTTCTGATTCTATTCAGCATGCCTTTATAAATGTACCAGATATACGTAGTTCTTTTACGGCCGAGTTTCCCAGCAGCGAAGGCAGCAAAACGTTAAACCCTCTATTAATTCCCACTAAGTTGCTCCCTACAACCAGTTCTGATACCAAACCGTGGTCCTCTCTCCTTTATCATGAATATGATGAGTATGATAGTGGCTTGCCTGTAAGTGGTTGTCACACATGCATTTCCAGCAGAGAAACTCAGGAAGAGGTAGATGAGCCAGATGCAGACCTGCGTCAGAACATAATTAGAAAACTACATTTTCAAATGCCTGAGAAAAAGGAAGCAAAGAAAACCCTCAGTTCTTTATCAGACCGTACGATTACTGAGGAGATGGATCAGCTCAAGCAAGTATCAGCTCCAGCCATGGCTTCAAACATGAAGACAAAGAAACACAGTGATCTGACTTTATTGGATGATTCCATTCAGACTGCTAGCAGCCCGTTACAAAAAGCATTAGAGTCTAAATCTTGGGCAGTTTTTACAAGTGATGAAGAAAGTGGTTCTGGTCCAGGTGCTTCAGATAGCATAAATGATAATGAGATGTCAACAGATTTCAGTTTCTTTGACGTTAATGAACGTGACTCAGAGGGAGTAGTTGGAGCAGGTAACTCAGAATTAACTTCTGGACTGCAGCAGTCATCAGTAGAATTCGTATCTAGTGCTGACTCCACAGTATTCAACATTTCTGAGGCAGGTTAGTTGTGGGTGGGTATTCATAATTTGTATAGCTGTAGCAGCCTTCTGATTTGGTTGTAATATCTTCTTGAAGTGAATTCTGTGGATTGTAACTTAGAGACAATATTGTGAGAAGCCCCATGTTCATTCAAAGCGATGTATTCTCTGAGCATAGGAAATGGTTATTAAGACATTTTTCAGAGATTAAAAGCAAAACATTTGCTTTCTTGTTAGCTTACATTCTAATATAATACAAAAGAAAAAACATGAAATGGGGAGGGAAGAAAATAAAGCATCAGTTATTGATTCTTAAAGCTATGAATTGATTATATAATGTTCAGTTGGACTGGCTGGCGATAAAGCAGTTCCTGGTAAGGAGGAGCTTTTGATCTCAGTTGTCCTGGCATAAAGGCTTTGCTATCCGTCCTCACTCTGAAACCGAAACAAGAAGTAAATACTTTCGCTATGTAGATATGGCCTAATTTAAAATAAACATTTAGGGAACTAAAATAAAAAATTTTATCCACATATTATAATACAATATCAAGATTATGATATCATATGATACAGATTTAAGTTACATTTGATAAATTGAGTGTGAACAGAACACTGAGGCTATATCTGTAGAGGGCAGTATCATACAGCCCTTTATCTTCTGTGTTTAGGAAAGAATTGTGTCTTTAAGTAAGTTTGTGAGACTTCAGCCTTATATACAAGAATTTAAGCTACTATGAGATGCATTTAAGCATAGCTATAACACCAAAGGCTCTAAAGAATTCACTTTATTTTCTTTTTTTACCTTCACTGAAACTGTGTTATGGGTATGCAGCCTAGTTTTTAGATCATTACATGAAATATTCACTGTGGGAACAATCCAGTAAAAAGCAAACCCATATGTCACACTGAACAACTTTCCAATCGTATTATTAATCAGATTATTGAAATGATAATGTATATGAGGTATAGAAATGAAATCTACAAATAGGGGTTTTAAATGTTAATTGAGGACATGTGTTTAATTTACTCTTGTTAACAATAAAATACGTTGTGTGCAGTTCACCATAAGAAACGATTAAAGGTTACTTTAGAAATGTTGTATCCCATACTTCATGGGAAGCAACACTTGATTCTCTACCCCTTCCTGGCATTACAATGCTTCATTATCAATATTTCTTTCTACTCTGTTTTATTTTTCTTTCAACAGAGCGGCAGTTAAACATGAATGCTTTCTGTGAAGTGGTATTTTGCTAATGAACTAGAGCAGTGTTTCTCAGCCTTGGCCACTTGAAGATCTGTGAACTTCAACTTCCAGAATTCCACAACGCTGGCTGGGGAATTCTGGAAGTTGAAGTCCACACATCTTCAAGTGGCCAAGGTTGAGAAACACTGAACTAGAGATGCACATTAAATCTAAGTACAGGAAATAGGAGAGTTGAGTAAGCCTGAAGTGGTGTAAATGGTTTTAGAGTATACTTCATGTACACAAGAGAACATCTATCGCTTTGTGTATTTTCAACTCTGATGGATCAAATATTAGACTTAACTATGGTTACAGACTGTGGCTGAGGAATTTTGTTTGTTTGTTTATTTATTTAGCAGTTTACAATAAAACAAAATTCAAAATTCAGTAACCTTGCTATTTGACTCTAAAACAAGTGCATGAGGAAAGCTTTTTGGTCCCTAAAACACCTCATTGATGAGATGGCCCTTCATAGCATCAGTCATCAATTCCAGAAATGGTGACTATGCTTGAAGCAGCAGGCCTGCTCTGGTAGCCAGGGTCTTCACCCACAAGCCACTTTCAGAATGGCCAGCAGCAGCATAGCTCAGGGCGGTCCCATAAGGTGGAGCAGCAGCAACAATTTTTACCATATCTGAGCTGCACAAATCCAGAAAACCACAAGATAGCAAAAAAGAGTTTTCTGTATCTCTTTGATGCTGTCTAGAGGTCCCCCTATGCAGCACAGAACGAAGCTGGCCATTGTGCCCACCCGCAGCCCCCCTCTGCCAGTTACTAACTCCATCCCCACTCTGCCAACCTAGGCAAATGCCTGAGTACCTCTATGAGTGTGCACTAGTCCTGCAGCAGACCATGAATGAGGTTTTTTTGGTGAGGGGGGAAGGTAGACTGAAGATCCAGGATGGGACCCAGTCACCATTCCTGCTTTGACTGCATTTATGCCACTGATTCTAAACAAAGAGAGCTGTTATTCCAAATGTGCAGGGTTGTACTAAATCAATGAATGCTAGCAAGGAGGATGATCCCATTAATAATATTCCTTTAGGAGTAGACAGAAATGAATTTAGCAGGTTAAGATTTTTGTATTGCCTGCTTTCTATTTATGATCTTTAAATGCTGCCCGTTGTTCTCCATTCACTATACAGTACTCATTATATTTGCAAGGCTCCTAAATTCCCCAGCCACTTCAGTGGAGGAAACATCTCTTCCATCCTTTTACATGTTTTGATTTGTGTTCTGCACTAAAATCACATAGAAGGTCTAATCAAACTATGCAGGTCAGGTCTGTGTGATTAACACAAACTAGAAAGTAGACCATTGGAGACAGCTGCCCTGACAGAATCCTGACAGTCAACAGATAGTGTTAAATAGATTATTAAAAAGGCTGTTTAAATTTTTTGGCTGTGCATTTTGGTATACAGAATCCACAGCTTGAATACTTTATCTCTCTTCATTTTCAGTAATATAAATTCAGAAATCAAATTGCTTTATTAATATATTCTGTTCAGTTTTGTGTAGATATGTAGGACATGTTGATAGCATAAAATAGAGCCTTATCAAGTACCTTTCAGCCTTGTTGACGAGCCTAATGTTCTTTTAGATGCTAATGCATATGTGCAGTTTTGTATGAGTAGGGGCTGCCCTTTCACTTAGGTTTTTATGAAGTTTTATGTGCACCCACCTCTTTTGCACAGCACCTACTTTTTCATGATGTTACAGTGGGTGAGGTGCATCTGCTTGCTCCAAACAGTTTCAGTGGATTCCATACAAGCTGTCCCTTTCTTTCCTTCCTTCTCCTGTGCTTCCCAGATGTGCTCAGCAGGATCACTGACCTCTTTGTAGCAGGAGAAATGGCTAGCTATATCCATTCTATTGATAGCTGGACATAACTCCATGGGCCATTTAACATCTTGAAGTCACTGTCAGGATCTCTTAAGTGTAATAATAGCTTAGAATTTGACCTTTATTGTGTTTTCTTTCATTAGGACCTGTTTCTCTAGTCCTATGATGCAATTTAAATATAGATTTTTCCATCGGGCTAAGCATTAACTAAAGTAGGAACTGTAGAATTTGGCCAACAAAACATTGTCTACTTGTCTTGATACAATCATCTATTTCAGATACTGGGCTTCCAAACCACAGGTTTAATATCCCTTCCACAATGCTGCCCACCTCCCCACCCCTTTATTACTACTTTCCTCATTTTCAACCAAGAGCTCAGATTCATGCATGGGTTCCACAAATGCATTTATATTATAATTGTTGGGAAATTTACGTATTTCAGGATATGTGTCTGTGTCTTCGGACTGAGTTATTACTTTGAATATACTTTATGGGGACTTAGCAGGTTATAATTTTAGTTTCCAGCTTCTACTGTTTTCACTGGAAGATGAGTAGAATAAATTAAGCTATTATGGAATTATTTCTAATTACATGAAGAATAGTGCAAAAACAGATACCTACCATTTGATGCCAATATATTAATGAAGAAAAGCAGACATTTTGGTACAAAACATTCTACAATTTCTTCCAAGTGCTCCTGGCTGAAAGGTTAAGCCTGGGTCTCTTTGCTGTATTATTACAGCAAAACCCTAATCTCTTATGGAATTTACCATAATGCAAGTCTAATCTTCATTGAAGAGCATATTCAAAACCTTTAATTAGAAAATATGAGTAAAGAATGAAAATGGTAAGTTAGAAACATAGTAATCACATCTTATGAGCGTTAAACTGCAGGGAAACATATATGGAATTATTTTGATCGCTTCTAGCCATAAGTAAATAAAGTAGATACCTATTCTATTATTCTGGATTGACTCAAACTTCACTTTCGATTTTTTCACCATAAAGATGATGAATGGCAAATGGAATTCTGGACCTCAAGGGGGTTCAGTTGCTTAAGCTTGACCTCCCCTGCTTTGCTGTCTTTTCTGCCTATTTCCCTTAAACTGGTTTGCAAATGTACATGTACTCTCTGTTTGTGCGTATACACGTTCAAACACATTTTGCTCTGTGTGCTAAGGCATTGGTAGGGTAAGTGACAATAACCTAGGGCTCTGAAATCATGGCCAATTATGCGGTGTCTTTTGCCAAAGTTTAAATATAGGCTGTTTCAATTTTCTCCGACTGCAGAAGCAAGTAATAGTAGCCATCAGTTGATTATTGGACTGCCAGAACAGAAGACAGTTATACCCCTTGTGATCGTATCAGCCTTGACATTCATCTGTCTAGTGATACTTGTTGGTATTCTAATATACTGGAGGTAAGGTTTTCTTTTTTGTTGGCCTAATTTTTACTCTTGTGTTTTTGTTAATAATCTCTTTGCTTGATATTGGTAAATCCTGCTTGGATGACTTTTTAATATGGAGACAGTTCATGAATTCAAGTGAAGAATTTAATAGAAAATAATAGATGAAAGTCTGAAAATTAGTTCCTTGTTTGAAGTAACCTTTCAACAACATTAAACCACTGTTAAAAATATCAAGAACAATCCTAAATATGTACTGTATGAATAATGACATTGAACACCTGATGGCTTGTGCTCTTTCAAGGATAAATGGATGGTCCACTGGGTTATGTTGTCTATCCTGTGACCATTCCTTTGAACAGGTACCCATTGTTTATATTGTCATCAATGTAGAACACTGTAGAGTAATTGAACTTCCTTGAGGAGATGACTTCTCCACAACTTAAAGTCCAAGCAATACACTAGTATGGAGATGCACACATTTCATTGTCTGGGCACAAGTAATGTTTGGTTGAAGCATATTTTGGGCAATACCTAGTTGTGTTTATGGCACATTTTAGTCAATTATGTTAATATCTGTATAATGTAAAGCTGCATATGGATATGGTGATTATTAGTACTGTATTTAAAATAGAGGTGCAGTGTCTTCAGTTGACATGAGAGATTGGGAACTTCATCACAAAAAAGTGTGAATTTCTAATAATAATTGGATCTCAGCTTGTACATTGTCTCAAAAACACAAATTTGTCAGATTCATATAAAAGTACAAATCAAGCAGCATTTCCAATCCCTCCTTCTTCTTTGCACATGTGAAAAGGGAAATGTGTTTGAACTGGCCATGCAAAATATTGGTCTTCATATGTGCTAGAAAGACAGCTTAGGCCAGTGTTGTCCAAACTTGGCCACTTTAAGATGAGTGGACTTCAACTCCCAGAATTCCTCAGCCAGCATGGCTGGCTGGGGAATTCTGGGAGTTGAAGTCCACTCATCTTAAAGTGGCCAAGTTTGGACAACACTGGCTTAGGCACTCCTTTAATTCTGCATTTGGTAAAATCACACAAAAACAGATGAGGAATACTGAAATTGCTTTATGGAGCAAGGAATTAATTACATATTGCACTTAATATATATTATACGCTAACGTCAATGCAGAGTCTTAGAGGGCATTCTGATCCACCATCTTCAGCTCCTCAACATCTCCAGCTTTGCCTCATATGGGGGTTGTTTATTTGATGGGATTTTCATTTTGTACTATTAATTGTTCGCTATGTGCCTGTTAGTAAAGACTTGTGTTCTGGCCATTTCATGAGCTCTTGCAAACTTTATGGCAATGTCTAGCCAACTCATCTATGGATTCATATTATCCTTGCTGCTTCCCATAAAAAAAGCTGCTCTCCTCAGTCTTGTTCTTGCCTCAAATTTTGAAAATAATAATAATAATAATAATAATAATAATAATAATAATAATAAGAAGAAGAAGAAGAAGAAGAAGAAGAAGAAGAAGAAGAAGAAGAAGAAGAAGAAGAAGAAGAAGAAGAAGTAGTTTGTCATTAGGCAGTAGCTGGCCAGTGACACTTGCAGTCTCTCTCTTTCCACACACACACACACATAATACATGTGTATATATATCCATATCCCCTCTTTCTCACCTATGGCTATCAGGAGTATGCTCCTTTTACTCTTCAGACCATTTCTCTGCTTCAGTGCCTGCAAATAGTAACGCCATGCTTTTCCTGTACTTGAACCAATTTCGTGCCACTTTCCCAGAATAAGAAATCAATAGTTGTACTTGCCTTGTATTTGAGGCCATTCTTTCTAGAGCTGCTGCTGTTTTCAAATCCCTCTTTTGACACTACAGTATTTAATACTTGTGTCATGTAAGAAAAGAGGGACACCCAGTGCTGTTTCAAACAAGAGCAAAAGCTTTCCTTCTGTCTTAACACAGAAACATTGCTGAAACTGGAACTGTGTCTGCTTGGAATATTTTATTTCAACATTCCTCTTGCTTGGAATTGACCTGATTTGACTTAATAAATCTGGCTAATTAGCTGAGTATTATGCTGGCTATTTCAGATGCCTAAATTAACTATTGCTTACATGTTTTTTTAAATATTATTTCATCCTCTTATATGTTAACCTACACTGCTTTTATATTAAAAAATATTAATTTATCAGGCTATTTCCTTTTGCCATGGCAAAAAGTTTATTGAAGCAAAATACAGCAACGTCTGTTAAGTCCAATGTAAGATAACTTTCTGTCTAATCTAATATATTAGTATTCAAATCAGTGGAAGGATAGTAGCTTTTAAAATAAAAAATTCAGCTAATTCATTTGTGGAATAGCCAGAAAGCAAACACAAAATGAAAAAGGAAGAGAAACGAATTGACTGGATAATGTTGTGTTTACCAACTAAAACCAGTGGTGATTCCTTTGCAGCTGTCTCATTAAAAGTCATGCATTGTAAATAATATTTCTGATAAAATAAATGACCCATATAAAGTGTTATTAGTAGGCATAATTATCTAAAGATTGATTTTTTTAATTAAGGAAAAACTACATTATTTGACGCTGAAGTTGATTAGTGCTGTCTTTTAATTTGCTAATAGCAGGCTCTTACCAGATGCTATTTCCATTATTATCACATCTGGAGTACTGAAAGAATATTCAAATTATGTTGTGCAACACAGTAAATGTTTTGATTCAAAACACTAACTTCCTTTATTGGTCAATGTAATGTTCTGTAATCTATAATGAATGGACTTAGATGAGGAGTGCAACAGGGCCACGATCATCTGATTAACTAATCTTTCCTCCCTGAATTTTAGCTGTTTAATTGCAAACTACTGGAAATTTTTCATCACAATGGATTACTTTTTCATTAAATCCAATGTCCCTGGAGAAAAACATGTCTCAGTATAATATAAAAAGGTGGTGTGAAACACAGATCCAAAACTATGCTTAGCTAGGTTATGAAAAAGACCCATTAAGTAGCAGTTGGATTTGATTGCAATAATAGTTTTATTATCACTGAAACATTGAACTTGATCACTAATAATATGTGATTCAGTGGTATACCCTTGCCACTATGACAGATGTCTGCTATATTTTCTGCATCTTTTTCAGGTAAACATTGTCTAAAAACTGTTGTGTCATCTATTATAATGTTTTGGCATGATCTAGCCAAAATTAACAACTTTAAGGTGTCGTTGCATATGTCTTTTTTTTCTCTCACTTAGAAATCAAGGCAACATAAATGCATTAAACTTTGGCTGACGAATGATCTATTGTTTTTTTGAATGTACGGTATTGATGTTGACATTTAGGTCTCAGAAGATGCCTGCAGATGCTTTTTGTTTTGTTTTTCCCAGTGTTTCAGCCGTGATCTAACAAACAAACAAACAATTGCATGTCATTTTAATACTGGGTGGAGCTGTTTTATATTTATGTGAAGTTGTTTTTGCTTTTTTTAGGAAATGCTTTCAGACGGCACACTTTTATTTAGAAGATAACACATCCCCTCGAGTGATATCCATTCCCCCAGCACCAGTCTTTCCTGTGTCAGGTATTGTGCTTAGAATTTATTTTATGAACAATGGCTAGTTTTAATAACAGTAATTATTTTATAATTTCGGTAAATAGAATTGTGTTATGGCAAAGAGGCATTATATTAGTGTGCTGTAGTATATAATTATGTGCTGAACAGACATCCCATTCAGCTTTTTGCACTCAGATTAAAAGGTAGAAGAGTCCAGCAGAGAAAGTAAGAAAACATCGAGATGCAGTGCTGTATGCAGAACGGCAGTTTATCTTGTCCTTTATTTGGGTATCTGATTAGGAACCTGTTCTGGAAATTCACAAGCACGTCTGAATACACAATCATGGGCCGTTTTCCCTTTTCAGTGTAGTCATGAGTGATTCTTCGTCTTCTGCATTTTTAGATGGGGTTCCTAAAAAGGCAAATTTATTCACTGCTTGAAACTTTTGTATTGATGAAACTATACAGGAGCACAAAGCAGAGAAAATTAAACTTAAATCTATTTTATTAAACCCTGTGTCACCTTCATTGTGAACAATGTCTGCATTACATACATATATAGCAAATACGTCAGCTTTAATTACCATTTAGAGAGATTAATCCAACAATCACTTCTGAAGGGAGATAAGAATTTAGGTCTATGTGCCTTACATTTAAGAAAAAAACTGTGTAAAAAGATAAATTCCAGGACTAATCATCACACAGAGGAAGCATGGAGAAAAGGCTGGAGAAAGAGTCCTTATTAGTAAGTTTTGTAGATAAATGTGTGTGAGCTCTACTTCTAGTATTCTAGCAAACTTCAATGAACAGCCAATCAGTTTCTTACCAAGAGGTAGAATGTATCAGCTGCAAACAAGGAATATACAGGAGTTTGGGGCACTGCACATTTCATAGTATATCTAGATACCTTTTCTTTCAAGTGCTACATTCTTTCAGACAATGCACAATTCTTCTCTAAACAACAGAAAATAATATTCAAGAAGTTTTATTTTATGCTGTGTTCCCATTTTCCAACATCTGGATCTTTAGTCTCCTGTGTGTGTGTGTGGGTGTGTGTGTGGGTGTAGATATGCATATATCTTTATCCCACTTTATGTAGTTATGTAATTTCTATAACTATTACAAGTGTACTAGTTTCTTTTCCCCTATAGTATAATTTTATGCCTGTGTATTTAAAAGAAAATGAACATACAATCTTATTTGATTAGGAAATACATTTTGACAGGCTCCTTCACCAAGGTGTGAAGTTATTCTTCCACACTTATGCAGTTTTATGCAAGGTTGAACAGCTAACTTGATCTGTGCATTCAAGCATATTCAAGGAAAAAGAAGAACAGATGGATCCTAATACAAAACAGCAAATTATTGTTAGCTGAAGCTTTAAAAAGTTATTTAACTTAAACGAGGGAACATCTGCTGACATAAATAGAAGCTCCTTATGTAGTTTTTTTTTTTTGAATGTTTATTCATCATTTGAAATTACAAAGTATGAAGTAAGAACAACAACATACAAGGCAGCCTGTTGGTCATGTCTGAATTTTTTTAGTTTGGCATCTTATGTCTAACAATAATCACAGGATCTTTCCAAAGAACCTACAAGAAGCTCAAGAATAATCATTCAAATCCTATAAACATTTTATGGGAAAATGCCCTCCAGGGACAAAGCTAATTAACCTTTTATCACAAAAAATGCTTAGATATCTTTTAGCCTATTTGGCTTTAACATGCTGAGGACCTGAAGAATATATAGGTATATTATTGATGTTATGATTATTTATTTAGAAAGTGTATATGGCTGCCCATTTAATATACAGACTCCAGCTGGCTAACAACAGTCAGCAAAAACAATAATCAAGGCATATATAACAAATTCACCAACACAAATCATACCTATATTGGGCTCATCTATCATCCAGCTCAATGCCTGGGGGCAAAACCAGATGATAGATGAGCCACAGCCTTTTGGAAGGCCAAGAGGGTTGGGATCCTCCAGATCTCAAGGGGAAGATTGTCCCTTAGGGCAGGCACTGCAACAGAGAAGGCTCCTCAGTTCCTCAGGATGGTATTGTTTAATAGAAGGAACCTGGAGCGCAACGTCCCTATCAGATCTGGTGGGAAGAGAAGAATATTTTATACATCTTCATTTTGTAAAACTTCGGATGTATGAAACCAGTGAGACTGTCAAGCTCTAGGTCTCAAGGGAACATCATTGCACAATGAGGAGCTTTGGAGTTAAAAATTGTCCAGCTTTATTTTGAGTGAGCCAGTGACTATTCTCACCAGATTTACATCTTGAATCAGTCTTATGGTTTTATTTTTTTCCTGAAACTCTGTCAGTCTTCCAGTCCTCCATAGAGTAATCCAAATTAAAACGAATGTTTACTTAAATATTGTCATTCTCATGACACTGGATAAAGGCCCCAAATTAGTACACAATCTTAATATGGGTAATAAAGAACGTTGTAACAGTAGCAACATCATATACAACTTAGTGAAATTTTCTTTCTTCTTTTTTAGTACAAAGAAACATGTAAAACTGAATTGTTCCTAATGAATAGCAGAAAAATTCTGCTACACCTTTTTCTATCATTCTTATTCAGTTGGATTATAGAAAATGTCTTTCTTTTTTTCAATAGAGAAAGGAATTTCTGTGTAATTCTCATGGAAGGGATTTGGGATTTTTACAGCTGTTTAGTACGAAGTTTGAGTATCTTGACTTGCTATTTATGGCCTTCTTTCCTGCAGCCTTCAGCCTTCCTGGTGTCTTGCACTTCAGTTAAATCGTACAGCTCATTAGGGAAAACATCATGAGGAAGCTTTCCCTAATGGGCTTTTTCAGACTGAGAAGGATAGGCATCCCCCCCCTGCTTCAGAGGGAGGGAGAGATGTGCACCAGAAAACCCCATCAGCACCTTTCATGCACCCAACATTAAAGGCAGCTCAAAAACATCCCATGACAATCAGCAATAACATCTACAGTAACAATAGTATGTGTGTGTGTGTGTGTGTGTGTGTGTATGTGTATGTGTGTGTGTGTGTGTGTGTATGTATGTGTATGTGTGTGTGTATATATATATATATATATATATATATATATATATATAAAGTATGCATTTGTAATTAAATGCAGTAGAGACATAGGATAAAAACAACAATTAAAACTATAAGGTACTACAAAAATTGTAAAATCACAATATTTTGGAGTCTCTATACTAAAAGGCTCAGGACATATAATAAAATCATCCTCTGTATGTTCAAATGAATAGTTAATTTTAATTTCTTATTTTAAATATTAATGGCTTCACAGAAATCCGTGAAAAGCAAATAGGGGACTAGGGTTTCTTTTTAACTTTAAGAAATCTGACTCTAAATGTAATTCTTGCTGGAGTTGATTCCAAAGAACTGGAGCCAAGTGAAAGAAGGAACTCAGCTACAATGTGGTTACTCTAGTTTGCAAGAGAACCAATCAGCCTTGGGCCAGTAATCAAATGTATACCCTGCTGTGCTGATGTATGTTTTATCCTGGAATAGTTGTGCTGGGATAAATGTGTACATTGGGTGGCTTGGGAAGCTATTTTCCATGTTCCACTGGTGCATTTCAACAGTGGAGAGATCCACCTTCTGATTTGCTTGTGAAAGTACTCATGGAGGCTGGACTGGCTTTTATTGTTCAAAAATAATAACTTAAAAATAAATAATTATTTACATTGACATTATTTACATTTTTTTCTTCCCCATCCCTGACCCCCCTTTTCTCAATTTACCTCTAAGACGATGTTGGAGCAATCCCAACAAAACATTTTCCAAAACACGTTGCAGATTTGCATGCCAGTAATGGGTTCACTGAAGAATTTGAGGTATGAAGTATTGCTCCTTTAACATTAAAGGCACAGTTGAAAATATTCTTAGAACATTCATAGGTGAAAAAAAATCAGATGTTTGTGGAACCAACAGAATGTAATGTGGAATGTCATTTGGATGGGTATATCCATATTTATATATGGAAAAGACATATTTAATCTCAGTCATGTTATTATGAGCACCATGTGGATTATATACATGACAATAATCAAGTTGAGTATATAAATGGTTTTTCATCTTAAAATTTTCAGAACATAAGTTTCTGTATGAAAAGGAGAACATCTAGGCCTGTGTGGGATTAAGCAACACTTTTAATTACCATAGCTGGAACTGTAGCAACAAGGCTGCAGAAAATACACAGAAGAATTAACTAAAAAAACAGTGTATGAGCTCTTTCTGCCCTCCACATGGGGCATCTGACAGAGGAAGTTTTATTCTGACAATTCACTGTAAATCCCCTATCTCCAACTTATGACAGGAGATCCTGTTTTCCCATTTCACATCTCAGGCATCTCATAAGTGTGAGACTCACTAGACCAAGACTGGGCTAACATTCACACACTTCCAATTGTACTATGCTGCTAAGCTTGACCTCAACTGAACTCTTTCATTTGATACAGGGCAATGAATTAATTGCCCTCTGTGTTAGGTGCAGTTCTCTCTTACACCCGCATTAGATTAAACCTTCTGGCCTTTCTCCTTTTCCATGGACTTCCCACTCTGCACTTGATGCTCTTGAAGCTGAGCAGTTGTTAGTTCTTGACGTAACTGGCATGTCTGACCTGAGAACGGCTGATTCTCACCTTAATTCTGAATAATAAATATGAAAGTAACAATGATTGTTTTGTTCTCTGTACTTATACGGGTGGTCTCTGAGTATAGAAAAAAAGCAGCATTTGAATTTTTTGACCAATATATAACAGAATAATACATTGATTTTTACCTAATTCAGGTGGCTTATAGAAAATTGTTCCACTTCTTACATTTGTGAGACTCTCAGTGTGTGCTTGGTTGTTAGTTTCACAATAACACATATATGCATCATTGATTTTAGTAAGTCTTATGCCTAGTAAGTCATATATGAATAGTATTGATATAACATGTTGAAAACATTGAAAGTAATCCCATTAAACATATAATTTCTGTGTCTTGCATCAGTGAAATAGAATTTAACTTCATTTGCAGTTCATATATTTTACCAGTTCTGTGCATGATTGATTATTTGCATGTTTTAATGGAAAAGTTGTCATTAATATTTTTATTTGCAAAACAAGTTTGCATTTACAAGTCACTTTCTGTTGAAGAGAATACCACTGAAACCAACAAGCATTTGGTTTATGCACTGAAACAGCAACCCTTGATTTTCTATAATGAATGGGTGTCTTTTCACTGACTTCAATGAACATTGTATTATATCTCCAGTCAGTAAAATTACGTTTCAAACTTTTTTTTTTTTACTTGCATGCTTTATATTAGAAATGCTCAGCTATGTTCAATTATCAAGGTGTATATATCTATATATGTATATCTCATAACCATAATTGCTTTCCATTGTATTTGTAATATATAAACATTTACTCATTTGTGTGCTGTGAAATTTGATTTATTTTTATTTTTTTGCATTCATTCCTTCATTAGACACTGAAAGAGTTTTATCAGGTAAGGAATTATTTCAACAAATCTTATTTTAGTAAAGACATAGTTGCAAGATATGGATATTTGGTGGGGTGGGGCCATGCATGCAAATATACGTGTGTATTCAGCAGCATGTTTCTATTTTCTTTTTTTCAGGAAATCCAGAGTTGCACAGTAGATCTAGGTATTACATCAGACAGTTCTAATCATCCAGACAACAAGAATAAGAATAGATACATAAATATTGTTGCATGTAAGTAATTCTACATATTATTTATTGTAAACAGTAATATAGGCCAGTGTTTATCAACTTTGGCAACTTTAAGATATGTGGACTTGAACCCCCAGAATTCCCCTGGGGAATTCTGGGCATTCAAGTCCACGTATCTTAAAGTTGCTAAGGTTGAGAAACACTGGTATAGATTATCCACTATACCTGTAAGTAATTATATAAGCTGTCTTGACTATTTGCTAGAAGAGGAAGCTACAGTATAAAGTAGAAAGGGATGACCATCTCATGGATGGGGATTCCAATGAAGCTGATCTTTTATTCATGATAGTTTGGTTTAAATGATAATGCATACGTAAGTCAATATGTACAGAACAGAAAGCAGTCTCTTCTGTCTCTAATTGCCCCGAAAAACCTGTTTCTGTAAGAACAGTGTGGACTGTCTGTGGCAGGGATCGTTCACCAAAGTCACATGGAAGCTTTCACGTATGCCAGAAGACTCTCTACCAAAAGCAATTACACTCTCTTCAAGTCCTGTATATTTTTATTTTAGTTTGTTTTACCTTATGATACTGTGTCTAGTAGCCTTATGATAGTGGGTGCACTATAAATAAATTCTGATTTTTTAAATTTTAGTAGTTCACTGCTAAAAGAACTAATACTCCTGTTGCTGAAACATTTTTATTATCCCTTTCTTTCCAATGTAGATGATCATAGCAGGGTTAAACTTACCCAACTTGCAGACAAGGATGGAAAACTTACTGACTATATTAATGCCAATTATGTTGACGTAAGTGTGCATCTTCCCACTGAATGGTCCTTTTATTTTTGTTTATTTATCATTCTATGTGAGTCTTGGCCTTCGGTGAACCCTGGAAAGATTTCCCCTTTTCCAGCAGTAGAAACAGTAAGAAACTGGAGAGAAGTACACCAAGTTGCTGGGGAAAGGGAAAAAGAGACACAGCTGAGAGCTTAAGCCATAGTATCAATGAAATAAATTAAGAAAATTTATTCTGTAATGAGTATTTATGAGGGGATCGAGAGAAAAAGAGAGATCTCACATCTTTATCCCACTCTTTGTATAAGGAACGTACACCGAAAAGAGATTATATCTGGGGTTATCTCCTTTTCCTCTCCACAATCTTTTAAGTTAAGCTTAAAAGTATATCCTAAGATGCCATTAAGTACATATGTGTTGATACAGTGGGATCTTCAAAAACTGCAGTGACACCAAAATGACAGTCAGAATGAAGTCATCACACAAATGCTGCTATTGCATATTTTCATCCCAGTGCCTGATGCATGTATGTGACTCGTGGTGTTTGTGTGAGGATACCATTATTTCCCAGCCATTGCAGCATTAGTGAGTAGATGTTGGGCTGATCTCTTTTACCAACAACAATTGAGGAAGGTGTGTAACTGCTGCAGCACAGGGCCCCACAGTGATACAAAGATCTATAGTATCAAATGCTGCTGAAAGGTCCAAAAAGATCAGGTAGGATACATTGCTCCGTCCAAGTCCAGAGCAACCCATGCCATTTCCATTGCATGCTTGACCGGAATCCAGACTGAAAAGGAGTCAGATAATTTGCTTCTTCTAGGGGTGACTCTGCACCACTGTCTCAACAATCTACTCTGAAAAGGGAAGGTTGGAGACTGGGTCATACTTGCTCAAACAGCTAGGTCCAGGGAGGGCTTCTTGAGAAGGGAGCACACACACACCTCCCTCAAAGAAGCATTGGCCACCTTCTGGATCATTACACCCCTCTGGAAATCTGAGGGCAAAATAAACAAGGCATCCGGAAAGCAACCTATTGAGGCAATAGAAGTACAAACATCTATCTTATTGTCCAGTTGTGGGTTCAAACATGAGCTTATATTCATGTTCAGTCAGATTTGCTTTTCATTTTCACTTCATTTCCTGGAGGAGCTCAGTAAATAAGGAACTCTCTGGTATGGCCAACAGAGAGAGAACACTCAGGATAAATCATGTCAACATCCTGGCTGCCTCCCAATCCCAGGGGTCCACCAGCTGCTCAACAAAACTGCCTACTACATAAGTATTCCTTATACACATAATCTCAAAGTGGTGGGTGTGGACAGCCTTATACATTTTAAGTAATTCCTTCATTATTAGCTCCAGATTAGCATTTGATTATCAAGAGCTCTTTGATGAACTAAGTCAAACCTCCCTATGCCCAGAACTAGTAGCTTTAAAGGTCCCAGTTACCTACAAGATGAGCTGCAAAAAGATGGATTTAACTCTTTCTAAATGAAGGATAAACCTATACAGGTTTAGGTCTATCTGTCCTGTTTAAAATAAGTTGCATACAGTATTGGTGAAGTTTTCCTCATGGGTCAAGTAACAGTTGGTTAAGCAAATGGAACAGATTTACATAACCTATTGGTCTCTCACATATCCATTCACGTTTTTCCTTTTGGAAAAAATGTAAAAGGATGAGAGATCCAATCATGGGTCTTGTGAATTTGTTCAGTTCAGCCTGAAAGACTGACAAATCCATGCTAAGCAATATTTTACATGTCATCTTCCAATATAACCTCAGTCCAGGATAAAAAGGTGTCATCTTTATTTCTCATTATCAGCCCATCAAAAATGAATATACTTCTATTTCTGGAGGATTGCCAGAAGACTGTCATTTTGTAAAAAGAAGTCATGTGTCACTGTCCGAAAGTGTCTTCTTTTCTTTGTTTCATGCAGGGCTACAACAGACCAAAAGCTTATATTGCAGCTCAGGGGCCTTTAAAATCAACAGCAGAAGATTTCTGGAGGATGATATGGGAACATAATGTAGAAGTCATTGTAATGATAACCAACCTTGTTGAGAAAGGACGGGTATAAACCTCTTAGTTAATATTCTTTAGCTCTATATGTTGCGTGAACCTCTCAATGGAGCTCATCAATTGAATGTTTTCTCATGATAAACTCATTGAACAGAGCAGCCTCATTTTAAATAATTACATATAGGTTTGAAGTACAAAAAGTCAATTGAAAATGAGCTGTAACAGTGGAAGAGCTAATGCTAGTATGGAACAATCATTTGTTCCATTAATATGAGTTATTAGAAAACCTGAGCTGTTCAGAATTCAGTTGAGAAGGGAACATTTTTATTTTTTTTTCTCTCTGCTCATAATAAAATCCTCTCTCTAGCTTTCAAAGTTGATAACTGCATTTTCAGGAAACCTCAAGGCAAAGATCTAGCTTTGATCTTAGTATCATCTGTATTACTAAATTCCATAATTCTACACAATTAATGAAAACATTGAAGAAAGTTCAAAAGAAATGTTGAATCCTTGACTGAACTAATCTAAGTTTAGTATTATTCATTTCAAATGTGATTGGACTTTTCCTTGTCTAGCACTCCATACACTCAACTCAAATAAAATATTTTAAAATTCCCAATTTTGGGGAAAATAACAGCCTTCACAGACACTTTATAAAAGGAAACTATTGTGTGGTCACTTAGCAGCACAGATAGTCAAATGCACAAGCCCAGAGAGTTTACTAGTTAAAATAGTACTTTACAGCTTCCTTTGCATATTAATATTGTATGTTTCTTGGCTGCCAGAGAAAATGTGACCAGTACTGGCCTGCTGATGGTAGTGAAGAATATGGAAACTTTCTAGTGACACAAAAGAGCATTCATGTTCTTGCCTATTACACCGTGAGGAATTTCACTATCAGGAACACCAAAGTGAAAAAGGTAGATATGCCAATTAGGTGTTGATTATGCTTCAATTTTGTTAGGATATGCTGGTTTCATTTTGTATTGTATTGCATCATACTCATTTTGTACATTACCAGAGTCATAAATTGTCAGCCTTATAAATCTATAAAATAAGTATAATATTGTGATTTAATTTTTATTCTATGTTATAGGGCTCCCAAAAAGGAAGGTCAAGTGGTCGATTAGTTTCTCAGTATCATTATACTCAGTGGCCTGACATGGGTGTTCCTGAATACACGTTGCCAGTGCTGACGTTTGTTCGAAAAGCATCATATGCTAAACGGCATGCTGTAGGCCCCGTGGTGGTTCATTGCAGGTCTGTGGTTTTCAGCTCTTATTTATTAGATGTATATCCCACTTTTCCCATTTTAATTATTAGGAAAAGCTTAGAAAAACAAAGACTCATATCCATGGGTCTTTGGGAAGCCGTATTTTCTTAATGTTTCCAATTCATGTGAACTTCAGTCTGCTGCATAACTGGGCTTTCCCATTTATTTTAAGCGCATTTTAGGTGTTACTTTAACAATGTAGACTTTGAATCATAAAGTGTAGAGTTATTTTCAGCTATTTGTATAGCATCAAACCCCTTCTTCTGTGGGTGGCTATTTTTGTGAAAGTAGAGATCTGGATAGTTGTATTATGCTTTTTCACAGATTTAGATATATTCATAAATTTTAATGTTTAACAGTGCTGGTGTTGGAAGGACAGGCACATACATAGTATTAGATAGTATGCTTCAGCAAATTCAGCATGAAGGGACTGTCAACATATTTGGATTCTTGAAGCATATACGAACACAAAGGAATTATTTGGTGCAGACAGAGGTAAGAAAAAGGTTTGCCTTGAATTATAGTGTCCATGTTGTGTCATGAAAACTCACAAAAGTTAACTTTTTAAATGGATTTTAACATGAGACAAATAAAAATACTCTACTGTTCCAGTACCAATATAAACCCATTACAAAATGGCTCCCTTGTCCCACAAAAAACAGGAGACATTCTATCCGAAAGTTGATTCGTTCTGAAAAGGAGATAATCTTTTCAGTGCAGGTGTTAGGTAAATGTGTTAAATAAATTAATAAAAATCTGTTCAGGTGCAGAAAATTGGCACATTTTACATTTCAGTGGCATGCACAAGGTGGGATCACAGAAGTGGAGATGGTAGCCACAATGGTGCTATTGAAACTCCACCCATTTTTTATATTCTGATCACACCATTGAGACTGCCATCTTGACTTTTTTACCATACCCTCTTGGCACCACGTTGGAATATTGGAATACATTGGAATGTTGGCTTGGAACAGGAAGCTGGTTGCACTGGAAAAGAGCAAACTTGGCTGTGTATCTATGGAAGTCCCAAATGAAAATCTGAATGCACTGGAGCAGTATTTTAAAAGCTGTTATAAGAGGAATATAGAAAGTGCCTAAGCCCTTTATGTATTTAAAATCAATATCAGCACCTTAATTGTTGCTCTGCAACTATAATAATTAGAAAAAATCCTGAATGTACTTACAGGGAAGGTGGCGACAGTATCAGGGGCAGCAAACTGATCTCTCTTTGCACATTATGTTACTATTATAGTGTTTCCATATCACATCTTACTTTTTGTGAGATCTTTTTATAAACTTTTCTGATCTGGATCTAAAATGGCAAACTAGAAGTCTGTCATGCAGATCAGTTCTGGAATGGGTTTAAAATACAGCACTGTCCAAAATTTTCTTGTGTATATGTATATGTGTGCGTGTGTGTGTGAAAATAGTATAGTAATTATTAATGCTATGAATGGTATACCTTCCTTTCTTATTTGTTTTTACTCTCACACTAGAGATCTGTAGGTGTTAATTTGACTGGGCCTTATACTAAAAACCCCAGGATCTCAGGGGAACTCAATGGTTGAGCATATAGTACTTAAGTCCAAACATAGGGGACTACCTATGCGTGACAAGTTCCAACAAAAATGAAACTGATGTATAATGCCTCCTAGTGAATATAATCATAGTAATACAGTAATTTCTATAATTGTTCTAACTGTAGAAAATACGTTTCTGACTTTGGAATAACATTTGTATAATCTTTAGATGGATCTATTCTGTTTTGCTGAGTAATTCGTAGTAGAACATAGCCTCAGGTTGACTGACACTGAACACAATATAGAATCTTGCTATAACCAGGACTACTTCTTCATGTTGTAACCCAGGAACAGTACATCTTCATTCATGATGCACTTGTGGAAGCCATATTAAGCAAAGAAACAGAAGTACCTGAAAGTCACATTCATGCCTATGTGAATTCACTCCTAATCCCAGGACCGATGGGAAAGACAAGATTAGAGAAACAGTTCAAGGTGAGATGGTTTGGATTTCAAGGAATCAGGCAAAATTGGCAATTCTGCCTCAGCTCAGTTTCCTCAACAACTGTGCTGCAGTACTGCCATCGTGAAGCACGCAATTTTTTTCCTCTACCTACCTGCCAATTTTGTTTCATGCCTTCTGCAATCTAATATATTAAGGAAAAATAAAGCTAAACTAAGCTCACACTACTTGTCAGCAATAGAGACATACTCTAGGCTTTTGCTGCTTAGCTTTTTAACTCATTGAAATCATAACATCGTGACTGTAGGTTTCCAGGGACTGCAGATTAGGGGGCAAATGACAAAATGTGTGTTGTGACTTCATTACACAATTTATATGACTTACGCAGATGTGTATGGCATGGAGATGCAAGAAGAAACCTCCAGGGTTTGCACTGTGACATCATAATACAGGTTTTGTCATTTTTCCATTTTTGCAGTTTATCCCAGATGCCTAGCAGGAATAAAATGTAATTTGTTTTTCCTCCCTGATGCTTGGATCACTTAGGATCTTTGTAGAAAATGAAAAATATATCTTTGAAGTGAAAAAGAATAATAAAATGGATACCTGTAACAATGAGCATACTTGGCAGTAAGCATTACTAATCTTTATGGACACATCATGTCCCAGATGCTGATATAAAACCAGTTGACTTCAACCCTCATCAACTGCTTTGAAAGACTTTTGAATCTGAAACCATCCAATTCCCCATGGCTGCACCACTAATTACAAAGCCTCTGTCAGTAGTGCTTTGGAATTCCATCGTTATCCTATCCTACTTTTTCATGGGTGAATGTGTAGTATAACTTGAAATTTAGAAAAATTATAGAGGGTTGGAAAGAACCTTTTATATGGTCCTCTGTTTGTGTATATCCTGGTATTTGGGGAGGTGAATGTACAGTATGTCAGTGGATTTTGTGCAGAAGTATTGCAATCATGTCAAAGGCAATAGACCTCTGCTATTCTCAAATAAGGGGATAAAGGAAACCAGGCTGATAATTAACTAGAGTGACATTTAGTACATTATGGTACACTTCCATAAACAGAGCATGATGTTAGCTGAACCCCCCATTTATTGATTGATTGGAGAATTGGAATAATTAAGTGCGTAACAGACTGCATTATCAATGAGGAATGGTCCACTTCAGAGTGCCTCAGTTATGAATCCACCAAATTCTCTTGGCTATATCCCATCTCCAGTGTGAACAACCAGTGAGAGTTGGAATCATTGATCAGTATAATGTATGTGGTTTTGTCCTAAATTTGAATGTGTGCTCCCATGCATTGTCCACCTAAAGCAATCCTTGTTTATTATTATTAATACTATTATTTATTTGTTTATTTATTTATTTATTCAGCTTCTGAACCAATCTAATATACAACAGTGTGATTATTCTACTGCACTGAAACAGTGTAACAGAGAAAAGAACAGGACTTCATCCATAATTCCTGGTAGGTTTGTCGGGAAAAAACCACCTTAAATTCATTGAATATAACCACAGAATTAAAACAGTGATTTTATTATAGTTGTTATTGATATCTCAGATGTACATCATGATAAAGGAAGTTTAGGAAAAACAAACCTGCTATTTTGTGGTTTCTCATTTTAATATCTGTGACCAATTCTGAAGTTAGATATACAGTATACTAAAAGTTGTGGTACTTAATGACTTATATTAACTTTTGGTGTTTCATTATATAAACTTGTCACCCAAACCATCCCAAACCCTCTCTTTTCTGGAGTTTTATATTTCATGCGCTTTCAGTAGAAAGAAATGGAATTTATCTCCCAAATTACAAGCCCTTTCATACATTACTAAGTGGGGGAGGAGCAGCTTTTCCATAACTTCATCTGAAGGGATAAATTGTATGGATCCAATGCACCTCATCATTTGCTTAGATGGAAGGGTGGAAGAAAGGAAGGATCCATTCTGTTCTTCTGGATCTCGTGAAGTCAGGCTTCTCAATGAAAGAAATACATTGGATACAGCTGCGGATATGTGGTTCCTGCGTTAACAGCAGGTGCTCCTCCTGTTTCCTTGATTTGGAGAATTGTAGAATCTATCTCAGAAGAATGGTTGGTGTTTGGCACCCCACGTCCCCAATAAGTTCTTATCTTTGTTTTACAGTGGAAAGATCTAGAGTTGGCATTTCATCATTGTCTGGTGAGGGCACAGATTACATTAATGCTTCCTATATTATGGTGAGTTACCTTGTAAATCACACTGTAATTTGAATTGATCTACACGCTGGTGCCAGCTTTCTGAGAATCTTCCCTTGGGTCAGTCACGGCCTGTGAGTTTGACCAAGCAAGTCCAGGAAGGCAAGAAGAACACTAAGAGCTGCAGTTATCTTCCATGAATTAAGTGCCATTCATAGGTTGTACCAACTGGCTTAAATACATACGTATTCAAGTAAAGTATATAAGGCCCAGCACTGTATTACACAATGTCTAGCTTTGATATCATGGCACAGTTGTTTTCAAGTTGAAGGGTTATTCAGAAATCCATGCTAGTACTTCAGGTTAGGAAAGACGAACTATTTATAGCTGGAGTTGGCACTTCAATATTTATTTGTAGCTTTTTAATCCACTCCAACCCCAGGATGGAGCAACTGCAGCTTCAAGCAATGTCCTCCCCTCCCCCACTGCCCCCCATCTCTGATTACAGACTGTAAGAACATGGACTGCAGGCTCATATTAGTGTCCTTTTAATGAAAGGCACCACCTTTGGGAACCTTAATTCACCCATTTTGTATCTTTTTGAGGGAAAACAAAGCTAAATTAACTGTACCACTGAAATTCCATGGTGTAATCTGAGGATGTTCTATTGCTTCAGTAGAAAAAGAGGAAAAAAGATAAAGACAAATCCAGAAAAAGAAAGAGTAAACGATACCACAAAAACATACTCTGTTATATATAGGGAATCATTCAGACTAATTTTTAAACACATGGATCTTGACCAACCCAGTTTTGTCATTCCTGCCATCTTTTCTCTTTTTTGTTGTTCCCTTGTTTTTAAATGTTTTTAACAAGCTATAAAATGAAGAGGGGGGAAAGGAGTAAAACCCTATACTGAACTATCTAGAAGAGGAAAAAAAAGAGTGAAAAAAAAAACCCTAGAAAATAGGGGGGGGGGGATTAAAAACCTATAAGCAACTAAAAAATGTTAAAACCACAAAAACAATAGCACAAATTATTTATCATTCTAAATGAACGTATACAAATATCCAATATAAAGTACATACTATATCTACAGAGAGAGCTATTAAAATTATGCAACATCAACATTTGTAGATCAGTTTTGAACAATGAATTAAACTCAGACCATCCAGATCATAGTGTAGATATTATTACACTGCTGCAGTTGTTTTGCCAAGAGATGAATAATTTACCAGGTCTTTCACTTTACTCCCAATATCTTTGTTTTATATGATTCAATTAATATTCTGTTTCAAGTGCATAAAGGTAATCAATCTCCTGCTTAGCTCTCATAAAAGCTTTACATATAATTCTGGTGCAGGTCATCTTGCATATGTACTCAAAAATAACTTACTTTTAGACAAAAATTAACATATTCACTGTCAAAGAAATGAAAATGATTGAATATTCTTCCTTACCAATATAATCATTAAAAAACCCAAAACCCGGTAGTTACAAAGCAGGTCAGGAAAAGAGTTGAACAAGAAGCCCTCTTAAGTTTTTCTAAAGTAGTTTGAGGTCTATGCACTGGCATATACCTACATTATGCTACTAAGAAACAGCACAATCCTATTAAAGGAAGCACACTTCTTATAAGAAATAGGCTGTCCTTAATTTAATTTGTGTTCTTTACAGGGTTATTATCAAAGTAATGAATTCATTATTACCCAGCATCCTCTGCTACATACTATCAAGGATTTCTGGAGAATGATATGGGATCACAATGCTCAGATAATTGTTATGCTTCCTGATAGTCAGAATATGGTAAGATTAAATATGTTGCTTCATATCAGTATTTTTATTACTTACTAGAATTGTTAATCACGAAACAGAATCTCATTTTTTTACTGATTAGTGAACTTGATGTTAAAAATAAGAAAATGATATAAAAATCTACTTTTCTCATTACTAGTATCTTAATGAGGACATGGGAAAATAGTCTCTTAAATGCAATAGGAATAATAAAATAAAATACATTAAATGATGGAATTCTGGAAAGATAATATCTTTGCACCATAAGAATAGTGGTAAGAAATTGTTCCCTGGCAAGTACTGTAATGATAACATTGTTTAAAAGTGGTATTTGTGCTTTAAAAGGCACTGAATGGTTAACTGTTTGCTAAAAGAAACTAGGACAATGCCTTTGATATATACTTTAAAAATCTTGATTGTACTCATAAAGTTTAAATTCATCATGATTACTGACCTATTTCAGACTGTGTAGTTAAATTAAGTCACAGTTTGATAAAATAACTATTACTTTTGTTCTTAGCAAATCTGAAGGTTTTTTTTTTCTTTTTCTTTTAGCAGGCAGAAGATGAATTTGTCTACTGGCCAAACAAAGAAGATCCTATAAATTGTGAGAGTTTTAAAGTCAGCCTGATTTCAGAAGAGCACAAGTGTTTATCAAATGAAGAGAAGCTCATAATCCAGGATTTCATTTTAGAAGCTACCCAAGTATACTTACTCTCCTATTATATAATATTGTTATCATTTGAACTAAAACACAACTCAGATGATTGTTTTGCTTTTATGGGGGGAACTACAATAGCTTGGTTTCTACCCCGGTTTTCATTATATTTTTGTAATTCCAAAGTGTCAGAATTAAATATGCCATAGTAAGACATAAAGTAAAGCATGAATAGAATTACTCTTTCTTTAGTTGGAATATTCTTATAGTGTTTATTCTTAACAACCACTATTTAAAAATAGAATTTTAAGGACTTTTATACATATTCCTAAATTTGGATTACTGATCTATAAAGAGAAAAGGATTAAAATTAAAATCTTCATGGAAATTATTTCTAAACTAATATATATGTATATACAGTTCTATGAAAAAGTATTTATGCCCTTTTGGAGGTTCTCTGAATGTTACCAGAGCTTCATGTGGGTCTTGCTGATATGCAAAGAAGACTGAGTGAATAAGTCACATTGGTGCTTATTTCATTTACTTCATAAATTGTCATCCAATATGTAATGTGTGAGTATGAAAAAGTAATTGCCTCCTTTGATTAAGTATTTTGTTGTACCACCTTTAGTTGGAGTAACTGCAACCATATGCTTCCAATAATTACGGTAGTTATTAGTCCTTTACATACCCATATAGGAACTTTGGCCATTCCTCCACATCAAGCTGTTTCAGCTTAATAACATTTGAAAGTTTTCTAGCATGAGCTGCTCATTTCAGGATCTGTCAAAATACTTGTATAGGGATTAGGTTTTGACTTGACCTGACTATTCCAAACCATTGCTGATTTTTTTTTTTCATCCATTCTCTTGTAAACCTGTTTGCATGTTTGGGATCATTTCTCTTGCTTCTTAACCCATTTGTGCTTCAGCTTCTTAACTTAATTGTTCATGTCCTGATTTTCTCATGTAGAATTCTCTGATGCAAAGCAGAATTCATGGTTCCTTAAATGATGACAAATTTTCCAGTTCCTGAGACAGCAAAACCACCCCAAACCATGACAGTGCTACTTCCATGCTTGATAGATGGTATGAGAGTCTTGCTGTAAAATGCAGCATTTGGCTTCCACCAGGGTAGACCAAATGTGGTCATGTTTGACTCATCTCTCCATAGAACATTCCTCCATAGATATACTTTTTAGTAATTGGGATAAGCAATCATCTTAGTGAGCGATAGGTTTTACTTTACTTACTTCCTTGGAATCCCATTTTTACCCAATGCTGTTCTGACGGTAAATCATGAACGCTGACTTCAGGCAAAGCAAAAAAGGTTTGCATTTCCCTTGATGTTGTTCTCAGTTTCTTTGTAACTTTCTGGACAACTTTATATTGCACTTTTTTATTCATTTTAACAGGATGGCCACCCTTAGGAAGATTTACTGTTTTCCCAAAACTTCTCCATTTTAAGATTATGTCTCTGACTGTGGATCAGCAGAACCCCAGAGTTTTAGAAATAGTTTCGTAACCTTTTCCAGACTGAAAGGCAGCAATGACTTTTTTTTACCCAGGTCTTCAGAAATTTAATTTGAGAGGCATATGATTTGCCTCTAGAATCTGTGTGATGAGACCTTCACTTGGATGAGCTGAAATTTATATTGGACGGAGTTGGACCAAATCAGTCCTGTTTGTTTAAAGGGGTATTCACACGTGACCCTAATTTGATTGATTAAACTAGGGAAAATCAATATCAGTAATATTGACACATTTAGTGGCAGAAATTCAGAAAATCCTAAAGGGGGCAAGTACTTTTTCAAAAAACTATGTGTAAATTGCAAGCCATTCTGTATTATTCACAAGACAGAAATAAGGGCACCTGTTAAATGTGAATCAATTAAATGTGCTGATTTTTTTTTAATCTTTGAGGATGATTACGTTCTTGAAGTGAGGCACTTTCAGTGTCCAAAATGGCCAAATCCAGATAGCCCTATTAGTAAAACATTTGAACTTATAAGCATCATAAAAGAAGAAACTTCCAACAGAGATGGCCCTATGATTGTGCATGATGAGTAAGTATTAATGCAATTTCAATAGTTGCTAAATTGATATCTTTGTGTATGTTTCATATAGCATCTGTGATTTATAAAATTCATATTTATAGAAAGCAACAAGACCCAAATTTTTCTTCCACTTAAAAATTGCCAGTATTCAGCATCTCTTAACCATGTCTTCTTGACTCATCTCCAAACTATTCTATGCATCAATATATTGCATCTGAGGGGACTGTCCATGAAGTAAAACAGTTTAAAGTGGGCATGGAAAAGAATTAGCAACACTTTAATAGAATAAGAAAATCATTGTAAGATCGATCATGTGATGACTAATAATTTCTTACTATTCAGTCATTGCAATGTCAAGAAAAAATTAAACAGGAATATATAGCTGCTGTCCTCTGTAGTTTAAGACAATGAAGAAGTATTTACATAGGCCACTGCTGTATTTGCACATTTAAAACTGCTGCATGAATGTAAAACTACTAAAAAAGATAATAAAATAAGCAGTGGCACAGAAATTTAACTATCATTTCAACTCAAAAGGAATTCATTTTCAAAATAGACCCAAGAAATACATATACAGAAATGATTTTGAGAAATAGTAAAAAGAAAAAAATAAAGCTGATAGAATAGCAAGCATAGAGTTTTTGGAGCAGAAGGCAAGAGACTTAGTGGATTGGAAGGAGCCAGTTGGTAAGCTGTCCAAAAGTAGTATATGCATATAGCATTTGTTATAGTTACTTTTCATACTGTACTACATAAGAATATAACAATATTAATCAAGCAGGTCAAGTTGTAACTGAGCATGCTCTTAAATAAGGGAATGTGAGCCCTTTAATATCTTATTTAGTGGATATGCCTATCTAATGGTGAGTAAAACCAGAAGGTTAGTCATAAATCACATTTGCTTGATTCTCTACCCCTTGTAGGAAATCCTAAATGGAATTTTTATTAAGCAGTTTGTGTATTTTCTCAAAATGTAGAACATGTCCTTTTTCTACATGTGTGTATATATATTTTCTTTCATAAGGCATGGAGGAGTGACAGCGGGTACCTTCTGTGCATTAACAACACTTATGCATCAGCTAGAAAATGAAAATTGTGTGGATGTTTATCACGTAGCTAAGATGATCAATTTGATGAGACCTGGAGTTTTCACAGATATTGTAAGTAGGCAAGAATTATTCTGCATGATGAAATTGCATTCTTTTATGTGGTGAAATTGCATTTCCAAAGAGATAAAATCACATGTTAAATAGTTAAAATAGCTGGCCTGGTATTGCTTCAAATTAGCAATGATTAATATGCTGAACATGGATGTACTTGATGTGTACATCAAGTTTTGCTTTTGAGTTTTTGAGTTTTGCTAGGAACAGCTACTATTTTGAGTATGTCTCTTTTACATTTCCTCCCTACCATCACCCATATTTTCCATTCCAACCAATATGCACTATTCTATGCCCCGGGAAATGCTCTCCTTCCTGTGACTGATTGATGGACAAATGGTGTCTCTTTCAAAATCTCCTGAGCATGCCATTGCTTGTTTCTTGTCACCTGCTGGCTGAATGTGCTATTAGTGATTCTCGCGATCCATACAAGCAAGCCACACTAATGTCCCATCATTTTCTACTCCTCCCCAAACAATCTCTTTAGGACCATTACCAGTTTCTGTACAAAACTATCCTCAGTCTTGTTAGTTCAAGGCAGGAAGAAAATCCTTCAATATCCATCGACAGTAACGGCTCAGCTTTACCAGACGGCAGTGCGGCAGAGAGCTTGGAATCATTAGTTTGACTTCAATCAAAATAGGACAGAGCGATTACCCAGAAATATTTCCTTTTTTACAAGGGGCAGGGTGAATGGAGGGATGTCCAGCTCTTAGATAATCTTTTTTTTTAATTTCATTTGATTTGAATAAACATTTCTTGCAAATGCATTAACAATGTGTGCCTTTTTGAAAACAAACTCGTAATGCATTTTGTTATGTTTGAACTACTTTTACTGAACTTTATGGTTTCTAAGAATGATATTGTAGTCTTTTACAGTATTAGTTTTTAATTTTTGTGGCTACATTTTCACTCAAATTTTATCATAATTCTAGATGCTGAAGTTTGCAGCAACATGTTTTAGTATCCAATACCCTTACTGTTATTTATAGCACTCCTAATACCATTTGTTAGAAATTTAACTTTTAATATGGTAGAATGTAAATATATTCCCTGTAATATTCAACATTTTAAGATTTTGGTAGGCATTTAGTAGAGCTGATACTTACTGTAAATATTTCTAGAGTGGATTCCATGGACCAAATTTATATTTATAATTGTAGATTTTTATATTTTACTACAAAGTCAGTTTTCTAGTTCTGTGTAATTGCATTGTTAAAAATGATGTAGTTCACATTACCTGTTCTTAATTTTAGTGGCTTCTGATATATTGTCATGCATCCTAAATGAGTAACTCTATCTCTGCATGTAATTTTAACTTTTGTGGAAAATTGAAATATACTTGTTTTGAAATACGAAGTTTCTATGAAAGTAACGTCTGTACTCAGCATTGTTTCAATGGTTTTATTCCATGGCATTGCAAAAATAAGTATCAGTATTTCAGCTTGTATTGAACACTTGGCAAAAATAAAATCTGCCTCAAGCCTCTTAAAGACCCCCATTGCACCTTCAGAGATGCCTTTTCATTTTTCAACAGCAAAATATTGGCAAGGCAGGACAATGTTCAGAGACGTGGAGACTTACATATTTAGGATTAAATTTGGTACCCAACCCCTCCAAAGTGCTACTATGTTTTAAGGACACTGGCCATGGTGACATCTATGGCAGGGCCCTTCCCTATAGGAGCCCAATAGGATGTTTTCCCTCTCTGTGTTATTCAACAGGAAAGCTTACTGTTATTAGTTTTTTGTTTTTTTGGGGGGGGGGGTATTATGCTCTCCTTGTTGCTTTTATTTTTGTATTATTTGTAAAGTGCTTAGAACCTTTTGGGAACTGAGTGGCATATAAATTGTCGAAATAACTGTATCTGAGATAACAAGCTATCCTAACGAAGACATATATATAAATTTCCCTCTCACCCCTATGGGTGGTATGTGTCTTCCTCAATCTCGGGTCCTCTACCAGAGGCCTGGGAGTTTGAGGGTTCTGCGCAGTATCTGAGCTGTTCCTAGCACTGCACTCTTCTGCACAGAGAGCTCGGATGTTGTTCCTGGGATCTGTTGGAGCCACTCTCCCAGCTTAGGAGTCACGGCCCCGAGTGCTCCTACCACCACTGGGACCACTTTGGCCTTGACTTTCCACATCCTCTCGATTTCCTCCTTCAGGCCCTGGTACTTCTCCAGCTTCTCATGCTCCTTCTTCCTGATGTTGCTGTCACTTGGCACTGCTACATCTATCACTACCACTGTCTTCTGGTCTTTGTCTACTACCACGATGTCTGGTTGATTAGCCAGTAGCTGCCTGTCCGTCTGGATCTGGAAGTCCCACAGGATCTTAGCCCTGTTATTCTCCACGACCTTCTGTGGAATCTCCCATCTGGACTTGGGAGGGTCTAGCCCATACGCTGTGCAGATGTTCCTGTACACAATGCCAGCTACTTGGTTGTGCCGTTCAGTGTATGCTGTTCCTGCCTGCATCTTACACCCTGCCACTATGTGTTGGACTGTCTCTGAGGCCTCTTTGCACAATCTGCACCTTGGGTCCTGTCTAGTGTGGTAGACCCCTGCTTCTATGGATCTGGTGCTTAGTGCCTGTTCTTGTGCTGCTATGATCAGTGCCTCAGTGCTGTCTTTTAGTCCGGCCCTTTCCAGCCACTGATAGGATTTCCCAATGTCAGCCACCTCAGCTATCTGTCGATGGTACATCCCGTGCAGGGGCTTGTCTTGCCATGGTATTTCCTCCGCTTGAACTTCCTCCCATGTCTGCTGCTGCCTGAGGCATTCTCTCAGCAGCTCATCTTTGGGTGCCATCTTACTGATGTACTCCTGGATACTCTGGGTTTCATCCAGGACAGTGGCTTTGATACTCATCAGACCCTGCCCGCCCTCTTTGCGGCTGGTGTACAGTCTCTGGGTGTTGGACTTGGGGTGGAAACCTCCATACATTGTGAGGAGCTTCCGGGTCTTCACATCGGCAGCCTCCATGTCTTCCTTTGGCCAGCTCACTATACCGGCAGGGTATCTGATGACTGGCAGGGCATACATGTTGATGGCATGGATCTTGTTCTTCCCATTGAGCTGGCTCTTCAGGACCTGTCTTATCCTTGGTACTTGGATGTTGCTGTCTTCCTTGCCTCCTCCTCATGGTTCCTGTGTGACTGTGGGACACTAAGGTATTTATAGCTGGTCTCTATGTCTGGTATGTGGCCCATTGATAATTTCACTCCATCGGTCTTAACTACCTTCCCTCTCTTTACTATCATCCTGCCACACTTCTCCAGTCCGAATGACATCCCAATGTCCTCGCTGTAGATCCGTGTCAGGTGGATCAGTGAGTCGATGTCTCATTCACTCTTAGCATACAGCTTGATGTCATCCATGTAGAGGAGGTGGCTGATGGTGATTCCACTTTTGAACTTGTACCCTTGTGATTATCTGGCTGAGGGGGTTTAAGCCTATGCAGAACAGCAGTGGGGACAGTGCATCACCTTGGTATATGCCGCACTCGATGGCCACTTGTGCGAGCTGTCTTGAGTTCACTTCCAGTGTTGTCTTCCACAGTCCCATTGAGTGCTTGAGGAAGGTCCTTAGTGTCCTGTTGACTTTGTATAGCGCCAGGCATTCACAGATCCATGTGTGCGGCATTGAGTCATAGGCTTTCCTGTAGTCAATCCAGGCTGTGCTCAGATTGGTCTGCCTAGACCTTGAATCTTGGGTGACTGCTCTATCTATGAGTAACTGGTGTTTTGAGCCTCTAGTGTTGTTCCCAATGCCCTTCTGAGCTGTGCTCATGTACTGGCCCATATGGTCTTGTAGCTTGGCAGCTAGGATGCCTGATAGAACTTTCCATGTTGTGGGGAGGCAGGTTATTGGCCGGTAGTTGCATGGTGCTGTTCCTTTGTGAGGGTTTTTCATGATCAGCACTGTCCTTCCTTGTGTTAGCCAGTCTGGGTGGGAGCCTGCTGCTAGCAGTTGGTTCATCTGTGCTGCTAGGCGTTCATGCACTGCTGTTAGTTTCTTTAGCCAGTAGGTGTGGGTCATGTCTGGGCCAGGTGCTGTCCAGCTTTTCATGTTCTTGACCCGCTGTTGGATGTCTGCTACTGTGATAGTGACTGGTTCCTGTTCTGGGAGATTGCTGTGGTCTGCTTTCAGGTCCTGCAGCCACTTTGCACTGGTGTTATATGTCTTCTCTTTCTCCCATATGTTCTTCCAGTACTGTTCAGTTTCTGCTGCTGGTGGCTCAGCTGTTACTCTGTGGTTGCACTGCAGTTGGGAGTACACTTTGGATGGTTCTTTGGAGAACAGGGTATTTATCTTCTTGGCCTCTGCTTCTCTAGTGTATCTCCTTAGCCTGGCAGCCAGTGCTGTGAGCCTTTGTTTAGCAGTCTCTAGGGCTTCAGATGGAGTCAGGCCCATGTATTTTTTCAGTAGCCGAGTCTTATCCTTAATCTCCACACGCTTCTGTAGTTCCACCAGCTGACTGACTTCTCTCCGAGTTGCCTTGATCTTAGCCTCCAATCTCATCTTCCAGGGTGGGTATGTACTGCTGTTCTTCTTGATCGTGTAGCCAAGCAGTTCCACGATTACAGTGGCTGTAGCATATACCAATTCATTGGTTTCAATTATGGTGGTAGTAGGGATTGTCTGGAGGGCTCTGTTGGCATCTTCTAGCATACTATCTGATGGTACTTCTCCACTGAGCCTTGGTAATCGGACTCAAGGGTTGACTATAGCTAGTTTATCCATGATCTTATGCCTCATATCAGCTGCTGTGCTCTGTAATGGAAGGGGTGGCAGTGACATTCCAGCTTCAGGTGTTGGCTGCACAACTGCTTGTTCTTCCAGGTCTGCTTGAGTCCGGGTTGTAATGTAGAGTTGGTCTATCTCGAGTTGTGAGAGCAGCTTCCTCTTTACTATGTTGAAGCGCTGGGTAACTAGTTGTTTCTCAGTTAGTGTGGATGTAGGCCTTCTGTCTATCCATAGTTCCCTCATACGTTTCATATATCCCCTCTCATCAGGTCTGCTGTTGTAGTAGCATTCCATCAATTCCAAGTTTTCTTGTCTCGTCCATGTATGGTTTGTTCCAGTAGCCCACTTAACATCAGATTGTTCTGGTTCCCCAACATCTGACGCGGACCTTGTTAATCCGGGCGACGTCCGAGCTGGCATGACTCTCTTAGTTCGTGTCACTCTCATATTTGAGGTAGGCAGGTGAAGAGTTAGGGGGTCTTTGCCCAAGGACTCCTACTGGTAAGGTAGGTGCCAGCCGGGATTTGAACCCCGGTCTCCTGCATCAAAGGCAGTGTTCTAACCACTATGCTATCCAGCCGCTCTCTATATATATATATTTCCCCTACATACCTCCTTTCCTAAATGTCAGTCCATCCACTATACAGTTTGCAAGTTTTCCAGTATTTCACTGATATTGATCAACCACATTTCTTGATTTTAACTTGGTACCTTGTGCATATATTCTTGTCATGGTTGGAACCAGAAACCAAAAATCTTACAAAATCAGGCAGTATGCTAAATGAGTGCATCCTTAGCTGTAAAAGAGGCCAGGGCTATGGATATACAGGCTTATCCATTAAGATTCATTTTGACATTTTATAATACTGCAGCAACTTCACCAATTGTCATTAATTGTGAAAACATTTTCAATTCATGATCCATAGAAGGTCTTCCTGTCATGCGAACAAGCCATCCTGCGGATAACTGTACTTTTCTTTTTCACCAAACTTGACTGATTTCAGAAGCTAAGGAGAGTTAGTTGCAGTTAATAATTTAAAACATCCTGGAAGAATTCAGTAGCAAAACCATTTCTATAAACTGTTAATAAAACTACATGAAAGCAGTCACCAGAAATTGAGATCTCCCAAACAGAGAAGCATTCCCTATGAAACAGGGCCTTATGCCTAAGAGAATTCAAAGCATTTCTGCATGTGCATCTAATGTCTCTTTGTAGTAACTGTACATAAACTATACAGTTACTACAAAAATGCATGTGAAGTATGTGAAGAATTTCTCACACAGCTTTGATCTAATAAAGATGCTTACGAACTTAATTTTACCCTTTTATTTTGTTTGGCAGGATAGCAAAAGCACCAGGTTCTTTAAACCCAACGTAACATATTACCCCTTCACTTTACCCTCTGCAAGAAAATAATTTTTAAAAACAATACCAAATTACAAAACAGTCTCTCACAAACACGCTTTTTTTCTCAGTGATTCTGGATTTAGTTAGACAATTTCTTGTCCCTTTCCGATCCTGTAAACTGACAACCATATAAAACTAAAGCTTTCATTACGATAATCCTTTTATTTGGGGAGGAGAATAGAGGTCTGAATCAAAATTTCAAGTAATCCTGAGATGATTCAGACCTTCAAAGCCCACAAAGCAGTCTGTCCAAGAATCAGGAAGGCTAGTCCCATCCCAGGATATATGTTTAAAAGGGCAGATTTGAAAGGTTTTTTTCTCTGCAGTTCACCTTCACTTAAAAGGTGTACCTTTTTCTCTGACTGAAATCTAAACATGTACATCATTCCTTCTGAAACTCTACTGATACATTTATTCCTTCCTTCCTAGTTTCCTTATTCTCCCACTTCTCCCCATTGCACACTCTTGCATGCATGATCCGTAGTAATAGACAGTAATACAGCTTGATGATTTAAAGTTTTTTGGATTTATTTTGGTACAGGGGTTTTTACGTTAAGGAGATTGTACAAACTGAGGCATGTTGTTATCAAATCAGGTGGCAAATTGTTTGTAGGCTAGCAGCCCTCAGAATTCTTTCTGCAAAATTTGCTAAGTGTAAATGAAAGTCTCACTACAGTTCTAGTGAATTTCTTTTACTCAATCACTTTTCCTTACTCTCAGTGACCACAACAGGCAGAGAAAAAACACTGGACATTGTGTTAAAAAACTAAACAGTTTCAGATTAGAAATCGTGTTCTGTTAACATCAGTGAGAATAGAAATTAGGGATATTAATGTTGTAATCCTATAGATGCTTAAAGCCTCTAATCTATAGACACAATCCTATAGACACATTCTATTGCCTGGCTACAGTGGAACTTACTTCTTAGTAAATGTGCATAGGATTGTGTTGTTACCACAGTATTAAAAATTGCTCTGACCAAAAACATCAAAATATCTGGGCCCCATATCTAAATTCAGTATTTGCAGATTTAACTAATTCCAAAAATACTAAGAAAAGAGCCACAAAGAGATCTCATTGTATCTTGGAATTAAAACTGTGGGGGAGTTTGGCATTAATTTAGCTACCTGAGTTGACAGCAATGTTTAGCTGCAATTTCAGCACAGACTCCACATTCTTCTTCCACATCACACTGAGTTTTCATCCATGCTTCCAAATGAATTCTGTGATTTTTTTTCCTCCCTGGGATTAAAAAAAAAAGACCTTTCTTCATTCCAGAAAGGTCTTGGCTGCCCCCTCTATCCAGCATCTCCCACTTAAAAGAGAGAGTTCCTATTATTTGTGTGATACTGATCTGAAAGTCTGTTACAGAACAAGATCACTCCAGATTTTCTTATATACAAGACATCTACCTAATATATTGTTTCCTCTCCAATCCTGAAGCAAGTAAAGACCTTACAAGGGACTGCAGAACACTCTATCTCGAAGAGAACATATAAAAATACACTAATTGGCAACTGCCCATTAACACTTCAATATTTCGATGTTGCCCAATAGATAGAACATATTTTCAAACAATATAACATTTGGCAAATGTGAAGCAAAGTAGTTTTTTTCCTCCACAATACCATTTTTAATGTTATTGTAATTTAATGTATATTAAGTGTCTAGAATAAACATATTTGCAATATATAGAAAAATGCCATTGATTAACTTCTAGAAATTAAAAGTGCAATTGAAAAATAGCTTTCCCTTTCGCTGTCACACCACATCTCCATTACAGCTGTATCAATTTCTATGACTTTCAAAGAATTGTTCATTCAGTCTAAGAATTTGGGGAGCTACAGTCCCAGCACCACTGGAGGGTAACCAGGTTAGGAAAGGCCAGCTTATTGCACATTAAAGTTTCCTTTGGAGTAGGTCTTCAGAGTTCCAGGCAGAGATCTTTTCCAGTTCTGTAATCCAGAGCCTTTAACTGGAAATGCCTAGACTGAGCTAGCAACTCAGTAAAATTCTCAACAACATTACTGAAGTTTTAAGAGAGGCCAAACTACTTTTGACTCCATCGTTATCAGCAAGGAATAAGTGTAGATGCTTATCAGGCATGGATGGATCAAATCACAAAGTGACTGCAAAACTGGCTTATGGAGAACCGAGTTATCCCATAATCATTCTTAGAAGACCAATGATATAACAAAACTTCATAACATAACCATATCTGGGTGAAATGGGAGCTTTTCAAAATCAGTAGTTTGGGCACTCAGGTCACAATCTCCTTCATATCTAATTAATGAAAGAGAAAATCACTCTAAATTTAGAATCCCATTCTGTTCTGCCCGTTTTAAAGAGGAATACAGTACTGGAAAATAGTCTTAACGTTCATCACATGCAGCAACTTTGCAGCATTTAGGAACCAATTAAAATTACTTTGGCACTGCCTGAAAAGCCCTGCCTTCAGTACAAAAATTCTGTATTTCTAAAGAGAAATGCCATGCCATACTTTGACAAATACTTGGGATAAGTATACAAACAGCACAGCCTACTCAGAAGTCACTGAAACTGGCTTCCAAATAAGCCTAGTTAGGACTGCAGCCTTCAATGAACACAATTCAGTAGGATAATCTCATGTGAAAGCCTTAACCAAAGGCTGGAGGTTCTCAAATGCTGTTGCACTTCTATTCATTTTAATGGATTCAGCACAGAAGACTTCTCAATTGAAGGTGTCCATGGCAGATTTTTAAGCTTCAGTTTGTGCATACTAAAAACTCAGTGGATGGGTGGTTGAGGGGAAACATGAAGTCTGCTTTATTGCTTGATAACACTCTGGGTTGTGTATGTAATGCCTTCGGCTTGGACATGCTTAAGGATTGGTCCATATATATCCTTTGTCAATGGGACAATCATACCTTTGGTGTTAATTTCCCCTGAAATATAAAGTAAGAAATGTAATTTTCTATTTGAACAAATTTTAGAGAGGCATAACAGCATAATGTTTCTATAACATTTATTTTAAGTGTCGATACTCATTAAATAAAAATTACATTGGCACTCTACTTGCAGTTCAGGTTTATGTCTTTACTTAATCCTAAAACACTACCTCAAGCATATTAATTTCAAGTAAACAATTCATTTCCTTTTACACAGAAAAAGAAAAAGAGATCCATCACATAAAATGTTGGGGAATTTACTAGGAATATGAGGATAGGATCATTATGGGAAGTTACTCCACATACAGTGGAACCTCGGTTCACGAATTTAATTCGTTCCGCGACTCTGGTCGCGACCCGAAATGGTCGTGACCGGAATCAAATTTTCCCATAAGGTTCAATGTAAATACAGTAAATCCGTTCCGACCCCAAATTTGGTCGCCAACCGATTTCTGGTCATGACCCGAGTCAAATTTCCCCATCAGGTTCAATGTAAATACGGTTAATCCGTTCTGAACCATGTTTTTTTTTTAAAAAAACCACAAAAATATGACACAAAGTGCAGTATGAAGAGAGAGAAAGCTAACCTTGCTTGGGAGGGAAAATGGCCGCGCTTCCTGCTCGGAGGGAGAGTCCCCTCCCTACAGGAAGTCACGACCACGTGACACGGGAGGGAAAATGGCCGCGCTTCCTGCTCGGAGGGAGAGTCCCCTCCCTACAGGAAGTCACGACCACGTGACACGGGAGGGAAAATGGCCGCGCCTCCTGCTCGGAGGGAGAGTCCCCTCCCTACAGGAAGTCGCGACCACGTGACACGGGAGGGAAAATGGCCACGCTTCCTGCTTGGAGGGAGAGTCCCCTCCCTACAGGAAGTCGCGACCATGTGACACGGGAGGGAAAATGGCCGCGGATCCTGTTCGTCACCCGATCCGGCGTTTGCGACCGGAGGTAAATTTTTGCGGCCTGAGCTGGTCATGACCCGAATTGTTCGTGAACAGATGAGTCTGTGAACCGAGGTTCCACTGTATATTCCTAGAAGGCAGAGGAACAGAACTTCTTATCTTAACGAAATCTCACTGAGTGTAATTGGAGCCCTTTAAAATAAGTAGTTGGGCATTAAGGCTTAACTTACTACATGTATAGTATATCACACTGACAAGTATAAGTAAGTAAGTTATGCTTTTTCAGGAGGCATTTTATAACAATTACCTGAAGCAATCACTTTATATTCAAAGACTCCTCAGTCTAAAGACAGAAAGAAAGATACATACCCTCGAGAACCATCTTTGCTGCAATAGCAGTAGGATACCCCACAGTTTTTGCCATTGCAGAATACCCTTTATCATCTCCATACACCACAAGATTGATATATTTATCTTCCAAATGACCAGAGGGATGCCTAATTCCTATTTCATTCCTCATAACTATCATATCTCGCTCTCCAAAACCTAAACAAAAGGAAAACATTTTAAAAATTGACAAGTTGCCCACTTAAAAGTGAACTGCAAAACTATTTCAGGAATAGCACAACTTAATACATTCTGCTTGGTAATTTTTACTAATATCATATTGAGCAATAATTGTATAACCTCAGTAATTATCTGTTCATTCATGGATAATATTTTTTTTTTGAAAACACACCTTTGTTTTAAATAAAATAAAAGGATTATAATAAAAAAATAAAACAAGCACAGAGGACTGTTTATGTACCTTTTACAAGAGCGAAAGGAATATATATCTCTATCTATCTGTGTGTTGTTGCTAAGTAAAGTTTTAACTGTAAAAAAAAATCTTTACTTATCAAACTCAATTATCACTAACTTTGTAATAAAATAAAAATGCATAAAAAACTGAGCACAATTTAACTTGAATCCCAATCATACTGAAGATCACTTTTCTATTGAAAAGGGCCATGTGATAGCGATTTGCAACCTCCCCTGACAGATTCCAACAAGCAAAGTCAATGGGGAAGCTGGCAGGAAGTCACAAGTTGCGATCATGTGAGGTCCTTGCTTAATGACCTGCATGGTCCTCGCTTAATGACCGCAACGGGGACTGTCAGAACTGTTGCTAAGTGCTGTGGTCGCATGATTTTTCAACTTATGTGAACCATGCTTAACAATGGATTTTCCAGTCCTAATTAGCATTGTTAAACGAGGGCTACCTGTACTATATCATTTCAATGGTATAACCACCTCAATGCTCAGCTGTTCCCTGGACATTCGTTAGGATAGGTTGGATGAATCCAACTGGTAGTTAGGTATTTCCTTAGATGAGGTTATACTTTTTTTTATAATTGCTGACAAATCTATCTTATGCTTTTCATCTGAAAATGCTACCAGAGATGCTTTCATAAAACCAACAACAACAACAACAACAAAAACTTGCATATCATTTTATCACTCTTAGTTGGCATCAACATACTGCCTCATATTTTGGAAAGTTTAGAGAGAAAAGAAGCTGTTATCTCAGCACAGTCAGCAATGAAGGCTCTGCTTTTTCTTGTCTTACCCTCTAATGTAGCCTAATGGAACTGCAGTTAAAGGATGAGGGAGAGGAGCTGACCAGAACAGCTACTTGCCTCTCCTCACAACCATGTATGAGGGGTAGAGGACAAGGGACAAAATCTGTGCCATATCATGACACAAACCCCAACTCATACAAGTGCATCAGTTGTTGGAGATCACATGTGTAACAGCAGGGGCCGCACTGTATCGCCACATGTGTGTGTGCCATCATTTCTCCATCATCAGGACTAGCTGCAGGTGCCTAAGTTCAGTACTGACACAGAGGACTCTTCTTTATCTTTGCAGCTTCATAATGACTCAATACACAATAGTAGTTCAAGGTGTACTCTTCTGTGATTTATTTCCAAATAGTTACTTTAAACCATCTTGTCTAACTATCTTGTCCAATCCACAGAAGAAGAGAAAGTATCTGCCCATCTTTTTCATCCAAAGTCACACTAAAATCATCAGAATGAATTTATTTCAAATTGATTTCAGGAACAACAGAGCCCTATTGACATATGAAGACAACTGCACAGTGTCATAACCTCGCAATCAGTTAACCAGGATCATAGCTAGCTTGTTCAGTTCTTCCACAGTAGTAGTGGGGGTGGGTGGGGGCTAGGTGAATAGCAGTTAGAGCAGATGGCCTGTTATCTACTGCTCAAGAATGCCAAGGTCGTGCCGGCATGAGAGGAGGAGAAGGCACCAGAAAGACCGAATGGGGGAAGCGGGGGCAAGGAACGAGGGGCTAAGAGACTGTTAGCACATGCAGGCTTTTCAGTTCCAGCAATCTCTACCCTGGCTGTATGTTAACTCTCAATAAACTGATTTTCTTTTGGACTTGCTGAGTTCCAGAGAAGGTTTCTTTTTATTGGGGTTGGAAGCTGCAGTTCCTGACACACAGTCTAATGCAGTTGCTCTCCAACTCTTCTGACATCCCTGGGTTGAAGAGATGCCCTGGATGTGGTGGCATTACTCCATGCAACTGGGAGCTTTACTTGCACAAGGTAGCAAAACATGCTTGATTAGTTTATCTTTAGAGCTGCTCCACCAATAGGGGGACTTTGGGGAGAAGGGAGAGAGTTACTCCACACTTTCATATATATTCTCTTCCATGTTTCAGCAGGATTATTCATAGGCTAACTGGTGTTCAAAACTAAAATGCAAACAGCCGATGGATTAAACCAATATCATTACTAATCTGAGGAGTGGGGTCCATAGAAGAATGTCAAAAGGAAACAGGAACTGATTGTTCTCAAACTTTGCCCAAATGAAACAAACCATGTGTGCCAACAGTAAAACCTGCTACAGTATCAGAAAATACAGCTATGGGGGGAAAGCATGTCACCTACCATAAGAGAGCTTGGCTTCCATGTGCTTGGCCAGTGCATTCACTATACTATGTGCTGTTGGAACAGGTTCATCTCCAAGTAATCCCAACCTGAAAGGCAGGTAAAAACAGGTAATGACAAGAACAGTAATAAGACATGGGATTCAAACTCAGAGCTTGAACCACCTAAAGGAGAATCAGTGCGGTAGTTTGATCAACAGATGTAAAGAGAAGGTAAAGCACCTGAACTGTCTTTTTCTTCGAGCCATGTCTGAACAAGTATTATTATTACTGCTACCCTGAAAATTAGGTTTTCATGTTCATATGTAGGCTATGTAACCTGAACTTACATGAATTTCTGGGACAATTTACTTATTAAATATTCACACCCTAAAGAATCAAACTGGGAAAACAAGCCTGAAAATCTATACCCTAAGTACACGCAAAAGGTTGACAAAGATGTATGAATTACACTTCCTGTACATGAATAACAGAGAAGCACAAGCATGATGCCTAGTCTCTCCCCAAACTCTATGAGTTCACTCCATATATTTATGAAGCGTGCACAAATTTCGCATTGTGAGGTAAGCAACAGATGAACAGCTGTACGAAAGCATCTCTCTCAAGGGTTTCAGGTTGCTACCATGCTTTTATTCTCCTTGTGTACATTTGCTATATAGATAAGAGACCCTATAAACAAATACTAGAAATAAGATTATGTAGCAGGGAAATTCTTAGTTTTTCCTTTCCTTAGGGGGCAATTCACTACCCTAATGATCAAACGTAAAGTCTGGGAGTGCTTTTGTGTTTTGGTACTATGGTTTTCCTGGGGGAGAGAGACTTTTCTGCTGTCATACATTTTTGTAACCTTCAATATGACAACTGTAATGCATTATTGAGGCTATTCAGCATGGTATTCAAAATCGGAATATGGCTGATACTTTCAGATCTGCATTCATTTTTTGCTCTCTCTATAATTAGTCTCATTAATAAATTTACTTTTTTTTCTAAAATGATTACACTATTCTTATTTGCATTTGAGGGCTGGCAGCTAAAAAAGCAGTAAATTAACCTCTACCAGTCATCTTGCAAACAAATCCAAGTACTGATTTATTCACTGAGCCAAACCTTTCCAGCCAAACCTTTCATTCTGATGCACATTTTAAAGAAAAACAGTGTAGCAGCCCAGCGTATCAAATACCTGAATACTAGAACTGGGGTGGGGGGGAAGTGGGGGGGAGACACAAACACAATCCTAGCATTTCTACCATACCATTCCACTGCTTCCAACTGTTTTTCATTCCCATTCAGGTGATTGTAGACAGCCTGTCGGAGTTCATCATATTTGACAGAGGGCTGAAGTCCAAGTAACTTACACATTAGCTCTTTCTAAATACAAAAAGTTTAAGAAAAATGATTGAAATTCTGAAAGCCAAGGCACCAAGGGCTTAAGAAAATTGCATGAGATAAGGAAAAAAAAAATACAGGGAAAAATACATTTCAGAAATCTTCAGTTAATTACAGTTCAGAAATTCCTCAAGACTACTACGGCTGGACACAGATAAAAGGGTACTGATGATGATGATGATGATGATGAATTAAATTTATATCCCACCTGACTCCCAGTGACTCTTAAATAGATATATGCATTGTCCATCAATAGCACATTTCATAACCATATTTTGTAATTGTATTTTTCTAATGGTTTCAATTAGCTGCTAGTTCATGCAATAGTGAAAACAGTTTAGCTTGCAAATGATGTGCCATAATGTCCATCCTAAAAGCCTTTTTACAAGAAGTACAGTTCTAAGGATAATTTTAAATGCAACACTTATATGTGGGCTCCATTTACTTTCCCTTTAGCTTGTTTTATACTCTGGGCAGGAAACAAATGAACTCATAAACAAGGAGAGCTCATTTCTTCTCCATCCCTGGCATGGAAGTTTAAAATAGTATTTTCATCATCATTGAAAGATTTAATGGCTGGCTCAAAATTATATAAGGCTGACAGACACCTTTATTGGCCTCAGCACAAGAATCGTTTTATAGAAAAGAAACAGCAGGCAAAGAAAAATGCTTAACATATCGAGATTTGTTAATACAGGAAAATGGAGTGCTTAAGATGAAATCAAGAGAGCAAATGACTGTAGAAGGTTTACTTTTCAACCGTTTTCATATGCACAGCTAAGGGAGAGGTTTAATATCGATAAAAGCCTACCAGGCATAGAACAACATGCATCAGAATTTGAAAGGGAATTATGTACAAATGATGAACATGTAATTGCTAAAATGTCTAAATTACTGTTGAGATTTGAAATGGAGGATGAACAAGTTAAAGAGTGCATGATAAAATGGGCTAAGAATTTTGATTACAATGGCAAAGGATGTGGTTAAAAGGACTGAAATTTACAGTGCCGTATAATTTAAGAGATAATTTTTATAAAATGATGACCATTGGTATATGTCACCAGAGAGATTATCTAAGATGTATAAAGTACCTCTAATTGTTGTTGGAAAGGTCAAGAGCATGAAGCGACAGTTTACCATGCATGGTGGACTTGTGAAAAAGTGAAAAAGTACTGGATACAAATATATATGATGATGCAAAGAATTTTAAAAATTACTATTCAGTTGAAACCAGAACTTTTCTTACTAGGACTTTAGGATAGCCAACTATCCTCATGGAACACTGGTTTTATATATGGTAATTGCAGCAAGGCTATTATACAGTATGTACAAAGATGGAAAAATATAGAAATACCCACAATGGAAGAGTAGATCGTGAAGATGGCAGAATTTGCAGAAATGGCTAAACTTACTTGTTTGACTAGGGAAGGAGCAAAAACTACTTTTATAAAAGACTGGAAACCCTTTATGGACTTTTTGCTGAAAATGAATAAAAATGAACTGGTGATCTCTAGATTTACTGATTAAAAAGGTCTCTATTTAAGAAGAAGGGAAATATATAATTTGGGAGGGGGGAAACAGTATTAATTATATCTTTAACTGCTACAAAGAAGATTGGAAGTCATTTCTTCAAATATATCTTTTTTCTTTCTCTTTATCTATACTGTCATTAATTTTTCTTTTATCTTTCCTATTTTTTCTATATCTTTTTCTCTTTCCTATATTCTTTTTTATTTTCATATAGCTTTTAACTTTGTAAAAAAAATTTCTTCAATGAAAATTATTTTATTTTTATCTATAAAAGGCTGGCAGACACCAAAGTTCTCTCAAGAGAAAATGATTTTACAGGCTTGCTCTTATTTACAGTATATTTTAAACTATTAAATTTTGTAAATTTGCGAAGTTTACAGTAACTAATTGATTATCACACCAAGCTCAGCTCTATTTCTTTCATTTGGAACCAACATGGCAGTACTTACCCATTTTATAGAAGGTGTAGTCTCACTAAGCACAGGGCATGGTTCTGGATTTATTAGTCCCAATTTCACAAAACCTTCTATAGTTTTACAGTAACCCTGGAAAAACAAATGGGAAGGGATTAGGAAATGACACAAACCTTCAGACTTGCTAACCTAATAAGCAAGAAAGTATCTCATGACAAGATTGGAAATCCACTAGCATGGCTTTTCAGCTATTCCTGCAAGCTATTGGTCAGAAATCTGAAGTCCTTGCACTCATGTACAATGGATCAATGGTTGTATAATTCTGCATTGTTTGGCATTTACATCATCATAAAATCTAGTATGACAAGGAATATTATCTAAATAAATAAAATACAGCTTTGTTTTTCCAAATCATTCATCAATCAAGCCCATTACTGCTTATATCAATTAGCCATTGTTCTGCAAAATGTTAAGCAAATTTCCCTTTGCATTTTGTTACAAGGGAGTCTGATCTTAAAAATATTAAACAACTGAACCCAAATTCATGCAAAGCATGCCATGTTTCCCTGGGCTGTGACCCACTGCAGCAAGCATTTGATAGAAATATTTTAAACACAAAGCACAGAAGCTGCAACTCCCATATTCTCTCATTTAAACTTTCAAAGCCTCACTTTATATACAAAGCAGGGGCTATGATAGAAATGCCTCCTGTTCCAGAACTAAAAAGCAAAGAGCAATTAACTAATATTTTAATCAGTATCAACAGACCTTCAATTCTCTGACATAGCTATGCAGTACAAACCACGATGCAAAAACAATGAAGTGTGCATTGTGACGTTACAACACAAAAGCCAAGCCTTTCACACTTATGTTCCAATATCCCATGCAAATACATAAGTCATGTGGTTTGAATCATGTCACACATTTTGCATTCGTCCTTTTTGCTTCCTCCTATGGATGCCCATCCTCTTTCAATGATCAGTCACACTTCTACAACACCAAATGTACCTACCCTGTATCTTAAAGTTCCTCGTAAGAGAGTGTGAGCTGACTGAATACCATAAGGCTCAGCATATTTTGTACTGTCCCTGTTTGGAAAACCTTCCAAATTTAATCCTGGGAAAAAATCCATGACAGTAACAGAATCAAGCAAAGCTCCTCCGGCTGGAATATTAATAATCTAAGGATTATGAAAAATAATCATGTAAGTGTACTATATTTGAGGACAGGGCTCTCCAAAATTTTAAGTTCCTCCTTAAAAGTGCCTATCTCCCACAACTGTGAAGGTCAAGGATCTCTTCAAATCTTATTCATGGCCACTTCCTTTCAGATCCCTGCTCTTTCACAAGACCTTGAATGTGCTACATTATACACATAACCTGCATTCCCTTAACAGTAACCTTCTTAAGGCAAACTTTGACACTGCTTCAAATCTTACTGATTCAGGCCCTAAAAGCATAGGCTACTGATAATATAATCTCACGTTTAAGTCTTTTGAGCTAACAGAAGTTATTATTACTATACCAAACTGTTTGTTCTTCTTCAAATTTGTCTCAAGGGATGTGGATGAATTCAAAGCAGAATGAGCGGAAGGGGGAATCTATTCAGAATTAGAGAAAGTGTCTGCTCTCTTTCCTGGCTGGTAGCTGATAAATGTTCTTCTTTTCTTTAAAACAGTCTCCATGCTAATTCTTCACTGCCTTCTTTCTTGTTAAGAATGATCACCTGACCACATAACAGTTAGGTGACCACTGTAGGGTTGGGTGATTATTCTAACAAGGAGGAACTTTGCTTAGACATCTTCCTGCTTTTATACCTGCAAAAAACCACAGTGAAAAAAAAAACTTTCATAGAAAATAGATTCCTGAAAATTCTAGCACCCAATTTAGTCAGACAGTATTTACGTAGTAAACACTTCTTAACACTTGTAAAATGTTTAGAATCTAGTGGATTCTAAAGGACCACCCACTCATGAGAGAGTGAATATTCTGCTCAGGTAACGGAACAGAAAACATGATGAACTGGGTCCACCTTTTTTATTCTACTGCCTGATCAGAGTATTCACTCTGTCTCATGAATGGGTAGTCCTTTAGAATCCTCATTTCAATCACTGCACATCCCAGCACAAACAACATCTAACCTCAGACTACAGTAAATGAATGGACCTCCTTTTTGGAGACTGGTGGTGCTAAGAGCAATCACTGAATAAAAGACAGATTTACTAGTGTAGACTTTCATGGCCAGTATCTGTTGGGCAGTGTTGGGTTTCAGGGTTTAGTGACCCTGGTTTATTCAACAGATTTCCTGACATTTTTCTGGCAACTCAGAGGCAAGAGGAAGATGCCAGCTGAAGATGCCAGCCACAGTAGAATTAAAGGAATAGTAGAAGCCATAATATCCTACTCCCTGAACTTTAGTCAGACCAGAACTCAGAATTACAGCCTAAAAGAGAAAGTAGATACAGTCAAACTCTTAATGATAATGATTTTGCTCACTGGTTCAACATATATTTTGGGTAAATGCATTAGCCAGTCTAGTTAATACAAGAGGTGATTGATAGCTAAGGCTACATTTCCTTTAGCCATGGATGACGTGGGAAAGACAAATTTACTTTGAAAAGGGGTAGTAATAAGAAAATGGCTATTCCTGGATTGGCTCAATTACATCTGTCCCAGCTTAATTTAAACTGAAAATTTTTGTTTGTTTATTTATATTTCAAATTTAGTCACCATCCATCTCACTCAAGAGTGACTCTGGGTGTTTTACCGTACAACAAAAATAATTATTAATTAAATACAATTAAAATACAATAAAAAACCATGTTCATACATAATTTATAAATGTAAAATTAAGAACTGACATTGTTTACTTCAAAAGAATTTTTAAAACTCCTCAACAAGATCTAGCTATAACCCATCTTTTCATTTTAACATATATAAGTATATACATGAAAGCCAGTTTGGGTATAGTGGTTAAAAGCACCAAGCTAGAAACCAGGAGTTCTGGTCCTGCCTTAGGTATGAAGCCATCTTTGGGCCAGTCACTTTCTCTCAGTGCCAGGAGAAAGGCAGTGGCAAATCACTTGTGAAAATTTTACCATAAAGGGCATGGACTTGAAGGCACTCCACACACACACACACACAAATGTATATACTTCATGAGAGAGATTACGTCACCTCTCCATCTTTTAAATATGTTGCCGGTTGAACTGTATTCAGTAGGACTCCCTGTGGACTCCAGCTAAATTTATATCTCAGGGGATTGTCAGAATATTCAGGAGCAGGCAAGCCTCCACAGAAGGAAGTGTAGGATATCACCTGAAGTTGATTAAAATAAAGAACTCAATTTAAATTCAATTAATTTATGGGTATCCAACAGACATTCCTGAATTTATTTAACATAACCTAACTCTACATTACTGATTCCCTTCATCCATATTTTGCCATATGTCTACAGAAGGACATCTAAGACATTTGTACCATTTTTTCTTTAGAAATTCATTCATTTAACTTTTATAACATCTAGTAACAAAAAAAAAGACCCACTAAAATTTAATTTAGGATCATCTATTCATATAAAGCCTACACATGCTAAGCACAAACCAATTCATAAGTACTAATCCCAAAGTGGGTTCCTATACCTATCTATGAACTTCAGAAAAAGGAATGGGTAGACGTGTCTAGGACTGTACTACACAGCCCTCTGAAAATGATGGGATTTATAGAAATTAAAGCTGCTGCACATTGTTGGTTTCCATGGGACTTAATCATGATTGACCTCAGATGAATCCTCAGTGTATAGATTGTGCTCAGGTGAAATTCAAAATTTAAAAGATTCATAGGAATTTGTCTTTTCCATTTTGTCTCTGCTTGTGATAAAATCTGATGCTTCACAGAAAAAGCAAAGAGATTTGGGGAAAAGGAAAACTCGAGATTTTTTCTAGCCATAATGGGCCTTAATTAAGATTTCATAATAAAAATGAGGAGGAGGATAAAAACAAAACTGGGGGATAAGTAGCACAGGACATGTCTTGGATCCTTTTTTAGTTGAGCTTACCGTAGCACCCACTTCTTTTGCTTTGTCAATACATTCCATTGCCAGCATATGATCAAGACCAGGATCCAAACCCATTTCGCTGATAATGGTAATGCCAGCTGCCTCTGCACTACAATATAAGAAAGGCTATCAGGTGAAAGGCAATAGCAAGGTATCTTTACAGACTATCCCACCGCTGATTAAACTCAGCAGCTCCCAAACCATCCCCTAGCACAGTGTTTTTAACCTTGACAACTTTAAGAATCACTTTTTTGTGAGATGGACAGCCATGCAATTTAATAGATAGATAGATGATAGATAGTTAGATAAGACGTGTGGACTTCAACGTCCAGAAGTGAAACCCATCCTGGCTGGGGAATTCTGGGAGTTGAAGTCCACACATCTTAAAGTTGCCCAGGTTGAAAAACACCACTCTAGCAGATGAAGCCACATCCAATTAATTCTAGTTCAAGTTGATTTCAAACATCTCTGCAGTGAGTTGAATGGACCATATTTGTTCACCTCAGTGACTAGGCTGGACTGGTATAAATGTACTCTCCACACTTAAGCAATTATCTGGAAAACTCAGTTTTTAAGCTTAGCTGACTTTCCTTAAAACAGGGGTAAACAACCTGCAACTCCAGGGTCATATGTGGTCTTTGAACCAACCAACCTACCTTCCTTCCTTCCCTCCCTCCCTCCCTCAGTGTCTCTCCCTATTATAATTGCCAAAAGTCACTGGCATGGGTTCCCACCATTTTGAGGTAGGAAAATAAAAAAACCTATACCACATGCCCTAAACTATGTTTAATAGCTTAAAAAACAAAGCAAAAACTTGGGGGTGAGTGGCTGGGAAGCCCAGCATATATGTACATGACATCATCCTGCCTGCTTTGTTTCATCCTCTCAAAAATAGCTAAGTGTGGCCCTTGACCATCAAAAGGCTGTTTATATTTCTTAAGTGATATAATCCAGCAGTGGTTTGCAAAGGATTTTGAAGGGAAAAAAAACATGAATCTAGCTATCAATTATTGCTGGAGGCAATGACATCTGAAGGGGAGGTGAAGACAGGCCAGACTATTGTCAGCATCATTGCAGAATTGTGACACAAACCTTGCCCCATTTGTATATATGTCACAAGGTGGGGGCAAAGCTTGTATTGTGACATAGCAACACTGGGTTTTGATATTCTGACTAAAATGGCAAATTTCTGTGGCTGGAGGTGATCACATTTATGGGTAAGTAATGGTACCTGTCTTAATATATATTCAGCTTCAAGAGAGATGTTGAGAGATCTGCTGAGGATGCTAAGTGCTCAAACGTGATGGGTCATACCTTTCCTGTAGTTCTTTCATTTCAGGCGTCAGGTAACTCGCGGTCACCAAATTCACTCTGCTGTCAATGCATTTCTTAGCAACCAAAGGATGGAATGAATATGGTAACAAGCTAAAAAGAGAGGGGAAAAGTGAGAGCAAGGTCAGATACTAGAAAATGCCAATTCTTTTCTACACTGTCAAAACAGGCAGAAAACCCAGTCCAGTGTCATCTTATTTCTCAAGAGAAAGCCATAATTACTGATTTCTATAAAATCAGTTTAATTAGAAATATCATTCCCTGGCTTTTAGAATAATGTTACAATGCAAAAAGAAAAATAACTTTTTCCCCAGCCACCCTTACATCTACAAATAGTATTCAGTATCAAGGTTTAAGAAGGAATTCTTTGTCAGGTTTTTTTTAAATACCTGTTCTGAAAAATGGACTAGAATGTTTGAATTACTCTAACTTATTTCTCAAACATAATTAAGCAGCACTTTTGCCACAGCATATAGAAATTACTAAATGGGATTTTGAGAGGGCTAGTGCACATGCTACATATGTAATTGACCAGGTTTAAACCCTGGAATGTCCTCCCAAAATTTTTCAGATAGAGGACCTATATCTTTTCCTCTTTCTGCTCAATGATTATGGGAAATCATTAATTATCAGTACCAACTCAGATGGACCAATATTTGATTAAATATAAGGTAATTACATATGTATATATGTATGTATGTATGTATGTATGTATATTTCTTGTTATGTGAGCCTTCTATTGTATATACGTATATGAACACATATACACATACAAACACACACTTCTTTAGTTCCACACAGTACACTGAAGCCAGAATTATGAACTTGTTAAGTCACTATGATGAGCTTCAGTGTTAGATTTGAGCTTGGATAAACTGGATTTAAGATCAAACTGTTAGCAGAATCTGATATACTGTATGTGCAATGGGATTATGAGTTATGCATGAGATGCCTCTGCTTTTGTATTTATTAGGTCTCTTTTTAATTGTATCTTTGTTGTTTTTATATTGGTTTTTACTGTTAGTCACCCAGAGTTATTTGGTTAAGATAGGCAGCCATATACATTTTTTAAATAAATAAATTAAATTAATTATTTATTTTTATTTATTTATTTGATTTGTCCCCACCCATCTCCCCTACAATGGGGGACTCTGGGCGGCTTAATAAGAGCAGTGAGTGAACCTGGGCCCATTACCACCCCTCCTTCTCTTCCACAGTTGTTTTAAGAATAAAACTAGGAAGGAAGGAAGGAAGGAAGGAAGGAAGGAAGGAAGGAAGGAAGGAAGGAAGAAGGAAGGAAGGAAGGAAGGAAGGAAGGAAGGAAGGAATAATTTTTTCTCCAACTGGTACTCTTCCAGATGATGGTCTACCATCAAACTCAAATATAGAAAGCACCAAGTTAGGGAAAACTAGTATATATATAATCCTGAGCTTTTTGGCAGAAATACAGAAAAAAAATTAAAAAGACCCCCCCCCCCCCGCCCCCCGAACCAGAGACTATACTGTATGTTTTATATAGCCTGGAGCACATTCTTAGTCAAAAAAAACACAACAACCCAAGTTTTAAACAATAATAGAAAAGGCAATGTCTACAGGACCAAAGACAAATGTATTATCAGATAACCTTTTGTAAATTTCACTCTATTTCATCAGAGTATACTTATGAGAGAGGAAATGTATACATGTACACAGTTCAATTCAATTATTTGTATGACCACTTTAGCATTATAATGATTCATTTTTAGTGTTTAATACCGTAATGCTATCTATTCTGAACTTGGGTCCATATTTTGGATGTAAGCACCTAAAATGTTTCAATAAATAAAATCCCAACCTGCGTGACCACTAGGAATCAGATGCTTAAATGGTCAAGCCTTATCCTAGAACAGTTCATTTGCACTTTCTGAATTTGATGATCAAACACTGACCTAATAACAAGATTATGTTTCTTCACCAATGATGATAACCTCTCATCCTCTGTGATGTCCATAATGATGGGAACAACATTATTGTATTTCTTGGACAACTGCTCAAGTTGAATCTTCATGACAGAGGCTATTGGAAAGTAAGAATAACAGATGAAAAAACTGGTTCACAGAACATTTTTTAACTTCTATGTCATCTTTGATTTTTGTACACTGCCCCTCAAAACCAGATCCTGAACCATAGCTTAGCATTAGCAGGATGAGATCAGGAAAACCTTGCTTTCATGCACTTCTCCTCCACTGAAACAACTTCAGAAACTTTCACATCCTTTTGAGATTAGGCATAGCTTGCTGAACCAACCAGAAAACAAGGGGTTCATCTGTGAGATATAAAGCCCAACTGGTAAAATAAACCAATAATGGGAAATCTCTAGTCCCTTAACCATCACAAGTTGGCAAAATTATTTTCCTTAAGCAATAAAATAGGTGTAATAAACTTCCATGGTTTGCAGTGGTGTCTGAATGCAGCCATTAGGGGACAGCATTTTAAGATGAAAGGAGAACGAGGCATCAAAAGGAAATGGATTAGAGGAATAAAACTTCAACAAACAAGAACGCTTACTGCTGACAAATATTATCTGTGGAATCAGTGACCAAAAAGTGAATTTTCTCTAAAACCACGTTGTGGTACACGGTGACAAGAATAGAAGGAGGAGTTCTGATAAATATTTTCCACAGCGATGCAGCTAAAACTAAGCTAATCCATGCAGGCAAAGCAGTACCTGTTCTAGGACAAAGGTTCAACGAAGAAACTGTTTTGGGGGGAAAGAAATCAAGAGTATCAACAAATGAAAAAAATGAAATGATGGCTTAGTCATTCTAAGCCATTCAGGTCAACTACTCCCACACTCTCCACCAGGCAGAGAATTAAAGTGGGTGATACAGTAGGCAGCCAGGTGCATTTTAATTCAACTTGCTAGCAAGTGCCATAAGGCTCTGAACCTTTGATTGAATAAACAAAGCAAAAACAAAACAAAAACCTACACTGTTAAAATTGGACGGAGGGATCTTGAGAACATAACTAAACAAAATTTCAAAAACTAAAGAGTAATCACAATAAGAACGGCTAGCCCAAGATAGCACACAAAACTCTATTCTCATTTTTAAAAAATGCAGAGATGCTAATGCAAGTATTGGAAAAGTTAATTCCAAAGGAAGACAACATATTTCAGGGAGAAGCTCTGGCAGCACATTATGAATATGAATTTGTAGAAGTATATTGTGTTAATTTCCATCTTAGGTAAGTATCTCAGATAGTTTATTTTTTATTTATAAACTTTTATAAACCTCAATCACAGAGGCAGCTCTAGGGAGTTTGCATATTTGGATTAAAAAGCCACAACATAATAATAAAAACAGGACATTGGGGAAGAACAAAGCAAAAATAACAGTCAAGGCAAAATATGCACACATGAAGGCTTGGAGGTATAAAGAATCCCATGGTACTGACTCACAGGCTTGCCTTCTGCTTTTACCCATTTCTTGATGGGATTCAAAAATTAATGAGTGGGATACAAAGTAGTTGTTTTCATAAAATTTCATGTCAAAAAGATGTGTTTTCATCGCAGGATCTTTCTGTGAGAGTGATGCCCTTCTGCAAGTAGAATCTTTACTATGTTTATTCCACCCAGTAGCTATACCCTAGTCAATAACAAACAGAAGGAACAATAACACCATCCTTCAAAAGATACTTTAAGTGAGAAATATTTATAAATACAAAGCAGTTCTCCTCTGGTTTCAACAATGCTGAGATTTTAGGGTTATAGCCTTACTTACAAACCTGCTGTTATTTCAACATTGGGGTCTCTTGTAAGATATTCTATTACAGGCCCAGAAACATATCCAGATCCAAGTATCAAAACCTTCTTTTTCTTATCCATGGTCAGGGATTGCATATATTCCCTACAATATATACAATTAAAATGCATATCAGTAAAATAGGCATGAAAACGGTTAACATGCTATAAATCAGCTTTGAAAACTTTAGATTACTAAAATTGTATTACTTCCTTCAGAGCTCATTTAACTGCAGCCCATATGAAAATATTTTCAATATCACATTTGCATTTGATAATGAAAAATGATCAGCTTAACAGTGTCCAATATTATGCCTCCATCCCATACTGTCTCTAGCAATGGCTTTACACTTCCAACATTACAGTGAAATCAATATATACTTCTTTTTTCTGCTGAAATCATAATATCAACACATATTATTAAATACAGCCCAAGAGATTATATCCATTACTCTACTGATCAGTGAGACTTGTTTAAATATTAAAAAGGCATAAGAGTTCTTTAACTAGCCAGTCGCAATCCATTCACAAAAGTAGGAATGATGTAGTTCAAGACCTATAAACAGACAAAAGTTCAACAGGGTTTAATTCCATAATTTTAAAGCCCCAATGGAATCTTTGAATCTTAATAAAGAGGATACAGTAAGTAAGATTATTCCTGCCAATTACTGCATGTCCCAGTTAAAAGGACAATATCCTCACAGAGCAAGTATCTTGTTTCTATTCAGTATAAACCCTGGCATCTCTCTCCTCTTTTAAAGCAAATTTTCCTCTACTGACATCATTTTCCCTACTTACACTGAAGTTGAGAAGATCAATTAAAATGAAAGACAACTGTATTGCAACACAGATAAGATTTCATGCAAGCCAAAACTTTGCAAAAAGTTCCATCTTTCAGACATCCTTTTAACTATTTAGCAGTCATAATTAATCACAGTGATATGGGATAAAATCTCTTCAATTATCCCTCCCCAGTGTAATTGCACAGCAGTGATGGAGTTTGATTTTTATCTGCTATGTGCAAAAATGGATGACCTCCACCTCTTCCATATCCAGGTCAGGTTATAAAATTAGTATGGGTTTGCTTAATTGATTGTGCTCTAAACTGTAAAATCCTTTGTTTAAACAACAAAGCCTCCAACATCAGCACAACTATCTGATGCTACAAGGGTTTTAAAAGAAGTTCAGAGTTTGACACAACGCAAAAACAAAAAATATGTTTAAGAAATGTGATACATTATTAGGAATGCTCCTTCGCGTGCCCTTGTATCTCCAAACTTGTTTCTTGGTTCAGGCAACTGAAAGAGCAGCAAATGAGAAATGGCTGTGCTAAATAAAAGCTTAATAAATGCATTTAGAGGCAGCTAATTTAAATTAAGTGGTAGCTAGTGGCAGCACCTATCTGACCTTGGCTGATTTCAAAAAAGCTAAGCAAGACCAGACCTGGTTAATACTTGGATGAGAGACTACTAGGAAGTAGTAGGGCTATAAACTGGACCAAGAAGTCTAGAAAAAGATCTGGGAAGAATGCAGTGGCAAACCATTTTACATACATATGCCAAGAAAATAACATATATGTGTCAAGTCCAATTTGAGAGACATTACTCTTTATTAACTTAAGCAGATGAAACACTATAAGGATACAATAACTTGGCAAATAAAAGAGTTTTGACCTATGTCAGAGGGTGGGGTAATGGGATGGAACTTTCCAGACACTCATACACAGTTCTTCTCTGCTTTAGCTTAATAAACTATACATATACAGTTCTATACAATTTCAACTGAGTTTTTATATTGCCTTATCTGTTTCACTCAATCACTCTCTTCCTCTCACTCATGCAGCTTCTTCCTGTGTTTTTACTTCTGGGCTTGCTTTTATCCTAGGGAGGAGAACAGGAAGAGGAGAAAAGTAGCTCTTTTCTGGACTTCTTGGACTCCAGACCTTAGTCAAGCTGTCCTTGCTAACCTCTGATCTGTCCTTCCCAAACCACAGACCTTTCCACCAGCCAGTTGCTCAACAGATCACTCTTTCAGCTCCTGCTTGCCACTGCTGAGTCTCCAGTTGCAGACTGATCTTGCTTTGTACACATGGTATCACCAGTCCAAGCCATGCAAAAGCAACTCCAGGAATGCTCAACACACTCCTCCTCCATCACTTAATGCTTCTACCCATGTATATGTTCACAGCTACAAGGCAGGTGTTTTACCTAAGGATGAAACTTCTCAGTGTTTATGTGACACTGAGCCTGGTTTTTGTCCACAGAATATAACCTTTAGCCTTGAGACCAATGCATCATCCAAAGTCCATCAGGGCAACTCATCTTGCCACAACCCAAATCTTACAAAGACTATAATGGCAGCATCGTGCATCTCCTGAGGCCCGGAGTGTACAACTAAAGCCCTAGGGCTGCACAGGATTGGCGGAAGACTTTTCAAAAGGCCTCCAAGTGGAGCGTAACCTTAAAAATGCTGCACAGCCCTGCTCTAGAAGCTTCTGTAATCAATGCAAGACCAGAGGCTATCTCCCCTTGTGCAATGTAGAAATCCGTCCCTGGGAGGAACACCCAGAGAAATGTTCTAACAGAAAATCTTAAAACACATTGCCATAGAGAAACAGAACCATTTAAGTGATTAAAACAAGGCCTGAAAACCATCACTTGCAACCCCTAGAACCTTCTCTGTCCACAGTTGCTAAAAATGGGTGGCATGTTTTTTCTGAATTGTGAGATGGGAAGCACACAGGAATAAAGTCTAAGTCTTAAAATAGGATTGACACACATTTTAAAACAAAGAAGATCCAAAATCCCTCCAAAAACCCAAGGGGGAAAAGATGAAAATGTCCAGCCACTTTGCATCATTACTTCTCCTACTGTGATCCTTGGTGTCTCACTAAATGTTAAGTACAGGCTTTGAACTTCAAAGAATTTCCAACCCTTGCATTAAATGTAAGAACCAGCATCTTGGGTTCAGAAGCCAACAGGCAACCAGGGTAACCCTTTCAGAATTAATGTTATATAATTCCACTTTATTATACCAACTGAATTCTGCACTAAACTGAAATGCCTATGTCACCTTCAAATGAATCCTTCTATACAACACATTTCAGCATTTCAGCTGATCAGATCCAAATGTAATCTTTGGGCATTTTTCAGAGAATCGGCAATATGGAATCATTAGTTCTGTTACTAGAAGGAATGGTCCATATTTGCTTCTTTTGTTTCTGCATGATCCTACATAGCCACATGCTTGTGATTTCCATGTTAACTTCATCTCATAAAACAAAACATTCATGTTAGCACGCATACATAGACCCAATAATTTTACACTTGAGATGAATATATTTTGGATGGGGAAAAAAAATTGTATATTACCTGTTCTCCCTCAGTTTCTGGATATATTTATACTTATCAGTCAGTGAACCATTGGATGTAATCACTGCCTAGAAAAGTATATGAAAGACATCATTATTTTCCTTACAGCTGACCTTGGTATGCCAGATTTCTTTTTTAAAGTGTGTGGAAGAAAGACAATTGGTTTATAAGACTTACATCTCTAACTACAGGTGAATAATTCTGGCTTTCCAGGGGCTCTGAAGCATCAGAGAGGAGCTGTGGAGAGCAAGGTTTTCTGTCAGAGCACTTGCTTTCACATACATACACATCTTCAGATATGTAATTATCTTGGACAGGTAACAAAACCTTGGAAAACTTTCATTAAAAACATAGGAACTGTCAAGACAGAAACTCAAATGAAAACATTGGTTGCATGGTAGCCACGCTATTTTGAAGATGAGAAATTGTCAAGGACCTTAATTGGCAATTAAGTCTTTTCTAGGCTTAACTCCTCCACATTTTAGCTTAATATTAACACCACTGAGGTGAGAAGGATACAAGCACAACAGATTTTTATACCACATACCATATTAAAGATACACAATTTTCTAAAAGGGAAATCAAGAACCAGGTCCAACTTTTTATCAGGAGGATGACTGGTTTGTGACATACTACAAAAGCTGGAAGGCAGGAAGTATGATTCAAGAATAGAAGAATGACAAAATATAAATGAAAAAGCAAATCTAGGACACATATCTTTTCGTACTTTCCCTGATAAAAACAGGCTTTATCCAGAAGACATGAAACAAAAGAACTGTAATTCTTAGAAATTAATCTAAAAGGCTATTCTTTCTGCTCTTCAGTAAGATTTGGAAAGGAAATAAATTTAACAGAGAGACATTTTCATATCACATCATCAAAAAAGAAATGATTCAGGAAGCTAAAAGCAACCAGGCTAATGACTGGATTTTATGGAGGCACTATGTAAAATAGGGATAGGAAACCTGATGCCTGTCAAATGTTTGGGATGTCAGCTCCAGCAGAATAACCAAGAAGAAGGGACTGTGAAAATTGCAATCTACTATATTTAAATAACTCCTTACAGCAAAGGAATAACTTGCATTGGAAGTACAATAAAATACTTTTCATGTGCTATGTAGACACTTCAAGTCCATTTCTAACCAACAGAATAATTTAACCTTATTTGGGGTTATCCCAAACTCAGTCAGTGGTGTCTCCATTTTAAAAAGTGTTCAGGATCCAAAATGATTAAAATGTGATCTTTAACATATATTTATCTTTAATAGCTATTTCTGAACCATCCTATCCTCAGAAAAGTCAATTGTGCCACTATTTATTTGGCCCATTGCTTCCTTGTCACACAGTTAGTGATCAAAGATATGGAACTGCAGCCTAGTATCTAGAAAACCACAGCTATAGTCACTTCCCTCCCAAGATAAAATGAATGAATAAAATCTGGTTAACTATAGTTGCCAGAAGCATCCACAGGATTGGAGGCTTTCATCAAATGACAAAGGCTCTGTTGCACCATTTTGACATAAGTTCCATCACTTTCATACATGGCTGTGACATCACAGAGCATATACCAAAAGGGTGGAGCTTGTATAACAGCAGGGTGCTGCTTTCTTCATATGCTTCCTCCTGACCCCTTTTGTGGATGCTTCTGACAGTTGCCATTCCTGGATGAAACGCCCAGGAAGTTCAGTTACTGCATTTTGAGCAGATTTTATAAGGCAAAAACAAAAAACCAGAAAGGACTTTATGGGAGGGCTGCTGATAAGCAGCCAATGAGACATGGACCTCTGTGCCTATATTATACTAGGGTTAGCCCTGACTATTTACACCAGTGTTTCTCAACCTTGGCAACACTAAGATGTGTAGACTTCAACTCCCCATGCTGGCTGGGGAATTGTAGGAGTTGAAGTCCACACATCTTAGAGTTGCCAAAATTGAGAAACACTGATTTATACTAATGTTTCAGCCCAATCTGTAACTATCTAGCAGCTATAAACAAATAAACAAACAAAATGTTTATTTATTGGCAGGATACATAGATTTTAAAAGTTGTGTAGGCAATTCTGAGCAATCTGCCAAAAGGGGGCAACAAAACATTTCAAAAAACAAATCAGTCCACACAGTAAGAATACTGTGGAATCTGCCACTATTATTTCAAATTAGAGTTTAACTTTTTAAATAGTTGCTGCCTATATCTTCTATTTAATGACTTAACAGTACTATCCATGGATATACATTCTGGTGTTTAAAGGATTGCAGCTCTATTCAATAAAATATATTGTTGGGAAAACATACCATTGTCTCACATAAAAAGTCATTTTCAAAAATTAAAATGTTACTTGTTAAAATGAAACATGTAGCAGAAAGTAGCTAACATACAATAATTGAAAACAGGGCACCACTCTACAAATTATAACTATATCAAACCAAGCACAGAGCAAAATTAGTGTAAAATTCCTAACAACTAGTTATGAGGAAGACTGGTTTAACACTATCACATTTTTACCACAAAAATGCACAAGAGGTTTACTCCCATTAAGCTAATTTGTTTTGGTACTTCTGGTCTGCTAACTGCACCACAATGTGTGTGTAACAACCACTAATACTCCTACCAATCATTTATTCCTCTCCATTCCATTAAAACATCACCCCACATTCTTCATGACTTCAGAGTAAATTTTAGGACAACGATGGGGGGAGGGGGGCAAGAAAGTGGTTTGCTTCTCTATCTTTCATAGAAAAAAGGTGCAAAAGTTAGCGGCTGAAGTTTTTCGAAGCAAGGAAATAAACTTCAGGATACCTTGACAATCAGATATTATGTTGGGGTCAAAGGCATAGCTAAAGGGCAATTGAAAAATGGTCAAACCTCCTTCAAAACCTAATAGTTAAAAATGCAATAACCACCACTGAGAGTCTCAACTGATGGGGCAATCTACAAATACTGTAAAAGAAAATAAATAAACTCTGTTAAAGTTCATGATACATCTAATCCTATAACCTGCTCACCGGTTAAAGAGAATTATTACTTCACCTAACTCTACCCAAACTATATTTTCAGTGCAAATTAAAGTTGCATTAAGTTTTGTAATCTTCAGCTGTAAATGTTTCAGTGTTGGAGGTTGGCAGGAAAAAACCCCTATTGTCTAGTTTTTCACTGGTTTTATCATAACTGTTCACAGCCATCTTTTCCCCAATCTAGTGATGTCCATTTTGCACTTTAAATATCGTGAATGTAATGTCATGATACTACATAGCCATTCAGATATTATCAGTTGCAATTTTAAAAAACACTTCACTAGCCACCTTTTGAAGAACTGCCCAGATTAGCACAGATGAAACACATCCAGAAAACAGCCATCATTATTTAAGCAGGAAGACAACTTTAGTGAAACAGCTCCTATATGATATATATGTTCAATCATCTGCATTTTCCATCCCCAGAAGATGAGTTACTCTTGAGCAATGTGAGCAAGGGAAGAAGGAAAAGCTGTCCAACAATAACTGAAAAGACTAAACCTAAAAATTTAACAAAGATGAAAAAAAAGAGTTCCTAGAAATCATTTCAGGAAAGCCTGTTAAGTTTTACAGCAGATTTCTTTTATTTAGAATAGACCAGAAGAAGCATCCTACTTACCATTTCTTCAATATAGGGGAACAGCATGTCTCCAAAACATTCTGTTGACTCTATAGGAAGCTGAGCTGGTAGGTTATCAATAGAACACATCAAAATCCCAGATCCCTCCACACTGGAAGAGAGAGACATTTCATTCCACGTAATGAATAGCCACCACTTAGCATAAAAGGATGAAAGAATGGAGGTGGGGGGAGAGTGAAGAACTGTCTCCTAAGACTGAGGAGACCACCTGAGGACCATCGGATAGAGTCTAGGGAATGCTGGGGAGGGTGACTTATTTCCCAAATCTGGCTTGGATCTTAAAATAAGTTTGCTTAAGGAAGTATACAGAGTAAAAATTTCACATCTCTTCCAAACAGTCTCTTGTTAATTTTTTGCACACTGTTTAAGAAAACCCCTGACCTTCCAGAGTGGTTTGGGTGGGTGGGGGGTCATTTATAAATGACTGCCAAGAAAGGGATGGGTAGACAGGAAACTTTTATTTACAGAAGTTCCTTAAACTAAATTATTTTGGAATTATGTGCTTGATTACATTCATCCTAGTGGGGGACGCGGTGGCGCAGCGACTTAATGACGCTGAAAGTTGCCGGCCAGAAATGGCTGACGCTTCAGCGGTTTGAGTCCAGCCTTCGCGTTAAACAGGATGAGCTCCTGTTTCCTCCCCAGTTCCTGTCAACCCAACAGGTCGAAAACTCACGTGAGTAGATAAATGGGTACTCTCACTCCGGTGGGAGGAAAAATGCTGGCGGCGCCTTGGAAAAAGGAGTCGGGAGCAGTTGCTGGTAAACACAAAACCGCGCTCGCCCGAAAAGGGCGCGAAGCAATGGAAACCCCGCCTCCTGCGCTCGCCAGCTGGGCTCTGCTCTAGGAAGGAGGCTCTGGCAAACCACTTCCGAAACACTTGCCTTGAAAACTACAAGGACTCGTCCAAGCAGTCACTGCAGAGTCAGTAATGACTGAGCGCCGATAAAAAAAAAAACATTCATCCTAGTTAAGTAAAGGATTCCAAAACCCCTATTAAAAAAGCCCTTGAATCTTCAATTCAAAAGCAAGCCAGTACAAGTTTAAAAGACTTTCTTACCTGTCATGAATAATATGCTGGTCAGCATCATACATACAAAATGGACTATCAATTGTTGTACATTCTGTCATAAATTCTATAGATCCTTCAGTGTCTGCTGAGATGTCACATATTGCAACAAGTCTAGAAGAGTTAATTAAAACAAACAAAATAATAATACATAAACAAAAGATCATGTTATCGCCAAAAATAACTGAATGAAATATGTCAATTAAGTATAGATTTAAGTGACAAACTTGCTATCTTCATAAATTGAGAACTGTAAATTTTTGAATACATGTAAGAACTTCTAACTACAGTGGAACCTCTAGTTACGAATTTAATCCGTTCCGTGACTCTGATCACAAGTCGAATTGGTCGCAACGTGAAGCACGTTTTCCCATAGGGTTCAATGTAAATACGGTTAATCTGTTCAGCCCTCCGAATTTGGTCGCGCCGCGAGGCACATTTCCCCATAAGGTTCAATGTAAACACGGCTAATCCACCCTCCGAATTTGGTCGCTCCGCAAGGCACATTTCCCCATAAGGTTCAATGTGTCAGCCGGCATTGCACGGCTAGGAAATTCCCCAGGCACGCTTTAGTCAGCCCTAGCGCAGAAAGAGGAAGTGCTAATGAAATCTGAGCTTTTGTGCGCGCACGCACAGCCGGGAGCGGGAGCTTCCCCCCCCCACTGATTCCTCCGCGCTCTTTCCTTTCTCCATAGCGACAAAAGCACAGTGAAAGCAATCAGCGCACTGGGGGGAGAGGCTTATGTCGCGCACACGCACAGCCGGGAGCGGGAGCTTCCCCCCCCCACTGATTCCTCCGCGCTCTTTCCTTTCTCCATAGCGACAAAAGCACAGTGAAAGCAATCAGCGCACTGGGGGGAGAGGCTTATGTCGCGCACACGCACAGCCGGGAGCGGGAGCTTCCCCCCCCCACTGATTCCTCCGCGCTCTTTCCTTTCTCCATAGCGACAAAAGCACAGTGAAAGCAATCAGCGCACTGGGGGGAGAGGCTTATGTCGCGCACACGCACAGCCGGGAGCGGGAGCTTCCCCCCCCCACTGATTCCTCCGCGCTCTTTCCTTTCTCCATAGCGACAAAAGCACAGTGAAAGCAATATCAGCGCGCTGGGGGGAAAGGCTTATGTCGCGCGCATGCACAGCCGGGAGCGGGAGCTTCCCCCCCCCCACTGATTCCTCCGCGCTCTTTCTTTTCTCCATAGCAACAAAAGCACAGTGAAAGCAATCAGCGCGCTGGGGGGAAAGGCTTTTGTCACGCGCACAGCCGGGAGCAGGAGCTTTCCCCCACGCTGATTCCTCTTCCTCAACTCCGCGCTCTTTCCTTTGTCCATAGCCCTTGGCGTGGTGCACCACCAAAAGCCCAGTGAAAGCAATCAGCGCGCAGGGAAAGGCTTTTGTGGCGCGCACAGGGAGCTTCCCCCCCCCGCACTGATTCCTCTTCCTCAACTCCGCGTTCTTTCCTTTGTCCATAGCCCTTGGCATGGTGCGCACGAGGAAAGCCTTTCCCCCACGTGCTCAGATTAGTGAAGAGGCGCCAGGTGGCCCTTTCATTAGCACTTCCTCTTTCTGCACTAGCGCTCGAGCAGTGAAACTGACTAAAGCGCGCCTGGGGAATTTCCTAGCCGTGCAACGCCGGCTGACACATTAAACCTTATGGGGAAATTTGCCTCGTGGAGCAAGCCTCCTTGCTACCACAATCTCGCCCACAGGAAGCCGCAACCACGTGGCAGCAGGGCAAATGGCCGCGGATCCGGTTCGTAACTTGAGGCGGAGTTCGCATGTCGAGGTAAATTTTTGCGGCCGGAGCTGGTCGTATCTCGAAATTTTCGTAAGGTGGGGCATTCGTATCTTGAGGTACCACTGTATGTTCTACATTGAACAGTGACCCAAGTTAGGAATAACTCTAGAGCTCCCTTTCTTTGTGTCTGTGTGTGTGTGTCTGTATGTGTGTGTGTGTTCAACATTTATTTAGTGATGTTGATGTAACTACATTCATCTAGGCAAGATTTGTCATTAACCATAAAAAATAATAAAATTAGAAACATGACAATACATTACCATTCACAGTGTACAATTTTACTAAAAGGGAATCAAAGCAGTGGGGAAGAATACTAACACAATGCTAGTCACAAAGGTAAAGTTTAGACAAAAATAGTACAAATATTTTGTCCTATTTATTTTAGTTATTTGTTTAAAATCAAGACTGCAGAAAATGGCATGCCTAAAGTTAATAAAATAATAGTACACTAACCATACAGGTCATATAAGGTAGAGGTAGGTAACTGTTGCCATTCAGGTATTTTGGACACATTTTTACCAGCACCAACCACCACGGGTAATGACAAGACACTGCATAAATCCAAACTATCTGAGAGTCACCAGGTTACCTACACCCGATATAAGAGTGCAGTTGAATTGATAGGGATACCTAGAACTCAGTAGAGAAAGACGGATTATTATTAGCAATAACAAAACAGTGCCAGGGTTGGCACCAACTTATCCAATCCTGTCTTCAGCACAGAATTATTCAATACAAATGTAATTCCAGGATCCTTTCCAGAAAACCCTGACAATTGGGATTAAACATATCCCTTTCTTGAGTTGATATATTCTAATCAAACTCAAATGGTTGGTCTATAAATCTTGACATCATCCGAGAACAGTTCTATGTGTAAGGGTTTTAAAATCTTCAGGGTGGCAAGAAAGGCCTCAATGTTATCTATCTATCAGCAGGCAAAGATATTTTCATCCAAACTAATCTGCAGTTTTTAAACTATCTTGCTTGCTGTAACAGGTTTTAAATGATAGTTAGCCTTTATTTCTTTGTTACTGGCATACCATTTAATGTTCTTATTATAATTTGGGCAAAGCTATTTTATTACTATTTGTCTTTAATGTGCAGTAAACCAGTAAATAAATGGGTAAGTTAATTGTCACCTACCCTGTACTCTAATTGCCAGCCTGGCCAGCATGGCTAATAATGAATTATGAAGACAGTAGCTGAAGCCCATCTGGCAGGTGCCAAATTGTGGAAGGCTATTCTGGGTATACTAGGGCCAGATCTTCTTTCAAAATTAGATTTCTGACATGTAAGAAGGATGCAAAGCATGCTCCACTTCTCACAGATATCAAACCAAACCATTGGTTGGCCATCTGTACCACAGTTAGGTACCATTGCAAGCAGTGATCAAAAAGTTAAATAGCAGAGGCCAAGCACATTACACTGAATAGACAAGACAAGAAGCTCTCATGATAGGTGCAATCATATTTCTGGATTCTTATGCACTGCTAAGTGAAAAGACATTAATTATTAGTAGTACAGGATATAAGATAAGTGCAGATGACCTTTGCAGTTTTGGATGCTCTACTCTAAACTCTACAAAAAGAAGAAAAATTTATTCTTCCTCCACATTTTAAATAGAACACAATACAAAGGAGGACCTTCTGCATCTTAAACAACTGTGTATAAAATACAGTATAACTGCTAAAATTATTCTCCTACAAAACTGTTAAGAGCAGGGGTGTGCAACAGGACAGTCCAGTAACAGAACGTTTTATTTATCACTTAGAATGGACATATCTGGAAATTCATACAAGTTTATATTATTATTAGAGTGTCCTAGCTTATTAGGGAATTTAAGAGATAACTTGGTGGTTCTTCATATTTTTCTAGTGCAGTTAGCTGTCACCAGTGGAAATCTGACACTCAATCCAGCTAGTCCCTGGCAGCTTGGCCTAAGCAAAGCTGTGCAATAGCACAGTCGCAAAAGGCAGTTATGGCCCATAAATTTAAATTGAATTCAATTCAACAATTCCTACAGTTCAGTCCAATTGAGAACCTATTCATAGAGACACATCTTGGCAAAACAAATTTTGCTTGGATTGAGAAATCAATTGTAAGAACTGGTCCTAAAGATCTGATCTAAAAGAGGACGCATGCATTGAGGAAGAAGTTCAGTTCTTGATTTTTATATATTAGTTCATTCTGTCAGTCATGTTTTTATCATTAGAGAGAATGATAAGATTAACATATATGCTGATTCAACTACTGACTATATGGAACTTACTACCATGTAGGTAACTATGTGACTGCCTCTGAAGGATCGGCTCCAGGTCTATCTCTCCATTCATGGAGGTAACTGGAATCTAGCAAAGGCTTCCCAACTGGAAAAGGGAATTAGGTAGCAGTTTTCTCCAATCTTTCCTTGGTACTGGAGGAGGGGGCTAAAAAAGCAATTTTTTTCCAACCATCATCTCTCCTGCATCCTATAGTGCCTCCTCTCACGTTTTTTCAGAAGATCAGGGTATCTTCTGGAGTAATGTGTAAAGTGGCAGAAGGAAAGGGGGATTAAAGGGCATTGCCTTTCCAGCTTCTTCTTCTGGTATCAGTCAAGCTCCACAGACTCTAAGTCTGGCTCCAACCCCATCCATCACATTGTGACACTGTGCTTGTTGTTTCCAGGCCATGTCCCAGTCAAAACATCTTACTTGTGTGGCAATTCAGGACAGCCTTCTGTAGCAGCAGGAGAAGGCTGGAGAGGAGCCAAAAGTTTTTGTGCATCCTGCCTGCTTAGCAAGCGTGGGGTATTCGCCTCCCAGTAGATTCCATTTATCACGCAAGTAGCATAGGGTGCAATCTGTAAATGAAACCATATTTTTTTTATTCCCTATGATGTCAATAACATGAGTCAAATTAATTACCTGAAATGACTGTTTCCATCAACTGAATGCCTCACATTTATTTTGACATCAAAAGCATCTAGATGTGGGTGCAGAACAGGCCGCCTGATAACAGATGGTCAAGATGGTCCTCCTTTTACAATGCTTGGGGAGAGATCATGCCACTATGATTCCCACCTCCAGAAAAGTTATATTTTCTCTGTCCCACCAAACAGGAGCCTTATGTGTACTTGATTTGGTGGTAACTGGGGGAGAATTTTAGTGACAGCAACCTGGTTACTTCTGAAGCTGACACTTTTAAGCTCTGAGGGCCACATGCAAATTATGGGCTTTCCCTAAGTGGAGCTAGATAATCAGCAGCTTGAAGAACCAAAAAGAAAAAAAATATTGTGCACATAGGACACATTGCCAAGAACTGCTAGCATTAGCATGCATTTCAGACAAGTGTTTGATAACTAGACAGCAAATGCTCACAATATATGGTGCATTTCAAAGAACAAGAAGCTCCTAAACTGGAAAAATTAGAGATCATACTTACATCTGTGTTAAACCGTGATGTGTAGAGTTCTGGACGCTTGTCATATTCAACTGGATCATATACCCCATCACTTTTCCTTATAAGATGCTGGTGTCGACTTATTACTGTTCCGTATACTTTTCTAAGGTCTGTGAGGCAATGCACAATAAATCAGAGAGCAATAATAGATACTGCAAATTTCTAGTGAACATATAATTGATTTAGCAATACCTCCAGTTCTAGAGACCTCCTTCAATTCGTGGGGCTCCACAAACTCACAAGGCAGAGCGTTAAACATTTCCTGGGCACCCTGCAGATAAAGGTATGACCGGGACTTTAGAAATAATGCAAAGCAACGGGGAATAATACTTATATTAAGGACCTTTGCATACTGTACTTTATAGAGCCAGTATGGTGGATAATGATGTGATACTCAGATTGGCCAAAGGGAAATGGAATTCAATTCCTACATGACTTTAGATCACCATTCCCTCCCTCATAATCCTTGCCCCCATTTCTTGCTCCCTGTAGGCCCTACTACTGAGGTCAAAAGGTCATATAAGGTAGAGTGCAGAGAGGAACACCAAGCCACAAGTGGGTGTTTGTTTCTCCATGCTGCTTCAAACTCTGACTCTCAGGGGCAAAACATCTGCTTTCCATGCAAAAAGTCCCTGGTTCAGCCCTAGCATTTCTATGGGGAGGGCTGAGAAAGCCTCTAAAATCCTGGTGATTCTGCCAATGAGGATAGACAATACTGACCCAGATGCCCCCAGAGCTGATATAGGCAGGGTGGGTAACATTTTGCACCCAGAAAGGAGCTACCTTTTCTTTCTTTTTTTTTTAATCCTGTTGCCTTCCAATGACTTCTGGGATATAGTCAGCTTTATTGCAACTAAACATTTTTAGCCCATTTTCATTTACCTTAGTAAAAAGGAGGTAGGTAAGGAGAAAAACATGTGTGTAGAGTCTTATGGCAGCTTAATACAGCTACAGTGGTACCTCAGGTTACGAACGCCCCTCCTTACGAATTTTTCGAGAAACGACCAGCTCTGGCCCCAAAAATTTACCTCAACATGTGAACTCCGCCTCGAGCTACGAACCGGATCCGCGGCCATTTGCCCTGCTGCCACGCGGTCGCGGCTTCCTGTGGGCGAGATCGCGGTAGCAAGGAGACGTTCGGTGAGGCTTGTGGTGTGTTTTGTGGCATTTGGAAGGTTTTTGGTGTGCTTGTCAGCATGGCTTCAAAGAAAATGCAGAGCAGGCTTGGCAAGAATGTATTTACATTGAACCTTATGGGGAAATTTGCCTTGTGGTGCGACCAAATTCAGAGGGCGGATTAGCCATATTTACATTGAACCTTATGGGGAAATTTGCCTCGTGGTGTGACCAAATTTGGAGGGCGGAACGGATTAACCGTATTTACATTGAACGTTATGGGAAAATTTGCCTCGTGGTGCGACCAACTCGAGTTGCGATCAGAGTCACGGAATGGATTAAGTTCGTAACTTGAGGTACCACTGTATTTTGCCCTTACTTTCTTTTTACAAATCATTAAAAAAACATGCTGGCTAAAATTGACTTTAAAAATTAAATTTAATATTGGATTCAGACCCTACCTTTCTGACTATTTCAACTTTTCAAACTTTTTCAAGCCATAGAAGCTGTGAGTTTGTTAGTTTTAAAAAAATCTGGAACCCTTAATCAAGAAGCAAGTTCTAGTAATAGAAAATTGGCTTTGTTTGACAGAGAGAGAGAGAGAGAGAGATTTTACACTTAGTCTTTCGCAGCACTCCATCAAGTTCTCATGAACTGTGGTTCCACAGAAAACAGAGTGAAAACCTCAGGTGTATTTGACAATCAAGACAGCTTACAACAGTAAGAGAGATTTAATGCCATTCTATAGGGATGTTCCTGGGGCCAAAAAAAAAAGGGTAGGAACAAGGCATCACATGAGGACCATGAGTTTCCCACTCTGATATAAGGCCAGTGCCAGTGTTCTACCTGCCACCTGGAGCAATCACGTTATTGGAATTCTTATAAGGTGGACAGGTATGTACATACTTCCAAAACTACATAATAGCCTGAGTTAGATATAGAGAATTAATAGCTTATGGTTTCAGTGAGAAAATGTATTAATGTGGCATATTTCAAGTGTGTCTTACCTTAGAGACATTACCAGTACCTGTAAACACAAATGTGAGGGGCCCAATAGATTTTGGCATCAAGCCTAGGGAAATTTCATAGCCAGCATCCCGAACTGCTTGAACAGCCTGGCTGCTATTTCTATAATTATGAGCCATACCAATATGCTGAAACAAAAAGATAGGACACTGTTGTCAGTAGCACTTTCAGAAAGGTTAATAAAATGCCTATAATCCAACATTTGGCTGGCAATTGGGTACATGACCTTACCATGAATGGAGTATGATGTCCCAAAGCAAGAAAACGTAATCCCATTCCATGTAAAATATTGATCATACCTGGATTAGAATTGCAATATATATAGAGAGAGTTATTAATCATATGATGCAATCATATTGCCAAAACAAGTAACTAAACTGAAGCACAGAATGGAATTGCAATAGCTTATGTATCAAAATTAGAACTCTGTACAAAATCCTTTCCAACACCGGTCAGTCCAAAAGTTTAGAACTGCAAGTCCCTTCAGACCTTTATCAAGTAAATTATTAGGAAAGAAGGGAGCTGTAGCCTACAGTGTTTGAAGGATTCCCATTTGAGAAAGTTGTTATCTGTTCTTATCTAGAAATGAGCCAGGCTGAGATCCTACATGCAAATGCAATCTCCTATTCAAATAAATACTGGAGAAGATAATCTATTCCTTATCCCACTGACTAGATAATGTTGATCATCCACCTCTGCATTGTGGTTTTGGTTTTTGTTTTTTTTCCTTTTTTTTGTTTTAATGGGAAGAGGCTGGATGAGTGCTACCGGACAGACCACTATCCCCCAAAATGAAACTGAGTTATACAAATAGCCTGACTTGTGATAAGGTAGAATCTTACAGCCTAAGAGTGACATTACATTGCACAAACTTAAGATGTTCTAAATGAATGAGCTACAACTGAGCAAAACAGAAGTATCACTTTATCTACACTACCACTTCATAGATACTCCAAATATTCTTCTTGAAAAATAGTAAGTGCACAATATTAATATTCACTCCAGATACCTGCGACTCCAGCCCACTTTCCAAAGGCTACAACTCGCACTCCTCTGTGATCCACCATTTTCTCATAATCTATCAATCGAATATTCTGAAAACATAAAGCAAGAGAGTATGTGTCATATACTCCATATACCGAAAGTTCCTTTTCACAGCATTCTCCACCGTCCAAATAGATACATTCAACATAAGTGAATACTGATTCAGTTTTTATATCAGTTTTTGGGCACCTTGCAAATCCTGTGCATATATCACTGGAATAAATGGGTTAGAAGCAATTGCCAAAGATTAAGTGCTCCAGCCAGTCTTAGTACCTTTCATCTCAGAAGCGGTAGCACAAGAGAAATGTGTCTTTATAAATTCTTTGTTTTGCCCACAATCTGAATACAGTTCAAAATATTATGCATGCTTTAAAAAATCATTAATCTGAATTAAAAATCAACTTTGTCCAAAGAGGGTATTTCTTAGTATTAGTGACCATTTTCTTTCAGTGCAACCTTGATTTTCTAACTTGCATTTGACTTATCTTATCCCTCTCTTCCTCAACTTGAATTTCTCCATATAATTTGAAATACAATTTCTATCAATCCCAATCCTTTGCCAAACTTAATACAGGTAGTCCTCAGTTAATGACCACAATAGGGACTGGAGAATTCATCATTAAGTGGGGTAGTCATTAAGTGAGGCATCACGTGACCACATGGTTTTATGACATTTTTTGTCATGGTCGTTAAGCAAATCACCGCAGCCGCAGTGTATCATGTGGTTCCTTGTGGCTAGACTTTTATATGTGCATGTGGCAAGACTTTTATATGCGCAAAAATGGGAGGACTTACAAATATCTACAGCTGAAGAATGGATATTGAAATTAATGGAATTGGTGGAGATGGCGAAACTGACTACTTATGTATTATCGAACTAGACTGATTTTAGGAATTTTCTTGAATATTAGATTAAAAACTATTTTTATTATGTAAAATTTTAGATATTAGAGTAAGAGGCGAATATATTTTACATTTATGCCTGTACCAAGGAAACTCAGAAGCTACTCTTTCTTTTCTATGCCTTTTTTTTCCTTTTTTTTTGATTTTTCTGTATTTTAACTTTTTCTGAAAACATAATAAAATTTATATTTAAAAAAAAAAGTGTCTCATGTGGTTCCCCATTGATTTTGCTTGCCGGAAGCCAGCTGGAAAGGTCACAAATGGCAATCATGTGACCCCAGGATGTTGCATCCATGGTTGCCAAGCACCCAGATCATGATCATGTAACTGCAGGGACGCTGCGACAGTTAAGTGCAAGGGCTGGCCATAAGTAGCTTTTTTTAGTGCAACTGTAACTTCAAACGGTCATTAAATGAATGGTCGTTAAGCAAGGACTACCTGTAATTAACCATTTACTGTGTGAAACGTGTGGAGACCCAGGAGGAAAACCTGTTCTACATCACTCCTATTTAGCACTTAAAGGACATCCAGTCATTTAGTGACATCACTGGAAAGGGTACAAACCAAAATGTTTCAACCCATTTTGGGGGGAAGAGATGGAAGGATATGGATGGGAACAGAAGGCAAATCCAGTTAAAGCTAAACACCTTTTAATCCTAATGCATAGGTAAATCAAGTGTCTGGTGCATGTCTACTCAGAGGTAAGCTACGCTGAGGGCAATGTTGCCTACTTAGATTAACGTAGCCTGAAAATGCATAACAGCAGATTGAGAGTGCATGTATTTTTCTCCTTCTTTTTGCCTTTTAAACTCCTAACACACATTATAGATATTTGTCGTATTATGGAAAGCTGACTGCATGCTTTACAAGTATTCTCACACTGCTTCCTTTGCATTTCATAATGGTATTATCATAACAATAGTTCTCAGTAAGTGCAATATTACCTTGCTTAGGATCTCATCCAGCAAGGACATATTTGCCTCTTGAGCTTTGATAGTATGGGAGAAGAATGCATAGTTCTTGTTGGGAATTAGCTTATCTTCTGGAGGCCTCTTCACACCCACAATAAGGCAAGCCTGGGAAATATCTTCTTGTATAATGCCTCCAGCTTTAATATAGTCCTGCCAATGGATCATTAAAAGGTTACTGACACAGCCAAGATGAACAAAAGCAGAAAATTCTTGAGATACAATTTCTAGATGCTATTCTGAATGAGTATAATTTATATCTATACTGGCCAGGGGAGATGTCCAGCTCTTCAGATTTGATTTTGAAGAGGTGTTTTAGAACACATGCAAGTGCGAGCAGAGTGCCTGTCTGCCACTCATTAAAGCGGCCACATCCCTTTACAGGATCACATAGCTACAGCAGAAGCCTCCCCATGGACTGCTTATGAAGTCCTGCAGAAGAATATTTTTTATTTTCAATTAGATCCACACTCATCTGCCCAGAGCAGAACTGCAGTATAATTATTGTCACATTAAAAGAGGCTAGAAGCTTCTAAACAACAGATTCCTCGATGTGAACTTCATCCTTCTTCACCTCTGCTGCTCTTGCCTATCTCTGATGCCTCTCATCATTCTTTTAGCACATTCCTTCTTTAGAGTTTTGCTTTTGATCTAAGCCTGCTTGATTCTACTGACTTCTCGGGTGTCTTTTTCCAAAGTCTCTGCCTATTCAGTCTCTCTTTTCCTGAAAGCCTCCAGCTGCCTTACCCCTGTGTAAGGGCATTTCAGCCAATCCATGCCAGAATTTCATTAGCCTTCCACAAAAGTTCTCTCTATTGTATAAGTAGCTTTCTTGTCCATTCAATTTGCCTGTGCATTACATGAAGTTTTCTTTCTTTCTATTCAGAAGAACAAAACAGAATAGTACACCCCACCCCACCCCAAACATACCTTTTCATGAATGGCTCTGCGATTGGATGGTTGCACCAGAACTTTGTACCCCAAGTTGGTCAACATCTTGACATGGCGTGGTGCTAGAGGGGCTCTTCTTTCCCAGGCATTAACATCCTCCCTCCTGATTGCCAGGACAGACTTATGATAATGCTGCCATCTTGAAAGGTGTCTCTCAAACTGACCCCCCGTGTGTTTGAATGCTTGCAGCATGACTGAAAACCTGACCACAGCAAAGATGCAGTAACAAACAAATACAACATAAAAATACTCTGAAGCAGCCTTTTAGTGTAACAAGAGGAAAAGAAATCTCTTGACTCCTTAGAAATCTGCTGTAAAATTTAGGCAGCAGGCAGCAAATAAGCCATAATTGCACACTGCCATTATTATTACTACTACTACTATTACCATGCTAATAATCAAGCACTCTCAGCCCATTTCTACTGTTCAAATGGACCTTCTTTACTAAACAAGAACATAATGGAACCTTGCAGGTAACATATTAAAAAAAAAAATAGCAGTGCCTTAAATATATACATGTAACTGCAGAATTCCAAAAAGCAAAGGCTCTCCAAGAAGAACTCAATAAACTGATTTAAACCAACCAATCCTAACCTTCCCCTGAGAAACTCTGGAATTCACATTGTTCCTGAATAAAAGTTTCTACCAGCCACATTGGTCAAAGTCATAACAATCCACAATTCCAATTCTTGCTATGCTTTGGACCACAATCCAATTTTTTTTTTTTTTTTTTTTGGTGCCTTCAAGTCAGTATTTTTTTACTCCTGGTGACTACCTGGACTAGCCCCTGCTGTTTTCTTGGCAAGATTTTTCAGAAGTGGTTTGCCATTGCCTCCTTCCTAGGGCTGAGAAAGATTGACTGGCCCAAGGTCACCCAGCTGGTTTTGTGCTTAAGGTGGGACTAGAACTCACTGTCTCCTGGTTTCCAGTCTGGCGCCTTAACCATCACACCAGACTGGTACAAACACCAAACAATCCAACTTTACATCTCTTTTAAATATTTATATTATGCTTTAAGAAATAATAGCATTTAACATAAAATACTATACTCAATGAAATAATATTTCAGCATATATTTATAAGGAAAAAGAATCAGACCTCACCTAACATTTTTTTAAAGGCCTGGGTGAAACAGAAAGTCCAATGGCTTAGTTTATTAGAAAGATACACAAACTGGAACCCAGTGAAACTCCCCAGGGTAAGAATGTTTCCAAATTCCGTCATAGAATGTTCTCCACATCTGTTATTTGCATTGTGTTTGACATCAGAAGTGCCTGGAGAAGACCACTAACTATGTTCATAAGTAGGTTCACAAGAGAAAAGGTGGCATTTCTGGTATCCAGGTCTAATCTCGCTACCTGAAGTCACTCTGGGCTTTACAGCAATAACCAGAACTTTCAACTGTGCTCAGAAAAACATAGGTCAGCTTCTGAACCGGTATGATAAAATCAAGTTCCAGTTAATATCCTAGCCATAGTACTCTGCAATTTTTGGAACAGTTCTTTAAAGTTAGCCTCCTACAAAATGCATCTTAACATTATTTTTTCAAAAGTTGCTAAATAATCCTGGCTAAAGTTTAACCAGGAAGGATTGCAGTTGACTCCCAAATTTAGCTAGCGAAACTGGTTTCACTGAAGGATCCCCAGAAGGAAAGCAGTATCAATTAGCACTCTAGCAACTCAAGATCCTATATCCTTCATGATAATTAAGGATTTATCTTAAATTGTTAGCAGCCCAACATTAGGTCATACCCCTTGGATGCAATGTCTTCAACAAACCAGGAAGATGATAATCCTTTACACTGTTCCCTCACCAACAAAAGGGAAGAACATCCTATGAAATCACTATATTTTTGACAGAATATAGTTTTCTGCACGTTTTTCCATTCAGCATTGCAGGTATCACAGCTTTTTAAATAGCTTTTTAAATTCCTTTACCAATACAGATTTTGACTGAATAAGTGATTGTGAACATAAATGTGCCCAGAAAAGAAATCTATGTAAAACAAATTAGAAACGCTTAGGAGATGTTTTAGTGGGAAAAAGCAGAACTAGAGTTAGCATATATTAATTCCACACATTGAGTTCATCTGAAAAATAGACACGATAACAAGTTGTGAAAATGGGGTTTCAGGAATTTATGTCAAATTGCACACTGATTTATGCAGGGGTGGAGTTGATATGATGGTTTCTAAATGTATTCCGACTACAATTTCCAAAATTCTTAGTCTTGCTGTGAGTTATTCCTGACCAAGCACAGAGATCCGTTTTTCAAACACCTGAAACTTTGTGAAACAGAAGGTGGCAAAGGCCTGTTCTCTGCTACTCTAGGGGAAAAGATATAATCTACAGAACAATAGGTTTTTGTTGATTAGATGTAACCTCTAATGAAACCAAGAGAAAGAACAAGGATGAGAGAAAAAACAGATTTACTTCTTGCTCTTGAGAGTTTTCAGCCCCACTGCCCCCAATTTCAACCACCCCCTACACTGAGCAAGTAGTTATATTCAGTGATTTACAAGACCACTGCAACTTTGAGATTTATACATGTGCTTGCATGCATGCGTATAGTAACATGAAGTCTTAGCCTTAATGTAACATTCCACAAATAAATTTGTAATGGTTTGCAGCTGATTTTAAATACTGTAGCAAAGATACTCCTACTGCACTTCCATCCCAATATTGTTTCAGTTTAGTTGTCACTTTTAGAACCAATATACAGTTATATAACAACTTAACTATTACAGTTACCAAAATGAGTAACATGGAATAAGAAGACACATATGCTTGTGGATTGTTAACTGGCTAAAATATAGGAAAGTGAGAATAAATGGACACCATTCATGTTTGAAAAATATGCAAACAGAGATTCTCTCGCAGGAGCAGTGAGTTGGCCAAATTTACTAATATTTGCAAGTTGTTAATTATACTAAAAGCAAAAACAGATTATAATGAGCTCCGAAAGGTTCATGTGAGAGTATGGAATAGGGGGGTGAAGAATGTACTCTCATCTCCCGAAGAGCGGGGGAGAGATAAGAGGATGAGACTGGCACCTCCCTGAGGAATGCTAGTGATGTTTATGGATTGACCCTGGGAACTACTCTCAGTCTGGGAAGATTCTGTGTATAGTGTGAAGCCAAATAAACCTTGCTGGATTGAATCTGTATTGTCTCCTGGAGTTTCCTGGGCTAAACCTGACAGTTCAGTCCAAATTGATTATCAAAATAGCAAATGAATTAAATGGAAGCAAGTGTGAAGTCATACTCATTCACATTTTTAAAAAAAATCTAAAGTTTAGATACACGTTAATAAGATCTAAGCAGACACTGGTGGATCAGAAGAGCTATTTTGGAGTCATAATGGGTAGCTTAAAGAAAATATCAACCCAGTGTATGGCTGCTGAAAGGGAATCATTCAGAAGGGAACTGAGAATAAAAGAGGCAATATAGGAATGTCCTTATGTGACTCTATGATGACTTCACATGTTTATTGTTGTGATCTCCACATCTGAAAAAGTATATTCTAGTGCAGCAGTTCTCAGAGTGTGGTCTGGGGGACTCCTGGGATCCCCTACAAGGAAAGCCTACCCCTTTGGGGGCTTTTTAGCTTGCAGCAAAACCAGAGAAGAAGAAACATAAGGATTTATAAAATCATCACGGTATGAGAAATGCAGACAGAAAGAAGTTTTTCTCCCTTTCTCCCAATGTCCAAAGAAATTAAATATGGGAAATTCAGGATGGAATCATTTGGCGAGCTGTATAATATTCTGTAAAATGCATAAATACCCTTATGAATGAATGGGTTTATTGATATAACACCATCAGATATGCTGATGGCCACCAATTAAGTTGGCTTTTAAAAGGGTCTAGGAAAATTCATACAGGATCAATCTACTAAGGACAACTCGTCTTGAGTTATTTATTTTTCTATACTGCCTCTCATGGAAGTGAACAAATACTAGAATACTCTGAATTTAAAAGACCAACATAATAAAATCAAAGTCAATAATACAATTACAGCTAATATAAATAGGCATTCAACACACTTATTTACTATCTTTGAGATCACAGGCAGCGTATACTGAACAATAACTGCTAAAAAATGGCAACGGAAAATCACTGTCTTCTCACTGTTTCTGAGCTGAGCTACTGGCCTGATCTTTACACTCTGGAAACAGAAAATTATTATCTGATGCAGAAGCAATCCAAGAAAAGTTGCAAAAGTAGTATTTAATAACATAGCCAAACTTTTAATCTAAGCAAGAACAAGAAAACGTGACTAATCTGGAAGCCAATTCACACCGTATAATGTTGGATGGGGGTAGGGTGGGGGGATGACCTCAAAACTTTGTACTCTTTTAAACAATTAATGCTGTTAAAAGGGATCTGTGTCTGAATGTGCACCTTCAAGTTATTCTGGACACCTGGTGCCTACATGGAAAAATCCATGCAATTTCTTTGGCAGCACCTTCAGAAGTGGTTTGCCACTGTCTTCTTCCTCCCAAAGCTGAGAGGAGGGAGTGGCCCAAAGTCACCCAGCTGACTTTGTGCCTAAGGCAGGACTAGAACTCACAGTCTCCTGGTTTCTACCCAATGCCTGGATCCCCTACTTCAAACTGCCTCTCAAAAGAGATTACTATGCCATATTAAAACTGTTAAACATGAAGATACAGGTTGCATTTGGAAGTCTCTAAATCAATTGCAAAAGCTTCAACTGTCCCAAGACAACTGGAACATTCAGTACTTCAGCACTCCATGAGTTTCTTTAGCAGGACTGATCTGGAAGCCCAGAACTTCTTAAACTTTCTATTTCGCTGAATAGTCCGGAGGTTAAAGAAACCTGTGAGCCATCAGCTTTCTCTCACTTTCTCCCCGGCCTCTATTTCTAGCTCTGAACGCCTGAGGGATGTTTTATGGTGCGAGAAACGAAACGTTTTTATTTTACTCCTCTGGGGCATATCCAGTATTTTTCTACCAGGTTTTGCGTAAGGAATAACCCCCAATGTGGGAGACTCTACATGTACTGGAACCATAACTCCCGAATGCCGGTTGGGAATGTACCCAAAAGATTTGGAGGCGCTCCATTTGGAACAAGCAAGCGAACTCTATTCCCAACCCCACCGGTTACAGGGAAATGGGAAAGAGAGAAGGAAGGAGCTGATGGGCTACCAAGCTCCCATGATATGCCAGGAACAGTAACAACGACCAGTTCAGACGAGACGCAGGTTGAGACTAGAAACCGGAGGAGGAGGACTCGCTGCCACCTCCCTTCGTAAACCTGGCAAGCCGCTCCCACTGCTCATGCGCTCCCCGCGAGGCCTACTGCAGGGGACTCAGGACCGGTCGGACGAGCGGGTTCTGCAAAAGCAGCAGCATGTGCGCGCCGGGACTTGGGAGACTCCTAGGCCCGACTCGCCCAACCCATCCTCTGGCACTCAGGAGTGGCGAGGCGCCGCTTGCCCCGTCCAGCCGGCGCGGAATCGCTTACCTTAATGGCAGAGCACGGCTGCGCTACAGCCCCGCCGCGCTTCCAGATAGAGGTCGACTTACGCCACGGCAAGCAGCCGCCAGACCCCGTCCAGCAACGCTATTTACAGAACGGGGGCGGCGGGGAGAGCGAACGAGCGAGCGCGCGAGAGATGCCTCCCTCCCCGGCAGCCAATCCCGCGTCGCTTCATGGGTACAAGCCTTCCCCTTCCGTCAGGCGCGGCGGCCCGGCTGAGCCCTCGCTTCCCCTTTGCCCCGCGCGCGCGCGCCGCTCGGGTTGCCCTGCGCATCCCTCGGGGGGTCGCGGTGCTTCATCCAGAGAAGTTGCAAGCCCAGAAGGCAGCCTAGGGGCGCCTTAAACTTTTCCGGGCTATTGCGCATGGCTGGGCCATCGTCTGTTGCATTAAAAGAAGAAAAAAAGGGGGGGGGGACCGTGGGCGGACACATCTGGATTTTATTTTCAAAAATAGGTGATTTCTCCATCCCCGCAAACTGGGAGACTTCTGGGCGCAGCGCCAGCCAACTCACTACTGGACCTGATAGGATTCAGTTTGCGTATCTGCGGTCTGTTTCCCGTTAGAGGCCTTTATCCCGGCTGATGACTGAAGTCCTTTCCCGCAGCCTTGGGACAGCACAAAACTATCCTGGCAAGAAATCCGTGCCCAGGGCCGAGCCCTAGCCTGTCTCTTGTGCCTCCGGCCCCAGTCACTTCAAGGGGAAAAAAAGACAAGGGTGCCAAAAGGTGGGCATGTTGGCCCAATCCATTTAATGGGTGTTTAGGGTCCATAAACCTCACCCTAACCCTAGGAGGATTTTCTAACAAACAGGATTTCCCCAGGCATCCTCAGTCCCTGCTCCTTCCAAACTGATGAATAACTAAGGCTAAGCTCTTCTGTGTCCTGAGGCTGTGCTTGGAAGGTGTTGTAGTAAGAGGGAAAGTGCTGCTGAAATGTCAGAATTCTAAAGGCATCTGCCTTTCCCCCCTTGTATGAATGTGCCCTGGCAGCCTCTTTTTTCCTGCCCTATGCCCAGGATGTTGTCTCCATCTGTGGGCGAGCCTGTATGGGCTGCAGAAGACGCCAAGATCGCAGAGGTGCCATGACACCAACGGAGTGGCTAGAAGCAATGGTTTCAGTTCATTTTTTAATGGTTTAGGTGCAAAAGGCAGAAATTGGCTTAGAGCACCCATTCTGCTCCTTAGATTGCCCTTGTTGGAGGTATCCAAGGAGAAGTCAAAAAAGTCAAGATGGGTGGGGGTGCAGCAGTGCAATTAAAATTCCAACCTTTTTTTTACATGAGTTTCATTCATGTAACAAAGGAAAGGGCTTTGATCACACAGTCATGCCTGCCATCTTTCATTTTTCTGATGCCTACCTTTTGTTTCCCTTGACCCCTGTCATGGGATTTGGGGGAAATCAGAATTTTCAAGAAAGAAAAGAAAAGGACCCCAAAAGCTGGATATTTTGACCCTATCCATTTAATGGGTGTTTAGGGTCCATCATGTTGTATTTGGGGGAAATTAGCAAGGACATGTCCTAAAATGAACAGTCAAAAGTCAATTCCTATTTCATTGCTGGGGTGCAATGGAGACAAACAGCATAACTGCAGTTGGAAAGTGTTCCTTTAACTGCCAGATCTTTCCACTAAATTTTAATTCTTATGCATGAAATATTGCCAGTATAACTCAACCCACGCTCAAGTGCCTCTCAGCAATGAAATGGACTTTGGTCAGAATCTCTCTTAACTTCCCACAGTTATTGTAAGGATAATACAGATGAGGGAGAGAAATGATCTAATCCCACACAGATACCGCATAGGTACAGCACACGGAAGAGTTGTATGGGATATAAACATGGGAAGTAAAACTGAATGCAAAATAACTAGACCAGTTAATGAAATGAAAGAACATTGAGGCTATGGTAAGCACCTGAGAAGCTTCAGATTCAAACCCTGAAGGATGTAATGGGAAAATACCTTATCCACACCATTTTGGCCTTCCAGAAGGCCATCAAGACCTGGCTCTTTACCCAGAGGTGGTTAAAGTGATGGGAGTACAGTGATGGGAGCTTATGGATGATAGTTGGGGGCATCTAAGGAGGAAGGTTGAGGCACTGAGTTCTTGGTTTTAGTTTTTGCGTTTATGGTTTTTATGGTTTCTAGTTTTATTGCTGTTACGAGCTGCCCAGAGTTGTGCTCTAAGATGGGCAGCCATACAAATATTTTAAATAAATAAATAAATCTTAAGAGAGATTCTCCCATGTAACCTCCATCTGCATAACCACCCTGTCTTCCCCTCCCTCTTTAAAATTCAAAACCTTGGTCAAGCCCTTCCATGAATCTGATGAAGTGAGCTTCAGCTCACAAAAGCTTATAACTTTTAATAAAATGTGTTAGTCCAAAATGGGGCTAGCAGACTCCTTCTGGTTTTTGGCTACTGTAAACTAACATGGCTCTCCTTCTACAATATCTTAAAAGATAATTCACTGAAGTGCCTGTGTAAACTGCCCATGTGATTTGTAAAACTCTATTCTGCCAAGCAAACATGTTCAATAGTATGAAGGAGCAAGATCTGAGTTTCACAGTTTCAAAAGAGCCCTGGTAATAGAAAAACCAGAATTTGTTTGTAAAGCAGCTTTCCATTTATAAGACAGAAAGATGTATAAAAGTCATTGATTGAGAACACTTTAACCTTTCAGCAGTTGGCAAAACACATTATTCATGGAGTACTGGTATTGTTTAAGTGTTGTAGTTGAAAAGAATGAATAAGTTGTATTCAACACATTTCCATTTAACGTAAAAGAAGTCTTCCATATTACAACTAGCATGGGAATATAATATACTGTTCTGTACTAGAAACCTTACTAATATGGAATTATTAGAGAATTCTATACAAGAATTAGTTGTATCTGCTGCAACCAGTGGCTTCAGCAGGCAAGTTAATAACTCACCACTGTGAATTATTGCTATCTAAAATGTCAGATTTGCTGTAACTCTTACTATTTTCACATTTATTTTTAACAAAATAATTATGGATTCAGGGGCTTCCACTGGATGAACTAAACCTCCATTAATCTTATTAATCTTATTGAAGTTCCTGTCTAGAAACATTTTTCTTGGCAATTTCTAGACAACAGCATGAAGGGTTGTGCTTATAAGACTGAGGCATTAATGTCACATAAAACTCTGCTCTCTATTTTGAGATTCTAAAGGAGGCATGGAAACATTCTGACCTGGAGACCACAAATGCCTTAAGGAATCTCCCAAAAAGGTGTCCACAGGGAAGGACAAAAAAGTAACAATGGAGGTTGCAACTGAATGACTGAAACACCATTCCTTTTTTGGGTGTGAAAAACCACCCATGAGGGGATTCAACCACCCATTCTAATAGCCGTCTTTAATTTTTTTACCACCACCATGCACTCTGCAGATACCCCTGTTCCCAAACAACTGTGGCTTTCTGTCCTCCATCTTTTTTTCCCTTTTCCATCACAATTGGATCAATCAAATATTATCTAGAGAAAAAAAAAGTGGGTTGCAAAAAGTCTTATGCCTCCAAATCTATTCTCTCCTTGTGTTTTCCCCCACTTGTTTTGTGTCAAATGTCTTCTTTACAAGGACTCAAATCGACGTAATTGCTTATCATCTGGATTTTGTTGCTATGGAAGTATTCATTATCTTAAACAGGCAAGACATATAGGGAAGCCTTGATTTCATTTCATATAATATGAGCTTTTTAATCTTGCCATTTCCATTAGATACTGACGCAGTGCTCTAATTTACAGCAAATGTTCATCCACTGATCAAGCGAGGCTAAGGACTTGAAATAACTTCTTAGGAAGGAAGCGAATCTCGCGCTCCAAGTAAAGTAATACCTCTTTGCGACAGACAATTATAGCAGTACAGAACCAGACTATTGCACCTCCAGGAAAAATTAGTTTTTGTAGCACATTGAAAAAAACAGAAGTACGTAATTTGTTTTTAGCCCTAAGGTAACCCTAGGGCTAAAAGGAACTTATGTAATTTGCAAAAATAGAAAATGATCTGAGGGGCACAGATGAGCTGAATCACTGAAGCATAGTAGGATTTTTCCCTTTGTCTTTTTCTCACAGTCTCGTAAGTGCAATAAACAGTTTGAAACAATAGGAATGGGAAAAGGAGAGAGTGCTGGTAGCTCCCTGCCCAGAGCCTGCATAAAGGTAATCAGCGGGTTTATCTGGACAATGCATTGCAGGGATGTGTAACTTGGAGGAGACTGAGAGCCACACCTGTCCTTTAAGTGACATGTTAGTGCCAAGCTCCAAAAAACAGAAGGAACAGAAGAAAAACAGAATTTGATTTAGTATGATGCAATGTGACTGTTTCCCATATTATTATGCACTAATGGCAATCTGTGCAAGAGCTCTGGAGTTGAACCCAAGGATTTTAGAGAACTTCATGTGGCCATGAGGTCTCAGGTTACGAACCCCAATCTACTGCCTAGTGATCTAGATTGCTGGATTTCTTCCAGGAGATTGGAAAGGGGTTTTTTTGCTTACAAATGTTTAAACAATAACAAAAAAAGGCTTTTTGCTTTTTGAAATGTCTAATTCATAACTCATGTAAAAGGTTGTACTTATATATCCAGCGTGTTCTAGCAGTTTTCTCCTACCTTGCGCCCACTCAAATGTATTGCGCTACAGTGTTCATCATCCACAAGCAGGACCTCTAATTACCAGTTGGCTGAGATCAATAGACACTGAAATACATTATCTGGACCCATTTCAATTGGGTTTCAGATTGTGGGTTTCCTCTGGCAGGCTCAGAATGGGAGTGATGTATCCCTTCTGCCCCTCCTTGATCTCTCAGACATTGTGCAAATGTGTGTCACTGGTATCAATTTACATCATTTGCATAGCAATGCATCAGTATACAAATGATGCAAATTGACACAAAGGTGTAAATCATGACAGAGTTTGTAAAATTACGGTAAAATTAATTTTTAACCTCTTCACTGGACTCATTCAGGTGCAATGGACTTCTCTGTTATTTCAGTGGGACGTGTAGATGGAAATTTGATCCTCTGTATGTGATCCACTAAGCGAGGGCACAATAAATCAAGGTTTCGTTGTAATTATTTATGTGGGGCTACTACATATGGGCTGCAAATATGTGGATGACCACCAGATAACAGGAAAGAGATGTTGAAAATCCTAACATCTTTTCCTTTCTAATCCTTTTCCATGACTACATCCAATTTTTAGCTCAGTTGTGCCCTCTCCAGTAGCCCACAAAAGGTAAAAGGTTGAGACTCCATCTGACCATTTCTGTAACCTGAGCATTGTTCAAGCATTTTGTTAGGCCAATCTCATGTTTGTCATCTGTGAAAGCTGAATGGCACAGAATACCGCAGAAGGAGAATATTTCTGTCCCAATCCTCGGCTGCCTATATGTATAATTTGTAATGGTTTTAATGGTTTTAATTGTTCACCACCCAGTCACTTGGATTGAGTCACTTGGATTGAGATGGGCGGCTATAGAAATTGCACAACTAAATAAATAAATAAATAAATAAAACTAAAATTCACAAGCATTTTCTTTCTAAGTCTTCCACAAGCAATTGTAAGGCTGTCTACAGAGTAGGATAAAAAAAAAAGTCAAGATGGTTTTTTATGTTGTGCAATGCACATTTTAAAAAAGGTGGAGCTTTGATTACATCACTGTAGCTGCCATTTTGACTTTTTCTACTGTACCCTATGGGCATCTCTGAAATCCACCCTAAACAATCAGAATGGATCCTGCTACCTCGGATAAATAAGCCTTCCTTTTGCAGGGCATTTAATTAAGCAACTTTCTGATGTACCTTTTCAGTTTTATCAGTTAATGATACAGATCCTTCCTTAACTGCACAGAAAAAAGATCCTTGAGTTTTACAAGGAGATTCAGTAGCACTGCATCCTTCCATTTCTTCCCTTTAATTTTTTTGAGTGGGCGCCTGCCTGCTTGTAAGTGCATGACCTATTAGTGGCTGTAACTCACGGTGCTGCTTTTCGGTACAGCAAAGACATGCAGAAGTCCGTAACTCTTTGCTCCTATCTAGTGGATATCCAGATGTTTGCTACCATCACATATACCTTTGATGTTTTTCCTCATTAATTTCTTCTTTGAGTTATAAGGCTGTGAAATACCTTGGAATTTTTTTAATTGTTTATACTGGGACTGCTTTGCTTTTAAAAGGTTTTGAGGGGGGGGTTAATTTTTTTTTTAAATTTTTACTGGACATAGATATGTTTAGACAACTGCTATTTAATCTTAGTTTTATAACCTTAATGGCTTGACCACCATGATGATCAGAAGAAAACCATATTGAAAACTCCAGCTCTAGGGGTTGCCTGGATTTTCACAGCCCAGATACGGTAGGCTTAATTTATGAGAAAGTACAAGAGATTAGCTTCAAATTTCTTTCTTTCTTTCTTTCTTTCTTTCTTTCTTTGGTAGCGCATAATAAGAAAATCCTTTTATTATTTCATTTATTTAGAATATTTCTCTCCCATTGTAAGAGTAGGAACGTGGAAGATGGGAGAATATTTACAAACTGCAATACTCTAATCTTAAATAGCGCCAGCAAATCTGATCAGTAAGTAGATAAACTGTACTCATGTTCAAATTTAGAAATATAATAAACCTCCACTAGAGGGCGCCACGTTTTGCTCTTACAAACCGCTATTTTCAACAGCGAAGCTACAATCTTGGACGACACCCTAAATTAGCAAGCAGCCCTGATTTATACCTATGAAATATCTGCAAAAAAAAAAAAAAAATCCTGTGGTTTTTTTTCTTCAAAATTAGTTGTATAGAAAACATAATTTAACAGCCTTTTTATTATCTGCTGCAGTACTTGTAACCAGAGTTTACTGAGAATTAAAATAACTGAAAATTAAGGAAACACATTTGGTATTTATCAATTTCAGAGTCCAAATAGATTACATTGATGAAAATGGAAGTTTGCAAAGATCCAATGAAAATATATTAGCAGAATATTAGATATAAAATAAAAGTCAGGCTGAAAGAAGTCTGCCACAAACCAATTAGAAGCAGGAGATGACGATTTATTTAAGCCAATAACTGAAGTCACAAAAACATGAAATAGTTGTGATGGGATATTTCAGGCATCTGAGCATAAAATTTCAGAAAAATCTCTGGTTTGTGTTGGTGATATTGCTCTTTCAAAAGATTAAGGTGACACTAGGGGATCTGCTACCTTATAATAGGTACTTACTAATAAGGAAGAGTTAAAATAATGGAAACTTTGGGTGCAAGCATTGTTAGAATTCTTGATTTTAACAAAAAGCTTAGGAAAAAAATCAAACACAAATCACTGATTTTTGAAGTCCAACTCTAATAAACAAAGAGGAATAATAAGCAAGATACCAAGGGGAAAAAAACCTTAAAGGCAAATGTTGTAGCTAGCTGGGACTTCTTGAAAAGGAAATTAAGGATAGAGCAGTCTCAAACAATACCAGTGAGGAAGAAAATTAGACATCTAAAGAAGCCAATGTGGTTGAATAGGCAAGTCACAAAGGAGTTGAGACTAAAGAAGGATGTTTATTGGAAATGGAAGGAAGGACTAACAACCAAGGAAATCTACAAAGCTTCACTCAGAAATGTAGGAACGAAGTTAGGAAAGCTAAGGCAGAAAATGAGCTGAGGCTACTGAGACAGGCAAAATCCAGTGAGAGGCTTTCTTCAATATGTCAACAGCAAGAAGAAGACAAAAGAGGCGATGGCTCATTGCTTATTCCAATTGGAGAAATCTGAAACCAAGAGAAAGCAGAGGAACTCAACTCCTTGTTTGCCTCTTCATCAAAGGAAATGATGATTTAAGTAGCAAAGACTGGGAACAAATACAACAGGGGAGGGTGCGGATCAGTAAGAAAGGATCTTCTAATCATTGGAATGCCTTCACGTTCCTCGGCTATGATGAAATAAAGCCTAGAATACTGAAGGAACTGTCTGAACAGCTGTCTGAACCTCTACTGATTATGTTTGAGGAAACCTGGAGAAATTGGGAAAGGCCAAAGGAAATATGGTCCCCCTCTTCAAGAAAAGGAGAGAGAGAGAGAGAGAGAGAATCCCAGTAATTATCAGCCTAGCATCAATATGTGGAAAAATGTTACAGCAGATATTAACACCCTTGTGAGCATCTTGAAGAAAAGGTTGTGATTCCAAACAATAGGCATGGCTTTGTCAAAAAATGGCCATGTGAGACAAATCTTGTTACCTTCTTTGGCAAGGTAACAACTGTGGTGGACAAGGGGAATTCTGGGGATATCGTCTACCTCAGTTTCAACAAGGTTGACAAAGTTCCACATCTTATCAATTACAAACTGTTAAAGTGCAATTTGGATCCATAACTGTCTGTCTAACCACACTCACATGTGGTTAATTGCAGAGCAAATTGCAGACCATTACTATTCAACTTTTTTTTATGAACGACCTGGATAACAGAATTGATGGGCTGCTTATCAGATGTATGGATAACACAAAATTGGTATGGCCAGCACCCAAGATAACAGAATGAGATTGCAATCTGGACATATTGTAAAGCTAGGCTGAGAGGAACAAGAAGTTCTTCCATAGGGAGGATTGTAAGGTATTGCATTTAAAGGGGAGGGGGGGACCTAGGACAGAAATACAAAACGGGGAGATTAATGGCGTGGAAATGCTACATTAGAGAAGGGCTTATTGTGTTCATTGATGAAAAACTGGACATGAGCCTGCAGTGTGAAGCAGCTGCTGGAATGACTAACCGAGCTCTGGGCAGCATGAGAAATAAGGAAAGAGATGTGGAGTCTTGATTCCTCTCTGCCCTGGCAAGACCACACCTGAAATTCTGTATGCTATTCTGGACACCACATTTCCAAAAGATAATTGATAGGTTAGAGGCTAGTTTGGAGGAGAAGGATAAAGACCCAGGGATATTACTATGAGACAGCAGAAGGAGCTAGGGATATTCATTTTGGAGAACAGAAGACTGAAGGGAGACATGATATCAGAGTTCAGGTACAAAGGATACCATAAAGAATTATTATTCATTGCCACAGAAACTAGGACAGGAAATAATGGGTGTAAGTTAGGGTTCAGTTGCTATATATGTTTTAATATATAAGGAAAAGCTTCCTAACAGAAAGATCCAAACAATAGAAGTGTCTACTTATGGAGGTTGAAGTTTCTCTATCTCTGGAGCTTTTTAAGAATAGGCTGGACAGCTTCCTCTCAAAGATGGTTTATTTGGGTTTCCTGCACATTGCAGAGAGTTCTTATGGGCCCTTCCAACTCTATGATATGGATAGTAGTGTGCAGGAAATGTAAGGTTTGCAACCAGCATGATGAATTGCTTGCTTGTTGCTTGAAAACTTTTGTCTTCTCTTCTAAGAGAACATCTCATAGCTACAGATCAATAAAACATCAAGGCTCTTTTCAATGGCTGGTTGTGCTTACATATTGCCTGTAACTAGGGATCACAGGCAAAAGTTTTTCCCACAATACAGAATCTCCCTCTCTCAAAAGTGGCTTAAATATAAAATCTAGATTATGTCAATTCATTAAAGTTATTAAACGGAGGTTATAAAGTAGCTGTCTAGGTATACTACTGTCTAGTAAAACATTTAAAAATGTTAAACCAAGGCAGTCGTAGTATAAACAATAGAACATTATTTGTTTGTTTATACCACTTTGGATTTAGGAACTTAAGGCATCACACACAGTGCTTTCTCCCCTCATTTCCCTCCACAAAATAACTCTATGAGGTAGGTTAAGCTGAGCAAGAGGATGGAGTTGAACCTGGCTTTCCCCAGCACCAGTCCAACACCTTAACCAGTACACCCTACTGGGTCTCATTACCAGTTATTTCATATTACAACATTCCTTAGCCCTATCACTAAAACTAGAATTAATTCAGAAGTTGATAAGGAAGAAGCAAAATATTTTTTTATCTTGGCTATCATATCCAGGCTGCAAAAGTATGGACATCCCCTACAAGAAGGAAGGGTCCAATGGGCCAAGTGTCCATTCTGACTGCTTACAGCAGATCAGAAAAGCCTGTGGTAGATTTGGCAGGGAAATGTTGATACATGTCAATGAGGATCATGATCCAAACCACCTCTATGCACTAATAAGTTCAGTGACATTAATCACATCTCCCTGAATGATCCTCTGTAATCTAGGCATCAATGTACTAGAGAACAGGAAACTATTTTCTGCAATATAACATTCTAGCAGAGCATCAATACCCAATAAACATATATTGCTAAAAGAAGAAAAGCATAAAATAGGAGCCCTACCTGATAGGACCTAGGTAAAATTATTTTCTTTTATCCAGCATGCAGACTAAGTATGTATGCATCCAGCTGAGTATTGTTTAACCTAACCATAAGATTTTTTGGACAAGTGTTTAAAGTGTTTAAAGTCCATGGTTGAAGGTGGACTAGGAAGACAGATAAAGTCCACCTTCAACCATGGAAACTAAATGGGTGACTTCAGGCCATCCACTATAAGTGGGGTCCTTGGGGTTCTCTGAGCTTGGTTGTTTTCTTGCAAATGTTTTGTTACCTGGCTAGCACTGAAGTGTTTTGTTACTAGCTAGCACTGAAGATGTTATTTAGCTGGGTAACAAAACATTTGCAAGAAAACAACCAAGCTCAGAGAACCCCAAGGACCCCACAGTTCAACCCTGAGCTACACACATTTTCTTCTATTGGCATCCACTATATCTCAGCCCACCCTTCCTCACTGGGTTCCTGAATGAATAAACTGAAAAGAAATCTCTACACAAGCCACCCTGAGCTCCTGGAGGAAAGTAGTAAACATAAAGTGATAATGTTGTTTTTACCTAACAGAGACTATAGAAAATGAAATACCAACAATATTAACAATAAAATATGTAATCTAAAAAAATGTAGCATGGAGTGGTTCCTGGTTGACTGGCCAGAATTTTCAGTCCTGAGGAACTTGCTTCTCTCCCTCCCCCCCATGGATTTCCCTCCCCTCAGCAGTCAGCAGACTTTAGAAAAGATATTCAGATGCCAGGATGTATCAATACCTTCAAAGATTAGAATAGTGCAGGCAATGATATTCCCTGTGACACTCAATGAAGTGAAAGTTGGACTTTGGAGAAGCAGGATAAAAGGAATATTGACACTTTTGAACTTTGGGATTGGAAAAGACTCCTGAGAATACCATGGATAGCCAAGAAAACAAATGGATGGTCAAACAAATCAACCCACTCAAGACACAAATGACCAGGTTCAAATTATCCTACTTTGGACACATTATGCAAAGACCTAGTTCTCTGGAGAAGTCTGTAATGCTGTGTAAGGATATCATATATTGTAGGCAAGGGTGCAATAAATAGTAACATTAACCAAAAATTGCTAAGTAAATAATGCATTTCAACTTTGCAAGATTTTTTTTTTCTTACAGAAAGCCCAAAAGTGGGGATATTATTGCTCATGGATGGCTTTCTTGTCTTCCAATTTCCTAGATGAACCAAGTCTATGACAATTCTGAAAATTGATCAGGGGAGTGGCCAGGCCATTGAACCCTCTTATGCTCTTTTTGGGATCAGACTCCTGCTCACCCATGCTGCCTCTTCAGAAAGTTTTGAAATTGGTCAGCACTCTAGGATATGTTTTAAGTTACCAGAACAAAGTATTTTTCATCTGTCACTTTCGTGCATCAGCGCTGAAAAACGTTGCTGGTTCCTTCAGCATCTCTTGCTTCTCCCATTTGCCTGAGAAACTGATAATGCCAGTAAGAGCTTGGCAAGATGCCCCTTTCTTTTTAAGCAAGAGTCTAACCAATATCCTTCAGCTACAGCCCGCACACCAGGTTTGCTATTCTGCCCAGAGATGGCCAACTGTGCCAAATTGAATAGTGTTTATTCTGTGCAGGGAATTCCACCAGGAGTTGGCCTCTGACAGTCAGACTCATTTTGATGTGTGAGCTAACCCAATCTGAATTCAGATTTCCTAGAATGGGCATCTAGGGCATTATGAAATGAAGCTCCTTTTCTTTACCATCAGGAAATTAAACCATTCACATCGCTAATCTCACAAAATCAGCTCTCGTTTGTAACCTGCACAGAAACTATCATTCATACCCATCTGAAGCAATTTATATGCAGAGAATTAGCCTATATATTATTTTCATAAAAACATATTCCTCTGCCAATATATATAAAATCCATTTCCCCCTCCTTCTTTTCTTATCAACATACTATTCTTCATAATTGCCTGGCGATTCAAGCAAAACTGTTTTTAGTTCACTCCCAATTTATTTTAGCATCAATATTATCTGCATTACTGTTTATAAAAACCTGAGCTCCCCCTATACTCACCTTAGTGGGGGACATATCCTTATCTTCATGACTGTTCATGTTAAAAAGAAGTATTTTTGTCCACATAACTTTTAGCTTGTTCTGAGTATCTTGCAGAAAGATCCTTCAGATGTCATATTATTGTGCATTTAGAAATTGGGTGATCTGGGGTTTAAAGAACAAAGGACTATCCTCAGTCCAGAGATAGACCCTAACAGGAGAAAGGGGGCTCTAATTTTTGTTCCAGTTGTGATTTGATCCAGATCATCTTCCCACCCCCACCTCAATAATTGCTATTTGTTTCAGAGAAGAGCTCCTACAGGTGTCAGTTGAAGGTTTGCTCCAAATAGGATATGTGGGGTAGTAAAGGCAAACAAAATTCACTGAAAGCACTTTTTTTGAACAGAAAGAGGCCATCATTTTAGGTATTACCTTACTGTGTACCACTTTTGTCTTCAATAAAATAAACTAAAATTAGTAATATTTTTAAAATTAATTTAAAAGAGAGAGAAAGAAATGCAGTCCTGAATTCCACTGATTCTCTTTCATGACAGGTTCCAACCCTGGGAGACTTCAAGATTGGAAGAGCCAATAGCACAGTGTAATCCTCTTGCAAGCTAAGAAGAGAAGTGGGCAAGTTGGACAACTGCAGGTTGTTACATCCTTCGATATTTCATACTCTGCTTTTCTTTTCTAAAGAAGGAAGGAAGGATCAAATCCTTCCAAGCTAAAACTAAAACTTCTGCAAAGATTTTTCTTTAGACTGAGGTAGAAAATGCAGATTGGAAGTATGACTATTGATAAATTTCAATTCCAAACTGAATGAAATTACTCAATGCCTTGTCAATTACATGCAGCTAGGAAGCTGAGTAGGAGGCTAATAACCCAGTCCCACATCCCCAAGACATACCTCTGGTCACACCCAAAAGCAGGTTTCTGGACTTCAGCTCTTGAAAAAGAGGAGGCAAAATCCTATATCTTTTCCCCATACCATATCCCTGGAACAGGATCTTGTCAGCTTAAGGAAAAAAAGAACCATTTGAAGGAACAGGCAAGATAAACACGTAAGGCTGTTTCAATTCTGGGCCTGGGCTGGGGACATGTTAAAAAACAGAAGGAATATTCGGATTGCCAACATGGTCCGGTGCTGAGATAAGTGCTCATTAAAGAAACGAAACATCAAACATCCTAAGTGAATGAAGGGGGTAGGATGTCTTTTTCCAGTTGTCACCTTCAGCACCTTTATCTTATGTGTAGACGATTGAAAATTCTCAATGGAAATGTAATACTTATAGAGAATGCTTTTTTCAACCAAAATATTTTCCTAATCATTCGATTCTTTAAAAAAATAACTGCTGAATTTTATAACAATGTTACAATTGATAACATGTAATAACAAACTATATGTAAGTTAAACTATAGGACTATTATAGGAAATACTTCATGCATAAACAAGACTAACTGAAAAGGGGGGTTGAGGGGACAAAAGAGAGGAAAAGGAAGAAAAGAAAGATATAAAAGAAAGCAAAACTAAAAGCAAGAAGGAATTCAATATCATAAGATTTCACTACTTTTCTTCTGTGTAACAGTCTTCATTATGTGATACAAAACATCACAATTTTAAGTACTGTGTTAAACAGACCATACTGAATCATCTGATCTGTTTCTCTGTCAAAACAATGCTAATTCCAAGTCTGGCCCATGTTGAACCAACTTTAGAAACTGATTCAGAAATTTCTTTTCCAGAGTAGATTATCACCTTTTTCACAATGGTCTAGACATGATTTATCCAAAGTTTTCCATAAATAGATCAATGCCAAATTTTTGGAATATAGTTTAACAACCCAATAATATTTTGAATCTTAACTTCCTTTCAAGAACTTCAACCTGATGCTTCCAGAGGTCTCAGATGGCAGATCCCATTTTCTCAGTCAACCACAGTCATGGATGTCATGGATTTCCTTAAGTTTTCCTTTTTAAAATACAGTTCATGTGCCCTTTATTTTAGTGGAGATCATCCAAGAGCTACCACAATGTACTACAGGTAGTCCTTGACTTACGACCAAAATTGGGACCTTCTAAGTGATGTGGTTGTTAAGTGAGTTGCACCCAATTTTACTACTTTTTTTGCTGCAGTCGTTAAGCAAATTACCATGGTCATTAAGTGAATCACATGGTTGTTAAGTGAATCCAACTTCCCCCATTGATTTTGCTTGTTGGAAGCCCCCTGGGAAGGTCGCAAATGGCGATCAGGTGACCCAAGGATGCTGCAACCATCATAAATACATGCCAGTTGCCAAGCACCCAAATTTTGATCATTTGACTGCAGGGACTCTGTAATGGTCATAAATGCAAGGACTGGTCGTAAGTCCCTTATTCAGTGCCATCATAACTTTGAACAATTGTTAAACAAATGGTTGTATGATGGAATGGACTTATGAAGGCCATGCTCAGAGATAAGCATGTTCTTAGCCCCCAACAGGAGCGTGGGAAGTTCAAGAAGATGAGGCTGGCACCTCCCTAAGGAATTCACGGTGTTGTGGCTGGCTGGCTTGGGAACTTGGGTTCAGTCTGGTGAGATTGATGTCAGGTTCAGCCGAAAGAACTCCAAGAGACAATGCAAATACAGTTCTGTTGCATTTATTAGCTTCCACCTCAAGACAGAATCTCACCAGACTGAACCCAAGTTCCCAAGCCAGCCAGCCACAACACCGTGAATTCCTTAGGAAGGTGCCAGCCTCATCTTCTTGAACTTCCCACACTCCTGTTGGGGGCTAAGAACACGCTTATCTCCCTGAGCATGGTCTTCATAAGTCCATTCCATCACAGGTTGTAAGTCAAGGACTACCTGTAGTTAGCAAGTCAGACCAGGACCTGATAGAGCTAGTTTCAAATCCCACCTAGCTATGAATCACACCTTAAGCTAGTCATTGCCTCTGAGACCAGCATACCTCACCAGACTGTTAGAGAGAAAAAGGGAAGGGGAGACAAGCAAATGTCACTTAACTGAGCACGTAAGGAACAGGATGGGATAAAATGGAATGTCCAGAGTTAATTATCTTGAGTGTAATGAACAGTAGAATAAATTATTGTCTATAAAAGAAAACACTGAGGGAAAAAAACAAGTCCATTTGAACTGGCAAAAGTTACAATCTCTTTCTTTGCTTTAAGTCTCTTTTTCATCCCGTTTCCACTGTCTGGATCGGCAGTAGAATTTAGCATTAAAAATGACAACTCTTGCTCCTTTTTCTCCAGAGGTCTTGGCTATTACGCTGACTGACATTGTTGTGACTAGTGATTACCTGTTTGATTGTTGTTACTTCTTTTCCTAACTGAGCCCAAAGTGCTACTAAACAGACATCACATCAGGATTATAGTCTAAATGGAAATCCCCTACAATATCCTGGCCAAAAGTGAGCTTTACACAATCAAAGAGAAAAAGGCTATTGTCTCAGGTTAACATTGTTGCACTCGTAATCCTTCCCCATAGGGAACATCAATTCCTTCCACATGTCTTTACTGCAGTATCGTGCATTATTTTTCACAAGCTACTACAAGCTCTCTAAAGAGCTCTCTTGACCAGACTGGTGTATATATTTCGACAACCTACTGCCTTCTAGATATCTTGATGTTCCCCTCCTATGATTCCCAGCCTGTCACCCACATTAAGAGAACACCTGGTTGGAGAAATAGCTTCCTTCTAGTTGAATGCTACTCCAAGCAACCTCAGGGACACCCCCACCCCTTGCAGGGTGGCCAGAAGTGTAGAGATGGGGGGGAGATAGGCAAGTGGGAGAGTTGGAGACAGTCCCTTACCTTACTGAGGCTTGCGGCTGAGAGGGACCAAGCCTGGAATGGCTTGGATTGTGGGGGAGGGAAGGGGCTTCAGCTAACAACTGGTAAAATTAACTTAACAACAGCAAGGGGGGTTGCCGGGATTGCCATCACTAAGCAAGGAGGTCATGTGACATCTTGCTTTACGACTGCAACTCTTAGCAACTGAAATTCTGGTCCCATTTGTGGTCATAAGTCAAGGACTACCTGTAATCTTAATTGTTATGGGCCATGTTCCAAGAAGAACCCCACAGTAATCAAGGTTGTCAGCAAAGGACAGCATTGGCAGATTAGCTCTCCCTGCTCTAGGGCAACTATAGGGCACCTAAAAATAGATTTACTAGGACCCACATTTCAAAACCACTCTCTGTTGCCTTAATGAATGATATTGATGCTCTTCTGGGTTGCCTCATTAGCCATCCAAAGAAATGAATGTTGGGAAACTAACATAGTGAAAAGATTAGCATGTTACATTCAACTTTCTTTATTGTTCATTAACATCCTTGGGGCGAACCACATGCAGTTCTTAGCCTAACGTTCCTTACATATTTGTTGCAAGGCAAGCAATAGCTTTGTAAGAACAACAGATTGCCAAAGGAAGAAAGAGTTCTTTGTTTCAGAATGTTTATGATAGATTCTCATTTTGAAATTCACGTTAGCCACTGAGATCAAGTTTGGAATATTCAACAGATTAACACTCAAGGAACTGTAGGGTTCCCCTCCCATGGCATTTGGACATAGCTTTAATATCATTGTTATGGTTCTGTTATATTTTTGGGATAAAAATAATTTCCTACAGACCTCCCATTCATCAGATGTTCCACAGACTCCCCACCTCTGCCAAAGAATGAGGACATAGTTCTAGTCTTAAAACACTTGTACTGTTTATCCTACTGCTTTGAGTAGTCCCAATAACTACATGCCTCTATGGTCTGACAGAGCATAAGAAAGCCATATCTAATCGTATTACAGTTCTATGTACAGTAAATGACAGTCTTCAACAGCTTTTGCAGTATTTCAATAAACATTGCTTCTTCTTTGATTAGAACATCCATGAAAATGAACTCTGCCCCATCTGAGCAATATATATTTGCACAATGGAAAAGACAGAAGGGCTTGGAAAATAAAATCCCAGATGAAAATGCTTTAGTTCATTCATCTCATAATCCCATAAGGGTTTTTTTTTTCAGAGCTCTTACCTTCTCTGTGCTCTTCACTTACCCCTTTTTTCATAACACTTATATAAAATGAGGATAGGGGATACTGATAGAGAGTCTCAATTAAGTGGACATCTCTCTGATCAAATTGTTAAGAGCAGGTGGATCCAGATCACTACTCCAGCACAGCTCCCATGAGATGTCTCATTTTAATCAATCCCGTGCCCTGCTTTTGCAGAAGGAAGAAGCTTTCACAACCAATAAGTCTCAACAGAGCAGTCTGTCCACGACCCTTGACATACACGTCACCATCATCCCATCTCAACCAATCTCCTTGGTTTATCATATTAACTAATGCAGGAATACAAACACACAACAATGTTAATGAAACAACATAACATCAGTAATCATAATGATGATGACGATAATGATAACGATGATAGTAACAGTAATAATAGAAAGACAAGACTGTTTACTATGAGCAACACAGTAAAATTGTCCAGACAGATTATAAGAAAAGAAACAACTGCATGGCAAAAATAGTACATCAGCATTTATGTAAAAAGTATGGATTTTATACTCCAAAGTATTGATATAATCATAACATTTAAAAGGTGCTTTGGTATAATTATATTTTTTAAAAAAATGATAGCTCCAAATCCAGATGGACTGACTTCTAGAATATAACACATAAGACATCACAATAGTTGAAGAAAATCAAGTTGTGGCAATACCAAATGATGGTACAGTAATGCAGAGGCAACCTGAAAAGGCTGTAAAATATCAGGTTTTAACAATTGAAGTATAGAGATTATGAAATAAACTGGCAAACGTTTTTCCCATAGTTAGTAGCATTAGGTACCATAACTGTAGAATCTGAATAAAGCTTGAATTGATCCTAAACCACCAACATTTGCTGAGCATTCTTTAGAAGAAAATATATAGCAGTAGTAATAATAATAACAAGCAAAGTCTTAAAAATTTAACTGTATTGCTCCAAAGCTAGAAGAGGAGGAGGGGGAGGAATAAATAATCTAATTCAAATGTTATTAAATACTGTAATTCAATCCATTGCTACAAATCCGGTATAGATTTCTTGTTCCAGGGCTATTCAACAATTCTCTTGACCAGTCCCTATGCCTGAAAATCTACAATTTTTCATCTTTTGATAAATTCAGGTAGTCAAGAAGGACATACTCATCCTTAACACACAATGATCAAAAAAGAGTCAGTACAAACTTGTTGATTTCAACCTCAATTGTGAGAGTAATGAAACAAGCTGAAACTATACAGGTTATTGTTCTAACTTCTAAATTGCAACTCCAACAATAAGATGATTACATCTCATCCTTATTAAGCATTCTCTGAACTGTTCAATGTGATAAAAGAATAAAAGACAAATGTTGCCAGTATTCTCCAAATATATCTTGCAGCATTAAGCCATAGAGACAAAAATCCCAGTATTTCCCAGGATAGGATCAAACCAAATAGTTGAGTCAAAGAGCAAATGAATTCTGATTCTGATTCTTATTTCATTCACTAACTGATGCTAAAATAATGTTAAACCTGAAAGTGTGGAAAATTAAATCCAGCTTTTCAAACAAAATAAAGTATTTAGTCTTCTATAAATTAATTTGCTTAAAGTAATGTGATGGAATAAAAATAGGATGATCTTTTAAAATGTAAATCAGACTCAGTTAAATTAATCTTAATCACATTTATTTTACCCCCAAAGTCAAAGGAATTCTAGATAATTGATCTAGACCTTTTTTTAATCTCAATCCAAACAGGAATAAGTGTAAATTTATCAACTGAGATGCCTGAGTTTCTTTGTACTATGATAAATAGAGAATCAGAACACAACTTAAAACCTTGATGCTTATATTTGTCAGTATTATTGCAGTAATTCAGTGGGATCCATTTTATGCCAGTTTACAGAATAACCAGACAAGATACCAAACCCATGTATTAATTTAGTCACTTTAGAAATTATCCATATAATTATCTTATATCCCTTTAATATTTTCAAAATTGCTCTAATGCTATGGGTAAGAGATTCAAAGCTAGATTAAAAGAAAAGGAGTTGGACAGCATTCTTGGTATATACCACAATTTAAATTTAACCAAGGGAATGGCATACTACCAATAAAAAATAAGCATGAAAAAACCCTTTAGACCTATCAATTCAAAAATTAAACTGTATAAAACCTCTGAATCCAAGGTATAAAATTTAGGAAAGCCCAGATTTGAAGCAGAACTGCTCCGTATACCAACTTGAGCTTGTGGAGCAAAAAAATTGATGGAAAAACAATAATCCAAATGCAGACAAATACAGATATGATAAGTGTCTTGCAGAAGAGATGAGATTAGAGTCCAATGGGGAGAAGCTCAAAGTTGATATTACAAGATGTGTGAGTTTGTGTCTGTGTCAGAGAGAGAGAAATAAAAAAGAAGGGTAAAAAATATTTTTTGAAGACTCTGAGCTCTGCACTACAGACACCTTCTCCACTAGTGACTTTTTAATGCCTTCGTCATATCACCCAGCCATCCCTAAAGTGATGTAAAATCTGTCCTCAGTATTTTTGTTTCGGTACACTTATGGTTCAGTGGCTCCAGGAGATCTGAGAGCTCTGAGATAAATGTTTATCTCTGTCAGTTACTAGCACTTGAGAAAGTAAGGAGACTTCTTTGTGCAGATTTGATGTAGGAACAGGGCATTTTGAAACTGTTTACTGTACTGTACATTTATCTCCCTTATTGCCGACTAATAATTTGCAAGTAATGCTATAAGTATCATTAATTCTCTAGCAATCCCTGGATAAGTTTTGCTTCTTAGAAATTTCACATCAGCATGGAAGCAGGAAATGCCTACCTATCTTCACATAGTATACAGTATTTGCATGTGTATAATAAATGAGCTTCTCCATTCTCTGCAAAGGTACAAAAGCTGCAAGGTACACTTTGCTGTTGATTTAGGGTTATTCCCTGTCACCATTCACAAGATAAATAACTATTGTTTTGAATAGGTACATATCCAGGCTTATTGTACCTACAGAAAAAGGTAGAGCTTCATTAAATCTCTTCCAAAGAGTAAGTAGCTCATCTGGGAGACCAGCCACAGGCTCAGTGAAGTCCAATTCTCCGTTGAATATATTTATGTTCTAAAGCAAAGAGAAAGGGAACAAATAGTCAGTTGGCTTTCAAATGAAACAAACATGGAATTAAAAAACTGAAGTTTACTTAGAAGGAATCGTAACTCCCAAGAATGAGGATTCTTCAAAGCGACCTCTAGGAAGTTGCCCTGTGTCAGGTCCAGTTCTGACTCTTTACCATCAAGATTTCTCTGGGAAGAATTGGAGGAATCTGGTAGCTCCTTTTCTGACTAAGCTTCTTTTTATTAAAAGGTAGAAGCTTTTTTATGTGTTGTAATAAGGGCGGTCCTCTGCACTGTCATTATTGTTCACTTGCATTCTGAAAAGTGACTAGCAAGCAATAGGCTAAAAATGCAGAAAACCAGAATTAGATCAGAATTCTCCCATTCGTTATTGAATGTATCTCTGTGCTTCCTCACTAGTAAATGAAGGGTAGTCAGAAGAGCTGAAAAACTTAACATTTACAACACTTTTCCTTAAGGTCACTATATAAAGTGAAGACCGCTAACACAATTTAAGAATGATTGTCATTCATAAACTGGTGCAACCTACAGTGCAGGGCCACATACATAAGGGTGCACTTTCAGAAAAGCAAAACATTATAAAGCTTCATTGGCCAAATACCTCTCCAATTTTTCCACATCTGCACCACCACATCTTAATACACAACTGGGATCACTGAAGAAGTCTAGTTGGGTGACTGTTTTGCTGGACATTTAGTGCATTTAGACATCACACTAAGCTGTGAGTTGCTTATTGAGTAATCTAAAACTGATCAGGCTGAGCTGAAAGTTTTAATGCAACAGAAGGGGAGATACTGTAATTGAAACCCAGGAAATAGTCCTTTTTCATTGTATCTGTTTTGTAACTGAGTTTAAATTGAAAATAAAATTAATCTAGGTTTTTGCACAGATCTTTCCCTGTTTGGGGAATCTAGTGTTCAGCATGCTCATCAAATAAGAAATGAAGGGCCACCAAATTCAACAGGAGAAAGGGCAGAATTCAAAATCCAGCTGTGAAGAAGGAGAAGGGGAAGGGGAAGGGGAAGGGGAAGGGGAAGGGGAAGGAGACGGAGGAGGAGGAGGAGGAGGAGGAGGAGGAGGAGGAAGAGGAGGAGGATCCAGCTGCTTCCATGCTTCCACACTGGGATTTTTCCAGGTTTTGTGGCATCAGCTGGGGGGTGCACCTGAAACATAGGGAACCCCCCCCCCTTGTCAATTTCAGATATTCCCCAGCCCTAGTGAAGCACATTTTTGAATAGAATTGCACAGGATTTGCATGGGGGGTGCAGCCCTCCCAGTTCAAAAGAGGTGCTCTCAAGGAGGGAGGGAGGGAGGGAGCCAGACATTTCAAGCTCATATCAAACAAGCCAATGCCTGCCTAGTCTGATGAAAATCCCTCTGAATCTTGCTCCTTCTTCCCATCACCTCCTTGTGTAAGTGCAAGGCTTTTTGCTTAAAAAAAAGGCATTTTATCTTCAAAGAAAATATAAACGGAACAGAATCCAATTATAGACATTGTTACTGTGAAGTGACTTTCCCCAGTGATAAACAGACTGGAATCTTTCAGAAGATCACTTGCAAACCATGGAAAGTTGGTGGCTTGTTTCCCCAGATCAAAACCTGGGGATGTTTACAGGCACTGCTGAAGTACAAGGGGACCCAGAGCTGCCAGCCTGACAGGACAGTGGCCGTCGAAGGCTGGAAGGTGGCCCACAAAGGCTGCCCGGCAGAGGGAGGAAAACTCAGAGTCGACGGAATGAACAGCCGACTGCAGAGAGTGCTGACCCTGCTGGCTCAGACATTTCAGCCAGAGCACATTGATACCCTCAGATGGAAAAAGAGGATCACTGGAGCAATGTGAGATTTCTTGGCACTCCTTCCAGTTCCTTTTTTTCCCTTGCTGAGCTCCGTTTGATGCCAGGAAAAGCTGCACCTGTTGAACGAAAGCATACCAGTCTCTGCCAGGTTGCAAATAACCATGAAGGAGATGAATAAATGCAGGCAGCAATGGATTGATTGACTGATTGATTGATTTCAGTGGGACTCTCGGCAGTTTGCAAAAAATAAATATCAGAGCTGTACAATAAAACCTCAGTGGTATATCTGTAAAATAAGCCAACAAATCAAAATAAGAATGAGCTTTCTTTGCAACTAGCCATCTTCTGTTTAGCCTGGTTAGCTGTGAAGCCTTCTCCTGTTGTTAGTTTGGAGTTCAGAGTGTCCATAAACTAACTCAGAATATTGGGTTGAATGAACCCTGGTTGACTACCAGTGGCTGCTACCTCTGAAACAGTAGAAAATGGGGAAGAAATATGGTGTGTATAGTGTGGAATAAGGTTTTTTCTCTCCCCCCCCCCCCCCTTTCCTTTTTTATCCCAGAATTTTTTCATCCCAGAAGCACAAACACCTATGTACATAACTGTTTGGGCGGCAGATGAAGGCAGACACAGCAGAATCACCAACGTTTTATTTACTGAGCTTCACTACCCCGCCAGAGCAGGAAGGTTACTCTAGACCCGAAATAATCAGGTTTTTTTCCACCTGGCTCGGCTGACAGAAGCAGATGCAAGCCGGCAAAGCTTTGTCGCATGAATAGCTGGCAATATGATTTCAGCAAGTGGGATGCAGAAGAAAGCAATATTTACTGAAATTCCCTCTAATGCACAGCCAGTAACAACAGAGAGCCTTAGCCTCCGCTGCAGCTACTGCAGATCCTTTGGAAGATTTTCTTCAGGGGTTGGTCGCTCACGCCCGAGAGGTTGCCTGTTTTGAGACCGGGGAGCTGAAATGCAGGAAACAGAATTGTGCAGGCAAAAGCAAATATTGTGTAGAAATAATAGTCGCGCTCGGCAATAAGAGGACAGTCTTACGGACTAGCATCTTTATTGTTGGCCATTCTCCGTGGCAAATTTCGTGAATCCAGACGCGATTTTCTCCCCCCGCCCCAATCTCTCGGTTTGAGGAAATTATAAAGCCTCCCAGCCAGTTTTGGGGTTCCCTATTTCTATCTCTCGGGAATGGGGCAGAGGAGAGGAGGGGTCTTGGGTCTTCAGCAGCAGCCTTGCTTGCTCGTTAGACGCCAGCTCCGCTTCACAAGGGAGCTTCCTGCCTGCCAGATCAGTTTGTTTCCAGATCGCTTCTTTACAGCGCCATCCCACAGGCTCCGGCTGCTCGGGACGCGGGGCTGAAACCTTTCTAAGTGAGCAGTTCCGGACTGGAACCTGCTCCCCACCCCCCACCCCCTGGAGCCTTTTGCTCCTGCCTTTGCGTTCCCAGACCTTTTGGCTCGTTCTTCTAATCTCCTGAATCGATGCACCGCCGTTGAAGCAGGAAAAAAGAGAAACGTGAAAGCAGGGATCGTTTCCCATTCCTTACTTCCCCAACCAGAGGGCGGGGTGGGAGAGAGGGAAGGGGAACATGCCAAGGAGGAGTAAGCAGAGGTGATGTGCCCCAGAGCGATCTGCTTCTGGTTCTATGTGTCCTGCGAATATTAAGTGAATAACCCTGCTTGCCCACCGTGGCAAAGCGTGTCAGGCGAATGCAACCCTTTAAACCTGCGATTAATACACGCTTGCTAGAGGGTTAAGGCCTCTGCATCACGCTGTTCAAACAGACTGGCGCGTAAACGGGGCGGTGGATAGAGGTGCGAGGGGACCCACGATCTCAAAGATTGGATTTAGTTTCTGTCTTCTGGGCGAAAGAATTTGAGAATGGGGCTGTCCAAAATTCGTTGTCTTCTCTCTGCCTGGGTCGTTTAATCGGGAGAAGGAAAACGCCGGGTTAGCTTCCAGGCATTCTCTTGAAAGAAAGCAGCATTTCAGGGCTCTGGGAGAGGCGAAGCAGATGGGACAGACGCTGTGCCAGATGGGAGGCACTCGGCCCTCCTCCTGTCCCCACGTCTGTAGAGCTGCAAGGTCAAATCCCGTGACTTCAACGGGGTTCACATTCAGGGCTGGGCCATGGGTAAGATCCACTTCCTTTGGGGACCAAAGTCAGACCAAGCACCTTTTGTGGACTTAGCGAGGGCAAACCCGTCCCGCCGCCACCCCGCCACCCGGGTTCTCCCGTTACGTTGGATTACATTGCCCATTTTCCCTGACCATCATGGTTCGCGATAGCCAACACATCTGGAGGCCAAAAGGTTGGGGAAGTTTGCCACGAGGCTTTTCTTGTTCTGGAGCAATTACAGCACGTGGCCCAAGAGAAAATGCATCTTATAAGAGCTCTAAAAACACTTAACACTCTTCGTTCTCGGTTTTCCGGATTTCGTATAGCCAGAAATGGAGGGAGAGATTACTTCATTTATTCCTCAGATTTTTTTTCCCCCCTGTTCTACTTTGGCTGAGCGTTCAAAACAAAACAAAATATAAAACAGCCCACGAGTGCTCCTTGGGAGCATTTAAAGTGGTCTTCCCTAATCTGGTGTCCTCCAGATGACTCGAGTTAATCTCCCATTATCCTTCGCCAGAGCACCGATGGTTGGAAACAGAAGTGGGAAACAAAGCGGGGGGGGGGGGGGGGGACTCTGATAGAACACGGTTTCCCTGCTAACAGGCTCCCTCTCCCTCTCCCACTCCCCCCATGCGTGGGCTTTTGCAATGCCCCCAGCAGGTTGCAGTGAGATTTTACGTGGCAGTCATTCATCGGGCCACCCTCCCGAGCAAAGGTCCAAAAGTTGTTTTTCTTTCCCAGGGGGACACTTTCCCCCAAGGAAATCCTGACAGGGCTCTCCTGCAGTTACTTTCTTGGATGCCGCCTAGGAGGCTCCGTGGCGGAAAACCAATTAAAAACCAAACAGGCCGGTGCTTAAAAACCCACTGGACCAGATGCTGAAGAAAAACAGGCCGGCGCGCAGGCGGAGCCACCGGGCGGGAGACAGTCGTTCCGGGCAGGCTGAGGGCTTCCAAATCGGGCGGGCTGCAACGGACGGAGGAACTAAAATCACGACCAGGGTCTCCTTTCATGTTCTCCGCCCTCCCCCCCCCCCCCCGCGGCAGAAAGTGGGTGTCTTTTAAGCCTCCCACGCCAGCGACTGAGCCAGCCTCGTCCTTCCGGCCCTTCTCGGATGGAGCTGCCCACTCTTTGCGAGTGGCAGGCGGCTCACAGGGCATCCTTTGAGGGAGCCGCCGTTAGCACCCCCATCCCATCCCCGCCCAGGACCACGTGGTTGTGCCTGGGCGGGGTGGATTCTCAAGGCCTGGCGGGCGCCGGGTGGTGGGGCAGCGCATCGTGGTCGCCTCCCTTTGAGGGGAGGAGAGGGGGGAAGCGGAGCTCAAAGGCGGCCAGTCGGAGGGAGCAGCAGCCTTTGGCTCCTTTGCCCCCCCTGCCGGGAGGGGCACACCTTCTCCGGAGGCCGAGGGGGTCTCCCTCTGCGGTCTCTGCGCCTTCCCGGCCGGGCTTCGGGGTTGAGTTTCGGCCTCTCCTTGGGCTCCCTCCGTGGTCCTTCAGAGCAGTTTTACCCGACTCCCAATCCCAATGCCGGGGGTGGGAGGCTGGATGAGGGGAGGTTTAGTCCAGCACGTTTGGAGGACGCCACCCTGGTGGAAGCTGCTGACGACATTCCCTGGTGGCTCCCGTCCCTTTCCGCCCTCTCTAAGCGCCATCGTTGCTGGGGTTGGGGGTCTCTCGACACACCCAGAACCACAGGCCAGCCTTTCAGCCTAACCTCTTTCGCGAAACCGGCTCGTGGAGCACGTGGTGCAAGCGGTAATCCTGGGCCGGTTAAGAAAGGGATGCTCCAGTTAACCATGGTTAAGTGTATCTTGCACCCTCTACTGCCTACAAAGCTCGTCCGTTCTTGCCGACTTTTCCCTCATTCTGTTCCGATTTTATTTGCTCGGAGCATCATTTTCTTTCAAGGCAGCGAACTGCTCTCGGTTCTCTTGGAAAAATGTGGGGGGGGGGGGGGGGGTCAGCTCTGCTTGCTGCTCCTCACTTTTACATGCCCCCGTCTGTATCTATCCCACTCCCGCTGGGTCGTCCTGGTCACTCGGAGCTGAAAGAAACAAGTGGGCGCCTCTTATTCAAGGGGGCGAGGGGGAGCTGGCTCTTGGAAAAAAAGCCCCAACTCGAAAGGAGAAGATCTTTATTTGGCCCAGTCAAGGTCACACAGTAGCGTGCCAGTTCTCAGGTCCTCCCGCTCTTCCTCGGGCGAGACAGCCGCCAGATAGATCGGGGGCGGAGTGGGCCGGGGTGTGTGTGAGAGAGACGGCCGGGAGAGGCTTTCAACCGAGGGGAGGGGAGTAAGTTGCAGCTTGAAATGGGGAGAGAGAGGCTGCATACCCCAAATCTGGCCTCTCCCTGGAATCGAGCCGGTGTCCCTCCAGGGGCGATCCGGTCGAGAGATGGGTGCCAGTGCTTGCGTTCCCCCCACTCCCCTCCGCGCATCGTTTTCACACCGGATCACAGAAGGACGTTTTTCCCCCCTCTCCCCGAATGCTTTGCAAGAAAACTGCGGAAGGACAAAGCCCTCTCTCTACCTTCTTCCGCGCCCTCTTTTAGAGCTTTCTTTCTCTTTTGCCAAGAAAGGGGGGGGGGGGGGGTTCGCAGAGGATCGTCTCTCGAGCCCCGGAGCTTTGATCAATCCGAACTAATTACCCTCGAGTCTTAATTAAACTCTTCTAGCAGTTGGATCAGTGTTTTGGCAAGCAGACAGGAGCGTTTCGTAGTTAAACAACACCCGCGCCCGACTAAGCTTCTCAAGGACCCGGGTTGGCACCTCTGCTGGCTTGGCTCACCTTCCCAGGTTGGCAGGCGACCCCCCAAAGGAACCCCTCCCCTCGGGTCCCCCTCCTCTCGGCTCCTTCTCCTTGCCAGGCGGGAGAAACAGCCACCAGTTGTTCCGTTTTAAAGAGACGAACCACCTCTTTATTTGCCACCAAATCCACCCTCCCAAAAGTCCCTGTTTTTTTTCCTTTTGCACGTGCAATAATCATAATTATAATAATTTAAAAAAATACAACTGGAAATTTCCGATCCGTACAAACCCGAATCTAACCCTCTCCACAAGGGGCAAGATAGGATGGTCGGGGAAGTGGGAAGGAGAGGAAGGGTGGGTCGTGGGGACGGACGGGTGAAGGAGGGAAGAGGAGAAGCGACCCACAATGGAGAAATCGAGAATCCAAGGGACAAACAAAAGCGACCAGCAGGCAAAATCAACCAACACAGTGGGATGATAAAAATCTCTATGTACAGCAAAGGAGTCTGGAGGACGCGTAGCTGGGGACTGTTAGATCCAAGGGGAGATGGTGGAGGCCTCCAAAAAAGAGATGATCCTGGGGGGGGGGGATTCCCCCCTCGAGGGTGCACTGGAGTGGTTTCATAGTCTTTAGTGACAAAATTAGAAGATCTCTCTCGGCGAGACACTCAAACCCGCACCGGCGTCCATTCACACATGCATTCCAGGGAATTCTTCGGGGCTGTCCTTGGCGAGTGGGGAGGATCTGGTGGGGCAACGCAGAAGGGGTGGGGCCCCAGGAAGGAGACCAACTGTGGTTTCACCTTTTTCTGCAGCGAGGGGAGTCTGCCAGGATCCTCAAGCTACTAAAGCAGTGGCCAAGGGGATCAGGCTGGCAAGGGGATCGGGTTCTCGGGTCCCATGAAGAGGAAGCCAGAGGTTAAGCTTGGGAGGAAGAGAGCTATGTTGGCCTATAGTGGCAGATAATCAGGAGGAGCCTGGTAGCCCCTTTTCTGACAAACACATTTCATTAAAAGCCATTGGCTTTCAGGAAAAGGGCTACCAGACTTCTGGCACTTACCTGCATCCCTTAAAACAGCCCGCTAGAGTCTACCAAGATCCCCATTCTCGTCTAGAGTTAAACTGATTTTACAGAGCAATGGCAACCCAGGCAGTCCAGAGAACAGGGACCGGAGTTCTCTTCCCGTGTTCTATTCAGCGTAGGAAACCAACTGGGAGCGAACTTGCTCTCCTTCTGAATTCAGGACTAGATCTTTGGAAGGACCAAAAGGGGACTTCTTTCTGGGAAGGAGAGGAGCACACCCTCTTCGCTGGTGATGGCAAATAGCTATGATGCTGGTTACTCCCAGAAAATGCTTCTGGGGGACAGGAATGTCCCAAGGGCTAGGTCAGTGGCCTGCTACATTGCTGGCCAGATGGGAGACAGAGCGATCAAGACCCTGGCTGTGCGGTCTGGAGCATCCCACCTCCCTTTTTCCTTTCTTAGGCAGCAGTTGAAAATAATAGATACTTGAAAATAAAACTAGAATCAAAAGCGCTTCCTTGCTAAGCACGTGTCTCTCCAATTGCTTCCTACTGGCTTCAAAGTCTTGCTGGGGAAGGAAGGGAGGCAGGAAAGGAGACCACATGGAAAGGCCAGCACTCCGGCAAGGGTCCCCTCCTTGCCATTCTCCATTTTGTCACCAACACCCCTCCCCTTGCCGGGTGAGCTCAGGCATTAGCCCAAAGTGTCAGCCTTGCTGCTCCAAACACACAGACACACAGACACACACACACACACACATACATACATGCAGGAACAACCGAGAGAAGTGTGATAGAGAAGCGCCATATTGCCGAGGCCTCCTGGGTTAAAGAGGCGCCCTTGGATCTGGCAAGGCTCCCCCAGCTCAATAAATACATGCCCAGACCGTTGTCCTGGGCCTGGAGTGTCACCCTCCCTGAATCGAGGGGGGAGGCGGCTGTTGCAGTCTTTTTGCGCCCCCCCCCCCCCCGCAGCAACCAAGGAGCCAAAGTTCACTGAGTCCCGCTGCCTCTGCCAGCACCCGCGCGGCTTCCTCCAGAGCGGGTGCGAGAGGCAGGGAAGCGGAGCGGGTGCAGAAGGGTGCGCCCGCGCCGGGCGCTTCACGGGCGGTGGAGCAGCGGCGGCGGCAGATCTGGCTCGCTGCCGCTGCAAGGCAGCCCCAGGGTGGCGCCCCCGCTCCCGCTGTCGTGCAGTTTGCGGACGTGTTTCTTGAGGTCAAAGTTCCGGCAAAAGCCTTTGCCGCAGGTGGGACAGGTAAAGGGCTTCTTGTCGTTGTGGGTGTGCATGTGGAAGGTCAGGTTGTAGACCTGGTGGAAGGCTTTGTTGCAAATGGTGCACTTGAACTGCTTCTCACCGCTGTGGGTCAGCTTGTGGTTCTTGTAGTTTCCTAGCAGCAGCAGAGAATAATAATAGTCGTCATCATCATCATCATCATCATCATCATCATCATCATCATCATGCAACAACGGAGTGGGGATTCTGCAACTCAGCTCAGCTACACTCTTTCACAGATCTGCAACTCATATGTTAGACAGTCTTTTGAAGCCCAGACCCGCATTATCAACCGCGAAGGTTGCATTCACACAACCTGCTGTGCTTCAAGTCCTGTGTTCAGGTTTCCCCCACAATAAATATTTAAGTTGGGCTTCCGTGGCTTGCCTGCTACTCTTTGAACAGAAACCTTCACCACCACAGAACAGAATTTCACTGTGATCTTGAACAGCGAGGGACCAACTGGAACCCAAGAACAAAACCCCAAACTCGAATCTCCCAAAGCATTGGGCCTAATTGCTAAATGGATTTCTCCCGGATCCACAGGGTTCCCCAGATAAATCAAGTGAAATCCATTTTTGTTAGCATCCCCATTTCAGAAATAAGCAGCAGCAGCAGAATCAAACCAACGAAATTTAACTACTTTGTTCCACATTAAATCCACATGCAAGGATGCACAAAGCCGTTTTATCTTATTTGGCAGTAAAGAAATAACTGAACTTTTGATAGAACCGAGTTCCAAAAAACAGACTGTGAAACTTTCCAGTGAAAATACAATGCATGTTTACACAGATATTGTAAACAGGGGTTTACTCCTAGCCAGGTAACTCTGACTAGAATTTCAGCCTCCATTCCTCTACTGATCTGGCTAAAACCGATATTTTCTCAGAACAAATGGGATCATTTAAAAGATATGCATGAGGAGTAGATTCCGCAGCTGGCACAGCCTCTAAGGTTCACTTTATTCTGTGGGGAATAAATCCCATTGACTCTGAATTTACTCTCAAGTAAATGAAGTAAAAAAAAAAGGCAACCTTAGGCTACAATCTTAGGCATTTCTGAATAGGAAAATCATTTTTTTCCCAGAAAGGGATAGTAGACTGAAATTGCATTTTTATCAATACCCAGACATGTTGCATTTTGAAGTTTGCACCCAAATCATGGAACTTACTTCCACATAAACATACTTCTGTTAATTGACTCTTCTCTGTGGAATTATAGTTACAATCATGCTTAACATTTAAAATTCAAATAAATTCCTTGCCTACCTGCCCGATTAAATATGTCGGAAAATAAAATGTAAAGATCTAGATATGATACAAAACCTCCTTTACAATATAGTCCCCCCCCCCCCCCCATTTGTGCAGAAACGGACAGCAATGGATTCCCACGTCTGGGAAACGAACGGTAAAAAACAAATAAACCGCATTTACATTTTCATAGTGCCTATTTCCCAGTGAATCTGCTTCAAAATTAGAGCCACTGAATTCAGTGGCATTTAATTCCAGCTCTGCGGCTGAGAACGGCAGCTTTAGCGTGGAATCTGCCGCTGGTCTACTTGGAAGGAACTGCCCAGGCCTCCCACCAGAAACAAACCTGCGGGCCCCCACTTCGGCCTCAGGCTCCGTTTCACAGGAATAATTCATTCCTTGTTTGGCACCCGATTCTCAGCAGTTTGGTTTACCTTTTTGGTGAAAGCCTTTTCCACAAAACTCGCAGACGAAAGGTTTGTAGCCTGCGTGGATCCGCGTGTGGGTGTTTAACGTGGAACTCCGGTTAAATGCTTTCCCGCACTGGTTGCACTTATGGGGCTTTTCCTGTGGGGAGAGAAACAACATCAAAAGCAGATCTACATCCAGATGCTCGCTTGGGAGAAAGGGGGCCACCCTGGGGCCTGGTCATCCCGCGGCTGTAGTGCACAGCAGAGCAACAACTGCGGGCTTGAAATCAACCGTTGGTTTCCTACCCAAAGGGCTCTTTTAACGGGGCCCCACCCTCTCAAAAAGGAAGCAAAGGGGAGGAGATGAGATGAGATGAGATGAGATGAGATGAGATGAGATGAGGCTGGCTCCGAAGGGGGAAAATCTGTGGTTACAGTGCAGTCTGGGTGATTTGGGAATCTCTCCACCAATGTGCGACTGAATTTATCCCCAAAGAGAATGAGGCCGAGTAGAGCCCCTGAGAGGTTACAAGGTTATGATGGACAGTGGCTTGTGCTTACAGGTGCGTGCATGCGTATGTGATGAAGAGGTGTCTGGCGCAGAGTTTCATTCACACAACACGGGAAAACCTAAAACCAGATGATTAAAACGAAGTGCTGTGTTTGTATCATCTGATAGCTGGAGAGAAACCATAGTGTGGCTTAGCTCACCTAACGCGTTTAGAGAAAGACTGGGTAGATTTCCCGAATGCGGGAACACCCCATCGGTTGTGCAAACGAAGGCCCTCATTTCAAACGAGGTCGTCTCTCAGGCTTGGAGACTGGGGACATTCTCCAGGGAAAAGGGGTGAGAATGAGGGACAACGAGGTAAGACAAGACAGACCCCCCCCCTTTCGCCTCTGCACACCTTCCCGCCTCTCTTCCGCTTTCCCCTCCCGTTTTCAGGAGAGGTGCGTAAAGCAGAGGGGAACGAGAGGGAGAATTGGGGGAGCCCCCAGAGCCCGGAGCGGGAAAGAAGGCGCAGGAAGGGCGGCGACTCCTGGCTGACAGCCTGGGGGTCTAGACCGGAGCCGGGCGAGGGACGCTTCGGCAGGGGATGTTTTGGGGTCGCCTCGCGGAGAGAGGCTGTAGACCGGAGCCGGCGTGGGCTCGCTACCTGGGTGTGGATGATCTTGTGGCGGCAAAGGGTGCTGGCCTGGCGGAATCCCTTGCCACAGACCTTGCAGATGAAGGGCCGGGCCCCCGTGTGCACCGGCATGTGGCGCGTCAGGTTGTAGTGCGCGTTGAAGACCTGCAAGAGAGAGCCGGCGCGATTAGACGGGGCGGCCTCCGCCGCTACTGCTCCGGGGCGGGGGAGGGCGCCGCGCACGCGGGTCACTTGCCTTGCCGCAGACCTCGCAGGTGAAGACCTTGGGCTTGGCGCTGGGCGAGCCGCGGCTGAAGTCGGCCGCCACCCCCTTGAAGGGCAGCTTCTCCGAGGCTAGGAGGTGAGCCGCGGCGGCGGCGGCGGCGGCAGCGGCGGCGGCGGCAGCGCTGTGCAGCTGGGCCTGTGCCAGGTCCTTGAAGGCCGCCTGCGAGTACTTATCCGGCCCGGACGGCAGCGCCTGGAGCTTGTTGCGTTCGGCCAGGTAGGTCTTGGGAGCCGTCGGGTCTTGCAGGGCAGGCGCCGGCAGCGACGAGCCCAGGAAATAGGAGGCCACCGGGTGCAGGCTCAGGCCCGGCGGCTGCGGCTGCGGCTCGGCCGCCCGGCTGAAGTAGCCCAGGGCGCCCAGGGCGTGGAAGGACGAGTGCTTGATCACCCGCGGCCGAACCAGCTTGTAATGGGGCGGCTGCTGTGGCAGGGCGAGGGGCGGCTCCGCGGCTTGGGGCTTCAGGCTGAGCGCGCAGCTCAGGGCGGACGAGGTGGAGGAAGAGGAGGAGGCCGGCTCCAAGGGGGCCTTTCTGGGCTCGGACCCCGCCTTGGCGAAGGGCTCGTAGGCCAGCGGCACGAAGGGGATCATGCAGGGGATGGAGGGGCCCAGACTGAGCGCCGGCTGCGGCTGCTGCTGCGGCGGCTTCAGATGCTCCGCCGCCGCCGCGGCTGCAGCCGCTTTGGGGGTCCCGTCTCCCGCTTGCAAGAAGTGGGGCAGCAGCGGCACGGCTTGGGGCTCCGGGCCCGTCCTGGCCATGATGCGCTCGATGGAGAAGGCCAGGGGCTTGGGCGCGCTCAGCACGCTGCCCCGCGCGACGGCCAGGCTCTTGGCCGCCGTCGGAGGGTGCTGCTGCTGGGGCTGCTGCTGCGGCGGCTGCTGCTGCTGCTGCTGCCGGCTCTTCTCCATGGCCGGCGTCTCGGTTGGGTCGGCGCGGTTCGGGATGCTTCGGCCCCCGCTGCGCCCGGTCACAGCGCGGCAAGCGGGGAGCCTCGCGCCGCTGCCGCCGCCGCCGCCGCCGCCACCCTGGAAGCCGACCTCAAGCCCTCCGAGGACGCTGCCGCCACCGGCGCCCTCCGCGTCTTCATCGCCAGCGGGACCAGGAGCTCCGGCGCGGTCTCCATCCCGACGGCCAGCGAACGCCGCCTGCCCGTCCCGACGGACTCGTGCCGGCCCATCGCCGCCGCCGGTGTGCTTCCTTGGCGGGGGATGCTGGTCCTCCCCTCCTCCTCTTCCTCTTCCTTGGCAGCGTCTCTCGCGGTTTCCCCCCCTCTCGATGGAAAGTGTTGGGTCAATAGCAGCAGCCACGATCCCGCCAATCGCTAACTTCCAAGGAGAGAAGGTAAACTAGATAATTGCTCAATTCGCGTCCAACAGGCACCAGGAGGAAGGGGAGAGAAGTTGAGCCCCCCTTCCCTACCCACCCCGGAGAGCCAGTGGCTCCTTTTCATTGGTGCCTGCGCCTCCCTCTGCCCTCCTCCCAGAGAGAAGGGGGGGCTCGTCTCGCCCGCCCCTCCCCCTCTCTAGATCGCCCCTGCTCTGGATCCCCCTCGCCTCGCCTTGCCTCGCCGCCAACCGTCTCTCGTCTCCAGGATCAATCTGCGGCCTCGGAGCCACAGCCCCCCCTCCCTCCATCCACTCCTGGTAATCCTCCTCCTCCTCCTCCCGCCTCCCCCATCAAAAGACCAAGGCCTCGCGCGACCCGGTCAGCGTCGGGAGAGGTCCCGTGGCGGACTGGCGCGGGCTTCTGGGCAGCGCCGAGCGAGCGAGCGAGGAGGGAAGTTGCGCTGCCTGCCCGTTGTCCCTTTCAGGGCGGGCGCACCTGGGAGCAAGCCTTGGCTGCTCCGCCGCTGCCTTGCTGGCTCGCCCGCTCGCTTCCCGTAGCGCTTCGGCGGGGCCCCTGGGACGGCGGCTGCCTGGCTGGCTCAGCTCGGTAGAAACACAGGCGGGCGGGGCGAGGCGAGGAGCGGGGACTGCCGGGCCCCACCAGCCATCCCACCCGCGAGGGATCGGACCCCTCGTGCCGAGCGCCCTTGACAGCAGAGTTGAGTGGGACAGGTCTAGGGGGATTGCCCCCTTGCACGCGAGGTGCTGCGCTTCCCTGCAGTGGCGCTGGTTTTCTGGTCTGAGTCCCCCCACACTTGGCGGTGCCTTGGCGCTGGTTGTCTGGACAGAAGCGCTCTTCTTTCCAGCATGCGGAAAGCGCTGATGGGGTATCCACAGCCTTGGGACGGGGCCCAAGAAGGTCCCCTGAAGTGCGGCCAGTTGAGTGCCAGCCTTTCAGCTCCGATGAGCCCTCCTTAGCACCTCCTGGCCCTTTCAGCCAGCCGCGCCAAGAGCTACATTGACCTACTGCAAGGAGAGGCAAGGGCCAAGAGGACCACGCCACTTCGGCCTAAAGGGGTCGAACTGCTGCAGGCATTTTGTCTTGTGAAAGGAGTGTTAGAGTCTCTCCAAAAAATGAATAAACCAATAACCCTCCTGGCCCCAAAGCAGAGAATTAAAAAAAAAAAGCAGCTGACGGGAAGACTAGGTTCCAGGCTATATTGGACGATTGTACTATTTACATTTCACAGTGCCTTTTAATGCAACCACAGGGGAAACTGTCGCTGCTCAAAATCAGTGTCTGTCATATCAACCCCGCTGCCTTGGCAGGCCACCTTTCCCTCCTCAGATCGAGCTTGTCCGCACCACCCTCTTTCTGCCCCCCACCTTTTTGCCACCCTCTCCTTGGACTTCAGCCTCCTGACAGGTGTCTCTTTTCCTGGAGGCAGCTCATGGGGGGGGGGGGTATTCACTGCGGGACCCTTTACAGGAGCTCTTCCCTGTAGCAGATGGGTTTGTGCTAACCTATAATTGTCACCCTCTCCAGAGGGGGTCGGATTCCCTCTTTAAGCACCCTGATGCAACAAGCCGGGGGGGGGGGCAAGGGCATCGATCGCGCGCCATGCGCTTCTGCCTGTACAGTGCCTGGCACACAATGCCTTGTGCTTACCTCCGCATCCCTTTATTCCAAGCACCTCTCCCTCCCCTGCAAAAAAAACACTGCATTCCTACTGAACTATGATTAGCTGAAGCACAGTTTACTCAAGTAATCCAATCTCAGGACAAGCTGAATTATGAACCGGTTCTTGCCTAGCGCAAAACGTGCATGGCCGGCAGTTGTGGGGAAAACACCGCCTGAAGCACCTGCATTAGGGCCGAGCAGTAGCAGCAGCAGCAGCAGCCATGGTCCCAGCCTCCCACGGTAACTATTTGCGGAGCTGTCCAAGTCTGCCTCTCCTTAAAGCCTTCAGAGCTGCCTCTTTGCTAGTCCTTTAGTCCTTTTTTCCCCCTTCTCAGAAAGGAAAGGTACCGGCCATGCGTGGAGCATGAATAATCCCTTCTCAAAGTCGATTTACTGGCTCTGCGGCTCTTAAGAAAATGCCTAAGGGGAAGAGTGGGGAATCACCAACCTCCCTCCCCACCCCCACCCCTTTCCTCATCAAAGAGGCAGTAAGGGGGCAGCAAAGAGGACATGGAAAATTGGCTGAGGGGGCAGAAAATTAGGAACAGCCCAGCCCATAGAAATCTGAAGCAGCTCCATTCCTGGCAAGCTAGACAGGCAGGTCCCACCTTTTTCCACAAGAAACAGAAGGCCTAAACTGCTTCCTCAAGTGCAGAGGAGGATCACTTTGACAGTTGGGACAGCAAGCACCTCTGCTGGATTTCTTTAAACAGGAAATTGTATTCAATTCAAGCACCCTTACTCCTGGATCCTATAGAATTGCTGCGGGTGTCAGAGGAAATGCGATTTGTCCCCATTGAAAAGCTCTGGGAAGTGTAAAGGCAAAGATCCCTGCTTGACTGCGGAGATGCCAATATTGTTGCTTGGGAAAAAAAAGTTGCCTTGGGATCAGAAGGAACTTTGAATGGCTGCTCTGCGCACAGTTCCACAGTTTGGCAGGCTCACATGCCTCAAAAGCCTTTGCTAAGAAACACTGCTCTGCTCCTCAGACTGTGGAAACAATAGCTAGAAATGTATGCTAGTAGTTTTGAGAGGGATACACCTGGAAAACCATGTTTAAAATTATGCTCCGGAGCCTAAAGTCTTCTAAAGTAAGCTTTGTTGAATTTGACCAGATACTCTTAGATCAGATTCCGAGCACTGAACTTTGGTAGAAAGTGTATTTCATTGTGCCCGTGGTGGGGTCCTTGGGTCTTTTCCACAAAGGGAATCAAGGGCAGTAACAGCAGGACCCAGGAAACTACACATTAGGCTAGTGTTTCTCAACCTTGGCAAGTTTAAAATGGGTGGGGAATTCTGGGAGTTGAAGTCAACCATCTTAAACTTGCCAAGGTTGAGAAACACTGCATTAGGCTATTATCTTTTAGCAAAACCTATTATGAGAACCTGTCCCAGTGATGTTAATTCATGGTTCACTGTGTGTCCAACGCAGAATATTGAATGAACTGAATCACTAAACCAGCATTCAGTTAACCATGGGTATGTATGTCACGCAAACCCAGCCTATGCATGCTTAGCTTATGAGAGCATTTACTCCACAGCTCAATAAACTGATAGAGGTGCATGAGAGAAACAAGCCTTTCCCCACTGCAGAATTAGCCAGATCCAGTTGGCCAGATCCAAAGCATCCTTTGTCACTGCCTTGTACTTGTGGGTGCTCCTTAAAGGAGCTGCTCTGGGCCTTGCAGGGTAGTCACATGGGCTGGGGAGAATAAGGATTAGACTTAAGGAGGCAGCAAAAAGTGTGACCTCATGCCCTTTAAGGGGCAGCTGAAGACATGGGGCGTGTGTGTCCAGAACACCCTCACCTGTTTTGGAACTGAATGCTGCACACTTCTGCTGTTAATCCCATCCTTGATTCAAAAGAAAACTAAACTGGCAGAATTGGCTGTCCCCCATTGTTGATCCCTCTTGTCTCTGTTGTTGCAGTTGCTTGACTTTCCTTCAAGGTAAGGGGTAACAAAAACTCACTGATTTTGCACACATTGGGGCTGACCTTGGATAGTGATGGAAGGGGGCTGGAGTGGGGAAAAAACATTCTTTTAACCCAGAGTTGCTCTTGAGTGAGATGGGCAGTGACTAAATTTGAGATATAAACATTTATATACCTAAGGAAAACTTAAAGATGCTCTCCATCTTCAGGCTGTGGATGGGATAGAGGCAATATCTTGGGCAGGAAAAAAAAAAGATGCTGCTGGAGTATGTTTGTGCTGTGGTCAGGTGAAAGCGGGGAAAAGTCCTTGAGGCAACATCGATTTGGCCTACAAACAAGGGAGGGTGTGGAGAAGGATTGCTTCACAGCTATCACCTCCACAAGAGAACCAGAGGTAGTCAGTTCTACTTCTGGGTGGGCAAATGAGGTGATTGGGTAAATTCTGGGTAGGAAAGCCAAGACCAGAGAGCTACTGCTAAATTCCAACTGGGGGGCAAATTGCATTCCTGTGTAGGTCCTGGTGCTCCGTACTGGAAAGTTCCTCTCTCGGCCAATTTGCCAACCATTCACACCATTCCGATGAGAGCGGCGCCACTATTCAGGTTTTCTTGGAAAATGAGATTTGGAATCAGGCTGCAGGCACACCTGCTGAACCTGTAGGCATCTCTTTGAAACCATGTCTTTTCTTGATCTATCCCGCTCCTTTTAAGGGGTTGTTGTGGACAGGTGCCATATCTGGGTGCACCAAATTATCACTTCCCTTTGGAAGCAGGAGCAGAGGCCAACCCTATGCCAAAACCTGCTGCTTTTGGCCCTTGACCCTTCAGTCTTAGGGCGCCACCAGCCCTCTTTGATGGATGAACACATCTCCTCATAAATAAGGTTTAACCCTAGGTTAGTAGATATAGGATCTGAATGATAGATCTCTTTTGATGGGCACAAAAGTTCCAGGCCACCATATGCTAAGGATCACTGATTATCCAGCCACGGGCACGTCGTTTTATATGTGCTGGATAGGAAAAGGAAGGGAAGATCCATAAAGCTAACATTTTTGGGAGAGCTTTTTGTGCTCCTCCGTCCCACTCCTCCACGCAGCCCTTACAACTAAGAAACCGATCCCGAAGAGCTCAGTGAGTGAATCGCGCTTTCAGCGGCAGCCGTCTCTCAAGATGCTAGCGCGCGACTGCGTGGTCTCTTTCCTGCTACTGAACGCTTGTCTCATTTCTTGGAGGAAGATGAAGATCTTTCTCCCTGCCGACCCATCTCCTCGCGTCGGGATTCAACGGTGAAGAGACTCCACGCCCCCAGTTCCTTTGCTCCGCTCCCGCTTTCTCAGTCTCGCCCTGCGACGTCTGATTCCTGCTCCTCCAGAGGTCGAGACGGCACGCCGTCCTGCTGCCTTGTTGTTACGGGCGTTCAACTCGCTTCCTCGGAAAAGTAGCGTGTTCTTTCTCGTTCTCTTCTCGGGGTAGGCCTGACCTTGCCCTCTTCCGATGTTGAGGCGCCGAGGACTCCTCACGTGCTGCCAGCCGCCTCAAGAAGGCGCGCGGGGTCTTCCGCCCCCCCCCCCCGCCCCGCCACTTTGATTTCTTCGAAGCGCTGGGACGAATAGGATGGCAGCCTCGCCAGGAAGGATCGCGGGCGTCCAGCTGGTGGCTTGTTTGTCGGTCACGGTGAAAGGCGCTTGTGGCGAGCCAACGCCATTCTGCTTAGGGGAAAAACACCATCCCCAGGACTCCCCACCAACAAAAGAATCCGCGAGGAAGCCCGTTGCTTCTCTGCGGAGCAGTCTTTATGGCCGTGAAGGGGCTCAGCCCGGACCCTGAAGCTCCCCGAGACTCCGCCTGCTCAGTTGGGGAGCAGGTGGGGAAGGAGAGCGGGCCGCAGACTTGATAAGGAGCAGCAAAAGGTGGAGGAAACAGCAACCGTGTCGCAGCGCGCGCGCGCGCCCGTCTTGCCAAAGGCCGGCCACCTTTCGAAGAGCTCCTCCAAACTCCAGAAGAGGGCCGGGGCTCCCTTGCCCCGCCCGTGCCGCTGCTTCTCCTCGCCCTCGGTTGGCTTCCGGCAGGGCTTGCACAGCGCATCCCGCGCATCCCGCGCTTTCAGCGGGAACCGCTCACCGCGCTGATCGAGCTGGGTTCGGCGCGCCTTCTCCAGCGGCCGTTGCTCCCGCGGCAGCGTCGTGGCCTGCCTGCCTCGAGGACACTGGGCAATCCGAAGCAGCCCTTAAATTAGTCTTCTGAGGCGCACGAAAGTTAGTCGAAAATCATAAGATAGGGAAGGGAAGAAGAAAAAAAAAGCAGCGACAGAAAACCTCTTCCTGGATAAACCCTCTCCCAAACGCGCTGCTTATTGAATTAAAACGCCGTAGCTGGCCGCTTCCCAATTTAGCCCGAGCACTGAGGCTGCAGAAACTGGACGCCTTTGGGGAGCGAAGATCATTCCACTTGGCACATCTTGCTTCCGATTCTCATGAACGAGCCCAGTTGTGGCTGCCTTCCCTCAAAATTGTTTAACTTTGCTCTGGAGAGGATGGGACGCCGAAAGACCCCCCCCCCCTTCAAGTTAGCCAAGGCGCTTTGCAGATGTTGCCCCTATATAGCTACTGAGGGGGCCAGGGAAGACCCAGTAACAACAGGCCGAGTTCACCTTGTTTAAAGCTAGTTTGCTGAACCATGGAGCACTGAATAAACCATTATTGGCTGGGTTTATACACCGCAGAGACTGAGTTCAGAGTCTTTTATGTAATTTTGGGCTTGGGGGCCAGGTTCCTAACATGGCTTCTGTATGCACACGCCAGTGTGCCCACACTTTCCTTATGGGGACACCAGACACGGCAACCAAATCTTAATAAAACATTTAATAATATTTATTTAAATTTTATTAAAAGCACAGGATCACCCTCAAATATCACGTTATATCCAAGGATGCTGGGCTGCCCCACAGGTACTCAAAAATCACCCTGGCGGCTGGAGGAGGGGGTGGAAATGCTCACCGCTTCCTTTAGATTTATGTCCGCCCCAGGAACTGGCCGGTTAGTGCCTGCCCACGCCTCCCACCCAGGCTAGCCACTTTGTGAATTGCCTCCTTCGGCACCTGCTCCGATTCCTAATGTTCCAAACAAGGCCCAGAGTTGGGCACTCCTGGCTACAAGGCTTAGATGTGAAGCAGCCTCTCAGGCTAGCCTAGAGTGGTAACAGTTGAAAACAAGGGACACCTGTTTTATGGGCTTCGTTCACACCGCCATTTTGAGGATTTCGCCCATACCCTGCTGACACTCGATAGCGATTACTCTAGATCAGTGTTTCTCAACCTTGGGAGCTTTAAGATGTGTGGACTTCAACTCCCAGAATTCCCCAGCCAGCATGGCTGGCTGGGGAATTCTGGGAGTTGAAGTCCACACATCTTAAAGTTCCCAAGGTTGAGAAACACTGATCTAGATCAAGTCCGCAACTATCTGCCTATATAACAATCAAGCTCGGAGAGCACCCAGGACTCCACAGCTCAACTCTGAGCTACGGACATTCTCTTCTACTGGATAAAGAGAACTGCGCGGCAGCCCAGCATAAACATCGGACGAAAGTGAAGCCCTTGCTTGATCCAGCCTGGCACCTGGGGAGGGAGGAATTCAGCCACGGCCGGACCTGCAACGCGGGGGCTGCAGCAGAAGACAGAGCACTGTCGAACAGCGACTCCTCAGCGGCCCTTTGCCAACCTGACGCGCTACACCACAACTCCCCTCACCCCAGCCAGCCCGGCGGGGAAAAGAGCTGCCCTCTTTCAGCCACGCCCTCTGGCCACGCCCACTTGCCCGAAAAGACACCGTTCCTTGGGGGTGGGCGGGGCTGGCCGGCCGACAGGTTTTGTTTATCGCGGTTTATTAGCAGCGTCTTCTCGTTGGGGCTTCGTGGCTATTGGCTCAGCTCCTGCACAGGCTGTCTGGATCCCGTCTGACTAGCAGCGCTTGCCGCCCCTACCAGCGACTCCCAGCTTGGCAGTGTCTTCACGTTTCCTCGTTTGCACTCTGGAGTAGAGGTTTCATCTGGTGCTTTGAATGCCAGAGAGTTGGAAGCAACCGGACTCGGACGAGAAGCCCTGTTCTGCGGGGCCGCTGGATCCTGGAGGCTTTCCTTAGAAAAAAAGCGAACCCTTCAGCGTGGCTGTGATGGGGTATCAATCAGCAGCAGTTACGGCGTACCTCTCGTCCCGTTATTTTGTTGTTGGCTTGTCTTTAAACGCGTCAAGTTTCAAAGCCCAATAAAGCAATTGGTTTGGGCTGGGAGAGCTCGGAGGAAGTAGCTGAATGGGGGGGAGGGGGTCTGAATGAGGTGAGCGCGAGAAATTAAAACAGACTTGATCCCATCCCACATCTCCAAAGGCTGTAATACTAACCCATGGCCTCCCCTTTCTTCCCACAAGGGGACAGTGAACTGTTTTTGAAGGGGCAGTTTTAAATTCATGTTACTTGACTTCTCTTGGAATGGGGATCCTATTCGTGCTGTCTAACCCTAGCTATTTAATCCATCCTCCCTTGCTTTTTCCATACCTCTTATCCAGGTTAGTAAAGTGGGACAGATTAAAAATTGTTCCGTGCATGACAAGGAGCCACCTGTCTTCTAATTTGTCACCTCTGTGTTTAATGATTCTATGACTGACAGTGATGCTTCCCCCCCTCCCCCCCCCCCATCTAAATCAGTTCTTGGCTGACGTTGCCAAGGTTGAAAAACCTAAATGGTGGCCTTGGAAGGAAGGATGGATGCAGGAAGGAGTAGGGTAAATTCAAGGGTCTGAGACTCCCGTTGAACTCTTAACAGTGCCAGCCAATCTGACCAGTGTTTGGGGCTAATGTGTTGCCTTCAAAGTCCCTTGCTACCTTACATCTTCCACGTGGTACTTTTTCCTTTGCATACTGAAGTGGAACGAGGAACCGTGAGAAAACCAAGTGGACGTGCCGCTGCCATTCCCTGCCTCTTTGTAGGCATAAATGGACAGCAATAAAGGCTGTCTACTGCGGGATAGTTGAAGTATCTGATTCAGGTGGTCTCTACCCTCAGGCATTTGTAAAGCGTAGGCATGGCAGTGGGGGAAGTGTCCAGAGCTTTCTTGTCCAAACTCAGAAATCCCTTCTGTAACATGGGCTTCTCATGCTGTGAAACATGCCCTCTTGGGAGTTGTGCTTGGGAACTAGACTTTCTGCTTTTAGAATATGAATCAAGACCTTCCACTTTAGCCCACCTTTTGAGTTGGAGTTGGATAATATTAACAACAATAACAACAAATTTTATCTTTTATTGCTAGCTGTCTTATATGCCCCATCGGTAACAGATACAATATAAAGCAGTCAAATATCTAGGCAAATAAATTTCAACTTTGCTTAGAAGGTTGTAGAATTTACTTTAGAAACACAGCACAAAAGTAGCTCAGTTAAATCTTCACTTGTTGCAGAACAGTGATGTTGACAGTTCCTTGGAGCTTATCCTGGATATAGAGGTAGATTCTCTCTCACAGTTTAAAACTATCAGAAAAGCAATATGACCTTTTAAAAAATAATTATTGCGGTGAAAAACAAAATGATTGCTTTTGCAGGTGAGATGGCTTCTTGGAGCCCCTTGTAAAAATCCATTTGAAATTTTTGTCTAATAGTGTCCATTGGACAAGCTGACAAGCATTGGACTGTTACTCTTTGTCAGAGAACAGAAGGGAATATTCTGAAATGGATGAATATTTAGACGCTTCTCTGGGCTGGTGCAATGCTATCCCCAAGTTGCAGGAAATAAAGTTCATGTATGTTTTAAGCCTTTTTTGTAAGTGAATGAGGGCAGGATCCACACACAGTTTAAACAAGCCTACTGCATTTGAAATGACATACGGTTTATTCAGAGTATATTCAGGAGCCTCCACAGGGAGGCCACTTCCATTATCCATATGGTGCCTCTCTACACCAGCACAGTAAAGCCTTTTGAGCCTCACACCATTTGAATGAATGCATAGATTTTTTTTTTTAAAAAATATGGAATATAAAGCAGGAGAAAGGAACTGTAGAACTGATTGTATACGTTAACCAAATGTATGATTTATAAATACACAAATTATAAACATGCTGTCACTATCATGGATGGAAACACTTCCTGCTGGGACTGAAGCAAACTGTGAATTAATTTAAGCAGTTTATGCATTTGTAACTTAAAAAAACCAAGTTGAACATCAGAATTTTAATCAAGTTGTTTAGTGAGCCTCTCTTGGATGTTCTTTTCTTTTGATGTATCCTCATTAGCTCCTAAAAAAGCCATCATACCGGAAAGTAACATCTATATTCTGAGCAAAATTTAGGCAGACTAGGATTGTATCTAACCTGTGTTCTATCCTGTGGCCAACACACAAACACAGGCTGAGGTGGAGCCTCTGAAGACAGCAAAAGGAATCAAGAAATAGGCATGATTACCTCCTGGAATAGAAAATCTTTTCCTTTTGGTGGGGGGACATCTTTTGAGAACAGTGAACTTCATTTAAGAAAGCATTGAGAAGGAGAAACTAAACCGAGGTAAACAGACAGATGTTTCCTCTCCACCCTGTTTGTGCAGACAGTACGCCTGAACAGAACATTTCTTGGGCACCCATCCGCTTCCTAAATAGCTGTATTTTAAGTTCTTTGGGGAATGAGTGCCACTTCTAGGGGGATCCAGGTCCTGTTGAAGGGCAACTTGTTTGCCAGTGCTCGGCATAGTTTACACGAGTGCTTAAAAACAAAACAAAATGAAACCCGCTTGAAAGCTCGCTACTTTTCAAACCTTCAGTCCTTTGTCCTTACAGAACAGCCGTGAAGTTGCATGACCTGCATTTGCAAAGAATCGTCAATATAAGCAACAGAGATTCTGAATTGTTCAAGGAATTCATTGGAGTAAAACACTTCACTACTAAATTAAGGCCAGACATTTAGGGTCAATGGGAACATAAGTAATGTTCCCTCCCCTCCTTCCCACACAGCACTTCTTTGAGTAATACTGTTCCTGATGTCTTTGGAGCCATTCAAATTGTCTTTAATAGGGGAAAATGCATGCATTTGACTTGAAGATGTGTGCATGTATACACACACACGTACGCATATAGAAAACATGTATATTCTGTTTGGCATCTTCCATTTTTGTATTCTCATAAATAAATATAAGGTGTTTTCTTATAGACAGTTCTTTGTATAAAACAACTAATCACATGCAGTTTTTAAATTTTGACACCCTCTCCCTGCTAACACAGGTCAAATTGTTTTAAATACTGCAAACATCTTTTAATTTCAGAGTTTTATGCAAATATGGGCTAGATACAGAGGTGACAGTGATGACAAAAAGGTTCTTACTGCTTGTATGTTTTCACAGAGACACAGAAGTACTCAGGGCAAGCTTCCTGACATCCCACAAGATAAGAGTTGTTTTTTTTTTTATGTGCAAAAGATGAAGATATAACACTTCACATTTCATTTTCTGTGTATTTTCCCAGCAGTGCTTGAATTTCTCCTGCCTTTGTATGTAGCAAAATCAAAACACTAGGATACAAGAGTAAGATTTTTAATGTTTCACCTGATAATGAAGGAGCAAAAATACAACTTTCTCAGAAAACAAAACCACAGTAGCGTCAAAGCATAGAAAATACAGGTAGGGTTTCGATCTTTGCAAAGTGCCACAGTGTTGGCTCTGAACAACGAAATGGAAGAATTTCCAAGAATGGCTGCCAAAAGGGTTTGGTGGTGTGCGCAGTTTCCGTTCTGCACAGGGGCATGCTGTACTGAGGGTATGGTAAGAGACTGCAGCGATACAAACAAAAGGAAATGAATTGCAAGGGGAGCGCTGGCTCCTTACTGGCATTCTCACAGTACAAAGCAAAGCCACATGGCAAAATATGCAAAATCTACTGATGTCAGAACGTCCTTGGCATGAACACCACCCTTTGCCATCTCCCTTCCTACGTTATTTTTCAGAAGCCATTTTTTTTCTTTCCTTCAAATGGGAGGAGCTCACATTGTAGTACCGGGGCATTAAGGCAAAACATACACTGAAACATGAAGACACGTTATGAAACAAATACTTGGGAGAGACATAAAACATCAGCCTTCTTCTTCATCACTGTCTTTCATGGTGATGCCCTGCAGTCCACTACCATCAGATACAGAAACGGTGGCTTCTTCTACTGTGAGACGGCTATGAACTGTATCGTACGTTTTACTGTTTAGGGTTCCTTCCAGCACACCCTGTAACCGAAAGTCTCGATAGGTCTTCTGTAGCAAAAAACAAAAGAAAACAAAACAACCCCCCCCCCCAAGATTAAGAATGACTATTATAGAAGATACAACCTATTGACTAAATATTGTATTCAATAAAAAAATATGTTGGGAACGGTTCTACCAGCAGAGGAAAAAATGAAAGGCATGAGCTTATTGATCATAAATGTCACATTGTGGACTGTGCATGTTAATCAATTGTTACATGCAGCAAAAGAAAAGCATATAGAGGTACTGGGCTAGTAGCCTTGTACAAAAGGAGCATTTTAAAACCATAAATTGTTACAATAGACGCTTTAAAACGGCGTTAGTTTTCTTATTTTAGCTTTTGGATCTTGGATAGTTTCATGTTCTTTAGATACTTGCTGGGCTGCTTATTCTGTACTCAGGATATTCTTCACGATCACCCCAACTGGATTAACATCATTTTTTTTTAAGTTTCTGGGCCACTGCAAGCCTCCTCAGGTCCACAGAGGTATGGCAAGCTGACCCACAGCTGCTGTCTGCAGCAGAATTCTCAGGCATATCAAAGTCAGTGTAAATTCCCCAACATGGTCCTGAACTGAATCACAAGTTCAGTTTGACAGACACTGTGTGAATTCTTCAGCTGATCACATTGATCACAGGCTTACAGTTAAGCTCTTTTTCACCATTTCTGTAGAATATTTGTACACATCAAATCAAATTGAATAAAAGCATAGTATAAAATAATGCAAGACTTTCCTACCAATTTTTAAATTCCCTTGCATTCACATGTAAGTGCAGATGTCAGAAGCCTCACAATCAATTGCTGTAAGTGTCTTGCAGCTTCTTACAGCAGACAGAAATTACAGGTGGAAGTATTTTGCCATTAACGTCTTGAAATTGTGGGATCTGCTTACTGTCAGCCCCCATTTGTGCAGTGCACCATGATCACCAGATGAGTAGCCCAACAGATTCTGATGACCCTTTAACTACACACTTACATAAATGGTTACTCATTAAGTGGCCTTTTGAGGTCAGTTTCTGTTCTGCAGTATTTTAGCCTAGAGAACCAAGGCTGGCTCCTCAGAAGACTTTTTCTTGATTTACTAAGAACAGTTTCAGTGGGTAGTTGACTATGTTAGAACCAAATGTAGCTATGCATTAGGTTTACATTATATCCCTATTTTAGAAACATCACTAAAAGTGTTCCCTGTACCAGGTGGTAGTTTTTGATAATGAGAAGAATAATTTGTTGTCGTTGCTTCTGTTTTCAATACTGCAGTGCAATCACATTCTACTCTTATTTACCTTTACTATTTTGATGAGAGTCTTCAGCTGGTAGATATGAAGCTGGAGATCTAATCTATCAGCCAGCCACACACATATGACTTTCATGGAGCTGCTGTACCACTGCTGCAAAACAGAAGGGGGAGAAAAAAAATCCAGTCCAATTTTACAGAATTGGCGATGAGAGGTAAATGGAGCACTTAGAAATAGCTACAAATCAGCACTTGAATTCAATAATGCCTTAATTTCTGTTAATAAAATAGCAAGTGTTGTTGCTAGGAAATCGGTTAACTGGACCTCAGTTGGTCTTGATATGCATTAGCATGAGCAAAAAACTGCTCAGAGCTGCATCTCATACATGTGCAAGAGTTTTTCATCCTTTGCTACCCATAAGCAGAAAATAATAATAGTTATAGATTTATAACGTATGTCAGAAAGCCTCAAAGTGGAGCATAGAATTAAAAACATTATACAAATACAAGCTAAGTACTAAAATACTAATTCATTGAGGAAATATACAGATAAGAACATTCTAACTACCCATCATCACTTGAGCAAAATTACAAATTGCCCGGGCCTCTGGTGAGTTTGAAAAGCCAAGCTTTTAAAGCTATTCTAAAGGACAAGAGGGTCAGGGCCAGATGGACATGGGAGGGGGGTGGGGAATGATATTAAACACTATTAAATGCACACGCCCCTGAAATAACTATTGAAACAGTAGGTGGAGGGAGATGTTATAGAAAGGAAAAAAAAACCCCAAAACAAAAAGGTAAGCTCTGCAAAATTAATTTAGGAAATCCTTTCAAAATCAACTGCTATTGCTGTCTCCCTATTCCCTGTCCATATTTGTGCCCATCACAATTTTTTAAAATTTTAGGTCCTGGAGTAAGGGAAAATTGTCTCGCCAGGTTTACATAGCTTTTGATGTATATGAGGCCAAAGCATGCCTAGGAGAAAAGGTTAGTCAAAATCAGAGCTTAGGTTTGTGACCTTTCTTATATTCCTCTTCAATAAGCTGTTAAAAGACACATTTTAGGGATAATTCATAACTGGAGAAAGTTAGTATTAAGTATGAGGTTTTACAGTGGGTATCACAGAGAAGAAATCATTCCACAGGATGGGTATCACTGAAGAAGTTGCTACCAAGCAGGAGTTTGTACTCTTGAGGGTTGGGAAAGGCTGCATGATTCTAGATAAAGAGATTTGGGTTCCCCGTTGACTTCAAAGAGTTTTACTTATGCCATCGTTTTTCTTTGTCAAGTGCTATGTTGTTCATGTACTGGATCTGATGTCAGATCTAGCATGACCTCCAATCAACCTAGCATGGACCTCTTCTCCCATCGTGCTTCAGGTTCTCTTTTATTTTTCCTTTCTTTCCTGTTGCCTTAGTTGGCAGTGTAATTGTGCTAGTTTTAAGTATTAACATTAGTCATGTTATGTGGCTTCACACACTATTGATGCTAATCTATGCAATAGGTTTATAGTGAAAATCTTAAAATATTTTTTAAAAGGATAACAACCTCTTAAAATGTATTTCTGAAAGTCTTATTCATATACACACACATACATACATACGTGTGTGTGTAAGTAATTCTGAATTTTAACCCATGGTTAACAGGTGGCATTCAGTGAATCTTGTCAGGCACATTAAGATGAGTATCATGTAGCTTAACAGATGGCATCTGAGTCAATTCACTTGTGGTGATAAATTCACACTCACCTGATAAATCTCTTAATTGCCATTTGTTCTTTTGTATCTATTCATTGTTACATGCAATATGATAGGTCCAATCTGTTCTCTTATCAACCAGACTTTTAGACAAATTAACCTCAGAGGTACCCAACATGATTTGGTGCTGAGTTCTAAGGAAAGACCAAGACCCTCAATAGAGAAGGGGGAGCTCACCAGTTATGCAAAGGAGACCGGGCATCATCAAACAATGAGTCAAGAGCCAAAGTGATGCCTCTTGCATAAATGAGCAAACCGCAGTTACTATGACAAGTGCTTCAATTTGTAATTCTATGAAAGGAGATTAATAGGGTTGCATGAAGAGACCAGAACCTTGACCACACAACTGCCATGTGTTCCACACACACAAAAAGACGGGGCTGAGCTTCTCTCCTGTCCAAACATTCAAGACACTAAAAATATGGAGAAGATAACTGGAAGACTTAATTTAGTTTAGAAGTTGAAATCTACCATTTTCCTTCATTGTCCATGGCTACTTATAATGGGATGGAAAGAGATAGGTCTTAATTGTAAATAATTTGCACACCATTTTAATATTCATCATGTAATATTAATTCTTAATGCTTTTCTGCAGTATTCAACATCTTCCAAAGTTCTTTTTCATATAAAATGGATGCTTGTATGACAGTTAAAAAAAATTGCCCAGAGTTCCTAGCAAACATGCATTAGTATATTCTTTTAAGCAAGAATGTGGATAAAGATGATAGCACTCATGTGCTTCTTACATGATAGCCAGAGTAAGTAGCTGGAACTTCTTTTTGAACATTTTTCCTAACTAACAAAATTGAGTTAGGAAAGCCATAATAAATGGTATATACAGTTTGATTTCAAGTTAATACAATCTTGGGATTGCATAACAGGACACTGAAAGTAATGGGAAAAGCAACTAACTGTGTTTGTTCTAGGAGGTATATCGTGTTCCCATAACAAATCCTTCCTCTCAAGAATTTTGATCCAACTTAGTATATGAAAGAGCATTACAAAGTAGATGATGCCATATCTCTCATCCTTCTAGTGAACCAGAGGACCCACATCTCTTTATAATGGTAGCTTGTAAAGAAAAATATTTAGTGGGATAGTCACTATTCAAATTAAAGAGGGGAAGGAATCCTGGATGAAGTTTACCAGCCTTCTGCCTCTCCCTCCCTAATTTTAGCCAAATCATCCCCTTCTAAGACCTCTAAAATCACAATAGCTAAGGGGGCAGACACAAAAAGAGAAGGGCACTGGCCTCCTGTGCAACATGAACAAAGCGATTTCTTCATTAGGTCCAAGCAATGTTGACAGGCAGTATGTAATCTTCTGGTGTTTTTAAGACAAAGGTCTTTTAATATTAGTGAATTCTGTCTGCTAGATATCAAAGTTCCCTAAATTACCCCCCAGGCATGGCAAAGCATTTGAATACTTTTTTTCAGTCTCCACCCACTGCACTAGAATCATATTCTCCTGAGCCTGATGGGCAAAAAAATTGAAAAAGCATTATAATGCACCCTGATGTCAAGCCTATGGCATTATTGTTATGGGATGTTGTGGTCTACACAAGAATAAAAACAGAATGTGTATATTCTCTATATTTTTTCACACTGGTGCCTGACAGCAGCCAACCATTTAAAAATAAAATGGGTTCTACCCCTCCTTCTCTTGCTAGTGCAGTCAGCTCCTGTAAGGGCATGTATTACTCACTTCATTTTCCCTTGAAATATCTCTTTTGAAGTTCTTTTTTTTTTTAAAGAGAGGAAAAAGGAAAGGCTAGGGTTGACTCTGCAAGACCCCTGTATTTATTCACACTTATTGTGCATGACTGTAGACTGGTAAATCATATTAGCAGCCCGTCTCCCCATCAAGCTGCTACTTGCTTTTCAGCCCTGGGAAGGTTCAACAAATCAACAGGAGCACGGAAAACAGAACATCAGTCTAATCTAGTGTTTAAGGTGAAGTTTTCAAACCCAATCTAAGAAGATCTTTAGAGCAAGTAACAAGCTGAAGGGCTCAGAAGGTGGTATTGACAATGAAAGAGTGTTGAAATATTGAGAAGCGCAGCACTTGTGCATTTTTAATAACAAGAGGGTCAACAAGGACACAGCCCCCTCCGTGCCAATAGTTGCCACCGCCTATGGAAATTGCCACGCCAGAGCCATAAACGCTTTCAGTTCATCAGCCGTCTTAAACACCCTAAACCTCCTCAGTGGACCTTTAGTCTTGAATTAACAAACCAAAGCAATGAAAGAGGGTGCAGACTGAATGGCTGGCATTGATCCCCAACTGTGTTCAGCACTGCTACAAGCCCTGAAAAACTCTCTCTATTGTCAATAGAAATTGACAAACCCTCCTCTCCTAAATAGTACAGCTGAGCCAGGCTAGATCCACGCAGCTGTAAAGGGCTCCACTCTCAGGGTCCAGGAACACTAACAATAGAACAAGCATGAGCTCTTTGTCAGCTGCAGACTCGGCAATTTTCTAACAAGGATTAAAGTTGTTTCTCGGCAGTGTTAGTGAAAAGAGATTTAGCAACATACCGAGCTTTCTTCAGGCAAGTTAAAGAGAAGTAGTTAAGGAATTTCATTATTCTGTTGACTATTGGAAAATACAAAACAAATATGTTCAATATTCACAATCCTTATCTCCCTGTTTTCCCTCAACTCTTTATAACATTTTGAGAGCGATTAATTAGATGTAGTAACTTGTCTCTTGAAACCATGCACTCCAGATTTCCCCCCCTCTCTTTTCTTTCTTTTCTTTTCTTTTTTTTTTTTAAAGATGCAGCTGTTTGCTACCTGGAATGAAGACTCAACATGTAGTAATACACAAAGCGGCAGTCCATTCAGCTCTGATATTTCTATATCTGAATCACTAGACCACATACAGTTTTTCTTTAGGTTGGTTCTTCTGGCAACTGTCACTGACAGAATGTGTTTTTTGATGAAGAAGGGGCAAGAAACGGTAGCTTTGTTTAGGACGGATCAGCATTTTTGTCCCTATGTTAGGGCACAAAGCCGCAATGCTAAAATTAACAGAGGAACCCAACAGTAGCACCCAATTTTATAGTTGATCGAGTAACTAGGAACTGCTATTGTAAAAATCCGAATAGATTTCATTAGCGACATTAGATACACTCATAACAAAGGCAAAAACTATTTATTCCTCTGACATACCTGCTGATTAAAATAGGAAAAGCATAAATACTATGTTGATAAATACAGGACTTTGCCCTTTTTGATGCTAGAACATTTTCTAGCACCTCACCCCTGGACAAAACTCAGCACTGATCAGAAGTTAAGGACATATTCAAACAATCTGAAAGGACTCTTTATAACAAGGTGATTTAATCCAAGGCAGGTAGGAAAGAAAAATAAAATAGTACTTAAGCAGACAGAGCTGGAAACAACCAACTAAAATGTCAAAAACCGCAGCAGCACAATTTGTATTATTTACAGAATTTTATATTACATACGGTCCCTGCAAAAAATAACAGCAAAGCAGTCTGTACTTTATGGAAAAATATATATATTTTTAAAAGCCCCTATTTATACATATAACTCTCCTCCCAGTGTATTTTCAGCAACCATGTGTTAAGGGGAATGTGACTGACCAAAATAATTACATGGAAACATCTCATGGCATACATAAATCTACACTGTCATCGCTCACCATTTAAGTTTCTTTCATATATTTGTGAGCTTTAATTACCTTTGCAGAATTAAATGTTTTCAAACATAAGCAACATAGATGCATAAAAATGCCTCCAAATCTGACTTCAAATGAAAAGAAGATGTAATTTGAAAGATTATCCCAGAACATTTCAGATGCTTAAATATTTACATTTTGGCAGAACATTATGGACCAAACATGATGAGACAGTCAATTGTATACAAGTGTGTCAGCTGGCCATGCATACAATATCAGAGCAAATGACCGTATATACATTTGGGTGTTCTTCATTATCCATATGCAGTTCAAAATTAACATCCTATTAAGCTTCCTTACTTTCCTTAAATTTTGACTTTTATCATTGAAACCACCTATTAACTGAATGCAATCTTCTATTATGGCAGGTTCACCCCACTAATTATCATAGATTTATAGTTTCCTAGTCTCTGTCAATGCACTTGAAATGAATGTTGGCTAAAAGCAATTCTGCTTTTGTTTGTGTGCAGTGCTAGATCACATTGGTAAAGCTCTGCATTTGTGTCAGAATTAATTTCAGGCAATTATTCTGTGTGTTTGTAACTACATTAGTATCAGGACAGGAGCACTGCTGTTGTGTCTGCGTGTATGGGACAGATGATCCCCCTGCAGAACAGTAACCCTCTAACCATATTATGATGTGAAGTTGCTAAATATTTTAAATCATGGTTATGAAATCCACATGCTTCATCTTGGATTTTCAAGGCAGATGGCTGAAGCGCTGAAGAGCAGGGAAACCAGACTGAGAGGAACGTCTTGTGCATTTGCTCAGGTTCTTGACCTTTCCTCCCTCAGGTTATTATGGTTTCAGCCAATAACAATACTTCATAGCCTCAGAAGCAAAGGAATTGGTGGGGATGGCATTTATTCCTCGGCAGCTATAGTGGGGGCAAAAAAGATTTTGCCTTGAAGCCAAACTATGCTGACAGCTCTTTTCAGGATAGTTGCTTGGAGCCCACTGGTTATGTAGTCCATTCAAAACATTTCCAAACGATCTCCTTCTGCTTCACAATGAAAACATTTAAGTGGCCGTTTACCATTAAATGTGCATACTCTTTATTAAAAACACAGTCAATTGACTGTAAAACTCGGGAGTTCCACTACATATATGGAGCTCCAGCATGAGATTTTCCTATATATGCGTGACAACAGTCTTCAACACAGATGCTGTGGGGCTCATATAGAAATTTGGGCACTGGACTTTGCATATGCAGGGATGTCTAATCAGAGTTCTAATACATTGTTTTGCATACCTCCTTTCCTTGACCGTTTGCTTTCCAGTCTAATTTGTTTTATTTCAGAATAAGACCTCACTGGAGAACTTCACTTGAGTTAGCAGATAGCAAGGAAGGAGGCAGTACTGTTTTTAAAATCAGAATCATATCCCAAACCAGCAAAAGTAGTCCTGAATTTGAGAGCTGCTCCTTGAGCTAGCCCCACTACCGATACAGAATCTAGGACAGCATCAAATTGGTAAGGGCGTCTGTTAACCTCTCATATACTTCAAAAATGGGGTTAGCCTACACTAGGACATTTTGTTTTAGCCCTCTTCTGAAATACTTTTCAACTTTAGGGAAATTCAAAATAGCAGCCTCTATAAAAATTATCTCCCTTTTATACGATTCCCTTTCTGTGCATAGTTGCTGAATTTAGGCACCCCACCCCTTTAGAGTAGACAGCTCATTGCACCAGCACCAGAGGCTGAAATAGCCATGTTAAAAATATAAAGTCACTAATATTAATCCTTCAAAGCAAGCTCATGTTTGCATGGTCAACTACAACTAAAATATATTCAGTTAGTCTATGATGAGAACCCCCCCACTGCACAATATCTGAATATTTGTAAACATATTTCATAATTTTTCAGATCAGTTTCACTCTTGACCATTTGAATCCATCGGAATTAAGGGAATCACAGACTACCTACAGACATTTGCTGTCTTCCTCTGCTCCAGAATGTAAACTCCTTGTCTTTCCTTGATTACTATGAAACACGCCAGAGAAAGAAGCTCAACAGAATTAAAATAAATTAACTGAGAGACAGCTACAGAAGTTACTATTTTTTTCTAAAAAAATGGCAGCATTTCATTTTCTATAAGAAAATTGAGCAGACAGGACAACGAAGAGGAAAACAAAAGCTTATACTCGCTTTCGTGGTTCTGTGGCAACCTCTTTTTCCATTGTTAAGACCTGTAAAAGTATTACAATATAACTTCATCCTGTAACTGAGTACCTGCCAGGTATAATTTCCTGTAAGCAGCAGTTCCCAATCTTTTCTTTTAGGAGAACTGGTACACCATTACTGAAAAATTTGAAGGGCATCATTAGAAGCCACTGGTTGGCAATGCTACACCTGCAGACACGGCACGCATGACCCCTCTGCCTAATGTCTGCAGAGCCCCAACTTAAAGGGTCATTAATTTTAAAATTCATTTTCATGGCCCAAATAAAGAATGCTAAACCCTTGTGATATTTGATGATCTCACAACATTTTGGCTATTTTGAAAAAAATGTTTACTATAGTGCCCACACTACAGACTACTTGCAGTACTCTGTTAGAAGTCACTGCTCTAGGATACTAAGTGGTAAGAAGATGTGGGATCCAAATGTTCTAATTATATCGCCCAGCAGCCCCAACCAACACAAGCAATGGGAGGAACATTGGAGTTGTCAGTCAGGACCTTCGGGAGGGACAGAGGTTCCCATTCCTGCAAGTCTGCAAACCCCACTTTTCTAATTGACAAGACATTCCAGAAGGTAACCAGCCTCAATAATCAGACTGTTTTTATTTTATTTTTTTCTGCCTTTTTTTTTTTCTCAGTGCCTTGAATTTCTGCATACTTCTAGGTTTACCCAAGTATGATATTTCTCTTCCGTTTCTCAGAAGAATGGCCATCCTTTTGGCCGTAATCAATAGTTGGTCACTTAATTTCACTCAGAAGAAATGAAGTTGAACTGTTTGAATATGCCTTAATAGATTCTTAATGTAACGAATATTAAATATTTGTTTCATATGTTTGATATATCATTTGAAAAGATTCTTTGGAGGGGGGAGAGCTACTTTTATTTGATCTATGATTTCAGAGTTCTTCGCAAGAGAAATTATCTGCCATGAATAGTGGCAAACTTTTAAAAAACTAGTTTAACACATGCAGGGTTCACTAGTAAAGGTACTAGCAGTGCATAGTTGGCTACAGAAACTGTGAGCTTCTCCTGCTGATTAAGTGTGTGTATATTTACAGTACATGAGGAAATCAATAAACCCTCAATGGTGCCTTTGCCTGGCATTTCATGGTGGAAAACATATGACCTAAGACAATCCAAATGGTAGAGAACCTATTGATTTTTCCTTACTACACGGAGGCAGCAGGCCCAGTTAACACTTTCTATCAGATTTACCTAGAGTTTCAGAGCTATTACAGCAGGATGCATCCTATTGATCTCAGGAAGGTACTTCTATACTATTTTTAAAGACACCACAGTAAAATGTATATATAATTATGAACGATTCTCTTTTTGTTCTTATCCCTAGAGAAAAACACAGTGTTTTCAGTTCATGGGTTTAATTCTATATTATGAAAATATATGAAAGCTTCTCTTTCCCTCCCAAACATTCTGGCCATAGTGATTATTTTAAAAAAAGAAGACAACGTGGTTCATTTAAAACTTATTTCTAAAAACATTTTTCTATTTTAAAAGTTTAGTTTATATCAATTTATGTGCTGCAAAACTGTAATATTACAGCATTGTCCAGAAAATTATTCCATGATTCAAACGTATTTTATAATGCTAAACAAATAATTATAACATTTTAAAACCCCAGTTATAAAATGCATGGCAAAGCTGTTTGAAAAGAATACACCAAGGATTATTTGAAAACACAACTATTTCACTGGACAAACTTTGTACGTCAAGATTCTTTCTCTTTTCTTCAACAGGATGCTGACTATATTTTAATTTACACAAATGCCCCCAACTGCTGTTTGGAAGATTCTTGTTCCTCAGACATAGGAACATTGGAAGAGGTCAAAGAGATGACATGATTATGTTTGTGAAGAAGAAATGGCAAGAATCATTCTATAGGTTTAACTTGCTGATTGAATTATGAAAGGGATAGATGCTCACTCAGAGAAAATTATTCTCAACTCGGTCAACAAGAGTAATGTAAGGAAAGCCAAGACATAAAAAACTAAAGGTTTTATCTGGATCAGCTAACATGGATCTGAAACCCTAAGGGTCATGTTTAAATCTGCAACCTATTCTGACTGGATAACAAAATTAAAAACCAACAAACCATTACTCTAATTCAAGGGCATTAGAACATTAGTGGTGTTAAAATCTTCAAACTATAACCTAACCACCAAACCAAGTTCAAGGAAAAAAAGTATTAGGATAAATGGGGTAGTATGAACTTTCTCTTAGTGTTGCTTATTGAAATCTCAATTCTGAAAAGAAACTGGGAAAAGGGCATTAGGTGTATAATTTATTAAGCAAGTAAAAATTAACTTTTTAATTAAAAATGAACTTACTATTACAATATAGAATAAACACATACTGAAGAGTTTGGAGAGATTTTATAAAATTTGGCTTGAACTTTCACGAAGTTTTAAAAAATAAAGTATTTAATTCTAGAAGTATAGTTTCATCTGTTATTATAACAGATTATTTTATTTGATATTGATTGACTCCCTTCTCTTAAGGTTGGCAGAAAATAAATATCCAGAAAAACAGTCCTTCATTATTTCATCTTTCATCTTTGCATAGTGTAGTACAAAATTCCAGGGTTACTTTTTATTTGGCCACCTTATTATTTTAAACATTAAAGCAGACTCACGTATATAATAAAAGATGGAATATTACGATGGACTGGAAATGTATTTCATAAGTGACTTACTGACAAAGCAATCTATTAAGCATACCGCTGCCCTTCCTCCTCTTATTTTAATAATGTTTGTGAGAAATCCGCACAAGCCCTAGTGAGAAAATAGGGGGCTGCTCCCAACAGTTTCTGTGAATTGTGCTTTGTGCCTGCACACGCGTACGCATGTGTGTGAGGTTGCCTTCTCCCACAACAGTCTGTTAACGTGTTTGAAAATTTACAAGATTTCCTCTTTCATGCTCTATAGGGAAAACCTGATGCTACAAAGAGTGTTAAAGGAGCCAATTATTTTGCTCCCTTAAATAAAGAAGGAATCTCAGACTGATTCTTATATTCTTTTATTGTCTATGCCAGCCTTAAAAAAAAAAAATTAGGCACAATTAAAGGTGAGTTAAAGCTCAGTGGAAATGTAAAGAGTATCAGCAAATCTGAGCACTGCTCAGCTTTTGAATTTCTTTCTTTCTTTTTTTTTACTTCTCAGTTCTTTTAAATGGTTTTCTATGGCAGGAACATTTTTCTTAATTAGTCACAGCTAATTAGTGTTCTGGCATAGACAAGTAATCAGAAATGTCAGAGCTACAAGGCTACATCTTCCTAATCCTTTGATAATAATTTAGCCTCCTGGGAGGGCCTCAAGCTGCGGTAAGTAGTAGTTGACAATAAGGCAAAATTAGGTGGGCAGCAGACCATTAGGACGGAAAAATAAAAAGCACTACCAAGTCCTGCTGAGCACCATCAGGCAACTAACTGCATTGCCAGATGAGGTGCCTGTTTAAGCCTGTGTTGTTAATTAGCTGATTCTACCAGACCTGCCACATATGTCCAGGTGCATCAGGAAAAAAACCCCAAGAAATCTATTTCTGGGGTTGTGCCAAGTGACAGTTACGTTCCTATCCAGTTTCTGGAAACCTGATAGCAGAAGCCCACATATTTCTTGAAGATTATTTTGATTTATCAAAGAAATAAGCAGCTCAACACGCTACAATGCATTGTCTTGTGGAGTTTCTCTGGGAATTAGGTACGCTTCACTCAGATTTCGTAGGCCTTCATTCCCATGCAGGTTTTGGATGCGAGAAGAGGACTTTTGAACAGCTTCCCACCCAGTTTCAACTTGCAGGTGTTGTCCTGGCATATAATTGAGATCAAAAGAAGAACTTTTTTGTCAAAGCTCAATCCTACAAATGATAATTTTACATAGAAAATGATGATGGACTGAAACTAACTTGACAGACTGTAATCTGAGAATGAGCTATTTTGAGCACTGACATTTATATTTTGAGAGAGAAAGAGAGAGAGAGAGAAAGAGAAACAACAACCAATTATCCAAACCTTTCCACTAAATGTGAATTCTTTGTAAAACATACTTCAAACTGATCAATAAAAAAAGTGACAGAAGCTATGCTTCTACCATTCAACATACACATGAAAAATGCCCACGCATACTATATTACATTACTTTTCCATATAATGATCAAAATTTTAACACTAAATATTTAAAACCATTCTTCAGTTCTCCATAGCATGACTAGTAACCTTGGATTGCTTTAGATTTAATAGGACTCTTTAACGTTCATGGCTGAGAATGAATATTGCAGACCTTTGTAACATTAAAACAAAGTTCTGAAAAAATAAAAGGTATTTTCACTAGGAAGTCTCATGATATCACCAAATTTGTATCATCCAGCTCATCCTGCAGTCTGGAAATGCCACAATGTATTCTAATTAAGACTGTGGTTGTTCCAAAGATTGCTAAAACAAAAACCCTTCAAAATTACAAAGTTGAGACATTAAAAGGAACTTCAAGAATCATGACGACTCTAACAGGAGGGTTGTTCAGGTTAACATCTTCAACTTGAAAACAACATTGAATGATTTAAATATGATTTTAAAATGTATAAAAATAGCACATTATTTGCATGTATTGCTTTAATCTTAGAAACAAATATAATTCCAAGCATCTCTAAGTCACACACACAGTCTCATAGCACCTACATTTCTATATGGAATATGAATTTGTTAGATAACTTACTGGTGATATGTTAACTTCCAAGTCTTCTGTCATCTTCATTGAACCCAGGCTGATTAAAAGTATTTCAAGTGAGAAGACACTGTAGTTAGGGTATGTGTCCTACTCTTCAGAAGACTATTGGAAAGGCCCTCTAATATAAGAACTTAACAAACAAAAGCAGATGCTTTTGAGTTACCATCAACACTAGGCTGAGATGGCAACCAAGGGCATTCCATGGGAGGGAAAGATCATAGCTATCTGTTACTGTTTTTTCTACCACACTAATGTGAAGACTTGAAGTGTTTCTGGTGCTATTGCTACTGTGCTTGGAAAGCCAGTGGCTAAGAAATATGCTTTCATCTCATTCTTGTTCTCCAGGAGTGGGCGTTGTTATTTTTTCTTCCTAACTGGGAGCTACACTTTAAATGAGGACTGGAAGAAGCATAGCCTGTGATGCAAATGTATCACTGGAATGGTTGGGGCAACATTTTCAGCCTGATATGGGGAATTTTAAAGTGCATAATGAGTGTCCTTAAAGTTCCCAGAGATATTAGAGGCCATGTTTTAGTTCCTTCCCCCTAAACATTTAATCCAGTTTGGGGGAACTTTTGATTGAGGTTATTTTTACCAACCTCCAAAACTAGAAAAAACCCTGCTACCCCAAATCTGTATTGTTGCTTCCAAAGTGTAGTGTGGAATTGGGGAGTACTCTATGAAAGACCAGTTAGTCTTGGAACACTGATTGTAGTTCATAGATAACCACCCTGGGCTAATAAAAAAAAAAAAGTTCTCTTTTTTAACAGATTTAAATCTAAATTGCTTCCAGATTCTACCTTGTTCACCAACTTTTTAAAGAGACTACAGACAACATTGTCTTTAACTTTGAACTCTTCCCTGCCAGAAAAGTTCAGGAAAAAAACAGCTCAAGGAAAAAGAAAAGAAAAGCTTAGACAATACCCTTTGATTGGTATTGCCAGGAGCCCTCCATCTGGGAGCACACCTAATGACTGCTTTCACACTTGTGTAACCTCAATGCTGGATTAATACATTTGCTCTAGGTAGGGGTGCTTAATCACTACTCAAGAGCTCATGATGCAGGAAGGTCAATGAGAGAAGCCATTCTATGAAAGACCTTCCAGGCATTAAACAGTGTGCTGGTGTTATCTAGAAAATCTTTAAGAATAAATAGAGTCCTGGATTTACAAAAGGATTACTCCCCATTTGGTCCATCACATGTTCTGCTGCCAAGAGAGAGCACCTCATTGACTTTACCATTCATGCTTTAGGCTTGAAAATAAGGGCACTGAGAGAACTTATTTTGGTAGCTATCTCTTGACTATGGGGTTCCTCTCTTGTGTAATATTCCAGAAATAATACACTTTTAAGACAACATCTATTGAATTTTGAGATCTGTAGTGAAATGCCAAATTTGCATCAACTGTGGACAAATATAGTATAGGATCATTTTCAGTGATGTAGCTATATGGTACTGCACTTGTATACAAGTGCAATTGATAGTTCATTCATACAATTGTGCACTTTTTCTTAAAAACACGGATGTGTGCTATTTGTGAACTAAGAACTTAGTAGTCTGGGGTATGAAGGCATATGGTTTTGAATGTATGTGAGCATGTACAACTGTCTAAGCATGCATACTGAGTCACTGTTATTTCAATTAACTGAATACTAATTGGAATACTATATGCTTTTGGCCAGATTATTATAAATTTAGTGCTTTTCTTGAAAAAGTATATAACTGTAGGGAATTGACCCATGCTAGCACACTAATCTGTTTTGTTCTGGAATATGGTGTTTCACATTTTGATTACTGATGGTAAAGTTATATCTGCAAATTTATTTTTCCCAAGAAATCACAACGCCTCCCAACACACCTGACCTAGAACACATTTCAGTAACATGTTCCAGGGGCACATTACCTTTCTGCAAGAAGTAGAAGAGGGGCTGAGTTCAGACAGCCTGGAGTGGGTATGCAGGCTCAGTGCCAGAACTGTCTGCTGTCTCCCAGAAAGACTAGGAATAACTGCCCTTCAGAGATGGGGAAGGTGCAAGCGCTTTGATTCTGCCTGGTTAGAAATGCTCATGAGCAGGTTGGGCTGTTGTAGGATCCACTGCTGCCAGCGCAAAGGCTTCAGAAGGAGATCCCTACATACAGCTCGAAAAAGGCTGTTTGTGTTCAAGAAGAGTAGGAGCAAGTGTATTCCCTCTCAAATTTGCTTTCAACTCCCATTTTGAGAACCCCTACTTTAATTGACAAAATGGTTAAAACATCTTCCACGACAGGAACATGGAAGTCCAAACTCTATGCAAAGAGGAAACGGAATGGTTCTGTACCTAAAAACAGAGGGAAGGGTTACATTCCTCTTCCAAAGCAATCTTGCCTCTCTTCTGGCTATTCTTTCTGGCAATAGCTACTTTGATGGTCTCCCAAGTCAGCTTGTAACTCTTAACATCTCTTTGTCATAGGCATTCCTCATTGTACATTTGCTTTTTATCTCTAGAGTTTAGATAGAATTCTACAATCCGTACATTTCCAGGAATCCTTTAAGCTTCTGATTTAACTGTAACCTACCCCTGACTTGCCTCAGTTTCCCTGGTAGGTATTGCACTATCCAATCACTGCCAAAGAAGTCCTGTCCCATGGACTCATCATCTGTCCAAGATGCTGTTGTTCTGGTGACCAGTTGTGATTTGATCACGAAAGTTACTCTTCAGGTTAACTATACTAATTATTTAATGTTAGCTTCCTACAACTGCCTTCCTCATCAAGGCATTTTATACATCGCTTGCTCTCTCTCTCCCGCCCTTCCCTCCCCACCCCTCAATTTGACACAGCTGCTGCATCATTGTCATTCACATTGCTTTGGGGATTCCAAAGCAACAGATTAGCATCAGAACATTGCACTGAGCATTTTATAGAGGATTACTTGCAATATGGTGGTTAAAGCTCTTCTATTACATATTCCAATTACATATTTCAAGAGATTCCAATCTGTTTTGGGATGTGGGCTTCTTTGCATCCTGAGCGGAGCCCTACTTACTATCTATGCATTCTAAACTCAGTTTATGGCTCTGGATTTAGGTTGAATAGTTCTAGACCACTCATATTATGTGCTTCATCTTGAGCTGGATACATTTTAATCCATGCAATGTTCAACATAAGCCATATTTCAAAGAGTGAAATGTGGTCTACTTTCACTATTTGTATCATAAGGAAACCACCAGAAATTAGTAATTTACCTTATGAATAATATCACACCGAGCTCACTGCAAAATGTAAATGTTACTTTAAAAAATGTTTTGCAGAACAAAAGGAGTAAACATACAGAATTAAAACAAAAAAGTTATGACAAAAAGAAAAAAAGATGAAGAAACATTTAAAAGTAAAATAAAAAGTGGGAGCACATGTGTATACACACACATGCGCATTTGCATATTCTTACCCAATAAAACATCACCAACCAGTCTCTGATAGATACCCAGAAGCTCATAGTAGTTGGTACTGTATGCAAGAATATTAGACTAGATGGTTTCACTTTGATCCAGTACACTTTTACTATATCCTTAAGCAGGGTTGTATACCTAATAATCACTTAACAATAATAACACTGCTTTAGTTTTATAAGAACTATAATTGCAGATTTATTAGATATTGATCCTAGGAACCTAATAAGTAAAGGGCACAATCTATTAAAGAAATTATAGGCTTCTGCTGTTAGACTGCTTTAACCCTAATAATGGGCCAAAATTTGCATCTATGCAATTTCTACCTACTGGTTGCTCCAACTTGTGCATGATAACTCTTCATATATTTGATGATGGCTATCATAACTTTAATTTTCTCCAGCTTCAAGCTCTTGATTTGTAAATTAAATACAGAGTGATAGACCACAAGAATGCTAACAAATTGGGGGGGGGGGGGACTAAAAGAAATATGGCATGCAAGACTAAACAGCCTATTCAGTAATAAATAACATTCTTGTTCTCAGCTTGAAACTCTGCTTCCTTTTCAAAACAGACATTGTTCTCCCTATTTATTGTACAAATGACAATATGTCAAATTGATATGTAACCTGAAGAAATGCTCAGAAGCATTATTATTTCAGGAAAAAAAGCATGTATATGGATCAGAAAGCATGTTTTCCACAGAAATAATATTTTTAATGAGCAATATTCACCTTTGCCATATGACCAGGTTAACACCAGCTAATTTTATTTTTTTAAAGTCATATACTTTAGCATCTCATTTAATAAGCCTAAAGCCAATTAAAACTCCACCAGAACAGATAGAATTTAGTGCATTATAAATATTTCTCACAGAAATGTGAATGTATGTTTACTCAGCTAGTGAAAGAGCTTTGTAAAAGAGCCCTAGCCAAAGTCACTTAGTAGGACAGAATATGAGACAAAGTTGCAGTTATGGTGATTTTTGTAGGAATAGATGAAGTACAAAAGGATTTGGTGTTTTGGCTGGTTTTAAAATTAATAAAAGATTAAAATGTTAACGAAAAATATGAGGATACAAGAAGAATTGATGAACAAAACGGATTTTAAGATTGAAAAAAAGGTTAAATATTTGGGGGTGAATTTGACAAATAGTAATTGTATGTTTCAAAATAATTATGTCAAGATTTGGAGTGAAATTAAAAAAGGTATGTTAAGATGGGAAAAATTACAATTGTCATTGTTGGGAAGAATTTCAGTAATTAAGATTAATGTTTTACCTAGAATGTTATTTTTGTTTCAAACAATATCCGTTATGACATCTGATGTTCTATTTAAACAATGGCATAAAGATATATCTAAATTTGTGTGGCAAGGTAAAAAAACACAAATTAAGTACAAAGTTTTACAAGATGCTAAAGAAAGAGGGAGTTTAGGTCTCCCAAATTTGAAGTTGTATTTTGCAGCTTGTTGTTTGGTTTGGATGAAAGAGGGGGTGACTTTGAAAAATAGGAGGTTATTGGAACTAGAGGGGCATGACTTAAGATTTGGGCGGCATGGCTGTTTATGGTACAATAAAGTTAAAGTTAATGTAGATTTTAAAAATCATTTTATTAGACATGCCATATTGAGAATGTGGAACAGATATAAATCTATGTTGTCTGAAGGTTCCTTTATGGTTGTCACCACAAAAAGCTTTTTATAGAAGAGAAATGATAATTAAACATAAATGGTTAACTTATGGTGACATATTAGAATTTTTTCAAAGGGACTTTAAAGACAAGAGAGGAACTGATATTAGAAGGATACATGTGCCAATGGTTTTCATATGTACAATTACAAGAAAGATTTAAAATAGATAAAAGGACATAGTTTTGAATATGGTAAGACTGAATTTGAAGTAGAGCTGTGTACTAAATGATGAACACGTTATTGCAAAGATGTATAAACTACTATTAAAACTAGAGACAGAAGATGAACAAGTTAAAGACTGTATGTTAAAATGGGCTAAAAATATACAGATGGAACAATGGGAAAATATGTGGCAGAAAGGATTGAAATTTACATTGTGTTATAACCTTAAAGACAATTTTTATAAAATGATGTATTATTGGTACTTGTCACCAGAAAAATATTCTAAAATGTATAAAGGTGCTTCAAATGTATGCTGGAAATGTGAACAACAAGAAGGGACATTTTATCATCTCTGGTGGACTTGTACAAAAGCAAAAAAAAAAAAAAATCTGGAAATGAAATACATATTTATATACAGAAGATTTTAAAGTTTAATATTCAATCGAAACCAGAGACTTTCCTTTTGGGCTTGAAGGATAAACAGTTGGGAAAAAACTCATGGAACTTTGTTTTTGTATATGATAACAGAAGCAAGGCTTTTATATGCACAGAGGTGGAAAGATAAGACATTATCTACAGTGGAAGAATGGATGGTGAAGTTGATGGAACTGGCTGAGATGGCGAAATTGATGGCTTTGACTCAAAATAAGAGATTGTGTAATTTTAACGCTAACTGGAAACCTTTTTTGGGCTTTTTGAGGGAAACAGAAAAAAATGAAATTATGTGTATGGATTTAATGATTAGAAACAATATGGGTTAATAGAAATAATGGAAGTTATGTTGTAACTTTAGGGCAAGAGTTTGATGTATATTGTTACTTGTATCTGTTGCAAGGAGAGTTGGAAGTCAATTCTTTTCTTTCTTTTGTCATTGCTCTCCTTTTCTGCACTTTTGATCTTTACTATTTTCTTTTTTTTAATTTCTTTTTTTCTTCTTTTCTTAATATTAGTTTTTGTTAGTTTTTAATGTTCTTTTTTTAAAAAAATAATAAAATTATTACTAAAATAAAAAAAAGGAATAGATGAAGCACAAATGTAGTTTTTATAATCTGAGGAATTTATAGGTCAATGATAGTAATGTTTATTTATTAAAAACACTGTTAAACCACCCTTCATCTCTGAAGATATCAGGTTGTTATACAAGGATACAGTAATTACAATATAAAACTCTAAACCCTATGTCATCAGGGAGACAAAAACAACTAATTAACATAATTTGGCAACCACAAAGTTTAGAGTCAGCTCATAAATAACTTTACTGATTCCAGTCACATATCCATAAGGTGAGTGACTTCACAGTTGGGTACCAGAACTGACACCAAAGCACCAAGAGTGTTTTAAGGGAAGAAGATACAGCTGATATTTGGATCCTAATCATTAGACCTTGAAAAGCAAAGAGCAATACCCTGAACTGGATGTAAAAGCAAATGGCCTGCTTCACAGTAGTCTTTATCATGTATGTTTCAAAACCTGTAAGGTCTCGGTAAACCAGTGAGGTAGCTGAACACAAAAGTACTGAAGAGGAAAGGAGACTGTGAAATTTCAATAGTTCATTTAATCTCACAAAACCTAAGTGAGATTAAGTTCAGAATCAAAGGAATACAACCCGTGTTATTGGGGAATTGAAGTACATGCAGGAATCTGTCAAAAATTATTTAAGTTTCTCACAGAAGATCATCTAAAAGCCGTCCCCCCCAATCGTGCAGAAGAAAAGGCCACAGTCATTTTCTCCAGACTAGTCTGACCATGATTAAACTTCTCCAGACATGGTATGATCATGATTAAAAAATCACCAATTCCAACTCCATTCTGATGCTTGCAGACTCTGTTTGTGCCTTGCCATAAGACAAAAGAGAAAATTCTCCAGTGTGATAGATTTATCACTGATTTTGCAGCCTGATTCATTCAAGTTCAAGAATATTTTTCCAAAAAGCTTCTATGCTAATAAGAATATTATAGCTTCCAGGAAGAGGTTTTTGCTACTAGGAGATTTTGATGGTGCAGCCTATGCAATGCAACCTTTTGTTTCCATATGACAGTCCTTTGTTTTGGTGTGGTGTACAGGGAAAATAAAGAGAAGAATGGATGGAAGAAGTGTTTATGGAAGAATCCATGGAGTCAGGGAGGAGACTTCCTCTATCAGGATTGATAGACATTCCAGTTCTTAGACATTCCATGACGTTCAAGCTCAAGAAAAGGATGTTGCTGCTGAGCAATGGAACAACAGCTAAGGATGTGGGCTACACCTCTTGTTTCTAACTCAAACAGGCAAGAGACACGGTCATTAGTGACAGTGAAAACCTTCCTATTACTACAATTGGAGGAGAAGAGCAATTCTGCTATATCATGGAAAAAGGCAAAACCTGCTCTTCACACCCAAAGACATTTTAAACCTTGTTTTTAATTTAAGAAAGGCCCTTTAAATGCATACAAGCATAATCAAAGGAATTGTCTGAATTAATCCCAAACCTGTTCTCCATTATATTTGAGCTGGGAGCCATTCCCATGTTTGTATTTACAGACAAAAAAGCAGTCTATATACCTATCCATCCATAAGTTTTAAAAATCTCCTTAAATGAACAATACATACTGTAGTATGAGAAAAATGTGGTCAAACAAATGTGTTAGTGGAGCGCTCAGTAGTTCAGATTCAACCAGGAGCTAGTCACACGTACTAACCTTTCCAACAAGGTATATTGAAACAATATGGACTTCAGAAAAGCTTCCATACCTTCAGTTTGAAATGCTGAAAGCCACCTTTAGACATTTCTTCTCAGATAAAGTATAATGGCTCAAAAGATTTAAGGATTACAGGTGTGACTTAGTTCTGAAACACTGATGAACCATTATATTAAAGGCAATTCATTTTCATCCCACCAACCCCCAAAGCATGAATTATTTCTCAGACTCCCACAAAAAAGGTTTTCATGTTTTTATTTCAATATATCAGAATGTGGCTTTTCTCTTTCATTTTCACAGATGGTTAAAAATGAGCTGCCTTTTAATGCTTAAGAATGAAAAGTTTACTGCTAATTCACCAGCAAGGGCTCCCAATTTCGAACATTTTAATTAGAATCTATCCCCTTCTTGGGCACAGGGCAGTAAGTGGTGAGTCTTTGTGCAATGGAATGGAAACAGCATAAAGACTACTTGTCCCATGGCTGAAGATACTCCAGCTGCTGAGCCATGACAGCTCTGGAGCTTTCACGGTTCTACATCCAGATTTGGAACTGTTGTTGCTGACCAGGCAAAAATCACTGTCAGATATTGTGGCTCAACACAAAGATTATATGGTTATGTCTTTATCTCTTACTCTCCCCATTCACCCAGTTATCAGCCTCGTTTCTACAACATGGAGTGGACGTGGTTTTTCACAACGCAGTATGTGAACTAATTCCCTTAGAAAGAAGTCTATGTGAGCTGTTAGAAACTTCTATTTATTTGCGGTAGCTCATTCATACATGCTACTTTTCATAGTCTTGCTATAAAATATAATGAAATGGCCCCCCATAAAAAAGGTCACTCATATATCCTAACTACTTGATTCAGCACAACTGTGATTTCCCCTTAAAATGGCTGCACATTTACGTGTGAATCAGCCCACTGCAGCCTGACCCTGACAGGAAATATATGTGACAGAGACAGATCTTTTTGTTTAAATTTAGCATCAGATACATATTAAAAAATAGAGTGGAATGGAGACACAATTTTAGAGCCATTGGAAGATATAGCAAAGAAGCTAATAATATTCACTCATGTCTGCTGCCTAGCCTCACAAAGCTCAGCTGAGAACATTTCTACACAACCTGTTCATGGAAACACAAGTGAGCAAATATATAATTTGCGGTAAACCTATGTTTAAGCAAATAGGTCTGTAATTATAGGTTGTTTGAGCTTCATTGGTCTAATCCTTCTCTGCACTGAATGCTCAATTACCATTTATTTACATAAATAATTTAAGTAATACTATACAACATATCTTGATATGGTAGTTGCAAGCGCAGTCTGAGTGCATGAGATCCAGAATCTACAAATGGTCGACATCTTTATTTGGACTTCCTAAAATGCTTGAATTTCCCAGGTGAGATGATTAAGAAAACAGGAGACTGGCAATTTTGAGGGTGAAATTGTTAAGTAGCTCATTTCTCTCTGAATAGCCATGGATTTTTAGAACTCTGCCAAGGGGCTTAAACAAATACATTAATCTAGAAAATTAAAATTACTCACAGCACTGTAAATATTCCTAAAGCTAATTTATCAAATCTTGTACCAGAATATGTAAAGTAAAAATATGTAAACAATAATCTGCCACAGATATTTGTCATAAGAAGATATAAAATTAAGCTATTGTTTAAAACCCAAATAGCTTTGGCGTATATACAATTATTCCTGATCAACAGCCCATTTAGTGCCACTGGACTGAGCCCTGATTAGTTTCAGACCAAGCTTTTCCTGAGTTTTGATATACTGAGGGATTTATGCTGTATAATTTATAAACAAAAGCAATTTTTTTTTCATTTGCTCATAACTTTGCCAGAAAAGGACAGGAAAGCAGCGAATTGAATTTCTGAGGCTCACTAAGCCTTGCTCCTAAAACAGACTTCAGAATTTTAGGTGAAAAAGGCCAGTAATTTATATTGCACAAAGTGCTATTTGTTACCTGACTTTATTGTTTATAGAAATCCTCTTGTAAGTAATTAAAACAATGTAACTTGCATTTAGTCTTGAAACAGCCAGTTGAATTCACTAAACATGCAGCAGGCACCTTGAATATAATTTCAGACATGACAAGGTTGGGGAATAGCAACAGCGCTGCCAGCTCTAGTAACAATTGTAATGACTCCAGCAGAGTTACAGTTTAAGAAACATGGAGTAAGACTATAAGTAATGCAATGATACACAAGAGCAGAGCTTTTGTGCGGTTATTCAGATATTCCATTTAATTATAACTTGCTAACTCATATGAATAATTATTAACACAAAAATACTGTAATACAAAATACCATAGGTACAACAAAATAAACTTAGGCGGACTGTCCACCTGCAGTTTTGAATCCAAAAATCCTGTAAAACCATCAAGTCTTTCCAAATGCTCATTAACATTGCCAGAAGAGTGAATGGTGATTTTTACCCGGAAGTTTTAAATATTTGAAAAATGATAACGCAAGCTGTGGAAAATAGGAAAACACCTTCGAAATGGACCATATGCTTGTCTATCCACCAAACTAATGTAAAGTTGGAAATATAGCTCTTAATACTTTGTAAAAATGCCAGCTGGATGGATGAGTTTTCTCCCCTTGCAAGGCATCAAAGCTTTTGCAAAATAAGTAAGTAAGTAAGTAAATAAATAAATAAATACATTTTCACACATAGTAACACTTAGCTTATTATAACAGATGATACTTTTTTTCTAGAACTGCTTGCAAATGTCTGTAAAAGAGGGAGCTTGAATAACAAGGTTTATTTCAATCAGTCAAGATAAGAAACAACAAACACTGACATGACATATCCATGGCAGAGAGTCTTGTGTGGTGAGACCCTGCACAACTGACATGAGTGAAGTGTCACAGCAAGGGCTGTGAATTGCTGTTATGAAAACATTTGCGGAAAACTTGCATAATTAAATGAAACTGCTAGAAATGCTTTCTAAAATGCCATGGAGATTGACTGTAAATAAATACCTTCCATGACAAGCAGGAAAGAATTCAGAATCTGTACTGGAATGAAGTGCGGGAAACTGTAGAAATTGGGTCTCACAATTCTCCTCAAGGAAAATAGAAGCAGTTGATTATGCTAGATTGCACAAAGTCCATGAAAAGCAAGAGGCTAGCAAATCTGACCATTGCAGAAAAAAGGGACAAATAGGAACTGCCCTTTTGGGCAAAAGAGGAGATGGGCAGCCTATAACAGGTTGGGAAAGAGAAAGAAGACCCAAATGGCTGGAATATAATAGCAATGCTCATGAGATATAGCAATCACTAGAATTCTTTCACTATGGCTTTCTAACGTCTCTTTCATAAGTACGTATCAGAAATTCCTGGATTCTGTGAGCTTGTCTAATTGGTTTCAGTTCTATCTATTGGGTGAAGCCTGACACTAATGCTTGCAACACCATACTATCTATCTATAGTATCTCTCTCTCTCTCTCTCTCTTCCCTTTTGCACTGCTTTCTCCTCTGAACAACTTGGTTTGGTTTCCTTGTATAATATTTTTGGCTTTTATAAAAGTATTATACAAGGAAACCAAACCAAGTTGTTCAGAAGAGAAAGCAGTGCAAAAGGAAAAAGGGATCTATAGCCACTCAGGTCAAAAATAATCAGAACTAGTACTGATTACTAGTACTAGAGAAAATTTCTTCTATTTTTTTTTTTTTTTTGAATTCTCATTCAATTTGATGCTACTGTTCCCACCTCACCTCCTCAGAGAACAAAAAAATATCAGAGAAACCACATGGGTGCAAATTTTTTGTTTTTGAAATTTTTGTAATCATGAGGTGGCCAAAGGATATGTGTGGACATCTTGTCTTTCACTGTACAGTCCTTTCTTTAACAGCTTGTAGTCACTCAAACTTTCCTTGTTTCATTTAAATCTGAAAGGAAGATGTCATGGAAGAAGCACTTCCCATGGATTTTTTCAAACCCAGAAGTAGGAGGAGTCAAGAAGCTAGAGAATTGGGGAAGAGGGGAACTCAGACCCCGACCACCTAACAATAATCAAATAAACTCAGATACCATCAAAGGATGATGTACAGAAGCAGAAACCTCTTTCACAGGGTTTGGGGAACAGGGGGACTGATTTTGGCAGAGAATCAATTGCAAGCCCTTGGAAGCATGGGGAATGTGGCCAAGAATGGGATATGAACTGTTCGTTTATGCTATTGAATTTATCATTCTGGAACAGACATAATATCTCGAAAGGAAACCCATCTATCTAAATCCAGTGTAGACATATAGAGGAGGTATACCACTTCCTTGTACATGAACACTGCATTTCTCGTATGTGCTTAATGATGCAGATTTACATTTCTCACAATATATGCAATAGAAAAATGACAGTCTTTGTCAAGAGGCCAACTCCCTCCCACCTCTCCTAAGCTGAGGAGAAAAAAGCAATGCAAACTGACTATTTCAGCTGTGTGAAGTACCTCAGGTTGTAACCCTTTGCTCCAAAAGGAGATAGTTTTGCAATGTTAGTACCAAAGGAAACACAATGGTATTGTGCAAAGTAAAGAAAAAAAAATATCATAGGATTAACAGTGTGGTAGGGATGAAGAGATAATCAAAGATGGAAAGATTTGATCCATGCAGCTGAAGAGATATTTCAGCTACCACAAAGGTAGAATGGTCTTTGTACTTACCTGATAAATGCCCACTACATGTGGTGGACTGGCTACTTAATGGTAGGACGAAACTACAGCTGAAGCAGAATTGACTTGAACCTCAGCAATGTATTGGGTGAATATAAATCCAAGAGACTCTTACAAATCATAAGCTTTCTAGCACTTCATTAAAAAAAAGGTAATGAAGGTGTAGTAATATTTTTCAGTAATTTCATTTCCCACAAAATGTATTTTTGGAATCCAAAATATTTATAATTAAGAGTGGTTGTAAACACTGTAATTCCTAAACTTTAAAACTAACCAATAGAAAGAAGATATTCAACTCTATGAAGTACTATTTCCCACTGAGACAGTTACTTACATCAAATAATTTTTCTATGTACATTTCTTCATTGACTTTATCTTGAAGTATATCTTGGTTTTGACGAACAAACATAATGTAAGTATCTGCAAGATCCATCCCTGGTTTCTGTGTATGTATGAAAAAGAGAGAAAAGACGAGAGAGAGGTATAAGCCACAGAGGTACAACTTGCAACGTTACTTTTATCATATATATATGTGTCTATGTGTGTGTGTGTACATACACATGAACAAATAAAAACATGCACACATATGAACATTATTTGTCTTATCCAAAGTTCATATCAGATTTAAGTGCAATTTAGAGGAGATCAATTTTTAATCAAGATTTAATTAATATGGACCCCATTCTTTTAATACGAAGCTGACCCTGTCCTATTTTAAAATTCCAGAAGGTTTTTAAAATATATTCAAGAATGTATGTTTCAAGCAGCACTGATACATATATCCAGATGCATATTTGTGTATATTTTGCAAGTGTGGACACACAGAGGCAATAATGTAAAAAAACCAAAATGAAACTAAAGAAATCAGTACACAATAATGGGAGAAAAATAACATGCTGATTATGAATTAATAGGCTTCTATAAACAGCATGAGGAAATACATGCGTAATACTATGAATAAATATTTAAATCTATTATATTTACTCATCCATACATACACAGTTGTGGTCTGCAGTCTGGATGTATAGTAGTATAGCATGGATATGAAAACAAAAGATGGATACATTACAAGTCAAGAAAACACATACTATTTTTGACTACATTCCTCCTGTCCTGTCCCACCCGGAGTCAATCATGGAATCATATCTACTTTGCATCATGTCAAGTCATGACACAGTTTGGAGGAGAACAAATGCTAATAACACTCATAAATGATTATTCTTTGCTGGTTAGTGATTGTAATAAAGATTATCAATCAATCATTACTCCAATAGCCCAGCCTGAAAAATTTATTAAGTTCTGACAAACTTAGAGAAGGAATTATTCATTATAGACATAAATAATTTACCATAATGGAAGCTCAAAATCCTCTTGGAAGGCACCTGATTTAAAATTCTAAATCAAAAACTTCAAGAAAGGAATGAAGAAAACATAAAGAGACATATGACTTTCTGTGTTTGGCCCAAGTCCAGAAAAAGTTCCAGAAACTCAGCTGGAAATGCCCAATAAATAATACGATGTGGAAAGTCAAAGTGAGGTCACAGAATATATTTCTGTTATGCACCAAAGCAGTCCTGAACTGGGCCATACTCGCCAGGAGAAATGGAATGTGTAACCTAGTTTCTTTCAATCTTAGCAAATATTTATTTTTATTTTTGCAGTTACTAAGAAAACCTGGGACACTATGTAAATGATACACCCTTCTTCCATGCCAGTTAGCTTTGGAAGTATCACGATTGTTGTCTAGCACTTTCTTCTATAACACTGACTTTACCAAGGAACAGAATGGAAGTAATTTGAAATTCAACACACAAACACAAAGAATTGGATGCTACTTCATAAGTATCAGTGTCAGTAAAAAGTTGGAATGGAACTTGAGAGATTACCAGATCAACCCCACTAGGCAGGGGTTGATTTATCAAGGATGGGGAAGTTTGTGGGGAAAAAAATCTGACAGCTACATCTTTCTTGTTAAGAAGAGAAAGTCAACCAATAACTTTCTGTTCCTATAAAGTCTCAACGGGTAGATGGAAGAGATATCCACTTGATGCCTAGAAATGGCCATTTTCATTTTCCAACATTTCTCTAAAGAACCCTGGACATAATATGCCATTATTTGTTATATTCATTTTAGTGTAGTTTTAATAATGTACTAATTGTTATTTTAATAGTTGTATACCACCCAGAACTCAACCAAGGAACCAAGTTGTAAACCACCCAGAATTCAACCAAGGAATGAAGTGATGGATAAGCTGCATGCATGCATGCATGCATGCATAAATAAATGTTTACAGAATATTTAAAACTAAAAAGAAAAAAAAATCTTTGATAAATATAATAGTATAAACCATTTGGCAGTTTGGAGATTTCAAAGGAAACAATATTAGAATACATGTCTGAAGACTGGCATGTAATATTTGTAGTCAGCTATTTTATTTCCACAAATTTTTCTAAAAAGTTAATTTATCTTCTCGTAAGAATCCTAAAAGACAATCTATCATTCTTTGATACTATCTATACAATATTTGTTTGTGAACTTCAATAGCTTTTTATTTCATCCAATACCCAAAACATTTTGTTTGTAATTTTTTTAACTGATTGATTCTTTGGGGTTCACAATGGATTTAGAATTTAACATCTTAAGAGGATCTTTATAGTGCAAAATACATGAATCTATACAGAATAATTGTGTTTACATAACAAAAATTACCCAGCCATCTTCTCTGGTCAGTAGACAATATACAGCATAGAATGACACAATCTGTCATAAGGTGGTCATGTTTTTAGCCTTCCTAATCACTTCAGAGTAGTTTGGGATGTTGTCAATTTTCTTTCCACCATCTGCCTTCTAATTGCTTCCCCCAAATAATACATACATACATACTCATAATGCTGTTCTTTCATGATAAGCAATGTCATGTGGTATGCAGAAAAGGAATAAAAAATAGTAAGCCACAGAAATGAACACATAAGGTTAAAAAAGCTAAGAAAAAAATTAGCTAATCCTAGTCCACAACACCACCATTCACTATACTTTTCCACAGCTTTCTTCCTTGCAATCTATCATTGCTTCTACCATGACCATATAACTACCCTGAGAAGATGCCTCAGACATGGGAGCTCACCCATCATACAGACCCTAAATTGTACAGAGACCCCTGATCTTTTTAGAGGGTGAGAGATGAAGGTGGGAAGGTTTGAAGAGAGACATGGTGCTAATAGGAGTTTTTTTAGCTGCTATTTGGGAGAGAAGTGAAAGCTGAGATTTGTCAGAGTGTGTGAAAGTGCTGTTTATCAGAGGTGGAGCTTGACAGTACATCTATGTGATGGAAGACAGACAGATTCAAAGACTTCCAGAAAGAGGCATGTGGCTGATCAGCAGTCTGGTAGCTGAAGGTCCTAAAGAGAAGAGCATAGCCAAGAACAACAGAAGAGAGCAACTGTCAAGTCCCTGTCTCTATAAAGTTAGCTAAGTAGGAAACCTGACACACAAGGGAGGAGTCACAAAGAAATAGTCACAAAGCCTGTTTAGTTAACTAAAAGTTAAGAGAACTTTCCTGTGCAAGGTGGGAGGTAGTAACTGTTAACAAAATAAGCACCTTTTTTAACAAAGTGAGAAAATGAAAGAACTTGCAGAGGAGCAGTGAAAAAAATACCCCAATATTTAAAAAAAGTAGAATCCTTAAAGTACCAGAACAGCAACTTTAGAAAAGAGTTTTATTTATAACATAAACTCACAGTAAATAATCTCATGCAATTCTTGAACAATCGTGGTTTAGTTTGTAAATGGTCAGCTATAAAAGTGGTTGCCCCATCAGCAGTTACCTATAATTTGTCTAGTTTGTTCCCATCTTGAAAACTTTTGAACCATGACCACTGCTTCATATATTACCTTTGTTTTTTAAAGTTCACACTTATCTCTTTTTGAGGAGCTCATCAATTCTACCCAACAATTTTTACAATCTTCCTCTTCCTCTTGACTCCTTTGCAATTCCATTCTCATTCATTTTCTCTATATAGCCAAACCCCCTTAATGTACTTCTTTCACACTGATCACTCACTTTTGTATTCTTTTCACATTCATGCAACTCTCATCTGTTCTTGATCCTATCTCTTCTTACTACATATACTTTTTAAGTACTCCATTTCCACTGCATTCAATTTACTTTTGCTTTTCTTGACATACCCAATTCTTATTTCCATCTAACAGTGGGCAGAAGCAAGATCCTATACACAGCTCTTTTGCTTCTTTCAACTTTTATTCCACGCAACAGACCACATTCTACTTGCTAGATTTCTATCAGCATTTGGCCTTCTTAACAATTCTCCATCCATCTTACCACTTTAGTAAACATCTTACTAAGAAACACAAATTCACATACTTGTTCTAGTTTTTTGCCACTGATGTTTAAAGTGGAATCATTCACTCTTATTTTCTTGTCAAACACGACTACTTTGGCCTCTGATACTTTAATCTTCAGATTGATGCTCCTTGTTGCAACATACAATCTGTCTAATTAGGAGTTCTTGGTGCTCTTTGAGCTTGATTGTTTGCTTGCAAATGTTTCATTACCCAACTAGATAACATGTTGTTACCTAGTTGGGTAATGAAACGTCTGCAAGCAAACAACCAAGCTCAGAGAGCACCAAGAACTCCAACAGTTCAACCCTGAACAACAGATATTCTCTTCTATTGGAATCTGTCTAATGTTTACAGTATTGCAAATCATTTGAAGTCTCAATGTCATTGTCTGCACACAAAAGTGTATCTACAGTCATGTCCTAGCCAACACACTTCTGTCATCATCATAAGTGTTCCTTATTTATTTTTACTTAAGTAACATTAAACAACCAAGGGGACATCATACATTCTTACTCTGGCAGAGTACAACAAGGTGCTTCAGAGTGGGTGTGGGCATGCTGTCAGTGGCTCCTTCACTCAAATGTGTATTTTCTTGAGATTGAGCAGCTAGCACATGAGCTCAGAAAAACATACGATTTCTTTAAGGAGGCACCAGATTAGTATTATACCTATTCCAAAACCCAATTTTTCTTCTTTGGATCCATTTCTAATATATTAACATTTCAACTTCATTATCATTCCATACAAATCTTCAAATTATTCCTTCCAGTATTCCCTCACTTCAGCTTCATCCCCAGTCATTTTTAATTCTATCCATTCTGCTAGAGGTTCCTTGTTTAGCACTTTTCATCCACTTCCAAACCATTCTTGGAACAATCATTTTCTTACATGCATTTTTTAATTCATCCACAGGCACTTTCACTTTATCATTCCGCTAAGGATCCTTTTTCATATTCTCCATTAATATAACTCCAGATTTTACAGTGGGACTCTGTAACAAATTCTTTGCACACTCTCATATCTATATCTTCAAGCAGCTTCCATACCCTCTTTCCTTTCCATTCATTCTGTTGTAAGATTATTTCTCTTCTACAGAAAGCAAAGTTAGAATGAGGAATAAAAATTAAATTGAATATTGCTCCTCTTTCACTCCCTTCTTGCTAGATTGTCATGGCACAGGACTGAATTCATTGGAACATGCATGGAGCATTCTGACTTAGCAAAATGATTTCTTTCCTTGTGGGATCAGGAGCATTAGCTATTCTGTGAAGCACACACCCTAAGTAAATTTCAGCACCGGAAGTGTGCATTACATCTTAATTGTATGGGGAAGGACAATGCCACTTTTGCACTCTGTGCAGAACCCAGATGGTTAAGATGTAATGTTTCAATACTGCATTTGTTAAATTCACTGCTTTCTAACAGAATTAAAACTGGCAAACCACATATACTAGAATCATTTGTGAATTAATGTTATGTTGAAGAATAATTTTCACAACAAATCACAACTTACTATCTTCATGCAAATCTGTTTTCAAGTTTTTAAAAAATCCTGAAAATAGTCAATTCTTGAGGGAAAAATTCCCATTAGCAGTTTTTCCTCCTTTTTCCTGGAGATGTTTACCTAATTTGTGACATATGGGAATTTCACACCTAGTGAATATATTTTCATGTAGCTTGTGGCATGAGACTCTAATTATTAGAAGAATATACACAAGTAAGATAGCTGCAACAGCTGGTGACATTTACCAATTAGAATTACAGTTCTTTAAAACACTTTATACTTTTTCTTCCCTGCCCTGTACACAGGGTAATTATCTCTGATAAATTTGCTGAAAAACCTAATTTTCCTTTTAAATAGTCTTAGTTGCTATATATACATGTCTGAATATATACAACTGATTCTTCAAAGAATTTACAATGGCAAAACTCCCTAGTTAAAGCTAATGAAACTAGATTAATTATCTAATTAAGATGTAAAAACATTTAATGAACAATTACTTAATAAAATCTTTAAGTAAAAATATATCCTGTTATATTAAAATAGTTGAGACATGCAGTGTAAATCCTAATAAGTTGTTTTTTAGCCAGTCTAAGAAACAATACTTCTGCTTTGACTGTCAATTTAGTTGGTGGTTGCAGAGGACATCAGCTTGGTGGCCTCTGATATGGGGAGTGCTGCAGTGTTTGATCCTCTCCTACCTACTTTTCAACATCTGAAGTCCTTGGGAGAGGACTGATGATACCCAATTATAGATTACCACAGAAGGCTGCACTGGCAATGCAGTTGCAGTCTGGTCCCAGTATCTGGAGGCTGTCAAGGTCTGGGTGGGAACAAAGAGGCTAAAGTTGAACCCAAGCAAGACCAAGTACATATGGGTTCTTCGTTGATTCTGGTGTTGGGTTCTCTGAGCTTGGTTGTTTTCCTGCAGATTTTTTCCCCCAGTCTAGGTAACATCATCAGTGTAAGGGAGAGTGAACTTTGTTAGTTATGTACACATAGTAGCTTGCCCTGCTCGTTTTGGTGGGAGTATGGTTTCTTTCTTGATAGTTCCTTGATTAGGGCATTATTTCTTTTCTGATTATATACCTGGTGCTACTTCTTGTTTATGGCTGCTGGAGAGGATGTGTCTCTGGACTGCTTGTTCCTTTCCTTGACTTCCGGTTACTGTATATCTTTTAAATGGTATGTAGATGGTTTTTTTCTCTATGTGTCTATTGATGGCTGATTTGTCAGAATGCTAAGCTTCCAGGAATTCCTTAGCATTTTTGGATTTGAAATTTTAAGAGTTTCTCAGCTGAAATTGTGGTTGAATTTGTCTATACGTTGTGAGATTAAGGAATTTTCACCTTGTTTTCTGATTGCCGGTTGATTATGGATGTGTTCTGCCAATCTTCCACCATGGCTGTTGCACTGTTACACTGTAAATTGTAGATGACATCCAACATACAGGCTCCAGTTTAAGTTAAATATTTGTTATAAATATTTAAATTATTTTTGTATTATTGTACTATGGATATGTACAAGGTTCTTTGAAAATGCTGAGAATCAAACAACTGTGGTGCTTTAAACATCTGACTGATAATAAATAAATAAATTTGGAGGGGGAGAAAATGACAGATATTTTTTACTGAGCAAAATATGGGCAAAAAAACTACACATACACAGGTTCAACAGATATTTTCATTGGGCTTTGCCCCAATGCCTTGTCACTGAACTGAGTCTCTGGCTATCACTGAATGCCAGGTCAGCCTGTAATAAGGCCTTCCTCATTCAGGATTAAACCCTGGATAAGGCTGATCTGGCATGTATCACCAAGATCTGGACTGGCATGTGTGGAATTCCTCTCTTGGAAATATGGCCACCTGGATTTCAAGTGTGGCACCAGCTGTGACCCCAGGGCAAAGGTAGTGAAGTAGCTATACAGGTAGTCCTCACTTAACAACCATTTGTTCAGCAACCAAAGTTACGACGGAGCTGAGTGAATGGTACTTACACCCAAAGTTACAGCTGTTGCAGCACTCCCATGGTCATGTGACCAAAATTTGGGTGCTTGGCAGCCTGCCCGCATTTAAGACCGCAGGGTGTGCTTCAACTTCCTCCACCCACCTATCTCCCCCCATCTCTACCTCTGCCACCCCTGCTGCCCTGCACTCTGCCCTGCTCTTTATCACCCCTGCTGCCCCCAGCTGACCTTCACCATCTTCTTCCTCCTGCTACTGACAAGGTGCACCTGGCCTGGCCCTTCACGAGGCAGCTGCTGGCTGCATGAGGCCTTCTTCCTGAAGCTGTGTGCAGCCTTCCTGAGGCCTTGTGGGGTCTTGCTCACTTGCCATGCTCACATGACCTCAGTGGCCTCACCACTATGTGAGTTGCACTGGCTACCAGTAGGTTTCTGGATATTGTTCAAGGTTGGTTGTCATCTATAAAGCCTTACATTGTACAGTGTTGAATTATTGCAGGACTTTTGGTCTCCTATTACTTTAGCCTATCCCATAAGATCTGAATAGGTGGGTGTGCTCCAGGTTTCCTCTTTTAATGAATGTCATCTGATGGAACCCAGAAGGAGACATACCTTCTCTATCTCCGTGCCTTCATTGAGACCTGGGTGGCCTTTTGAAAGGCCTGATTCTTTTCTTGGGCACTGGGCCAGAAGGTTAGATGAGCCTGTCTTTAAGGAATGCTTAGGCAGATATAGGAGTGGCTTTGGGCACAATTTGTTCTTAGGATTTTTTTGTTTGATATCCTGTTTGCTGTTTCAATCTGATGTTAGCCACACAGAGTCACACTTCTGAGTTGGGAAGCCATATAAATGGAATGTATAAATGTACAAATGTATAAAAGGAATGTATTAAATAAAAAAATAAATGAGTCCAGTATGGAAATTGGGTTTAAGCAAAGTTTAGTATTACAAAAACAAGCCTGCTCCAGCTTAGACCTGTGCACTCTACTGCTGCATCTGCAAAGAGGAGGTTGGAAACATCATGAAAGGCAATATATTTCAAATGATACTTCCTGAAAAATTTGCAGGCTTCTGTTGTCCTGCCTTTGTATGTCCTGTATACAATTAGCTGACAAGGGTAGATACAGGATGCTGGAATTAGACATGGGTCCTTTCTTATGTTTTTATGTTTCCAGTTTAATATGTTATTCCTGAAAAGGATAATTGTGGTAATATAAACTATAATTACTAACAAGCCAGGACCAGAAACTATTGTTTCATTCTGGCTTGCATAAACAAACCATCCTTTTGTCAAAACATCCAGTTCATCCTTTTCTATATGAAACAGTAAATCAGTGCTCATTTGGGAATGGACGTTTCCAGCTGAAAATGTATATCACTTCTATAACTCTAGTCCCTTATTTTGAATTTTGCTATTTTCATTCTCATAAAAATCTTGTTAGATACAATACATAATTTTCTCTTGCAAGTTTCTAAAGATGTGGAATGCAGATTTGGAATCCTACGGGAAATAGCTTGGAGTAGGGAAGGAGGCTTGTAGTGGAAAGCAAAGGGTGGGAAGAGGATTAAGCCCACTTCCTGCTGTTTCTCTGTTTCTAAAGCTGCTTTTTCAAAGTGTCATTCCACACACTTGCAACTCCCTGGCAATTCAGGTCTTAAGACCAACAGATAAATGTGGTTCATGTTATACATGAACCACATTTGGCATATTCCCCATGTACAATATGGACTGAAGCCTTACTGTATTATAAGAACAGAAAACAACATTTAAAAGAATCTACTATATAATTAGGACATTTCAGTTCTTCTTCAGTTCAGTTCTTTTGTCATCAATGATGATGACAAAAGTTTATTAACTATACTGAGCAGAGCAGGAGATTGGTCCTGATGATTTAAATGGTGCCTTCAACTCTGATTCTGAGCATGGGTCACACTGATTGTTATGTTAGCAGGACACTGTGACTAGTGACACTGGAAGCAAACGGATATAAAAGCTGTGGAGTCCTTGGGGTTCTCTGAGTTTGAGAACCCCAAGGACTCCACAGTTCAACCCTGAGCCACACATATTCACCTCTATTGGATATAAAAGCATCTTCGGCACCAAGATCAGCCATCAACCCAAAACATCGCGTAGAAGCTCAGGGCAAAGATTGTGCTAGCTTTAACTGGACTGGGTGTATGGACACCAGAGGAGCATATTACTTTCCTGACATTTATATTCTACCCATTTATGCCACTTCATGATAAACTGTGTAACCCTCAATGCAGCAATAAGACAGCCTGTATATTGTTAGCCATACTGACTAGACTAGATGCTAAATAATCTAACTTAATTTGTCACACATATTCAACAGTGTTAGTCTGTATGTACTGTTATAGTATTAGTCCAAGGGCATTTTTATACACAAGAAGTATCAACATTTGCATGATATTTTTTAAAGATTAGGTGCCAGCGCTGTGCACAATGGTAAGTACCATTTTGCTAGATGAACATCTGATAAATTGCCAAATTTCAAGAGGAAAAGGCAGGCTAGACCTTTTTATTTACTTGTTTTGGTGGAATTTCAATTTGATTAGGCAAAGAGTAATTGTTTTCAGGGTAATCATACCTACCCGCCAAACCTGCACACAGCTAAATGGAAAAACTGTGAAGGCAGAAGCATGAAATAGAATACAAGAAAATGATGTATTGTAACAGGGATACTTTTGATTGGTAACACACGTAAGGAAATACACTAGCAAGAGAAAAAAGAGAGTTTAAAACAAGGGAATTAACCACAGTAGATCCTTTTCTTGAGGTTAATCACTTGTTAACCTGGCGAGATGAACAGTATTTACAAAGAGGGAGACAGAAAATTCCTGGTTAATTATATGCTGCTTCTGGGGCTCTTACTTCCTGTGGCTTCACCTAATCCTGCAGGTGTGGATCATCCCTTCCCATTCACTGGTGAGAGGAGGGGGGGGGTCCTTTCTATACAGCTTTCCTTCACCCTGCCCTGCAAGCAACAGATTTAAATACAGAGGGACATACTGAACCTTTTTACTGAATGTTAACAATATATGAAAAGAGCATGTTGCTTTTTTAATGAAGAAGACTCCCAGTGTTTAAATATACAATTAAAAGATGTAATACATAGAAACAGCTACTTCATACTTCATTAAACTGGGATATAAAATGCATTTTTCCTCAGGATTATTCAGCAAAGTCAGTAGCACACAAAATCTAAGCCATTTTGTAGTCATTTAAATAGATTCAAGCTGCTACAAGCACGTGGGTATAGAATGTGCCCCCAAATGTGTCAAAATCTTAGCCAGTTGTAATAATGATAAAATTAATAGCCAGAACAGTAGACCTTGCTTTGTACTGGCTGGAGAATTTAATGAAGTTCTATAATTTAACACTGCTTGTTTTAAGTTTCTGGTTTCAGTACTATTGGTAGGCAAATATCAACATCATCTCTGACCCTGGGAGACTAAGAGAGAGGTTCTTCCATACTGCCTTTTTTTACAGGGATATTTCTCCCACTTTATTACACCCATTTTATTGAACATGTCAGGCAGAATGTTTGAATTTTATGTACCTGACCTTCTGTCAGATCAACATTCAGGCATTTCTAGTAAAGTGGTCAAATTCTGTACCAGTGTCTGAATAACAATTGACTAAAACATCAATTAATCAAGTAGCTAAGTTGCTTTTGCTAATGCTTAGTAAATCAATTTAACTATTATCTCAATGGTATAGCCAAATGTCAATTTCTCTACAAAACGTGTACTGTTCTGATCATCCAGATCGCCAGAAAAGGTTCAAGCAGAAGACACATACTTGAGCTGGTCTGAATGATTAACTGACCTTTGCGCAGTATGATATTTTAAACGTTAACGATTTGCCACACTGTCACTGAAGATATTATAACACATGCAAATACTACTTCTGCAACTTAAGAAGAAAAAGGTACACTTCAAAAGGATTTAGGAAGCATAACTACATTTCTGCAAGGCAGAACTTAATGTTATTATAGTTTGGATTTTTCTTTTTTCTTTTAAACAGGGTATATGAAATGCAGAATACAAGTTTTACTTCCTAATTTTTGTTCTCTCTAGCCCATTTTTCTTCCTCTTAAGACTTTCAGGACATCTTTAGTTCTTTGTTTAACACACCCACCCACCTACACACACTGTAACTTCCATTCTCTAAGGAGACAGTTATGTAGAAATAGATGGCTCCTTAAAATTTCCTCTTTCTCTCCAAATCCAAGGATATTTCTTGTTTATAAAGAAATAACAACAATGCCTTTCATCTGTTCCAGGTTGGAAACCCTTTTTCTATTAGGGCTCTACTATGTCTTTGTTAAGGAAAGAAAAGGAAAGGAAACAAAAGCTATGTAAAACTTATCACAAGCTCAGTGCATTTATTTTGTGGGCTGAGTTAATATTTTAGAACATTCAGTAGTGCTTCTATCCCACAATGTGGTATTCAAGAAAAATCCTTAGATTATTGGCTTCCTTGAAGAGGATGTCCCAGTTCTTCTATATCAGCTTACACAAGCATGTGAGGAATAATTGATATGGTATTTTTCTTGGGACTGGAGAAAAGGTAGAAGGATAAAGGTCAAGGAAACAGACTGTTGAGCAAACATTTCTAAATATCTTATCCAGATCCTCAGGTGGCAATACCTGAAACTGTTCTCTCAAACGATTTAATAGTATATATAAACCTGTCACAGCAGGCTTTTGAAAGTTCTAAGACCCATCTGAGGGTGAAAAATAAGAGAGCTTCTCTGCCATGTTTGCCAAAAATTAGGCAAAAATAATATGTTCCAAATTTATCATTGTTGATATGAAATTTATACTATTTGTACTCTAATAATCAGCCTACTTATTTCATCTTCCACATTACTTAATAAGCCAGAGTCAGTGCAGCTCTGCAGGACAGGTGAATGGAAATGACTATTTCATAGTAAGATCAAGACACTGACAGAAGCATCAGCCATTCATATGCATTTATGTTTTACTGTCTAGCCATCTACAGAATAATCCAGGAAAACTTTAAGTTTCTGGGGGTATATAAACTTAATGACTCCTACACTCCTACAGAGGGGAGAAACTCTTGCTAGTCCTTCATGAGGAAACTGACAGGAGTGCTATTGGGACAGAAATGGACAAATATGTTGGTCTCAACTTTCTTGAAAACCAGATAAAATACAGTCAATAAATGAACACCTACAGATTATCTCCAAGATGTGGAGAAGTGTATTAATTTTCTGCTCCAAATTAGTATTGTAAATTGCTTTCTTAAACATAGAGTTAAAAACATGTGCTTGTTACAGTGACACTCAACGAGCAAGTAATGTATTGTGTATCCTTTCCCACTGATGCTTTTCAAATCCTGATTACTCCAACTTCTTGTTCAAAAAGAATTGTTGGATTCCAACTACATACGGTATATTTGCACTGACCCAAGATACAAGATTGGGTTTATAAATGTGAAGAAGTGATGTATGAACTGTTTACAGTCTGACAACTGAACTACAAGACACAAAGTACCGTTTTTCTGTAGCATCATTTCTTTCCAAACAATCCAATTTGAATTGTGAAGTACCATATATGCAGTTTTCTCCAAGTTCTCTCCATCTCAGGAATACATTTATTTTCTCCTCTTTCCTCATGCAACCATTATTTGCTGCTTTTCATTTCCCAATACTGAGCAAAGGAGAATTTGACACAGTGATACTTAAGGACTGCTCTTTTCTGGATCATGGATAAGGCTGTGGAGTGGAATGCCCCTGAAATTTTGAAGCATCGTGGATTCATTGTTAAACCCTAAGTAAGGGTGTAGCAATTATACCATAGCTAGGGCAGCGTGATGTAGTGGTTAGTTTTGGGCTAGGACCAGGAGACCCAAGTTCAAGTCCACCTTCAGGTACGCTGACTTTGGGCCAGTCACTGTCTCTCAGCCCAACCGGGGCTGACCTTCTCCGGTTGTGTAGAAAAATTGGAGGAGGGAGTGCTATGTATGCTGTCTTGAGCTAACGAAGTACCCTACCGTATATATCCTTTATCATTTTTCTTTCTTTCTCAAATTAATAGATCCTTTCTCAATACTCCTTTAAAAATCCTTTTCTTTCTTCTTTCTTAAATGTTTATATATCGGAAAATGTGCCCCTGAAGAATCTAGCATCCTGAGTTAAATTGTGACTATTTATTGAGGTCTTTGGGTCATAATAACCATTGCAGTACAAAATGGTCCTCTTATAAGCTCCTGTTATTATAATAAGCTACCATTATACTTACACAGACAGCTCCTACTATAAGTTATTAGCTACAATTATACTTACATATCACCTCCAACTTTGACCCATCCTTCTGAGGAGCTCAAAGCAGCCTATCAAACTGTGCAGGACATGTCTCACAGTATTCACAGTTAATACGTTTGTATGAATCCCTGTTCCTGCAGCTGGGATGAGCAAGCCCAGAAGGGCTGCTTGATGAGTAGGTACTGAACTCTGGAAGAAAGGGTTCCTGTTGCTCCAAATGATATTACCAAGTGAATGGTGGCTTTTTCAGTTATGGCATTCTGGCTGTCAGGGAGGAATATCTGGTACTTTATTTTGTGTCAATTCGACACCAGGAAAAGACCTTACCCAAAAAAAAAAAAAAAATTAAATCCAGGTCCTTTGACCTGTTTTGACTTTAAGCTGTTTTTATACTCAAGGTTTTTATCTTATATTAGACTTTTATTATTGCTTTTTTTCTTGAATTTAAATTGCTTTTTTCTGTTAGAAGCTGTCCTGAGAACTTTGCTACAGAATGGAATATAAATATTACCTCATAGATATACATATAAAATCTGCTTTATTAAGGGAGAGCTATCACATATTGATTCTACCATATAATACCCAGCTGGAAGGCTGAAAAGTCCTCATAAGCATTTAGCTGGAAGACACCACAGATATGTTTTCCCACATACGTGAGCATTCCACGCAGACTCCATGTTTTACCTCCTGAGACACCTAGTTTGCTAGACAGAGTTATTAAGGTAATAACCTGAGTTGCAATAACTGGCTACACAAACATGCGGTGCAGCTCACAGTGCATCAGCCCTTACCAAAGAAAGCCCTCAAGAAACCTTTTTAGGAAAAAAAACTTGCTTCCAGCAGAAAGCTCTGCCTTGTTTCTGTTCCCTTTCCTGGGAAACTGACCTGGATCTTGGTCTCTGCTCCCCACCCAACCTTTGATATAGCTGCTTTGAGAAAGCCAATGTTGTGTAGTGCTTACGGTGCTGGACTATGAATGAGGAGATCCAGGTTCTAGTCTTCCCTTAGGCATGAAAGCCAACTGAGTGACCTTGGGCCAGTCACTCCCTCCCAGCCCTAAATGGTGCCAGGCTTTGCAATAAGCCAGCTGAAAAACAAAACCTCTTGTCACATCATGCATGGATAGCTTTGCTCTGTGAACTAAAGTGAGTGCAGTATAAAACACGTGGATCCTGCAACCAAGCAGGACAAACGCTAAGAGCAACACAACTGCTTTGAGTTGTTCTTATTCTCCAGTGCAATCCTGAGTCTTGACTTCTACCTGCTGTTTGCCTGGAACTACTCTGACCTTTGACTTCAGCCTGACATTTTGTTCCACATGTCTCTGGCCCATTTGAAGAGGCAGCCAATGCCATGGGTCACAGAACTTGATATCCTAGAGGGACAGACTCCACTGTCTCAAAATAACAATGAGACCAACATAATTTTATACTGAAAAAATAACAGCATTGATCTGCATGGCTGGACATTTATATTTCTCTTTATGCTTTTTTATTTTAGGGTGGGGTTTGCATTAGTTTGGTTTGAAAAAACAGTATACCATCATTGATAAACCAAGTTTTCCAAATGGCATCCCACAACACCTACTGTATATAGAACTTCTACTATATGAATTACAACTTGAAATAGAACAGGAGTAGGAAAAGAAAAGCTGGGTCGGGAAAACAGGAAACACAGGTTTGCAAATGACAATTCACCCTAGAAATAGGAAAAAGCTTTACTATTTTATAAATTTTATAAATAGGTTTTAAAATACAAAAAAATGACTTTTTCCTTATTTAAAGTCTTTCTTGTTTATGAATTTGACTACATAACACTGTGTTTAATAACAGTAATTCCCAAAATTGTACAAAGGAGGTTTAGGCATGGGGAAAAGGCAAGTAAATTAAAAAAAAAACCTGCTTTAGCTTCAAATTTTTTTTATTATTGTGCCATTCATAGTTTTTTCCTGATATTATTAGAGACAACATTAGGAAAAAAAAAAAAGAGTGTGACTACAAATGGAAAAGAAATATCTATTTGGAACAGGACATTTACATCTTGGTATTTTTAGTGCTTGAAAGTTTTGAGCTCCACACCTGAATAACCTTATATGCTCATCTAATGCAACAGGGATACCTGAAATTTATAAGATATTCATGGACACAGAATATAATTGCAAACTGTTCACTTTCATGAAAACTCCAGTGAGCTAAGCCTAGGAACAATTAAACCCAAATGACAAAATCTCCCCCATGACACAGTTTCTAGGTTACAATCCTCACTCCTGCATAACTGAAAAAGTACACTGAGAGTAATCTTTCAAAGCTTTGCTCTGAGACTTTGTAGTAGCTTAAGGGAAATGAAATGCCCACTAGGGGCAAGAAGTATCTGCTTAAATACATGGTATGTAACTATAATGAACCTTTAAAAGAAAGTGCAATGATAATACATGAAAAAGTACACACAGTAGAAAGCAAGTAATTTATCACATTCATACTTATAAAGAAAAATACTTACAGGAACATCAACATACTTTGCAGCCGCTTTTACCTTTAGAAGATGTAAAGGTAGAAAACAAATACTGTCACTTGGTATTACTGGCTCACAGTGGATTTTTCAAATTAATATTTAATAGTTGATGTACTTACAGTGAATGAAAGTATTGATGAGAAGAAAGTGCCTTCATCATACCTTGATAATTTAGACAGTACACCTTCCAGCACTGCAACAAACTATATTAAGAAGCATAGTATAAGTATTCATAATGCATAAAAGCGTTTGAAATTACTTTTAAGAGCTGCAGAAGGGGGGGGGAGACCTTTCCTTTATGGCTCATGTGCTACACCAGATACCACCTACTGCCATATCCTTAGATGTGTGGAGTCCTTGGTGTTCTCTGAGCTTGGTTGCTTGCTTGCAGACATTTCATTACCCAACTAGGTAACTTCATCAGTGCGAGTGAGTGTGGAGTTTTCTCCCTGTTTATATACAATAGCTTGCCCTGCCAGTTTTGGTGAAGAAAACTCCTTAATCTCACAACACATGGACAGCCTCGACCAAAGTTTCAAATGGGAAACTGTTAGCATCTTAGACCAAGGCAAATCCAAAAATGTTAGGGAATTTCTGGAAGCTTGGCATTCAGACAAATCAGCCATCAATAGATGCACAGAGATAAACCATATTTACAGATCACTCAAAAGAGATGATTAAAAAAAAGCCAAGAAGGAAACAAAAAGACCAGAACACATCCACTCCAGCAGCCAATACCCAGATAAGCAGGGATTAACACCAGACAAACAATCAAGCAGAACACATTACCCTAAGCAAGGAACTACCAAGAAAACCACATCCCCACCAAAATGGGCAGAGCAAGCTACTGCATATAAACAGGGAGAAAATTCCACACTCACTTGCACTGATTATGTTACTTAGTTGGGTAATGAAACGTCTGCAAGCAAACAATCAAACTCAGAGAGCACCAAGGACTCCACACTTCAATCCTGAGGTACATATTCTCTTCTATTGGAACCTTAGTTAGATCTAATAAAATCAAAAGGGTATTAATGTATTTGATCCATCCAGAAATTATTTTATACACACAGAGACAATCATATTGTTCAGAATTACAAAACCAAAGTGTTGGTTACAGACTTGCTTATACTCAGAATAAATCTACTGAAATCCATGGGGCTTCAGTTATGTACTTAGTTAACTAAAATCCTACTTATTTCAGCGATATTATTTTAAGCACCAGTAAATCTAGACCTAACACAATGTGTTGCAATTTAAACATGTACAGAATTTCTTAACTTAGCTAGGTCAGTTTGATGGGTTTAAAAAGCAAGACAGCACAAAAGAAATGGCTTTCTGATGACTCTGCCAAAACAGAGTCTGTTGGGAGTTGGGCAGCTATAGCAAATTTGACTTAATAACAACTATGGAACTTTCTGCTTTGGTTGGCCCCTTTCATCGATTGGTGGATATCTAATTATAGCTGCCCAGAATCACACAGTCAGAGTTGGGTGGCCTTAAAAATCTTGCAATAAATAACATTTAAAAGGCATTTTTTCCACAACCATTTATCTCACTACTGTAGATGCTTTAATATTACTCATTCATGTTTTTTTTTTAAATATGTAACTCTTTTTATATAACTCTTTTTGTTATTGTATAATGTTATATTGCATTGGTTTCAATAGCAGCCAGCTACTTTGAATGGTTCATAAACATTAAAAGAGCAAATATACTTTTATATAAATAAAATAAATCTATTCAGTTAATGCAGTTGTGAAACTGGTATTAGTCTTCTGTTACTACATTATTACTGCTATAGCAATACCAAAGGGAAAAGAACCACTCTCGGCTCCCTCCTTAGTAACTTTGCTTCTACTGATTAAATGTAAACAATGTAGAATGAATGGCTAATTGCAGTGGGAGAATCCTCAAAATCTATCAAGGATGGGCCATGTATTTTTCATACATTGAATTTAAAGTTTCATGAACCCTACCTAGCAAATGTTGAGGATTAATAGAAACTTTCTGCAGCCCATGTTTTCCATCTTACCTTAACAAATAAAATAACCATGCAGCAGTCTTCTCCAATCTGGTGCTCTCCAGTTACTACAGTTCCTACCATTCTTTGCCAACACACTATCTAGAGTGTGTAGTAGATTACTAGAACTGTAGACTAACAGGTATGGAAAGAGCCAGGTTGTGAAAACCAGCCAATTTCAGAGCATATTGTTGACTCCATATCCACTGTGGGATTTGTAATGTGATTGGCAGACCGCTATCAATGTTCATTTCAGTGTTCACTATGTAGATGTACGTATATTTATTTTTTTATAAACTATTCTACGTAACACAATGGGCCACTGAACATATCAATGTAAACAATATGTATGATAATATAATCAGGGCAAGATTAAACATCAAAGAATTAGGAACTGGAGTTAGATTAGAAGAATAGTCAAGAGGGAAGAAAAGAAAATGTGCTGTTAAACAGTTCTTTCAGTATGTTTCTTCCTCAAATCTCTCCCAGTTTGTTTTCCAATTATGAAGAAAAAGTAAGCAAGCAAAATTAAGAGAAAAGGCTTAAACAGTTCCCTCACCGTTGTTCAAATTCTTTATTAAGATAGAGCTATAGGACTATTAATACTTGTGTTAGAATAAGTTTGGCCCCCCTTTCCTGGGTACAAAATATTAAGAGGAAGTATCTTATGCCTTTCTTATTTCCTTTTTTCTAATAAAAGCCATATTTGTTGCCCACTAATCAGAATATACACTCAGAATACAGCCCAACCTCTAAAATTATCAACACAATTATTTTAAATAACTTATAAACAAACACAAACCAAATAGGTCAACACCTTTGTTGTTCTTATTTTGGAAGTTTTAAGTGACACAAATCATAATGAAAACCTTATCACACCTTAAAAATATAAAGCTAGTGATTTTTAAAAAAAAAACTGTATGAACACAAATATTTATATGAGAAGATTGCTCATGGTCACAGTAACTGCAAAATGTTTATAATAATAGAATAATAACTAATTTTACAAGTATTTTAAAGAGTAATTGCTTGACATCTAAAATCACATTCCTAGAACATAGAAATAGCATCTTAGAAGTGAGAGGACAGGACAAAATTCCATCTGGCATGTTGTTAATGGCCACTCTAACAGTGTCATAACAGTGTCATATTCCTTGTTCTCTATGAGGATTTGAAAGTCTCACCTTGCAGCAACCCAAGACCCCTAATGGTTTAACAGAGTGATAACAGTGAGCTACATCATCACATCTATTCTGTTTTTCTTATCTTTCTTTTTATATCATCATAAGGATCATTATACAATAAGAAATAAGAGGTGGACTTATAAGTAAATGAATGGATGACTAAAGTTCTTCATTCATGACACTAATTCTCTGGCCTCCTATTAGCATATCTTCTCCCCTCTCCCTAGATTTCCAAGCAACTGCAAAACAACAACAACAATAATAATTTTATTGTATTTGCAGTATATTGTATTTGTAAACCAATCCTTATCTTCCTCAACAGTAATTTTTCAAAATGCTGGTTCAAATGTCCCTAAGATGATTGGATTTCTGGAATTACTTTATTTTGTTGAATTTAATTTGCTAAATTAAAGTTAACTTTTGTTAATAATTATAAATATTAAAGAAAAAAATTCAGAACTAAGCATATAAATTTGTTCATATTCTTCCTATGGAAGAGAGAAAAAGGTGGGCTCCATTCTTGTGATTTGCATCTTAATTTATTTATTTGCATGGCTGTTCACTAGACATACAAATTAGAGCAAACAGTAAGTTAAAAACAGTAATAAAAATATCAACCAAAATTAAGACACATAGGGCAGCATACGTAGCCATATCAATAACCCCCTAAGAAAGAGTTCCACTAGCCTCCTGGCCCAGGGCTTGTGTTCACTGATGCAAGATCCCAGCGTATGCTGAAGCGCTATCAACTGTTTTCCCTCCATAAACACAGTGCTTTGTGGAACCATGAATAATTTGCCTCTTCTGCTTTTTCATAAGGCCTAAGTACATGGAATTAGTTGCGGTCTTCACTGTTTCACACAACAACATCTCCAAATTGAAGTTGTCCACCTTAACCCTTTCACTTTAATGATGTTTTCAGGCTATGGACAGATTCTAGAGCTGAACTAGAAAAAAAAATACAAGCAACTGCACATCTCTTCTCCCTAACATTTATAATCATTCATATCCAGTGCAGCTGATTATTTTCCATCCTAAGAACCTCCTTAACACTGATATCTATTTATTTCTCTATTTTTTCTGCCTAGAGTTTTCCTGCAGGGGGAGGGTCCACTTTCTTTTGGATCAACTGAATGTTGATCCATTGGTTGCAAAAGGAATTAACTGACCAGCTTGTTGCCCAAGATTGATGTTGGAGGCTGAGAGAGAGCAACTGGCCCAAAGTCACCCAGTTGGCTTTCATGAGGTGTCTCCTGGTTTCTGGTCTGGAGCCTTTACGACTAGACCAAACTGGCTCTCATCTCTCTCCCCCCCCCCCCCCACAATGCCCATAACAAACTGTGAAAAAAAGAAAATAAATTGCAGCTTTTGTTTGATGATGTCATCATATTTGTGTTGTCATTTGCCTCCTACCTCCCGTCCCACTGGCACCCTCAATCTACTAGAATTATTTCAAGAGTTTGTGTCTTGCACTATAGAAAGCAGAAAAACTGAGTAGCAACATTTAAAACAAGAAAGATTAAACAGAGGTTATCAAAAGTCTTTTGAACCTTTTCATATAATGACAAATGTCTAAGTAATAGCTGGCTTCAAAAGCCTTTGAGAAAGCTAAAAACATACTTTCCTCCACTGCAACATGAAGCAAATCAGAATTTTTTTCCCCCCTAATTAAAGCTAATCCCGGAATAGTAAAAATGTGGTCATATTAGAGGCTGTTAATTAATTAAGGCAGTATAGCATGAAGGATAAGAAAATCATATCTGATTAATAGATATTGCATAAAAAGACTTGTTCAAATTGGGATCCAATTTACACCTATAAATATCTTGATGAACTCATGGAGTGTTAGTCACTAACCTTATTTTATTTTAAAAACAGGAACATGGAAAATATCAAACAATTTTTTCTTTATAAAAAACAGACATGGATATTTCTCTCTCTCCCCCAAGTGCAATTTGTCCGCAAAGTATTAATACATTTACCTTTGAAACAAGAAGTGAAATTACTTCCTTCACAGTTTCTTCAATCAAGTCATCTATTTTTGAATGATATTGTTGCTGTGTTTCAGAAAACCAAAGTAGCATTAGTGTGAGCACAATGCTATTTATCATAAGTCATATTTGCACAAAAACTGATGGATCAGAGTTACTTAAAATTATTAAAAGAACAAAGCCTTGAAAATGATCTACCCGAGAATTACTTTCTTTCTTACAATATGCAGAAAATTTTCCCATGTATTTGAGTTAAGCAGCTAATGGGGTTATTATTTAGATGCAGTGAGATCTTATTCAGGGAAAGGAATGTGAAGGATATTTTTTGTCTTCTCTGTAATTAAAGTGGCTATGTATTCCCCCACCCCAAAGGGCTGATTTAGCTGCAAAAGCAAGATGAGAAGAAGATTTAGTAAATAAACCACTTTCTGTATGATAACTCTCATTCACATGTTAGGTTCTTCAGAAATAAAATGAGTGGCCAACTGTTTGCTCTTGAAAGAACCCTTTTAAGAGTGAAGTGAGCTGCAGGTTATACAATTCCTATACAATCTGCTCAAACATGGGCAAAAAATAAAAATTAATCAGAAAACCTGAAGGATGGCAATAAATTACTCAACCATAAAAGTATAATAACTAAATCAGTTGCCACTCTCCATCTTTCTACCACTGCCTTTTTCTCATTAATGAAATCGTTGTCTTTAAGAAATACAATTTAAATTAAATGTGAAAGACTTTCACATTCTGTTTTCAATAATAATAAAGCAAACGTCCATCCTGCAGTTTGTAGGAGCAAAGGCTCCTTCTTTTATTCTGAACATATATTCATTCAAAAAAAGTAATTCTCTCATCAGAACATTTATTTGTTTGAAAGCAAAGAATGCTCTACTAGCCCACTTCACAAAAAATGTGTCTTATAAAGACTAACCCTATCTTGATGGTTCAAGGCTACATGAATCAGCAACAGCATAATGCTTTGAATAAAGAATACCAGCATCAATCTAAATATTCACTCAACTTCACAGGAGCCCATGGTATAATTTTCTGAAATTTAGGGTTTCTGAAGGCAATTTACTTCCTTTTCAAAATGTTACACATATGTACTAAAGACTTTCAAGAAAAGTTGCCTTTGTGTTAAGAGCATGACCCCTTGTGCTTAGTTTACCTAGGCAAACTTCTGAAGCTTCCCTTCCCTAATCCCTGACCTTCAGATGTGTTGGCCCTGCAGCTCTGGTAAGCCCAACATATCTGGAGTTCCACTGCTTATATAAAACGGGCTATACTGTAACCCATGGCTACAACTATCAGTAGGATAATCATGGGCAAGGTTGAAATCACAGAAAATAGCCTGTCTTCTCCTCCCCTTCTGTAATGGAAGAGAGATATGTATATTGCCAGGGTGCTTGGCTTTTTAATTCTGCTTGTTTTCCCCTTGTATGAAAGATTGAAGGAATTTGGATATTTAGCGCAGTGGAAATGATGGTTGTTGGAAGGGGCCCTTACAGTGAGTTCTTGCTGTTTAGAACTGATCTCTCTTCATCATTTCAGCAGCTGCCAAGGAAAAGTATCTCACTGCAAAGTTGATGGTATGATATGTCACATTCACAGCTCTCAATGAGATTTTTTTAATACAGAAAGAATGATAGTTAGGCAGCTATGCAGCTTCACCCTGTCATAAATGTTCAGGTTTCTTTTCTTTTTAGCAACCAAACACACAAAAGTGTTTTGAAAATGTCAAATTGAGGGGAGAGGATAATCTACCAATTGGTTTCTCCTCCATTTTCAGGGCACTTGTTGAATTAATTAGTGGCATGCTGCTATCGGTCACCTAGTAGGAAAACACTGATTGTCTCAAAATATTTTTAGTGTTCCAGGTCATTAGAAGCAAAAACAACAGTCTGTTTTAAAGATATTGGAGAACAGAAACAATGTCGTGTAGAAGACCCCATATATAAATATATACATATATAAATATATACATTGCTGTCAAATTTGCTAAATAAAGGTGTGCAAATGGCCTGATTGGGCACTTTTTGCCCCTTTGGATTTGCAAAGATCCCTCTGGATCCAGCTTTGCAAAGGTCCACTGCTTGCAACCTGGTTTAAGAGGCTCCTACTTTGGGATCAGACTTTTATTCTTGTTAAATCTAAGAAAAGCTACAACTTGCTTTGCCTGTAGTGACTTTTAAGTAGAGTAGATGGCACTATCTAATATCTCTATGCTGGTCTGTGACTTGATTATCTCATATTGGAAAGTATTTTGGATACTTTTAAAAAATTATAACAAAGAATTAACATTAAGACACGACATGAATTTGATAAAAGATGTATATAGGGACGGTCAGAGAAAGCAAAATCCAAGTCCTTACTGACAGTGGGGCAAAATGATAATTGTAGTGTTGTTTGAATAACGAAAGGTTAATAAAAATGAGGTGGTGGTCGTTTTAAAAGTGGAAGACAGAGCACTAGTAAACAGCTGAACAGTTTTGGAAGTTTTTTGTTTGAAAGTTGCAAAGGAGTGAGAGCTGATAGCTTTTACTTTCCTATTCACCATATTTACCCAACAGGAAGACAAGTTTTTCTCCAACTCCAAATTGTTGGGAAGGGGTCTCATTTTATATTCAACAGAAAATACATTAGAAGAGATTTTAGAAAACAACCAGGTGGGTGAAGAAGTAAATGACTGCAGACATTTCTGCTGAAAAGCACAGATGCCTTTGAGGATTAGCTTGAACCTTGATGCTATAAATAAATCATTTTAGGATTAGGGAGAATCCTCTCAAATGCAAAGAGTGCTATGTTTTGAGAAGTCCAAATAATACAGTGATAAAGCTTCTGTTCTTTAATATTTATATGAAAATGTATGTGATTTTCCAACTTTCCCCAATTTTACATAATCATCTGCCAAAATCCCCTTTCACTCAATCAACAATTGGGAAAAAAATGGCTTCTTTGAACTGCATAGTCTAGGCCTGAATTCATATTGTTTGGGGATATATAATCAGAAATAACAATCTCCCAAATTCTACTCAAAACAAGTAAACACTGAAACACTTTGGAAAACAAACAAACAAACAAACAAAAATGTAAAGCAATGAACTTACCCATTGATTTGCAAACTGGTTGATGCCCCGAAAGCCCCCCCAAAAGAAGAAAATGGAGAAAAAAAATATGAAAATAATTATAAAATAATATAGGAAACAGCTACCTTAACAGACCTAATGAAAAGCTTGTTTAAATAAAGACAACAAAAATGGCTACAAAGATGAATGCACATAAACAGCACAATTCTACTGCAAAGTAAAACACTACGGTACTGTAGCATTGTTAATTTGAAAAATCCAGGGAGGTTCTATGCTCTGATTGGATAAGGTAGTTAGCCAATGCTTCTTGGAGAGAGCAAGTTTGGCATTTCCCTTTCCTATTCTGTAGAAGCATTTGTCCCTTTATGGCCTCTCTCTGGGATTTTGTGGGGACTGGTTTACAGGAAAAGACAGACTCCTCCATTTGCAGCTATCATTTTCTTTGTAGCCCATGACATATTATACATCCAACAATATGTTACTTAGTGCCATTTATTAAATTATTTACTTTTCTGAAAAAGGAAGAAATAGTCTTTCTCCCTGGATTAATTGTTATTTTCAAACTCATATCGACCAATAGGAAAAAAAAATCCCTTTTCCTGGTGTATTGCAAAAAATTAAATTTTCTTACAGGTGTTGATGATTGTAACTGGAAACAATGTATTTTTGGAAAGCTGTTGAGAAAGGGCAGTGCAATTTCTGTTGGTTTTGGTGGCATGGCAAAAAACGCCGAAAAGTGACCCCTCCCCCCAAACAGATAAACCTTGGAAGTCCTAGTCAAATAAAATGCAGGGGAGTTGCCAAATATATCCCAAGCTATGAAACATGCATATTCACAATATGTTAATTATGAAAAAAAAAGAATTCTTGTAGCTTTTAGAAATTTAATACCCCAAATCAAATATTTATAGGACTGTATTTACCCAAAAGGAAGATGACCCTGAATTTAAGACCCCAAAATTAAGAATAGTCAGAAAAAAATGTATAATTTAAAAAAAAAATGTTGAACACCGAGCTTGTCAACACAGGTTTACCAATTCCAGCTGAAGCCAGTTCTGAAGGTTCATCACCCCCTCCCCACTCAGTAAATATTTAATTGTGATGTACTTGTTTGTGTAAGGACAATCAGGAGCCATACTGTGGAAGGCAGGCAGGCAGGCAGGCAGGCATCTATCCATATCGTCTGTCTATCTATCTAATCATAACTAATTGCACATAAAATAAGGTTTCTGATATATTAAAATACTTAATTCCCACCTACAGTATATACACGTACAACCATTTTCTCTCTTTCATACCACTCTTATATACAGAAACACAGAACACAGGGGAGGCACAGAATCCTTCCCTCTTTCTAGTAGAAACAGCAAAAAAGAAGTAAACATAATGAAGATGGCAACAGGGGGACAATAGTTACACAGGAAAGGGAAGGGAAGGCAAGGAATAAAACTGGTTAGGGATGGGGAACGCAGAAGAGGTAGGAGAAAGCAGACAGAGAAGGGAAAAAGAGAGTGGTAGAGAAGCCCTATTCTAGTGTTAGAAAAAGGGTTGAATTCAGCAAACAGCTCTCCTGAATGTTGGCTACTTTCAGCAGCAATGTCTGTAGCCATCTGCATCTTATGCTTAATGTTTTGTTTTCAACAGCTTTTTCTATTCCGTAAGCTAACAGCCCAGGTTCACAGATAATTATTTGGGGAAAGATTTCATCTTCCTATGGGGTAAATATGGTAACTTTTCTTGGATGAACTAGTCACCAGTAGCAGAATTAACATCACCAAATCCACCTCTAAATCCACTGGCATTCAGAAAATAATAGAAGATGGTATTTTTGAACATCTGGTTTTTTCTTAAACATTTGGTTGCCAATTACCATTGCATTTCTGAAAAACATGGCACATAACAATCTACATTGTTTAAAGCAGCACCAAATGTTCAAATTACTGTGTAATTTTGTATATTGTCAAAAAGAATGACCGTGTGTTTTATGGAAAAAATGAGGTTGGCAGTGTATGTGCACATGTATATGAAGGGACATAGATGAGTCCTTGTGGATATGTGTGTGTGTGTGTGTATCTCACACATACACACAAAATGAATGAATGAATGAATGAATGAATGTTTGGCATAAAATTACCCCCAAACCTTTTGAACCTTTACTGAGCTTTGCCATCATGAATGTTCATGTTGAAATTCTCTTACCTCCTGCCCGCCATTCAGAATACATAGTTTAGCAGTTTGCTTCTTGGCATCAACCAGCACGTTGAACATTGTGCATACAGAAGAAGGAATACGCAAATCTGTTGATTTGTTTGTTTTCTGCACTTTGAGTTCAAAAGCAACTCTTGTTCTGTTAATTGAAACATGGGAATTATACAAATAGAAAGATTAGTCATATTTTAGATAAACTAAGTGAAAAGTGAAATTCAGTGAAAGCCTGTAAAAAGCAAATCTGAAATGTTTTGATGCATGTTATATTAACTAATGGGATTATGATATTCATAAGTGCTAAAATCTGATAGTCCTCTCAAGGTTAGATACTGATTTAAAAAAATAGCCACTTGACAAAACATGGCACAGATAAAGCACATTATGTTGAATGTTTTCTGCACAAATTTCAATTTGACAAATAATAATAAAATATAATATATTCAGGGATTCCTGACAAAAAATGTTAAAGAGTTTCAGCACTTGTGGCAGATTTTAAATGAGCAGGGAGTAGATAGAAAAAGCATAATAATTACACAAATGACTACCACAGAGGTATTCAAAAATAACTAGTGTGGTAAAGTCAAGAAGAGATTATGGAAGAATTATTATCACCTGAAACAATTAAGGATTAGTGGACATATAGTTTCCTCTGCTTGATGAATCATGTTATCATAAGCATATCAGCACAGGTTCTGTTTGGGCAGTGTGGTGAAGTATGGTCAGTCTGACCAGTGCATATGTATGGCTTACCATGCTTTCAGAAGTTAGAGCAGTCACAATGTAGAGTCCTGGTGCATGACTTCATAGCTCAAATATATACAATATTACCAATGTTTTCACTCCTGCCTATTCATTCAGTCATTTGTTTAGCTCTAACTTGTATTAGTAACTTGCAGAATAACACGTTCTTCAAAACCTTGCAAATGGAGGACACTGTTGGATATCTTTTCTAAGAATCTTCATTTTCATCACCTCCAGTGATGAAGAAAGCAAAAATGCTGTTTGGGCTGGAGGCTGTAGCTAAATAGATCTTCCACCGTATGCTTTTGCTCCCCAGCTGTATACTGTGGTGGTTAGAAGGTCAGATTGGGTTCACTTTGCCATTTGGTCAGAAAATTCATCATATGCCTTTGGGTTAGTCAAACAAACTCTACTTATGTGTAATGTCAAGGGCCAGGATTTGAATCATATTTAGAGAGAGAAGGACAAGTGCACTAACCACTTCTCCTGTTATTGTTCTCCATGTGCAAAGAGAACATGTCTGTAGCACAGAGCTTCCTCTATTTGTGATGTTACAGGCCTACTGGGACAATCTCTAGAGACAGAAGAGTCTCTCTTCCAGAGGTTTTCCTCTACACATGGGCAGGCTGAAGCTAGGGCACTTCCCCTCATTCCCTGAATAACATTTCACCACCTTCCTTAATGTCCAAAGAGGGCTCTTAATTAGCTTGATCTGCAGAAGAAGAGGAGGGCACAACATATCTTTGTTCTGCAATCTCTGAAAGAAAAGCAGGGTAAATATGAAATCTCTCTCTCTAATCCTGCTCTCCATACTTCTTGAAAAAGCTGGGGAGCCTGGTAGAAAAAGAAAACCACCTTCTTTGCTGGTTTACGTCATCTTTTTAGCAGGGGGTTGAGGAAACAGAGGGACAGTCACAGCAATGAAGAAAGGATTTTTCTTGGTTTCTTTGCTTCCAGCCTTTTCTTTGCAGAACATGAGACTGAAAAGTAGACAGACCTGATTGCAGAAGTAAGAGGAGGAACATTTCTGTCACTGATGTACTGTGCTTTTTTCCAGCCTTCTTTCCTGCAGATGAATAGACCAGCCGGCCCAATTCGAGGAGAAGTGTTTCTTGCTGACCATTCCAACTACCATGAACACGTGCAGAAACTGCTTTTAAATGTACCATGTTGAAGCACAAGCCATACTACATGGCATTCTGCATGCCATTACAATTATAAATGTCAGTGGACTTATAGTGGGGTAGAGGGGAAAGCTCTGTGCATGAAAAGCTGCTTCAAATGATTGGTTCACCAACCTGAGTAATCCAAAGCCGGCTCAGTGAAATAGAAGTACATATATGGAAACAGAATGTTAAACTCTGATACTATTTTTCTGGAATGAAAATATATACACACACACAAAGGCAATCAGTATGCATTTCTGAATGTTAGCCCTAAAAGATGTGTCATCGCGTAATGGTCTGTGGGAATAACCTTGGGAGATAGGAGGAAGAGCTGCAGACTAGACAACCGTCATGCAAAAGGTATCTCAGTCAACAGGAGGAGGTGTGTGTGTATAGGAAGCATTTCAGAAGGGACCCTCCCTAGTTTTCTGGAGAGTAAAAGAAGAGGAGGGGAGAATGCAAGATTCTGTTAATGTAACCTTACAATGAAGATAGAGTTAGTACTTGTAGTTGTGCTTCTTGACTGGACGATCTTGAAGAACTAATACATCAACACCACCACTGGGTAGCAGCTGAGGCTCACAGAATAGCTGAGGGTCCACTGGAGCTCTGGATCTGCTGCTGCTCCTTCATGCTTTCAATTCATCTGATCATAGCAGAGGAGGTGGTCAGAGCAGCGTTTGTGTTTTTGTTTTGTTCTGTGCTCTTATACAGGGTAGGCCTACAGGGAAGTGATGAGGAAGTGTGCTCACTCAGAGATACAACCTGTATCTTAACTAAAACATCTTACCCAAAGGTCCTTTACAACCTGGATCTGGGACTATTCTTTATAATTATTATACAATTTGTATAAGGATGTAAGAAGTACACATACCTTTTGATGCAGGCTTCTATCATGTCACTGGCCATGAGTTTAAGTCTCTGTTCTAAGTGATGGGCAAACTCTGGTTCCGGCCAATGGAGATCTAAAATGAACATCTGTAGGGCATCTAGTTTCCAGAAGAGGTCTTCTGATGTTGCCGACCCATTACTAATGAACAAAAAAATTGCTATGATCCTTGAATCAGAGCATTAGATAAAACATAATGCTATTCCTGTATTTGTAAGCATTTAAACTAACTGACATAAACACATGACTAAAGCAGTTCTGGACTCATAATGATTTTGCTGTAATTGCTGGGCAGCTTTGTCTTATACAAATTTACTTGGTGAGAGTCAAGCAGTGGCTGGCTTGCTGGCTTCAGCTCTTGGAGGGAAGGGAACACCTCTGACACAAGCAGCAGAGGTTCTTTAATGTGCTGAAGCTGTTTCAATTCAGTTGTGAACTGAGCAGAGCTGAACCAGGGAGAACCAATTTGGTCTTAAAGAGGGGGCTCTGAGATTGATAAAAGACTTTACCTAAGTTTACTCTGCTGACTTTTACAACTTGGTGGAGATAATTATTCCACATTCTCGCTTAATGTCATTCAATTCCCTCCCACAAAATGACAGCAGAAAGAGATGAGGCAGCACTGCTTTTACCCCCATTGGGGTTTTAATGTCCTAATTGGAGTCAAGCAAAAATGGAGGCAGTAAGGTCAAACAGAAAAAAGCTGGGTCTCCATTCATCATCTCTGGTCCAATTCTTGGGAACTTTACAGAGGTCCAAGTTGGAATTCTGAAATCATTTCATATCTACAGAAATACATCCTTAACAATAAATTTGCAGAAAATGCAAAAAACAGAACAAAAGCAAAGCACTAGCACTAAGACTACAATCTCAACATGTGTAAAGTTCTTGTTTGTTCTGTATTCTAGGAAGCATGTCATGAATGTGCTGGCAAAAAATTACTGTATCTGCTAAGTACTGGGAATGGGCTGATAACTATCTGCAGCATAGAAATGGGGAAATACTAGGCCATCTGATAATTTTGTTGCTACAAATGATGCAACCACTTATTTTAAATCAGATAGTTAAAATAAGGGAGGCTGCATTTCACATTATTTTTTTTTGTTCCAGAAAATAGCTTGTTACAAGCTATTTCTCTAATGTGCACTGGTTAGACTTGATGTATGGCCTTGTTCATACAAACATTTTTTCTACCATTAGTGAGAGACCAAACCTTAGACTTTTGTGACTCTCCTACATAAAAAGCAATATATGACTGATATAGTATTAGGCTCATTTATATTTCAAATTTTATAGAATTTGCTAATGATACTTCTTTCAGTATAGGCCTGGGTTCAAGTTCACCTACTTCTCGAAGGCAGATGAATTTATTATTGTGAAGGTCATGTGCATCAGAATGCAGTTGTGTCCAGACTGTATATCTAGGGCTTCCACAGAAGAACATGATATACAGAAATCCAATACACTTTGATACTGAGGAACATTCAGAAAGCCTGTATAATGTTGCCTAATTTCCAGGCAACACTCCTAGCATGCAGGAACAAAGAGGACGGAACTACAGGTAGTGTCAGGCCTAGCCCAAGGAACTCCAGGAGACCATGCAGATTCAGTTCAGCAATGTTTATTAGCTACAACCTCTATCAAGAATCTTCCCAGACTGAAACTAGTTCCCAGGGTCAGCCAGTAAACACAGAGTGAATTCCTCAGGGAGGTGCCAGCCTCATCCTCTTATCTCTTCCCCTCCCTTCAGGAGACGAAAGAGGATGCTTCTCTCCCTGAGTCTGGCCTTCATAATTCCATTCCATCACAGGTACAGAACTACAGCCTAATTAGCTGCATACAAAAAATAGGAAGAGTCTGAGCCTTCGGCATCTATACACCGTATACTTTTGTCTGATGAAGCATCAACCGTAAAGCAGCGTAGTCCGTTCCCTTCAATCTGGAAAGGGAGCAGTGGATTATTTTTTACCTGAGTAAAGCTCTTAGTACAGGGGAAAAAAAAATTCTACAATTATTTTATGCTGGTGCTGAGATTTACATGGTATTGTGGTTGTTCAACTAATTATCTGGATTTAGTATTTTTATAGTTGGCAGCCACAAAATTTATTTACTTTTCTGGCAGCTGACAATCTGTAATGGTGATATGATATCAATTGAAGGAACAGAACTGAAAATGTTGATTGCTTTTTTGTTTGCTCGATTTTGGTAAGAGGGAGGGGAATATGTTTTAATACTAACAGTTGTGTCAAGTCTCTTAGAAACTCAACATACCTATTTCCTTTTACTTCCTTAGGAATAAGCAGGAAATTAGATTGCAGTAATTTCTTGTCTTGCTACAGAATTTTGCCAGCACAATCTTTAATTGACACTGAGAGCTGAAAAAAAAGAAGCCCTAAGTGCTACTTGACACCTGTGGATTATGTGCTCTCTAGCCTTGTGATAAGACAACCAAATTATGTGGAAGAATGAATAAAAGATAGAAGAAACCCAGTAATTCTGCCCCAAATATCCGAGAGACATGTTGAAATATTAGAATTAAATCCCAATTTTCTTTATAGGCCTCTTAACATAATGGTTGAAGACATTATTTATTCTTGAATACTATCAAATAATTACACAATTATATTAAAAGCTATAATGCTCATTGCTTCTGAACATTCTAAATAAGGCTCGTAATCAATGCCTTTTATTTCATAGGATACAAAGCCACTGGATTCTTTCAGCTGAGAATTATGCAACGTTATTCACAGAACAATTGTTTTTAGAGCTAATGAACTAAGCGGGAAAAAAACCTATCACAACACAAGAAATAACATCTTTAGCTATGGAAAACATAAAAATTGGTACTGATGAAGATATACTACTGGCACTAGGCTAATTCTTTACAAACAAGGTTAGAGACATTTACAGTCTTGACAAATACCACTCAACATTTGATCATGTTAATAACTTCCTTTCCCTACCAAATCGACTCATACAAATGGATAGTCCCATTATGTACTCCCTGCAAGTGACATATATGCATTTTAAAGTATTGCAATGTTTAGTATAACTATACATATGTGAGGGGAATCACTTGGGGACAACTTGGGGCCTTTGCTGGCTTGTCTGAGAAATCCAGCAATCCAACTTTTAAGGCCCTTAAAACATGGCTTTGTCAACTAGCTTGGGGATCCCATGGTAGAATGGATGGTTGTATGACTGTTATTGAAATGCACTCTATGTTTTCCTGCCATTTTGTTTTTTAATTTATTTTTTCTTTTCTTTTTTCTTTTCTTTTAATTGATTATTTTAAAGTTTATATACTCTTGATTATTACTATGTACACCACCCAGAGTCACTATATGAGATGGGTGGCTATACAAATGTGATTAAATAAATAAACTATTAAAATTGTCCTGAGACTTAAGTGACTTAGACCCTATTGTCCTAACTAGCTACCACTGGATCTGCAACTTTCTTTTTCTGGAAAATTCTATAGCTAAAGGCATTTGTCAATGCCATGAGGAGCTAGACTCTTCCAATCTAGCTGGGCATTTTTGATGACAGTTTTTCTCTGTGTTCTATTATATGCTTCTATGTATCTTTCTAACAATTGAACCCAGAATTGTGATGTTGTGTTTGCTGTACCATCCCCCAGTATGGTTCATCTCTTCCAGGAGGGAGGTGCTAGGGAGCTATGATAAGTTGCTATTCATTTTCATGCTATTTCTGGCAGCATCTCCTTCATTCAGACTCCATCTACTTTTGCCTGATCTTGTGGAGAGTGAGCACTAAAGTAAGGAAAAGAATGGGGGAGGAGTCACTCCCTCTAGTAAAACACCAACAAAAATTATTTTATTGGACACCAACCTCTTTGGAAATGAAATCTTTTCTTGAGAACATGCTAAACACACACACACACACACACACACACTGAAGAAAGTGCTGCTGCACAAAATTGCTTACTACTCAACACATAACAGTATTATTAAAATGGGTTATTCTCCTTATATATACCCAAACTGATCCAGTGTTTGAAATAGGATAGCATGCAGTTAATACAGTAAAAAAAAAAAATTATAAAAAATATTTTTGTGCCTGCATCAAACCTATGCATTAGGTTTTAAAACTGTTCATACTCCTTATAAATACTAAGCTTCATGATTATTACAGTAATACTCTTGCTGCAGTAATTAAGCTAAATGAATAGATATATGATTTTTTTTTTCATAAATACACTTGTTTGACTTCTACAGAACTTTTTTCTTCTGTGTTGTTTTGTTTTAGAGTGCTCTTGAGAAATAAATTCATTTCCAAAATAGGCTAGGCTCTAACAGAATCATTTTTATGACCCTTAAAACTCCCTCTTTCTTTTCCTTGTCTCAGGATAGGATTGTGAAAGACAAATATACATTTATTTATGAATACATTTATGTATTTATGAAAAAAACAATATTTATATATCTATTCAAACATACTAATTTGACTGTGAGAGACAAATATAAATTTATAAGCCTTAGATCCCACCTTTGATCTTTTTATAGAGCCATAGTCACACACTTTGGAAGCAGAATTTCCACTTCAAAGTTTGACTATTTATCACCTAAGAGCTCAGATTATAAAAGTGTAACTTCATGCCCTTAAGAGACTAGATTAGGTTCTGCCTAATTCTACATCCCTGGGACCTGATTTAGAATGACACGTTCTTAACCACTGAGCAAGAATGCCCCAAATCATGTTAAATATAGCTCACAGTTGCAATTTATTTGTTGGTGCATTTTTTGGGGACTCATTAACCCATAGAAATGTGTATCTGCCTCTTGCCTTACTTGACCATTTACATTCCTGATAATTCAAACAAGCCTCAGAGTTAGTACGGAGGTCTTATTTAGAACTGCAAAAGTGAGCACTGAATGGAAATGAATGAGTATCTTTGAAGGGGAACTTCTCTCCTAGCTAATTATATACTCTTGCTTTCTTTCACAACACATTGTTCCAACTCCCTCCTGCTTCCAAGGGTGTTTTCCTCAGACAACTCCAATTCAGCATGCTTTTCACGTCTAGCCAAGATATCCTCTGCACTAGACTCTCAAGGGACCAATCAAAAAGAACACTGAATACTACACATAGCATTTTGCTCTCTTAATACCTCCTCAACCTTAATTCACAATGGCCCAAATGTACCATTAAAGAGGGCGGCCAGCAAAAACAACTGAAAACAAAGTAATTATGTTCCCGAGACTGTAATGACAGGTAGGAACACACATTTACTGCTCCTAACCATGCAAAGAAAAAAAGCACTTCTGTGAACAGAAATGCCACCAGAAGAGCTATATTATAATTAATTGCTTAAAATGTATACATGGCTCTGTGCAGGTCTGTGTGCACTCATGTTATATAAAAAGTTGATCCAATCTTATTTCAACTGGCATTCTCCATACTTAGCAAGCAGCAAACTATCTGAGAATTGCAAATTATTCTATGTTGCACTAGAATTCCTTTTTCAGAGATGTACAACATCCTGCTGAATTAAAAGGCCATATATACATTATTCATGATACAGCCTAAACAAAATTTCAAAATACGATTCTGAAGAAATTAGAAAGGCAATCTATATCTCTATAATTCCATTACATTTCTAAATCCCTGGTTTATTGATTTGAATTTTATTTTTTCATTCTTTTTTTTTTATGCATTTTTTTTAAAAAAGGCTCTAGTCCTGGAAAGGTGGAAGGAAAGAGAAGAAGAGGATAACCAGCAACAAGATAGACAGACTCAGTTACAGTGGTGATGGGGTCACCATTGGAAAACCTGAAGGGTCAGGTTAGGAACAGATCAGCATGGAGAAAATCTATCTATGGGGTCTCCAAGAGTCAACAACAACTTGATGGCACGTAATCAATCAATTATATACTTTCTGTACATTGTCTAATAAAAATACATTTTTTTTGTAATTTCTATGACTAACAGATCCAGCACAATTAAAACTTATATACGGTAAAAGAAATTTAATGTAGGTAATAATCTCTACTGAGAGGATTAACAGTTTCCAGATATTAGAACTTTGTAATTATACAGCAGAATCATAAGGGATGATTTAGGCAGTCCAACTCAGTTCAGAAATCCAAAATTAAAAATCTTACACCCATTCAAGAAAGGGAAACCCTCCATTTCTCTGGTTCCTTTGTCAAATGTTATGAATATTGTTATAACATTCTCACTTGGGAGAAATACAGAACAGATTGTAATCTTCTGTGTAACATTCCTTCATCCCTCTGAAAAAAGGTATTTCACCATGTGTTGGAGCATGAACAAAACACCTTTCTTAGAATAATTAAAGCAGCCATGTGTTTTTCCAGTTTTCTGTGGCTGTTTATGACCTGCATTCGTGAGCATGCACAGCCAAGAGGATGCACTGTGAAGCATTTCTTCTGAAGGAGTTGTATATCCTTACTCTTATATCCCCTTCAGTCTTTTCAGAGCTGAACAGTTCCTGTTCCTTCAATCTCTCTTCATGGGGTTTAGTTTTTAATCCCTTAATCATCTTCATCTTTCTCTGAACCTATTACCATTTCTGTGATACTTAAAAGCTGGTGCCCAAACTGGACACAATATTTGAAATACGTTCTGATCAAAGCAGAATAAAGTAGAATGATATGGTGAGTACGGGGCTTAGAACTGAACTTTGTGGCTCCCCCACTAGATAACTCACTCCACTTCAATGTGGAACCACTGATGAGCATTCAATGAGTATGTTTTTTCAGTCAGCTATATCTCCTTTTAACTATCATGCCATCAAGTCCTCCTTAGCTGTCCAGCCTCTGTCTATACTAGCCCTTTACTTTCTGAGTGACTAGTTCCACTGTCAAACTGTTATTACTACTAGGAAGATTTTTCTAACATTCAGTCAGAATCTTTCTTCCTTAACTTAAACCCATTATTCAGCAAAACACTGCTAATAGTAACATATATTACATCTACAGCTTTCCCACAATATATTAATAAAATTACCCAACTGAAAAAAGTAACATAAAATTTGTCTGGGAAAAAGCAGCTCTGGACAGATCTGTGTGATTTTCTGGTAATGACTACATTGTCTTCAAGTTGCTTAGAGATCATTATATGCCCTAAAATCTCCCAGGTATTAATACCAGACTGATTTGTCTATAGTTTCCTGGATTTCTCCTTTAGGATAAGGATATCATTTTCCTTCTAGTCATCTGACCTTTACTCATTCTTCAGGATTTCTCAGATATATAATGCTTCAGCAAAACAATCAGCCAATAACTTCAATATCCATGGATGAAATTTATGAGGTCCTGAAAATTTCATCTCATTCAGAAGAAATATTATTCCCTGCCTATATTTTTATCAATCCCAAGCTTGAAGCCAGCTCTTTCATCCTGCTGTTCATAACTGCATGACTGAACTCACTTTTTTGTTGGAGAAGACTTATTAAACTAGGAGTTGAGTATCTGTGCCTTTTATTTGCTAATGATAAGCAATTTGCCATCTTCGTGAATAGCTAGTACACTGATTCTATTTTCTTTTCCTTTTAAATTTGTTTGAAGCATATTTTTTCATTGATGTTAGCATCTTTTACCAACCTCAGCTCATTTTGAGCTCTATTTTTCCCATCAATCTCTGCAATTCCAGGTCACTGTATACATACTTCCTGTGTGATTTATTTCTCATTTCATTACCACTATTTGTCCTTTTCTGTTTTCAAGTCTTATTAAGCCTTCTGTGCAGCCCCACTGGCTGCTTCTTCTTGGAGTTTAAGATGTAAATTTGATTATAATCAGCTTTAGTTTCCATTAAAATCAAGTACTCCAGTATTACATGACTACTTTTCCCAATGTTTCTACTACTTTTACTTCCTGTATTTTGGAAAACCTCATCTATTTCTTAGTCGGGCAGATGAGAATATGTACCAATAAAATTAATTCCACCATTTATTTTAATAGTAGATGATTCTCCACATTATTGGCAAATCTATTTCTGAGCAGGTGTGGATATCTTCAATATATCAAGCAACTCTTCTTCCTTTTCTTTTGTTTGTTTCTTTGGATCCAACTATCTCCTTCAACTGTTATGTTCCAATCAGGGCTGTAATCTCACAAGATCGCCATTATAACTATTAAATCATATTGGTCTTTCTGTGCTAAGAATTCAAGCCCATTTTGTTTCTTTCCAATACTCTGTGTATAGACATAAAAGCCATGCTTTGGAAGTCAACATACTTTTGCAATTTTCTTGAATGGCTTCATGGGCTCCATTACGGCCCTATGCAGGTCTTAGAATGAGGCAAACATCAAGCATGGCATGAGAGCTTTTATTGGCATGTTGTAACTCTTGAGGCAGAGATAGCATCTGGCTATTTAGTCAGAGTGTAACAAAGATACAAGAATTTAAGAGAAGTTGCTTGCCTTGTAATTATGTTTAATGCTGCATAATTCAGAGTTCAGAAGCAGGAATGCTGAGAGGATAGCTCAGGACAACCTGTAGGCTGAGCACCAGAAATTTCCATTAAAGTCTGTCCAAAAATCAATCATAGGGCAAGGAGCAGGAGGTACTTCAAGCACGGTATCACAAGGATACAGATACGGAAGCAGGAGAGTTGTTTCCAAGAATGGAAGAGAGTCAGGAACATGCTGCAAAATAGCCAGAGTTCATGACTCTGCTTGATTAGAGATGTTGATGCCTCTTTCGCTTGAGGACCTGTGCCAACCCCCACTGCTTGGCTCCTCATTAGGCTGGCGACATGATTTAGGGCTCTGACGTTTACTATCAGAATCTATATCTAGATGGACATTAATGAGTCAGACTCATTAATCACAGGTGGCTGACATCCTGTTTTCTCTTGAACTGCAGGGTGAGAATCCACTAGGTCCTCTTTAGTGTCTGAATCAGTGGAGTCAGAGAAGTCCATAATAACTACAGGAAAATTCCAACTTCCTTCTATACTGCCCATATCTTTATCTTTCTTCAAGTTTTTCATCTCCAATCCCGTATCAGACGGATGAAATATAGTTTTAAGACCTTACATTATCCTAAGTAATACAAGTATACTATCCTTTTCTTCTATATTTTGCAGTCAAATATGCTGATATGCAAATAAATTCAGAAGTTTATTTTTATTTCATTTTTTAAATTAAAACAATTATATGGGAAACAGAAATACTGGAAAGCAAAGTGTTAACTTCTAATGTCATCTTTATCTAAATACTATATAGGCCCCATAGTCATTCTCAGAAAATAAAAATGGGAATGGATGAAGCTCTTTATTCAGAAGCGTGGCCACTGTCTAAACTTCACCAGTTTGACTTTTGATAAATGTTTTTGTAACTGGCTGTGCCCACCATGAAAACAAGCATAGGACTTCTGAATCATATCAAAATATGGCAAGGGTTAAAGTCCCTCTACCTCATATACAAGGATCCTGATCTAAATCAGTCCACCCACTTGTAATATTTATTTATTCCAAGCATCCATTCGTACAATTGGTAGCCCTATGAATGAAGTCTTGTTTTGTATGGTCTTGAGTTAAATACGACTTTAAGAAAATGTAACATACAGTGCTCTTAACCATAATGTCATCAGTTAATCAACCCTGACCTCTTCATGGGTCCATTCTATTCTGGACATTTTTTATACTTCTGGAAGTGCTGTGATTTCTAACTTTCTTCCCTTCTGCCTGAATGGTATTGTTATGGCTACATAAACAATAGAATCTCCAATTACAGGCAATGGCACAATAAATATCAGAAAAAAAAAATACTGGAACCAACAACTGTATGTTCTTATACGTTTACTGAAATTTTAAAATTTGAGGATACATTTAAATGACCAGTCTTAGTGAGTGCTTCTAGATGCATCCCGGAGAAGCTTTTATGCTGGGATTGCCTTGTTTGAATCATACAACTGTGTGAAAGTGAAGATCTTTTTTACCCTTTTGTAACATCCCTTATTTCCCACTATTTCATCTTCCCTCCCTCATAAAGAAATTAGTGAAGGAAGAAACATTAGAAGAACTGAACAATGCCTTTTGACTAGTACAAGCTCTCCATCTGGAAGTTCTCAGCGATACCAACAGTTTCTCTCCACAGTTGTTTTTTCAGTTTACTGAATGCATTTCCTGAATCTAATGTAACTGTAATGCATAATTTGTGAAGTTGTTCTGTGAAAACACAGAGTGCTATCTGATTCTGGCTTGTAAAAAAATAAAGATGGAATCTCAGTCAGCCGCAGTATAACTGCAGTTCCGCAGTTGGGAAATGAACTCTATTACTGTTGGAAGTGCCTTAATAAAAGACAGACTATAAAAGTCTCATAAAAATAATGCAACCAATTGCTGCTGTTGCTGCTTTTGAAATTATTTGGCACGTGCAGTGGATTAGTAACAACACGCCAAAACACAAAGAGCTATTGACATTTGAAAAACCATACTTGAGTACAATAATTTAAAGTGCTTCTACACTGCTTATTAACTAAATAAGAGCAATTATGTAATTAAGGGTGATGACTGCTAAGTGTATCACAACAAACCTTAGCCTAGTTAATTTTAAGCAATATCCTACTGAGATCTTATACACCAAAAAGCACAATCCAACGACATTCCATGCTTGGCTGTCAACCAAAAAACTCTAATTTCTAATCCAATGATCACAAACACCATGCGGTCCAAATGCAGCTGTACAACATGACACTAGCAAGGCCATGCAGAGCTGAGACACATACAGACACTCAAAGTTCAGTCAAGAATACACACGTGGAGTCATATAAAGAAGCCATCCAGGTTGGTGTAGAAAAACTAGGTATCTGTGGAAGATTAAGAGGCAAACTTGGAACTTTTGGAAGAGCTACATTGGGAAGACTGTTGGTGATGGTCCTGTGAAGAAATAAACAATGCACGGAGACTGTAAAAATAATATATAAAAAGGAATATTGAGGAGTATTGCAAACCAAACTGGGAATAAAGATATTACAGGTGCAGTTGGTGTAGGCTTTCCAGAAACACTTACTTGACAGGCTGCCATGATTCCTGTTCAAGACCTCTGTGAAGGGACTGGGCAATGGATGATTCCATGAGATCAATGTAGCGGATGACCAAGGGAACAAAAATCTCTTGCAAATGCTTGTGAAACTTTCCATTGCACAAAAGTGCTTGAAAAACAAAACAAAAACAATGCAAATAGTTGTGATTACTTCTTTCTCATTTGTACAGGTTTAAGATAAAAGAGGCTAATGTTTCGTGAAAGTAGTCTGTTGTGGGTAAGTTAAACCATAATCAAAACTAGATTTAATGGTTAAGTACTTCCTGAAGACTGCATGCCTATGCACACTTATTAGCAAATTGATTTCAACAAAACCTTCCTGTAAACCTGTGTAGGATAATGAATCTGTAGACTGATTAAAATAATAAACCATTTTTTAAAATTTTTACAAAATAATAAAGTCCAAAAAAAAAAAATTCTGCAAAACATAATGCTAACTGGAAATGAAATGTAATCCAATCAAAAACAAAAACAATTTTTAAAAAAGGAACATTAATTTGGAATATGAAGATAATTTTGAAGTGATATGCAAACATTTTAAACATTATACTCAATATTTCTGCCTAAAACAACATTTATACAGATAAGGAAATCCAGACAGAAGCACTGCATAGTCATAATATATTATTCCTATAGAGATATATGGGTATGTAAAGAAATACAAATATATTATAAGATCAGGGAAAAGAACTGAAGAGAGGAAAAAATAGCTACCGAAAGAGATATTTTTTTAAATGAGGAAGTTATTTATTTACTGAATTTATATAGCCTCCCATCAAAATCTTTTGACTCCAGGTGGCACACAATACAGGCATAAAACCAAGAAATAATAAAACAATATTGCAACAAAGCCGAACTCCCTGAAAACTATAATCCAGTCAAGCCACACATACTGAATTCTACTAATTGCCTGGCCTCAATGGCTGAAGAAAAAGTCATGTCTTCAAAGCTTTTCAGAAGGTTAAGTCTGCATCTTGGGGGGATGCTGTTCCCTAAGGCCGGTGCTACAACTTTGTGAGTCCCACTAGGGTTAGGGTGCATGTCCACCTTGTCGAATCTGGTGGGATGGGCAGATATAATTGTGGACAGGTGGTCCCATAAATAACCTGGCCTTGTGGGGCTTTATAGTGACCACCAGCAGCTTAAATTGTACCCATAAACCTACTGGAGGCCAGTGTAGTTCATGAAGCAGAGGTATTACATGGGTGTACCAGGGTATTCCCAAAATTGCCACTGTATTCTGGACCAGTTAGAGCTTCTGAATGCTCTTCATGTGTAGCATATTGCAGTAGTCGAACTGGGAAGTGGCTAAGGCATGAGTGATCGAGGACACAACTTCCCATTCCAGGAAGGGGTGTAATTGGTGCAAATGATGAAGGTGTGTGAAAGCCCTACTGGCCACAGCTGCCACTTGCTCAATGAGTAGGAGCTGTAAGTCCATAAGAACTCCAAATTGTGCAGTGACTGTCTAAAGCCCCATTCTGAGTCAAAGATGAAAGATCCACAGATTTGGAGAGCCCTGAAACCAAGCTACCTGGTCTTGCTGTGGTTGAGTCAGCCTATTGTTTCCCATCCAGGCCTCTACAGCCATCTGGCACTGGGAAAGATCCTTGATGGCACTGCTTGAGTGGTCCAGGGCAGAAATTTACAGCTGAGCATCATCAGCGTACTGATCGTACTTAACTCCATCTCAACAGATGACCTCACGCAATGGTTTCATGCAGATGTTAAATAGAAGCAGGAGAGAGTCAAGCTGTGGGACCACACCAACACTGACTGGAACCAGCTCTGCAGGAAGGAGGAGAACCACCACAGAATAGTGCCTCCCACCCTTAAGTGTCTGAACTGGTCCAGAAGCATACCATGATTGATGGTATCAAGAGTCTCTGAGAGAGCCAGCAATTCCAGGACAGAAGCACTATCCTAGTCCTATGCCTGCCAGAGGTAATCCACAAGAACAATCAGGCTGAAACCTGAGTGAAAAGGGTCTAGATAATCCACTTTCTCCAGGACCTTTGAAGCTATAAGCCTCCCACCTTCTCCACAACTTTCCCCAAAAAGGGAAGGTTGGAGACATGATGAAAGTTATCCAGGTGTGTTGCATCCAGCAAGTGCCTCTTAAGGAGAGAGTGGACCACTGCTTGTTTCAAAGCAGATGGAACCACCCCCTTCCTCAGAGAAGCATTTATCATTGCATGGATCCAACCATGTGTCACCTTCCGTGAGGCCTTGACAGCCAGGTGGGACGTGGATCTAAAACACAGGAGGCATAATTCACAACCTCAATAATCCTGTCCATTTCCTCAGGATTAACAGCATAAACCCTCCCAGACAACCAAGCAAGATTATGCCTCAATCATCTCCACAGGACCTGCACAGCTGTCAACCCTTTAAGGTAGGCCAGGTCAGGAAATAGATTCAAGTTTGATTGGAACTATACTTTATTGTTATAGACTATAGGAACAAAATCTTGAAAGGTTGACTATATTTTTCCTTCCCTATCTCTTAAATTCTAATGAATTAGGGTGGAGTCAATCTCAGCTTCTTTTTCATGCTTTCTCTGTGTCCCTGGCTTAAAACAGGCTTTTGTTTATGTAATTATTGTCTCTGCATAGTTTCTCCAAGGTCATCTCCTTGGCTCTTTATTACAGCAGAATCTAATTCCAATTGAATCCTAATGACTGTATCTGACAGATGCCTCAAAAACTCCTTATGGCAGCCCCGCAAGAGCTCCCCCAGTGCTCCCTACTTAGGAGGGACTGAATCACTCTAAACAAAGGCCAACAGCCAGTTATCTACGTATGAGATAATAGCAGAAAAATAACCACATTTTGTTGCTTTTATCACCATATGGTAGTCTTTAACAAAGGATTGTACCCATGATTAGTTGGGCCTGCCCTTTGTCTTTCTCCAGCAGTGCTCTAGTTGTCTCTTGTGTAGCTTCATTTCCTGGAATCCTTCCATCAACCAGGGGCTTTCTGAGATATATGCACATAGAGAATCCACACAGGTATGATCCAATCCAAGCCCTCTGTCGTCTGCTCATTCCAAGCAGGTACCAATGCTTTGTCTGAACCATACAACAGAGTTTCAGGATTAACCCAAGTTCCCTCTAGAGCCCTGCTAGGACAATTGGGTGCCTGGGTGACCAGCCAAATAGGTCCTTCCTCCCAGTGGTGAGGAGCAAGTACAGAAAACTGCAAGGCCAACAGAGAACAATCACATGACAAGGGACTAATGGTAACATCCATCAATAGCAGATCATGTTCCTACTCCCCCGAGACAAAAAACAGATCTACAGGTAGTCCTCGCTTACCAACTACTTTGTTCAGTGATGGTTCAAACTCACAATGGCACTGAAAAAGCAGATTTACGACTGATCCTCAAACTTGCAGCTGTCACAGCATCCCTGTAGTCACATGATCACGACTCAGGCATTTCACAACTGGCATGCATTTACAATGGTTGCAGCCGCCGTCATGTGATCAACATTTGCAACCTTCACAACTAGCTTCCAACAAGCAAAGTCAATGGGGAAGCTGGCAGTAAGTTGCAAGTCACGGTCCCGTGATGTCATGTTTAACGACTGCGGGTGTTTCGCTTAGCAACCGCAGCAAAACTGACGTAAGTCAGGTGCAGTCATGTGAGGTTTCACTTAACCATCGCGTTGTTTAGCAACAGAGTTGCCAGTCCCAATTGTGGTTGGTGAGGACTACTAGTGTATTTTGGATTAGGTCCATGGCTGTCATAAACTCCTGAGCTGTCTGGGGAACCGGGCCCAGAGAAGGCAGACTGAGGTCTCCCAGTATCATAAGCCTGGATAATTCCATTGTCAGCTCAGCCACATCTATGCAGCAGGGAGGCTGGTACAACAACAGTAGAAAACACATCTGATCCCTAAAACCGAATTTCACAAGTAAGATCTCACCTCCAGCTATCTGCACAGCAGCACTCCTGGAAGTCAGCAGAATAACAATAGTCACTCTATACCCCTGCCCCAGAATCATGGCCAATGCCATACCCCAAACCCACTGCCCAGCCAGTTTTTGCTAATGCATAACAGGTTGGCCCTCTTATCCACAATTAAATCATGGATGAGGCAAGCTTTATTACAGATCAACCTTATATTAAGCAGCAACAGCCAGAGACAAGGGACACTGAAGTTTTGAATACCAGGCACTGGTCGCTGAATACAGGGGGTTGAAATGCAGAATCAGTAACGCTCACCAAGACTGGCTTCCCCAAGAATGGCCTGCCCTCTATCTCCCACTATATCTCTCCATGCCTGTCACTACCCAAATGTTATTGACTGCCTTATCCCTATCCAGAATATTTCCCTGACCCATGCCCTCCCTCCCCCAGGCTAAAGGGCCCCATCCAAACAGACCAACAACACTTTTCTCCAAGTAGCCAGGAGGTCTGAAACTTCAGGTGCTTCTGCATGACACTGAGCACCCTGGATCCAGCCAGGCATCTGCCTATCCTCTCTCCAACATCCATCCACCAAACCTACTCTACATGCCCCCACCCCCTGCTTTACCTGGGCAGCCATCAAGGAAGAAAAAAGCACATTCTAACTTATTGGGAAGGGCAGAAAAACTGGTGCCAGATTGATGATCCAGAGTTGTATTGCACAGTCAAAGAGATCTGCCCTGACCTCTTATATCAGCTTTCCTCAACCTTGTGACCTTTAGGTTTCTTGGGGAGGCAGAGGTCACATCAGCTAGGATGGCCATATGATATCTTAAAATATTGCCACTGAGCATGAAAATTCAGCAACCTGGAAAATAAGACTCCATGCACACCATTTTCATCTTAAGCAACTGGCATTACTGCTTAAGCAGACAGCCTGTCCTTGGACTAAAGGGAAGAGAGGAGAAATGGGAAAGAAAGGGGTTAAGGAGAATACATTGTTTTTCCAACCATTTCACTTCAATTCTAAATATATTCATTCAGAAATCTGCCCCACAGCATTCATTGGGATTTATTATTAAGATTAGGATTGCAATCAGTGACTTGTCCCATTGAAATTATGATTGTTGTTGTTGTTATTATTATATTTTAGACTCCAATGTATTTTTTATGCTTTCTAATTGACTGTACTCCACCCTCCTTATGCTGGTCTTTGACCGTAATAAAGATTTGCTTTGATGGTTATAATGAAAAGCAGCTACCAGATTTAATACTTAAATTGTGAGAGACGTAGACTACCCATGGCTCCTTAGCATTAAAATGGAATTCTAGTTGAACTGCATTTGTGAAAGCAATGTACTTTAGCTGCAAAGTGGCAGAACGGGATCAGCCTTAATAACTCAGTCTGAGTTCATTAGTACCACTGGTGCAGAAATCAACAAGTTTCCCAAAGCACCTGAATTAGATTCAGATCACTTTTCTCCAGGTACTACAGACTGTTGTTCTTATACATGTCTTAAATACGGGCAACTACTCATCATTTTTCTTGTTCCATCAGTTTGGTACTCTCTCACTCCCAATCCCTCCTTGAATCTAACTACTTCATTGAACTATTCTTAGCTCCACAGCAGATCTTGAACCAAGACCCAAAGGAAACATAGCTTAGGTAACATATGCAGCACACATACTTGTTTTTTGATTTTTCTAGCTGGACTAGCTGGGTTATCCTCTGGCCTTCTACCAAACAACTTTAATTAGAGTGTTAACTAGCCTTCATTAATACAGTGATAGGATTCCATGTCCTGATAGATGTTCATTGCATATAACTAGGTCTTGCAAAGGTCACATTAATAAGACAGCCTGCCTGTATGACTACTCAAGGAAAAAAAAAACACTTTCCCAACATACAGTTTTCCTGGTAATACATTAAAAATCCCATTTTAACATTTTATTTCCAGGCTTGTAAAAAGGAGTAATTTCAGAGTTGACTTACTGGCAAAATAGTAATAGTAATATCTAGTAGTAGATATGCCTTCTGTACATGCTACCTCTAGTTAACAGAGTAGGCAACAGAGATGCCTATCAAAAACTATGTTTAACATTTGGAACAGAAATTAAAGTTATGTTCAAAAGGCAGGTCAGTGGCTTGAGTCTGTGTGACACAACTCTTTATAAATACTTCAAAAACAATCTATCACAGCTTTTACAGCCAGTGTGGCACACTACCAGTTCAAGGCAGATAACCCATAGGGCCTCTACAAATAACAAGAAGCTTGCTGGCTCAAATTCCCACAGTAGGATTCAAGGAAAAGGAAAAGCTGCCAGAAAGGCCCACACACCACATCATCATCCTTCTGGAGATGTCTTTCAAGGTATCACAACTTGGACTATCTGGAAAGAACGAATGTAAATAGAGGGAATTAATTTGGCCTGGGGAGTGGGGACTGGTAAGTGATGAAATATGTGTCAGGACACCAAAGCTATGATTACATATCTATGGCAGATGTTGGGATACAAATACATAAGGACCATATTGCCTCGTGGTCACATTTTCATTTTTGCACCATTATGGCTAGTGGTATGATAGCTGCTTTTCTTCAGCCCACAGTTTGCCACAGATGGGATGTCTAGCTCTTAGAGACAGACAGTTACTGGAAGGTATCTTGAGCTTCCTGAATATTTTGTTAAGTGCTCTGTGGTAACCTTCTCCTCAGAGGAATTTGCTGTAATCAAGCCTCCTGGGCACCTGTTGCTGTTAAGATGCTGTTCCAGGGGAATAAAACAGGGAGCTAAGGACATACAAACCCAGCGCTAAAATATTGCTCACATAAGCATGACTGCTCTGTGCAAATCCTTCCAAAAAGGTATTTTTCAACATGAGAGAGCATACATGAAGTGCCTCTCCTCATCACTGAAGTAGCCACACTTTTTTCCCAGGTTGTGGGAAAAATTGTGCAAGCCTACAGACAGACATGGCTGCCTTTAATGATTTGAAAAGAGGTTCTTCATATATGTGCCTTACCTTGTTAAAGTGGTAACTATCTTTATATTTAGTCCAATCCTTAATGGCAGCTCACTGGGTTACTCTCCCTTTTTAAAGAGCACCATTCACCTTTCTTCAGAACAGTTTGATGCTAAAAATATGAGTCTGGGCTACTTTCTTTCTAGAAAATCATACCAGAAAATGATCTCCCAGGCCTCTTAAATAGGATTTTGTGAGTAAAGTACACACAGACAATGGGTTGTCTTAGAGTATTTTAAATAATGCTTTGTTTGTATGAATCACGATCTTTGAAAATGTGGCTGTTCAAATATTCACCTCAGACAGGTATTCATATCAGGTGCAGAGAGAAAACCATATCTTTTGGTTAGAAGAAATAACTTCATTGTGGTTATTAACCAGCACAAGGGAATTGGTATTCAAATATCCAAAACTAAATTGACAATATCAGAGTTAGGGTTAGGAAAAGTTCATACAAACAAAGAATTTTGGCTAAAAAACAATATTAAAACAAAGAATGCTAAGATGTTTGCTTGGGCTCCTCATGTGCAACTAAAGAGAAAAGAGATTAAAATTAGCAATCTGGGTAGTATAAACTTTAAAATATTAACATAAAATACAAAAAGAAATATTGACAATAAAGCAATAAAATTATCCAGAAGGGATTTGAGGGTTATAAACTTCTCTTACACACCCCTGTCAAATCCAAGAAGAATATAGTATAATAGCTAACGTGGAATGTACACACCAAAACATAAATTACCCTTGAGAAATTAAAAGGTAACCAAGGGTTAATGCTGAGTCTGATCCATTTCTGGCTAGTCATACTCAGGCAGGTTCAGTTGCTCTTAATTATTCTTTGCCTTCATTTTGCATGCCATTATGCAAAACCTGGCAACCTTGTGCATTACTTCAGGGTTGATGTCAGAAAATAGAAATTGGTTATCCTGTTGATTGGTGAATCCTGTTTTGGTGGTCAGGAGTAGGATACCTTTTGGTTGTTTCCATTATCATGTCTTAAGAATATACAGGTACTCCCCGGGTTAAGAATGCCCAATCTAAGGACAACCCATAGTTAAGAACGGAGCCTATTGTAGCAAAATTTGAGTTAAATACACAATGGTTCAAGTTCATTACGCAATACTCATTATACAGTATTATATAATAATACTGTTCTGACTTATATCGCAAATTCGACTTAGGGACAGATCTTGGGAATGGAACTCATTCTTAAACTGGGGACTACCTGTAAATATGAATGTGCTAATGCTATTACAGTAATGGGTTTTTTTGCTAAACTGTTGTCTGTACCTACATATGTAAATGGAAAATTGTTGCCACATAAAATTGTATACCCCATGACGTTCAATAACGAAAGTAACAACTGCAATATTCCACAGTAGTTTCAAATAAAGACAGCCAGTTTGGTCTAGTGGTTAAGGCACCAGGCTAGAAACCAGGGGTTCTAGTGGGTTTTAGTCCTGCTTTAGGCATGAAAGCTGGCTGGGTGACTTTGGGCCAGTCACCCTCTCTCAGCCCAACTCACTTCACAGGGTTGTTGTTGTGGGGAAAATGGGAGGACGACGAAGAATTAGGTAGGTTCACCACCTTGAGCTATTTATAAAAATAAGAAAGGCAGAATAAAAAATCTAAAAAATAAAATAAAATAAAGGAGAATGTAAATAATATTATGTTGTGAAAGTGTGGTAATATTTTTGTTGATATCTCATGTTAAAATAAATCAATTGCATGTCCACTAAATTGATTTATTTTGCATTTGATTATAGACTGGATTAGTTGTCATGTTGTATTGCAGTAGTGGACATTAGTTCTCCCCCGCAGCTCCTATTTTTAGTATAACTGAATTATTAACTCCTACATTTGTGCTATTGTGGTTATATCATCATTATCAAAGGCCATGTTAGAATTTCATAGAATTTCCTGTACATTTTCTTAAAATCTTTAAAATCACACTGTCAATTAGCTGATGAAAGAGAAATAAATATGTCCAATGAGTTCAGTGGTTTGGAGAGAGCTGAAGCAAAGATTTCTTATAGTAAATTCTTGATCACTGCATTATTCCATCTGAAATGGGGCCTTAAGACCATATTATTTGCCAGAGTCATAAACTGAAAACTGTTAACCACTTTTTGTCTAGTTTAAAAATCTCTTAAGTATATCAAGTAGAATAGCATCAAATAGATGAATGAATCTGTGAATGTGGATTTGCAAAGGAACAATATTAAGATTCATAAAGGTTTCCAACTGAATGTATGTCGATTTTTTTTTTATTACAAATGATGATATTCCTGCATGGACTTATCACCAAGTAGACAGATGTGCATTAAAGTGTGAAGTTTATAATCACTCCATATGGTCCAGTAGGAAGGAATAATTATTACAAGACAACACGTTAATCCAAATAGTAACTTTGCTCATTAAACATTTGTTATGGTAACATTTAACATAAGCATTTTAAAGCTTGACCTTTAGTCAAATGTAACATTCTACACAGTGGCATCTCTCACTAAAATTATGGCATACCTTCTAAATTATTTTATATATTTTTAAAAACTACTTTATAAATATAAAAACCCTTCAAAATCAAGAAAAAGAATTGTCTACTGCTCAGACAAAATTTCATGGATACATTAACTCTTAACATTGTATAAATGTACACAATATATTGCTGTATGAATATTTTCTACTGAATGCATTTGTGGCAAATTAAAAAAAAAACCTCAGCTTTCTGAAGCTATCTGATAAACTATTATTTAGGTACCAGGGACAAGGTCAATAAACAGAAGAGAATAATGAGCTATAGAGAATTCATCCAATTCAAGGTTTTCTTTAGGTGCCTATGAAAAAGAAGGAAAACTTGCCATACACCCACTGTATACAATCATGTGAAATGAGAATAGTTTCACTTCTGAATGTGCAACATCTTCAGGACACCAAATATAATCCATTAGGATGCATTTTCTATATAAATATGCTGAAGCAAATTATTTTGCACAACTTCCATTTGTTACAATGACAGCTCAGTGGAAATGCATCTTCATGAATTATACCAAAAATAATGCTTTTAGAAAAAAGTTTCTGATAAAGTTCCAAGCAACTCTTTAATCTTTATTAATTTTATTAATGATGAAAAAATGGCCATAACATATATGATAAAAGATTGCAAGTTTCAAACTACTTCTTCCAAAGATCTCTAGGACTATACATTCTAGTTCTGCTTCCTACCTGTTGTAGCAGCTTGGTAGTTATTGCTTGCCACCCCCTTTCTAAGAGTGTGATGCCTCCCATGATGTCACCCCCCTAACCCCAGGTGAAATAAACAGAGCTTCCACAACCTGTGTTATTTTTCTGGTAATTAAAAGAGGAAGAAAGACAGAAATAATGAAATAAATCATACAGTGCCACCTCTTGATTGTGTAGCATTTATATACGTGGCTAGATAAATCAGCCCCTTCTTCCCCTAGCTTTCTGGAAGCTAGACCAATCTTACTAGGGGCAAAGAAAATTAAAGTTAAAAAAAAAGAAAAAAGTAAAAATCCCTTTTTGGCTTTAAGCAGTCACAACAAAGGATTTAATGGCAAAGGAGAGTTGCACACCTGTTTACTTAGTGATAAGTCCACTCAGACATAACATCATTTAAAATAAACATATTGTGACTTAAACAGATCTCCTATAGAAAAATATGAAGGAAAGGCTCTGGGCAGACTACAAGATGAGGCTAGGTTGTTGTTAATTTAGAGGCAACATGGATGAAAAGATGTTCCAACTTGCTTCCCTATGCAAACTATCTCTATTTAGACACTTGGGAAAGGTTTAATCTAACCAAGAGTTGTCTCTTTTCTTGCTAGTAGATTTTTATTACATAAATAACAAATATTGTCAATTTGGTAAGCCATAGGGATTGAATTTGTGTTTTGAAATATTGTGTTGCAATCCTGCAATCTAGAAAAAAAATTGACCAGGGCAGTTGAAACCTACTTTAATGTTCTGAATAAAATTCTTAATGCTATATGGCTTTATGAAGACTTTGACTCTTGATTTCATTAATATATATGTATATTAAAAAACACATATTAATATAAATTATATATGCACACGTATAGAGGCACATGCTTCAGGGTTGAATTAAAGCCAACTGATGCCCTAAGCACAGCGGAACAATGGTGGCTCTCGACGGAAGCAAAACTCTCATGCCATGAAATGGAAACAAATGTGATATCTGATGACATCTTCAAACCAAACTTTTAAACTTTAGTCATTCACCATGCCAAAGAAAATATTTTTTTTAACAATGCAGATTAAAGCTGAATATGGCAGATAAGGACAATTACAAAAAAACTGACTAAAGTCAAGTGTGGCAGGGAAAGAATTAAGTTACGATGTGGTGCCCCCCTTCCCTTGGTGCCCTCAGCATGTGCTTACTTTGCTTAATGGTTAATCCAGGGCTGATGTACATGTGTTGTGGAACTATCTTCTGTCTATCAATCCATAAGAAGAAACATAAAAAGAGAGAGACACACAGAGAAAGATCTAGGGTATTCATCTATCTAGAAATTCTCTGCAGATTCAGAAATGTGGAGGCTGAAAGCTCTTGGAAGAGAACAAAACGCAGCTGACAACTGTCCTCATTTGAAAGGCTGAAGGTTAACTTCATGTACAATATGGTAATCCATCATGATCTATCTTAAAAAAAAAAATCTGAAAAATACTCTCTGATGCTGGCCTCAATGAGAGAAAAATCCAGTAGGATTTTCACCTCTTCATTTCCTAATGAGCTTTTTGATAATGAGAGGTTAACTTTAACAGTCACTCTGGGCTCTATTATGGCTAATTTGACTCCACTTCATTCTCCCTGTTAATTATTAACACTAGCCTTTTTATCCTCCTGAGAGCAGAATTTCAGATTTTTCCTTTTTTCAGATTTGTGTGAGCCTCTTTTTAAAAGAGATGAAAATGTCCAGCAATACTTGTGTGTTTAACAGTTGAACAACATCATTTATTAGCCATTAAAAGAAGACACAATGACATCAATACCATAAGCATGGAATCTCCTCTCTGAGAGCCTTAACATGCTCACTCCGTGAAAGGGCTGGTAATTATGGACTCCAATGCAGCTTAAAATGAACAGCTTTGGGAAGAAGGAATTTGCGACTTAGAAGCAGGAAGTGCCCTGATTTTTCCGTAGCTGAAGCAACTACTCTTGCATTAAAAAAGTAACAGGAAAGTTAGCCCTATAATTGCTGGTATTTCAAGTTCCATCAGCAGCGCTTTGTAACACAGGTCATAACTGCTTCATTACGAACATACATTTTCTGTCATTTTAATAAATACATTCTCCCCTAGAAATGATTTTCTCATTATTATTTAAAGTAATTCCATATTTAACTGATTTAAGGGGAGAAAGAGTTTAAATTCAAGCCTTTACATTATTGTCTACTTTTTTTTAATAAAGTAGATCCTTTTTTAAAAATATCTCTGAAAGTTAGTATTACTTGTTGGCCTGAGTGAAAAGCATAATATTGATTTAAGATGATGATGCAGCTATGATGTTAAAGAACAGGAACAATATAGACTATAAAGGTTTACAATTTCTGAACTGGCACTGGTGATACAGGAGGTGAAGTTACCCCATTCAGTTACTGAAGGCTTCAGAGATAATGTTCTTTCTAAAGAACTATCTGGAGAGGACCAGGGAGAATGGTGAAGGGTGCAACACCAATACAAGATAGGAAATATTAGCAAAGAATCTGGAATATTTAGTGGGAATAAATATTTCTGCCTTCACAATATACATACACTCTCTCTTAATGTAATTTCATGGGTATTTTTTCAGGGGTATTCTGGGTGTGTGTGTGTGTCAAAAATGTGCAAAATGGCAGGTGTGGCATTGAGATCTAAGCTTTAGCAAGTGCAAGACTGGCACATGTACAAATGGGCCAAAGCTTAGATTGGAAAGCTGCACCCACTATCGTGCAGATTTTGACACCCTCTTGCAGCAGCTGCTACATTTATTGAATATTAAAAAATATACTACCCCCCCAAAAAACCACAAAACCAACCCTCCCCCCACTTTTCTGTTTCAAACTGAGCAATTTCTACAAAGATTCAATGTTCTATGGATATGATTCTATGCCTGAATGAAAAATTCTGCAAGAAAATTTCCTAATAACCAAATTGGGAATATCATATTTTAATTTAAGAAGCCATGATATGCAGAGGACATTTTGCTACACATGCAGTCCATTCCCTCCTCCCTTTGTCCTTGCAGTGGAATGCCGAAAACCCTACTTAACTATAGTTTCCCATTTCATCTTTTGGAAAATGATGGTTCCCAGGTTCAGAACGTAAAGATTTTAAACCAACTTGTAACCATAGTTATAAAACTGGATTGTTCAGAGTCTGCAAACATAGCTTTGAGATTTCAATACCTTGAGAAACCCTGGTTCAATGGACCCTTCTCACTATAAAAAATTTCTGCTTCTCACTGTAAAAAAAAAAGGGAATTCACGTACAGGTGAGATTCTTATACACAGCTGATTAAACTGAGATATGCTCACCTAAACTCGGTCATTGTCAGCTGTATGCACAGATCCTTGCTTGCAGTCAGTAAGAAATTTAGTTGCATGTATGATGCACTGAATCTGGATCCAAGTAAACATTTAGAAATATATTTGAAAAGCTACAAAGAAATAAGCTTGAGAGAGAAATAAAGCTCAAAACCTTTTTATGGAATGACAAGGAAGTCTTGTTATACTTCTTCTTTGGAACGTTCAATTTTGAATGTCTAGGGCAAAAAGAATTCTAGTTGTAGTTCAAATACAATATATGTGCTCTGTTGTACAAAGCAAAATCTGAGCAAGGATCTCTACAGAACTGATGGGACTACAAGAGATTTACTAGAACCAGTCTACTTCACTGTCTATAAAGAACCCACTTGCTAACTGTAACTTGCTAATAAAAAGAATTACAACCTGTATCTAAAATTTGTTAATATATGCCTTGTCACCCAAGCCCTTGTATGCTTATTCTGAAATAAGTCCCACTGAATACAGCAGGACTTACTCCCATGTGCTTAGGATAGTATCATTAATGAGCTTGGAGGAAAGCAAGATTAAATAAATACAACTAAAGATTTCTAAGCTACCCATCCTGGAAACCAAAAAGGGAATAAGATGTAAAAGTCAAGAGTAACCGGAGGTATATTAATAACCAAACACCAAACTTACAGTCATTTCTCAGGAAGTTATTGAGTAACTGGAAAAGAGGAAAGCTATCCCAGCTATCCTGTGGCTGAGCTTCCAGTGCAGAATCCATGTCGACAGTAAAAAGAGACCAAAACTTCTCCCCATGTTCAGCCAGCAGATCTGGCCACCACGCAAAGGCCTGCATCATCAATTAAAAAAAAAAGTCTGAGTTACATTCTCCTTTAAGTTTGAATGTAAAATATGATGAAAGTAGGCATAAAAATGGTGCATCCATAAAATTATGGAAAGTGGCATACATTCTTTAAAAGCAATTGAAATTTTTCATTAGGAAAAGCTGCATTTTGCATCCAATGTAATTTGCATGTATATATTTCAGTGAGGGTGGATGTTTGATTAAACAATTTGATTGACAGATAATCTAGAGCCCTGATTATTATTCCCTGATAATCTGGGAATCTGGTGTTTCATGTTATATGTACTTATAAATGTGAGAGCCGCTGTAAGAGATATGACTTCCTGTGAGAAAAAAACATGACGACTGTCTTCTAAATGATTTCAGATGAAAAATGGACATTCATCTTCTAAAAAAATGGAGTAACTAACCCTCTTTGAAATTGCGAACATGATAGTGTCCCTTAATATGTCAAACTGGTGAGGGAGGACTGGTGTAAAGCTCTTCCTCCAGCTATGTGATTTACACGTAAATTTGCACAGTTAAATCAGCAACCTCTGACTAACACTTCATTTAAATGCTATGATTCAAGAAAATAGTGCAATGGGGTTTTCAACATGATCAGTAATTACATCACAGTTGGACGCGCTTTTAATTTTAAATTGGGTTTTTAAATGCCTAAATACATGAATCAGCCCTTAGGTAGCTGTTGCCCACTAAACATAAAAGGCCACAATTTAATGGAAAAAGAAATGCTTTGTATATAGAAATCCAGTTTCAATCCCCACCATTTCCAGGTGGACTGTGAAAAGATCTCTGAAGAGTTGAAGAACTATTTTTGGTCATTGTATTTAAACCTTCTCCAATATATTTTGATTATAAATTCTAGGAGCTACACTTCCAGCATATCTGGAGTACACCAGGTAGGATAAAACCAGTGTACAAATGACAGAATTAAATAGATTGATGGCCTAAAGTAATATAAAACAGCTTTCTATGCTTCCTTTTGTTGTTCCAATGCTTCAGGGATATTTATTCCTGCAACATAGATAAGCTCTCTTAAATAATAATGTAAATCCTTGGATTTTTTAAAAATTAACATTAGAGACATGTTTAATAATTAATTTCTTATGGTTCATTACTAGCCGCTTATCTACTGTTGATCTGAATGACATTGTATATGTTTGGATATATATTAGGAATTTCTTAAAAAGTAGTTATGCCTACCAATAAATTCCTCTCTTAGGAATAACACATCTGAATGAACGTTTGCTCGCCTTTCAGCCGGCCTGTGCCGAGAGGTATTTTTCAGAGGCTTTCCAGCAGGTTACCCTGACATCTATGGTGAAGCTGATAGTGAAGCAGGATCTTCTCAGTAAATGTGCTGCATTAGCAGAATTTCTGTTTCACCTAGACCTGCCTGGAACCAACACTGTTAAATTTCCAGCACCAGCTAAAGGCATCCTTATCCTTCCAAGATTTTCAGCATTTTTTAAAAAATGCTTTTGATCAATTTTATCTGAAAATGTGTACTTACTTTTTTAAAACAAAACAAAACAAACAAACAAACAAACAAAAACCCTATGGTAGCTCTGCTAAAGGGAAATACATAAAAACCTTCATAAATGAAAAAACAAAGCAGCAAGAGATATTTTCAGTACTTCTTATGTTCTGACAAGGAGAGAATAATTGCATATAAAAGGATAATCCTGTTGATTGCTAATTCTGAGATTAAGACCAGCTTTTACAATAATTGTCTACCTCTTGCAAAAGGTAATGGGAAAGAAGGACTGGTTGTATTAATAATTATAACTGATGGCCCTGTGAAACTCAGAGATCAGAATTTCCTTCTAGCTAGAAATCTCAGATAAAGTACTATTAAAATGGAAATAAATTGAAAAGGATGATGCATGCTAGAATCCAATATATCACATTCAATAGCAAACTGAGCAGAAATTTCCATGAATCTGAGAAATCTCTTGATCATTCCTTGATCCATCAATGCCCAGGAATAAAGTGATGAAGAAAGACTAATATCACAGAGAGCACGGTTCTGTCACCAGTAATATAAGACAACATGAAGATGAATGCAATTACTGATTAATCACACATCTTTCAACTGGAAGAAGAAAAAATATGTTGTATGAGATTAAAATCTTATTTGTTAAATTACTTGACTATTATTTCTAATTTATATTGCACAATACAGCAACATATGTTTCATGTCTGTTATTCAGCAATGGCTCAATTATTGATGTTCATTCATCAATAGCTTTTATCTTCTTTCTCTACGTTGCCCTCAAAGAACTTGCAATGGCCCTAAGGTTCCAGAGCAACAGGGCTTGTCAGTGAATTTTCAGATGTTTTTGTCCATATTGCTGAGCAGCTGTGTGAATTAGAAGACTTCAGCAAAACACTGGCATTCTCTGTGAGACAGAGGATACCAATCTGGTTCAACACTGACCCCGAGAAGCTCTCTGCTTGTCACACATATTTTATAATCTTGAATCTATAACTTTGGGAGTTAGGTGAAAATTATTCCAGTTTTACTTGCTCAAGACTCTTCAGTGCCTCCATAGCAGAGGAAGATCTTTAAGCCAAACCTCTCTCATATCTACTTTTAACCAGCTACCTGCTGGACTGTATATATTTTAAAAAAAGATAAATATAATAAAGAGAAAATAACTGATGCCACATGGTAACAAAGTGAATGCCATCAGAAAATAATTGACGCCATACATTCCAAACAGTGTCATGACAAAAATGTCTCCCTTGATTGGGATGAGTAACATACCTCTTTTCCCTGGGGGAATCCATAATTTTGGAAGTGTTGTGGAACAGGAGGAAAGAAAAAGTTAAAAATGGGTTGAACTTAGCAAGATATATATCTTTTGTCTCCCTTTTTGTATCACTGTACAATGTTTAAAGATATCTGCTTACTCTCAAGTATTGTTTGAACTGAGGAACAATACATATTTAAAAAATCAGCATTCTACTCTGATTCATTTAAATATACGGTTATAAATAAAATGCCAGCTATTATAGTTCTAATCATATTTATATTTTGCAGAAGGATATAATGGACATTGTATTTTAAAACTAAAAATTAAGAATGTAGTTTTTCAATCATAATTTAATTTCTGCAATTTCCAGTGATTTTAATTTAAATATATATTCTCAGAAGAGAAATTCACATATAAGCATTATTAATTATTTACAGTGGCAATACCATTGTAGAATGCGTCTTGGGAATTAATTTCAAATCATTGAAGCAGCTGTTTGTTCAGGATAAAATAAAATATCCATAACAAGTTCACACATGACAGATGTAAGCTAAAATCTAGAACTGACAGTGTGAGAAAAAAGCAGATGTTTTGAATGATCATATTTATAGACATTACATCTTAGCTTACTACTTTGTGTGTCTCCACTGGAAAAAAAATATTATAACAGTTTTTATGTTAAAATATGAACTTCCATCCAAGTAGATTTGTGCCTCACTGAGGCTAGTTCTTCAAACTTTTAAAACGTCAGCGACAATATTAATGGAGTTTGATAAATAAAATAAACTTTTTTATTCTTGCAAAACCCCTACTCCATTACATGTCTTCAACCACTGAGATTTAGGAACGGCTCCAGCTTCAGCCTTCCCCAAACAACAAAGACTTGTGGGCAACTAGAAGGCTTGTTCAGATGATTTCATCTGATTGGGCTCCCCAAACTTTTTTGTGGATTGTACCAGGATTCTCATCCTTCTTAAAAAGGAAAAAAAAAATAGCCAGACTAAGAGAATAGCATATTAAATATGGCCCTCTTATTTAATCTAGGTATCTAATTTAAGCTAGAAAGCACTTCTATTTTATATTGCTGTATGGTGCTTATTTTTATCCAGAGATGAGAAACTGGAGAATTATTTGCGAGATAATGGCTAGAACCACCTCTTTTTTGCTCTTATATTTTTTCCAGCATTTTTTCCTTTTTCCTTTCTTTTTTAACTATTCAAACCTGAAACTTATCCAAAGAAAAATCCGAGCAGGGCTTTATTTCACTTTATTTTTTCAAAATCTTCACAACTCTGAGAGCTCTGCAAATGTAAATTGCCTTTAACATATATTAGAGGCTCTACCTGTAATGTTTTTTGACAGAGCTGCTTCACACCAAGGCAGCACAGGGTGGCTATTAAAGCATCATTGTGCAGCTAATGCAGTTATCCTCACCTCTGAATGGTGCTCTTCGTTCTGCTGCAGGACTTCAATGCAGAGCTCTGCTAAATGAATAACCTCTTCCAGCTTTACAGAAGGAGATGCCAAGTTCAGCGTCTCTGTAGTGAAAAGGAACACACAAACCAGGATGACTGTAAGTAGGAAACGCTGATGTGGGAAACATTCCAGATGCCACACAACTATGTAATTTCAAGAGACTGACATCATATAACACTTCAGGGTTCCTTTTAATGCAAATTGTACAAATACATAAAATATTTAATCTGCCATGAAATGAGAGGGCACCAAAAGCATTTTCCAATTTAACTAGCAGTTGAAACTACACTGGCACATCAGATGCTCAACTCCTGCAATGAGTAAATTCCCATCTTTTCCAAGGTCATCTCGGCAAAGGAAGCAGAAGCTACAGGTTTGTTTTCTTCTTCATCATACAATGGCTACAACATTATTCATACTGGAACAATAATTGCACTCAAATTCCTGATTTTCAGACAGTCTAATCCAGTTATGTATAATCTGAAAATAAGACTAATGTTAAATACAGACCAGGACTACTGACCCTTTTCCGAGATACATCACAGTGAGACCATGATTGAAAACGAAGTTTCTTCCACCAAAATATTAAAAAAAAGAAAGAGGTAAAAATGGACCCCAAACATCCATCCATCCCTGCTCCAGGATAAACTTTCATATCTATCTATGTATCTATCCACCCACCCACCCATCAATCCATCCCCATCCCCAAAGAAAAATAGTAATGTTGAGGAAGTGCAGAAGGAAAATTACTCTCAAATTATATTTAGTTTTGTTTAATAGTTATTTGTATACGCTTCCGAATAATAGACATTTTCACACATTACATTTAGTGAATATAGTCTGTAGGATATCTGCAAATTGTTGATTTATACACATGTATTTACATGTAATATCATATGCATGTATTCTGGTTAATAGTTCAAGATCCTTTGTTGCAATAATTCAAAGATTATTTTACCTAGCAAATAACACAACCCCCATACTGATGCTAAAATAAGGATCTGGACTATATATATATATATATATATATATATATATATATACACACACACACACATATACATATACATATACATATTAATTCAAACAGTTACTCTAAACATATCACTAATGTTAGATATAATTTCTATTGTGTTCAGTGATGCTTATAACAAATTGGGCTCCATGGAAAAGCTATCAGTTCTACCTAAGCTATTATGAATATAAATAGTGTGGCCTTACTTTTTTGCAAACCTGCCTAGCAAAAACTCTGCCAAGACATTCTGCACATTAAATAAAAGTCATGGTTTGTTCAGGAATTACAGGAAAAAGTAGGGTGAGGGTGGGGGTGGGGAGGAGAAAGGAAGCAACAGAAATATTCAAGTAGACATATAAGGTAAAGGATAGAGGATCAGCTTACTTCTATTTCTCCTATCTGGTTTCTTTATTCTAATATTTTTTAAAACTCTTCTTATTTTCACAGTTCATAAATGTGTAGACAGATTTATGAGATTAAGTTTATTTCAAATTCTAAATTATTTTTGCCACATGTACAAACAAAGTATTGGTTCCTTAAGAACATATTACTTTTAAAAGAAGAATAGGCGCATTAACAAAATACGATTATATAATTGAAAATAAATCTATTTGTCAGCGTTTCATCTCACGCATGGCGAGAGTCAATTGTAGCTTCCTGCATAATCCATGTTATGCCATTATTAAAGGCAATGAGCAATTAATATGGCTGTGGATTTTTCAGAAAGGTATTACAAATATAAACCCTCTTAAATCAAACCAATCTGGCCCTATTTATTTATAGCTTTTCTATACCACTGTACTCTAAAAGACTCCCACAACTTCAAATTAAAGTATAAAACTGCTCAAAACTAACAAAACTATCAACACACCTTGGTGTCTGCAGTCCAAGCATCTGTAATTACTGATTAAAAAGCTCCATGAATAACTCCATTTTAGCTGCCTTCCAGAGCAACCAATTCTATTTCTTTCCCATGTCCAGGCCTGAACCCTGACTGAGAGGGATCTAGAGTATCTGCTTCATATAAGGTGCTCTGAACTTGCCATCCTAACACCTTCCCAACAACTTTCTCTAAAAAGGGACTCTTGGAAAATGGGTGCCACTTGCCCAAAATTACCATACCCAGAAAAGCCCTGTTCAATAGGGGGCACATCACTGTCTCTTTCAAGCTGCTAGCATCACCCTTTCTCCTGAAAAGGCATTGACTGCCTCCAGCTGTTCATCTCCCCCCTCCCTCAAGCTGTCCAAAGGAGCCAGGTAGGTCACAGATCTAATCCACAAGTTGGTGGAGTTTATGCTATACAAGACCCCATTCACTTCCTTAGAATCAACAAGCCAAAATGAATCCCAGGTAACATTTATCCTGATCACTGATTTAGGACTTATCTATGCAGAATCCAAACCTGAGTATCTATAATGGTATGTTTGGAGGCTGAGAGAAATTGGCAGCCCTTCAAAGTAGGCCAAGTCAGGAAACAGACTCCACAAATTGGATTGGAACTAGACATTTTTACTCCAAGGGTCAATTTCAACAAGGCCGATGGAAAAAAATCCACTAATGCAATATCAGTGAAGAAATATTGATGCTACACAATCCTCATGGTGTAGGCTTGAACATGGCACTTACCCATGTTCAGTCGAAACTGCTTCTAGTCTTCCTCCATTAGTGCTCCAGAAGTCTATTCTGTCCAGGAGCTCCTTGGTAAAACCGGCTACCAGGGATCAGTGAACAAAGGAAGGGACAATCTTGTTAAGTTCTGTGATCACTTCTGAGTTCCAGGGTTTGATCAGATGTTCCATGGAACCACCTACTAGATTGCTGGAAAGATTTCCAAGAGTCTGCCAGAATCCATCTGGATCCTAGACAGTATCTAGGAAGGACCACACCCTGCATTAAGTCAATAGTGATGATGAACCACAAATGGACTGAAAGACTTCCACAGCAGCAATTAGAACGGGAAACAATTAACCCAAGGTACAAGTTTAAGTTAAGATTAAGAAAAAAAGGTTAAAATAAATACCAGAGTTTACTGAATAATTTCTATTTCAATGAGAAATGTTCATATAGTTAAAAAGCAGCTGGACTTTTACTACCTTTCTTGCACTCTTTTGAGAAGATGGGACAGCCTCCACCTGTTTCTAAAACAGCTACAAGCCTTCTTATCAGTGTGGCAATCAATTCTTATATGGACTTGGGAGCAAAAGATGCACTACCAAATCCCCAGTCTTTTCATCACACACTAACTGCTTTGAAGTGAGTATCTAACCTATGAATATCTCTATAGGTCTGGCCAGAGCCCTTGGTTGCCAGAGAGGCCACCATAAATTCCTGAGCATTCTCAACATACCCCCCCTCCCAAAGGATGGAGACTAAAGTTCCCCATGACTAATAGCCAGGGAGACTCCAACAACAGATGTGCAGAACTGGGACATCAGGAAGGGACCCTGCTGGACAACAAGGTGAGTGGTATCCCCAGCTTTACATACCATCAGTTGCAGTTCATCATCTGTAAAGCAGAGCCACCCAAGGCATCTTAAGGATCACTGCCATCCCCTTTTACCTGTTGCGAGACTGCAGCTACTGAAGCACTCCAAGCCAAGGAGGCTAAATCTCAGACAGAGCATCATCCCTGCCTTTGCCCAACGAAGTTTTGGTAATATACACCAGGTCTGCTCGCTTGTCACAGATGAACATGGTATCTTTATGAACAGATGTAGTGTTTACCTGAAGCAGCTCATGCCCAAGGCCTCTACCAATTCAGCTATCTGGATCCAGGATCAAGGCTTCTGAGCCAGAAGAAACTGGCATTAAATGGACAGCCACCTTTCTCCAGGATAGGCAATCTAGCATATGCCTGTTACAAACAAAATTATCTTGCTGTCCATTTCTCCTTCCCCATGAGTGCTCCCTTACTATCCACTTAGGGGCAGCAAGAAGCAATGGCAGAGAGCATTATTGTCCCCCAGGCCCCCCATACCGCTTCATTTCACACACAATGTAAGTTGTACAGAAATTTGGTCAAGTTACTCTAACCAGAGCAATTTCTCAGGGCCTCCAAACTTCATACAGTACATACAAGAATGCTCATCTTTTTCTGTTTTCCTTCCTTCCCCAGAAACTTAGTTGATCCACCTGCTCTCCACCCTCAGCCCTGCTCTTACTAAGGACAACTAGTCTTTCCTCCCATAGAGTGAACACCCACACCTAAAGAACAGCTCATCCTTAGCAAGATCTAGAGACCCCTCTCTTGGCAAGAGCATCTAAGGTTAACCCACAGCCAAAGGCTACCCAGCTTCTTCAGTATATAGTTGCAGATAAGTCTCCACTAAATTCCCCACAAGCTAACCTCACCAACTGCTGGCAACTCTAATCCATGCCCTATCCATTAATCTCACTCACTGTGTCATCTTCCCACCTATTGTGGTACCTCTCCACCTCCTTTAGCTGAAAGCATAGTGCAGTCTTCAGGCTCTAAAACCATGTCCATTCATAATCTCCATCAACCTGGCATTTTGCAGAAGTTCTGAAATACACCTCCATAATTGCACCCACCAACTGGATGGAGATTATGAAAATTGTACTTGAACACACCAGGCTGGGGAAAACTGCACTAAAGGTCAAAACTCTGGTCCTTCATCAGAGCTTTTGACCATTTACCATACAGTGAAATTTTCACTTGTTTTTTGTCTCATCTGTTGATATAACAGAAATATTTTAAGTTTAGCTGGAGGTTCTGTCTTTTCTCCATGCACATACTCAAACCAATTTTTCATTTTCAAAAGTATTTTAATATTTTAATTAAAGGCTGACTGATGTAAATGTATCTGTATTGCAGATACCAGATCAAAAGAAAACTCTTTAGAACCACCACCCTATACGCTTGCTATCTAGGGAGCTGTTTCTGTATCATTAAACTGGCAATGGCTAAGTATTATACTCAAAGCAAATTAGTGCCCACGTGAACACTTAAAGTGTTCAAGTTCTGAACATTAAAATAGGAAAGCCTTTTGCTCAAATGTGAAAGGGCCCGATAAAAAGATACTTTGAGTGGACAACTGATTTTGCCCTTGGTGTTTTCAGTGAAATAAACATGTGCCAAGAGCTTCATATAATTAGAGATGGCCTCTCACTACTTGCACAAATAGCTCCTATTTTGTTCAACAATGTTTGTAGTGCTCTTATTTTCTTCAGTAAGCCCTTGTGAACCTGGAAGCATTTACATGCAAAGGCATTATTTTTATTTTAAGAAACTATAGCCAAAAAAGCTATAGTTGTGCATTAAAGTTGTGCATTAAAGATGTACAATCTTTTGAGCCATTGGTCTGGACAGAAGTCTCTGTCTTTTTCCTGGCCATAATTTGTTCTCTCCTTCTGTCCCCTGCCAATCTTCTTTTTTCTTTCTGTTCCTTCAGTGAATGACCATCACTACATGCATTCATTTATTGTAGGGACCACAGAGATGACCTTGGAGGAGGTATGCAGTGACCATTAGTTAAACATGAGCTTAGTCCAGGAAAACAAGCAAGTGTGAAAAAGAAACTTAAGATTTTCCCACCTTCACTCTCTTTGGTAAAAAGGGAAGGAAAGGGAAATGCTGTCAGTTTTTCAAGATTCTGTTATGGTAGCCTATTTTAATAAAGAAGAGCAAAAGCTGACTACAATATAATATTGAGTCTACCTGCATGAACAAGTATCACCATTCTGTGTTTCAAAGCACCCTGATTCTTTGGAGTCACGCATGTTCTAGTGGAAATTCATGCTACAATGCTTCCTTGGAAATAAAAAAAAAATGGGGACATAGTAAGCCTTATCTATAGGAACATAAGATGATCCATGCTGGATCAGGTCACATCTGTAACTAGTACAACATTCTACTTCCACTGAAACCTATGAGGCGGACATCAATGGCTATCATTAGTGGTGTGCAGAAAAAGACCTTAAAACCTGGCTCTGTTCACAGGACTGGGGTTAATGTATGTGGGATTCAGTGGCCAAGCCCTTGTTGTATTTTTTTTTTTGGGGAGGAGTACTATTTATACTGTTCTTTGTTCTAATTGTTTTAGTCTGGACTGTTTGTGTTTGTGGGTTTTAACTGTTTACTTTTTTAATGGATTTTGTAAGCCATCTAGTCTTCTGAAACAGACTGTTTGGACAACTATTTCACAGTTGGAAAAAATCTGTTTGAAGGTTACCATGGTGTCAGAAAATTTCTGGTAAAGTCAGAACAGTTGGGATGTTTTAGGATCAAAGCAATTTCAACTTCAAAATGTTTTGCGCATCTCTAGTTAATCTTTCCCATTAATGTTCCTCATTTACTGAGAGGCATATATCCATGAATACTGTGTCATGATATTTATTTATCATATCATCATATTTATTTATCATATTTATATAGCCGCCCATCTCACACAAGGTGACTCTGGGTGGCGTACAACAATTAAAAAGAATAAATACATAAAAACAATTACAAATTAAAAAAAAAACTGTAAGAACACACAAAATAGGAGGGGATAAAATTAATAAGGGAGCCATCATAAAATCTCCCCGGTCCCTTGGAAGCCCCAGGCCTGATCACATAGCCAGGTCTTGAGGGACTTGTGGAATGTTAAGAGGGATGGAGCTAATCTCACTTCTGGGGGGAGAAGATTCCACAAGGCAGGCACCACGGCAGAGAAGGCCCACCTCCTGGGACCCGCCAAATGTAATCATCACAGCAAACAACTATAGATATCAGCATTTTTACAGGTCAGCTTACAATGCCAAAAGGCTAATTATGGTCCTACTGTGTCAGAAAACATTTGTGTGATTCATGGCTGGATAAAAATACAGGTGGTCCTCTCTTAAAGTCCACTTATTCAGTGACTATTCAAACTTATGATGGTACTGAACGAGGGGTAGTTATAACCAGTCCTCGTACTTACATTGGTTGCAGCATCCCACGGTCATGTGATCATCACTTGTGACCTTCTTTACCAGCTTCCTACAAGCAAAGTCAATGGGGAAGCCAGCAGGAGGTCACAAATGGTGACCACGTGATGTCCTTGTGTAATGACTCACGGTGATTCACTTAACAACAGCAACGGGAAGTGCCAGAATTTCTGTCGCTAAGTGGTGCAGTCACTTGACATCATGCTTTATGTTAGCAACAAAAATTCTGGTCCCAATTAAGAGGCAGAAAGAGAAAGTACAATGGAAATAAACATAATATTGACAAAAAATATAAAGGCTAAAAACCTGTAACTGAGTAAGTTATAGGCATTGACTTGACACTTGATTTTGTTGTTGTTGTTTGTTTTAATTGCAGTTAAAAGTTGCTTAAGCAAAGCACGATTCATCTAGCAATTAGAGCCATAAGCATGCTATTAGGAGCTTAGCTTGGAGACATTCTATGGAATTCACCAAGTATTCTATAAATGGCACCAGCTTCTGCTTTAGAAACTATATCATATCACTCATGCGATCACATTCATGGAGATTCTAATAATCTCTATTTATAACAACTCATTATAGGAACCTACAGAAGATTTTCTTACTTGAGCCACTGTCTATTTCCAAGGAAATTAATATTAATATTAGAGGGAAACAGAAAAGTAGCAGAAATATAGATCATGTTCCTATACTATTAAAAGCAAACAGAGTCTAAGCTTGTAATTTAATTTTCACTAGGATCAAAATGCTTTGAAAAGAACAAAAAATCTTGTTACAGAAGCCATGCCTTTCCTAGGAAGAAGAACTAGGAGCACAACCCTGTCAGCAGCTCCCTTTTCACCACTCCCACAAATATCACTCAAAGCTATCACATCACCACCTTGGCTGTCTTTGAAAATGGAAAGTGACCTTAACCTCAGGAACATCACCAAGGCAACCTTCTCTTTACTGAAGCTCTTGTCATTTACAGTATTCTGCGGCAGCACCAAGAGTCCACACACAAAAATGAAAAAAAAAAAAAATCCATTATGCCAGGCATTGTATGTACATATCACTGGAGCAGGACACTGAAAGGGACCCACAATAAGATGCATATGTGGGCACACATATATCTAGGCATCCAAAATGTTCTTCACTTGACACATATCAATCAAGTAAGCATATTATTTTTCCAATCCTTATTTTTTATAATAGATCACACTGTGGCAACATGGACAATGAGAGATTCCTGTCAACAGCTAAAAAATTGAACTCCTGCTCAACCCATTCCTAGCAATGAAGAAATTGTTTAGTCTGTTTGTTTTTAATAACTGAATCCAATGCGATTCTTCTTTGCTTGTCTACTTTTCTCTACTTTTCATACTTTTGTAATGCGATGTGCAATTTATAAAATGCATATAAATGTAAAGAAAAATGCTTAAAAGTTGTGTAAATTAGAAAAAAATACACAGATAAACATGTCAATTTAGGAGAAAACCATTTTGGTACAAAAATGTTTAAATTAAAAGAAACATATCAAAATGCTTAAGAATTTTTATCCCAATATATCTTTTTCTACTGCTCACATTTTTTGGCTTATTTTGCAAATAGATGTGAAAATGGGCAACAACAAATCTATGGTTCGTAAAACAAACAAAAAAATGACTTATAATGAATAAATTATCCATTTCCTAAAATATTAATTGCAGTTAAGAAAAATAATTCAAGGCTGAAACAATATCACAATATATACACAATGAAATGTAATGTCCAATCAGTAGGGAACAACTGAAATAGATGTATTACCATTCATATACACAACAAACAAACAAACAAACAACTCAGCTTGGTAGATATGTTCTGGGTGGGGGAAAATTTTAAATGAGATTGCATTTTTGCCTTTTCATCTTAACTGGCTTATCAGAATTACTATGCAAAGTATGTTAAAAATACATATATTCTTTGTAAGTAACGATTGTGATTTACTTGTAAGCTGACACTAGATTAACTAGCCTTCCCAGAATTCCCAACATGTTGGATTTCTGGGAGTTTTAGTCCAGTACATCTAGAGAACACCAAATTGGGGAAGGCTGGATTAGAATTTATAGTTACTCGAGAAATACAAGAATTCCACTTTATGTAGTAGATACCAGAAAATATAAAGAGTTTAGTATTGTTTAATGAAAGTTGTATTATTAAAAAAGTATCTGAAGAAAAATTCCAACTGCTGATAATTCAAGAGGTCTACTCCAGTCTTGAAAAATAAATCGATGTAGATCTACTTCTATATTCTTTTTCATTGTCTGAGAATACAATAGGTAGATCTTTATGCATCATCTATTAACAGCCTTCTTGATTTAAACGTATACCTGCCATATCTATATCTGCCATATCCTTACCCTGCTAATGACAAGAGATCTCTGAACATTCTTTGAAGATACAGTTGCACGCAAGTGTTTATGCACTCTTGGTTAAATTGTATATTCCAATGAATCCCCATGCAAATAGAAGCTGACACATCTTCTACATGGTACAAATTAGACACATCTTTCTGAGAATTTGAATTCTGTATATGTCTGTCTTATATACTGTTCTAGTCGAACCGACTCTGAGAAGCTTACACACCCTATTTATGTAAATGAGGTTAAAAACCAAGGAATCTAACACACAAATATCAAAAGAATAGAAAACACAGCACCAAATATGAATCTACCATTCATTAGACTTTAGATTTCAGGAAGGAGCAATCCACAACGTTCCTAACCCCAAGGTCTGTTAAAAAAAGCAGTTTTTGATGGCTGTTATGAAATCAAGCAGTGTAGGGAAACAATGGATAAGCCTGCCTCTAAGGTTCCTGAAGATAGGAATTTGTAAATGAATGGACTGGAAATGAGTCTCTTCTACAAAATTGTATCAAATGGACAGATACAATTGGGAAAAGAGTAGTCCCAAAGATATCTAATCCTATGCCATGAAGGGCTTTAACAACACTGAACACTGCAACACTGAATTATATTTGGAAGAAAAACTGTCAACAAGTGTAGCTTTTGAAGTTGTGGTGTTGCATGGGCTAGTCATGAAAGATCCATCGTTACTTGAGCTGGAGCATTCTGGACCAGTGTAGTTTCTGAGCGGTCTTTGAAGGAGCCCTGTAAAGCATGTTGCAATAGTTCAAGCAGGTAACTGTTATGGTCTTCTCTGATTTGGAGGAGTCAGAGCCTGAGGGGCCTAATCCAGCAGATTATCAGGAGGAGTCAGCTGACAGTCTCGATCCAGTTGATCACCCAGCCCAAAGATGCATTGGGAATTCTGGAGGGTTGTGCAATGGTAATCCGCTCTGCTCTTCAAGAAGCAAAGGTGCACGCACTCTTAACTGAGCCATACCTAACACTAGGTTACATAAAAGCAGCCAGCTTCTTTTTGGAACAACCTCGCCAGCCTTGGATCCATGCTTTTAAGTACTTGATTCCTGCTTTCAACCTGAATATTGGCTTTTCAACCTGAGCCAACTAACCTCCTTGGTGACTGAACTTTTGAACTGTGGACTATGCTTATGTCTCCAAATCCATGCTCTATGTTTGTCGTCCCACTAGGTAGCCCAGACCAGCAAATCAACACCACAGGAAGGCTAAAACTATTTTTATTGAGATTGGCTATAATAATAGAATCTTGCAAATTTGTGCTGTACTTCCTCCATCTTCTTCAGTGAATTAGGGAGGCATCTGCCTAAGCCACTTCCAAATGTTATCTCATTATTCTGACTAAAAAAATACTTCAGACCCTTTTGCCTAGGTAATTATTCCTGCATAGGTCAAGGTCATCTTCTTTACTCTTTACAATATTGGACTAACTAACATTTTACATCTCAGCCAAGGCTTTGCCCTCTTGTATACATTTTTGGAGCATGTATGCATTTGTACACAGTGGCTGTCTATCTGCCTTGTGTGTGACTGCTTGTTACTTGCTAGTAAACTATTTGTAAATGAAGTCAATGTGTGTGTCCTCAGACTGAATCAGGACAGTGACTAAACCATGAGAGGCTGAGAGGAGCCTCCCATTCCAGCAAAGGTCATAATTGTCACACCTGTTGGACTTGTGCAAATCCCTACTTGCCACAGCTATTACTTGTTCTTTAAGCAAGAGCTGAGAGTCAAGGACACCTAGATTATAAAATGGTTTGGTCCAGGAGGAAATGATTTTATCCAAAGCTAAAGGGAATATCTTCCTCATCCAAAGTTACTCAGTCTTGCTGAGACTGACGCTAAGCTTATTGTGGAGCCCTTGAGGTTCTCTGAGCTTGGTTGTTTTCTTGCAAACATTTTGTTACCCGGCTTGGTAACATCTTCAGTACTGTACTAGAAGGGAGTGGGGTTTGCTCTCTCTATATTGAGTAGTTTGCCCTATCAGTGTTGGTGGGGTGTGTGCGGTTTTCTCCTTGGTAGTTTGATTATCAGGTGTTAATCTCTGCTTAAAAATAAAAAGGAAACAAAAAGACCAGAACATCTCCTCACCAGTAATCAACACCAAGATAAGCAAAGATTAACACCTGGATTAACACTAGACAAACAATCAAACAGTAAACAACAGCCTAAACAAGGAACTACCAGTTCAACCCTGAGCTACATATATTCTCTTCTACTGGTACTAAGCTTATTTTCTTCCATCCAGACTCTTACAAGGAGCTTGGGACAGCATCTTAATCACATCTGCCTGGCATGAGGATGAGATGTAAAGACGTGTTATCATCATCATATTGGTGATATTTAACTCAATAGTTGGTGAATGTTTTCTCACAGTGGTTTCATGTAGATGCTGAACAAAATAAACTTAAAGTGATTCAGAATTATCTTTACTTCATTCATTCAATATATAGAACTAGATTCATTATATCATCTTAAGAAACAACTAAAAATCTATATAAAACTTGAAACATTTGATGTCACTGCTGTTTGTCATTGTTTCAAAAATAAATGCACACAATCATGTAAAAGGAACGAAAAGGAAAAAAGGAGAAACAGTGGAAAAAAATTAAAAAAAGAATTTTAAAAAATAATCAAAAGGAAACAAATAAGTAAAAATATTAAATTCTAAATTCCCTCCCATTGTGCCCAACTGGTGAAAAGTGTCTCTTTTCCAGTGTTGGGCCAAATGTGTCCTTGTGGCTGTCAGCATACATCTTAATAAATTGTAATATTTTTTATTTATGTGTTTTGGAAAAAACTGAGGCCTGAATTCAAGCTTTGTTTTAAAAAAATTGAATAATGCTGTGTGTTTTTTTCTAGTACTTTTGATTTTTTATACATGACCAACACATATGATAAAATGTTCCTTCTGTTTAACATTTCCAGCATTTTTATTCTATGATTTATCTATCTTTGCAATTACTAATGTAGTTATGTACCATCTGTAAAACATTTTGTACCAATTTTCTCTTAAATTATTTTTGTTGTTCAGTCGTTAAGTCATGTCCGACTCTTCGTGACCCCATGAACCATATTGCACCAGGCCTTCCTATCTTTCACTGCCTCCCTGAGTTTGCTCAATTTCATGCTCATTGCTTCAGTGATGCTATCTAGCCATCTCATCCTCTGCCGTCCTCTTCTCCTTTTGCCTTCCATCTTTCCCAGCATCAGGGTCTTTTCCAAAGAGTCCTCTCTTTGCATTAGGTGACCAAAGTATCTGAGCTTGAGCTTCATTATCAATCCTTCCAATGAGCAGTCAGGGTTGATTTCCTTTAAGATTGACTGGTTTGACCTCCTAGCAGTCCAGGGGACTCTTAAGAGTCTTCTCCAGCACCACAGTTCAAAGGCATCAATTCTTCGGCATTCAGCCTTCTTTATGGTCCAGCTCTCACAGCCATACATTACTACTGGAAAAACCATAGCTTTGACTATGTGGATCTTTGTCGGCAAGGTGATGTCTCTGCTTTTTAATATGCTATCTAGGTTTGCCATAGCTTTCCTCCCAAGGAGCAAGCGTCTTTTAATTTCATGGCTGCAGTCTCCGTCTGCAGTGATCTTGGAGCCCAAATAAATGAAGTCTGTTACTGCTTCCATTTCTACCCCTTCTATTTGCCAGGGATTGATGGGTCCAGATGCCATGATCTTAGTTTTTTTAATGTTGAGTTTCAAGCCAGCTTTCGCACTCTCCTCTTTCACCCTCATCAAGAGGCTCTTTAGTTCTTCTTCACTTTCTGCCATTAGGGTGGTATCGTCTGCATATCTGAGGTTATTGATGTTTCTCCCTACAATCTTAATTCCGGCTTGTGATTCTTCCAGCCTGGCATTTCTCATGATGTTTTTCCATGAATCCTCCCATAATTGCAATTCTTTAAAATTTTGCATCCACCACCAACCACTATTTTACTTCTTCTGTATCCATGTTGTATTTTAATAGCAATTTCTATATACGTCCTAATAGGTGGTCTTGGTTCTGCATAAGTGTTTCAAATTATATCATTTCTCTTAAAAAAAAAATCCTCATTTCTTAAGGTTGCTTTCTTTCATGCAACAATCTGTAAATACATCAACCATGGTAAATTTCAGCTTTCACCAGATAATTCTTGCTGTGTCTTTAATCTGTTTCAAGTCTGGATATGCCATGTCCACATAAATAATTATACTTTTAAAAACTATCTCCAGAATAGAAGGCATTTGAGGGTGAGGTTAAAGGCAAGATTGCTGGACTTATTGTCTTTGTGGAATTCCATGTTTTGATCGAGCTCTGTCTTATAATATGTCCTTTTGAGATTTTGTCTTCTTTTTGTCTCCGTATACCATAAATATCTGTGAAGTCCATTAGCTAAGTCAGCACCTTCTAATATTGACATTCTGCTAGTTAGGGGATTTATCCATTAGATTATCTGTGCAACAGATTGCATTGTAATATAATTTAAGATTTGGGTATTTTGCCACTTTTATTCTGTCTGCTGAACACCAACCAGCAGCACTTTTTAAAGCAAGCCATTGCATTCTGGGGAAGGATGTCTGTGTAATGGTAACGATGTATGTGAATGACCTTGGGAGACAGGAGGAAGTGCTGCAGACTAGGCAACTGTCATGTAAAAGGTATCTCAGTCCACAGAAACAGAAGGGATGTGGGAAGCATTTCAGAAGGGACCCTCCCTAGATTTCCAGAGAATAAAAGGAAAGGAGGGGAGAAATACTTTGAGACTTGGAAGATTGATTTAGCCCTTTGAAGTAGTCCAGACAAGAAGCACAACTATGAGTACTAACTCCATCTTTATTGTAAGATTATGTTAACATAGTCTTGCAAGTCTGAAAGTATTTCTCCCCTCCTCTCCTTTTACTCTCTGGAAACTAGGGAGGGTCCCTTCTGAAATGCCTCCTATTCCCCCTCCTTCTGTGGACTGAGATATCTTTTACATTACAGTTGTCTGGTCTGCAGCTCTTCCTCCTGTCTCCCAAGGTCATTCCCACGTACCATTACAGTCTGCCATAACCATCTGAATGGCCACTATGAAAAATTCTTGTTCAGGACATTATGTCCTGAACAATTTTTTGCCCTTTTCATTTAATATTCTTTATAATTCTCTATTCCTTTAAACATTTTTGGATCAGATGCACTCCCATTTTCCTTTCGTGCCTATTTTTTTTACACATGATTATCTTTAAAGCTGCAGAACATCATGAGATTATTGGAGGTATCCATTCCAACAAACATGGGATAGGAACAAGGTCTCAAGCTATTGCCACTAGTTCTACAATTGGACTAAGAATAAAATCAAATTGACCAAAACAATTCTGGAACAGCTCAGATTAGCTACCCCATATTTAGCCAATCAGTGCTACTGTTTCAGCTTTCACAGATTCAGTTGTGATTCTGACCTTTGATAATTTGCTCAGATAGGTCCAGGTGTTTCCAAATAGAAACATTTGATGCAAAACTAATCAGGGACTTTTAAATTATTTTGTTTAAGAGAAGAAAAAAAAACATTGTATGCACAATACCCAGTGAGGCTTACACTGAACATACAGAGAGAGAGAGAGAGAGAGAGAGAGAGAAAATTGCACTAAACTGCAGAATTCACACTTGAATATATACAGTACATGCATACAATTAACACAGCAGTCACCTGGATCCTTTTCATTTGTAGGTTAGATATAAGGAAAGGTTGGGGAAAAAATCAGAAAAAGATGAGAATATTTCTTTACAAGCATCATGTAATTAAGTTCTTATTTCACTGTTTATTCTGGCAAGAAAAATATGTATTCATAAATAACTGGATCCTTTTGAAAAAGAAAGTTTATACAGCAAACAAGATGCTATTTTATCCTCATAAACTATATGACTGAAATTTGATGGAATCACAAAGGATAGAAGAAATAACACACACTGCTTGTGGCTTTATTTTCTATCCAAATTGCTTTACAATTTTGATATGAAATGCTCAACTAATTTTATAAGACCGTTTCTGTTAAAACAGGCTATTATTTTCTGTTAACAAAAAACATATCCTAATGTTACTTCTTGGGCTTCTTTTAACTAAAACAATGATTGCAAGAAACATACTACACTATAGTATAAGTATACACTGGAAACATTGAAGCATATTTCCAGTTCAAAGCCTCCTTATGTTCTCAAGATGCCCATGAAAATGATCTTACACTGTCTCAGCCCTGAGTTGCTACAGTGATTTCCATTCTAATGGAACTGGTGTTAGGATTTACAAAATTGATACTCCTCTAATTCTTGCTATCACTGTACAGGTAGTCCTTGACTTACGAGCATTCATTCAGCAACTGTTCAAAGTTATGGCAGTGCTGAACAAAGGGACTTACCACTCCCTAAAGTTATGGCTGTTGCAATGCCTCCATGGTCATGTGATCGAAATTCAGGTGCTTGAAAGCCCACCTGCACTTATGACCTCAGGGGCACTTCAACTCCCCCCACCCGCCTATCTCCCCCCATCTATGTCCTTTTGCCACCCTGTACCCCATGGCCTCTGCCGCTCTAGCTGACCTTTGCCATCTTGCTCCCGCTGCTGACTGAGGATGCCTGGCCTGACCCTTCACAAGGCAGCTTCTGGCTGCACAAGGCTTTCTTCCCTAGTTGCACATGGTGGTTTCCTCACAAGACCTGGGGAAGATAGCCTCATGTGGCCAGCAGGTGCCTCAGTCCCTTACCTTGGAAGAACTGAGGCTTGGGGCTAGGAGGGACCAAGCCAGGAATGGCTTGGATTGGGGTGGGTCCTTGGCTAACAACTGGTGGAATTCGGTTAACAATGGCAATGGGGAATACTGGGATTGCTGTTGCTAAGTGATGTGGTCATGTGAATTTGCGCTTTACGACTGCATTGCTCAGTGATGGAAATTCTGGTCCCAATTGTGGTTGTAAGTTGAGCACTACCTGTAATGGGCTGGCATGGTAAAGATCACATCTGTATAGTTGTTCTGTCGCATTTCCTGCCCTCCTTATCCAAGAATAAGATGGCTCTATAATAGTAATACCATTAATTTTTGTGGCCACATCAATATGGAATTCTTATTTACTCCAATAATACATTTCTCTCTTTGTTCCATAGGACACAAGATGGCATTTTCCTCTACCCAGGAATCGCTTGGATTCAGACATGCTTAATTTTAGACAAAGGCAGGATTTGTGAGCTTCATAACACAAGATTTGAATTCTGACTTATGAATCTCTACTTAATTAAATGTACATGGTTCAACTGCAGAGAAAGAAGTGATATTGCTGGTGATCATCCAGTTGGAACTTTAAAGCTTTCTTGTCCACGCTCTTTTGAGGAAGACTATTTTCTTACGTTTTCAGAATGTTTTAGAGGATATAAAGTAAAGATATATTTATTTCACCTGTAAACAGTGAGCTCTATGCCAAGATTACTTTGCTGACTTTCAGCCAGCTTTGGTGACTTCTTTCAGAAACTTTCTATTTTTACACCAATTATTCCAAACAAGCTTGTTAAAAACTCAAGATAATTGAACAGCAAGAACCCCTGCTGCAAGCATGCATTGGATGCTTGCTGAAGGTGAAAAGGTAACTTTCTCATTTTCCAAAAGATCTACATACATCCTCCTTCATTTAAACACAACATGATATCTTAATTAATTATGATAAACTGGTTACTAAGGTGCCACCATGTTGTTATTCCCATGATATAATACTGGTTGCTATAGTGATGAGATGGCTTTTTTTGGGCTAATCAGTGAGGAGATTGGTTAACCCATGTTTGTCAGTGATCCTGAAGAATGAGAAAAATAAGTTAAAACAAATGGTTATATATATTAAGCATATTCCTTTTCCCTGATTTTTTGATATTATTCATGACTGCAATTTCAATTATACTAAAAATAAACCATAACAAATTGAATACAAACTGGAAGAGTCTACAATATTCCTTACACAAAATTGTAAAAAACTCATATTATCATTACTCCTACTTTACTGTACCTTTCATTACTGGTACATAAAATGCTTTGTATTCAGAAGATTCCAGAGTAAAATTTCTGGCATCTCTAGATAGGAATTGGAAAAAGCCCAGTGTAAGACACTGATGCCAATCAGTACGGATCAGCTTTTGCCAACTTGGTACTTTTCAAATATGTTCAATAACACCTGGCTGGGGAAGCTGGTCTATTGAATAACAAGCTGAATCTGACTGAAATGGATTGATTTGATAAATCAGCTTCATAGAATCAAATATTTAAATTTAGATTTAGATATTTAGCTTATCATAAACCCATTATGTTTATAGTTTGTTTTTCAAAACAATTACAAACATGAATAAAGGAGTATATACTATCTTTTGGGAGTCAGTTTGGTGCGGTAGTTAAGGCATCAGGCTAGAAACCGGGAGACTGTGTGTTCTAGTCCTGCCTAGGCACAAAGCCAGCTGGGGGACCTTGGGCCAGTCACTTTCTCTCAGCCCTTGGAAGGAGGCAATGGCAAACCAATTCTGAAAAACCTTGCCAAGAAAACTGCAGGGACTTGTCCAGGCAGCTCTGAGAATCGGACATGACTGAATGGATTAAAAAACAAAAACAAAACTATCCTTTAGGTAACATCAGATATAAATCAGTGGGTTATCTTGGATGAAAGTTGGATATTGATGCAATAGTATTTCAAGAGTGATCTCTTTCCTCCCCTGTCAACGTGACTATAAGTAATTTGGCAGTGCTTGCTTCCACCTGTGTCTGAGGTTCTTTCCACGTGCAAATGCTGGGCTGGTTTAAGGTTTGTACCACACATCTATATCTTTGCGAGCTGAGCTGACCTGCTTCATAAGTTAATAGTCTCAGCTGCTGCTCCTCTTGAAGAGAAGTTGCAGCATTTCCTCATCATTTCCTGATCAGTGCTCCCAACTTGTCCTGCCTTTGAGATGTCCCCTTCTTTCCCCAGGTAGTCAAGTTTCAAGTCACTTTGGTGATCAAACTATTATTAAAGCAGTCACTCCTGGCTAAAGGGAAACTTTGAGAAAACCTTTGAAACCATCTAATTGTTCCTGGAATAAACCTCTGGGCCTTTCTTTATTTTTATACATGTATCATTCCACAAGCCAAGGGCCTTGAATTAATTCTGCAATATATAGTATTGGTTGCCCATTAATAAAATAGACCAATAATTTATATTAAAATTCTATAAGGATTAGTAGTAAATTATTCTAGATTGACAGTAACAGGAACTTCTTGCTGTAGGAAGCAACTGGGTTCAAATGTCAAAGCTGGGTAAGAGAATGCCTACCAGAACAGGCTGATCTGAGCCACTTTTGTGAAACATAAAACTGCCGTTAAAATAAAGGACAAAGGACAACTTCAGCACAAAGCAAAGATCATTCATTCAAGCATGGTCCCAGGAGGCATATTACAGCAATGAATAGGAAAAAGCTCAGTAGTTCACCAGCTGAGATTTTAATGAGATATTTCCCCTTGCTGTGGTTCAGGCTTTGCTCAGCAGAGAGAAAAGGCTGCTCACAAAATGTATTCAATGAATGGGCACCAATTGCTTTTACAGCCACTACAGTAGCTGATCACTGTACTAACCTTCTATTTTGGCATAATCTGTAAGTCGAGTGTAATTGATCAAGGCTGCTTTCTCTAGACATTTTCTAACCACTTTCTTCACTTCTTCTGCTGGTATGGGAGTAGCAATATCTTTCATTAAGACCTGTGCCAAAGACAGTCAAATAGTTCTTGGTCAGGTATCCTATCTTCCCAGAAGAGAGAAAAATACCCTTTTTTTTAAAAAAAAGCTTTTGTAACATTTAGAAATTGAAAAGAAAGGAAATTGTTAATGGACAAAAGCTATGTTAAAATCACTGTTGAGGTCATAATGTTAAGGTTTGCCCATTGACAGATTGTACATAAGACTAAAATTATAAACAGAAGACTAAAATTATAAAAATCTAAATAGCACACGGTCAGTTTGACATACATAATGGTAACTCTCTTATTAGCCTAAAATAAAATTTAGCCTAATTTTGTCTTTACATTATATATAGATGTGAGTATGTGGATAGAAAGAGTCAGAGGATACAGCAACTTGTCTGACTCTATTTGTAGCTGTGGGAAAGTGAAGCAGACCACTGCTTACAAGAAACACAATAAACTCATTAGGTTTCAAAATTACAAAACAAGAATACATTTTTAATTGCATGTTGCTGAATTAAGAAAAAAGGTCTGTCATGGCATTTGCACTATAGGACTCTAGCAAAAGCACTAGCATAAATTCTTGTGTTATAGCCAAATTCACATGGTTCAGTTCAATATAGGATATGCATCTAGGAGCAGCACAAGAAAAAAATTTGGCCAGTAAACATTTGAGTCAGGACTTCTAATTCTTGTCTGGTGATTATCAGGGATCAATCCCGCCAAGAATGAAGTTGAACAGAAGTAATCAAATGCTTCACCAAATGTAGCAAATTTCCTCAGCAGCTACAGTCTAATGTATATTAACCTCATATTAACACTGTGAGATTGGTAATTAAGAGCTCAATTTTATAGACAGGGATTGACAAGATGAGTTTACTAAGGCATCCAGCTGAGTACAAGACTTATGGGGACAATCCATGTATCCGAAGACCAAATTTAACTCTGCAGATACTAGCCAGCACTTAAGTTTCCTAAAGATATTTATTTCTCTAGTGATTATTTTGGAAAGTATGTTGAGCAGAGTGTCAAAACTGACTGCGCTGGATTTATATTTCATACTTTTAAAACTGAATGTCATTGCTTTTATTAAAAAAACACATTTGGAGGTGTTTTTTTTAAAATTTTGATGTCAAGATGCTTTGTAAAAAAAATCAGTATAAAGTATTTGAAATGTTACAAGCAAAACATTACAAATAAAATATGAAGGGAATGTCTCAGCTTATCAAAGTAGGAAGACAAGGGATTTGGGACTTCTTAGTTTGCCCAGGACAATGGCTAATATTGTATATATTATAAATTGGGAGACAAATCTAATAACAGTAAGTATGAACCAGTATAGAGCTGAATAGGAATTATGGTGATTGCAGACCAACACCTCTGGAGGGCACCAGCTTAAGAATGGTTGGTTTTAGTTCATGGACTTACCCTCTCAAGCAATGAAAGTGTAGCTTTCAAAGCTCCTTCAGGACGCCCAAAGGGAAAGCAGTATCTTCAAACAAACAAACACGACATATTAGAAGCTCACCTATGTAAATTACATAGATTTGGTTAGATAATTTAATGCATAATCTACTGTCTGCCTTAGAGGGAAAAGCTACCTTTCTGACTGAATAGTCACATATTTTTAAATTTGTATTTACTTTTATTTTGCTATCAGTTGATCTGGATTGAGCTATTTATGTATCTGATTTAACTGAGCTGTGACCAAAATAAAATTCTTTTTCTCTGCAGATGTACAACTGTGTAAAAATATTTATAATGTCTACTACTTCAACTACAGACTGGAAAAGCTAGTAGAAACTATCGCTGGTAAAAAAAAAATGCATTACTACCTTACAATATTTAGTTGGTTAATAATGGAAAATCTCTGAAAAAAATCAAGGTAATCATTATCAATCAGTAGATTACTAGATTAATAAACATTACTGTATTTTGAATAAGGTCTTATAAAACAGCAAAAGAAATGTGGAAAGGACTTTTTCTTTCTTTCTTGCACTTTTAGCTCTCTGATTTCTTTTTCTTTTTTTCTTCCTTACCCTATATTAGTTTGTATTCGTTCTTACTTTTGTTTTTAAAACTTTTAATAAAATTATATATTAAAAAATTTGCTGAGATGGCCAAATTGACTTGTTTGATTAGAGAAAAGACAATATCTACGTTTATTGCTGACTGGAAACCCCTTATGGACTTTAAAACAAACTTATGATTTATGGTTTTGATGATTAGATAGGATATATTATAGAAAGAAGAGAATCATGATGTAATTTTAGAGAAAGAGGTAAATTTATCATTGTACTTATAACTACTGTAATGAAGATTGGAAGTGCCTTCTTTGTTTCTTTTTTCTTTCTTCTGTTTTTTTTCTTTCTTGCACTTTTTGCTCCCTTTGATTTTTTTTCTTCTTCCTTACTCTGTAATTAGTTTATATTAGTTTTTACCTTGGCTTTTAAAACTTTAAATAAAATAATAAATAAAGAAATGGGGAAATGAGAAGCAGCATCTATCTCATGCAAACAAGAATGCTACTTTAAAAATGTCAATTGCTCTGCCATTATCTAAAAAGCAAGAAAGCAAACATTTCTGATAGGGCTACATCTTTTAGTCATTTAGTATATAAAATGCATATCAGATTGTGACTGTTGCAGATAAATTAGGACAAGAGAAAGTTACACAATGTATAATAGATTAAAAAAAAAGTTGCAAAAAATATAAGCAAAGCAACCAAGGAAAAGTTAAGATTGAAAGAGGCAGAGGAAATGAAGAAACATCTTGATGGAAATAAAACATTATTTTAGACGCAGGTGAAAAGGGCTAAACAAGGAGCTTCCAGGAGAATGAACAGAACTAAAAATGAAAGTGATGAAATGATTGGGATAAAACTGGAATATTGGAAAGGAATATTGAGAGATTTGTATGGTAATTATAATGATCAGTTGAAGAGTACAACTGAAACACTGTGAGACTACTGAAAAATGGTATCACTGCAGATGTGTGCCATGTTAGAAAACTGATAAAACACAGATGCGATTTTCAGAGTCACTTGTTTATTGTGTATATGAAGATATCATCTGATAATTGGAAAAAGGCTCTTACTATTCCCTTATACAAAGAGAAAGGTAACAACAGCAGAGACCAGATTTCTGCTGTTAAGCAGGACACTGAGAAACATGTACACTAATACATGGATCTGTACTATATCCAAAATTGAGTTATCTATGCATAAAGTCTATTTTTCAGTATCATAGGGTTTCTAAATTAGAACAGACTTTTAGTAATATGGATAGAATTAACTGTAGTTCATAATGTCATTCTTTGAGTTATATAGTGCTGACAATGGTTCCTGATATTTGTACTGAGCTTAATAGTGATTTTTAGGCTTTTAAAACAATATAGTATATTCAGTTATTCACAATCATTTAATTATATACTGGACAATTATAACCTCTATGTCACTTGTAAACCCTTGCTTATTTATTTGCATTTCACTCTTTTATCCCTTTTCTTTGTTCCTTCTATTTTCCTGTTTATACACTTAGTTTGAAAATCTAATAAAAATATATTTTAAAAAAGAGAAATGTGTGCACATTAAAAAAATTGTATTTGTTCATCTAGGAAAAAATATGAAAAAGTGAAGAGGTTTCTATTATGGAATGTTTGGCAGGAATATTTGGTAAAAGGCTGGTTGCTGATTGTGATAAGAATTGTATATGATGAAAACAAAGCATGTGTGAAAATAAATGGAATGCTTAGGCAAGGATTCAACATTTAGCAGCGGATAAGGTAAGGATGTGTGATGTGGGCTTAGTTGTTTAATGTATTAATGGATAAATGTACAGGTATTCCTTGCTTAATGATGGTAATTGGGACCGGCAGCTCCGTTGCTAAGCAATGTGACTGCGCCAACTTACGACAGCAGTTGCGGCAGTCCCAGTTGCCATTGTTAGGCAAATCCTGCACAGTCACAGTGTCTCACAGTCACATAATCACCATTTGTGACCTCCTGCCGGCTTCTCCATTAACTTTGTTTGTCAGAAGCTGGCAGTGAAGTTTTGCAAATGGCGATTATGTGACCGCAGGATACTGTGACATCATAATTGTGAGCCGGTTGCCAAGTGCCTGAATCGCAATCACATGACCATTGGGACACTGTGATAGCTGTAACTATGAGGACCCATCGTAAGTCCCCCTCGTTTAGCGCCATCATAACTTTGAATGGTAACTGAACAAGCAGTTTTTCAACAGGACTACCTGTATACAAATGGGTTCGTTTGGAACATGAATGAGTGTGTTTTTGTATGAAGGTGATGCCATGTTGTTTCCTGAGAGTCCAGTGATATCAGTAAATGTAAGATAGATTGTATGATACATTGAAAAGTATGGATATGAACATTAATTTATTGAAGACCATGGGAACTGCATTTCAAATGGAAAAATGCAGTTAACTGTATATTATACATAAATAGTGAAAAATTAAACTGTACATCTTATAGAATGTTTATTGAATATTGCAAGATGGATGGAAAAATTCTAAGATATACAAATGCTGGTAGAAATGTAGGGAGTAAATATTCTTCACACAGTAAAATGTGGTCCACTGTGAGGAATCAATATTGAAAGAAGCAAAGAGAGTTATATGCAAAAATGCCCATCCACTTTGTTACATGTCAGGAGAAACTTAAAAGTTAAAGGCAGCGGCAATGGGGTACTTAAGAAGTGTGTATGGTAAAACAAGAAGAGATTGGGTGAAGAAAGAATACATAAAGATATATTGAATATAAAAATGACCAGTACAAAAGGAATATATTGAGATCTCTTGGTGTTATGAGAGAATTATCAGGACTGAATTACAAAACAAATAGATGAAGGAAGAACAAATGGATTAAAAGGAATGGGAACACCAAGAAAGTTGTGATGGGGTGGTGCCATGCTCTCTCTTTCCCACAGGAGCCTTGAAAAAATGCTACACAAAGATTTGTGGATTTTTGTTGAATAGGGATTTCCAAAAATTAGATGAAAGCCTTTCCATTTTTTCATTGGGCTACCCTAGATATCGCCAGTTTAGATAAATTTAGATACAACTTGTTGCTGATAACTAGATGTCCCCTCTAAATGAATCAACCTGTTTTCATTTTAGGAGATCCTCTTCTCATTTTTGAATCAATTATTTCTACAAAGATTTTCTATCTTATTATAATCTATTTAACAAGCTTGTGTTTATTACTGTTACTTTATGCCATCTTTCAGCATCACTTTGCAACTGGAAATAAGCTCAGGATAAAGAATTAGAAATCATCTTTGCAACTTTATAAGAAAACTTGGAAATGAAATTTGGGCAAATTTGGGTGGGTAGCTCTTAGACTGGAATACTATTCTTCTTTCTTATTCCTATTATAATAGCAATTCTACAGAATCTTCATAAATTAGTTAGAATCTGTAGTGAATTCCTATGCATGTAGCCTCCAAACTAATTCAGTGAAATGTACTCCAAGGTAAAGAAGAAATGTGACTTCAACCTCAATCTCAAATCCAGAAATTCTCGAAGTACAACTGCACTTTCCTATGTTTACTCCTATTGTCATTCAAATTGTAAAAGTATAGAGAAATGCTGCTAATCCCAGAGTTACGTTTCAAATCAAATTATCCCAGAAGGCTTCTTATAAATATGTTGTTATGACATATCAGTAAATGAATGACCAGTTGAAGCACATATAATTCTAAATAATGAAACACTGAAGCAAGCATTTAATTAATGTGTGCAATTCTCTTTTACAGTGGTCCTAAAATACAGTTCCATAAATAGCTTCCCTATCACAAATTACTAAACACTCAAACATTTCAGAATGTCAACTTAGATTTGCATCTAATGAACATTTAAAATAAAAAGGACTTAAAGGCCAAGTTATACGTTTAGTACCAGGACATCTAGTCCTATGGTAATAACACACAATACTATGTCACATCTGAATCACGTATCGCATGACAAGGGCTAGTATCTGGTTGTGGTGGTGAATTCTATGATGATAAAGAGAAGCTGAATTCTGCTAAGACTGCGATTCTGGTTTTGGGTGATATCATGCTCTACCTCCATCTAATTTTCATCTAGGAAGGGAGTGGTCCATGTATGGAGATTCTAGACATATTTCTTGATGGTTTTTAAAAAGTAAATTGCTTTGAATTTGTAATAAAATAGCCACATCTACATTCTAAATAAACAAAATATTACTGTCCAACCCTTTTTTTTAGCACCAAGCATGAGAATATATACAAATCAGTTGAACTGCAGCTAATTCTGGGTTTGAAATGACCAATGTAGCCTTTGAGGAAGAATTATGATGCCAGATTCCCTTGCATCATAATTGGCTGCTCAACACTTGCATCTCACACTCTGAAATATGATATTAAGAGTAACAAATACATTAATATACTCCTTTCATGTCATCTGAGAAGGTTCCTACATCTCACAGGTCCTAATACAAATGCTCCCAACATTTGGAGCCAGTGGCAATATTTAGAAGTTTGAGAAATTTCACAGAACAATTACCATGGTGGACATGGCCAGTCACAAGCATCTTTTTACCAGAAGGCAATCTGCTCTCTTCCAAATGCACTGAGACAAATTCCCAGCCAGCATGAGGGCAACTTTTTTTTGTGTGCCTTCAAGTCTGTCTTGACTTTTGGCAGTGCCTGGATAAGTCCATACAATTTTCTTGGCAGCATTTCTGGAAGTGGTTTGCCACTGCCTTTTTCCTAGGGTTGAGAGAGAATGACCAGTCCAAAGTCACCCAGCTGGCTTCGTGCCTAAGGCAGGACTGGCATTCGTGGTCCCTCAGTTTTTAATCTGGTACTTTTTAACCACTGCACCAAACCGGCTCTCATGAGAGCAACTAGGCTGGGCAAAACTGACACAGGCAATTATTTTTCAATAACAAATACAGTATATTAACATACTATTTGCTCTCCTTATCAGTAATATATTGGAAGATCTACATAGATTCCCCATATCAGAAAAACTAAGGGTGCAGCTTGTTGTTCATGTCATACATGAATGCTTGTAATTGACAAAATGTTGAGGAGGCAAATTTTATCCTAGTGACTAGGACAAACCAAGTAAACAATCATCTGCTCTGCAGGTTCTAGAGCCAATTCCTTATTTTTTCTGGCATCTGCTTCTAAGGATGGACACTTCCCTTTATAATACTTTAAGAGATTATATCCACCTTGCTAGAGGCCCATTTCAAAGAAACCAATTGCCTGTGTCAGTTTTGCCCAGCCTGGTTGCTCTCATGAGAGCTGGTTTGGTGCAGTGGTTAAAAGTACCAGGTCAAAAACTAAGGGACCATCACCTTGTGTTCTTTGCCCAGCAAAGCCACTAAAATTTATGACTTTTTGTACTCTTTGGAAACTACGTGAAAGTTGGAAATTGGGTGCAGGAAAACAGGGCTCCATTTAAGGAATGAAGAAATGAATCCTTTTCCCTCTCCAGAAAATGGATTTCTCCATTTCAAATTTCTCCCAATGCCAAGTTGCTGTTAGAAGTAGTAGTGTTTGTTTTTCTTTCCCCGAACAGCAATGAGGAACTGGGTAATTTTGCCACTGGATTCTTTTTAATGTTTTATGATATGAGTTGGTGCCTGCTATTAATAGTTAAAGAACTAAATGTGGGGTAGCGATAGGAGAGGGAGAAGAGGGAACACTTAATTGACCTTAGGATCTCCAACTGGTTTGCATCACTGAACTTATTGATAGAATCCAACTAGCCAAGCATAAAAAAATCCTATCTCCATTAAAAAATAAATTATCATGATAGGTAGCAATTAGCACTATAGTAATTAAACAAGAAACTGTGCACTACTTAATAAGGGGTGGTTAGCAGAGCTGTGCCACTTGTGCTAATTTAACACAAAATCAGCACAGTTCATATGTGATTTGCAATGTTAGGTAGAGAAAATATCATACAGTTGCGTGAAAAAGAAAGTACACCCTCTTTGAGTTCTATGGTTTTACGTATCAGAACATAATAAAAATCATCTGGTCCTTAGCAGTTCTCAAAAGTAGGTGAATACAGCCTCAGATGACCAACAACACATGGCATATTACACCATGTCATCATTTATTTTACAAAAAGAAAGCCAAAATGGAGAAGCCATGTGTGAAAAACTAAGTACACCTTATGATTCAATAGCTTGTAGAACCACCTTTAGCAGCAATAACTTGAAGTAATTGTTTTCTGTATGACTTTATCAGTCTCTCACATCGTTGTAGAGGAATTCTGGCCCACTCTTCTTCACAGCATTGCTTCAGTTCATGGAGGTTTGCAGGCATTTGTTTATGCACAGCTCTCGTGAGGTCCCACCACAGCATTTCAATCGGGTTGAGGTCTGGACTTTGACTGGGCCATTGCAACACCTTGATTCTTTTCTTTTTCAGCCTTTCTGTTGTAGATTTGCTGGTGTGCTTGGGATCATTGTCCTGTTACATGACCCAATGTCGGCCAAGCTTTAGCTGTTGGACAGATGGCCTCAGATTTGACTCTAGAATACTTTGGTATACAGAGGAGTTCATGGTCGACTCAATAACTGCAAGGTGCCCAGATCCTGTGGCTGCAAAACAAGCCCAAATCATCACCCCACCACCACCATGCTTGACAGTTAGAATGAGATGTTTGTGCTGATATGCTGCGATTGATTTTCGCCAAATGTGGAGCTGTGCATTATGGCCAAACATCTCCACTTTGGTCTCGTCTGTCCAAAGGACAGTGTTCCAGGAATCTTGTGATTTGTTCAGATGCAACTTTGCAAACCTAAGCTGTGCCGCCATGTTTTTTTTAGAGAGAAGAGGCTTTCTCCTGGCAGCCCTTCCAAACAAACAATACTTGTTCAGTCTTTTTCTAATTGTACTGTCATGAACTTTAACATTTAACACGCTAAGTGAGGCCTGTAGAGTCTGAGATGTAACTCTTGGATTTTTTGTAATTTCTCTGAGCATTGCACAGTCTGACCTTGGGGTGAATTTCCTGGGATGTCCACTCCTGGGAAGACTGGCAACTGTCTTGAATGTTTTCCACTTGTGAATCATCTTCCTCACTGTAGAATGATGGACTTTAAATTGTTTGTAAATGGCCTTATAACCCTTCCCAGATTGATGGGCAGCAACAATTGCTTCTCTAAGATCACTGCTGATGTCTTTACTCTTTGGCATTGTGTTAACACACACCTCAATGCTCGAGACCAGCAAACTCCTAAAACTTCGGTTTTTATAGAGGTAGTCACACTTGATCAAGGGCATTTGATTAGCAGCACCTGGCTGCTACTTAGCCTCTTCATACCCATGGAAGCAGTAAGGGTGTGCTTAGTTTTTCACACATGGCTTCTCCATTTTGGCTTTCTTTTGTAAAGTAAATGATGACATGGTGTAATATGTCATGTGTTGTTCTTCATCTGAGGTTGTATTTACCAACTTTTGAGAACTGCTAAGGACCAGATGATTTTTATTATGTCTTGACATGTACAACCATAGAACTCAAAGAGGGTGTACTTCCCTTTTCACACGACTGTACACTCAGAAATCATAGGCATGGAATGCAGTATATGTCTCCAAAAGGCCTTGACTGCTTTATAAAAACAGAATATTATTCAAAATAGTCATACCAGGCTTGTATGCCTAACTCCCTGGTCTGTTGTTTCCTTGCAGCTTCATGCATGTCCAACTTACAAAATGCAAACACTCACCTGAAGTGGCTTATCTGGTTTTCTAAAAGGGAAGAAAGCCTTTTCTTAATGTCTTCAAATCTTTCTTTCTCTTCAGCAGTTACAGTGCCAATTCCATCAGGCCTGAAATTGATAGATTTAGAAAGATATGCACGTTTTTTTTATTTCTTAAAAGCATAATCTCTCTCTCTCACACACACACAAACACACACCCTCTCTCACATTTTGCTTAACTCACTTATTCTTGAAATTCAGAAAGCACTCATGGTACACCAGTTATAGTTTTGTACAACACTTCCAGTTTCAAAAGGAACGATGGGAACAAAGCCTAGATAGAATTAACATACTAGCCAAAAACTCCTTCAAAAGGAATAATATGATAGAAGTGGGGAACTAAGTAAGCTGATTACTGTATCCGGCAATTTTGCAGGAAAGGAATACAGTTAAATTAAATTGCTCAAGTGAGAGAAGCAACAAACCTACAAACAGGAAAAGCAAACAGTTTACAACTTAAGGAGGAGTGAGCAGGGAAAAGCAACTACCACAGCAAATCCCAGAAATAACACCACAGATAGAAGTGATTGTACATACAGTATTTATTTCTTTGCAATTTATATCGCACTCACAGGAAAACGCTGTTTAACATAAAGCAGGATAGGTATATTGGACTTTATCATGAGTGCTACCAGAAAATGGCTGTAATAGTGAAAGTGACCTTATTTATTTTCATCCCCCCCTCCACAAGCCTCCAGAATGCGCTCCACCATTCTACTTTGCCATTTTAGGAGCAGGTGAGCTCGCTTCCAAATAAAGCTTTAGGCTGCAGTCCCCTATTATTTATTCATTTCTTTTCCTCAGGCCAATGGGAGCCCATGTGGTACCTGGAAACATTGTTGTAAATAAAGTTTATTCTTTAGTTTGCATTTATTATACTCATGTATTCTTATTTTTGATTATATGAAACTTAAAAAAAATGAGATGATTTATTAGATGAGACCATGTCTGGCAGGTATCCACACGTTAAAGGATCCATGATTTAAAACCCTGAGGAATGAGATCATGGCTTGAAGTGCCAGCTGTAGCAGAGATGACCTAAACCACACTGAAACCACTTCCACACAAGTATCAACACTGCCCATCACATCCTCTGAATTATTTCTGTGCTGCTGTGCAAATGTCCTCACCGCTGTCCTCCATTTGCCTGTTGAATCAGGCAGGATCCCCTTCAAATGGCCAATGGCGAAGCATGAAAAATAGCAACCAGCTCCTCTTTCTTCTCTTGCAGCACTTGTTTTTTGCTTCAGGACAGCGCCCCCCCCCCCCGCCCCCCCAAAGACTTGTATCTTTCAGAGTAACCAGGAAGGATGAAGGAAAGCTTCAAGAGGGAAAAGGAACTCTGATGAGCAGATGAGGTCCCACGAGTGGGAAACTGCGTATCTTGCATGTTCAGAGGAAACACTACAAAACTCTTTGTAGCTTGCTTTCAGGAGCAGCAGCTACGCTGAAGTTAACTGAGTTGGTTTGCAAGTTCCACGACATAGTGGGAATAAGAGTACCTATCCCTGACAAGAACATTTTTTGCATATGGAAGAAGCAAATAATACATTTGTGATATATGTTGCACTTACAGTTCTGCTAGCAGATTTTCAGCATGAAACAAAAAGTTGAATACAGAAGACCTCTTCTGTAGGCCCATCCAATTATAAGATTCAATAATTAAATAAATATTTTGTTTGTTCAGTTCAAATGTTTGTTTATGAGTAAGAAGCATACCATCTCTCTCAATGTCAGGAATGCGTCGGTGTGATTCAGGAATCGCTCTGTGTGAGCAATGTGTGAGCATGTATGTAATGGAATTCTCAGAGCCTTGGAAGAGAATGTCAGTTTGTAAAATATTATAGGGCCACAACATCCACACATTCCCCCAGCATTAGAGAAGTGAGTAGCAACCTCCCCATTGCTTCAAGCGATAGCAAAAGCGTCAAAGAATCCACACCTAAGAAACTTACTGCTAAATGGTGTGCAAAAGTACATATATTCAGTTTTCAAGATTCTATAATCTAATCCCATTTTTCCTTTCAATAAAACTGGTTAAAAAGATCTCTTGAGAATCTCACCTTGGTTGTGACACTGTATTTTCTACAATAGAAAAGACTGTATAATTAAAGAGAATGGGGACACCTCTTTCTAAACATATTTTTAATTTTACATTCCACTTCTCTCTTAGGGGTATCACTTCCCCACTGAGCCTTGCAAAGCAGGAGAGAAAAGAAACAGCATCTTCAAAATTGATCTACATTTCCTTCTTGCAACTTTGAAATTAATGAAATTAATGTAACCCTGCTTGTTATCTATGGAAGAGGGCATAATATATAAGACCCATTCAGTTCCTCCCCACAATTCCTATACAAAGTAAATTAGTTTCTAAAGGAAACCCCCCTCCCCACTATAATCTGAAAAATTCTATCAGAAAAGAGCCATGGAAGATTATTTTTATATATGATTACTGCTGTGAGACTATTATATGAGCAAAAACAGAAAGACTCTGAAATACCCACAATGGAGGAGTGGTTGCTGAAGATGACAGAACTAGCAGAGATGAAAAAAGAGAAAAAAGAACTTGTGATTAATGGGTTTGAGGATTAGAAAGGGTAGCTTATGGAAAGAAGGAAATTATGATGTGACTTAGAGGGGGTAAAATATAAATGCATTTATAACAGTTGTCAAAAAAATTGGAAGCTGCTTCTTTATAATCTAATCTAATCTAATCTAATCTAATCTAATCTATCTAATCTAATCTTTTCTTTCTTTCTTTTTCTATTTTCTTTCTTACTTATTCACTGTTCTTTCTTATTTTCTGTTCCTTTTTTAATATTTGTATTGGTTTTATCTTGTTAAAATGTCTTCAATAAAAATTATATTAAAAAAAGAACCACCCCATTATAATCTGAAAAATTCTATTAGTTTTTTTTTTCAAAATAGCAAGACACCACATATTTCTCCTATCTGAAATCTCATTGATATTTCAAATGCATGCAGATAAAGATAATTCTACAAACCTGAGTCTTTTTTCTTCTTTAAAAAAATGCCAGTGGAATAGAAATGTTAAGAATTGACTGAAAGATTTTCCTATTTATGTATCTTGCATCCAATTTCCCCAGTTTATCTCAAACATTTTTATGTTGCTTTACGTTAGATATCTGCAAAACATCCTGTTTCAGAGATGGAACATTCTGCTAAATGATCTGGAATGGTCTGTTTTTTTCCTAGACCATTACTGATCTGGCATGGTGGAAGTAAACACTCTGAAACAAAAAGTGGTCTGTGGTATTTTATACACAGTTTCAGGGATGGACCACATCCAGAACAAGATAAACTACTTCTCATTCTGGACAATTCACTCCCAAAAAACCTTTGGACCATCCTTAGAAATGTGGTCTAAAGGAAAAGATCTCCAAAACATTTGGAGAGATCTCCAACACATTGCATCTCCAAATGTGAGATCTGAGATCTCCAAAACATTTCATCTCTGGAATAGGACTTTTATACATTCCTATTGTTTTTTGTTTAACAGTAAAATGTAGAAGTCAAGCAGTAGTATAATACATTTAAATTAACAACAGTAGCAAAAACTATAAACTAAAAATGAGGACCCATACAGTACATTTAAAAGCAGATAGTAATATGACTTATTTTTCACCAAGTTCTCTCCACTCTGTACATAATTTGGGCTATCTTTTTGGAACCCCTCTTTCTTTTCACACTCCTTGATATCTGCTGTTATCATTTACCAGGCTAGCAAAAATGCACATTTTTAATAAAAACTATAATGAATTAGAATCACTCTGTGACTGGGGGGCCATACCAATTGAGTGAATGAATGACTAAATAAACAGAAGGAAAAGACTATTCCAAGTGATCCACTATATATTACAGGAAAATATTTACATAAAACTAGTCATTTGAAACTACACATTTAAATTATTCTTTGCAATATTCCATACCCTGAATTTCTTTGGATTTATTCTTTCTTGTTGGAATGATATTCCTGATTTTTGTTTTGAACCTCGGTAGAAGTGAATCTCAACCCAGGCAGTGGGTTTCAAAACAGTTTTTTAAATTTCTTGAGTTTTACTGGATTTTACTATTTTAATAAATTTAATTAATTAACTAAAAGCAATTAGTCATAATTCTAATTAATTAAAGTATTGATTTTTTTTTTTTACTGTGGTTTATCTGTAAATTCTGTAAGCCACCTAAGTCCATTAGATTTCAGGTACTAGACAAACCTATTAAATAAAATTGGCATTGTTACTCACTGTACTTATCTTTCTTGAACTAATACCATGTTTTAAAGATGGAACATTACGCCTTGATTATTAACTGCTTTTGTTATTTCTCATTCTAAATGAATGACAAATTATGAATTTAAAGAGCCCACCTGACAACAACCCACCATCCAGACAAATTGAAGATGGTACATTTCTCTTCCGCTACAATGAAGCAGCATGCCATATTTCTTCAACAAGCTAGGGCCAAAGACTTTATATTATAAAGCCAATATAAAGCAAAATGAAGCGCAATTAAAATTAATCATAATATTGGTGTCCCAACGCCTGAAATCCCCCATGATAGTTTTAGTTCACCATGAATGCAAGCTTGTCCTACAGGAAAAGTGAACATTATCGCCTTGATAAAGCTGCAGGCATACGCAAAGATTGTTCATCATTCTGGGCCCTTGGTGTGCAGCCATCACTGACAGGAGCACTATGGTGGAGTGCAATCTTTCTTTCTGAACTCATAACTTCATGAGTCAGACTAACTCCTTTGCTTGAGAGGAGGATACAATGAAAAGAGACTAGAACACTTGAACCTTCTCCTTCTTCCCTCTCTTAAACATGATATATCAATGATTAGGTATATCAACTCTTGGCATTTATTAGAGTGCATTTCAAGTGTTACAAGCCTTTTACATATTTTCTCTCAGCAATCTTTACAATAATCTATTGAAGTTCACTGGTAGTATTATCCTCACATTGAAGATGAGGGACTGAGATAGCAGAAGCGTGGCCGAGGATTGTCTCCTAAAATAAGATTTGAGCCCAAAATTTTCCCAGCTCATGGACTCAGCCCTGATGCAATTGCAGATGAGAGATATACAGTACAGTGCAAAAGATTGGATTTTTCTTCTGTTCACTCACTTTGCATTTTGTAAATTGATAAACATAAACAATTACAATATATATTTTTGAAAGAATTCTTACTTTACAGCATTTTTTCACACCTGCCTAAAACTTTTGCATGGTACTGTATATCTATGCAGTCAGTTTAGAATAATATCAATACTATTAATATCATCAAAAAGGCCAGGGTAGCTTAAGCAGATGAAATGCAAACTGAACATTTTGGCAGTAAAGAACCAAGCATGAGATGCAATCTATCCTCTGGTAATGACAAGATTTGTTGCACCACTAGGCACATAGCTGCTTCCTTCTTTTTAGACCACTTCTACTTGTGACCTCTCAGGTGAGAGAGAGCCACATAACTTTAAAAATAACGTTGAGGGTACAGTAACATCAGACAGGGCAAATCTCAGACATATCATCATACTCTTTCATAAATGTAATGTGAAAGAATGAGTAATTTCTTTTTCCCTCGCTGTGAATGCTATGACACTTTATCTCAGAGCTCTGACAAATGGAACGTCCTCAGATTCAGGTGAATTTTCCTGCCTAATTTGACTGTCAGGAGACATTGCACTCTGCAGTGATAAAGAAAACAATCTTGTCATATTAAACTTTGTGAGGGCATGTCTGCATCTGTCAGGAAAGAGGCCAGAGGTCCTGATAGTGACAAGTGAGAAAGGTAAACTCCAAGAATGTCACCATCTGTCAAGCTATCCTAGAAGAATTGTTACAGTTCTACAGAAGACCTCACTATCTATCATGTCATACAAAATGCTCCTGACAATGTCTATGAGTTTACAGAAGGAGTCTGGTAACACCTCCTCTAACAAATTTTATTAAAAGCTGCAGCTCATGAAAACATATTCCTTTTAATAACATTTGTTAGCTGGAAAAGGTGCTACCAGGATTCTTCTGAGTTTTTGTCTATCATAGACTAACATGGCTTCCCCTTCTACTGCGATTTTACAGTACTTGATCCATTTTCACTTGCTATGCAAAATCCATCCTGAGAATGCCAGGCCAGGGGGTGAGGGACCAATATGATCCAATTCTTCATCACTGTTACAGGAGGTGGCCAACTTTATCTTCTCTGTTTTACATTTATGGGGAGGAATGTTTATTGTTGTTCTCACAGGTAGCTAGATTACGGGTCTGTAAAGAGTTCAATGCCCTAGGAGGGAATGGCAAGAAAATAGTTCACAGTGAGACAGCTTTATGATCTCAACACTGCCCAGGTGATAAAAGCAAAACAGTTTTTCATGACATACTTATTTTCTCCTTTTAGCTTCTTGTTGCCAACAAAGGGTAAGGTGCTGAAAGTTAAATTGAAATGACCACCTGTTTTAATTTTTTAAAAATCTTGTCTTTTTATTTAATAAATAGTTATTGATGAGTTTTCAAGAGTTTGTGGATTTGTATATTCAAGTACACACAAATATAGGAAAATGAGGGTAAGGTTGTAATTAACAGTTTCCTACAAAGCTTTGAACATAACCTTCATAGCGCCATCTTATACTTTCCCTCCTTTCACAGGAAAAGTGCAGGGCAGCCTGCTTTCCTAAAAAAAAGTGTGTCTTGAAGAGTGATGCAAATCAGATGCCAAAGTGCTTATTGAGATTAAAAATGCATCTCCAACTCTGAACTGTTTCCCTTATGAGTGCAGTGTCTTCAGTTAATTCTGAGGTAGCACCTGGGACTAGCAACACCATTATTAACCTGAAGGTACAGATATTCTGATCTTTTGCCTTGTAAATTACTGCCAAAAAAGTGTTTTTTCCCATCATGGAGCAAATGGCAACCCTGATTTATTGGTTATTCCATAGCAAAAGAATATAGGATTATTTTTTTTGCTACTTTTTTTCTCTCCTTATTGGTAAATGTTTGAATATCATTACTTAAATTTGGGGGAGTGAGAAGAAGTTTTCGAATAGATGGAAAACCTACTGGAAGTTTTAATGTACTGTTGAATTCATAATTAAAATAGTAGTCCCATCTTTCATTAGAAGTACGTATAAAATTATGTTTTATTTTTCAGACAATTATAAGGATTTGAATAATAACAGATCTAATTGTGTAGTTTTAGACTGTATGATTGGCTGTGAAGAATATGAATGTAATGGGCAAAACCACACATTTCTTTGTTAGATTAAGATAAATCTAGTATCTCCTTTTCTTCATCTCAAGGTGATATAAACAGCATGCCTCCTCCAATTTTTCCCACAACAGTCCTATAGGGGAGTTTGGGCTGAGAGAATGATTGCTCAAAAGTCACCCAGTGAGATTCCATGGTTGAGGTCAGAGTTGCATGGGTGCTAGACACCCCCACTAAAGAAACATGACATTATCTGGGAACTTGTACCCTTAAAATCCAAAATCCTTCTCATTATGGGCAATCCCCAGCTCTAAGGGTGGGCAACTCCATGGGGGTATCATCATTCGAATTTCAAATAAGTTATAGTCACAAGGACTTATCAGCTCTCAGAATTTGACAATATTTAACAACTACATTCCACCTCAATAACTAGTATCTCTCACCAAAAGCATATCCCATATAAAGGAATATGTTTTAGATTTATCCCAAATCAGAGGCAAATATTCCAATAGTGGATAATGCAATGCCAGGGCAAGGCAAGGCATGATTTACTGCTCACATGATTTAAGAGTGGTCTATTTCAGCATGGTGGCAGTAACCCTCATTTTCTCTGCTGATCTAAAGATTCAGAGAAAAATCATAGGGGCTGAAGACTATTTCAAATGGTGATCAAATTTGTTCGTTTTTAAATCATGAATGGAAGAACTTTCCTCAAGCACTGGGTCAGGGAGTAGTATGATCCCATTGAATGAATTTTTCTTGGCATATTATGTCCTTATCTTGTATTTTGCTTCTATTATTTGTTTACTATGTTGTTTTACATGGATTTATTGTTGATGTACGGTGTCCTGAGTTGTGTGCCAAGTGGGCAGCTGTGTAAATCAAATCAAATCAAATCAAATCAAATAAACTACAATGGTGAGCTTACTTATTGGGGCAGGCAAGGATCCAGTACCACTGATTTCTGTTTGATCTTATTTATCCAGTTCTCACATACATCTCATTTTTTGGTGGGAAGCTACCTGGATTATGATTATCTCCCATTACAAAATTGGCAAAAACTGCCCATACATATAATGAGAAGATGAAGATTTAGACTTTCACATGATAGTCGAGCAGAATAGCAGAAGGTTTAATATATTTTATGGGCTTGGGTAGCATCATTAGATTCAGAGATTCCATTAGCAGTAACCCAACCTTGAATACAATAGGCAGCAATTTTCAATTACTATGCTCTGGCATCCATGACCTTCTGGCCAAAAGTCCAACCAGGCACCCTGCCCCCAAACACAATATTAAGACTTGATCAAAAGTGTGTTGCAGAAAGATCCAGATTAAGAGAAGCCTATAAGGCCTACCATGTTACGAACGCTAGTCATTTTTGTGGTATTGTCCCTGAGAAGGATTAATAGCATCATGTCCTGCTTAAAAAAATAAATAAATAAGGCAAAGCCACTGAGGTAGATCTAATTTCAGCAGAATTATAATGGGTCAACACTGATTGATGGGCTCCAACCATTCATGCTTATTGATAGCATACTTCAAATGCCAGTTGTATGGTGTCAATCCATCACAGTTCCAATATTTTAAAAAGGTGATAAAAACCTGTCAAGCTTTTGCCCTGTTAGTATTGTCAGCAAGCTCTATGCTACAGATCTCCATCTAAAACTGATTGGCTGATTAACATAAAATAATATCGCATTAGTGCAGCAAGCTGGCTTTATGGAAGGCAGATCAACATCTAATCCTTCAGCCCTTAGCTGAAAAGTTTACTTTCTTCCCCCAAGGAAAACTTTGCCTTCATTGACTTGAAGGCTGCATTTGACTCCATCGCCAGAAATAAATTATGAGGGAAACTATCTGTCTCCTTGGTTGACTAACAATTTCTTGCTGTAATCATGAAGTTCTAAGGCAACATGAACAACAATTTCATGCAGGTTTGCTATGGCTGACAAGGGCTCACTGTTCTTATGGCCCTATACCCATTCAACAAGGGATGAAACAGAGTTGTATATTGGTCCTTATCTTTTAAAAATTACTCATAAACTCAAAGGTGCAAGCCTAGTCAAGACCTAAATGCTACTGCCCTTGCTAGCCCAAAAACCCATCTTTATCCTCCTGTATGCAGATGATGCGGCCATTCTCTCTGCATCCCAAGCACATATGAAAAGATCCTTTACCACCTTTGTCCCTTACTCTAAAGATAATGGCCTTGACATTGCCTATGCTAAAAGAAAATTACTTGCATTTTCAAGAAATGCTGTGTCATGTCATCACTCCTAGAAAATCAGTGGTGTCAGCACATAACAGGTCTGGTCATTTAAATATCCCCAAGTTTCCTTTTAAGCATCAACACCCTGAAATGATCAGACAAGGTGGCAGTCACAAAAGCCCAAAGCCAAACAAATGCCATTTTGCATTTTATGAGATGGAACAGCAGCCATCACATCTGGCAGCAACTGAGATATATAAAGTGAAAGATATGACTCACCTTGTCTATAGATACAGGTCTGTAAATATAGCTCAGAGGCCCCCCTTTAAACATTTAAGTCTAAATTCTTAAGGGCCTTGGTTTATGGGCTCCAATGTTTATCCAACCCCTTCCTAAGGTTGAACCCAGTTTGATTTCTACAGAGGCCTGCACTTGGCTCGGCTGCTTGAATTATCGGCTTAAATTAATTTACTTTGAGAGTCCTCTGGCTTCCCTGATCTTTTGTGACAGCTTCATACCCACATGGTCAACCCCATTTTAACCCTAACTGCAGGCCTACAGTCTGTGTTTTCTCTTTACAATATCTGAATATATTGTATTTTGATTAAGCTTCATTAGAGGTAAAACAACAAATCTTTGACACAAAGTCCCAGAAAGACTTCTGCTCTGACCCTAAGGTTTGCCACTAGGCTTTTTCTGAAAGTTCCTATCCCTCAGATATCCTGTGCCCTTCACACAGGAGAGCTATTACCTTGACGAGATACAATATGTTACTATCTCCACTCCCAGAAGATTGATTTAACAGGAGTTCTCTGCAAGAACATCTTTGCCACTGCCTGCTGATAGATGTTGTAACCATCACCCATGTTGTCCTTTTTACTCACTAAGGTGCCTAAATCTGATCTTCCCTCTTTTGCCACTCTACCATGGAAACTCGGAAGACAATGGTCTCATGCTCCAGCTTGCAGCAGAGTATGCCCAAGAATCACATATTCACTGTTCTGCACATCATTCCACATTTTAGATGTTCTAGGCAGAACCTAAACCACTTTCATATGCACTCATCTAGTTATTTCTTAATCACAGCATTTTAGCAATTATTACCTCAGCATTTTAATATTGTCACAGGCTAATATATAGCAAGTTTGTATTGATTTATCAGTGAACTCTGTAATTTTAGCCTTTTTATACTTTGGCTGCCAAACCATTGGTTCCTGTGGCCTTTGGGAGCTAAAAGATTTTCTACTCATTTCCTTAAGACATGAGGACCAACATGATTGCTTCCTACAAAAGCATGGTTTATTTTTATACCACCTCAAGTTCTAAAGAAAGAGAGGAGACAGCACTAAAAATCCATGCAGACAACATACCCCAAATGTTAATTTCCAAAATGCAAAATGATATTGTATTAAGATCTCAGAGGGGCTGTTCTGAATACAAATCTTCAATTATAATGGAAAAAAGGGGTCTCATATCGCCAACTTGTTATGAGCATAATATAGGCTGACCCGAAATATTTTCTCAATGAAGTAAAGTTGGAGATTTTGCTGCTTCTCTCCTCCAAGACCCTTAATTCTATGACGGCATTGTGGAAGGAAGATTCAAGGGAAACAGCAGGAAACATGGTACATAAACTCTATTCATTTTGCTGCTGTTCAAAGCAGTTGCTTCACCCAGATTCAATTTAATACGTGCATGAAATAACTAAGCAGAAATAATGTATAAAAGGTCTAGGCAGGATACTGACAGAGGTCATCAGAATTTTTTAAAAATTCTTTTTACGTTTTACGTTATGTCCAAATATGGACATGTCCTATGACCTCAGTTTAATCATAATGTTCATTGTTAATTAACTTATTTATTAACTTGAGGAGATACAAGCCAATACCCAGAAATGATTAGGAAGGCCCACTGCCTTTAAATTTTATCTGCCTGTCCGTGTTGTTTTAAAAGCAAGATAATCTTCCCTTCCCTTTCTAGTTGTTAATACCTTGCAAACTTTTGAAATGCATGCATCCATACACACAAACACTATCTTCCCATGCACATTCCAATGCATCGGGACTTATTTTATGGACTGCATTGCAACACCTTCTACTTCAATGCTGCAAAGCATGTGAAAATGAACAGGAATGGAGCGGGGGTTGGAGAGAATTAGTTCAAGGTGGAATTGTGAAAAAAAATGTGCACTGCAGAGAATATACAGGTAGTCCTTGGGTTAAGAGTGCCTAGTTTACGGACAATCCATAGTTAAGAATGGAGCCTACTGTAGCAAAATGTGAGTTAAATACCACAATGATTTGAGTTAAATACACAATGGTTTGAGTTAACCACACAATAATACTTATATAGTATTATGTATATTGTTCCGGCTTACATACAAATTCAACTTAAGGACAGACCTTGGGAATAGAACTCATTCTTAAATGGGACTACCTGTACTGCTATTCTCTTTCAAATAATGATCAACATGGTATATTAGGAAATGAAACTTCACCCAGGTTAGTGCCATAAGACATATACTGTAACACAGTAAATAAATACTTCCAACTGGACATTTTCTAAAAGCCAGAAAGAATATGGCGGTTAACGTTGTCATGCTCAGTTTCTTCACAAAAAATCTACATTCATTGCTAGACAGAAAATACTTTTCTTTGCACTGGCATTTTCTTTCCCATCCAATCTTAGATTTTCAGCCCAGCCAAGAATCTGAGAGCTATACAGGTGAAACTCGAAAAATTAGAATATCGTGCAAATGTTCATTTATGTCAGTATGGCAACTCAAAAGGTGAAACCAATATATGAAATAGACGCATTACATGCAAAACGAGATATGTCAAGCCTTACTTTGGTATAATTGTGATGATTATGGCGTACAGCTTATGAAAACCCAAATTCACAATCTCAGAAAATTAGAATATTACATGACATCAATAACACAAGGATTGGAAATAGAACAATATTGGACCTCTGCAAAGTATAAGCATGCATATGTACTCAGTACTTGGTTTGGGCCCCTTTTGCAGCAATGACTGCAGCAATGTGGCGTGGCATGGATGCTATCAGCCTGTGACACTGCTGAGGTGTTATGGAAGACCAGGATGCTTCAATAGCGGCCTTCAGCTCCGCTGCATTGTTCGGTCTCATGTCCCTCATCTTTCTCTTGGCAATGCCCCATAGATTCTCTATGGGGTTCAGGTCAGGCGAGTTTGCTGGCCAACCAAGCACAGTAATCCCATGGTCATTGAACCAGGTTTTGGTACTTTTGGCAGTGTGGGCAGGTGCCAAGTCCTGCTGGAAAATGAAGTCAGCATCCCTATAAAGCTTGTCTGCAGAAGGAAGCATGAAGTGCTCCAAAATCTCCTGGTAGACGGCTGCGTTGACCCTGGACTTAATGAAGCACAGTGGACCAACACCAGCAGATGACACGGCTCCCCAAATCAACATAGACTGTGGAAACTTCACACTGGACTTCAAGCATCGTGCATTGTGTGCCTCTCCATTCTTCCTCCAGACTCTGGGTCCTTGGTTCCCAAATGAGATGCAAAAGTTGCTCTCATCAGAAAAGAGGACTTTGGACCACTGGGCAACAGACCAGTTCTTTTTTTCTGTAGCCCAGGTAAGACGCTTCTGACGTTGTTTGTTGTTCAGGAGCGGCTTGAGAAGAGGAATAGGACATTTGAAGCCCATGTGCAGGATCCGTCTGTGTGTGGTGGCTCTTGATGCACTAACTCCAGCCTCAGTCCACTCCTTGTGAAAGTCCCCAACACTTTTGAATGGCCTTTTCCTGACAATCCTCTCCAGGCTGCAGTCATCCCTGCTGCTTGTGCATCTTTTTCTACCACACTTTTCCCTTCCACATAACCTTCTATTGATGTGCTTTGATACAGCACTTTGGGAACATCCAACTTCTTTTGCAATTCCCTTTTGGGGCTTTCCCTCCTTATGGAGGGTGTCAATGATGGTTTTCTGCACAACTGTCAGGTCAGCAGTCTTTCCCGTGCTTGTGATTCCTACTGAACCAGCCTGAGAGACCATTGAAAGGCTCAGGAACCCTTTGCAGGTGTTATGGATTCATTAGCTGATTAGAGTGGGACACTTTGAGCCTAGAATATTGAACCTTTTCACACTATTCTAATTTTCTGAGATTGTGAATTTGGGGTTTTCATAAGCTGTACGCCATAATCATCACAATTATACCAAAGTAAGGCTTGACATATCTCGCTTTGCATGTAATGTGTCTATCTCATATATTGGTTTCACCTTTTGAGTTGCCATACTGACATAAATGAACATTTGCACGATATTCTCATTTTTCGAGTTTCACCTGTACATTCTGGTCTCCTTCCCTGCCCATCCCTGGAAGAGGTAATTTAAAAAACAATAAAGAATAAAATTATAACATTTGTGGCCATGGGTGATTAGATTCCTATATGGTTTCCTCCTTTATTATCTCTTTGAAGAATGTTCAATATATCAGCTTCTTCCAAAGACAAGTAGTAAGATACCAACTAGGGGGTGGGGGTGGGGGGCTTCTTTGTCAATTCAGCCTGCCTCTCAGCAGGGGGAAAAAGTCACTTTGCACTTCATGTATTTCCCACCAACATCATTTCAGAAAGAGATGGACAAAATGGGAAGTCGCAGCATGAAAACCAGGTATAACACGAGATTAAGAAGAAAACAATAGTTCCTTTGCTGTATTTTGTAACTTCACTTAACCCCTGCTCTTACTGATAAGCCTATACTGTATTTATGTAATTGTGATAATTTTTAAGCCTGTACTACATTTATATGATCCTATTGTGTGTATATTTGATATAGAACAGACATGAGAAGCAGCCTTAATTCCTTAGTTTCTAAACATGACTATATTTGGAGCATTATATAGGCCAAATACATAAGGGGAAAAACTGAGCTAAGAAGAACATACATATTAACTAAGTTGTTAATCATGATTTTGGAGATTTGTGAAAAAGAACTGCATGTTCACTTTGTGATGTTTGGTTGCTAAAAGTAATCTACAAGATATAGCCTCATATGCCTGCTAATATAGTATCATGTTATCATTATACTTTAGACATAAACTCTGACTGATGAAATGCATTTATGGAGGAACACAGAAGGAAGAGAAAAAAGGGGAATAAATGGTAACAAAATATGAAGAAAAAGATGGCTGTGAATTATTTCAACTGGACCCTCAGTGTCTATGGGGAGGATAAGGGTGTAAATAACAAAATGTACATCATGACACAAATTCTGTCCCTTTTGTACTTACATTGTGTCATCACACACAAGTAAGGGGTGGAACTTGCATCATGACATCATTTGTTTAAATCTTGGCTTTCTGTGGATGTTCCTGGCTACCCTACTGCATTTTAATTGAGAAGAAGGCTTTTGTGGCTTCTCTGACATGGCATAAATCTAAAGATGCAACCTTCAGGCAATACTTTTTGGAGAAAAAAATGATTTAAAATAGTAGTTTTGAACGGCTTAAATCTTAAGCTTACTTCATTCACGGCTATTTGCTATATTTCACTGTCAGCACTATTTTTCATTACTGTTCTTTATAGACTTCCAACTTCAGATGGCACTACACTGAACACTTGCCATAATGCTGACTATCAGCCTTCTTATTTGTTGACATACAGAATATGATTTTATATTTGAAATTTCTTAGACTTGACCTATCAATTTGTCTCTCTAAAGCCCAGGTCATTTCTCTCTACATCCAACTAAATGATTGTATTTGGACCATTTCAGATAGGTAATGGGCTTGGTTCTTTATCTGAGGTCCGTGAAGCTCCCTCTGGTTAGTTTCTAGGTCTTTCCAGATTGTTCAATGAAGGTGCTTTGCTCATGAGTGAAAGTCTGCTGGAACTGCTTCCTGAAGATGCTAAGCAGTCATAGTGCTCAAGAACCCACTGATATATTCTGGGCATAAATGAAGAGGTCCAGAAGACATTTGCATCAGGATAGCCTAAAAAAATTCCCCTTTTGTTGGCCGACCTTGAAGTAAGCACATGAACAGAGCAGTTCAGCGAATCTGCAAAGGACTATTTTTTCTTAGCTGCCTAACATTTAGGCTATAAGCTCTGTAGCAGCATCCTGAGATTAGATAAGAGTAACTTGTTTTATGGAACAGAAAAGTAACTTCCACTGCTATGCACCATGCTTTTGAAAGATTTTAGCCAGACTGGTAATAAGGTGATGATGGCCCTATTAACAATGGAATATACACTGCTCATCTAACACACCCAAATCATTTAATCACTGGGCCATCAGTATAAAAACTCTTTGTCTTGATGTTGTCATCTTTCTCCTTGAGAGCCTGACTTAGAAAATTAAGAAGTACAATCACATAGAGTAGCCTAGAACTTTGACCTATCATACATTGTCTGTAAAATTCTTTCCCCTCCCTCTGTAGTATTGTAAATGAATGAGTGGATGTTATTATCTGTGTGTGTGCAATCTTGAATGAGTGCTTCTGTTTGTGTCCTTGACTTACCTTTCTTCTCTCTCCCTTTCTTCGTATTTCTTTTTCCCTTATTTCAGTATCTTCATACCAGCCAGACCTTCTATTTACAACAGTATTCTATTCTTTCATTTCTGTAACACTCATAATGCTGCACAAATACAGTGGTTTGAATAGAAGGAATACATACAGAATGCTCACCATCCTGGAGGAGAATATGCTTTTGGAGATTTCTACACAGTGCTGCACCATTGTCCTTCACTTACGTTAATAAATAAAAGAAATTGTTCTACCTTCCTTTTCAGTTCTTGAAAATAAGTTTGGGCAATCATCAGTTACTCTGTACTGAACATTACGATCACCATTTTCAAAATAAAATATAAAAGGCTAGCAAAGTAGCTGTATGGAGCAGAGGTTACTCTGAATGTACTGGATAGTTTGAAAAGTATGTCAAAGGTCTTGACATCTGGATTAAAAAAGAGTAAATAAAAGCTAATATTCATTCACTAGATAAAAAGAATTTTTGGAAAGGGGTTGCATCTCTGCAAAGGCTCCAATCTAAATTCTTAAGGAATATATTTCAAGTGGCTCAATGTGTACCTAACATGATACTAAGGAAGGAGGATGGTCTGACTACAGTGGCAATGGAAATCTAGATCAGTATTATTATTATTATCTTTTTTTGTATATTTTGGTCAACTCAAGGCTGCAAACATACCTAATATTCCTACCTCCTACTTTCCCCACAACAATAACCCTGTGAGGTGGGTTGGGCAGATAGAGAGAGTGACTGGCCCAAAGTCACCCAGCTTGATCTTCGTGCCTAAGGGAGGCCTAGAACTCACAATCTCTTGGTTTCTAGGCTAGCACCTTAACCACCACACCAAACTAGCTTTCTACTGTCTAATGGCCAAAGTTATTCTTTTTTTCAGAAGCTCTAAGTTCTTAACTAAATGATTATGATGGGCAATTATGAGTCAATATAGAAAAGATCATTCTTGCAATGCTATGGGTTTTCAAAAGAAGTTATTTTGATGATAGGCTATGAGCAAGTAATCACTGCACTCAAGCAATGTGCTAGAGACTTGGAAGCCCAATTGGATCGATCCACCCTATCCAGGAATGTGTTTCTGAGTGGTTAAGCTTCATTATTTAGGCTGGCATGATACTTAAATCAAATAACTGTCTCCGAACTTTGAAAAGCACTAATACTAGCATGTTTTAGTGCCCTCCCAAGAACAGTTCTGTAGAGCAAATATAAAAAAAGTTCCATATGAGCTAAGATTGTGTCTATGTAGTAAAGGACCCATTGAATCTACAGCCCGTGTTTCATTGCTTCTATAAGAATGTTTTATAACTCCCTGTTTGGTGAACTAACCAGACAATTCTGACTTTTTTTTAGAAACAGCTACTCCCGTTAGACCAGTAAGATTCAGTTTCTTTGAATGTAACACAATTTTGCTATACTGTCTACCAAACTTGGCATGCCTTAATTGCCTTGGTGATGTAGTTATAATTTTATGTTGGTCTTTTACAGTATATGAAACAGAAATTGATTATTTACTTTGCTCACTTACAGAATCCTGGCAGTGATCATACTAAAGCACTAGACCAGAAGTTTTTAAATGTTTTGCCATCACACTTCCCTTTAGTGTAATCCTAATGTACACTCTTTGGCTGTAAAGTATACTTTTTGGCTGTACTTAAGTTGGCCATGTCTTCTTTATGCCAATTTATATATCATTCTGAACTTTAATTTGAATGTTCAAATATTTACTAGTCTTTGCTTTACTAGTCAACCAAATAATACACAAGGAGAGCAAGCAAATTACCTGTTAAAGATAGCAAAAGTGCACTTCATTCAAATATATATATGCGTGTACACACACACACATACATGCTCAAAAGAATCAAGGGAAGTACTAACTCAAAATGGACCAGTCGGACAAGGAATCAATCAGGAACCAGATTTCTTGGACTCCCGTGTCATGGAACAATCAGAGATCGGCTTGCCAGGTTCAAATGCAAGGGCCCAGTCAGCCCAGGTCAGTTGCCTGCGAGCTGTCAAGAGGTATACCACAAAGCAACTCACTCTTCCTCTGAAGATGCCAGCCACAGCTGCTGGTGAAAACTAGACCAGGGCCTTCCAGCCTGAAAGCTCATCACCGCTTCATCGAAGTACTGCTTATGAAATAAGATCCTTTCAAAGCTAAGTCAGTGGCATACAGTAGGTGCCTAGAATTCCTAGGCCTATTCACTTTGCTAAGTGCTTGAAACAGTACCAGAATATAATTGGCAAATTTTAATGGATCAGTGAGGCAGATAAAAGGCCAAGATTCCCACTTTGGTTATATAAAATGATGCACAAATGCATAATTTCCTAGCTTCATTTCAGAATCGGGTTCTTCATTTCTAAGGAAAATAAGACCTGGTTCTCATACTAGATAAACACTGTTGAAGTGTATGGGGGCAACTACATGGCAGTCACAAAAAAGCACCCATAGGACACAAAGAACATGTATATATCAGTGATTTTCAAGCTGGTAGCCTTGCTTAACCACATAGCCTTTAGGGTTTCTTAAGGTTTCATATTCTTGCCCTTGCTTTTTTACATATCTATGAAACTGCTGGGGAAAGTAATCTAGGAGTTTTGGCTAAAATATCAATATGCAGCTGATATACAGCTCTACCTCTGTTTTCCATCTCTTAATTTCAAGAAAACAGTGGAAATCCAACCACTTTTATAATAGATGAGGAGAAATGAAGCAGAATCCTGATAAGATGAGAATTGCTGTAGATGGGACGTATGTATAATTTACTTAGATGGACATACACTTCTAAAGAAGCAGATGCAATGTTTAGGAATTCTCCTGGCCATATTGTTATTGTGGAGCTTCAATAATATATGTGGCTAGGAATGCTTTTTATATATTTTAGTTTGTTCATCTAAGTATTTTACAAGTTTTAGCTTGCTTACCCAAACCTGCTCTTGCCCCCAAAATAATAACAAACTCTGCTTAAATCCAGCACTGATTATTATAATATACCTCTAGTTGGTATTAAAAAAAGAAAAGATTTGGAAACTACAACTAAGAAGGAATGCAAGAGCCAAAACTATCTTTTAGATCACATTAAACCTATTTTTTGCACCAGCCACCTTGGATGCCTATTTGATTGGGACTACATTATCTAAAACAGGGTTCACAAGGCTGGCTGGGGAATTCTGGGAGTTGAAGTCCACCCATCTTAAAGTTGCCAAGGTTGAGGAACCCTGATCTAAAACACAATTGACATAAATGTAGGATTGTCCAAGATGTAAAATCAACTTTGAAAACTATGCTTTCTGCTAAAGAGGGAGTATAATGAGATTGGTGATTAATAAGGATTTGAGTGTTGCTCTGGTGGTTCCACATCTCTGGGGTGTTCTCTCCTAATGCAATACATATAGCTCCCACTTCACTAATCTTCAGGAGGATTTTATATGTTCCAGACCACTTCTGATTTCACTATTCCTCTTTTCTGAATATATTCCTCTGTTTGTAACGCTCTTTGTTAATTTAATTACATATTGACTATTGTTTTTACAGCTTGGTTATATATTTTACACACTGGCTTTGTCAGGGTTTATGCCCTTAAAAGGAAGCTATGTATCTATTAAATGAAACTATGCTCTGGGTGAAAAAATGGTAGGAGCATGATTTTTAGCAATCCCATAATATAAAAAGTGGATCTTTGCTTCTTTCTAACGTTTGGCAAGAATGATGTGAGCACTACAATGATTTCTGGAAATTATAAGTACTGTAATCACTTAAAGTTATGGTGGAAAGTCAAAGGATGGAGCAGAGTCAAGAAAAAAGAAGGGCCTAATGGACTGATGTGAAATTTTATGTGGATTAATTCTAGCCAACTGATTCCCTACCCTTCACCTGCTGGCTAGTTCCTGGAGTGGGGTAAGTTTCCATTGTAACATTCTACCTGTCCATATACATATACTGTATATGCATCAAACTGTAAAAAAATCCCAACTGAGTATATTGCAAATACATGTTCTCTTGTTATTTTAATACAAAGCCTTCATTCTAGCAATGTTAAGCATAAAATTTGATAACCTTGAAATACATCCACCCATATGTATGAGTATATGTACACCCATATAAACACACACAAAGTACCATATTACATATGAGTCACATGCCTCATGGAATTTATTGATTCAATTTATATGGCCACCCACCAGTTTACTGAAATCTACGGTTAGAATTGCTTCTGTCTCTCAAACTGAGATTGTTTGCCAGACAAAATCTATTTAGAAAAACAAAATTTGCTTTAACAGAAGAACCCATTCTCTTCAAACTATTATGATCTAACAGACGTAAAGGAGTCTTAGAAGGCAAGAAAGAAACATAGGAGAAATGAAGGCAATGAAACTAGAAATCATGATTGGAATGTCCAGAAGTCAAATCCCACTCTGTCCTGAAACAAATGACTGTATTTACAATGGATTTAGTACACTATACATAAATATTTCCAAATCTAGCTAAAGGCATAGTTCCTTCCAGACTTTTAAAATCATAGCCAAAGCTAGTACTTAAAACAAATCACTGGACTCCATGAAGGATCTTATCATGGTAGGTTATCATGATGTACTCATCATTGCTAAACTTGGATAGCGCTTTTAGGCACAAGTGTAGGCAAGAAGCACAAAGAATGTAGTCCACCAGCATCCTTTTTGTAACCCACCCAGAAATTTTTAAAAATATTTTATTTCATTGTTTTTTTGATTGAAGTTATATCCTGTTATTTTGATTGTTTGGGAGGTCAAAGCAGAGCTCTCTTCTTGGTCTAAGGAGCAAACTGGGGCTGTAAGCCTCCTAAAGGCTTAAGTTACCTATTTCACTTTTCAAAAACCCTATTCCCTCTGCAAATAAACTGTGCATACCTTGGGGTGATCCTCGAGTCAACCTAATTTGTCCACATCTTGTCTAAGCCAAAGATTCACACCCAAATGTCATCAAGTCCTATCTGTATAGTTGGTCTATAATGCCTTCTAAACCACATGATAACAGATTTGACAGTATCTCCTGTACTAGTAACGTTGCTTCTATCTATGTATTAGAGTGTAGTGTTCACCTTGCTTTCTATTTCATGCCATCCTCCCTCAACTTTGTTATACTGCCTTTCTCAGTGTCCCTAGCCACCATGCACTTGAGAACAATGAAACTTATAGCCTGACATATCTGGAGGGTACCAGGTTGGGGAAGGCTTCTCTATACCTGATGGATAAAATAAAAAATAGCCCTCAAGTAGAGTACCTTTGAAATGCTGGTGTATTTTAAACTGGAGCCCTCATTTATAGAAAAGCATTTGATCACACTACAGAACCAACAGCAATATTTTGTATGAATTTAACCCTTATACTCATTCATTTCTTTGCTGTATTCTAAGAGGGAGAAGTGAAATCTAAATACATTGCTTGTTTCTCCTTTATCACACAGACTAATGACTTTCTGTGGCATGCCTGCATATTAAAATACCTGTTGCCGTGAACATGAGAAGCACAAAAGGCAAAGCTGTAATGGAGCAAGGTTGGGTCAATGACAGCACCATTTTCTGAGTGTTCCATCAATTCATTCAGGTAGCAGAGATGGCGGTGGCAGCCTCTTACTCCATAACGAGCACAATATTCATCTAATACGAAGACTTGGCCGGGGCTAAACCAGCCCTAAAAGAGATGGGGAGGGAAAAAGCTTTTTAATGAATGTAGGCTGTTCACTTTTTCCCCCAAACAAGCTTCTCAGTGCATTATAGAAACCTTTTGAACTATTATATTTTTAATAAGCTCCATTCCATTTCTTCTATCAATAAATTACGAGGGGATAAACTCCAACAATCATTAGCTTGACAAATGAAAATGTCAGAAGTAATTATTTTTTTTCACAACAGTTCATCCAAAACCTTTCCACACTATTCACCAAAATGTCTAAAATGGTATCTCAAATACAATGGACTACAAGCTAATTTTCTCATGGAAAGGAAATTATCACAATAGGATATTATATGGAAAAACTGCAAAGGAATATTAAAGACTATTAAGTTTAGAAGATGTAAGTTCTGGAAGAGAAGAAAAAACAATGATGCACGTAGAATAAGATAGAAATAGTTGCAATTAGTTATTCACTTTGCCCTGAGGCAAAAGTCAGCTGCTCATACTTTTTGTTCTAAGGTTAAAAAAGATGGCTGCACAGGATATCCCAGGATATCATCTAGAAGCCTGTGTTGATATCTAGGCTCCATATCTTGCAATGGATATAGCTGAGTCAACTGAAACATACTTCTTAGGCTTCGGGCAGTCAAGCATTTACCCTGGGAGTATCAGCACAGAAACCCTGATACATAATTTGCTGCTCAGACAGACAGACAATAAAGGAGGATTGATGTTCCAGGAAAATAATAACAATAACTCCCTTAGCTCTCAGAGCCCTGGATTCTTGTGGTATCTTAAACATGAATAAAAATATCACACAATATTTCATTTGACCAAGATCAGTAATAAGGACAGTGATAGCATGCAACAGCCATAAAGTGCCAGACAGTCTGACCTTAATTTGGGAAAATTTGTACAACAATAAATCTGCCATCTTTAAACAATATTCAATTTTGTTAGGAAAAAAAAATTAAATCAAGGGTGCTTTTTCTTTTCCTTAGTCACAGCATTTTACAAAGTATGAAGAATAATTTTCTTGGTTTTGAGTATATCACATATTAGAAAAGGGCTAAACTGGGAATTTTCAGTAGCAGACCTCTTTTGACAGAGCTGAAAAGTAACAGCTTCTTGGCTAAAAAAGCCAAGATTATTCTTCTCGTAATCACTAAAGAAGCCTATGACAGGTTTATGGAGCCATTTGTATGAATAACAAGCAAGGCTTGGTTATTTACAGTGACAAGGTATTTCAATATTCTGCTTTTTAAGAGCAACAGGAATGTGGTCCAACAGGAAGCTGTCTTGTAGCAAGTCAAACCACTGGTCTGCTTCATCTAAAATTACCAGTTCTGACTGGCAGCCCAGGGTTTTGGAGACTATCTTTCTCATTTCTCCCTGAAAGTGCCTGAATGCAGGAACTACTATATCTTAATCACATCCTCTGTCACTGAACTGTAGAATGTCCATTTTGTCATATGAGTTTTCATTTGTATCTTTTCCCCAAAATTTGTAGCTCTGCTGGCACAACAGAAAGGTGAGTTTTAGTTAGATAACATTGCGGTAATAATGTATTGTTTTATAGTTGCTTAAAAGTTTTCCATTCTCCACCAGGGAGTTGAGGAAAGAGATAGATAGATAGACAGACAGACAGACAGACCTAATTTTACAGACAAAAGGCCCGAAAGGTTGAGGAAAGATACTTCAGCAAAGCTTACGGTTTTAATCAGTTTGTGTTTAAATCTAGTTCTTCCACATTAGGCTTCTTTGTTGTGTGAAGAAATAATGCATGTAGCTACTTTCATCCAATTTACCAAAATGCAAGAGACCCCCCCTTTTATAGTTATTTTCAATATGCAGATTGAATAGAAGGACATTAAAATATTCTTTCTAAATGCATGTTAGAGAATAATTTTTACTATAAATTAGCTGATGTCTGCCCAGGTTTCCATGGGTGCCAAATTTCCAACAGCAGAAACTACCTACACTAAGAGAAAAATGATGGGGTTACAAAATAACCCTCTCCACGACTATACCATGCTTTGCTTCAAATATTATTAATAAGGAGAAGGGCTACAATCAATGGCAAAGCATATGCATTATTATACAGATTCAACCTTGTTATCTACAAGTAGTGTTGAAAAAGGTACCTATCTGAAAGTTTGGGGAGTTACAATAAATAGGCACACAATAAATTAGATAAAATGATGGTCTGAATCAATATAAAGCAGCCTCCAATATTCTACATTTCCCTAGTCTTTGTCTGCTGTGGCAAATAAGCCTACCCTCCTTGCTTTAGTATACTCCATCACACTTCACATTTATGTGCATCATGGGCAGGAAGTCAACAGAGTCCCTGTTAAACCAAGTAGGGATTTTTTTTTTAACATGGCATTACTGAGCCTATAAAGGAATGAATAATATCCTATATATTCCAGTTCACCTCTAAAATACTTTTAAAATGTCAAGCACTAGCGCTATCAAACACATTTCTAATAGCATGTGTAAAATAAAGCTACTTTTCTTAAAAAGCCTGCAGGTAGTGAATAACAAACCTAAGTTTGTTGCTTTATAATGCTTTGCCCTTATTTTTTCGTGCGATTAGTAGCTTATAAATTAAAAAACAAAACAAAACAAAACAATCAGTACAAGAGATATAAGAATATGGCATGCCCAAAGCAGAGAATTAACACTCAGTTTAATGGATTTGATCTCACAGCACATTGTTTTCACAGCACATTATGCTTCCGCTCTTTCCATGAAAGCTATTATTTTTGTTGTACAATTCTTTTTTTATCATTTTTAATACATAAAGAGTTTCAACGGGTTATGATCTTATCTTTTGTTCTGTTGGCTGGTGACAGCAATAAAATATGTTACAGCTATAAATAAAAGGAATCAGGCAGCCAAGCCAGAGACTCGTGTGAAGAATTGCACATCAACGTTTACATTTTTTCCTCATATTCTTCTCAATTATCCACCTTCATGATTGCAACATCTCTCTTTAAATGTTCTATGTGCTCATTTGAAAGTGACAAAAAAAAAAAAAAAGAAAGAAAGAAAGAAAAGAAAAGAAATTACAGATTACCTCTAGAGTGGTAAGTAATTCATTCAGGATTTAAGCTTACAAAGCTAACCTTGACTCAGCTGAATATAAGGGCAATAAACCTTTCTCCCCCGGTGGTTTTGATTCTATTCTTTTCATTTCTTTTCTCTTCCCAGTCCATAAAGAAGGAGAGAATTACAAGATAGATGACATAATGCTTGACATCTGGCAAGCTGGATTTGTACCTTAAAATGCCTGTACAGGTGTTAGCAAATCCGACCACAGAGGGTTCTATATTTATTAAAGCCTTCTGCTTTTATTCAGCCCTCCCTAGAGGAGCTGATAAACCATAGTTCAGAGTCAGTTTGAATCTCTTCTCTTTTCTATTGAGTGGCACAGCAGTAGCCTGCAAATGTATAATTTTCAAATTTGAAGCCAATCGATTGAAATCCTTTATACTAACCTCACGCATAGTTATTAAATGCGTCTAGAAGAAAAGACCACTTTGCAGTAACTATTTCTCAGTTTTTCTTTCCCTCACTTCTTTTATTCCAGCCCTTTTACTCACCAAACAAGAATAGGAATCATTCAATCGGTGATCCAAGGTCTGTCTCTGCAGTACTCTAAAGAGTGCAGCATGGTCAAATGTGCAAGGATTAGCAGAAATAAACTCATCCATGTCATGTTTCTGTGCATGATCTGCATCTGATTGTAGGAAGGTAAAAAATAATACTTTGATATAGATTATTCCACTTTAACACTGGCTTAAAATTTACTTGGAAAACAGCTTTACTCAGAACCTCTCTTCTTTTCCAAGTCTCACCGGCTTTCTCTAAAAATACTATCACAAACGGAATCTAAGCAAGTGACAATGATAGAACAATTCACGGATAAACAGAGCTAAAGAAAACCCTTTTTTTAAAATCGTATCTGTGCATGCACATTAGTGTGGGTACATATGTTCTTGTATATTTTATATACTTTAAAATACACACATAGACACAAAATATTCACACGCAAATATTTTCAATATTGTTTTCATACACTGCCCACTGCAAAGGTTTCTCTGAAATAACATTCTAAAATTTTGGAAAGTTTAATAACAACTGTTTTGCCAGTATTGACGACGGGGTGCCTGTTTTCACAAGATACTAACGGTACCGAATGTTCTATTTAAAACACCAACATGTCTGTGCTTACGGGCATGAAGAAGATACTCATCTCAGAGGAAAGTAGCAGAGGAAGATAGCTAGAAGCTCATTTCTTAAACGTCGAACTAGAGCAGAAATGAACACATAGCCCTGCACAGGGTCATTTCCAGTCTTTTGCTTTTCATACGCAGCTTTTAAAGAAACAAACGTAAAGTAGTAATGGCAAAGAGCTCTTTCAGTCTTCCAGAACAAGAGTAATGAAAGTGAAAACAATATTTCTTTGTGTAAATTATATATAACATACCATCTTAAATGGCACCTCCATCAAATATCTGAATTTATTGTTGTTCAGAGATTGCATCTTTCAACGCCTTTGAACCCCGCGGGTTTATCAAAAGACACAATCTCGTGATTCTTTCGTTAATGGTATGTTTTGTCAAAATCCTCAATGCAAGTTGCTATGAAGTATGGACAGAAAAAGCCCTACCATGGCCAAAAGGACTAGTTATGCATTAGCACATTAGCTCACTTTGATTTCATACACAATATTGGGAGCAAACAGGCCACTATCAACTAAAAAATTGACTTGACCCTTACAATAAGGTCTTTGCTCTTCTTTGTTATTTTAATTTCAAATATAGGGTTTTTAATGTTTGTTACTAGAAAAGATGTACTCTCCACGTATTTTGAAAACTGTACTACATACCTAAAATTTCTATAAAAAAGGAGACAAAAGTTTATTGATTAAACCCAATTCTAGAGTTAGATTCATAATAAAACTCCATATTGATCTGTGGGCATGATGCTAACATAATCAGTCACATTTAGAAATTTAGCCCCAGATCATATTGATCCATGTCAAGTCCAACTTTCAGCTGCATTTGCAGATGGAAGAATTATTTAATTCAAGCTGAAGGATCTACAGCATCATACCCTGAAAAGATGCAGAAACTAATTCATATTACTTGGCTCTGCATTGTCAAATCAAGAATCACATTCATGTGACAGATTTAACAAGGTACATACAGCAAATAAACGGTGTGATAACACATTGATAGTTTATGCTATGAGATTATCATCTACAGATACAAGAGTATATTTTTACAGAGTTTTTGAAACAATACTTCCCCCACTCCCCATGTCCTAAGATATATTCACATGTAAATAATTACAAGACTGCAGTTAGCAGAACCAAGCATAAAAAAGAATATGTTAATTTTAGATATAACTTACATGGTCTAAGAAACTCCTGATGTGGGGATTTGAATTCGTCTTAAATAGACTGATATTTTCTTTCTAGCCAAATTGTGATGTAGCATATAGAGCAGTTTATTATTAATTTCATATATGTAAAACCCTCTCCATTAGCAAGGATATAGGAAAAATGGTTACGGCTACTGCTTACTGTAAAAATATTTATCATCTGATGATACAGAAAAGGGAAAGAGAGAGAATGGTGCTCCTTCTCTCTTCATCATGCATATAAATTAGAGCCAGACCTTTCAAAATAATTTGCAGCCTTGATCTTTGATATTATTATTCTTTATCTCTTAAAAAGAAGAAATGCAAATTAGTTTATGTATGTTCATTAACTTTTTTGAAAGTAAGTTTACTTACTGCATAGTGCTACACCGTCAAAATCTTAATTATTTGGTAGCACAGACCCTTGAACTTATAGTGGAGTTACATCAACATAAATTGATTCCACATTGCTGCATTGCCCTTTGATAACCGACCTTGAGCTTCAGTTGGATAAATACATGAACAGAAATACAATGTGTTGTTCCTAAGAAGAGCAGAAAGAACCTGGTCCAAACTTAGGTTTGCAGGGGATACTGCTCAGTTAAAATTATAAAAGTAAATTGTAAAATTGTGAAATAGAGATGGGAAATGGTTTATAAAAATCTAATTGTAATTTTCCTTACCTGTATTCATATAACACAAGGGAAACAGAAAATTAGCTAAATGGAGGGTTCATCTTTGCTGCACTTCTGCCATTAGAATAAATCAGCAAAGGCCAGCTATTTTGATGATTCCCCCATCCCTAATAGGTTCATGTGATAAATCAAGAAACAATTGCATGAAGTAAGATGGAAAGAGAATTTGATAAAATAGAAAATTATCCTGTAGCTACTGTCAAGCAACTAGACATAGATGGGATGCAGCAAAATGACAAGGGAAATGATAGCAACCCTTAGGTTGATACCTGCCAAACAGGACCACATATTTTACTGTCACATTTTACACTTAAGGAATGCCTGTCTCTTCCTAGCCTTAGGAGAAAGCAGCCAATATTTTTTTTATGGAAAGTTTGGAAAGTGAACCCAGGCATGCCATTCCTAAGACCTCATCCTCAACTTTTAAAAATATGTATCATCTGTATCAGGAAATCAATAAATATAAATGTGAATGGCATCTTACTTCAGAAGTAGTGCATCATATAAATGTTAAAGTATTGCTAAATATTTTTCTTGAGAAAAAAATCAGGCACCGAGAGACTGTTGCAAATTCTTCTCACCTTCACCTATGTATACAATAAAACAATAATTCATAAATATCCCTTCTATTAGCAAATGGTCCAAATGGAAATAGTGAGGGACTGGAAAACAAAGTAAGAAACAACATAAAAGGATGGCATAGTTAAATATGGCAAAATGTATTATTTGAAAAAAAAATGTCCCCATTATAATAGAAAGAGACATTGTTAAATAGGAATTAGTTAGCTAACATGGTAGGAATGGCACTAATGCTTTACTCTGTGGCTATGATTTTCTTCCAGCCCAAAGGCTGTTTGCAAGCAACTGTTTCTATTATATTATCAGCTTGTAGAGGATTTGATTTATTTAGACTTATAAACCACTTCAGTTGGCATAAAGTTGAGATTAAAATCATACAAATAATAAAAGAACTACTAGAAATACATTTATGGAACTGGGAGTAATGACTAAAGACATCAACAATAATGAAAAGTGACCCATTCTCCTGACCAAGAGGCAATTAAACAAACCAACTTGTCTTGCTTGATGGAACAACCAGGTTTTAACCAGCTTCTTAAAAGCCAGAAGGAGCCAACTGCACATCAGGTGGAGTGCTATTCCAGGGGATAGGAGCACCCACAAGCCAAATGGCAACTAGTGCAACTCTTGTAAGGGTGTTATGTGGTTGCCTCAAGGAGCATCCATCAGTATCTGAGCTGCAGTATTCTGGACCAGCTGCAGCTTCAACAGCAGTCCCATGTAGAGCTCACTGCAATAGTCCAGTCAAGAGGTAAGTAAGGCATGAATAACAGTAAGTAATGCCAGCTAGGAAAAGTCACAATTGGTGCACTGGATGGAGCTGAGTGAAGGCCGTATTAGCCACAGGAGCTGGAAGGACCTCCAAAATTGCAAAATGAATCTGCCTGGAGGAGTGCAACCCTGTTCAGAGTTAATGGTGGAATATCACTGGAAGAGGCTGGGCTTCAAATCCATAGCCACTCCATTTTGCTGGAATTAAGCCTTAACTCTTCTTCCCCACCCTAGACAGTGCCCAGGCTTCTGGACAGGACTTTGACAGCATCACTAATTGGTCAAGGGCCAAGATGTTGGGTATCATCAGCATAGTGATGAAACCTGACTTTATGCCATTGGATGATCTCACCCAGTGGCTTCATGTAGGTGCTGAATAGGAAGAACATCGAGCCATGGGGCATCCTTCTCCCCTTTACCTCTCATCAACTAAAAAAGTCCCTTCAGGAAGGAGAACCACCATAATACAATGTCCCCCACTCCTATCCATTGGAGACAGCTCAGAAGGATACTATGATTAATGATATCAAAAGCTGTTTAGAGATCAAGCAGGGCCAGGAGGGTTGCACTACCCCTATACCAATCTAGCCAGAGATCATCAATAATTAGCACTAATGTAATCTCTGTGCTGAACCCAGGCCTGAAACTAGACTGAAAGGGTCCAGATAATTTATCTCCTCTAGGGTCCTTTGTATATGCAGCTCAAACATTTTCTCTACAACCTTCCCCCAAAAGGGATAGTTGGAGACACAGTGTGGACAGTACATTAGAATTCCCACCTTGATCTTAGAGTCTAACCTTACTAGTAAGGTCTCACATCCAGTTAACTGCAGGAAAGTGCCTTTTGATGTCAACAAACTTTCCCAGATGCCAATTACCCCACCACCTCCTCTTCCTTGAGTTTGCAGAATCAAACTCTTGGCCAGGAAGAGAATTTGAAAAGCTGAAGTAGCCAACATATCTCCTCCCAATGAGAAATCATGAAGCTATATGATCCTGTGGTCTTCTTGGCTCAATATTATTTCATCAAAATAATGAGTCAGTTGAGTCCCTGACTGAAGATATTTGTTATAAAATCAATGGAAACTCTGCAAGAAAAATAATCTTTAAAAATTGTTTCTATGGGAATCCGTACTGAATTTTAATGATATCAACTGCATATTTTAAAAAGTAACACAACAGCAATAAAGAGCTACAAGTCAGGTTTTTGATGGTTATTAATAATATAATTTATCAAGAAAAGTCAAGTAAAATGCTGATTAATTATACAATTGTAATTCCATAAATTAAGAACAAAGTAAACTTACTCTGTGATAAATCTGTGTGAGTATTGCTTCCTTTTGAATTCATCTTCTGTGCTTGACTTACAGGAACAGGCTTGTAAGATTGACCAGTGGCTCTGTACATTGCTTGAACCCACAGGATCCTATCTTGTTCATCATCACTGGCAAATATCACTATGTCACCTTCTTTGACAGCATTGAAGAACATCTGACCACCCTGAAGGCCTGCAGGATTAGGAGAATTCAGGATTCAGTCAAGTTGACTGACATGAAATTAAGCTCTCCCTTTCCCCTACCTCCTTAATTAATTAATTGGATTTATAGTCTGTCTTCCAATCTAAAAAGAGTACTCAAAGTGTACATTAAAACAAAATTAAAGGGATGGTTAAATGTAAATGTTAAAAATCATTAAAACCACTCAAAAGCTAAATTGAAGAGATAGGTCTTGATGTCTTTGCTAGAACCAGAAAACATGGAGAACAATTACAAAGGGAGTAATATTATACAAGCTTGGGAGACATGCAGAAGAATGCCTAGTCCTGTCTACCCACGAAATGGCCCGTTGAGCAGAAGTGTCTTCAGAAGGGTCTCTCAGATAGCTCTTAGGAAGAGCATTTATGTTCCTCTGTAGGGAATTTCCCAGCTCCACTCAATACATTGATTGGAGTGAGGGGAAACAAACTCATGCTTGCCTCAAACCCCAGTGACATGAGAAAACCTTTCTGTTTGAGGGAATTTCTAGTTACAGTTTGACTTTTCTGTTAGACAAGTAGGCAAGTAAGCAAAATGACACTTTGACCCTTGCACGTATATTAGGGTATTGTGCTCAAACAGATTTCTCTAGTTAACCAACTTCCCTTGAAACTTTCTGTCCCTAAACACCTTTGTATACTGACTAACAGGTTGGTTGAGTTCTTGCCAGAAAAAAAGCAAAAAGGAAAAAATTCTATGATGGCCGTTACACGAAATTGACTACTTGGCACCAGCACCATTTACACAGATGCATCGGCTTTGCATTTGGTATCTTCAGGAGGAAGAACAGTATAAAACTACCATCAAACTCTCATCCTCATCTTTGAGGGAAAGATTGCCTTTTTTCAATTAATAACATCAATTCATGATATCAATGGCTTTAATAGTATTAAAATAATGTATAGCCGGGCAATTCAGATCTGCAATGAGGCGGAGACAACCTATTTCTGATATGGTAGAAACTGAAATAAGAAATGTAACTTAGCCTAAAGTGGTCTCTCTCTCTCCCTCTTCCTATCTATCTATCTATTTACCTACCTACCGACCTGATGGGATTTTACCAAAAGACAAAACAAGCCCTCTTTCCTAATTTTCTGTGCAATCAGACATTTTGACTCATTTGCAGAATACCTGGATGGGGTGCTGTATAGTCCACAGTGTATCCTTCAAGCTGCATTAACTCCTGAGGCTCAGATTTTTTTTCTCTGTAGCTGCACATAGCAAATGTGTACTGGCTAACCTAGGTGAAAAATAAAGAGAAGCCCTGAATTAGCTACACTTCACTACATCATGTTATACTGACATTCAGCTCTTAGTTCAGTGGGATGTGGGCAATAAACTAGCTACTAACAATGGGAGTTATAAATAGCCTGCTATGTGGCTTAGAACAAATATGTCAACTGTACATTAACAACTTGAAATTCACAACAACAAAGCAAACTGACTTTCAAAATACAGGCACTTAGACATTAGAATAATATCACTGATCTGCTTGAATACTACACGTCTGCAGCAATGATTGTGCAATCATTGTGAAACCATAATTTGAGAAGTAATCACCTTTTTATCTGACTGTCACCACTACCAATTTTGAGAAACAATACTAAATTGAAAATTTAATCACCATTCTATATATTCCCATCAATACATTTTTTTAACCAGGTATATGTGCGTGTTGTGTGCCAGTTGTGCCCATTCCTAGATCAGAGGGACTTAATCACTGTCACTCATGCCCTGGTCACCTCCCTTTTGGATTTCTGTAATGCGCTCTACATGGGGCTGCCCTTGAAGAGTATTCAGAAGCTTCAGCTGGTGCAAAATGCAGCGGCACGGGCAGTTATGTGTGCCCCTAGGGGATTGCGCGTTACACTTCTGCTCCGTGAACTGCACTGGCTGCCAGTTTGCTTCTGGGTCCAATTCAAGGTGCTGTTTTTGACCTTTAAAGCCCTTCATGGCATGGGGCCAGGTTACCTGAGGGACCGCCTCTCCCCAATTACATCTGCCCGTCCCATTAGATCTGGCAGAGAAGGCATGCTGTGGATCCCATCTGTTAGAGAACTACATTTGGCAGGTCCCAGGAGGCGGGTCTTCTCCGCTGTGGCACCCTCCTTGTGGAATCTTCTCCCCCCAGAAGTGAGATTAGCTCCATCCCTCTTAACATTCTGCAAGTCCCTCAAGACCTGGCTATGTGATCAGGCCTGGAGGTCCAGGGGACCAGGGAGATTTTGTGATGGCTACTTTATTAATTTTATCCCCTCCTATTTTGTGTTTTTACAGTTTTTTTATATGTAATTGTTTTTATGTATTTATTTTTTAATTGTTGTACGCCGCCCAGAGTCACCCTGTGTGAGATAGGTGGCTATGTAAATATGATTACTAAATAATAAATAAATAAATAAATATATGTAAGGCATCGGTTCATCTACCTTGAACACTGCATTTCCTCTCAACTGACACTAACACACATATACAGGTGAAACTCGAAAAATTAGAATATCGTGCAAATGTTCATTTATGTCAGTATGGCAACTCAAAAGGTGAAACCAATATATGAGATAGACGCATTACATGCAAAGCGAGATATGTCAAGCCTTACTTTGGTATAATTGTGATGATTATGGCATACAGCTTATGAAAACCCCAAATTCACAATCTCAGAAAATTAGAATAGTATGAAAAGGTTCAATATTCTAGGCTCAAAGTGTCCCACTCTAATCAGCTAATGAATCCATAACACCTGCAAAGGGTTCCTGAGCCTTTCAATGGTCTCTCAGGCTGGTTCAGTAGGAATCCCAAGCATGGGAAAGACTGCTGACCTGACAGTTGTGCAGAAAACCATCATTGACACCCTCCATAAGGAGGGAAAGCCCCAAAAGGGAATTGCAAAAGAAGTTGGATGTTCCCAAAGTGCTGTATCAAAGCACATCAATAGAAGGTTATGTGGAAGGGAAAAGTGTGGTAGAAAAAGGTGCACAAGCAGCAGGGATGACCGCAGCCTGGAGAGGATTGTCAGGAAAAGGCCATTCAAAAGTGTTGGGGACTTTCACAAGGAGTGGACTGAGGCTGGAGTTAGTGCATCAAGAGCCACCACACACAGATGGATCCTGCACATGGGCTTCAAATGTCCTATTCCTCTTCTCAAGCCGCTCCTGAACAACAAACAACGTCAGAAGCGTCTTACCTGGGCTACAGAAAAAAAGAACTGGTCTGTTGCCCAGGGGTCCAAAGTCCTCTTTTCTGATGAGAGCAACTTTTGCATCTCATTTGGGAACCAAGGACCCAGAGTCTGGAGGAAGAATGGAGAGGCACACAATGCACGATGCTTGAAGTCCAGTGTGAAGTTTCCACAGTCTGTGTTGATTTGGGGAGCCATGTCATCTGCTGGTGTTGGTCCACTGTGCTTCATTAAGTCCAGGGTCAACGCAGCCGTCTACCAGGAGATTTTGGAGCACTTCATGCTTCCTTCCGCAGACGAGCTTTATGGGGATGCTGACTTCATTTTCCAGCGGGACGTGGCACCTGCCCACACTGCCAAAAGTACCAAAACCTGGTTCAATGACCATGGGATTACTGTGCTTGGTTGGCCAGCAAACTCGCCTGACCTGAACCCCATAGAGAATCTATGGGGCATTGCCAAGAGAAAGATGAGGGACATGAAACCGAACAATGCAGAGGAGCTGAAGGCCGCTATTGAAGCATCCTGGTCTTCCATAACACCTCAGCAGTGCCACAGGCTGATAGCATCCATGCCACGCCGCATTGCGGCAGTCATTGCTGCAAAAGGGGCCCAAACCAAGTACTGAGTACATATGCATGCTTATCCTTTGCAGAGGTCCGATATTGTTCTATTTCCAATCCTTGTGTTATTGATGTCATGTAATATTCTAATTTTCTGAGATTGTGAATTTGGGGTTTTCATAAGCTGTACACCATAATCATCACAATTATACCAAAGTAAGGCTTGACATATCTCGCTTTGCATGTAATGCGTCTATCTCATATATTGGTTTCACCTTTTGAGTTGCCATACTGACATAAATGAACATTGGCATGATATTCTAATTTTTCGAGTTTCACCTGTATGTGCCTCGAAACCTAGAGTGCACAAAAGTTTGAAGGTCATATCAGGCTTTGCATAGAATTTCTAAGGGCTGTACTTCAACAGTGGTTGGAGTGAAGACCTATTTTTCTTTTTCCTCGGTGGGGGAAATTGTACTTGCAACATTTTAGGCAGGCATCCTTGTATCAATTATATCCCCACTGCAAATGAGGCAGAAATGTTTGGCTTCACCCACTTGAGGGAAATCTGAGGACCACAAATGAGATGCTGGTATGCCCAATGAGGCTGTGGGCCACACTTTACAACCCCAGCCAAAGCAGTCAGGATAGGTATCCAGAAAATAAGTGGGCCTTCAATTCTGTGTCATTGCTGAGAAAAGCAAAAGTTTGAACATATATATGCCATCTGCGCTTGACCCCAAGTTTTTAATTTGTAGGTATAAGACTACAAAAATGCAAAATGATCATCATAATCAGACAAAAGGTTAGCCAGACCAACCATTTAGTGCTACCTGCTATAAATGGCTTTTTAAAGTTTCTGGATGGGGTTATTCATTATTTAACCAATAGTTCACCTGCCTCTTAATAACTCTGTTACATAAAATTAAAATAAAAATGTTCCAATTTAGTACAACTCCTGCAGTGTCAACAGTGCAAGAATTATGAAAGGGATGGCAAAATGCCCATCTGTCAGTATTTTTCTTTATAGGCATTCTACACCTGGTCTATTTGTAAAGCCGAACGAGGTGGTCAACTGGACTGTGCACTTCAGACTGCAGGTAGAGGAAACACCATCAACAACCAAGTGTACACTTGTGTGTGTGGAAGGGGGGAATGGAGAGAATATCTCTTCCAACTAGACAAGACTGCTGTTTGCCTCTTCTAAGTTATTCTGAGAAACAGAAAACAAAAGGAAAACTGTTGGAGGAGAAAAACAGAGACCTGGAGTCTGAGGTGTTTAAGAGTGAGGCAGAGTAAAGAAGGGGGATTTGTTTGCTTCAGTCCCAGACTGTAGCTTCTAGAAAGACATGGCTGGCTGGCTTTCTAAACAAATGCATTTTATATGTCACTAACTGAAAGTATTGTTTACAGAAAAAAAGCAGAAAGACCTATCCAAACAGACTTTACATGAACAAATATCAATATGAGTTGAAAACTGGCTTAGAATGACAATATCACATATATTGTGCTAAAGTATGCATGTATGAGTACTACTGAGTTTATGCATAATTCTACTGATCGGCGTCTGAAAGAAAACTGTAGGTAGTATTTGTGGATAGCTTAGATTGGCCAATGATCACAAATACTACAGATGAATTTTAAATGTCCATAGTTCCTGCACACTAGATAAAAGCATGAAATTGTATCTGTACTCTTCTCGTGTATTATATTCACATTGTTCTTTTCATATTTTAGCCATACGGATTTTAGTCTGCCAATAAACAAAAGGAAACGTTCCTGTATTCACCCCTGAAAAACTCATATGATGTCTGTTGGTAACAGGGAGGGGCAAAAGTTAATTTTTAATCTAGAAGCAGTTGCAGAGACCAGACAAAAATATTTGGTGAAAGCCGTCTGCCATGTTCTGAAAACGCTCTAGAGAGGGCCAGGTAAATTACTAAGGATATCAGTAATCCATCCAGCATGCATGAATATGGGGGAACTCAGCTGAGAAATTAATCTTCACCGCCCATGACATGGTAACAACTTGCTTGAATCCATTCATCTGCCAGCAGGAAAACTTTGGGAAAAGGCCCAACAACATATTCCAGAATTCTTAGAATGTAGCTTTAGCCTTCTCAGATAGATGCCTGTGAAGTTCCATAGACTTGTCAGCTGAAGGGACTTTGAGGAAGCACAACACAATGCTTTAGAGATGCTGCAACCACTGAATGGCTGTCTCTTCACCCACAAGAGTATTAGGTAGAGATGGGGTGATATAATAAACAACCTTACTTTATTCTCCCTGCCTTTGCTACTGCAGTCCATACCAAAAATATGCCTGTAGGTCTTAAATGGCTCTATACATTTTAACAAAGATCACCATAACAAATCAGCTTTCTGGAAATTCAAGGTTTTTCCTAGCATGTTTGTGCCCACTGTACCCTATGATCTTATGTGCTCAGATCTGCATGGGAAATTCATAATGAGAAAGACAGCTAAAATAATGAGAATAATTAGTACCACAGATGTTTGGAGGTGTGAAGAACCATTGAGCTATATTCTCTATCTGGAGGTGTTTTTTTAAATGGGTACAATAAATAGTTCCAAAACTCCAGCACGGACTCAAAGGAGGGAATCTGTCACTGGCTAGATCTATTGACAACTTCAAAATATATGTACATAGCATACAGTGTGATTATAGCTGAAATTAGAGCTGTGTAGTGCTTTGGATTTGATTCCCAAAAGGTGCTTTGGGCTGTGTGAGGGTTGCGAATGTAGCATTCATAAAATACACAGTTGGTTTAATGAGCTGCAGGTGAATGCTACATTTATACCCTTGCACACTCTGAAGCACCATTGTGGAATTGAATCCAAAGTACTGCACAACCTTGGTTGGAGATGAACATTTACAGACTTGCTCTCTTAAGTATACCCTAGAAAGAAAATCAGGATTTTGGAAGTGGGTTCTAACAGGAGACTTAGATCTACTCTATAAATCATGGGACTACTATAAAGAGTTGTGTGCATGGGAACTGATTTGCTGAAATTAGCTATTAAAGAATATTTCTACAAACTAAACTGCACATTTCTGAGTCCCAAGGTGCACATATATACATGCAGGCATATGCATATATGTATATAGTGTTATATATACTATGAGTTTATTGTTCTACCAGCATCTCTTGAAATTAAACAAGAAAGAAACATCACTAACCTGTACAAGAACAAAGTAGCGTTTTTTCCATCTTTTCCAAACTTTTTGTCCAAGGGCATACAAATACCTGTTAAATGTAAAAAGAAATCATTCTCAGTTAAAAATGTTATGCTGAAATGGCCACAAATCAACATTCATGAAACTGAGTCTCTAAAGAATTGAGCATTTGTTTCTTATTATATTCCTCTTTATTTACTTATCCTTAAAATACATGGATACTGTTTTGATGCATTGTTAGCACTACTTACCATTTATATAAGGAGCATGCAACGTATATCATCTTATCTATTCATAATTTAAAACAGTCTTGAAAGGTAAATCAATATTATACTCTATACCCCACATGAAAAGTGAAACTTAGAAACTAAGGCAACCTTATTAGTTTATAGCTGAGGCAAGATCTAAACTGGAGGTTTTCTGGCTCATAGTTCATGTGCTGTTTCAGGAAGAAATCTGTGAGTTTAAAGAAGTTGTCTTTCAGAATGTTATTGAATTTTCACTCTGTCTTCTCTAATCTGTGACCCTGTAGAATTGTTGAGACTACAACTCAAAGGACTTCTAGGAGAGGCAATCTCAACACATCTGGAAGACCACAAGTTTAAAAAAACTGAGAACTAAAGATAGCTTACTAAGGTTTTCTGACTAATATACAATAAAATCTGAGAGCAAACACTGGAGTACATTTTTGCTTGCAACATACCCACATGATCTCAGGAAAATACGTATTTGAGTTAAGCAATTGTTATGAAGATGGCAAAAGGGTATGACCATGCGTCAACACTCTGTTGCCTCCTCCTAACTTGCTTCTACTGGGTGAGCCCAGAAAGTGCCAACAGGTAAGTGAAGATGCCTCCACTGGATCCAAATAATCTTTCTCTGCTTTGGAACTCAATACTATTTCTAAAGTGTGTTTTGCCCTCAAATGCACTGCATTTTCCAGCAAACACTGAATAATGAAATATATTCATCCTCTGTGCTTATATACTCATCCACTCTGCTTAGAGCTCTTTAGCCAAGAATTGGTTGATTAAATAGTGACTGAGTTCATATATTGTGCTAAATCATAATTCATAGATTACATGATTTGTTATCTGGGTCAGAGTGTCTCCTAATTACAGTAGTCCAGCTAGATACTTGTATGATGTTTACTTTCTAAAAAGAGGTTATGAAGTTTGTCCTGTCTATGGATATGCTACATTCTGACAAAAATAATACCTAAAAACAGGGGTGGGTGACTTGCAATCTCCATGTTCTTGGGGCCTTTAGATTAGATTTTAGTATTTATGATTACTTGAGGTAGGAAACATAAGAAAGCTGCGGTGCAACTTCTAAAATAGGCATATCAATTACAAAGAGAGGGAGAGAGAATATCTTTCTAAACTCTACTCTCCCAAACCCCAGCCTCTGTCCATATTCATTATGTGACCTTATCCTGTTTGTAGCTTTCAGCCTTGTCAAAGATGTTAATGCTTCCCTTGATCACCATAAGGTTGCCCATCACTGCTCCAAGGCAGTTATTATGTCCCTGATTGAAGAGTTATCCTTACAAAGGAAGAAAGAGCAAACTGACTTAATCATCAAATGATACTAGGAAAATTTTGGCTTCACCAACAGCAATGAGAGGGTAGCAGGAGCCACTGTGCTTGGCCCTTGTGATTAAATCTTGAACTGGAGACTCATCCAACCAGCCAATGGGAATGCTGCCAGTTTTCTGGCAAGAGTCAGAAACCAGGGAGTAGATGGATGTTGGAGTACATGGAGAAACATCCAGCATAGGCAGGACTACTCAGGAGAACCCTAAGGTAATAAGAATTGATCGGTGCAGCTGAGAGCTTCCTGTATTTAAGGTCCTACTTGAGTGCAACACATCTCTCCGTGGAAACCCAACCCTGTATTCTTTATACTCCATTTTAAATTGTGCCCTGCGTATCTCTTGCTATGTCTAGGTCTTGCTATGATGCTTGGTTCAGTGAACTTTGTCTACTGGAAGAGAATCTATTCCCTTGAACTTGAACTTTTATTTATAACTACATCTCTGCTGGATTTATGACCTTGTAACTGCTAAATTAACTGACTCAATCCCGAGGGGGCTAGGATAGTTAAGCACAGTGTACTGTTCTTTGACAGTGATGGCAGCGGTTTATGCTCTCAATGTCTCCGATCACTTGGTCAGTCAGGGACACATTTAAAAAATATTGCCTACTATGCAGGTAGTACAAAATTCCTGCTCAAGAAGAAAAAATAGGTTCTCAACTATTTCAGAGTAGAGCTGAGATACCTGTGAATCTCTAAATGAAACAATGTTCACAAACACAAAACATGCATATGAAAATGGTGGCCGTGGCCACCCTGGGGGTGAGGATTGGCCATCTTTCCTCTTGACATTGGATAGTGCAGTTGCCCATGGAATGGGGGGTGGGATTGGGGAAATCCTTGCAAACTTAGGTCAAAGATGCTACCAGGACCTGCTCCTATATTGTCTTACAGGGATCTAGCTCTTGTAATGTGCATACCAGGACTGGATTATTATCTGGGCAGGGAAGATGGAAGTAAATCCTGGCGTATAATTTTACAGAAATCGAACCCTCGCCTGGAAATTGAAATTTGATTATTGAGGATGATTAATTTCTTGCCTAGTCCCAGATGCAATTAAATTACAGGATTTGTTGCCGGGGGGGGGGGGGGGGACACAGGTATGCCATTTTCTGACTTGCAGCACCACATCGTTTGAGAATCCGAGCAATAGCCAATAAAATAGCAGGCGCAAATCCGTCCCTGCTGCCACAGACCTGAACTAACACTGCTGGCTAAGGGTAAGTCAGCTAAGCACATCTCGCTGCCTGCCTAGTAAGATGAATCGGCTTCTTCAAAAACAGTTTGCTGTAGGGAAGTTCATACTTGAATGTACGAACTTCCTTTCTGAAGCAGGGTGCTAAATGCAAATGTACATTACAGAAGGCATTGCAATGCCGTGGAACTTTCAAGTTGCCAAATGTAAATCTATGTTGCTTTGTCTGTTGAACTTTCCATATCCAAAAAGTATTCACTCTGCATGTGTATTCATAAGAAGTCTCACACTAAGAGCCAGTAAAGTGTATTTTTTCCTGTTGCTATACAGGTAGTCCCTGGGTTAAGAACTTCTGGGTTACAGACGACGCATCATTAAGAACGGAGCTTATTGTAGCAACATTCAAGTTAAAAACACAATGGTTTGAGTTAAATGCACGATGGTTCGAGTTCATTACACAATAGTACTTTATACAGTATTATACAAATTCGACCTAAGGACAGACCTTGGGAACAGAACTCGTTCTTAAACCGGGGACTACCTGTATTGCTCATGGGCTGTGCTGAAGTTAATTTATTGCTGCTACTACCTTACTGGCTCAGCTCTGTGGCTGAGCAATGAAAGTAGCAAAACATGTGCTCAGCTATTGCCTTTGCTGTTTGCTAGAGAATATTTATTATTACCGTTGTTGTTGTTTGCACAGTCAGCCAGATGTTTAGACTGGATTTGGCAGTCCAGTCAAGGACCTGGCATAGGTAGATGTTGTTGTTTGATGGTGTTAGAGGTATCATCGCAGGATGTAAGCTGTTCCAAGAAAAGCTCCCTTTTGCAATTGACTGATGCCAATGCCAATGGTCTTCAAGTGGTGCTCCAGATGTTTTGGGATTGCACCCAAGGCACCTATTACTCTTGGTACTATCTTTGCTTTCTTTTGCCATAGTCGTTATATTTCTATTTGCAGGTCTTTGCATTTTGTGATTTTCTCCAGTTCTTTCTCTTCCATTCTCCTGTCTCCAGATATTGCAATGTCCACTATCCATACTTGTTGGATTTTTTTTTATTAACAATTGTTAAGTCTGGGGCATTGTGTGGCTTGTCTATTTGAATTCTAAAGTCCCAGAGCACTTTAGCTTCTTCATTTTCTATTACTTTGTTTTGTTATTATTATTACCATTAGATTTTTATCCCTTTTTATTAGGTATGTTTGCTGCTGTGAATTTTTTTTTAATTTATTATATATATAAAAAAAATAAAATATATTAAAAAAAAAACTCACAGCAGCAAACATACATAATCCTCCTGCTTCCTATTTTCCCCAGAGCATCAACCCAGTGAGTCGGGTTGGGCTGAAAAAGAGGAACTGGCTCACAGTCACCCAGCCAGCTTTCATGTCTAAGGGAGGCCTAGAACTCACAGAACCTGTAGGCCAGCACCTTAACCACTACACCAATATGTTTGCATAAAAAAAAAAAAAAATCAGCCCCATGGCCAGTTTTTTTGAGGTTGATGAAAAATCAGGGAGAAAAAGGCTTCTTTTCAATTCTAAAGCTCTCTAAGATAGAATAAGATTCCAATTTTGTTCCATAAGAACACAGAATGTATGAAACGTTCTGACAGAACATTCTGAATTGGCTCCATGCTCCAAGCTCAGAGTAGAAGCTTTATTTCCTTCTGTGCCCCTCCCTTTTTAAAAAAAAGATCTGTTCCAATGCCTTATTTAAATGAATGATTTAAATACATATCATCTAATAAACAAGCAAGTATTATTTCAATAGAATTAAAAGAAATACTATCCTGGACTATATTTTACTCTAGAAATGTCAGTTTAAATAAAGTATTTCATATCAGCCTTCTTAGGAAAAAATATAAAAATTATGTTAAAAGTTAACATAATAGATATATTTTTAAAAATTATATACCATGTAGAGCATAACATCAGAATATACTGAATACACACACACACACACACAAATACATGAGACAAAGGTTTATAGCATTTAAGACTATGTTATGAGGTTTGCATCATTCTCCTTGACATTTGTGATAAAAAGGAGAGAGGCCTAATTAATATTAAATAAGTGACTATATGGCATCATTATTTATGGACTCTTAAAACAACAATTCACCAATGTTGTGGGGGGTGGGTGGGGAATAATGTTAATACTTTATGGGGGTGGTGGTGGTGGTAGTGTCGATCCTTTATTAAATTGTAAGGAAAAAATCCATCTGCATCTCAAAAATGAATCCTTTACTTTTTATAAGCTTTTATCACAGCTAAAGAAAAGGTAGAAAGGAAAAAAAAAATCAATACATATTACGGTTCAGTTCTACAAAAGGCTTTCTTAAAAAGAAGTCTCAGTCAAGGTTGAAAGAGCAATTAATGCAGTCTCAAAATCTGGGCCATTCTGATAGAGTTCGGTTAACATGTGGCAGAAGTAATCATCCACTTGTGAAAATGATTTTCAGTTCATTCTCAAACACCTTTCAGACACTCATGATCCCATTTAACTGATAACAATACAGTCTATCTGCGGGCATCATTGCATTCAGTGTGAGAACCAGTAGGGACCAAATGCCCACAGGCACTTTCAGCCATCACAGTGTATTCTGTGCTGCCTAGCATAAAGGGAATTCCTTCCTTGTTCTGCATTCCTTCTTTTATGTAACCCCACAAGATTAAGCTTTTTTCTTTTTTTCTTTTTTTTTTTTGTCCTCAGTTGAGGAGGAGAGACACAACAGATTCAAGACTACAATATGGCTGGGTCATCAGAAGCCTAGCTGAAAACATTTTCAGATTGATTTCAATACTTTTCTGTGCTCTTGAAAAAGAGGACCAAACACCTCTTCACAACACATGGGGTGGGATGAGGAGTAAAGAAAGAAAATAAAACCCATATAGCCCAAACAGCTGTTACAATGATGTCTGGGGAAGACAAATATTCTGAATGCAAAGAAAATAAATAATAATGGAAAACATATCTATTTACTTCAGTGAACTGGATGCTCAAGATATGAATAGGAAAACTGGCAGGAAACCCCTGAAGAATTTTACACTTTCCTTCCATCCCCCAATATATATGAATATATATGAATCAGTGGAGGATTCAGATATTCCTTCATGCTTTCATATGATGGAATCATAATACAGTATACGTTTAGGTCCAATACAAATAACTCAAGAACTTTCTATATATATATATTTGGTATTAGGACATTAACACTGATGCACAGGTATCTTTCATCACTTTAATAAAGACAATTTAAACAAATATAAAAAAGTCAATAGGTAGGTTGTCACTGTGCGGCTGGGCTATATATTCTGAGATAGACATATAACCTAGTCTAAGCAAAATTTTACAGTTAAAAGGGACTTTCACTTCTTTTTCACTCCTTGGGCCATGAAAAGCAATCCTTCAGGCTACAAATGGTTACCAGACCAAAAACAGAGTATTCTTTCAATCTAAGCAAAGTAGAAATAAATTGATGTCCATGCTGGTGTGGTCACTGACCCTGAGCCAGACATCCTAGAGAGTGAAGTCAAGTGGGCCTTAGGAAGCATTGCTAACAACAAAGCTAGTGGAGATGACAGTATTCCAGCTGAGTTATTTAAAATACTAAAAGACGATGCTGTTAAAGTGCTGCACTCAATATGCCAGCAAGTTTGGAAAATGCAACAGTGGCCACGGGATTGGAAAAGGTCAGTTTAGGTTCCAATTCCAAAGAAGGGCAATGCCAAAGAATGCTCAAACTATCGCACAATTGCACTCATTTCACATGCTAGCAAGGTTATGCTCAAAATCCTACAAGCTAGGCTTCAGCAGTACGTGAACCGAGAACTACCGGATGTACAAGCTGGGTTTCGAAGAGGCAGAGGAACTAGAGATCAAATTGCCAACATTCGCTGGATCATGGAGAAAGCACGAGAGTTCCAGAAAAGCATCTACTTCTGCTTCATTGACTATGCAAAAGCCTTTGATTGTGTGGATCACAACAAACTGTGGCAAATTCTTAAAGAGATGGGGATACCAGAACACCTTACCTGTCTCCTGAGAAATCCGTATGTGGGCCAAGAAGCAACAGTTAGAACCGGTCATGGAACAACCGATTGGTTCAAAATAGGGAAAGGAGTACGACAAGGCTGTATACTGTCACCCTGCTTATTTAACCTATATGCAGAGTACATCATGAGAAATGCCAGGCTGGAAGAATCACAAGCTGGAATTAAGATTGCAGGGAGAAACATCAATAACCTCAGATATGCAGACGATACCACCCTAATGGCAGAAAGTGAAGAAGAACTAAAGAGCCTCTTGATGAGCGTGAAAGAGGAGAGTGCGAAAGCTGGCTTGAAACTCAACATTAAAAAAACTAAGATCATGGCATCTGGACCCATCAATCCCTGGCAAATAGAAGGGGTAGAAATGGAAGCAGTAACAGACTTCATTTATTTGGGCTCCAAGATCACTGCAGACGGAGACTGCAGCCATGAAATTAAAAGACGCTTCCTCCTTGGGAGGAAAGCTATGGCAAACCTAGATAGCATATTAAAAAGCAGAGACGTCACCTTGCCGACAAAGATCCACATAGTCAAAGCTATGGTTTTTCCAGTAGTAATGTATGGCTGTGAGAGCTGGACCATAAAGAAGGCTGAACGCCGAAGAATTGATGCCTTTGAACTGTGGTGCTGGAGAAGACTCTTAAGAGTCCCCTGGACTGCTAGGAGGTCAAACCAGTCAATCTTAAAGGAAATCAACTCTGATTGCTCATTAGAAGGATTGATAATGAAGCTCAAGCTCAGATACTTTGGTCACCTAATGCGAAGAGAGGACTCTTTGGAAAAGACCCTGATGCTGGGAAAGATGGAAGGCAAAAGGAGAAGAGGACAGCAGAGGATGAGATGGCTAGATAGCATCACTGAAGCAATGAGCATGAAATTGAGCAAACTCAGGGAGGCAGTGAAAGATAGGAAGGCCTGGCGCAATATGGTTCATGGGGTCACGAAGAGTCGGACACGACTGAACGACTGAACAACAACAACAAGAAATAAATTAAGTACTGAAAAGTAAACCTCACTGACTTTAATAGGACATACTCCAATATAAAGATGCCTATGATTACAGTAGCCTAACAGCTGAATTTTTCTAAAGATATAGGAGTATAATTATCACTATTTACATTAAGTTCCAATTCTTAATTCTATTATAAATGTTGGCTGATTTTAAGTAAACAACCAAAATCAAACACTTCTCCACTTTTGAGGTATTTTGACATTTTAGAAGCTAGATTTAAATTACTTATAATATTGTATGGCCTCTTTGAATTTCAGACAATGCACAGTACAGGTGAAACTCGAAAAATGAGAAATATCGTGCAAATGTTCATTTATGTCAGTATGGCAACTCAAAAGGTGAAACCAATATATGAAATAGACGCATTACATGCAAAGCGAGATATGTCAAGCCTTACTTTGGTATAATTGTGATAATTATGGCGTACAGCTTATGAAAAGTTGCCATACTGACATAAATGAACATTTGCACGATATTCTCATTTTTCGAGTTTCACCTGTATATATGATGGAGGACAGACATTGGACTTACCCATCCTACTTGCATGGTATCTCTATGTCATCTTGAGTTTGCCAGCAGTTTACATGTGGTACTACATTCACATGTGGCAAGAGTATGCAACTGCTGTAAGTTCAAGGGATATATCAAATTATGAACTTAAGGTGTGTGCTCTTGTACACTCAACACTGTACATGGACACTGGATCCTTAATTTCGGAGTGGGCTAAGAGATTTTAAGGACTTTAATTGGTTCCTCGAGCTTTTTAAAGACTGAAAGCCCTTATTTTGTCTTATAGTTCCCTTTCTAAATTCACCAAAATGGGAGAAAAGTCCTCCCCAACTCTGATGGCTCTTTTTTTATCCCTGGCATAAGATACTTGAAAGCATAATCCAGCACACACTTTTCTACTATAAGAATGCCAACTAATGTATGTTAACTTAGACATACATCCCAGCGAGCTCCATGCCTTTTTTCCAATCAGTGATATAAGACTGCAAATAAATATTGTTTGTTTGAAGCCCACTGGAAACATTTTTTTAAAAAGGTGAAAGGAAATATAACACAACTGAGACTTTTAAAGGCAGGCAATGAGGGGGAAAAAAAAAAGGGAAATTTCACCAAATCTAGATTACTGTACACTAATACTGCATCTCTCCTTGTCTTTCCAACCTTGCAAATCATTCTTGCTTTCACCAGATCCATATACCAATTCAAACATTGCCTTTTGTTCTTATGATCTCATACCACAGGTTTCTCAGTCTTCTCCTTCTTCTTGATCCATTTTTCTTTCCCTCATCTATTTGGTTTATGAATTGATCCTCTTTATATGACCAAGCCATTCAATATACTTCTTTCATACTCTTCACCCAACACTTTTCATTTTTGACCCTGTATCTTATTGTTTTACCAAACAGACATTTTAATTAACTCATTCCTATTGCAGTTAACTTATTTTTAAGTTACTTCTGACATACTCAACTCTCACTTTCAAAAAAGAAAATCAGCAGAGGGCAATCATGTACACAGGCATTTTTCTTCTTTCAACAACATACTACTATTCCTTGCAGCAGACCACATACTAGTACTATTTTTTCACTAGTATTTGCATCTCTTAAATTTTCTCTAATTGTCCATCTTTAGCTAACATTCTACTATTGTGCACAAATTCATCTAAATGCTCTAAATTTTAACCATTTATGTATAACTCAAAATTGTTCACTCCATTTTTCCCTTTGCAACACAACCATCTTGGTCTGCTATACATTAATTTTCAGATCCATACTCCACACAGCATCAGATAATCTAACATTCCTTGCAGATCATTTGAGTTTGCAGCCAATATGGCATCATCTGCATACAAAAGAGCATGCACATTCACGTCCCTAACTAACACACCTTAACATTGGTCCAAGCATTCCACCCTCTGAGGGAGATGGGCGACATATACATTTAATAAACAAACAAACAAACAAAACTTCCTTACACATTTATCGATCAATACACTAAACAACCATGGTTTACACCCTGCTCGCATGCTGAATAAGTTGCAGAGCCACTCCATATGTAAACCATACCTATATCTTAATACTTCTGCAGTTACACCTTACTGTTGTTCAACATTTAAGAGTTTTCATCATTCTTCCCTGGATACCAACATTTACAGCATTCATTTCAATCCCATTCTTTGACATATTGCTTATTCCCACAAGAATTTCTAAAATGCTTCTTCCTGCATTCCTTCATTTCAGTATCACGCCAGATCACTTGATCACCTTTTACAGATCAGTTTTCTACTCTATATAATCAAACTAAAATCTACATAAAAATAAAAACAAGTACACACATACACACACAAACACACACATAAAGCAAAACAAAAAAGAATCAAATGTACCTAAGACAAAGGAATCTCAATTCATTTCAGAAAAAACCTTGGTTTAAACTAGGCATTCAGGTTTTCTCTTTAAGAATCTGCTGTGCCTTTTTCTGCTTTTAAACACTATATTTATGTATACATTTGTCAACCCTAAAAGGAAGAATCAGTGATTATATATGAGCGTGGGTGTTCTTTAAAAAATACAACAGCACACCCCCAATTCTATTTTTCAAATATTACGTTTTAATCCCTTCCCAAAGTTATGTATCGTAGAAACCAACAACTGTGTATCAATAAAAATAGTCCATAAATTCCCAAGTTAATTTTAAACAGTTTCATAAATGAGATAATAACAAGGTGGTTATATAGTAAAAGCCTTTCATTTAAAAAGTCAAGAAAAAGTAAAACAGATGGAAGCAGTGATTTATTACTGCACAGAGCAGGAGCCACTACTGAAAAGATCTTTAGTCTCTGCAAGTTTTGAGGATCTCAGTGTTGAGACTATGTGTAGAGACTCTACAATAGCTTCATATGAAGGCAGTATCTTAAATGTGCATTTCATCCCTTAAATAACTTGGATTCAAATTATATAAGATATTAAAGGGCTAAAACAGCATGCTGAAAACCCACTGGCAACCACATATTATTGGTGTAATGTGAGCATACTGATTTACCCCACAAAAATGTGAGTAGTTTCTGTATTATATCACCTTTAAGGTTTGAAAGACCAAAAGCAGCATGTTGAAATTGGCCCTGAAAACCCACTGGTAACCAGTTTAATTGGCATATTATTTGTGTAACACGAGCATACTGATTTGCTCCACAAGGGCATGTGTAGTTTCATTTTACATGAGCATTAAATTCAATGTCTCATAGCTGGCATTACAATAATCCATGCTGAATATTATTAGCACTTACCCAATAGATATTAGCTCCTTTTTCCTGAGATAACTTTGTAGGTGATGTACCACTTGAACTTAGTTAATTACTGATTACTTCCCCATATGTGCTTCCATAGGCAGCACTGAATCTAGAGGCATCCCCAGTTTATGAAGTTGCACCTTTAAATAATGTACAACTGTCTTTAACACCTAGATAACTTCTCAGTCTATGACTGCCACACTTAATGACGAAGTTTCCGGTCCCAATTAGCAACATTAAATGAGGACTCACAGTAGTTTCATTTAGATGTTAACAGAATAGGAAATAAAATGGAAATATGTGGTACCCCCAAACTTTGAACAGAAGTCCCAAAGCACCATATTCTGAATCTGAACTTCTAGGTAGAATCTGGACCCCTTTAATACTGCACATTTAAATTGAAACCCACAGAAGTAATCCAGAAATATATAATGTTGATCCCACTGAAAGCTGCTGAGAGACACAAGAATACTAATTGGGCCACACACTTCCTTTCCATTCCCTTGGTATAAAGTCATCCACTAATGTGAGCCAGGTTTTTTGAGTTCCAAAGTCAGGCTTAATCTTGAATTTCAATAAAGCTGGCTTTCCTGGGAGCATGTAGGTATTGGAAATTGGAAAAATAAATATCTGTATCAACAATATCTTCCAAGGTTTAGAGCTAAGAATCTTATTTTAAAGAATAAAGAGTAGATACTTAACAGCTTTAATAAGAGATAATATTGTTTCTAAGTTTGTCTCCTCGTGGAAACCCTTCCTAAATTACGTGCTTGGGCTGGGAAAAAATGAAGGTTTGATTGTGGGATTTAATGATTAGATGGCTTGTGTTGATAGAAATAATGTGAATTTGGATTAATTAGTGGTAAGAGATTAACTTTTTTCAAATTTGTACTTGTATCTGTATTGGAGATAGTCGGAAGTCACTTTCCGTTTCATCTTTCTACCTATTCTCACTATTTTAGTTTTTGTCTTTTTCTTTTAGTTCTATCTTCTTTCTTTTCTATACTTTTTGATTCGTATTTTAACTGTACTTTTTATATATCTTAATAAAAGTTTAATGAGTAGATACATGGCAATAAATACCACATACTGCAGAATATAGCATTAACTTGTCCAAGAGGGTCCTAACCATTCCCTTTTATATAAAGAAAGGCACTAACTCCCCTGTCAAAAAAGCATACTTTACTTTTGATGCCCAAGCTTCCAACCTTACCATGCTAGATTTCAAAACTTAGGATGGATTAGATTCTAGAATTCACTGTACTTCCAAGGCGTTTATCCACATCTCAAACTGTTTTGTGATTGTAGCTATGAGAAACAATCTATTACCTCTCCTTAATTTATGCACTGATATTTATTCAGACATATTAGAGTATCTTGTAATTATTTTTATAATAACTCATGATCAGATTTTTTACAAAGAAAATTAATTTTACAAAATATTTTAAAACATTGTCAGAGGTTTGAAACTAATCAATGAAACAATGAAGTTTCAAGTGAACACTTATTAGCTGCTTAATAGAGATGCTATTCTGGCAGGTTAATAAAGGGCTTCACAAATTCATTACCACACCCCAGTCAAGAAATGCCACCTCAGCTTCACAGACACAGAATCAAATATAAAGTAATAAAACTTAACTCAAGACTAGGTAATCCTAAGGGTTATTCATAATGAGATCTCTACCTAATCTCTCTCAATATTAATTTCTTGGGTAATATTTCCCACATATTTCTTAAAAGCAAGGTTCCCAATGACCAGTCTGACCACAATTGTTAAAAATCATGGCATAATTTTCTACCATTTGGTAGCAGCAAACAAACCAAAACAAGTATAAACCCTAAAAAATAAAAATAAATTATCCAAAATTATCTGTCCAACAAACAAACAAAAAAGAGAGAATCTTGGTGTTCCCATGTGCGTAACACAGTCTTCTTTATATTATTGCCCTGTATACCATAGCCCTCACCTTTACAAAAATGGTAAATGAAACTACTGTCATGAAAAGCACCAATAGAACAGAATATATGTAGCTTAGGGTTGAACTGTGGAGTCCTTGGTGCTCTTAAACAAACAACCAAGCTCAGAGAGCACCAAGGACTTCACATCAAAAGCATATCTACCTCAGTTTATGGGTGATTTTGTTAAATAAATCCAACTAATTATGGTTTATTCAGCAAACCACTGAATATCCCATCACTTGGCATGATGTCTAAACCCAGTCAATGTGTTGTCACACCATTTCTACATATTAAAATCTGAAAAGAATATTCCAAACTGATGGACCAACTAGTTTGATTCACAACTAGAATCTACTAAGCAATAAGACAGTTTGTTTCATTTTAGCTTACCATATTGAGTGAATACTTTGGAGCTCAGTGTGTTGTGATTATTTATAGCTTAGCATGTGTGAAACCAGCCAACTAAGATTCAGTAACAAACCCCTTGAGCTGGACTCAACTCTTGGTGACTATAAGGAAGTTTGCCATTACCTCTTCTGGGAAGTTTTTCAATTTCCCAGTCAAGCTTACAGCCCAGGTATTCCCTAATGGTCTCCCAACTGATGTTTTCCCTAACCTGCTTTGCTTCCAAGCCCAGACAAGATTGTCAGGTTCTGCCACCTGTTGGGAAGATGTATTTTCTTATGACATGTGAACCAGGAATAAAATTCTGGCAATTAAGCTAGGATCGTTTGAGGAAGTGAGAAAGGATTAGCATTGGCTATACTTCCAAATTAATTTTGTTGGTTAAAAAAACAACAACACCCTATTATTATGAGAAATGAGAGCAAATATATTTATTTTAGCCAACAATTCTTCTTTGGATTGGATTTTTTTCCTGTCCTGTCCCTTTTTTAAGCTCTTTCATATTAGGGTTTCTGACTCTGGAAAATTAACTATGAAGGCTCAGGGAAGTCAAAGGATGATAAAAAGTTGGATTTCCCTTTTCAAGTCTGAGGCCCTTTTCCTAGAACACACAAATTATTGTATGAACATACAAGAACTCTTGAACTCTTGAATTTGTTTTTAAGGTCATTTAAGATGGTGGATGGAACGGTAGAAAAAATCTGCATTCTAGATAAAACTATTTTACACCTGAGGAGCACAGGCAGATTTACCCTCAGGCAGAAAATCACAATTTCCTAAACTTTGAGGGAGAAACAAACGAACCAACAAACAAGTTTAGTGGAAAACATTCATGGTTTATGCAACATATTTCTATAAACTGCCTTCTAACCTTTGAAATTTCTTTTAATTCTTATGGAGCTATCTATTTAGGGTAGTAGTAATACATTTATTTGCAGCCATAGGTTTTATTAAAATTCATATAAAATTGCAGCAATCTGTATCAGTTCAATTCATCCCTTCAAATAGTAACAGCGCTGTCAGCATCCGCTTAAGTATCTTCCATGCAGCCACTGCAAACAATGCAACTTGTTAACAAACAAGTTAGACTTTATTTAAAAGTATGTCCTTTTCTCTAACTTTGAATTTCAATCCTTGATATAGCCCTAAATTTCATGTGGTTCCAACCACAAATAATCAGAATGCTGAATTATACATGCTAATAAACATCCTATTCCCTATCCAAAAAAGTAAGATTATGTTTAAATCTCTACAGAGGTAATCACAAAGAAGTCCTGTTATCCAATCAGTACTCTGAGCACTATCAGGAAATGTTTTTTATCAGTATAATCCTGTTCAATGCAATGAGCCTTCCCATAAACTATGAGGATTTTAACACATCTGCTACTACAATTGCTTCTACTGAATGCATATTGCCAACAGCAAACTCCTGCTAATCTGTTTTAACAACTAAACATTCTGATTGCTTGCTACCCTCTTAACAATGGCTTTCCTTTCCTTTCCTTTCCTTTCCTTTCCTTTCCTTTCCTTTCCTTTCCTTTCCTTTCCTTTCCTTTCCTTTCCTCTTTTCTATCCTGTGCTTTACTGGGTCCATCATGTATTTGAATTAGGTAGGCTGCCCATCACACCTTCTACTTCTCAGCTCTATAACACAGCTTTGCTACATTATTAATTGATAATAATGATTTAACGTGCAATGCTTTCACAAGTATGTACCTGATTGCTTGAAATTAAGATCATCATTCCATTTTTTTGGGGGGGGGTATGAAACTAATCTGAAAAATCCCTACTAAATAATTGCTTTATAAGGTATGTAACATCTAAAACATCTCTGAATACTAAAGAGTAAGTATTTAGCTGATATCAAACAAAACGTTACACTTCAACTAGACATGATTATAGAGTAGGGTCTCAAACTTAAATAGTCACAAATATTTTGTGAGGACTACTCCATTAGACCAAGGGCCATAATGCTGAAGTCTTTTCATAGACTAATATAAAAGTCTCTAGTGGGTCAAAACAAACAAAGAAACAATCAAAGAAGAAAAAGTCATGTGAAAGAGCTACTTTTTTTTTTTTTTTTTTTACTATTTCAGTTTGGACACCTAAACGCAATGATGGCTGCACAATGATGGTTGAAGCTGCTATAGACACTGGAGTTGAGCCACTGGCTCTGTGGAAGAGAACTCAGGAATGCCACTGTAATGTGAAAACAGTGGAACACCAGGAACTCCCACTCCTGCCAGACCAAGAACATGCTGTTGGCCTGCACTGGACTCACAGAATCCACCACTCTTCCCATCTGCAGGGAATCCACTCTGCCTAAAGCACTCTAAGGCAGTGTTCCTCAACCTCAGCAACTTTAAGATGGGTGAACTTCAACTCCCAGAATTCCCCAGCCAGCATGGAGAATTCTGGGAGTTGAAGACCACCCATCTTAAAGTTGCTGAGGTTGAGGAACACCGCTCTAGGGGAATGAAAGAGCAGAGCCATAACAACCAGGGCCAGGACCTGCTTTACCCTACTTGCCTGCTCTCACCACCACTCCTTCTTGCTACAGCTTTAAGGTCTAGCTAAAGCTGAGGGAGAATCCATAGCATGTGACCCAATTGATACAGGCACAGTTCTGAGCTGCAGCTGAGCCAGCATCCTCCCTGTTTCCTCTTCTATCTGTCTAGTTTGCTCTTATCTCACTTGTAACACTCATTGAAATGGGGAAGGAACAATGCTACCTTCCTTTGGGGAAGTCCACTCCAGTTAAAATTAACCCTTTCCTAAAACTGTTTTTAGAACATAAAATGTCTGAAGGGTTGCACGTGGCCCATAAGCCTCAGGTTAGAGATCCCTGCTATAGAATCTTCCTGCTACTGAATAAATAATGATTTAACTAATTAAATTGCATCATCCTGACTGATGATTCAGATCATGATTGAAAATTATTTAATTCAACTCCTTTCTATATGGAAGTGAAGAATCATAATCCTAATGGTAACATTAAAATCATTAAACACTTAGGAAGACTCCTTAACCTTTGTTAATAGAACATTACTGAAGGTCAATAGCTATTATGAGAATACGCTATAAATGTTCAGGAGAATATAAATATCACTTAAGTGGCTATCAATTGTTCAGTCTAGAGTATTACAGGGCGATCTTTCATGGTATATAAATATGAGTTAAAGTAATGCTTAAATAACGAGTTTACAATATATACTGTAGGCTTTCACAGCTGGGCAGTGTTGAGCTTCAGGTTTTCTTGACCATGGTCTTGACAACAGATTTCCTGAAGGTAACCTGGCTATAAAGACAGGAGCCCAGTCAGTCCCTGCTCAGTTGCCTCTGAAGATACCAGCCACAGTCAGGAAATCAGTTGTCTAAACCATGGTCATTAAATCCTGAAGCTCAACACTGCCCAATGAGTTGACAGTTAATTTATGGAGTGAATTTAGCCACACGTGCCCACATGAGCAATATGGATTATCTTGAGTTCTTAAATCGTAACATTCCTCGCAGAGCTTCTGTGTGAGTTGATTCATGTTTTTTTCTTGAATTTTAGTCCCAAAGTTGTGTCAATTAAATATTGTTTTAATTTTGGAATGCACGTTTTAAGGATGACATACAAACATATGGAGACAAAAGTGAATCCAGAGAACCAGGAGTTCAATGGTAGTACCTGGTAGTGCTGTTCTACAAACACTTATAAAAGTGTTAATGGTAGCCACCTAGAGCCTTTGGGAATGAGCATCATACAAATATTGTAAATAAATAAAGAAATAAAGAAATACGTTCAAGTAACACCTGAAAAGACATGTTCTATAGCAATTCTCATATTGTACAAGTGAAAAAAAATCTTCAGCTTTAGTTCAGTTTTGTTTGGTGCAAATGTTATATATGTTAAAATATATTTCCCCCCGCCTTTAACTGCAACTTGTGCTCTACTCTGGCCACAAATCTTATTCATATCCAATAAAAGATTTAGATTTCTGCATCATACATACAGCAAGCAAATGACAAGTCTTTTTAATATGATACAATAAATCTAGTTGTGGTTGTGAAACTGATCATTAAATGACTTACCCTTATCCTGATTAAAGTGTATTCAAATTGCTATAGGCAAATTACATTACACACTTGGATATGACTTAAAGGTCTATTCAGGATATAGATCTACAAATCCTAGGCATACCAACTTGAGGAAAAATAATTTGAAATCATTCAGTTTCAAGCTATGTATTTTAAACCTGTGCATCTATTTATTTAATGAAAAATCAGATTATACAGAAAAATCAAAAGAAGTAGCATAATTTAAACAAAATAGAAGTCAAAGCAAAGAACACCACTGTCATGCACAGATAAGCAATAACATAGACTAGGCTTGTCGTAATAGGATTTAGTGCAATATGATGGCAAGAGATAGGACTTTTACAATTCTCCTTGCGATCTCAAGATAGTGCTCCAAGAGCAAGAGAGGTCTATAACCTTCCTTTGTTCTGGCAGCTCTATTAGATACAGGTAGTTCTTGCTTAACGACCCTAATTGGGACCGGAATTTCTGTCGCTAAGTGATGTGGTCATTAAGTAAAACATCACGTGATGCACCATTTAGCGATGGCACTTTTGGTAGTCCCAGTTGTGGTCATTAGGTGAGGACCTCATGCTTCTCCTGCCCTGCCACTCTCACCTCTGCTTCAACTCCCCCCACCTACCTATCTCTAGTCCATCTCTGTCCTTTTGGCCGCCCTACACTCTGCCACCCTTGCCACCCTGGTGCCCCCACTGCCCTGTGCTCCACCCTGCACCCCTGATGCCCTGCCTTCCACTGCTCCTGCTGCCCCCAGCTGACCTTTGCCATCTTATTCCTCCCACTACTGATGAAGTGTGCCCAGCCTGGTCCTTTGTGAGGCAACTGCTGGCTGCACGAGGCCTTCCTGCAGGGCAACAAGGGTGGCAGAGTGCAGGGCAGCAGAATGCAGGGCAGCCAAAAGGGCAGAGATGGGGGGAGATAGGTGGGTGGGGGGAACTGAAGTGCATCCTGTGGGTTGAGTTGAAGTGCATTCTGCAGCCATAAATGTGGGGGGCTGCCAAGCACCTGAATTTTGATCACGTGACCACAGGGGTACTGCAACAGCCGTAACTTCAAGGAAAGGGCATAAGTACTATTCATTTAGTACCACTGTAACTTTGAACAGTCACTGTATGAATGGTTGTTAAGCAAGAACTACTGGTACAAGAGAAGTTACAAGATCACAGCAAGGAATCCTATAAAAAGGGCAACACAGAAGGCCATAAGCTAGAGGCTCAATTTCTTAAATTTCAAAAGGGAAGCTCTGAGATGGGAATGTTGCTATACTTGTTAATACACTATAGTATTAGTGAGATTAGAAGGCTGAAGTGAGCTAGGGAGAAAGCTCTGTGGTGGTTTAAGCATGTAAGGTCATAGAGGCACTTTCCAGGGTGAGTAGCTTTTTATTAATCTGACAGAGCTTCCTGATATTTTTTGGAAGTCTATATCTAGGATATTTTTAAAATTTGATTTCAATCTGATCCTACAAAATTGAATTCTAACAAAAAATGGCTCAAAAAGCCATATTGACAAAATATTACAATAGAGCTGATTCTTCTAGGTTAACTTGAAATTTTCAAAGACAATCAGTGCAGCTAAATAATGTCTAGTAATATGTGGTTTGGACTAATAACTGAGTTGACAAATACAGGTCTTTTTCATACAAACAAGATTCAAGTTGTGTGAGTTAGAAATGAAGCAAGGGGCTTGAAACAAGGCTCTTAGAATTGTTCAAACTCACCTGCAATAGATGTGGACTTAATCTGTGCAGAGCAACCACATAAGCGTCACACACTTGATACAGCTAAATACAGTAAGTTGCTTTACTGAAGACAAGAAAGAAGTCATATATATGCAGAAGATCTATCTGCTGCAGAACACAGGAATCAAATCCTACATATTCATTTATTAGTTTACTTATTTGTAATCTGCTAGGATTTCTAACAGTTAATAAACAAAAATTTAGAACATGATAAATAAATCTAAAAATAAGTAAAACCCAACAAAACCAAAGCAAAACAAGCACAGACAAAAACTTAAATGTCAGCCACTCAACCCAAAAAAGGCTTCAATTTTCAACCTAGTCCCAGGATTTAAATCCTAGGCCATTTCTTCCTCTTTTTTGGATCAACAGACTTTTGGCTGTTCTTTTCCCTGGTTTGAGTGTTGATGACACCTGTTCTATATTACATAATGATTTTGGCCTAAGAATCACTGTTTCCCATTATACCAGCTTCATCCCCTTAAAAAAAATTAGACTTAATTAAATTTAATTAGAACCCTATAGCATCTGACGACTTGTTTTGTTTTGAAGATATTATACAAGTAGTCCTCGTTTAGTGACTGCCTCATTTAGCAACTGTTTGCAGTTACAACAGTGATGAAAAAATAACTCTGCAAGTAGTCCTTGCATTTACAACCTTCCCAGGTCAGTAATGCAAAGGAAAGCTGAAGTAAGATTGTAAAATTGTGATGTTTCACTTAGCAACCACTTTGCTTAAAGACCAAGCTGCCAGTCCCAGTTATGGTTGCTAAATGAGGACTATCTGTACAGCCACTGGTACACACTAGAGGAAACCTAGTATAGTCCTTGTGCTGCTGTTAGCCTTTTCAGCTGCTGACCTAATTTGGTCCCTCCATGTAGTGGTATTTGGGAATGACCTTGAAGGACAAAGGGAAGAGGTGCTGCCTAGGAAAAGATCAGATAAAAGGGAGAGGAGCCTGCAGTTGAGTAACAGACAAAGAAAGAAACTTAAAAAGGATCTGCCCTAATGTATCAAGCTGTTAAAAGTGACAGTGGGAGATCTGTATTTTTAGGCTTGCAAGATTCTGTTAATGTACCCTTAGAATAAGTAGAATTAGCTCATCTGGTCATGTTTCCTATCTTTTTTACCTGGGAGGACTGACACTCCATGATCTGGTGAATAAACAGTCCAAGATTACAGGTAGTCCTCAGGTTATGATGACAACTGGGACTGGAACTTCTGTCACTGAGCGATGCAGTCATAAATTGTGATGTCACATGATTGTATCGTTTAGCGATGGCAATCCCACCAATCCCAGTTGCTGTCTTAACCCCAGGACCACATGGGTTAAGTGGGAAGAGGTGGGAATCCCAGACAAGGAGCACAGGGGGCGGGAGGGTGCCAAGGGCAAGTGCTACAGAATGCAGGGTATGTGAGAGTGCTGCAGAACAAGCATGGGCAGGATGGTGGGCGGGGGGTGCTGTGGGCAGGTGTGCACTATGGAGTACGGGCAGGCAGGGGGATTGCTGCAGGAGGGCATGTGCTATAGAGTGCAGGCAGGCAGGGGGTGCTATGGAGTATGAGATTCCTAGGAGAAAAAGCAGTGGGATCGACTTACAGGAGCATCTTGAGATCTTCCCTGCTGGCTTCCCCACTGACTTTGTTTGTGGGAAGGTGTCAGGGTAGGTCTCAAATGATGATCACATGACCACAGGATGCTGCAACCATCATAAGTACAAGTGGTTGCCAAGTGCCCAAATCGCAATCATGTAACTCTGGGAGTGCTGCGATGGCTAGAACTTCAAGGACTGGTCGTAAGTACCACTCATTCAGTGCTATCGTAACTTTGAACAGTTGCTGAACAAGTGGTCATAACTCAAGGACTACCTGTAAATATCTGAGTGGCTTGCTCCACAGAGTTTCCATTTATTTGCTTGTAATGTCTACAGCACTGGATTGCTTCTGAAAATATCACAACCTTGGTTTTGAGGTAACTAATAGTCAGCTTCTTCCATGACAATAAGGTGCTGAAGCTTGAAATCTGGCCCTGAGTGCAATCTGTGAAGTAGAAAAGCTAGTCACACTGACAGCATAAATAGGTGTGGCTAAAACCACACATTTTGGTTATGATGTGATCATAAATGCATAAACCAGATTTCCCAATCTGGCCTTGGATGGATGTAGTGCTCTGTGGGTGGGATTAAAAAGTCAATATGGTGGCTCCCATTGCTCAATTGAAGCCTTGCTCTTTTCACATGTCTTGCATGTGTGACACATGAAAAAGGGACAGGACTTCCATTCAGTGGGCACCATCTTGAATTTTTGATACCACCCTGACTCCCCTGGCTTGGATCAATGTTCATACTGGCTGGGGATTCTGGAAGGTCCAACAATTCTGAAGGAACATCTAGTATAAAACAAAGCAAGTTTTGAATGTGTAATACCAAATATTTCCATACTTGATTATGTTATTTCTTTTCAAAATGCAAGTCAAAATATATTTATAGATCAATGGTATGCTTTTTAGTTCAAAAATGTTTTGAACGAGACTGTATATGAATATGTTGCTGGAAATAAAAAGTAATCTCTAACTATAAAATAACATTTGGTAATATTGTACATTTTATACACTGAACTTTATACCAGTTCAACAGTGTTTTTTAGCATTCCTTTAAACCATGCTGCCCTCTTGTGATCAATTTATTTAATATTTCATAGTAATACACAAGACTATAAATACGGCAATTGCTTCTATTGGATAATAATTTTTGTTTAAAAGCCTAAATTCACATGGTGCCCTTTGCATAAAATTGGATTACTAATACTGATTATATCTGAACTGTATCTGGCACCATAAATATCAACAAAATCAAGTCTTCCTTCTGAAAGTAATTCATACGTTTATGTTTAGACTGAAGAAAACATATATATCACTTTAGTATACACTACTTAAGTGACAAATACAAATCATTTGAAAGGAGAAATTAATCTGTCAAGTTAAGAGGCGGTCTCATTCACTATAAGGCTAGCATAAACACATACAGGATGATTTTGAGTCCTCATGGATGAAATATTTTTCAATAGGTCATAATCTTGTATAAACAATCACATTCTGATAAAGTCAGATGCAATATTGCTCCACATAAGATACAAACAAAGAGAAACCCATCATGTCAGCGTAATTCTAGAATACATTCACTTCTTCCCAATAAGCTATATTACAAAAGGTACAATTTCAGATTCCAGGTCTGCAAGTATGTACAAGAGAAGATGACTGAGAAGTCCAGAGAGAATTTATATATCACTGAGTTATTTCCTCACAACCTGGACTCTGAAATTCCTTCTTAATAAAAAGATGCAGGAATCATGCAGCTTTATTTTTTTCTTTTCAGTATGAACATCATAAGAGTTTACTGAAAACTTGAATTTGGGGAATGCAATGTTTAGAGGCAGCAAAATTACTGCGCTGTTCAGTGGTGGTCATTACCCAAAACTATCCCCTGAAGGTGACTATATGCTATAGGAATTATATAATAGGTGGAATGTAGATGCACAGCATTCTCTCTTCTGCTATGAACTTCCTACAAATAAGGTGAAGGTCAGAAGGTGGAGCTGTTAGCCTACATTTTAATTCAGTTGAGGTGTTCTAATCAGAAGTTTAAGCAGATCCTCTATGATTAATCTACATATACATGACTGACAACCCTCATCCACAGGATTGCCCTACAGAGCTATCCACACTTAATATGTGTACATCTGAAGAATGAAGCATGGAGGAGTGGCACAACTTTGCTGCCTCTTTGACACACTGAGGCCCCTTAAAATAAATAACATGGAAAGAGAGAATATATTCCATGCTGTACTATACACCTTGGCAATAATATACCAGTCAAACTTCAAAGTTTTAGTAATGATGTTCAAAACCCTTAATTGCTTAGAACTCTGATACTTAAGGAACCTTCTTTCTTCATATCCACATTCCTGAACATTAAAATCTGTGTGTGGGTAGGTCTTTTCTTTGAATCCCATGGTTGAAAGAGGTGGAATGTACGAGTGGCTTTCTATGCTGTAGCACCGCGCTTCCAAATGCCCTTCCCCAGAGAGCCCAACAGGCCCTGCTGTAATCTGGTGTAATAGCATATGGGAATGACCTTGGGAGGTGGGGGAAGAGCCACAGCCAGGGCAACGGTTGGATAAGAGGCAGCTTAGCCTGCAGCAGGAATGTGAGCACGGCAAACATCTCAGAAGGGACCCTCCCTAGTTTCTTCGGTTGTAAAGGTAACAGGGGAGAAATGTACTTTCAGACTTGCTAGATTCTGCTAATGTAACCTTACAATAAACTAGAGCTGGTTCTTCTGGGTGTGCTACTTGTCTGGATCTACCTGACAAAGCTGACATCTATGTGAAGACACAGCCTTTTATCTCATGTTTGGGGCGTAGCAGCTACAGCCTGTCATGCCTTTTCTTCCTTTATGCTTCTCTGACAGTGTTATGACTATTACTGTGTCTTTTAAATGATTACTTATTTTTTATATTTTCTGTTATTTTCTCTTTTCTTTTTCAAGATTCTCTGGAAAGCTGGTAGGCTATGAGTGTGTGTGCGTGCGTGTGTGCGTGTACTCATTCTGTGCGCTACCGTATTTTCGGATGCATGTTTTTCACATGGTTGTTTCCAAAACGATCTAATTAGTAAGCTTTAAGGAAAAATATCACTGAACCCAAGATTGTTGTTCTTCAACAATATAAAAAGAGAAGTTTTCTCCTGGATGCTAGGATTAGGCTTTCGCTATTTCTATCTCTATATTCATATAGTAAGTTAAAGATATTCAGAGTCAATTCTGCAGACTCTGTCAGGATACAAAACGTTACAAAATAAAATTAAGAAAACCTTAGAAGCATGAAAAATGAAAAGGTTGGCTTTATGCTATTACACACAAATCATGAAACCTGCCATGCTAATAAAAAAGCAATTGACCCCAGTAGCTAGGCTAATTAGATGAGATAAGAGAATGAATGCTTCTCAGTATGTAATCACAATGGAAACGAATAAGTGTATCACAACTTTTCCTCCACTATAAGTACTCTGGGAAGTCAGAATCAGTTTAGCTAGAGACCTAAGAAGTGGACGTGGGCCAGCATCCAAGTAAACAAAATATGCTTTAATAAGAGGGAACTACAACTGCTGCAAGAGCTATGTGCATCTTTACAACACAAATTAACATACATAATTGCAGCACAGAGATATTTCAATGGATATGTAAAAGTGACAATAGCCAAGATGTACGGATATTTATCTTTGCTAAACAGAAATGCACACCAGCATTAGTTTCATATAGAGACTAATAGATATCACCAGAAAGCATATACCAGCTCAGTGAATCTACTATTCGTGTTTCTGCTTGCTTACTTCCATGCAGCAGTCTCAATTGCTGAACCATATAAGTAAAAAGGAAAGATCCTGATCTCACTTTTCACCAGTATGTTACAGGAATGTGTAGGAGCTCGTCACAGAAACGGTAGTTGGACATACTGTGAGGTTCAGACACCATACCGCACTCCCTGTACTGGTGAGAAGACATGGACAAAGAAACCTCCTTTCTATTCTCCAACCTTAGGTGTTCCCAGAGGAGAACAGTGGGCCTGGTTGGCTTTAAGATCTGGAGTGAATCATCAAGAAGAGGAGGAAAAAGCAGCAGCAGCAATGCTGTAGAAGGGCAGCAATTCCCCAAAGTTGATGCTAGGTCCCATCACAAGAACAGGCACTCTTCACTCCTGTTTCTTGTGACCAGCTGAGGAACAAAGAGAATGCTTCTCAGAGCTGCGAATGTCTGAGGGACATGAACACCACTCCTCTGACAAATGAAAGAAGCAGCACAGGCACAGGGGGGCCAGGAGGGAAACTAGAAAGGGGCAACCAGGCACTGTAAACAGCTATGGTCCTCCAGCAGCCATAACAAATGTTGTTAGCACAGTAGGGGCAATGGAGAAGTCCAAAAAGAAACTTTTGAGGGACACCAGCAGGGGCACTTCTCTGAGAGCCTTGGTGTGACAGCATGTCTTGGGGAGGCTACTACATTACCCTATTAGCAATAAAGATCTATCCAGAAATCCAAGTGGTTGTTTCCTGAGTTTGCTGGCCATGCAAGGCTTGACATTAATCTTGAAAGCTCCCCAAAGTAATTCTCCTGCACAATTTATAACTACTGTAATTAAGGCAGTTACTCTGAGTCCCTTTCTCATGCTTCCCCCCCTCACTCGACAGTCAAGAATCACTTCTGTAATTGTTCTCTTTCTTGCCTGAACCGTTCCCAAGGTCTGTTAGGCTTCCCATCACACTCAGAATGGCAAGAAAGCCCCAGAGACAGCAACTGGGTCACAGTAGCTAGCTTCTCATTTGCATTTCCCCCAGCAAAATTAAGGGCCTGTACATGCCACTATACACTTCATATGCAGGCACACATGTTCTGAAGCACCTCTTTTGAAAGATTTGCATATCTCTACTACACTGGTCAGGATAAGTTACCTGCCAAATTTTCTTTAGCAAAATACTGGAGTACTAAGAACTTTTCCTCTGGATCAGCGGTATCTTGGGTATGAGAAATGGCATTTGCTGAAAAATTAACACTGCCACAAAAACTCTTAAGGTGCCTTTTAATTAAATATTGTTTTATTCACACTATTTAGTTATACCACTGAAGTAATTCCTAATAGTTTGTCTTTTTTGGTGATAGAAACACATCACATTGTTTAATAATATATATTTGGGCAATTAAAAGTCTCTCAGCTCTTCCGTGCAATTAAAGTGGCTAGAACTTGTTATAAAAGGTTTGTAAGATCCTCTTACAGCAAATTATCAGAGATCATTAAAATCAAACTTGTCTGTATAATCTGTTCTCTAAAGATCTAAACACACACTTTTGGTCCCCCCCTTCCCCATTCTAACCATTTTACACTTAACTTCAACATAATTGTCCAATCAGTCTTTAATGCAATTTCTGTGCGTCATTTATTAGGCAGTTCAATTTTCAATCTTTCGTTCTTTCGTTCTTTCTCTCTCTCTCTCTCTCCCTCTCTTGATAAACTGATTTAAATCTATTCATTTTACTGAAAGGCAAAGTAAAGCCTGAAACTTCATAATTTACACTGCCAAATTAAACTTCGTTAGGACAGTTTCACCCATATTAGTATGCAGATTATTTCTATTCATACATATTTGCACACCAGAGAGTCAAATCCTATTTGACCGGATTCTTGCCCCCTCCTCTCTTCTTGCATGTCATCCCATTAAGCAACATACTTTTATTGGATCAGAGGGTCATCGATTGCCTTGTACTATAAAGCTTAACGTGCCCTTCCTGCAAACTATCCTGAAATACAATTGCTGGAAAAATACCAGCTGATCCATCTTTTATGTTTTCTTTCTTCAAATACAGTTTTCAATTTTCTTCCTCTTTTGATCTGTGCTCTTCAGTAGATTTAATTGAATCAAGCCTCTTGGAGCACAGAACTTCCACCATGTATTTGCTTAACTGCTGAACTATTTGACAATTCTAATCAGCAAGAAATGGGAATAACAAGTTGGGTTTGGATTAGTAAAACTAGCAGATTTGGCAACCATTATTTCCCTATTCTCTGGAAGCCCCATATTTGTGCAGTGGCCTTGGAAATCAGTTACAGGGAATCCCTATGACCAACAGCAGCTACTATGGTGTAAGTAACTGCAAGCAAACCCAACCCTGTGTGAGAGACAATAGTGATGCTTGCACACATTTTCCACCTATGTCAAAAGTTGTACTTGGCTAAATGAAGAGCCTGGGAATGAAACAAGAATAACAGCTTTTCTATTGGTGGTGTTTTAGGAAGCAAACGTGAAGATGAATGCACATGAATCTGAACTTGTGACCTGTAATGCTTGTTTCAATTTTTTTCCTCCAAGGGCTGTTACAAGCTTGTATTTGCTGCAAATATATGCCAGGTTGTTTTCAGGCAGAAAGACAAGGACAGGAACAACAAAAGCTCACACTTCAACAATAAGAAGAAGATAATAAGAAAGGACAAGGATAAGGAGGAGAAAGGACAAGGATTTATCACTTCTGTAAAGGGAGTCTCTGTAGCACAAATTGACAGAGGAGGCAACTTTCCACAAGGAAGGCAATCAAAGAGAGAAACAAATTCAGTAGGTGAGACTAACAATGAGACGCAAGAGACATAGATTAGATTTTGCACTGCTAGAACTCAGAAACAGTTTTCAGGTCTTTGAAGATGAAACAGGCTTTGAGGATTCAGGGGAAGAAGAAGAGTAAAGAATGGGGATAAAAAAGGTGCATCCCTAAAGGGCAGAGAGGATAATGCTATGTTTTATAAGAAGACCAAGTGCTTAGTATTACAAGAAACATATTTTTCTTTATTCTGTTTTGGTGAGTTGCCGTCTCAACTTTTGTTCCAGTTTTGGGAACCACACTTTAAAAAGGACTCAGAAAAATTGGAAGACATTCAGAGAAGGACAGTGAGGATGATAAGGGACCCAGGAACTATGAAAAGAGATTAAAGGAGCTAGGTGTGTTTAGGTTTAAGAAAAAAAAAATTGCACGAAAATAGAACACTCCTCTTCAAATATCTGAAAGGATGTCACATAGAAAGCAATGACCTATTCTCTCTTGTCCCAGAATGCAGGACAAATAAATAATCTTGAAAGAGCTGAGGAAGACCTCCATTTAGACCTCAAGAGGAGTTGTCACAAGAACAAAAGAGAATGGGCTATACAAAACATTAACGAAATAACGTATAGAGAGTAGAGAGTTTCATCTAATTCAGTCAGTGGTAAACTCAGGCAATTTTAAAGATTAGACCTGGTTAGATAGAGAAGTAGAAGCCCACAAGTACAAAAGGTACTGAGACCTTTAGAGGTGATTTCTTCTGTTTCCTCCCTCCCCTCCAACTTAACAATTCATTTTCTAAATGTTATTTAATGGCTTTAAAATGTTTACAGTGTTTTTACTAGATGAAGCAACACATGTTTTCGGCCACTAGGCTGTGCTAAAACATAACTCATCTGAAAAAACATTTTATTTTTCACACTGAAGCAACCTGCAAATTCAAACATTTGCTTGCATTAAAATGTTAGTTAAAACTTATGAGACAGAATAGCTGGAAGTCATTCTTTAAATTCTTCAATGGAAAAAAATGTCTAAAGGAAAATTAGAATCGACCTTGTAGACTACAAGTGGAATGGTTAGTTCCTAATAATTTAAAACCTCTCTCTTTGTTTGCAGCTCAAAGAAAGTATTTTTCATCAATTTTTAAAAATTATGTCATAAATTATGTATACAGTGACCTTTTCATTTTGCTACATGTAGAACTGTTTGTTCCTTCTGAGGCAAAGATTCCCATTAACGAATTATACTTAACTGGCAAATTGTAGTGTAAGACCTTCTTATATATTTATATCCTTGACAATATTCTGATTGCATAGTTTCTTTAGGTATGTCCAATATGATTTAATTTTCTCACTTTCGTTTTAGAGAATCTGAAGCTGCTTCTCAAAGTCTCTTGAATTTCAAAAGTGGTCTGTCAATGCATTATAGGAAGCAACATATTCAGAGACCTGAATTCATTTTATGGTATTTTAGGTATTAGCTAAGGACATTGTCTCTTCTTTTGGGATCATCTGTACCACGCAAAGAAAAACAACTGCAATTTGTTCTCTTACATATACTTGGAAAATGACAACATGAGACAGGAAAGAGTTATATATGGTAAATCTGATCCGTACACAAAGACAATTGGAAATATGGAATATATATCAGTGGAAATCATCATTTAAAAAAGCAATACGTGTTTACACATTACTTTCCCATCCTGCTTTTGTAGCCTTATTTTGAGGCTACAAATGCTGCCTGGTTTAAATAAACCTTACGATTTATCTTGCCACACGTAGACTGCTTCTTTACTTTTTTTCTTTTCAGGCTGTAAACTATATAATACAAAATTATGTGGGCAGCTGAAATGGAATTAGTATTTACTCTTTTGCAGAATAGGCACTCACCCACAATGCTTCATGTGTGGTGGCTTATCCATTCTCACTGCTAGTTTTATCCTCAAATCAGAATCTTGGCTGTTTTTAGGGACTATCATTTTATGCAGCTCTGTTGACTTTGAGCTGTTGGAAGTTGGGTACAATACAACCTGGAAAGGATACAAAGAAATCTGTTTATCAGTCTGATAGATTACAATAAACCCTTACTTGGAAGCTCTGGTCAACCCAGAAGGTGTTCATGCTACTTTTTTCTATTTCCAAAAAATTACATGGGATCCAAAGAAGGTCATAAACTTCCATTTCATTGCAACACATAGCTTCAAAGCAGACAGGTTCATTTTCTCAAAAATAGGTCACATAAGAGTTCTGATTCTCCATTGACCTACTTCAAAAACACAATGAGCATTGGTAGCTGAAAAATAATCCTGAAAAAGTACTTATAATAGCATGCTATGCAATATTCCCAAGATTTTACCTGCTTTTGCCAACAATGAAAGCATCAACATTTTTTATGTTATTTTTGCTGTCTTGGAAATTATGCTTCAGTATTAAATGTCCTAAATAAATCACAACTACCTTCATTATTCTAATCAATGCAGGTAATGGAGTCACGTTAAAGATAATATTTTAGACTCAATTTAAGGTAGTTGAACTTCAGTCTCACTGATTAACTTAATCAATCAATCAATCAACATGCTGTTATAAGTGAAAATAACTCAACTGAAATTCATATCATTACAAAAGATAAAGATGAGCTATATTTACACAATTATATTATAACACTGTTGACTGCATTGTGCTGTCCATGTTTTCTGGGCTGTTTCACATATGCATCTCATAATCTGAAAGCTGTAGGAACTGCTAACTCAAACCATGTTTATTATCACTTGATTCCACTGCAAATACACACTATTTTCCAGTGAATAATATTAAACTGCATAGTTTGGAACAAAATCAGAAAAACCAAAGCAGATAGTAAATATGATTGCAGTATTTTTTCTTCATATTAAACATTCCTTTTTTTGTGATTAGTTCCTTTTATTATCTTAACACAAACAGTTCCATTCACCTGAAAAACAAATTAGGTATCAACATAATAGCAAAACATCCTATAATTAAATGTACTCTTAGAACGATTTAAATGCTAAAAAGAACTTCACTTTTTTCAGTGTCAAGAAACAGTACAAATTACAATATTATAAATACTCTCTATATGTTTTACTAAATATTTTACTAAACTGATGTATTTTAACAATATTAAATATCAAAGCTGAATAAAAAAGACATACATTTTTATGCTTCCTTATTTCACTTGTTATAAACAGAATCTCTGTTTCAGATCTGAAGATTTATCAAAGCACTTTGGTCCTTCTAATAGCCCAGCACTTTGAATTATCCCAATCACTTGGGGTTCAAATGACTCAATTCTAAGTTTTCAGTGGCCAAACTAAGTAGCTGTGACAAATGTGTAATGATATGTGAAGTCATTTCTCTCTCTTTTTCTCTCGTTAGTTCTCTGTCAAGTAGATTGGAACAATGATAATTGCTCTTATGATATTTTCCCAATTTGAATAGTTATTTCCAAACAATATTTTGAAAGTAAGAATCTCCGAAGTAGTCATTAATTAGTCAGGGTAAGCAAAATCCCTTCTTCCCCTCATTGCCCCTGAACTCTGCTGATTACATGCCATCCCGCACTCCTAATACATCTAACTTACAACCCTTGAGCCTTCCAATTCCTGGTATCAACTCCAGTGCACTCCTTTTTGCTATTTTGTATAGGCATAGTAGTCCCAGCTAGCTTCTGCATGCACTCGGTGGTTTCGGCGGCTCCCATATGCAAATTTCCTTACTGCAAGGATGAATGGTTTGTTGCTATACAGGCATGGATGCTCCTATTTTTTCTCAAAATAATGCTAGGAATGAGCCTCTAAGATAACTCTCCCTCCAACCTGAATACGGAAATATTTGATAGCCCAGTAGCAGCAAGAGCCACTTTTTTTGCTTAGTTATTGTGAACAGGATCTCCACAGAGGATTTCAAACATTTAAATTAGTTATCTGGGAAACACTGACTGTACAAGAACACCACATTGAATCATCTAGACCAGAAAGACTACTTCTGGTTCTTAATTCTCATTATTCATTTGTGCCTTACCATGAAAGGGTCTGGCTAGAGCCAACCTTGGATGATCTCAAAAGGCCAAACAGGTTTGGATACGGTTAATGCTTGTATGGGAGAACATTATGGAAGAATGCACTGATAAACCACTTCTGTATTGTTATTATATATATACATTCACAAACACACATACACAAAGCCTCTTGCTAATTTTGTTTAAAAAAGTGGTGCTTACATTATTACTAAAAATTGTTACAAACCAATTTTCACCTCTGTGCAGTGGGTTGCAATCCCATCACTTTCTTGTTGGCTATAATACAGGTGAAACTCGAAAAATTAGAATATCGTGCAAATGTTCATTTATGTCAGTATGGCAACACAAAAGGTGAAACCGATATATGAGATAGACGCATTACATGCAAAGCGAGATATGTCAAGCCTTACTTTGGTATAATTGTGATGATTATGGCGTACAGCTTATGAAAACCCCAAATTCACAATCTCAGAAAATTAGAATATTACATGACATCAATAACACAAGGATTGGAAATAGAACAATATCGGACCTCTGCAAAGTATAAGCATGCATATGTACTCAGTACTTGGTTTGGGCCCCTTTTGCAGCAATGACTGCTGCAATGCGGCGTGGCATGGATGCTATCAGCCTGTGGAACTGCTGAGGTGTTATGGAAGACCAGGATGCTTCAATAGCGGCCTTCAGCTCCGCTGCATTGTTCGGTCTCATGTCCCTCATCTTTCTCTTGGCAATGCCCCATAGATTCTCTATGGGGTTCAGGTCAGGCGAGTTTGCTGGCCAATCAAGCACAGTAATCCCATGGTCATTGAACCAGGTTTTGGTACTTCTGGCAGTGTGGGCAGGTGCCAAGTCCTGCTGGAAAATGAAGTCAGCATCCCCATAAAGCTCGTCTGCGGAAGGAAGCATGAAGTGCTCCAAAATCTCCTGGTAGACGGCTGCGTTGACCCTGGACTTAATGAAGCACAGTGGACCAACACCAGCAGATGACACGGCTCCCCAAATCAACACAGACTGTGGAAACTTCACACTGGACTTCAAGCATCGTGCATTGTGTGCCTCTCCATTCTTCCTCCAGACTCTGGGTCCTTGGTTCCCAAATGAGATGCAAAAGTTGCTCTCATCAGAAAAGAGGACTTTGGACCACTGGGCAACAGACCAGTTCTTTTTTTTTTTTTCTGTAGCCCAGGTAAGACGCTTCTGACGTTGTTTGTTGTTCAGGAGCGGCTTGACAAGAGGAATAGGACATTTGAAGCCCATGTGCAGGATCCGTCTGTGTGTGGTGGCTCTTGATGCACTAACTCCAGCCTCAGTCCACTCCTTGTGAAAGTCCCCAACACTTTTGAATGGCCTTTTCCTGACAATCCTCTCCAGGCTGCGGTCATCCCTGCTGCTTGTGCACCTTTTTCTCCCACACTTTCCCCTTCCACATAACCTTCTATTGATGTGCTTTGATACAGCACTTTGGGAACATCCAACTTCTTTTGCAATTCCCTTTTGGGGCTTTCCCTCCTTATGGAGGGTGTCAGTGATGGTTTTCTGCACAACTGTCAGGTCAGCAGTCTTTCCCATGCTTGGGATTCCTACTGAACCAGCCTGAGAGACCATTGAAAGGCTCAGGAACCCTTTGCAGGTGTTATGGATTCATTAGCTGATTAGAGTGGGACACTTTGAGCCTAGAATATTGAACCTTTTCACACTATTCTAATTTTCTGAGATTGTGAATTTGGGGTTTTCATAAGCTGTACGTCATAATCATCACAATTATACCAAAGTAAGGCTTGACATATCTCGCTTTGCATGTAATGCGTCTATCTCATATATTGGTTTCACCTTTTGAGTTGCCATACTGACATAAATGAACATTTGCACGATATTCTAATTTTTCGAGTTTCACCTGTAATACCTTTAAAGTATTCTATTGATACATACAACTGTTTACCAACCATACATTCTCCTTGTTCCTTGTTTTTTCTTGCCACTTCCAAGTTATTTCAGTTGCCTCTACTAACTGATTGTGGGGAATTTCTTTCCCCTGACCTTTGCCTCCACTGGTTCCCCAACCAAACTTGTACCACAGACCCTCAGCTGGAAACCATCCATCTCTTATCGATATTCCTCATTACAAACTAATCACCCCTATACGACAATAGGACACATTACGAACCAAGGGTTCTTTTTCTGACATTCAGCAATGCTTTTAACAACCCAGTGTAATTGCATTACTATCACATTTCCCCACAAGTTGTTAGGTTTTCAAAAACACAAAGAACAATTCCATCTTAACTCCCCTTCAGTTCAATCACATGGTGAAATGCTGTTCTTGTCGATTCTCCAAATAGTACATAGAAATAATTCTTTATCTGATATATCAGTTGAGAAACTGACATTTGAAAAAGTGATTATTAAAAAGTTTCTTTCTCGGCATCCAAGGGGTCACACAACAATTTGGAACAGGTAAAAATGGGGTTCCTTCTTTTTATCAGTCATGTCTTTGTTTTAAATTGCCCATCCTCCCCTCTCCACTCTGGATGGCATAAATGATACAGTTTTGTGCCATTCCTATGGCAGAACACAATATACTATTTGCTTTCTCATAATGCATTTAATTTTTTAACAACATGGTGAAAGAAATATGTGTAAGAAGCTAAGTACTCAATTCTATAAATAAGTTTTACCAAAATAAAGCTTTTTACCTTTAAGGATTTGGAGGGAGGGAGGGAGGGAGGGAAGGAGTGCTAATGAGGAATATAGGAGGTAAGAGTCTGGGTAATTAAAAACAAGTAAAGGCAGGAAAACTCAAATTAAGTGAAGTTTCTTTCAATAGTACAAAACCCAACATTAACTGCAGCAGAATCACCACAAAAGAGTTGATAGATTTTGATTATATGCAAATAACCACTGAACCTTTCTTCATAGGATTTAATTAAAAATAGAGTATTAGTACTGTATGCAACACATTCCATTTATTCTTTTTATTGTGCTTATGATAATTGAGGATTCTAAATGGATATTAAAATAATGCTATCATCCCATCATTCAGAATTTATTTTTAACACATTTAAAGAATTCCTCATGATTAAGCAAGGACATGAACTTCATTTTCTTTTAATTTCTGCAAGAATGCCTTTTCTCTAGTCAATTTCATGAACTACTCTTACTGGAGAACCTGACACAGTCAGTTTCATAATCCCTTATGGTCAGGTTCTTAAAATAGAGACATTAACTTGATTTTTTCCTTTGTAGTGCCCACTTTTAGTTCTACGGAAGTTTGCAAAGTCATGATCTGAATTAATATTAATATGAACAGGTTAAGAAAACAAAACAGAAAAAATCTCCCCATCTGAATGAATTTGTTTCAGGAGCTGCTTTTCCTTTTCCAATCAGAAATGGATTCTAGCCAATATGAGGTTAGAAATACTAGGCAGCATCTTCTTGACCCCTTTCCCAATAATTCCGTTAATGAGGCTTCTACACAATAAAGGAGTCATTACAACACACGACTATACTGATACAATTCACTCGCAAGATTCTTTTAATATAACCTTACAACAAAGATAGAGCTGGTATTCATTGTTGTACTTCTCGTCTGGACTATCCCTGAAGGGCTAACATCAATCTTACAAGTCTGAAAAGTATTTCTCCCCTCCTCTCCTTTTGTTCTTTGGAAAACTAGGAAGGATCCCTTCTGAAATGCTTCCCATGTTCCCCCACCTCCTTCTGGGGACTGAGATATCATTTACACAATGGTTGTCCAGTCTGTGGCTCTTCCTCCTGTCTCCCAAGGTCATTCCCACATACAAAAAGTAGAAAGGAAGATAAATTAAAGGCAGGAGATAACAAAAAACCAAAATTTAACTATATCTAGTTTATATTAACACCACTTATACTTTCCATGCATGCATTTTTTCCTCATCCACAGCCTCTTTCACTTCATCATTCCACCAAGCATCCACTTTCTTATTTCTTCTAAGTGTAACACTTGTGTGGTACTCTGTAACATAATACTTTTCTCAGTTCCTCCTTCCTTTTATCCTTTTTCCATACATACTAATCTATCTACTAATACCTACCCATTCAGGACTCATACTTTCTCTTCCTGTAGTTGTTCAGCAAGCAGAAACTTACCAAATAGTCACTATTCTTGTTCATTTTGGGTCTCAAATTTTCTTGTACTTCTCATCTCGTACTACTCATACATTCACCTCATACAACAGATATTTGTAATCCCTTGGATCACATTCATTCAGATCATACCAAATGTGATATCTTTTACCACCTGGATACTGGACCCCCTGGATACAATAGTAATAAAGCAGTATATATTTTTATACAAACATTTCACACTATAATCTATAGTGAATAAAGAGGATGGCCTTGAAGGACAGAAGGAAGACCTGCTTCCAAGATAAACAAAACTTGAGCCCAGGCCAAGAAAGTAATTTGTGAAAATGTCTCAGACAGCACCTCCCCGCCAATTCTCATGAAGATAAAAGAAGGGAAAGGTAGCACATTCAGACTTGCAAGATTCTGTTACTATAGCTGTCATAATAAAAGTAGCTTTAGATCTGTATGGTGACTATTCCTTAGCCTGGTTTACCTGAAAGGGTTGACAAAGAACCAATTCTGCTCTCTTGGCCATCTCGCTTGGCACTGTTACTCTAACCCTGTCAATCTATGTTATACAGCTTTTATCATTTTCTTACTATTGCTTCCATTCAATCAATCCTTATTACTTATGGAGCCTAGGGAAAGTTCATAATAGTACCAGCAGCAGTTTCACCTGTACTGAATACATCAGCTTTCTCTTGACCTATAACTGTTGTAGAAGTCTCAGAAGACTGAATCTGAGAGAAAATTATATATGTCTACCATGCTTCATGTTTGCTTACTTCAACATACAGGTAGTCCTCAACTTACAACCATAATTTGGACTGGAACTTCTGTTGCCAAGCAATGTGGTCATTAAGTGACTCACACCCGATTTTACAACCTTTTTTGCCGCAGTCATTAAGCAAATCATGTGGTTTTTAAGTGAATCTGGCTTCCGCCATTGGCTTTGCTTGTTGTAAGCCCCCTGAAAAGATCCCAAATGGCAATCATGTGACCCTGGGATGTTGCAACCATAATAAATACATGCCAGTTGCCAAGCACCCGAATTTTGATTGCATGACCATGGGGATGCTGTGGCAGTCCTAAGTGCAAGGACTGGTCATAAGTCATGTTTTTTCAGTGCTGTTGTAACTTTGGATGGTCATTAAACAAATGGTCAAAAGTCAAGGACTACTTGTAACCTCATATTCTTTAAGATGAATGCCATCGACTTTTGTTTTCCAAGTCAGACATCAAATAAGGGAACTAAAATTAGTCTGTGGTTCACAGACTAGCTAGAAAGTTTCCTACAGAGATTGCTGTAATGAAAGATGAAAAATACACTTCTTGCAGCAATTTAGTGATTTTCCATACATTCATCTTGTACTTTACTGGCAGAGTCAAAGCTGGATGGAGCTGATGAACACTATATGAATATATGTTATCACCAGTATCATATCCAATATGCCAGTGAACAGAAAAACATAATCAGATATTTCAATTAAACACATGAGGCTTCCCAAAAGCTTGTGGTTGGCCACCAAGGAAACACAAGGATGGACAAACTTGAAAAATATTTAAAGTAGAAAAAATGCCAAGGAAATAAGTACCTTGCTTAAAGAATCCCAAGTTCTATGATGCAAGAGGCAGAGAAAGGATGATCAGTCATTTTCTAAAAGTTAGCTTAAGCTGCTATTTGAACAACCTACATGAATCAGACTCAACCACTGCAACAGACGGGCATCAGAACACATTATTTCTTAGACGTGATGGGATAAAATAAACCTCTCCCAGGTTAAGGGGAAGAGGAATGGTGAAACTTCACTGTCAGCTGGGAAAGGAATAGAACAAAACCCTAATGAGCTGAAGACAAAGCAGCAATTTTACCCCAACAAAGAAAAACAATAATGATCACAGAAGAATGGGAAATTATTTTAACTATGTTCACAAGGCATGCCAGCAAGCTATTTTAAGATTTTCATCAGCAATTACAGAAAAGAACATCAGCAATATAAAGCATGCATATGCATTCCTCCCTCCCCCCCCCACCAATGCTAAATTATTTACTGGCTACTTAAGGATTTGAAAAGCAGCTTAAAGAAATTGGGGTTTGTTTTTTTAACTGAATAATCAAGACTAATAAGACTAAGTTATCTTTATATTGAAATAGGGTCTGTGTTCAAACAACCCCAGCTGTTCCCACACTGCATTCACTTGTGTGTTAAGCAAGTACAATGAACGTCACTTTCAATTAATTTTAAATATCTGGATCTCCAAAGGCCAGAACATGACAGGAGGAAGAGGAGGAAGAAGCTCTTTGATGGTTCTGAAATTAGTATTCCTAATCCTGTCTCAAGAACATATCTACAGAATGTACTTTTCAAAATTGCTGAAAACATTTTATCCAGACTTCATTATGTTTAGAGAAAACTGATGAAGCAATGCTTAATCGTGCTTAATTGATGTTCCATTAAATTTAATTAGTCTATTCTAGACATGATTAAGTCTGGATCCAATATATAGATCTGCTTTACAATCAGCCTGTGATAAGTGATCATTTTTATGTGTACAAAATTTAACTATATCTGCATCAGCAATGCATGCTCTTGTATTATATGCAGTCTTCGCCAAATTTAATATAAAATTTCTTACCTCTCCCTCTACCATTCCCATACAACATTTCCATACAACTCAATATTGCACTGTTGCATTAATCTGTGAATAAACCGGAGATTACTTATGGCTGGAAACAAAATTCTCGTTCACTCACAAAGGCAAAAGTAGCACTATTTTTAAAAAGTAAACACAAATATATCTGTTTTCCTTTTGAACTCACTCTTACTCTATACCATGAAAGTTCCTTTCAGAACAGCCTTCCTTTCACGCTGGCATTAATTTCCTTTTTAAAAGCATATGCCTACTAAAGAGTGGGTGTATGGGTAAGTATATATCTTAGAACATACCTTAGAACATATGCCAAATACTGAGAACTCAAACCAATCCACAGATCACAATACGATAGAAGTAGTGTCTTGCTACTGTCTTCCCTCATGTAATAATATACAGCTTTATATTAAGATTATATTATATCCTTATATTAAATAAGGATTTAAATAGAATGGGAGGGAGGGAGGGAGAAGAAAGAAGAAAGCACAGTTATGATAGGATCATAATGTAGCTGAGCAAAGCTTGAGGAGCTAGCCATAGCTTCTCCTGTTGCTCCAGAAGGAGCTGCAAATCCAGGAAGACCCCCAAATCATGGACCAGCTCCTTCAGGGGAGTATGATCCATTAAGAGCAACCATTGGGGGCAACGTTCCTGCATAGCTGAACGTAGTTTAGACATGGTGAACATGGCCTGTCAGAAAGCAGTGATTTACCAGAAGATAAATGTACACATTTATCCACCACCTTCTCCTTCTTCCAAGAAACTTCACTTTACTTTATCTCTGTCTTTTTGTTCTGGACATAGGTACACTTCCCTATAAAGCACTAGGCTCTCATTTTATTTTCTAAAAGTGCCTTTGGTGAAAACTATGAGGCACAAAAACGTTCTTGAAAATAAATATTATGCTTGCAGCTATTTTACTTTGCAATATGTTGAGCTTCAAAACAACTAAAAGAATCCCATAAGTAAGTAAACCAATAAATTGGGGAGTGGGGAGGCATGGAGGCTGCTGGGTACCACCAACCAACCCATGTTGCAGACCCAGGATATACAAGATGGCTTCAATGATTTATTTTGCACAGAAATTTCTCCTTCTCCCCCTATAATCCTTCACCAGCATCTGGCACTCAGGAGTCATCTGACAAATGCCAGACAAGTAAGTATATAAGAACATCCCTGCTGGATCGGGCCAAAGGCACATCAAGTCCATATTCTATGTCAGATAATAAGCAAGCTGGACTGGAGGACAACAGCCCCTTTCAGCATTCCTTTTGATTAACCAGTATTTAAAAGATGCTGCCTATGATTCGGGACATAATAAACCGGCAAGAGTATGCTCCAAACCTAGTCCACTTTTAAACAATTCACATTGGTTGCCTTCCACATTTTAACTATGTAACCATGGATTTCTTTCCATCAATCCTGAAACTCCCCGACCTCATGTTTTACATTGTGAGAGGAGGAAAAACATTTCTTCATCTATGCTATTTACAGTATGTCATGAATGATTATACACACCTCTGTCAGGTCTCCTTTGGTTTCAAGCTAGAGCTATAATCTTTCCTCATAGGAAGCTAACCCACCCCTTAATTATATTGGTTGCTCTTTTTTAAACCTTTTCTACTCTAAAGCAGTGGTGACCAGAACTATACATAATACTCCAAGTGTGCTTTCATCATAGATTTGTATAAGGGCATTATTATATCAGCAGTTCTATTTTCATTTCCCTTCCTAATGCTTGCAAGCATGGAATTTGCCATTTTTACAGCAACTACATACTAGGTTGACATTTTCATCAAGCCATCTACAATGATTCCTGGTCAGTCACTGCCAGAAAAGATGACATTAATGCCACATCTTTTTTTTTTTTTTTTTGTGCCTTCGGTCAGTGTTGACTCCTGGTGACCTTCCTGGACAAAACCCTGCAGTTTTCTTGGCAATGTTTTTGGAAATGGTTTGCCATTGCCTCCTTCCTAGGGCTGAGAGAGTGACTATCCCAAGGCCACTGAGCTGGATTTGGGCCTAAGGTGGGACTACAATTCACAGTCTCCCGGTTTCTAGCCTGGTACCTTTACCCACTACACCAAACTGACATTTTCTCTTCTATGTGAGGTTGATTGAAGCTGCCCATCATTATTACTGTAGCTTTTTCAGATGTCTCTCTAATTTCATTTGCCATCTTTATGTTAACATTAGGTTCTTTGGGGCTAAATGTCACTAGTACTAACTGTCTTTTGGGGGAATATATAGACACGTAGAGTGATCCAGTGGAACAGTTTGCTCCATAGATAGATACTCTGTTATGGTACTCTATGCCACTTTCAACTTCCAGGACAATTCTACCCTCAGTATACCCTTCCTGTTCTTATCTACAGAGCTTATATATAGAGATAACTATATATCTCATTACTTATCTAAATTCTACCATTCTACCATATATCTCATTAGTTACTTGCATTCTAACATCAAGCATTCCAACCCTCCCATTTTTGCTTGGAATCTTCTTGCATTTGATAGAAGCACTTATACATAAAATCACCCTTGGATTTTCCTTTATCATTGTGATCCTGTAGTTCTCTTGACTGACTATACTTATTTCCTACAATATCCTCTGAACACTAACCAAAACTGTCACTCTCCTCTATGAGTGATATTCCCGACCTGGCTATTCCTTGCATTCTGCTGGCTTTCTTCCCAATATCCATTTAAAACCTGCTCTATCATCTTTTTGATGTTATGCACACTACTGGTTCAAGTACAGTTCATCCTTTTTTTGGGCAGACAAGGCTTATCCCAACAGATATCCTAGTGCCTTACAAATCTAACCCCCTTCTCCCAACAATATTGTCTCATCCATTCATTGAGATTTCTCAGCTGAGCCTCTCTAACTGATTCTGTGCATGGAAAAGGTAGCATCACCAGTCATTGATACCAATATGCACCACAGCTAATGACTGACTTTTTTCCAGCGCTATCTACTAAACTATGTAGACAGTGTCTGCTACCTTCATACTAGGCAGGAAATTCATTGTGCAGTTGGCACTCCCATCACATATCTGTTTGTGTAAGCCTCTAAAAAGTGAGTTCCCCACTACTGCAAGCCCCCTGCTGCCCAGACCATATCGTCAATGTGACAGAATATCTGTTCACCCTCTAAGAGAACCTTTCCCTTTTTCTTTAGTAGTATCTGCCTGCAGCTTCATTCTCTGTGACTTCTGAGGTACCAAAATTGAAGTCATATGCTGCCACTTTGTGCTTGTCCACTGTTGCCAACCTCTCTGTCTCTCCTAGCTAATTCTGTTCACCTATCTTGGCCTTATTGGAACGAACTTGCTCCCTAAGAATCCGGAGGTCATTACATTGATCATACACACACAATTTCTGTCCAGCAGTTATACACATGACACTCAATACAATACAACAGATAGCCCTACAGACCCTGATAGCTTTCTGACTGTCTACTTGTAATACAAGACCATAACAATGAATCCTAAATTGATATCACAATCAAGGGGGAAATAGAGACAATGCTGCTCAACCTGGGTTTCCTACAATTCCCTTCTCCTCTACAGAGAGCCGGGGCACCGTGAATGTGTAAAACTCCAATGCAGTCATGAAAAACAATGGAGAGGAGAAATAATAAGCATGTAGATTTCACCATTTATCTGCTCTTCAGGCTGGATCAGCAATGACAAAAGAGGAAAGGAAGAAAACCAATACACTGTTCGGCACAGAATTTTATAAGTCTTGAAGCCATTTAGCCATTTTCTGTTTTTTAATTTTCTACTCCTATGCTCAACTTTTCTGCATTGCTTTTTAAAAAAGAGGTAGTTACAAACATTGCCAAGACTTCTATAGTATAACAGGCTGAGGTACCTGCTGGATGCCTACTTTTCACATTCCCTATAGAAAGAAATGAAGAGATTTTCTCTGCTGACTTGCACAGAGGCAAAAAGATGCCTCCATATTCCAATGGGGATGTGGAGTGAAGCTTGGCCTTCACGAAGGACTTTTTAAATAAAGGGTTGTTGATGAGATGGTAACATTTCCCATCTCTAACTGTTGATTGTTAATGTATTCCCCCACCCCACCCCTGCTAATGAATGGACAAACCATTGTATTCACTTGCTAAGAAAGGGAGGGAAATATTCGCTCTCATATCTCCATGTTCACTTTTTAATTCTATTTTCTTTTTTCACTGCGTGAACAGCACCCAGCTGCAGCAGGTGACACCACCACCTAAGTGACCTTGGTTAGACCCCAAAAAGCTAAGTGGGGACAACCCTGATTATACTTGGACAGGAGACAATAAGGAAACTGGAATTTTAAAAAACCAACAACCATCAACCCTGTCCTATATGAAGTTAATGGCAAACTGTTTTCCTATAGCAAAGAAACCACATGGGTATGTTAATGTAGTCACCAAAAGTCAAAGTTGATGTGCCTTTATCCTTTAATAGCATGCATGTACACATGTATATTCAGAAAACAGTCAAAGGAGGGGAATCTGAGCATTTGGTGACTGACCATATTTCTAATGTAGTCCTTTTTAAAAACTAGTCATACTACCCACCAGAGAAAATTGGTGCTAGCATCCACAATGCTTTTTAAAGATCCTGTGTATGAGGAAAATACATAACTTAGAAATACAGGAATGTATATATCTTAATAGGAAAAGAAAAGAAAAAGCATTAACTTAATAAAAAAAGAAACAGGGAGATCCCACAATAAATCCCTCATGATGCCAAGCCTGAAATGGATTTTTCACTGTTTATTGAAAATTGAGAGAAGAAAGGGAGATGAATAGCTTTGGAAATGATTCAAGTTATGTTATGGTCACAAAATATTAACTTCAACAAATACCATAAATAATGAGTTTGCTTTCACATATGATGTTCAGCTACAGCTATGCACAGTGCATATGAACTGAAACAATCACTGCCAAGCCTTCAGGTGGTCATTCTCCCCCCAACCTGATTTCCCATGCAGCTATGAGAACTTTAACAGAGTTCACGTTTTCATCTTCCTCAACTCCAGAAGTTGAGTTGTTGTTATGTGCAGACCAGAAAGGATTGTTTAAAACAAACTGTTCAGTTAGGCAAGCCAGCTTTATGCTGATAATTTTTTTGAAATTGCCTTAAAAATCCACATGCTATGAGCTTCTCAGAACCCAAGAAAGTGGATAATAATTCACAAAATTTTACTAACATGGCATATCATGCACATTCCTCTGTAACTGTGAAAATGGATAGCTTCTTCCATCCAACAGTCCATCTAATGGCTGTTAGCAAGAGAATTAAGAAGCCCCCTCCCTAGAGAACATAGTGCTGGGTGCTACAGTGCAAGTATCCAGCTGTCAAATTTCTCCAGCCTAATCCCTTTTCCCCGTTAATAAATCTGATTAAAGACTGTGAGGATCTTGCTTTCTCTTCCCAAGTGCTTGACACTACTTTTCGTGGAAATTAAAGCTTCCAAAATTGTCCTCTTGGCTGCATAGGATAATAAGATGATAATACTTCGCTTGAGTTTCTTCAACTTGTACATACATGGTGTGCATATATGCATGAATATATGTATGTATGTAACGTGTATGTAGAGTGTAGTGGAAATATCTAAGTCCAAAGAATGGAAGACTGGGGGTCCCAAAACTCCTTTCCCAGAAGCCTCCTCAATCTTCCCACATTGGCTACACTTTCTGCTGTGGGGTAGCAACTTGGTAGTTGCTGCTGCAACCACCTATTTTCCAGGGAGCAATCCACCTGGCTTCCTTTCCCCACCAACCCATCTGGCATCTTTTCTCCATCCTCAGTGTGTGACAGAGATAGGGCTCTCATTACCTGTTCTGCCTTTCTGGTAATATAAAGGTCAGAAATTAAAAGATGGAAACAATTTCAGTAATGAATCCCCCTGGTCATGTATATAGAGGCAGTTTCGGCCTTTCCACCCCCTCCTTGGAGAAGAGAAGGGAAGAGGAGAGGAGAGGAGAGGAGAGGAGAGGAGAGGAGAGGAGAGGAGAGGAGAGGAGAGGAGAGAGAGACCAATGTCACCCAGCCTATGCAAAATCAATCTTTACTTAGAAAAGAAGAAAATATAAAAGCCTTAACATTATAAAACAGAATGCAATATTCCAAGCATACCACAAGATGGGGGTGTCTGCTACAAATGAACTATTTTTCTCTGTGGGAAGGGAGCCTACCAAAATATTATAAATAAAATTAACATTTTCCTGCTCAAACTGAAGGATGGAATGCAAGGCTGCAATTACAAATTCAGTTTCCTAGTTTATACAGAGAACAATACAGAGAAAAGTACTTAGAAAGCACAGAAAAAAACAAATCCTGTGTAAATTTATTACCTGTATCTTCAAAACTAGAATTCTCTGGAAAATAGACATTCCATTTGTCTCAATTACCTGGATGTAGATTCCCGGCAAGTCTAAATTTTAATGAGAAGCTGTATGAAACAGTCTCAGCTCTGGTTCATAGCTTCTTCCTTGGTTATCTCTTCCAGTCCTGCCTTTTTTATTTTTAAAGGACTCAAACTATTTATCTCCAGAATAGGAGATGCTGGAGTAAATCTCTATAAGTATGAGACAAAGAGCATGTCTTCCTCATGGATGTAACTGAATGTCTGAGACTATCTGGCAAACAGCCCAGAATATTGTGAATGTCTGGCATGAGGTTACATCCAGAACCCAAGGTTTTGCATTAGATGCAAATGTACCAGACATTTACAGTAATATTTTTAGCCTGGCTTTCTCATTTAAGAAAATGTTTAGAATACTTTTGACTAGAATATAACATCAGACTGCTTCTTAAAGCAAATGGTTCTGTGTATGTAAGAATTAATAATGCTTGGAACAGAAGTAAGAGAATTAACCTTTGGATTGTTAAGAAATATTTAAATTAGTATCGCACATTTTGTGTAGAAGCTAGACGATATGATGTAATTTAACACAGCAAAGTGGAGGAGTATTTTTTCAAAATTATGCATGCAGAATTTGGCTTTGTCACTCCTATTTAAAATGGGCTGGCTTGTCTGAACTGAAGTCCAGAATAGCAAAGTTATATAGTCAATGTATATTTCACCAGTCATCAATGGCATAATTCAAATCACTAAGTGATGCTGCATTGTGAAAAAGAAAAGGTAATAGAGGGGAGGGGGAAAAAGAGATAGATAGGTAGCCTTTCATCTAGCAATTTGTCATTAAGAATGATCTAGCTCAGAGAAGAGAAATGAATTTTGATGGCTGTACCGAAAAAAAAGAAAAGTCCACCTAAGAAGCTTTTTGTTAATGTAATCCAAAATTACAGCTTTTAGATTAGATAACCCATTACAGGGACACAGGATTCTAAGCTTGACGATCGCAGTACAATTTTCCTTTTGCTAGCTGTAGTCCAAAGTGGACAATAGACGTAACAAGTCTGTAAACACAATCAGAAAGGGCTCTACTACTTTTACTGCTCCAACCCCAGTATTCCTTAGGAATTTGGAAGTTCTTCCCAGTCCACTAGCATAAAGGATTTATTTATTCATTTCAATGAAACAATTAGGCCTAAATGCACAAATTAACCTACACGAAGATCTCTTCTATCATATCATAACAGAATGCAATTCCCAATGGAAAAATTAGCATCACTATCAGCTTTGAGTATATGAATGATATCCATAATACCTACCTTCTGTTGAAGGAGGTTGTTGTTATTTTAAATCTAGAATCAGTTTTGTAAAGGATTTAAGAAAGACAATAAATCTCTTATATCTTCTCGTGCAATTTAGCACAAAGTTTAAATCAAGGAAAACATCCAACCCATAGAAAATCATGACTGGCTCTTATTTCTCAGTATTAAGAGCTTGTACATCAGTGACAACCTCCAAATCATTTGAACAAATACACAATCCAGAACAATTTTTCCAGCATAGTGCAGCTTAATTTGTATAAGATAGACCCTAACCAGTTATTGTTTCTTCTGTGCTGCTTCAAGAAAACAAAGAGGCAGTAACAGTTATATATTTTGAATAATCCTCTTTTGCTCTGGAGAATATGAGGACAGCAGCCCTTACACAGTAAGGAACAAATTGAACATAAGCAGTACCCTGCTGGATTGGACCCCAGGCCCATCTAGTCCAGCAGCCTGTTCTCCCACTAGTCTCCCAGCAGAAGGCCTTCAGAGGCAGTCACACTGCCATCAAGGCTAATAGCTATTGATCCTCATGACTTCCATGGATCGATCCAAACCTTTTTGAAGGCAGCCAAGCTGGTAACCAGCACCACATCTCATTCAGGACGTATTGCTTGCTAAGTCTGACAGTGCCTCACACAAAGAACTTGCCTTCAAATCAAGTATGATTTCTCTGTTCTACTACATGCATCTTCTCTAAATACTGATATGTGCACCTCTGTATAATGATGCACCTCAGTGCTGGAATCAAGTGGTGGATCCTTTTCCACTAACATTGTTACTTGCTTTATCCAATTTGCTTTTAATAAGCATGAACTACAGAGTCATAAGTCAATGTCAACTCTTTAATCTTCTGGCTACAGGTAGAGCTCACTCAATGACTCTAATCGGGACTGGAAACTCTGCCGCTAAATGAAGCAGTCACTAAGTGGGAAATCATGTGACCATGACCGTGCTTTCCAGCTAGAAAGAGACAAGACTGCTCAGTTTCATACCGTTGGCTTTTGTTTGCCTCCTAACCACTCCCCTGCTCTTTGGAATGCTCAAGTGCCTGTTTCTTGTTTTGTACACATCAAAAGCAATGCAATTGCGCCACAGCCTGGGCCTGGAAGCCATTGGTACACTATACAAACAGCTTACAGTACTCTCTTGAAATCTCTTCCTCTCCACACACTCTCCTCTGCCGGGGGGTGGGGGGGAGGAGAGAAAAAAAATGCAAGCAGTTTCTGTAGGTAATCTCTCCTTTGCCTCACCCTTTCTTGCTGCTGGCACAATCGCATTGCTTTCGATGATGCACAAACAGCTTGCTCTCTTGAAATCTCTTCCTCTCCAATCTCTCCGCTTTGACTGTACTGATTGTAATGGTGATCATATAACTGATGGACGCTGTGAAGGTTGTAAATGGGCCATTAAGTTATTTTTTTATCACTGTCGTAACTTTGAACGATCTCTGAATGAATGGTCAGTAAGCAAGGAGTTTTGTATTTTATTCTAATAATTTCATACATCATGTTTTTAAAGATACCGTTTTATCTGAAATACACTGTAAACTACCCAGACACTCCAAGTGGAGGCTTGATTAAAATTCAAATACAGGAAGTCCTTGTTTAGCGACTGATTCATTTAGTGACCATTCTCAGTTACGACAGTGATGAAAAGATAACTTTATGACCAATCCTTGTATTTATGACGTTTGCAGGTCTGTAAAGCAAAAAAGCTGAAGTAAGATCATAAGCACAGTCATGATTTCATTTAGTGATTACTTTGTTTAACGACCAAGTGGCTGGTCCCAATTTGGTCGCTAAATGAGAACTATCTGTAGCAGATGCAGTGGCATCTTCAGGGGGATCAAAAAAGGCAACTCATCCCATTTGTACGTGCATCAACAATCCATGCATGTACAAAGGAAGTGGTGCTTTGATCACCCTGCCACAACCACCATTCTGTTTTTTTTGATCCTGCCACCTCCAACAATATATCGCTAAGCGATACCGAGCACATAATAGCTGGAATTTGTCACAATCCGAGGTATAATTCTTATTGACCTTTCCCAACTTCTCCAGATGTTTTGGTAGTACAATTCCCAGAAATCTCAGACAGCATCATTTTGGCTGGAAATTCTGGGAGTTACTGTACCAACTTATCTGGAGAAGGCTAGCCTGAAGAGAACTGACCTTTATTCCTTATTTTTGAGACCTTCACTAGCAAAAAAATGGACCACATGTAGTGAATAAACCACAGTTCAAAACCAGCTATTAAGATCTACCTTTACTAGCTACAAGATTACTTTTTACACTGAAAGTACCATGCTGACCATTTCAGAGATAAAGTAAATATGAATTATTGACAAATTCATATGCCAATCATCTTGTCATTCTCCATACATTCTGGTTACAATTCATTAATAATTTGTTATCTACGAATTAGGTTTTCACTGGAAGTCTGAAACTAATTCATATTTATAGGGCTCACAAAAGAAGCTGATAGCAGTTACCCTCTAACTCAGTATTTTAAACTGGTAAAAAAAAGGTTAACACTCACCCTTCCCAGCTCTTTATCTTCAAGTGCCAGGACCCCCGTGCTTTCTGTAAAAAGTTTCACTTTGACTACAGGCCGAGGATGGGTTGTGGTAAAATCCCCTTGGGTTCCCCATCTGTAACAACAACAACAAATTGTGACATTCATAATCCAAGCCCATTAAAGGTAAGTGGTAGTCTGGGTTTCAATAATAAATGCAAGATTTTCATTTCCCTACAGATTTACAGAATCTGAACACTAAGTTTGGAGAGTGGCAGAGGTTTAAGGAATTCCCATATATTAATTTTGCAATTAAAAACCATTCAATGTGGCAGATGGCATCATGAAAGATTAACTATATGCTGTGAGTATACAAGAAAAAGTGGGTAGATCTGTGTAAATTATTTGGGGTAAATTTGAATTTTTCCCATTAGAATATACTAAAGACATTAACATTAATCATGACAACTGCACATGATACTTGAAAAACGACATTAACATTAATCATGTTGATGCTGTTTTTCAAGTATCATATGCAGTTGTCTAGTACAATGTTAGCGCCTAATATGTCCAGAGATATTACAGAATATTATTCTTATTTCCCAGCAAGATGGCAAACAACAATATCAGCGCTAAAGGTAGAGTAACATATTGAAATTCCTATGCTTGATCAGAAACAAGAGAAGTCAGGAGCAATACAGTTGTAGAACAAAAATCTAATGTAGACATTTTATACTGTTTTTGGTAATTCTGCAAGTATGATATTGCATACTGTTAAAGTTTCTATAACCATACACAAAAGGTACCAATTAATCCATATAACCCAACTGATCATACAGGCCAGGTTTCTCAACCTTGTCAACTTTGGCTGGGGAATTCTGGGAGTTGAAGTCCACACATCTTAAAGTTGACAAGGTTAAGAAACACTGACCTAGACAATTGGTAGTCAGAGAGAAACTACAGTGCTTTCCTTCTTAAGTTCCCTATCCCACAGGGAGGATGTCTTCATAAAAAACATGCATATGTGAAACATATATGGGTAGCAAACCATAGTGATTTGATTACAGATCTTAGTTAAAACTGAATACACAATAATCACAAGGCAGATTACCCAATATTCATGCATAACATGTTACTGATAGGAACATTTGCTTCTATCTGATTTGCCTTCAGCTCCTTTGGATCTATATTTTTAAAGGTTTATATACAAAAAATGACATTATAAAACACAGTTAATATGGGCAGGCCAGAGCTCAGCAGTAGCTAGTTTTGAAGAGGAGAATCCCATCTAACAGTTGGTCCCAACAGTCTACTGGTAAGCTCCCATCCAGGCCTTAAACAGAATGAACAGATGCTAATTTTTAAGAAGTTCTGTTATTATATTCTTGGTGGTATTTATTTAATAGCCTATTGTCAAGAAACAAGACTCCTATGTACAGAGAAAGTAACTCTCCAAAACAGCATCAAAACAGCCCAGCCCTGTGACTGATATGCAACCATAATTGGAAGAATACGTTTCTGAATGGACAAGATGTTATTGCAAACCCCAAATATCTGAAGTGTCTCCGAATGTGCCAACAAGTTGACAGGCATGTGCTTGCTTTTAACAAGTTAAAAAAAGTATAAACATCTCCCTTTACATGAAATACAATACATACTACCCTACTTGACCCACATATATGTTGTGGATTTAGCAGTGAATGATGATGTTAAAGAAAAATGCAGAAAGATTTATGTGAAAAAGTCACACTCCCTCAGGAAAAAACAAACAAGAAAAAGAAAAAGAAAAAGAAAAAAAGAATTGATCAGCAGCTACAGAGGACCTAGTCAAATTAGGAAAAGGCAAAGCTGCTTTAAGGAGTTTCAAGGAAATGCTCCACTTGTACCCCTAAACACCTGGAAACTCCTTCTGGAAGCAATGCATAGTCCTGCGACTTATAATTTATATTTGTTTTTACGATTATTTATTCATATAATTTATTCATATAATTTAAGATCATATTATTTTTTTTATTTATACCCCACAAGAGGATTATACTGCCATTACAAAGCAAGCTGTCAGGTCTAGCCCAAAGAACTCCAAGAGACGATGCAAATTCAGTTCTACTGTGTTTATTAGCTATAACCTCTAGACAGAAAATCTCCCCAGACTGAAACTTAGCTCCCAAGCCAGCCAGCCACAACACCATGAATTCCTCAGGGAGGTGCCAGCCTCATCCTCTTGAACTTCCCACGTTCCTCCGGTGAACTAAGAACACGCTTATCTCCCTGAGCCTGGCCTTCATAATTCCATTCCATCACACAAGCCCATTCATACTAAAAAAACTGAGTTAGTCTATTTTAATATGGTATAAAACTATATTTGCTAAATATAGTATTATTTTATTTATTAATCAAATCAAATTTATATAACTGCCCATCTCCCAGAAAAGTGTTTCTTATTAAAACTGTGTCCTGTGAAATACATGTGATATCACATCATGAAAACTGAATCTAGCATCCAGTGGGTGTCTCTATATTTTATATATATATATGTATGTATGTATGTATGTATGTATGTATATGGTAACTTAACATGTAACTACACAGGTAAGGGAAAAAATGATATTCTACCTCTGAAATTCCAAACCAGACATCATCTGAAACATATTCCTGATATTATCCTGCATTTTATTTCTACATACTGATAATGTCTTATTAAAATAGACCTGCAACTTGACAGCAACATGTATGATCTAAGTTTCCTGTCCCCATGCATCTTCACTGGCTGCCCAGTGTCTATTGTGGGAAAAGGCTGAAGAAAGAAGATTATGAGGAGAATATGATGATACAAAGTTGTTTTTTGTTGTTGCTGCTGCTGCTGCTGTTCCTTCGAGTCAGTGTTGATCCTGATGACTGCCTGGACAAGTCCCTGCAGTTTTCTTGGCAAGATTTCAGAAGTGGTTTGCCACTGCCTCCTTTCAAGGACTGAGAGAGACTGACTGGCCCAAGGTCACCCAGCAGGCTTTGTGCCTAAGGCAGGACTAGAACTCAGTTGTCAGTCTTACCAGGTAGACCAGACAGGAAACATGACCAGATAAACTAATTCTACTTCATTATAAAGCTACATTAACACAATCTTGCAAGTCTGAAAGTACAATTCTCCCGCCTTTACCTTTATTGCCTGAGAACTTAGGGAGGGTCCCTTCTGAGCCTCTTGCTCCACCCACTATGCAGTTGTTAGCTATGGTGTCTCTTATCTGACCATTCCCTTGGCAGCATCTCTTCCCTCCGTCTCCCAAGGTCTTTCCCATATACTGTTACATCATCTCCCAGTTTATAGCCCAGTGCCTTAACCACTACACCAAACTGGCTCTCGATACAAACTTTAGTGGTGATCAAACAATTTAGGCAATAACTAATACTGAAAACAGTTACCTTAACATATGACAAGCTTTTGAATACATAATTTGTATGTAAATACTATGGCTATAACTTGTTTTCCATAATTTGCAATCTCCTTATAGATAGTAATAAGCAAATGGTATCAATTTCATAAAATTTGACTCATGATGGAGTCATCTGAATAGCAAACTTCTTCTCTGACCAGACTGGCCTGTATGACACAGAATAAGTCTATTTTGGATTAGCATATGTGTTGTTCTGTGATGTGTAAAGTTTCACTGCAACTGTTCGCAGAAAGCATTTATGTACTCTTCAAGTTACTAGTTTTGAATTCCCCCCTAAAGCACTTAACCATCTGTGAACTATCATACAAATTTATTCTGCTGCAAGGGTTGGGTGCCTTAGCGACAAAATACTGCCATCTCTTACACAAGGGATGAGGCAATTACAACATGTCAATCACTGCAGATTTAATTCTAACAGGGTTCTGAGATGATGATGAGAAAAAAGACAGCTAATGCACAGAAAAGAAAAATTTTGATGGAGAATGGAAAAAAGCCTATTAAAATCAAGATTTAGAGTGATCTTCCAAAAGAAACAGAGGGAGGACACACAAACACAAAACAGAGCAAGTCTACGTATTCCTAGTATAATAGATAAATGCATAAACTGAACAGGCATCTAACTCAACGAAGCTACACTATTTTTGTGACAAGAGTCACAAAATATTATTGTTTTGAGGTAGGCCTAATATCATCAGCCTTTCTTGAATCCATTGTGTTAAACAGCTAAATTCTATGATGCAAATGTTTACAGATACAGTATGATGCTGAGGTAAATTGGATATTCTCTTGGCTTCTATTTACCAAAAGGATTGTTAAGGCCAATTTCTATTTCTTCTGCTTCATTATGCTACATTGAACATGTCTGTGTGAGGTATATCCTCTGTGGTGTTTTCACTCACAGTACATTGATCAACAGGAGGCACCATGTGACCAGTTTTATCATACTGAGAATCATCAGATATGGGTAGCCAGATGTTATTCTTTGGAGTATAACATCCATTTTAGGGGTATAACATCTATGGGGAATACCATCTAGTTATCCATGTCTGATGTCCAAATAGGACAAAACCAGTCACATGGTGCTTCCTGGTGGTCAGTGTAACTGAAAACACCACACAGGTTATACACTATGTAAAAATGGAGAATTCCCCTTTCACCAGAGCAAGACTGGAAGTCATGTAAAATCTTATACATGGGTGCATGACATAATGCAACATCTGTATCATTCTGCTCTGAGAGTTCAAGGGAAGATGGATTTTATATACCATTGTGATAGATGCTATATATCCCTTCTTGCAACGGCTAAGCACCAGGACCAGGATATCTCCTGAAGCTTATATTCTCCACAATAATATAAATCTAAGAGCCGCGATGTTTATTGTAGTGAGTAATTTTATTTTAGTGACATCTGCCAACACTGTGTCAATCGAGAGAACTTAATTTAGCAAAGACTGAAAACAAATCCAAACTATCAGGATCAATGTTAAGCAAGATTCTCTAGCTTCTTCATAGTACTGTGGGATTTACGTTGGATCAAGAATCCAAAATGTTACTTTCATACAGAATGAAACAAGTAGAAGGAACAGCATTGAGAACTGAGAATGTTAACTGTAAAAGCAATGCGTAAGCATGTCCTTATCTGTCCAGATACTGAAAGTGACATTCCAGAACACTAGAACTGAGAACTTCGCTCAAGGCTAGAGATAGGTGTAGAGGAATAGGGAGATAGCTTTGAAGAAGCAGCCTGATGTCAGCCCTTTTAAGGGTACAACAGGTCAGGAAATAGATACTAGAACTCCATTTTATTGATATACTGTAGGCTATAACAACAGAATCTTGATAGCCTAACAGCATTTCTCTTTCCCACACTCTCATATTAAACAGAGTCAAGGCAGGGCAATCTTGCATTTCTTTCTCACACCCTCCAGATTTCCTGGCTAAATCCCTGCTTTCCTAATGGCTCCTGCATATTTTCTTCAATGCTATCTCTGTACTCCTCTACAACAGGGGAGAAGGAGTTCTTCATGGAGCAAATTATTTGTAGACCATTGTTCAGCAAATGGAACTACTTCATTTGACAAAATATCCACAGTTGAGGTGCACAAAGGGAAAAAAAATATCCCAATATGTATATGTTGGTGAATCAGTGTAGCACATAGCAGCTTATCCTTGGAGAAAATTATTTTCATGAGCCAATTTTGAACTCAGATGGAAACAGGACTTATATGTAGAGTTCCCTTCCCACTCCCCTAATTAAGAAGATACATTTAGGGAGTCATAGCAATGCTAAATGTTTCCATGTCCTAATTGCACATTGTTGAGTTTGCTAACCATAGGCTGTCAAAGAAACCAATAAACGATATATAACTACATTGTGAAAAGTTTGGGAAGGGGGGTATTGCAACTAGAGGTATAAATTAAATCTGCTATAGATTTCCATTGGAGACAGTTCATGCAATATGCGTCAACAGTGTCTCTTTTACCATGTGGGCTTTGGAACATTCACTTCTACCAAACGGGCCCTCCATTAATTACAGCATTAAAATTCTGCTCTACAGTAAATTTTTATCTCCTCCAACTATGCCTGCTCTCACAATTACCCCACCCCCCCATGGCAAGATTGAGAAAAATTGATTTGATAAGTAGCTATCCACAGGTTTCATAATTTATGGGAAATTACAATGCTTATATCTACAATTCCAGCAGTACCCTCCAAATGTTAGTAAAGTTATCCAGCTGGTAATTTATCAAGCCAAAAATATGAAATGTAACTACGTAGACCTCTATTTGGACAATATATTGCCATTCTAGATCGCTGTACTAAAGAACAAGTAGACTTATTCTTTGTTGCTCCAGACGGCAGAACCAAAACCAGAGATACCACTACAAGGAAGAAGGTTCAAGCTAGACATCAGGAAGAAGTTCCTGACTATGTGAGATGTCAGCCAGTGGAATGGCTGCCAGGTGAAGTCATGAGTTCTTCTTTACTGGAGGCCTTCAAATAGAGGCTAGATAGTCATTTGCCTGTACTTGCATATTAGAAAACAACAGTGAAGGGCAACCACTCTGCAACTGTTTTTAGACTAACTCCAGTGTGGCTGAATGCTTAGTCACTTTGAGTAAATGCTGCAACCAGTGGCAGTTTGGTAGGCTTTTCCCCCCATGGCCTTTATACAGGATTCATGGATTCCCTGTATATCCGGTTCCTGTGTCAACTTCAGATAGATAGACAAACCAGTTAAAACCAGAGATATCAAAATTAAACAATCATCTGGAAAGGGATCTGGCTAGGATTGCATGCCTCCTAAACTGATTAAGAATAATGCAGATTGATGGCTGCCATTATTGGCTCTGCTTTTCACTTACATTGTCAAGTCTGTCTGAATCTCTAAAAATGAGGATCTGGCTGATATCACCCCTATCTTTAAGAAAGGTAGGAACTGTAATTATTGCCCAATCAGTCATTTAAGCATGCTCAGCCAGCTTCATGCCAGTTATTCTTTCTGGAAAATCTTAAGATTTTGAGAATGTAGTGGCAAATGAAAAAGCTGATTTTTAGAACCAGATGCTTTACCTTAGGTCAGTGTTTGGTCTTGCATATTTGTTGGGAAAATATACAGCACTCATAAATCAAACCTATTTGTAACCTTTGTAGATTTCATATAAGACTTTGATTCCATTTCTAGGGAGAATGCTTTAAAGCTTAATGCCTCTTCAAAAGACTGGGATCTGCATACTCTCATATATGAACTACCCCAAAAATATGAATTTGACAGTAAGATGTAGTACTGTAGAAAACCTCTCAGAAGCAATACAAGCTAAGAGGGAAGTAAAGCAAAGGTGCATTTTTGCCCCATTACTATTTCATTTCTACATAAATTTCATAGTGGACCATTTAAGCAAAGTATAGCATCGTTTCAAAGTTAGTGGAGAAATATATATACTGTATATAGCCATTCTACTATAAGAAGTTGTTAAAATAATTCTGTCTGTTGCCAATAGTTTTAAAGGCATTGGACTACTTTGCTGAAATCACTAGCTGCAAATCAATTTTAATAAAATTAAGACCATAATATTTGCAAAAGGACTAAAACAAACAAAAAAAATAATTTGGAGCATTGATGAGCATCCTACTGATGAACATAGTAACTGCAAATTACATGCTCTTTGAGAGGGGCTGTTCTTTGTTCCACAGGAAGAAGCAACACCCATATAATTTATGCTTCTCAGAATGTCCAAAGGAGTATAACAACTGCCTTGCTTTTCCCTCACATCAGAGGACCCAAATATAAACCGGCCTCAATAAAGTTACTTGAGACTAAGACGCTATCAAAACTTCTGGATAGGGTTAAGTCAATTTTACTGCTTACAAGGCTATCCAATTTAAATGTTTGGAGCAACTGCTATAGGTGGTAGTCCACTGTATACAAAAAATGATACTTCAAGTTGAGGTGGATTTAACCAAGCGTGGCTTATCATATTTACATTTTTCCTAAAGCTAATTTTTCATCCACAAATATTTGCCCTCTAATCTTGGCTGAGAACATCTGGAGCCTCTTAGATATAGGGATAAATGGTTACCCTATGGCTTCTCTTCCAAGGATCTGCTCATTTTGATTTTTGAGCAGACTAGTGCAGGCCCCTGGATATGGAATACCACCCTCAACACAGCAGAATATTGTAGTGTGCTGAATTAGGGAATCAACAGAATAGTTTCAAAGCAGCTAGGTACCTTGATCAACTTATTGTACATAAATGTTAAAAAGCTTTTCTACTACTATACTTTAATATTTTACTTCCAGCTACTCTCAAGGGCATAGTTAAGAGGGCTTTTTATGTCAAGAGGTTATGCCCTTGGGAAGATGCAGAGGTCACATTTCTTGCTCATGCTTTACTATAGTGTGTTTTCTACAGAGACTAATATCCATAACAGCAAGCAATATGTGCTAATACCCAACATCTCATGGAGCTCATCAGCATGCAGATCTAAGTTTGGTTGTACCAGAATATTTAATTTTTTAAAAATACAATAACTTGTCTACTGTCTGTTACCTCACCTGTTGCATCAAATCTCTACAAATTATTAATATTGGTGACACTGGTCAGTGACCATAACAGTAAAAATTTGATTCAACTGTGGTATAAATGAATGGGCAACAATGAACTGAGTCCTCTAACAAATGCCATTTGCTGCTTAAAAACGTGTACAACCTAGCATGTATTCAGGAAGACTAGACCATATTTTAAATGTTTACCTTAGTGAAAACAGCATAGAAGACTCTGTGTATTCCATACGGAAATATGGAAAATTCCATATGGTGAATGAATGCAAATTTCCCAATATTTCTTAAATGCAAACAACAGCAACAGCAGCAACAAAACCTTGAGAGAATGGGGACAAATACATGAAGGCATAGATGAATTACGCCTAAATCTAATCTCTATTAATAATTTTACAAAATGTTACCACACAGAAGTTTTAAATACATAGGCATCTCCAGCGTTCTGTACAATTCTATTATCCTACTCTGACATTCATTATGTAATTGCCAAATGTTGTGGCCTGCATATTCATGATGAAATATTTACAAAAAGGAAAATTGAAACGGTTTAAAAATCAAGTGGGCATTCCTATGCTCAAGCTCTATTTTATCCCAGAACCACAGAGATAATAATGGAGAATAAAATGCTAGCTATTCAAGATGGGAAACCCTGTTGTTTGAAAGCAAGAGAGTGATGCATTGCTGCATGAGGTCAGCCTCAGTGAAAATGTTCTCCTAACCGAGAGTTGAGAGAAAAGGTCACTATCATATGCTGGTGGCCTTTTGAAATCTTAAGGAAGCAGAAAACTGCTGGGCGGGTGACATAAAAGTGTTCCACACACATTAAGAAAAGAGGTACTGAATGTGGCTGGCAACTAAAGGAGCAGAACATAGCATTATTCTATGAAGCGTCCTTACCAAAACAATAGCCTACTTTAGAATATTTCTGAAATATATTTGCCTGTTAGATGTTTATGCTATTTTTTTTTTATTTTATTGTTACCATAAAATAAGATCTTATTATTTTAAAAGAATCCACCTAGATATATCTAGGAGTATAATCTTTATTCAATTCCTGGGAGGGGGTGTTAATTGCTTTGTTCAAAAAATTGATCAGAAAATGGCCAGTCTCATCTGAAAAGAGGTACTGAATCAGATTCACACCCAAGCAAAGGAGATCTGTCTGCATCTGGACGTAACGTTAGATTATATTTCGTCTTTAAAAGAACCAGTCTAACTAATGTGGTACAAGGAGATCAGATGCTTCTATTTCTGTTTACATTTTTCACAGTTTAGCATTCTGTCCAGTTCCTAAAATATTATCTTAATGATATAATGTTCATAATCATAATACCATTTAATAAACAATGGTTTGAAGTTGTTTGTTAAGGTTAAATATAGTTAACATGGCTAGATGCTTTTAATTGATTTTAGAAGGCTAGTCTCTTTCAAAATGCTTATTACTCTTTTCCCCATTTCTTGGGGCATAGCAACATTTACTTTCCTGCAGTGACTTGCTCCCCCTTACACAATAATAGTAGTGCAAAACAGAATGAATAGGACATTTATCTGTATGCTATTGCTCCACTGTTTTTAAAAAGGTCTTGTAAAAGAATCATCTTTCATAGATTTTCATTATTAATCCTCATTGGCATTAGAAATGATTGCAAGAGATTTGTGAGGCATGATTCCTGTTCAAAATGTCAGCTTCTTTTATTATAGGTCATGATATTCATAGTTTACTTGTATCAACAGTTTTGCAACCTGCATGTGTCTGTACCATCTCTAACGCCACCAGAAGCAATAGCCTTAGGCAGCTGTTATGCATGTGCACGATGTGTGAGTAAGGAAACCATCTGTGAATGCCAGTTGCCATATCCTCGGGTGGTCCCAATTCACCACGGATGCCCAGTGAAAACAAATATACGCTCTCCATAGACATCCTACAACTACAGCTGTGCAATGCAAGGGCCTGCAAATCTAGACAGAATGCTGACAGCTCCTGGCTTTGATCTGGCACTTTAACTTGAGAATTAATTTAATTTGGGAATGCTAATGAAACCTTTAATAACAAGTCTCTCCTTAGGAGGAAAAAAAAAAAACAACACATTGAAGTCCAAAGTTGCTTTTCAACAGCTAACAGACATCTATTAGACCAATCTTTCAAAAGATCAGGCAACATTCTGGAGTATGGAAAAGAAAATCATTTCTTCTGTCCATACTGTCTAGCAGCTCATGGCTTCCCTGGTCAGTTCCACCATACTTTCAGTCCAAAAGGATGAACAAGAGGAGCGAAGGAAATACAACAAAGGTCTATTCCCCTTTCTCTTCAATGGCCCAGACCAAAAGAAAGTTCTGCACATTAAAAAAAGAAAAAACTTTAATTTTTAGCTGTGGCATGGAAAGCTAATAATATTTACTGTGAAATTTAAATAATAAATTGTAGTTAGGGAACTGTAGCAAACATGTTGGCTAAGTTTAATAATAAACTTTACCACCATTTTGCTACACTGGGGATAGGCAACCTACAGCCATACATGGACCCTCAACATCCCAACATCATGCTACAAGAATTCAGTGGCAAAATGCCTGATTTTTGCTTCATTTTTTGGGTGTATGTGTTGCATCACCATGGCAAAACACTCCCATTCCCAGCTAAAACCTAAACACTCCCCTCCAATTAAGTGAAAAAAAAAATTAAGTGAAACTGCTATGTTGTCAGAATAACTTCTGCAATCCACGTGCAGATTGGGACACTACGGTGCAGCCTCCTATCCCCATAGTTACTTGCCCCTGAGCTAAATGATCTATTGATCAACTCTCCCTACATCTCTGTCCTTTCTTTTTCCCTTCTTTCCATCTTATCATTCCTTTTTTCTACTGTACCACTTCGTTCTCACCAACTTCTCTTTTCTTTGTTACCTTTCTCTTGCTCTTCCCTCTTTTTCCCTTAGCTCTGGTTTCTTTAAAACAGGATTCCTCAACTTTGGCGGGGAAAGTTGGGAGCTGGCTGGGGAATTCTGGGAGCTGAAGTCCACACATCTTCAAGTCGCCAAGGTTGAGGAACCCTGCTTTAAAACATCTGTTATTCAGTGTCATAAAGCAATAAAGAAACTAAAGCAATGAGCCACTTCTGCAGAAATTGCAGATGAATGCTGTCGCTACGACTCATACATGTAGGATCTTGACATTCTTCCAAACCACAGCTTGAGATCCTTTCTCTTCTATTCCCTACCCTTTCACAATCAGCTCCTTGTTCCTTGAGATGAGATATTACTCTTTCAGGTCTGTGTAAGCCTTTAAATGCTTCCAGGGCTGATGCCATTATTCAATACTGAGATGCCTTTAACTTTTCTACGTATACAATAAAGCTCAAAGGTCTTCCACAGCCATACTAAATGCTTTCTAATTCGTTTTTTATCTGAATGTTTGTTTTGTTCTGTTTCTGAAAATTGCAAAAGAGTCTGGATGAACTCAACAATTACTAAATTAGTAATTTATTACAGTTTCCCTTCCAATGGCCATGTATTGATATCTATTGCATCTGTTTTCAGAAAACCTGTGTTTTATAATGGTCTATGACCGAAATAAAAAATTGTTGTTGTAAGAAAACACTTCAATATTTTAAACATTTAGCAGTTTACGGTTTTCCCTATCACTGTTTTCCAATTACTGTATTTTTCCGACAATAAGACACCCCCATGTACAAGACCCCCATTTTTCCAACCCCAAATTAAGAAATCAATATTTTAAAGATAGTGCAGAACACATTTTTATTTAGTAATTAGTTAATATTTACCTGCTACACTCGGTGGGAGGAGGTCCAAACCGTCTCTCTGCAGCTCTATTTCCATGCTCTTTTGCATAACTGATTACATTCAGCACGAGTGAAACTGCCGATAGCTTGTCTCTGCAGACAGACTTCCTCTAATTGGTTTGTTCAGCATCAGCTGACGTCAGTTACATAAGGCTCGTGATTGGAAGAAGTCTGTTTGGGAGACAAGCTATTTCACTCGTGATTGGAGGCTAGCAATAGGAGGAAGCCTCTCTGCAGAAACAAAGTATGGGCAGTTTTGCAACCGCGCGATTCTCGGCTGACTTCCTTGAATAAGACGCCCTTCAATTTTTAGGGTAAGGATTTTAGAAAAAAGTATCGTCTTATAGTCGGAAAAATACGGTATATTGTAGGGATTTTTGTTTTCAATTGGCTGCTGAACATATTATTGCCACTCAATGAGAAAACAAGTGAGAAGCATGAATCTGAGACTTTTTCATGCAAATGGTCCCAGGTTCCATCTTTGAAATAGTAAAAAACAAAAACAAACCCCATAATGTACGAAAGGGTTTCAAAGTACAACAAATTTATTTAGAGAGAGAACGGGAAAAAAAATCTTGTCATATTTACATGCTATAATTCTTCCTAATAGAGTTTTATAATTGTTTTGAAGGAATGCCAACTTCATGGTTGGTCCACAGGGAATTCTGTGACTACAATCTTCAAAACAGCATTTCACAGCACACATTAAAGAGCAGGAGACACTCTTGGGTAGTCTGCCTTAAAACCGATCTACAAAAGATTCTGAATGATGTTTTAACAGAAGGGAAAGGCTTTTGAAGAAAGTATATCACCCCAGAGGCCAATCAAATGAATGAGAAGCACATTTAATTAACTTCCTGTGTGCCAGCCTTGGAATGAGATTTCCCTCCTGGAGTCCTTTTGTTTAATGCATCCTCCAAAAATGAGCTGGAAGGAGATCCAAGAGGAAGTCAACCACAAGTCTCATAATCTTCAGCAAAGACTTTACTGAGTTGGGGGTTATAATTATGCAAATTATAACTCACTTATCTGGAGGACTCCAGGTTGAAGAAAGCTGCCCTACAATAAATTTTGTCAGGACTAATTATGGAATGTTGTGTACAAGTTGAATCTCAGCCAAGCAAGGCACCTCTCCACTGCATGAATACATTTACAAAGGTCCTTCATCCAGCAAATCCAGCATTATAAAACAACACAACAAAAGGAAGGAGGAAAGAAACGAAAAATATTACACTTGAAAACCACTCATTTCACCATCATTATATTTTATCACACATGTCAGCTGTTCAAATTTAAATCCTAAAGAGTGTAATTCCACAATGAGATACCTATTTTTGTTAACCTTGATCAAAAAGAGTTCAAGGCAGCATACTTTTAAACTGAAAACATGCAGACATAATGATTGATTGATAGACAGACAGATTTAGAGGATATTACCAATGAATTTATCAAACATTATCAAATAGATCACTAATATTCTCTTTATCACCTAGCTAGGTGGAAGCACTTAGCTGACCTTGACTAACTTTGAAAAGGTAAGCAGACCTGGGTTTAATTTGTATTTGGGTAGGAGGCCACCAGAAAATCTCAGGATTGTAGATTAGATTCAGAAACTGACAAAACTTTTCTGGAAGTAAACAATGGCAAACCCTTTACATGTTATTTAACTATGTCTATAAAGTCACTGGGTATTGAGATTTTACTTACTTTCCTCAAAGATATATTGGGACTATCGCCTATTAAGTAAATGATGAATCATAATGTTAGTCCTCCACTTTATTATGTTTTAGAGAATAAAAACAAAACATAATTATAGAAGGAGCAGCTAAGCAAGACATGCTTCACTGTTTTGGCTTCTATGCAGCCATACTTTGAATGAAATGAAATAAATAAGGACGCCAATGTTACCCATACAGAATTTTCTTGAACCTATCATCTTTAATAGATTATACCACAATGTTGCACTGTAGAATAATTGATATAAGGCTGAATTATCAAATGTCATGGTTTACACTTCTTTTACTATTACCTTGGCTGCAAACACAGTATTTGTTGGTCATGTCCCCACTTGCGTCTAACCACAACATACATTTGCCATGGCAATATCTTTTTTTCAGCCTTCACCCCATAATGTTGCTTTCCTCTCATCCCTAGTCCATGAGTGATAGTGTCTTAAGTTACTGTCAGCTGCATCCATTTTCAAGTAGTATTTTCTCCTCCATTATTCTGACATAATCCAAGGGCAGCTTTGGGCTATGTAAAATCCATTATATGTTGTCATGTGTTAAGATGGAGGAAAAGTAGGGTGCAAGCAGTGTGTATAAATAAAAGGACATTTATTGGCCATTCTAAGTTGGTGGGAGCATCAATGGTATCCATGCAGAGTTTGTGTGCGTGTGTCAAAAAAAAATTAAGATGGTTGCTGCAGCAATATGATCAAAACCTGCCTCATTGGCATGCAAGCAACCTTGACACATGCACAAAAGGGGCAGGGTTTTGCTCATGCTGCTATGATAACCATCTTAATTTTATTCATCTCCCTGCAGATGCTGGGCATGCCTACTTTCCTCTGCTTTCCCATCAGCCCTCTTCTGCCACCATTCTGCTGTTATCTCCTAGAAGATCTGTGTCAACCAGGCCACCGGTCTGTCAGTGGTCCATTGGATTTGCACATGAGGAGCTGACCTCTCTTGAGCTTTACTGATTTTGCACAAGGCTGAAATAGCACAGTGGTAAAAGTATGGAAAGGTAGCCTGAAGCAAAAAATATGCCTTGTTTCATGCATGCTGCAAATACACTGGACCTTTGGAACTTCAGCCAGATCATTTCCAGCCAAAGGAAAAGCCTGGAACATTTAGGCAGATCCAGCTTTTGTCTGAGGCAAATATAGAAGGTTTTAAAAGGACAAGGAGAAAGCCAGTTTGGTGTAGTGGTTAAGGCATCGGGTAGAAACAGGGAGACTGTGAGTTCTAGTCCTGCCTTCAACATGAAGCCTGCTTGATGACCTTGGACCAGTCACTCTCTCTTAGCCCTAGGAAGCAGGCAATGGCAAACTACTTCATGGGGGCAAGTAGGGCAAGGTTGGTGTGTATGGGGAAGTCTGGCATTTACAAGTTGAGCCTACCCATGTTATGAGGTGTCATGGCATTCCAAGATGTTAACTCCCCTTTCTGTTCCAAGTCAGAGGTGTTCAAGCTGATCTTAATAAACACAGTCAGTTCAACTCCTGAGACATTGCCTTCTCATACATGAACAGTCCAATGTGCTTCTTTCTCCTCTGCCTGACCAGTGCACTAGCTTGCCTGACAATCTTTCTGACATTTTCTTTTCTTTTATACCCCTAAACTTAATTCAAGTATGGCATAACCATATGGCTCCCTTGGCCCTTTCCTCAACTCTCCTATGCCATTTTTCCCTGCTACCCCATGCCTGCCCACCCACCTACCATTTGCATCCACCCTACCTCTCTAGAGCCAAGTACCACTGGCTTTCCTTTTCCCCACTGTCGTTCTAGAACAGCTCTACATTTTTCCACTCTGTGCATGAAACCAAAACACATGTTCTAGCTCCATGTACAAAGGAAGCATACAATACTGCATGGAATGCTCCATGCATGAAATGGTTTGCACATCCTTAGTGCAACCACCTCCATGTCCTTTGCTTCGTATAGAAAAAGGAAAGAAGATTGGATATATTCTCCTCTATGAAGTGCTCTAACTGTTCAGTTTCCTTTGTGAGTCCCATTTGCTTTATTTTTGCATTGTATTCAACATGTGCTATAACAGAATGTAGGTGGATGGGCTCACAACGCAGGCTAGAGAAGCTTAACAGAGTCCTGAAGTCAGACCTTTCTTATTCTTACTGCTGTGCTGTGGTTGATGGGTATTTTTCCCATGGTTGAAAACATGATGGAGAAAGCAGCAAAGCTGGAGGATTTAATCATTTTGCCTATGACGCACTATACATGCAGAAATCAGGGCAACACTGATCAGTAACACATGTTAGGGTTAATTGGGGGAGCAAATGTCATGCTGGTATAGTGTTCTGCAGACTCAAAGTGGAAAAGAAATGCCCTTGGAAATTATTCCACATCTTTATTATCTTTTGTAACCCATCAAGAACTTCTTTGTAATTCTTCCACAAGCTTAATTATTAGCTTGATTATTACAGAGGTGTGTTGTTTTTTTTTTTGGCTAACTTTTGTTTCCATAAACTTAGCTCCAAATTTGGAGCAAATTTTTCCACAATTGAAGGGATGCTCCTTATTAAAGAAAAGGGTGTGGGGGTGGGGAAACCTATCATTTGAAAAACTTACTGTGGTCTTGAAGCTTCAGCTTGGTCTGTTTGAAGTTTCTCTCCTCCTTCTACTTCCATTGTGCAGTAAACAATACGGCTGGGAGCTAGGGACTTCAAGCCTTGAACTTCCATTATAACAATCTGTACAAGAAAAAAGGACAGTGTCAGTATGCATTAACATAACTTTTTGAAAGACACAGTCAGTGTACATGATGCATTGTTATCACTAACTATAAAAAATGTAGGTCTCCCTCAAAATTATAAAAATGTTAGGATATTGCTGCTTTATATAACCCATTGATCATCCTCTTCCTTGCAACTTAACATTGGATTGTCCTTCGACAGATATTGGTTTTGCTGTTAAACACTGAGGAAGGAAATGTATAAACATTACATCTTAACAAGTATGCTCTGTATTCAATGTGTGCAGAGCAACCTTCATACTGAGCATCACACTTTGATTTTTAAAACCCAGATCCACATGTAGCAACTGTGGTAACTTATATTACATTAGAGTTATATTTGCCCTGTCAGTAAATAACTGGAATGTTCAGGTTTACCAAATGATTATAATCTTGTTAGGATGTACAGGGCATTGTAACAACTCTATTCACTAACAGACTATAAATACTGAGAGTACAATAGTGGATGCACAGCATTTGTGGATCAGGACTAGTGGCAACCAACCTCCAAATGTACATTTGTGTACAAATGTTACTCATCAACACGTTAGGGATAATGCTGGGACAAGTAAACAAATCAGTAGGTTTTGAATCCAATAAAAACATCTGAAGAAACAGTAATATTTCAAGTACAGGTAGTCCTCACTTAATGACTGTTCGTTTAGCAACTGTTCAAAGTTATGACGGAGCTAAAAAAGTAACCTATGACCAGTGCCTGAAGTTATGACTGTCGCAGCGCCCCCGCAGTCAGGTAATCGTGATCTGGGTGCTTGGCAACCATCTCACACTTACGATAGTTGCAGCATCCCAGAGGTAACATGATCACTATTTGCGAACTTCCCAGCTGGTTTCCAGCAAGCAAAATCAATGGGGAAACTGCATGATTCACTTAATGACTGCTGCAAAAGAGGTCTAAAATTGAGTCTGGTCATGTGATGATTCGCTTAACGACTGCATTGCTTAGTGACCTAAATTCCAGTCCCAATTGTGGTCATTAAGTGAGGACTACCTGTATATTAGAAACACTGCGTTTGGATCTAACCTGATACATATCAAGCAACTAAGCATTAGTATAAACTTCTGCATACCCAAGTATTGTAGTACTTACCTTTATTTGAGCATAGATCTTTGATCTTTCACATATTAAAATAAGTTATTATCCCACGCACAAATCTGAATTGATTATAGCATTTGTATGATCCCAGCTGATTTGAAGATGATTTGCTTGGATGTAGCCAGGGGTACCTAACCTTTGGCTAATGGTAGTATGCTGTTACAACTGGTGGTCAAAATCCAAAACAGCATTATTCATATTGCTGGGAAGAACTATGAACACAGCTGAGCTCCTATTCATATGTCCAACCAGAGACACATAAAAATATTTTCACACCATTAAACCTATACAGCCCAGGATTCTAAGGGCCCTCCATATCAACATCTAATTGCACAAAGCCTCATTTCTGTGTTGAATGTAGCAAGTGGGTGCTGAAGAGTTAAGCCACGTGCTGCATCAGTGGCTTGCCCCTTCAGAAATGGAAACCCTTGCCTTGAAGACAACAAACTAAATTATGGCTATAAATGTGATTGTTTCTCAACTCACACTTCTCTGACCTTTAATTAATGTCATAATGTTATTGGGAAACCATTGTTTTCTTGATTACAGAAATGCACATTGTGACCAGGTCAACTTGCACAGAGATTTCCCTCAACGAAAACAGGCACAGTATCATTTACTCTTCTGTCTAAGAAATGGGAGAAAAAGGACAAACCAAACATCTTAGACAACTTTTTCTCAAGGATATCCTCCTTTTAAACAGTTTTTAAAAAGCCTCCAGAAAATTTAACTCATTTACCACATAAGCAGGCAGTTTCTGTACACTTTTAAATTAAATAAGTTAAATTATTTCTTTCCAGCTATGAAAACATTAATTGCCCAGAGTGCTTCCAGACCTGCAGGTTTTAGAAATACTCTATTAGTTTTCCACTGCCAAAAAACTACATGCTGAATTGTATGTCACTAGCATAACATGCAATAGAGGCAGCCAGTTCTGAGCGTATTACTTTAAAGTTAATAATTTCCTTTAAAAATATGTTATTAATTCTACTTCCATTGTAGTTCTGGGAATCTAAATTGAAGCACATTTTCAGTGCTTAGGGAGGAAAATAGTTCAACTCAGGTACCAATAATTTGGAGAACACTGGCTTAAAATGACTCTTTGGTTGCACAAATAGACATATAATAATATTTTTATTGCAACTCTGGCTTTCTTGTTCACAACAAACCCACAGAGTGCTTTTCAGGATGAGCTCATGTCTTTACAACCTTTCTTTTTTAAAAAAATGATAATCCTATGATAAAGATGAATATCTCTATTGATCTGTAGATCTCACACACACACACACACAAACATACATACATACAAATTCTATATTGTCTCTCTCATTTCTAACCAGTTAGGAGCAAAACACAGAAAAGAGGGAAGACAACCTTTCAACAATTTTGATTCCAAGTAATTCTCCTCATCACACTGCTAGGTTGTGAAGCAATTGCCCTGTACACTTACAATGATGCCACTGTCTGCCTGAGAAATATGGCATTGTCCTCCTTATGAAACATTACTTTCATTCCAGGCTGAATTCCATCCTTGATTGAACATCACTTTCAATGCATGTAGCTCAACTAGCTTCTGACACCATCTTCTTTGATTCACAAATAGATTGTGAAACTATTTTGGATCTAAAAAATCTAAAACAGTTCATTTTTGCAGCTTAATATAGAGATATTCAAGAAAGGGGCATGTGAATTTGACCCAGAAGGTCTATTTACCAAAAACTGCCAATACAGTGACAAAGAAGGCAATCACTTCATAGAACTAAATCCCATTACTACAATATCATCTTGCTCCTCTTTAAAAAACAAAATAAAACAACTGCCTCCCCCTAGCTTTCAGTAGTAGTCCTTTTGTGCTGTAACTCCTTTACAGCACAACCTCTTGAAAACTATACTGGAGGTGACAAGTTGGAAAGAAAGTTTCTGTGAACTCTCATGTTAACAGAAGGATGCAACCTTGCACCTGTGTTAACTCTGAACCTAAGCAAAGCATAATGAAGATACTCTAATTTTATAACCAACACATATTATATGTACTGTAATACTTCTGTAAAAGTCTCAAGAATTTGGACCAGGGAACAGGAAAAGACTAAAATGTGAGGACATGGTACACACTTCAGACTTCTTTGACAGTCTGTTTAAGCCTGTCTTTAAAAAAAAAAAAAAAAGGGTGAAGGAGCAAGAAATCACATGTCCCTGCTATAGAAAAACTAGCCTACAGGCGAGAATCTAGGGATCCTGGACTTTAAACTGAAATAAAAGTCTAGAGGAGGTAGAGTTTTTCTACATTGAGTTGTGCTGGCCTTCAGAAGCACTTGAAGCATTCAGAAGTGCATTGTTAGGACAGGAGTAATTTTCTCTCACTTCCTCTGAATCCCAAATTCAAGAGTAGTGTGAGGTTTGCCATATTTGTCAGAGGAGACAAGAATGTTCACAGTAATAAGCAAATTTGTGGATCCCTGCACAACAGGGAGAGTGGATTTAGTTTTGTTTTCATGCTAATGTACTAGTTTTCCATACCTACTCTGTCCACCCCAAACTCTAGTGGCAATCTGAAGGGCTGTTATTTCTGAATAGGTCCTAAGATAATAGATAACAAAAACAAGCAAAGTGAAACAGTTTAAACAAAATTCAACATCTGGTCAAATGATTTCCATCACTTGTGTGGTTAAGATAATTACTGTGCCTTAGAAAAGGTTAACATGACTTCAACATAAAAGGTGATCTATTCAAATGAGATTAACCTGACATTAAGGACGCTAAGTTCACATACTTCCTTTTCTAATCACTTTTGGAAATTGCTTGTTAACTGCTTTTCAGCTGTTAGGAACCTTTGGATTGACAGATTTTATAGCACTGAATGAGTTTTCCTCAATCTTTAGAAAAAGAAGTTTTAACTACAAGTTTAAGAACTTAATTTTTTTTTTTAATAAACAGTAAAAGGGTGATTAAAACTTTGATTTTAGAAAGTTACAAATGGACTAAGGGTCCAGATAAATTTGAAATAAGATTTTGGAATGAATTATAAAGAATCCTTCCTGTGAGAAAATGCTTTTGTTTTGAATTCTTTAAAAAAAAAACCCATAATGCTGTGAGATAAGACTTTAAAAAGTGGACACTAGAGGGAACTAGAGGGAACTAAAGAATTATAATTAAAGGACAAGAACACTTAAACTTGACTTACAAGTACAAAATGATGCAAAATATTTTAATATTGAACATATTGAAGGTTATTTTTGAACAATGGACCTAGAAGTTAATTTTAAGAGTGTCTGCATCTATACATAGACTGTATTTAAAAGATGTTATGGAAAAGGAACAAGTTCTACCTGACAAGATCAAGACTGATTTGAAAGTGGATTTAAAAATGACTAGCTACAAGAATGAAATGGAAAAAGTTGTTATACTGGACATACAAAAGAAACCAACTGATGTCTTAATAATTAAAAGGGATATACAAAACAAACCTAGATAATTTTCCTACACTGGATTTACAAAAGAGGTTTGCTAAAGTTTCGAAGAATTTTGTGAGAAGGGACAAAGAAAAAATGAAAAGAAATCAAGTTCTATGACATTATCTGAAGGGACTAAAGATCAAGATTGTTAGAAGTAAAAGGAAGGAATGTAAAGTTTGTTTATTTGATCAAGATTAAAATAGATATACTGTTGTCTCTGGTAATCCTTAATGAGCTTTTGCTGACATCAGGACTGAAACAACCAGGCTTTAAGGATTTGTTTATAGATAGGAGATGGGATATGTGAAGAAGACATCATTTGTTGTATTTAAAGAGAAGGTGATAAGTTATTAAAATTGTTTCTAGTTGTGATGAAGGGGGAAGTAACTTCTTTATATATTTCTTTTCTTTTTCTTTACTACATTCTTATTTTTTCTTTCTTTTCTATTTCTATTTCTTTTTCTTTCTTTTCTGCACCTTCTATTTTTTCTTTTTATTCTTTTTTTTAGTTTGTTTTACAGTAGTTTTTACTGTTATAATTGTAATCTTTAATAAAATTACTATTAAAAAAAAGATTAACCTGACATTTAAGGATTTTGCTATCACTAGCAGTGAAGATTTCGGTAGATCTGCGGCTTATGACCCTTGAAATATTCTGCTAGAAAGCATTCTGTAAGTGAAACATCCAAATGAATTGCCAGCAGATCATTCTGGAGATTAGACAGCATATATACCATACCTTTAGGAACTCTGAAAGGTACCATAACATAGAACAATCCCAAGGAGATAGGAATATTCATGATTAATTCAAATGTCAACAAATATTACATGATACATATGCTTACCTCTAATGTGAATGACAGCACCACATCTGATTTTGATAGCTGAACTTCATTTTCATCTCCTATGTCCAAGAAAGCAGAATTCTGGGATCGCTTTAACTTCTGTAATTTAAATTCTGGCCCACCTTTAGACACTGGGAGACTTTCCAAATTTGCCATCAGCAAATTCACTGAAGACCGTAGTTCTTCTATATACATGTGCTCCATTTCTTTTGCTATAAACTCTGGACATTTTCTTTCCTTGAAAATATTTTTGAAAGTTCAGTGTCACTTTAGGTTCTAAACTCCTAGACAGATAAACACAGCCCTGATTAATTAGTATCTTATCTTATGTAAATATACAAATGGAGCCTTTACATTACTAACCTGAAAAAGTAGAGAAGCCACTTTAAAGTATCAATTAGATAGTAAGAAACAATGCATCCCACTAATGCAATTCAATTTAGAAATGTTCACAAAATAGACTCAGGATAGTATGAAACAAAAATAAAACATTCTGACAGTGAATTTGGAGTAATGTAAGATGACAGACTATCATTTCTTTAGCTCAAACATAGCGGTATAAGTCAAATTTTGAAAGTACTTTCCCAGAAAGGAGAGGAATGATCATTTTGCTTTTATAGCATTTTTAAAACCAGATTTTTCCTCCCTTAACTATAGAGTTTTACTCCACAATTCACCAATACTTAAAACATTCTCCATTAAACAGAACAGTCAAAATATTTCTCTCTTCTATTAGTTGTTCTTGGGTCTTTTCCATAAGAATAATCAATAAATCAATAAAAACTGATCTGATTGCTGGGGTTATCTGCTGGACATAGATGTAAACCATTCTCCACTTCTCTACTTCCTTCCCAAATCTCTTGATTTGGCATGCTAAATTTTGTCATGAAATCTGAAGCAACAGAGTACAGTTAGCAGCTCCCATGTCTAACAAGAACTGAAGTCCAAGCAATATTGAAAAATCGAATAGGTAAGCACATTTCTGGACTATCTGATATTGTATCATCACCTACAGAAAGGTTTGGTCAAAAAAAATCCTACTGACATGTATAGTACCAATGGCCCATCTTAATCCCCAAAGATATCAGAGGTCTCTACATTACCCAAAGCAGGGCTAGTTCCATGTATTCCCTGTAACTCTTCAGAGTATGCAGTGCTTAAAGCTCATTTGTTTGTTTGTTTGTGCAATTATTCAGGCATGAGTCTTAGCATATGATGTCAATTAAAATGATTACAATTTATATCTAGCAGTGGTGGCCTTTCCAATAGGCAACTAAGCTATTCTTTTTCGTTGATCATATAAGAACTTGAAACATGGCTTCTGGCCTGTTTTCACCTCACCCTCTTCATTCTTTCTCCTTGTATGTCATGTCTTTTGAATAACAAGCCTAAAGGCAGACTGTCAAACAATTTACCTTGGTAAGATCAGTTTACCAGTTATGGAAATATGCCATCTATCAACAAGACCAACAACTACTATTAGTTATCCAACAGAAAATAAGGCCAATCCAAATGAACTGAAGGAGAGAGATGATGTTAGAGAAGCACAAATGCAAGCAAATGTTGTTATAAATCCATGTAGTTTGTTCTACTGACTACAGTGGAACCTCTTCCTAAATAATCAGCCTCAAACTTATTTAGGAAAATTTCTACTCCTCAAAGCTAGAAATTCAAACTTACTTTTGCCATTTGATCAGCCATTTGGAGGCGCCCATCAAGCTCTCGTCTGATCTGTGCAGCTTGCTCATCTGCATTGTCCAGCTTGCATAAAAATTATAGAAAAAAAGGGAGAAGAAGTGTTCACAATGTTAAAAATGAAATACTAAACAAATAAAACTTATCTGACATTTTCATAAATAAAACAAATGGTAGAAAATAGCAACAGCATAACATCAGTCTGGATTTTTTGTTTAAATCTTCCAATCTTATTACATGATCTATGGCTATGGTAAATATTATAGAAACAGACTTTAATGAAAAAGAGTATAAAATATGGAAATGTCTATCCTGCATTAAAAAGATCCCTACAAGTTCTACAGAAAAAGAAAGCCAATTCTGCACAGAAAATAAAATACTGAATTCTTCTATCTAAACCAAATAAATGCAAACACACATACATACAAATAGGGGCAGTAAGGAGTGCATCAACTCCTATGTTTCTTTATCCTAAGTCTCTCCTACTTTAAAGTTTTATATTTTTGAGATGTTCAACTTTTTTAGCACACAGAAGCTGAACTATCTTATATTAACCTATAGTGCTCTATTATTTCAAATCAAATAATTTTTATTTTATGTTTTCAAATAAAAATCATTTATTGAGGCTACTTAATTACATAAATTCATAGTATTTCTGAAACATGATATATTGATGAGTTCTTTGATCAATTTAAACTAATTGATCAATTATTTAAATTAAAATAATTAAAATATGTCAGCAAAACTCAGAAAAAAATTCAGATAACACTACACCCGAGAAAGGTATATTGCAGTTGCAAATACGTTGCTAATGATGACTCTCTGGTTATAAGAAAGCTATTAACAATACTTAGAGAAATTACAGGTAGACCTTGCCTAACACCCTTTTGTTCAGTGACTATTCAAAGTTACAATGGCACTGAACAAATGGTAGTTACAATCAGTCCCCAAACTTATGGCCGTTACAGCGCCCCCGCAGTCACGTGATCAAAATTCAGGTGACTGGCAACCAGCCCACATTTACCACCGCAGCTTGTGCTTCAGGTCCCTCCACCCACTTACCTCCCCCCATCTCTGCCCTTTTGGCTGCCCTGCACTCTGCTGCTGCCACTGCCTACCCCTGCCACCCCCAGGTGACCTTTGCCATCTTTTTCCTCCTGGTGCTGGACAAGGGTGTGGCCCCAGGATGTGCACAGCAAGTGTGAAAAAGCCTTGTCTGCTGAAGGGAGCTTGCCAGGCCTGGCCAGGGAGGCAGCAATGGGATGGAGCTGGTGGAGGAGGCAGAGTGGTGGTGTAGGTGGCAGCTCCCCAGGTGAAGGTGGCAGCTGTCAGCACCATGCGAGGTCTTCTCTCTCCTTTGCTTTTTAACATGCCTATGAAACTGCTCTTGAGAAGGCATCCAACAATTCAGTGTGCAGAGTCATGAATATGTTGATGATACCCAACTATACATCACCAACCCAGGCTGTAGGAGAGATGCTGTTGATAGCTTACGCCACTGCCCGGAGGAGAAACTGAACTTGAAGCCAAGTAAGATGGAAATAATGTTTGTAGACACTCTCTATCTCAGCTGTACCACAGGCCTTGCGCTGGCTACCAATTGTTTTACAGGTCTAATTTAGTGCTGGTTTTAACTTATACAATCTTTAACGGCTTGGCACCAGGGTAGCTGCAGGGCCACTTACTCCAACGTGAGTGAGACTGACCCGTTAGTTCATCAGGGAGAAACTGCTCTTAGTTCCTCACTTCTGAGAAGTGAAGAGAACTGAAACCAGGAGATGCTGTTTTTCAGAAGCAGGGCTAGTCCTCTGAAAAAGTCTCCCCACAGAGATCCAATTGGGCCTTTCCTTGATAGCATTCAGGAGGATGCTGAAAATCACACTGTTCCAGAGAGCATTCCAACTAATTAGCAAGTTTTAACTATTAATTCTTACCTTATTTTTATTTCCTCCTGCTATTTTTATCAGGATTTATTTGGACTTGATCATTTGTTTTAGTTTTCTTTTAAATTGCTTACTATATTTTAAGACTTATGGATGTTTTAATGTTTCTATGCCAGGTAAAATGACATAATATGATTTTTAGTGTTCTTAAAAAGAAAATCTCTCCAGAACTTATATACACTTTTCATCAGACCAACCCAGTATGACCAAGGGTCAGGGATAATGGGAGGTGTGATCTAAAGATATCATGGAGGATATGCAGTAGGGGAAAGGTACTCTGGACTACGGTGTTCCCCAAGCAGAATGTATACAAAAGAGTAAAGTGTCTGCTGAGCAAATTGTTCCAAATAACTGTGGCAAGAGACATTTTCAGCCTTGTCTTCTGTGCTCTTCAGCAGATGATAACAGCTGTTGGTCATCATTCAGTTACTAAAACACTAATTACCATTATCCATTCACTTATAAGCCCATAGAGAGTCCCAACCTTTGCTGCAATCTTTATTCATGTTTTTTTCTTATCCCACCTTTTAGGCAATTTTTTTCCAATGAAAAAGAGAAAGACAGGTGTTGTTGTTAAATATACAAACAAAACAAAGACATGCAAGGGAGGTTCTGGGAAAAGGGAAAAGAAGAGTAGAGAGACTAGTTCTTCAAGATCAGAACAAAGCAATAAGCTATAAACCAGCATTTAATGCAGTTTGATCCAGGATTAACTTGAACCTGCTTAACAGGGATTGACACTCTAGTTCTTTTAACTGAAGGGTGGGGCTGAGGTTCTCTTACACTTATATCTCTTATATCTATAGTCATAGGACAACTATGTTCTGAGTGTTCTTTCTGATAATAGGAGGAAAACACCCATAGTTATGTCTTCTCAGATCAGTAAATGAGGTTGGGTTGGTCTCCCCCTTGGGTTGATGTAACTTTTGGAAAACAGTATAGGCAGTCCTTCTAGAGTCCTAAATCACAGATGTTCTAAATATCTGCTAAAAAATCAGATATTTTTCTCTACATTCTAGATCCATTGTACTTCCCCCCCCCCAATTTCATTTCAGTCTACTTTCCTACAGCTTCATAACATCATCATTGCTCATTGCCTTTTATATGGCTTCAAGAATAATTCCAAAAACACTGCAAACAAGCTATAAATACACACAACTAGTTGCTTCTTTTGTTTGTTCTTGAGAATAAAAAGGGTTTTAAAACACTGCATCAATAGTTTTTGCAATATAAAAATAGAGTACAATGTTTCAATAAGGTACAGGATCTCTGATAGGTCTGTGCAAGTTTTAAAAATAATTCAGAAGAAGTGTTTTGGAACATGTGAGAGTAAAAGTGAAGTGTATCTTTTTTCAGGCTCATGCAGAAGCTTGAAAAAAAGCCATAGCTGCTTTAAAGATTTCCTGCACTTGAGGTCTTGTATGCTCCAAAGCATCTATTCCAAATCATTTTGAAAACATGCACAATCCTAATGTTTGATACTACATCTGCCCATCCTTTTCTTAGTCTATGAAAAGAACTAACATATTGGATTGGAAACCAGAGGAATAATCAAGCTTAGCCTCAAATTCCTGATTATTCAGTCTTAAAATTAATTTGCAAATGCTCAAGGTAATACTGTCAGACTTTGTTTTAGTTCCATCACTGTGACTGCCCTTCTTTTCGATTTGTATTGTGATTTTTACGTGTTCTGCAGAACTAGAATATTAGAATTACTGTAAATGACTAAAGTAGAAGTCTAGCCAATCTCATCATGAGAATCAAATTAAACACAGATAAATATTCTTTCCCTTCCAGATTTCTTTTTAACATGAACTTTAGTGATGTCAGAATCTTTAGACTATTTTGCATGATAATGTTATTATGAGATAATATTAAAATAATATGGAAAGGTAAGACTTTTACATAAATGTATCTCTTCTGTGACAGAAAGGACTAATTTTGTTCTCTATGAACCAATCAGACAACTGCTATGTTCAAATGTCATGTAAAACTATAGTTTAGCATAATGAGATTCAGCTTAGCCTATTCACAGGCTTACATAATCCCCTCTGGTACATCTGTAAAGAGATCAGAACTTAAAAAAACACACACACACACACACCCTGCAGATTAATGGTTGTCCGAACTGTGTACAATCTTAACCATAATTCATACAAATGAGGCAGTTTCATAAACTGTATTTTGAGGTTGTAAGGTTTGTCTGAATTAAGAATGACATGGTAAATTGTGATGAAGTAAAAGTGAAAACAAAACTTCTACATTTTCTGCAGGTATCCTGGGTAGGAGGGAAGCATTTGAATTTGGAGAAGCTATGCTCCTTCTCCTATCTACGGTTCAGCATTACATCTCAAACCACCAATCCTGAGAGCCAGCACAGCAAAAAAGAAAGTCAACCCAATGTTTATTTCCAAAGAATCCCACTGCGGAACGTTAATATTCTGAAACAGCTCCTTTATCTTCACACATTGGCCACAGATTGTTTACATCCCTTTCCACAACTGAAGTGCATAAGTAGGCGAACAGCCCCCCAAAGAACAATTGTCACAAGCATTACATTAGCCTGGTCTATTGTACTCTTGCCACTGCTAGGGTGCGTGGCTGTACAAATTTAATTAAACCAACCACAGCAATGAAACTAATACAGTCTAATCTCCTAAAATCCAAAATAATGGAAAACAGGGTGAATAATCTCTGCTCAAAATGAGAATCAGCAAATGAGTTTCTTCTGCAGTTCACTTCACTGTGCAGAAAGCCTTTTTTCCCCCCAACATAAAACTTAGAGCTGTAATGGACTCTTCAGTATACCTTTAAAGTCACAAAGTATAAGGCAAGCACATTGCAAAGTTCTATATTAGAACTCATAGGATTTAAGATCTGCTAGTAATATGAAACAAAAATGAGTACTGATGATAAAAGCAAACCAGTATACCATTAAGGTTTTGCTACCAGAAGTAGTAACTAAAATCTTTGACAAAGGGATCTTGCAGACAAACACAGAGAATAGGACGGAAAGAAAATACCTGTGTAGGTTTTCAAATGGTACCTAACACCTATACTTGCTTTAGAGCTGCTAAAGATGATGAAGAATTTGAATGGTAGAAATTAGGATAGTACCACTTCAGATTGCAGATGATGCGTTTCCTTGAATGGTGGAACTGGGCATGTCATGGGAGAGCTATCTTAACACTTTGTAATATAAACATCTGTTTTGTTAGAATATTAGCTCTGGTGAGCTTCGGCATCCATGCTATGCCCCGTACTGAGGTGTGGCAAGTACTATCCAGAAGCAGGCTTATGAAGGGGAAGACTGGCATGCCTTCCTCATCAAGATACATCTGGTGTCATCTTTATTGTATTTTTAGCACCAGAAAATATGTATTTTAATTATTGCAGGCCCTTAATATGTTAATGATGTTGTGATAGGGTTCTCGTTTTATTGCTGCTTTCACTGTCTCTTTACTGTTTGATTATTTTATTGTTTATTATATTTTGTATACTTTGTACCCTGTTTAACATCTGCTTTTATTACTCAAATTAATTGTTTTTAAATTGTATTTGAGGTGTGCTTTAAATAGAATACATAAATATTGTTTTTTTCCCCTCCCCCAGATGCCAGGAGGTCCTTTTGCACAGTTTATTGCAAGGAATGTGAAAATATCTGCAATCTGAAATTCAGACAGTATTTTATTATCAATAGAAGAGAATGTGTGTAGCTCAGGGTTGAACTGTGAAATCTACACATCTTAAAGTTGCCAAGGTTGAGAAACAGTGGATTAAACTATCCTGTAAATTATGCTCCTTCATGAGTTTCTGATGGTTAGAGAGTTAATAGGTAGCCAATGTGCACTAAGCAATTCTGAAACTATGATATTGCTCTAGTGACTGTTATAATTTCATCTTAAACCTAATGAAGAAATCAAGCAAAGCTGAGTTACCTACAAAACCATGGTGACAATACATCTTATATTGTGATCTCTTGCACCTTACAGCAAGCTGCTTATCTTTAGTGCTCCACAAACTGACAAGTGCCTTGCTATGCAGGTTTTAATAGTACAGTGAGAGCAGACTTCTCCATATGGAAGGTCTACTGTGACCAACTGTTCTCAACAGAAGCACTTGCAACAATCTGCAGTTTTAATGTTTGCAATCTGCAATTTTAATGTTTGCACACGTTGACACAAAGCTTTCACATGGGGATCTGTTGGACAAGGAAGTTCATTCTTGATTTAGTAAAGGATATGTTTCTGTCTTCTGTCTCTCAAAGAAAATTCAGGAATATTCTAACTAAGGAAAATTATTCTTTAAAAATAGAACTGGCATGGGAACTAAAAATGAATATAAGACAACGTGTACCTTTTTTGTATGAAAGTCATCTTTAAAGAGTAAATAAAAGAGCCCATTGTGTTGAACGTTGAGTGGAATAATTACTTAGAAATCAATGTTCTTATGGAACCGTCAGAGGATTCAAACAAAAACATTTTGCTCCTGCTTATTTATTGATCAGAAACCATGAAAACAAAAGGTTGAAGAGTCAAGGAAATCAGATTCTTAGCACCTGCTTACTGTGCCTCTCCCAGGCATAAGGTAAAAACAGCATGAAAGAGATACAATGGAGTTACTACTTCTGCCAACTCAGAATTCAGTTTTTTCCAATAATGATCTCAAGGAAACTTTCCTTCAATTGACCAGGCTGGACAGCAACAGATTAGGAAGGCAGAACCATTTTCTTACTCAGAAATAATGTGCTGACTTTCATTATGTCCAGCTTTACTCTCCTCAATAAAAGCAAAAGACACTAGAGTGGAAATCATTTGTTTGTGTATGTATGTATGTATGTATGTATGAATTATTAAATTTATATGCTGCCCATCTCCCCCAGAGGGAGATTTAAAATATGTATATTAATGGTTTTTAAAAAGAAGAGTTGCTAATTTATATACTGTAGTGGAACAACAACAAAAAAAAAAAATCCCATGGGCCTGAATGCAGGTAACATGGGCTGAGCTCGTATTTCTCCTGAATGCATTCATCTACTAATTTTTTAAAGTAAGTGTCAACTAATAGCCCCCAGCCTGCCTTTCTTGCTTCTCTTTCATTTTCAACATCTTTCTAACATAGCTGGAAATACTGTCTGTTGTGATGGTGTCAATACTATGTTTTTCTCCTTGGTCCAAGGTACTAAGATTCCACAAGATTCAAAGGGCTTATATTGCTACTACTGGTTAAATATAAAACATTGAGATACCAATTGGAATAAATTACATTGTTCTGCCACACACCTCTTTAAGGAAATGCTCCAATCTGTGGCCTTGATCACTAACCACATGGTCAACTGTGCACAGAGCCTGAAGTCTTTTTTGTTTTTAGGCTGGACAGTGCCACACGTCTTCTGTAATTAGGAAGGGGTGCTGTTAAATATACTTTGGCTTTTTTATATTAAATTAAAAAATAAAATTTAGAATGTGTATGTGCAACTCCATTATTAGTGTAAATATAGCACAGAAAGCAGGACGAATTTACTTAATTCTCATTGTCATCTAGCTTTCTTGCAGTGGTTTCTTGAAGCATCACATAATGATTTCTTGAACCTGCTAACAAAAGTTTTGTATTTCTCAGTCAGTGTCAATTTAAAATAAGAGAAACAAAGTTTGTCTGGAAATACTCAACTAGTATTTGTCCATTAACACGAACCAAGATCTAGGATTTACAGAAATTTTTAATCAAAAACGGGATAGGTCTTTTGGAAAAACTGAATGGATAGTGATTTAATTGTGTATCTCCTTCAATTTCTGAAAGTGTAATCTTTAAGGCAGGTTAGGAAAAAGAGATTATGTTATGGTTATGTTATGTTTACATCTGGTTATGTTAACATCTATGTATTATAATATTTTCTCAGCTGCTGTATGTATTTAATTTTTTTATATTGTGATTGTAATTTGGCTTTATTTGATTTCATGATTGCTTACTGCCCCAAGTCACTTGTTTGAGATGGGTGGCCATATAAATTGAATAAATAAATAGGAAAACCTATGCAACTAGTAGTCATAATTTTGTTGAAAAAAAAATTTTTTTCAGCCTCCAAGGGCTCCAAAAGTAATGGCGATAAGGTGACACAGTGATGACACTGAGAGGCACAAGGGCACTGGATTTTAACTTATTTTCATTACTGTGTTTTTTTTAAAGTGGGAAATTGTACTGCCAATTTCCAGTGGTATGATCAGAGAGAACTCTAGGGGCTAGAAGCAGCAGCCATGGTTCAAGGTCACCTAATGCTCACCTGTGAGGGATCCTCATTTGAAACCTCTGTTTTTTAAATATTCCCAAATGTATATAACCACTAAAAATGTTCATAATTGCCAAACTGATATTCCTCCTCTTGAAATCCAGGATTGTTTATTCATTTGTAAACATTCTGCTTAAAAAACACCATGCATAAATATAAATATAGATGAATGAGTATTAGGTGCAGATCTAATGATGAAAAAATGTCCCTCAGTACCCAATGACTGTAAGCATTTTCAGGAATATAATACGAATCACACCACTGAAGGATGCTCTAATACCACACCAGTTTGTGAAATATCCAAGAAAAACCATTCTTACAACTTAGGTGCTTTATTTTGTCTGTCAGAAATGATAACTTTGCAGACTAAGGCTTTTTCTCCCTATGACTCTTCATTGTAGAAAACCAAAATTAAATCTTTACCGGGGGGGGGGGGGGGGGGACTAACCAGACTCAAGCTAAATAACTACAGTAAAGAACACGTGGGTAGCTTGTAAAACTTTTTTTTTAGACGAAGAAGACGAAGAAGAGGAGGAGGAGGAGGAGGAGGAGGAGGAGGAAATCAAATGAAAGCTCAACAAAACAATAGTATTGTTATTAAAAACTGACCTTCTATTTACCAACCTCCTATGAACCATTAATAAGTTGTGATTTGAAGAGAATTTCTACTAATACCACTACATTGGGAGATCACATTTTTAGAATTTAAAGAAAATCTACTCTCCATTCAGACCATATGCACTTAACAGCACGCATAGGAGTAATTTTCACACTAAGTGAAAAAGCTATTACTCAAAAAGAGCAAAGCAGTTATTTCAGAAAACAGAAAAGGGAATTGCATGATACTCAATTGTGGACAGAAGCAGCATGTGACTTCATTCCCTTTGACACTCAGCAAGTGTCATATTGGACATGGACATTTGATAAGCCAGTATTTGGTTTTAGCTAGCCAAGCACGTATGCAAGCAGATTGTCTTGGCGGAGCATAAAGATTTATACAGTGGAAATCAAGTCAGGCAGGAGTCAGGTAAATTAAGTACACCATTCTTTTGTAGAAATGAGTCATATATAGTCTTGGGGACGGATAAAGCTGGACTGCTTTCAACCAAATGTTTTAAGGTAAAACGATTGTAGAATCATTTCCCCAAATCATCAGAATCATATAGTCATCAGCTTATATTTATTTTCTCTTCATCTGGCTTGTTTTCATAACGGGGATAATCTGTTTAGGCACTATAAAGGGGATAATCTAGGAGTAGAACTGCTACACTCCAAATGTGTGGATGTTCCTATTTTGCTCTATAAGCTTTTGGAGCGGTGGGGCTTCTAACATTCCTCCCTTTCTTCCTGTAATTGCCAACTTACTAACAGATTATGTCCAAGTATGCTGTTTCCTATCAGTGATTCCTTTATAAATTAACGTGCTGTAGCTGACCTCATGAATCTAGCGATTAAGACTTTGTTGCAAATAACTGATTTTTTCAATTATATTACAAGAATACCAATATTACGATATAACAATAGCAAGGGGCAGTGATTAGTTGAGGCATTTTGAAATGGCATAATTCCAGACTTTTTTAAGGGTGCGTATGCTTATAAAATATTTGCATTCATGTTCACGGAAGGAAGTGTGAGAGAAATACAGTGAGGTGGCCAGGCCAAGTATGTCTCAAGAAAGTCTGGTCAATACCTACACAGTGGTATGGATAAGTTATTACAGGTTCATTTGCTATAAAACATTAACCAGGAATGAATGCTATGGATGCTATGTTGCAGGTGTACAAGCCAAAAATAGAAAAGGAACCATATAATGGGGAAAAAAGATTGTCCCTGAATACATGCCAGATCTGTTCTTGATTAACTTTAAGGTTTTGTTTAAATGATGGCCTTGAAGCAGAACCTCTCATTTGCAATTTTCAAGGACAATGTTATTCAAGCCAAAGGAGAAAATACACCATTCATCATATAATATCAACTCCCAATGTTTTCTTCTTTTTACATAATATGCTCCATTAATAAACCAAATGGAATAAACCACACACATATTCCTCCTATTATCAACATTTTTGCAGCCCTTGAGGATGGATGAATTGATAGACAGATAGATAGAGTGTAACAAACATTTGAGTGCCAGAAATCTCTCCTTCAAATGCACAAAGTGATTACCTTAAACAGTAAATGCATCCATATGTCTTTGGTAGATATATTTATATGAGCACACCCAAAAAGAGGAAGAAAAAAATATTGGTATGAAATGATGTTACAAGACCAAACAACACAAGAGGCACAGTAACATCATCTACAAATAAGTATGAAATCGACCAATATGACTGACCCACAATTAATGGCCACTGCTGATGAATTAGAATTTCAAGAACATTAGTGTAAACAGACACTTTTGTAATGAGCTACAGCTATTCACAGCACTACTATATTAAATTCCATAGTTTCTTTTATGTGTGTGTACTTCTAGCACAAGTCAGAATGAGAGGAGGGGAACCACGGGGCGGGGGCTGGGGAGGAGAATGATAGGAAGAAAAAAATGGATTCTTTCCTTTGTGCTAGGTTTCTGTGTGAAGGAAATATTCAGCCTTCTTTCCCCTTTGTGAAGAAAACAAAATTTGTCTCCCTTCCGCACAACTAGAATTGTGCAGGAAATTACAGCTGCTTGTACCTCCTTTAAAAGTCCAGCATATGGACAAACAGGGAACAGGGGACTAATCATTACCAAAAAATGCCTGGCATCCAAGGAAGGATAGACTTTGTTGCCCCTGAGTATTCATTACTTTTCAGTTCTGCTGTCTAAACTTCTCCCGACCCAAATTCTACAAGAGAAGCTAGCATCTTCCTTGTGGATATAAAATGTAGAGAAAAAGATCTAGTGAACCGGACCATCTATTAAGGGGAAATTAATGAAATAATCCATAGATAGGGCTGAACTGAGATGAATTACTTACTTGACAGGCATTATAGATCAATTGATGCTCCAATTTCTTTACTCCTAGAATCTGCTGGAACATCTCATATAGTTGTTCTTTGCTCAAGATGAGTTCGGACACAGCACTTAAAGCCATCCTACTGGACTGTTTGTACAGATCCTCCTCTCCCCTGTAAATGGCATCATATTTGGCTATCCAAGAACTTAGCACAGTCTCTTTGCTTAATCCATCTATCTCAGGCAAGCTCCGGACTCTTTTTTCTATGTTCTTCTTAAAAACATCTCTGAAATCATTTGCTGAGCATCCTCCACTGTGGACCATCCTGGCAACTCGATCACTCTTGAGAAAAACCTTTTGAACAAAAGAAGAATGACATTAGAACAAAGGTAGGTAAGAGAAGAGGGAAACATACTTTTAAAGACTGTTATGCTGTGGAGGAAACATAGTACTTGGATAAGGGACCACCTGGGAATTTTGTGGCTGTCAGCTAGAAACATCCTGGAAGCAAGCAATGACAAACTATTTCCAGAACATTAAGAAAACTTGTCACTCAAAAGCTATTGAGTTTTACTTATACTGAACAAATGTTTTTTATGATCTTGTTTCAGATAACTATACAATGACAAGTTGCGACTGATCCAGATTCTTCTCATGTGCTACACCATTCTTCCAAACAAAGGACATGCCCAGACCAAAACCTACCTGAAATCATATCCCTGGCTGATTTTCCTATGACTCAACTGAAACATAAACATAAGAATTACTGGGAAGACACCTAAGCAGATCATCCCATGCATTCAATTTTTTTTTCTTGAAAGGTATAGTCATACTCCCTCTTAGAAAACACTGGTAGGTAAACATGGTTTTTCTTTTCAAGGGGCTGGTGGAAAGCGAAGGCTGGAGTATTCCAAAGATATTCTCTATAAGCATAATTAAAGAACAAGGATTGTGATATGTTTAAGCTGCTAAATTTGATATGCTTTAAGACTCACCTCGGGGAACTGAAGATGGTAATAATCCTTTTGTCTAACCTGGAGATGGTTTTATCTGTCAGGAGGCTGTCCCCAGGCTCTCTCTGAACGTAGACCCACACTTACAACCTTTGCAGAAATGTCAAGGACAAGGCTTGGATAGATAAATAACTTTATTGCAAACACAAGCAGCCATAGTAACAGCAAGGAAAACTTCTACAAAGCACAAAAGTCTGGCTTTTCCATGAAGCCTTGGGGTCTGATGTGGGAGTTGGGAATCCCACTACAGTATGGGGGTTTGGCTTGCTGGATAGGATTATTCCTCACTGGAGTATAAACTGAAACATATTATTGCATTATTGGAATTTTTAACCTACTGATTTCATTGGAGAGTGATCTATGTCTGAAAGCACTATGTAAGTCTAAGGGAAAAACAAATAAATCAACATCAGAATATGATGCTCCCTGGTTTATACACTGAGCCCTTTCCCAAGCTCTTTTGTAATGGACTACTTGCATTCTGTTTCTCACGCTGGACTGGCTACTCTGGACAACATTTACAAAATGTTCATGTCTTGTTCCAAGTGTCTTGTTCCTTCTCCAGCCCTCACATTACCTATGGACCTGCCACATGTACATTTCTTAAACAAAGAAAAAGAAATTTCAAGAAAAGGAGCTTCTTTTTCTCTAAAGGTGCAGAGAAAGCCTGATTAACTCTCCGATCACATCAGAGGTAGCAAGGCCGACATTGCATCTGATGGCCCCTTCAAGACTAATCAACTTTTTTAGGGCTATCAGACTTGTCTACTTCATTACATAGAAAAATGAATTGTATCAACATACCAGTCCCAGAAATATATAGCAAAGTGTGTGAGGCAGCATCTCCTATTCTGCAAGGGTAGGCAGCGTAGACACCCACCTTCTCTCCAGCTGTCTCACAAATATTACCCAAATTATTTCAAATGTTGGTTTTCCAATTTGTGACCTTGGGTTATTCCTGATAAAAATATGACTTTACAATCTTTGTTGTGGTTAGCAAACAGGCTACTTGCATTTGATTTTTAAGCCAAGGTTAGTGTTACATAGAGGTTTAGGCACACTGGCCCTCTGCACGTGTGTATTTTGATGCCATCTGTTTTGCCTAGACATCTACCTCAAACGTTGGCTCTGAGTTTCTCTTTTGTACTGGTGATACCCAGCTGAGAGAAGTTAGCAAAAGGCACAAAATACTTTATTATATTTCATGTACCTCTGCCACTGAACTGAAGACGTGACCTGTGCTTTCCTCCTTTAATTAAACTGAATTTCTCAGGGAGGTAGCACAATCTAACACGGCATTATAATTACAAATCACAACACCATCAGTACACTCAAGAGAAGATCCTTTGCCTGGCTGCTTTCCTAACAGATCATCAACTTCTGAATGCCAAAAGACTGTTACAATAGTTCTTAACTGTCTTCTTTGTTTTCAGCAGTCTTTTTTTTCTTTTTCAGTGCTCAGGCACTGCTTATCTTTCCTTTAGCTGTAAAAAGTATATTAAGATTTACCAGCACTTTTGAAGGACAGTTTAGAGTCATGAAGCTCTTTGAAGACAGTTTAGAGTCATGAAGCTCTCCTCTATGTGACTTCATATTGGCCAAGGATGCCTATGCAACTAATGACCTTTGAAGTCGCAATTTAGTCACATGGAACCATGCACCCAAATCTCATTAATTAATATCATGACATCCTCCCTGGTGATAGTATGATTGTCAGTTGGCTAGGACTGCCTATGAGGCTAATCCAAATAAAAATAGCAATGAACAATCTTTTTTTTTTTAACCCACTGTATTTTGTATAAATGAGTCCCATATTTCCTTATACTTGTCCATACAAAGTCTATGTCTATAGGCAATCCACTCATAAGTAGCAAGTGCAATCAGGTCTTCTATCCATTCAGTAAATGGGGCCATACATTTATCTTTCCAATGCTCAATATCAATCTTTTAGCCATAGTAAGAGCACGGAGAATCCATTTATGTTGTCCACTTGTCCAAAAGGGGGGGCAAGTTTTTCCAAACCATGGTTTGATAATGTGTCGATATCAAGAAAACTCTTACTCTGGCCTATCATCAGTATAAAAATGAAATAGAGAATAATAGCACCAGCACTAAGTCTCTTGAACACTTTCTTAAAATCAAAAAACAGTATAAGAAACTATTGGCTAACAAAAAAAAAATGATATGAAATCCACCTGGCAACGACTTATTGAAGCCGCTAAGATGAAGAATTCTTCCTGGTTCTGGCATCTACTTTCTCATCGATCTGCGAGATCCTCTACCATGTTAGATTCCCACATAGCCCCAGAAATATGGGAACTTCACTTTCAGAGACTATATGAAGATTCCTCCACTGAGATGGAAATACAAAGGAAAGATGGCCTAACCGAGTGGCCTCCTGTTTCAACATCTGAAATCAAGATGTTAATTGGTCAACTAAGAAAAGGGAAGGCCCCGGGAGCAGATTTTATTCCGGTAGAAGCATTGAAAAATTTAATGGAATGGTGGGCTCTGATGCTAGCATCCCTCTTTACTTACATTGATAAGACGGGACGAATCCCGAAGGATTGGGGCTTGACTATCATAGTCCCAAACTTTAAAAAAGGCAGGAGGGATGACCCTACAAACTATAGACTGATTAGCTTGCTAAATACAATCAACAAATTATATGCCAGACACTTACAGGAAAAACTCAAGGACTGGATGGTCCAGAAGAACCTGATAGCAGATAAGCAGGCAGGATTCAGAGAGGGACAAGATACTATTGAACAATGTCAAGTCCTTCAACATCTGATAGAAAAGTATTCCAGCAACAAGATAACATCATTGTATGCTGCCTTTATAGACTTCGGAGCAGCCTTCGACTCTGTTTCTAGGACCAAGCTTTGGGGGAAGCTAGAAGCTGCATCAATAGACAGCAGGCTTCTCTATTTAATTCAGGCGCTACATACTACCACCACCCTTAAGGTTAAATGTAATAGGCAAGGGTTTCTCTCAAAACCAATTAAAGTACAAAAGGGGGTGAAACAGAGATGTATCTTGGCTCCCTTACTCTTTAACTTTTACATCAATGACATGGTGAGATACCTAAACCACCCAGACTTTCACCCACCTAAATTAGGGGTTCGTAGCATTGCCCTGCTGCTTTATGCAAATGACGCAGTTGTCCTCTCTAGGACACCGATTGGTCTAAGAAGAGCCCTGAGAACTCTGGTCCAATACTGTGGAAACAATCTTCTAGATATAAACTATCAGAAAACAAAGTTTATGGCCGTTTCCAAAAGACCAAAACAACACTTCTGGACTATTAAAGGTCATACAATAGAACAAGTGAATAGCTTTAAATACTTAGGTATAATCATGCATGCCTCTGGATCAAGGAGAGCTCATTGTGAATACGCAGCTGATTTAGGTCTTTGCTCTGCCAATGCCATTTTAAATTTTTTTCGAAGTAAAGGGGGGTATTTTGTCCCAGCAGCTCTCAAACTTTTCCAGGCAAAGGCGCTAGCTCAACTTCTCTATGGATCTGTTGTCGGCTCTCCAGCTTCAAGTGTGACATACTTGGAAAGAGTCCAAGCTAAATTCATTAGGGCGGTCCTCCAAATGCCCAGACGTGTCTCCAATGCACAATTACGCTTGGAAAGGGGCACGATAAAGGTCAAGTCAAAAGTGCGCCTAGCTTCACTGAATTTTTGGCTAAAAATAAAGTACTATCCGCAGGGCCTAGCTCCACTTATCCTTCAAGATAAATTTCAATCCTTGTGGAAAAAGGACATCGAGCTCAACCTCTCTAAGTTAGGCTATTCTACGGCTGGGATCCTAGCGATGGAATATGAGCAGGCAAGAATGGCCATAAAGCAAAGGACAGAGGATATAGAATGACAAGCAGATTTAGGGAAGGTTCCATCCTTTTTATCTCCTCCATGTAGCAAGTTTACTGTCACTGCTGCCAGATATCTAGCACAGCTTGAGCTCCCCAGTCATCGGAAAACATTCTCCTTAGCCCATTGCATGCTCTTCCTTCAGCGGTGCTGGATGGCAAATATAAAAAAAATTCCATTAACTGCAAGACTTTGTCCTTGTCATGCCAAGGAAGTAGAAGACATGGGCCATGTTCTCCTCCACTGTATCTTCTACCAAGTCCTGCGGAGTAAATTGCTCGCTCCCTTGATCAGCAAGCAGCCTGGCTGTCAAGAATCAGGTACCTTCAGAATGTGCTTCAAAAGTGTGACAAATTTTACAAATTTTCCTTAATCTCACAACACATGGACAGACTTAACCACAGTTTCAACTGGGAAACTGTCAGCATCTTAAACCAAGCTAAATTCAAAAATGCGAGAGAATTCCTGGAAGCTTGATATTCAGACAAGTCAGCCATCAACAGGCACATAGAGATAAACAACATCTACACACTATTCAGAAGAGACAATAAAAAGGAAACAAAAGACCACAACATCTCCTCACCAGCAATCATCACCCAGATAAGCAGAGATTAACACCAAGATTATCACCAGACAAACAATCAGGCAGTAAACAATACCCTAATCAAGGAACTATTGGGGGGGGGGATCCCACCCCCACCAATACTGGCAGGGCATACCACTGTATATAAACAGAGAGCAAACCCCACTCCATTCTAGCACTGAAGATGTAACTGAGCTGGGTAATGAAACATTTGCAAGAAAACAACCAAGCTCAGAGAACCCCAAGGACTCCACAGTTCAGCCCTGAGCTACATACATTCTCTTCTACTGAATGGTGATAAGTTGGGAAAAGATACTGGAAGCCAAGCAGAGCTCTGGGAAAGCAAAAGAAAGTTACTCCTTAGAAAGACACTATGGAATAACTACCTCTTTGTTCTTTCATAGTCCTGCCCCATTGCCTCATAGTTACACCCTAATGGTCTCAGTGACTTCATAAGTCACATGAGGTGTTATATCCAATGAAATACCTGATTGCTCTTTCCAATCATATGTATGTTCTACTTTGCATAATTCTATTAAGAGGACTCCACTCCTCTTTAGGCCTGTCTTTGCCACCAAGGCTGTCAATAGACCAATTAGTGCTTCAGTACAATATGCCCTGGTTTCTGGCACAAAGGTATCCTTAAAAAAAGCTACTACATTGCCATTTAGAGTGGCAGATGAGGAGGCTGTAAAATATAACAACTATATAAGCAAAATGCCATGTAGATTCTGAGAGATCAGAGCTGATAATTCTCTTTTAATGAAGGTTGCAAACGACATTCCAGAAGCAGCTGTGCCTAATAAATATCATTGTTTATGGTTGAGGTTTCTGAACTACATGCTCAAGGATGTTGATTAACTGCATTCCTATCACCACTGTTTCCACAAAAGGATACAGGGTCAGGTTATTAGAACAACAAGTACTGTAGCAATTCTGCATTTTCAAAGGAGGGAGCTAGGGCATCTTCTCCACTTTCAATTGATATACCTACCTCCTTGGTGTTATTTTGTTTCCTTATCAGTCTCACTTCTAATAGGGATCAATAGATGTGCACATGTGCTCAGACTGTCTTTGAGCATTCTCCTACATAAGAACTGTGTAACCTTAGTCACTGCTCTTTGTTCTTTTGGGTGCAGGAGACCAGTGACTCATGCTAGCTTTTTAATAATAAAACAATTATTGGATCCTCTTTGGCTGTGGCATTATCAGTGAGATTTCTACCACAGCTGCTATACAGATATCATTTATGCTATATGAGTGATCTAGTACACTTTCAGGTCAGCAACATTCTGCCATTCTCGCTCTCAACAAAGAAACTGGATGTTTGTGGTGAGAGATTAAACCACAGTAACAATCACAAGGTACGTGGTGTCTATCATTAAGTAATGCATATGGAGATCTAACTTTTTAAACTGCTACAGAAAAATGTCTTGATCCAAGCCTCTTGGGCTAATATGTGCATCAGAACAAAGCCAACCAATGGATTATGATTTTCTTGAAAGTAGTATTTAAATTCTATCAAACAAAAAATTGATGTACTTAAAATATATTTTTTTATTTTTTTTAATTAACAAAACATTAACAGATAATGAAATAGAAATATAGGCAAATATGCAAAAGTCATAGAGAAAGTCAAGAGTAATTAACTTTGCCATCATCCATTTTAGATAGCATTCCAAAATTGACTAAAACTATCATCCTAAAACAATTTAAAAACAATTCTAAAATGTTAGGAATTTAACAACTGTAGCTGAAATTCTTCATAATCCAAAACTTAGGGTATCAAATTCTGATTCTCAAAATCACATTTGATTTTTGTATAACACAACTCAAAAGAATTTTATTGCACCCATCCTATTAAAAGTTGGTGAAAAAAAAATATTGCCATAAAGCAAACAAGCCATGCAGAGTCAAAGGTAATGTTTTATTTCACACACGCTTAAGCTCGATCTTTAACAATGAGGTGATCAACATAGAAACAGTCATTTCTCCCCGGACTGAGCTTTTGAGCCTTTCTGTATTCCTGCAGGTACTTCTTGACAGATACCTTCATTAGGAGAATTGATAACAGAAGATGCTTCATTCGATAGCTGGACATTGAATGGCTCTACTTCAGCTGTAATGCCTTCCACAGTTCCAAGCATGTCCCATTTACACACAGGGCATGTTTGGTGCTTTAAAAGCCAAGGATCAACGCAGATTTTGTGGAAAAAATGCCCGCAATGCAAAATCCGGGCTACATCTTTAGGCTTGTACATTTCTAAACATACTGCACAGTTCTCTCCATTTGATCCAACTTCTTTGTCATCCTTTTTCAATGTACGAAGCTCAAGATGATTTATGGCTGTAGTAATATCAAGCTCCTGGTGGCATCTCTGTGCTGAATTCCTTGTTCTTCGTAGCTTTCCAGCACAATAAAAGGTGCAATAGGCCACAGCTACAGAGGAAAAAATAAAAACGGTGCCCATGTAATGGGTTAACCATGGGTAATAGTACTTTCCAACATCAATGGTTGCCATCACTTGGATGCCATTCTGGATTAGACGCAGAAGGTCCATGCCCTTCAGATTGCTGATCATAACAGCCACAGGATCTTCCGTTCCAAAGTTAAACATGGGAAACACATTGTTACCTGTACCAGGATAATTATAGATGATCACACCAACTGCTCCCTTTTCTGCAGCCACGCTTATTTTTTTGGTAAATGAGCACTGCCCTCTCATGATGAGTGCTATCCAACTCCCTGCATTTTCTGACTTGTTAAAATTTGTTACAGAGCTGCAAGCATTTTGATGGGGCTCCTCTGGAGGTATCAGAATGCCAGCCACCTTCTTCAAAGGAGAGGCTTTGGCAAACACCCCGTTTTCTGCAATCTCCCATACAATCTGATTCCCAACTCGAAACGATATGTTAATATTGGCAATCCAAAAGCCATCAGCTTGTGAACTCTGCAGGTGGAGCCCAAAATAGATGCCAAGGTGTAGAAAGCACAGAGTTGTTACCTTTCTTCTCCCAGTGGCAACCCCAAGTAAGTTCATGCTGACATCTGCTAAGCAGTCCCAGAGCCAATAACCCAAAAGAGAACAAAAATCACCAGCACACCAGTACTGAGTGATATTACCAGTGTGATATCAAAAACCCATCTCAAAAATTAAGGAGAAACAAGCTGAAGGGTCTATCTGTCTGTACGTAACTTAAGTAAAGCTTACAGACAGTGACAGAATTTTTTTCTCCCTCCAATGAAGTAGTTTATTGTTAAGTAATGAAATTGTGACATCATTAACACACTTTGCCAAGCAGGACTCACTTCTGCTTTATCTTACATAAAATTACACTCACTCAACCTATTTAAAAACAAACATTTTGATATAGAATTAAGTTTCACAAACTGCAAGGTATAAAATATTTGGCTGTCCTCTTTACTGAATGACTTGTCATATAATGTGAATATGCTGAGGGGATACATAATACTGCATTTTAACATTCAATAGAGTATTCTTAAAATTGCTTAGCTTTTTAAGATCAAACAAGGACAGCTAAGTGCTCTTATCTAACTATGTTAAACTTCAGTACAGCAGCATATATAGATGTGCTAACAGATATACGCATATTGTTCTATAGGTTTCACAAAACTCCATAGATCACATCAGGGTCCTTTTACATTTTTGTGAGCAGATGAAGAAATCACCCACCCCTACTTCTGTATACATTAAACTGACAGAACATGCAACTGGTGAGACGTGAAAACATTAGGGCTATGCTATTCCTTGCAGAGAAACACTCTGGAATGCCCACTGGTATGTATGAAGTACCTCTTCTTAAATATTTAAAGTGGCCACATCTTTACATGCTCAGTGGCTACTTGGAAACTGCTCACCACTGTCTCTGCAAGCATGGCATGCGCAGCCCTTTTGCTTTGCTGGAAAACACAGAACGATCCAAAGCAAGATACACAGTCATGCTAAAACAGCTGGATGTTCTTCTGAAGTAGCCTTGAGGCTTCAGAACGACAAGGTTGCTTTAACCATTTTCCAAAAGAGGTGCTTCAGATGTTCCACATCTTCTGAAGCACCTCTTTGCAAGGATTTGCAGACCCTGAAAATATCACTCCCGTAAATATAATTAGAAGACAAGAATGATTCTTCAGTTAGAAATCAAATACCTCTTTCGAACAATTATTCTTTTCATGTCTGAAAAGAGGACATTTATTTCTATGTCTTTCATATCCACATACCTTCGTATACAGTAGTAGAGATCTCTGACAACTGTTTGCTTTTCTTGTTTTCATGAACACACTGCTTTTAGTGAACAGAAATTGAGAGGCATTTTTTCCCCAAAAAACATAGAAGTTTAGAGTTGGCTTGGGGGACTTTGTTCAAATCCATTGAACTGCCATGAAACTCACTGAGATTGACCTTGGACATGGAAGTACTTGTGAAGCGAATCCAATACATAAGCCTTTTAAAGGATAGAATGGGACAACTTAATAAACATGATCCTCAGGTTCAAAGAGGCAGGGGCTTGAAGGGAAATAAAAGTCTATGGAAGAAATGCACGGCAGCATGTTTTATCGCTGGACTTTTTAACAGGATCTTTCTGCTAAGATACTCTTTCCATTTTTAGGAAAAATGAGATGTTAGTTTCACATTGGGCAAAAGTTGGCAAAGCATTTTTCTAAGCGCAAGTCTTTCGGCTCCTTACAGGGTTCATTATTTTTCCTTCCTAAGAAGAAATATTCAACTTCTGTTTAAGCAAAATCTACTCGCAGCTCAGGATATGCAGATGCAGGCATGCAGACATGGAATTCAACTTAGCTTGTGAATTTTTTACATACCTTTGATGTTTTATATCAGGACAATCCCTTGTGTTAGTAAGCCAGTTGCTTATTTCAAATTATATGCATTAATACCTTAATAACTAGGAGAAAATCTTGCTTATACAGATTTCTTAGCTAGTTTTCCCCTTAAGAGAGGAATGATACACTATTGTAGAGAACGTCTTCCTTTAATTCACTTTTGATTTTCAGAATAAGAAGCCACCAATAATTCCATGACAAGTTTTTTAACTGTTGAAGCAATTTGTTGGGGGAGGGGGATAATATATGACTCAATGTTGCTTTACGAGAAATTCCAGTAGCAAGAGAAATTATAGCTACTAAGTCATTTCAGAACCTAAAAATATTAAGTTTTAACATGCAGTCTTAAGTCCATTTAGGCTCCATGTTTTAGCAGCCTTGCCCAACGTGTGCCCTCCAGATAAGTTGATCTTCAGTTCCCACTGGGTTTCCTAACCAGTGTGGCTACTGACAGTAGTTTGGGTAAAGATAACATTCTAACAATCTATACAAAGAAAATGTGTGCTTCACTTCTAAAACTATCAAATATAATTAACACTGCAATGTAGTTAAATCCCTTTTGGAGATTAAGGTGAAGTTGCCCTTGAAAGTCCTTCCAACTGCCCTTCTCACTGGTACCATGAGTGTAACAGAAGGTAATGGCTTTAGTACAATAGAAATGGATGAGGAAGAACCATATGCTGACAGTTCCCCTTCACTCTCCATCAGTATACTCTTAAGAATTGATAAAATAACCAGGAGATAAAAGAAAGATCTCCAAATAAACTCTGGCTTGTGTGATTTTTCAGAAATTATGTCGCTTTTCCAAGATTGGAAGGGGTGGGGGGAGATACCGTTCTGTAGTCTTTGGGTTGGAATCTTTGCCTATTGTGTATTGTGACTGTCACAACCAGGATCTGGTTACAGTCTGCCAGATCTGGTCCTCTGCCATATGAAAAACTAGGTTTCTTCCCTATATGTGCAGCAGATGGTGGACTCTCTTCCTGTCCATGATTGTCTGACCTGAATAGAACTGGGAAACAGCTCCTTTTGGAACTAAGAATGAACTGAAGTTTTCATGAAAAAGTAGGGATGTACTTTGAGAGATGTAATGGCAGTAAAATTCAAATGCCCAATTTCTTTAACAAGTGCTACATTTTCATTATTGCCAAAGAGCCTGTCATATTGGCTTGGCTAATATTGTCATGAAGTATAAAACAGCTGTATACTGGTGGCCAATTCCTGCTACACTATCTTAGCATTTGCTTGTTGCTTTGTTCCTAAACTGATTGGCGCATGACCTAATCCAGTAAGGCAATTCTTCTATATGTAAAAAAGAACACATTAAGTAGGGCTGTGTAAACCACATGAAGGAGTGTTTCACAAAGCCTGTTGACATGAATGAAGAAATGATGCACCTGCATCCTCCAGAAGGCTGTGCTGAGGTGATCCATGAATATACACGCATGGTCACTTCACTTTGTTGATAGTTCCAGCAGAAGCCCTCAAAGCATCCATGCCCAGGCTTTCAGAGGATATGGCTACTTCGTTGCTTCTATAAGGAGTGTTTCACTTATGCCATAAAGCTTTCTGAGGTGCTCCTTCAATGCTTTGCACAGCCCTAATACTAAGTTTACTTAATATAATTATATGATACTTAATATAATTATATAATTAATATAATTAATATATATAATTAATATAATGTATGGCTGTGAGAGCTGGACCATAAAGAAGGCTGAACGCCGAAGAATTGATGCCTTTGAACTGTGGTGCTGGAGAAGACTCTTAAGAGTCCCCTGGACTGCTAGGAGGTCAAACCAGTCAATCTTAAAGGAAATCAACTCTGATTGCTCATTGGAAGGATTGATAATGAAGCTCAAGCTCAGATACTTTGGTCACCTAATGCGAAGAGAGGACTCTTTGGAAAAGACCCTGATGCTGGGAAAGATGGAAGGCAAAAGGAGAAGAGGACGGCAGAGGATGAGATGGCTAGATAGCATCACTGAAGCAATGAGCATGAAATTGAGCAAACTCAGGGAGGCAGTGAAAGATAGGAAGGCCTGGCACAATATGGTTCATGGGGTCACGAAGAGTCGGACACGACTTAACAACTGAACAACAACAACAACAAACTGGTGAGACAGACCTAGTGTGCTCTTATGCTTTTAAATTAAGCCACGTTGTTGGACTATGGGAATCATATTCTTTAAAAAGTCAACCTAACCCAACTTTTTATAGGTTCCTCATATAAAACTTGTTCCCACCTTTTTTGCTTATTACAAACATAAATTATGACTGGGGCAAAATTTATAAAATCTGTTTCTGTGTATTCTTAGGATCATAGAGTTGGAAGAGGTCTCTTAGGCCACCAACTTCAACCCTGTTGAATGTTTCTAATATAAAGCCAAATTAAAGGATCAATTTTGCAATAACTACTCTAACTTACAACTACAGGAAATCAACTTATTTAATTCGTTTCCAGCTTGCACTGAAGTACTGCTTATATTGCACTGAAAGGAAACCATAAACAGGTTAAAAGCAGTGACAATCCTACAGAGATAAGTGATATCATATGAGGTATTTTTCTTCCTTGGATAAAGAAAGCAAGAGAAAACTGACAATGGAGAATTAATTAACAGAAAACAGGAAAAAGAGAGAGAAAGAGAGATCTGTGATAATTTCTCCTGAAATATGTTTTAATGAAATATTACATATGCTATTTGAACTGATTTCAGCAGAGCACAAGCTTAAAATCCAAGTGTTTATTTAAAATATCAAATATTTAATTGATTCTTACTTTCATGCAGATTTAGCTTTATGGCACTTATTATAGGAAAATAAAAATCAGGGATGACCAAAAAAAAAATGCACCAATGGAAATAATAGAGATTAAAATTACACTATGGGTAAATTATTGTCTACCATTAATGAGAACCCCACCACCAAATTTGCAATCTGGAAATTAGCTGAATTAAATACAAATTTCAGGGTTATCTCTAATTAAATCAAAACTGCTACTGAAGTCATTTCAATATCATTTCAATATTTTGTCTCAATGACCAGGTCTTTAAAAGTCTGCAACAAGATATGACAGAAGCCAAATGAAAGTTCTGGCCAAATATCCTGTCGTTCAAATGATTCAGAAGTCATAAAATAAAATTTTGGACTTATCTGTTTGTTTAACAACCTAACCAATGAAAAGCCACTTTGAGTAGCAAAGACTGAAGCAGCATAAAAGCCTTTATAAATTAAAAAAAAATCATAGGTAAGACTTATATTCAGAGCAAAGAAGCTTCTTATACATGCAAACAAAATACATAAAAGCCTATCACTGATGTATTTAACTAAAATAAAGTAAAATCAACCAGTTTTGACAGCTGCAGATCATACATTTAGGGGTTTAATTGATCACACCTAACCCCTAAAATATCACTTTCCTCCACAGACAAGTTATTCTTTGTTTAGTGAAAAAAATAATCATATATACAGTAGCCTCTTTCAATTCCTTTGGATAATGGCATAATTGCAAATCGGGCAAATCCCACGCTTTAGCAACCAGCGGTCAATACATCGTTTGTGGAAGATATGCCTGCAAGTTAAAATCCGAACTACCTCTCTTGGCTTGTACATCTCTAAGCAAACCACACAGGTCTCTTCTGCCAGATCAAATACACCCTTTTTTAACTTCCGCAATTCAAGAGAATGAACAGCTTTCTGGAGTTCAGACTTTGTTGGCTGAGCTCTCCATTCTTCATGTCTTATCATCATCTGCTCTGGAGAACAGTACAGTAAGACACAGGCTACAACAATAAAAATGAGAGCACAAACACACAGATATATCTTCCAGAGGCACTGGGTTGCTCCCACTTTGATTAGGGCAGTTAGCTGGATACCTTCTTGAATCAAACGAAGGATGTGCTTTCTTTTCAAGCTGTTCATAATGACAGCAGCACTATTGCTTGCATCCTCATGAATCAGAATAAGACTCTCTCTTTCTGGACATGAACGATCATAGATAATGACACCAGCAACACCTTTCTTTGCTACCACCTTGACTTTCTTTTGAAAAATACAGACTCTTCTTGCAAGAAAGACAATCCAATCCTCTGTATTTGTTGGTACGTGGAAGTAAATCTCCAGGTTGCAAGCATCTTCAGCTTCACTCTCTGGGATCACCAAAACCCCCAGCATCTTCTTGGAATGGAGGTACTTTTCCAAGAAAGCCAGATGATTGATTTTTGGCATGGTCCACTCTCTCCAATGAAGTGTTAGATTCATGGAATGTACAGAACTACCTGAAACTTGTGAGTAAAACAATTCAACCATAAGGGAAATGCTGAATATCAGGTTCCAGCCCCATGAAACCTCTCTTCCACAGTTATTGCGAAGCTTCATTCTTCCTTGAACAAATGGCAAAAGGAAAATCCAAGTGTTGGTTCACTTGAGAAAACTACCAAGGTAATGCCTTACCTGTCAAACATTCTGCTAACTAGTTAAAAAAACACGCAGTAAGCTTACAAACATGTATCTGTAAAACTCTACTTCCCCTTAAGTCCATTCCTAGGAAAAAGTAAATGCTTTTCGCCACTGCTCACAAGCTTTACTACAGTAGTCTGGAACAGAGCTGCAGTCATTGTGACATCAGAACTGGCTCCAAGGGAGATTCTCTCTCAACTCATAGACACCCATTACAAGAATACAGAGAAATGAGGAAGCTTGAGATGGGCTGAATAGGCAACATAACCGTTGGGTGGCATTGTCCCACAAGTCTTTCTTGATACCCTGACCACTATTCTTCTGAATTCCAGCACAGGTTAGGAAAGAGGATTATTTGCTGTCTAATTAATTGTGTTGCACTCACAAAACCAGGTTGTCTGTAACAGAATTATTGTAATAAGCTCCCTTTTTATTTCTTGTCTTTATGCTTTTCTATTATTTTTAAACACAGTTCCTAGCTGTAGTCTCTCTCTCTCTCTCTCTCTCTCTCTTTCTCCTTCCTTCCTTCTTCTTCCTCTCTTTTCTGAGGTTCTTGCTCAGAACACAGCCACATACTTTTAGATACCTTCTGCTGACACCTGTCACTTACAGGGGTGGGGGCTGTTTTGGAAATACAGGTAGGGCCATTGTCACATGTTTAATGTAAAATAACAGTATCTATAGTCTTACTTACTCATTAGTAGTCATGGCATATCTTCCATCAGCTTTCCAGAGTGCTGAGATTACAACTCTCTAAACCACCAGTCAAAATTATGGGAGCTATACTCCCAACCCATTTGGAGAGTACCAGGCTGAGGGAAGCTACCTAAAGCATTTATAGAAACAGCTTCTTGTTTTTACAAAGTTTTAGAATCCCATATAGCACAAGACAGGTTTGTCTACTTAAACCAATGTTTCTCACCCTCAGCTACTTTAAGATGTGTGGAACTCCCAGAATGCCCCAGCCAGCAATAGTCTTCCTTAATAATTTTCTGAATAGATTAGCATTTTGATCAATGGTATACCTGCAATCAGTATTCTTCATTTTGGTTTTGATTGATTAGCAAATATTTTATAATCACATTCTTGGTTGCCCCTTCAGCATCATTACACATTGCAAGTTTTCAATATATTTTGTCTTGAAAGACCAAAAGGTAATTCTCTACCCTTAGGACGATATTTCAAAGGAAAGGCTATGGCAGTCTACAGGAAAACTCAAATTCATACAAAGCTATGGTTCATATTTAATTTGTTGTATATGCTTTCCCAACTGTTTCTTTACATATTCCAATATATAAAGTGTCCTTTGATAATGTTAAGGTATAAACAAATAGGATGCAACAGATCAATTGTATCAGGTGAAACTTTAAACATACAGTTCAACAGCTTGAATATTATACAATAATCCCAAGGTGACAAAGAATATAACAGGTAAAACCAAAGTACAGGGAGCTGAGAGCTGATGCAAACACCCAGGTTACTGTAAGAAGATATGCTAAAGGCTTCTGATGGAGCTATATGCCATATCAGAAATGTATGTCAATCCCTTGTCCAACATTTAGTATTTAGCATTTTCAATCTAGCTCCAAGCAAACAAAAAAGTAGGCTATGAAAAATTAAATAATTCTGCAAATCACATATAAATAGGGCCAAAAGGGAAAGAAAGCAAAAGCCCACTATCAGATATTTTTGTACAAAAATGAAGCAGAACATAATGATCAATATCAAAGAATTAGATTTATTGAACTAACACTGAAAGTATGGCTTTAAGCCATTCTATAATAGTTCAAACAAATTAAAGGCCATACATTCATGGATTTCTGTGGATTCAACACATAGTGACAAATTACAATTATGCAGCAGCACATACCAGATGCAACTGTTTTGTACCAGAGTGGACAACGTCTGGATAGTAAGTGGAGTAGACCTCCAGATATTCATATGCTGCGGCTCCCATTAACTCTTGCCACTTGCTACACTGGCTAGAGCTGACTGGAGTGGGAGTTCAATCACATCTCAGAGATACATTCTGATTTACAATATCATATTTAATACATTTTGGAGAAGACAGCCTGTCTGGTACACTAATTAGCATGCTTGCACACTTTCACTCTCAATAAAATAAAATAAAATAAAAGGAGAGGGTAATGATGGTCACAACAAGAAAGTCCAATACCTTTTATTGGGACTTGAGAGCTTTCTATGAACTATGTCCATTGTTGGCATGTAGGTCCACCCTGGAATTTTTATTTATCGAAATGTTACATTTCTAATACATTTTGCATTCAAAATGAGAAAAGTTCCACAAAAAGATACATATGCAACAAATAAAAAATAATCTAAATTCTACATTGTTTATTCATGCCATAGTACATATGTAACAGTAATTACATAGAAGTTTTTTCCTAAAACAAATAATTTGTTGCCTAATGTGAAGAGAGGACTCTTTGGAAAAGACCCTGATGCTGGGAAAGATGGAAGGCAAAAAGAGAAGAGGACAGCAGAGGATGAGATGGCTAGATAGCATCACTGAAGCAATGAGCGTGAAATTGAGCAAACTCAGGGAGGCTGTGAAAGATAGGAAGGCCTGGGGCAATATGGTTCATGGGGTCACGAAGAGTCGGACACGACTTAACGACTGAACAACAACAACAAAAATCAGTTACATTACAGTAGTAACTACAGTAGTTTTGCACTGGAAAGGAAAATAACATAACGTTAAGATCGTGGCACTCTACTGGTGGGTAGAAAAATGTTCTGATCCAGCCTGGATGCAAATCAATGTCCAGGACCCTATGTGAACCTCTTAAAAATCTAGTCAAGTAGGCTAGACTTTTCTTAGGTGGCCACTTTCCTGCTATAGCACTTAAGTGACAGTCAAGGTGCAGAATACTCATGTAAAGCAATGGTGATGACAAGAAGGCTACAGCCTTGGTCATACCAACTAGATGTCATTGAGATTTTTAACCCCCCCCCCCCATGTTCCCCTTTCTTATCAAGCATGCTTTCTCCTTACTCTGAAAAGGAGTAGGCTGTATTTCTTGTGAACAGAGCTCTTCTCATACTCTTACTACTTGGTAATAACAACTGAGTTATATCAACAGGTGATATTCTAATGCAATTTTTTTCCCCCACATGATACACCTGGACCTATTCCTGTATTTAAACACTCTTCTGAATGAGTCCTAGGGCCTCCTTGTTTCCTCCCAGCTTCTTCTAGTCAAATGATTAGAGACGAGTTATAGAGAAATGGCCTGAAAGTATACTGAAGAATTATAGATTAAAAGTTTAGGATTTTAAATCATATTAATTACTTGTTTTCCCATTAAAATAAATGTTCCTCTCATAAAATCAGATTATGTGTCTTTGACTGATATCTGTTCTGTTCATAACTCTACCCACAGATGTTTGGCCTCAGTTATTTTCATTCATCTCATGGGGACTGTGGGAATAGCTAGTTTGGTAATACTTCCAATAGTTTACTTTCATAAAATTGATATTCTGGACAATGCCTTTGCATGCAGCTTTAATTTGAAAAGCATGCAGCCACCATGCAGCACTAGTTAGAAAGAATTTCTGTCCTTCTTAAATAAGTTGCTTATTTGTCTGTGCTTATTGGTTTCTTATTAGAATAAATCACAGTACAGGTAATCCCTGGGTTAAGAACACCTAGTTTAAGGATGACCCACAGTTAAGAACAGAGGCTATTGTAGCAAAATTTGAGTTAAATACACAATGGTTCTAGTTACTTATGCAACTAGTTATACAGTATTATACAATAATGCTGTTCCGGCTTACATACAAATTAGACTTAAGGACAGATCTTGGGAATGGAACTCGTTCTTAAAACGGGGACTACGTGCAATTACAACAAAAAGCATTAGTTCTATGTGAACAAGAAATACATTCTGCAAAAAGAATCCCATCCATACACTTCTGAGGCTATTTATACACATACACACCGCAAAATCAGTATGTCTCTTGGAGGAAAAAGCAACAAAGTTTCAGATTTAGGTGGTGATGACCATAGATGTAGGGTTTTAATAAATGATCACAACTGGCAATAGTCTCCAAAACATCACCATTCTCCAAGTAAGGTAGATCTTAATTTAGTGAGAAGAATGCTTCTATATATGGTCCTGAAAAGGAAAGTAGTCTTGGGAATCTGATGAAGATAAATTATTGCATCTCTCTCAGTTCCTTTGGATAATGGCATAATTGCAAATTGGGCAAATCCCACGCTTTAGCAACCAGCGGTCAATACATCGTTTGTGGAAGATATGCCTGCAAGTTAAAATCCGAACTACCTCTCTGGGCTTGTATGTCTCTAAGCAAACCACACAAGTCTCTTCTGCCAGATCAAATTCATCCTTTTTTAACTTCCGCAATTCAAGACAACGAACAGCATTCCGGAGTTCTGACTTGGTCGTCTGGGCTCTCCGTTCTTCACGTCTTATCATAAACTGCCCAGGTGTGCAGCATATTAAGACGTAAGCCACAAATGTCAAAATGAGAGAGTAAGCACACAGATATATCTTCCAGAGGCATTGGGTTGCTCCCACTTCAATTACAGCAGTTACTCGGATACCTTCCTGAATCAAGCGAAGGATCTGCTTCCCTTTCAGGCTGCTAATCATGACAGCAGCAATCTCACCGGCATCTTCACGAGTCAAAATGAGACTCTCTCTTTCAGCACATGAATGGTCATAGATAATGACACCCGTAGCACCTTTCTCTGCTGCAGCCTTGACTTTATCCTTAAAAGTACAGCCTCCCCTTGCAATGAAGGCAATCCAGTCCTCTGTATTTGGTGGTATGTTGAAGTTAGTCTCCAGCCCACAGGCATCTTTAGCTTCACCCTCTGGGATCACCAACACGCCCACCATCTTCTTCGAAGGCAGGTTCTCTTCAAATAAAGCTGGATGATAGACCTCTGACATGGCCCACTTCCCCCAATGAAGTGTTAGATTCATATAATACACGGATGGGCTTGCAGCTTGGGTACCCGGTAGACCGAACATCAGAGAGAAGCCCAAAGCCAATTTCCAGCAAAGTGAGATTTTTCTTCCACAGTGATTAAAAAGCTTCATTCCTCCTCCTACCTTTTGCAAATAGCCAGAACTTAAAAAAAAAAAAAATCCTGATTTCTTCAAAATGTAGAGGATTGGAGAAGTAACATTTCTTGTCCTGGTATATTTGGGGAAGAGATTATTTGTGGGATCAGCCAATCCTTTCAACTGCCATGTTAAGTGATGCACTTTCTAGTATCATAAACCAACATAAACAATGCCCTAGCTAATTTGAATACTGCAAGCTTATTGGCTAAAATTTTAAAATTGGCCAAGACTTAAGACTAGCACTATAACTATTAGGCTGATTTCATGGCCTCGTTTTAGTTTTAGTTTTCTAGCTGTCTGGACTACTAAAATGAATTTAAATCATCACACACTAAATATGCTATATTTTCCACATTTATTTCATTTTCTAAGCGTTTTCAGGTGACATCACCCATTGATCTTCATGCCTGAGGATAATGAATAGGACTGCAATACAACACACCATCCAATGTTCTACCCTACTAAAAGTGTGGGGTTATTTCCTTCTGTACTCAACAGATCATTCAATTCTAGCAGATCACCAAGTAAGCTTGAAGCAGGATATATGAATGACTTCTTCCCTTGCTGTACGACTGCAAACAGGATGAGTCTGGAGGGGTTACACCTATCAGAATTCCTTTGTGTGTTCCTAGGAGCACTTAATTGTAAACCAGATGTAAACTAAACTTCCTAAACAGACACCTGATGCTTAGATATTACTGTACTTCCACAATATTTACCCACATTCTAACCAGCTACAGCTCAAACTAATAGCAGTGATGCATATGGAATAAGTGTAAGACATGACTAAGCTGAAAGACTCCTGATTTTCATTTCCTGACCATATTATGGTAATGCATACATTTTCAATTGCTTTTGTTACTAATAATCAGCAGGTTAAAATTGCAAACTGGCAGCTGAAGTTAAAACTAGGGCTACCAGATCTGGGCTGCAAACTTTCTTTAGATTTCAGTTTCTGTATCATTTTGCTGCCATCTAATAATTGTCTGGATTGTTGTAGCCCTGTAGTGAGTATAGAGGATGACCTTGAAGGACAGAGGGAAGATCTATTGCCAAGGCCACAATCAGATGAATGAGGCTTGAGCCCAGACCAAAAAAGTGGATTGTGAAAAAGACTCAGACAGCACTCCCCCCCACCCCTATTCTCATGAAGACAGAGAGGAAGGGAAGCACATTAAGATTTTCAAGTTTATGTTACTGTAACCCTATAATAAAAGTAGTATTAGTACTCATAACTTTGGTTTCCTAGTCTGGTCTGCCTTAAAGGGCTGACACATTCAGCCTTTGAAAGATTCTGTTACTACAGCTGTTCCAATAAAAGTAGCTTTAGGTCTACACGGTGTCTGTTTCATAGTCTGATCTACCATATAGGGCTGATAAGCCCAGATCTAATAGTCCTAATTAATCCTCCAGAGGAAGTTTGCTGCACATGAACTTTTTTCTCTCATAAACCCTCCACTTATAAAACATACTTCTTGTTGGTCTATGACGGAAAATTACATTTAGGAAAGTTATTAGTTAAGAACCTAAGTGCATGGTGGGTAAAAATGCAGTATCAGTTTAAAAATTGTTGGAGACATGATAAAAGCACAGAGCAATAGTCTGCTTTCTACTTGTTACTCACTAGGCTTATTGCTTGAACCTTAATCTTTAGTTCTGGTGTGATGCTTCCTATTTTGTGACATTGTAAAAAGGAGTGGTTGACATCTCCTCCTGCTCTCCTCCACATACACCATGTCAGGGCTTCCTCAGCTGAAATTTAAGGTAAAGATGATTATATTGGGAAGTGATAGGAACCAGCAGAAGTAGCATGTGACATCTTTCCAAACCTTACATAAATTTTGAGCTAGCTGGAGCCCTGAACAATTAGTCCTGAACAATTAGCCCTGAAAAAGTCACATTTAGTCAAACTGATGCCAAATTATTCTACATATTCCTCTACAATGTTACACTATTGAGAAACCTGGGGTAGGAAGCTTCTCATAACTCAGTTTACTATTGTTTCACACCTTGAAAACGTTCAGACAGATAGATAGACAGACAGATAGATATGGAAAAGTATCAGCCGTATCACCAAATCCATAATGTTTACCCGCAGCCTTGATATCTTTCACTAACAAGCAGAATCTCGAACTTCATTAAGATTAAAGTTCATGATTATAACTTACATTTTTTAAATAAGTTTTGCCAGGGCTAAATCAGAAAATATGGAGAGAATAGTGCAATACAGACCTGCAGTATGTTTTAGGTTTTTATGTGCAAGGTCTCTTTGTCATGCTGTTGTGAGCTGTTGCCATTCTTCTCTCTCTTTGCTTGCAAACTATGTCAACCATAGGAGCTACCTAAAATCACTCAAAAATAAAAACAGCGATCTTATCTCAATGTTACAAATATTATTAAGGGAAAGACTGAGAAAAATGATAAAATAGATGATGAACTCCTGGCTTCACTGCAGCATTTCCATACTCCAAATCTCCTCTCCTACACACCATGGTGCCCTAGACATCACTATGCCTGCAAATATTTCCCATTATGTCTGCCAGGCTTCTGGCCCCATCTACTTTGCAAAATAACACATTATTTCATTTTATTTTTTAAATAAATGGGAATCTAGCCAAGGCAAATATCAGCTTTCAACACTATTTGCATAAATATCTTTGAGTCCCCATTTAGGCCTTATTTTTCAAACATTAAAACAGCCCTGTTTGGAAGTGCATCCATCTCTGCCTATCTATTTTGCCAAAATCCCAAAGAACGTAATATCAAATACAAGCAAGGGATGTAGAGAACACCTAAAAAGACTGGAATCTCCTTGCCAGTTTGCCTTTGGTAAAGGGGAGTTTTGTGCCTCCTTATACATACCATAGCACCATTTTGTAAACAGGCCAATGTTTTGCAGCAGTAAAAGGAGCCAGATATTTCCTCTAGCTTCAAAAGATTGGGTACCCTGGTTACAGGTATTTGGCTTTAGATCATGAACCTCCTGAAACTGAGGAGTTGCTTAAAAGAGAAGGGCTATATTGAACTTGGCAACCTGAGCTTCACAGATGAGATAGGGTGACAACCAGGAAACACTGGTCAGCCCCTGAAAAATCACTTTATTTCAGTGTGTCCTTCTACCACAGCTTGGCTCTGTCAGGACAAATATATGTAAGGACATATAAAAAGATTAGAACTTTACTGTTAGTATTTGAAACTCAATTTTTAAATGGATTAAAAAGAACAGACTGCCTTCTCAACTTGATTTAAAGAATAATATTCTCTTTTGAAAACTAACAAACAAGTCTTGTCATTTTGCACAGGCTGACAGATTCAAAGCAAGAGTTGAAGAGATATAACTGGCATAAAGGTTTTTAAGAATACAACTGAATACAGGTAGTTCCCGGGTAAAGAATGCCCGGTTTACGGATGACCCACAGTTAAGGAAAGAGCCTACTGTAGCAAAATGCAAGTTAAAATACACAATGATTTGAGTTAAATACACAATGGTTTGAGTTAATTATAAATGCTACTTATACAGTATTATACAATAATACTGTTCTGGCTTACATACAAATTTGACTTAAGGACAGACCTTGGGAACGGAACTCATTCTTAAACTGGGGACTACCTGTATTAGAACTATTTAGGTTCAGTAACTATCCATGCTATACTTTACAGCAATGGAAAGATTAACTTGTATAAACTCTGAAGGGACTAGACTGCAACCCAGATATTTGTTAATCTTTCCATTGCCGTAAAGTATAGCATGGATAGTTACTGAACCTAAATTGGAGATAGACAGACAGACAGAAATCTGAAGCCTGACATAGCATTAATAGCAATTCAGACAAACATTATACTATATTTTCCTTTATGAGACACTGACATTTAGAGAAATATTAAATATTTAGCAGCTCAATGGTTTGTAGACACTAAAATTATTCCTTCTTCAAATAAGAACATTCTACAGATTTCACTTCATACTGGTAACAATAGGGAGGGAGGGGCATTTGAAACAGAGTACCAAGAAAACAGATTAGTAAATGAGACTCCTCCTCCTTCCATTTGAGATTTATACATGAGCAAGGTTGCAATTCATTATTGTGTTTGGACCTGTAAACTCTATTTACTAAAGGACTTTTTAAATGCCTGATTTAAGACAAGCTAGACTAGAAGAAAATCATCATTGTCATCATCATCATCATCCCTGAAGAAGGCAACAGCAAATCACTTCTGTATTGCTGCCAAGAAAACTACACGGATATATCCATGAGATCACTAGAAGTTAAGCTTAACTTGAAGAAACGTAAACTTTACTTGTTGCTGACCCTTATAATAAACATCTAAGACAACCACAGATCCTAAGCTAGGATACACCCTCTTCTGAAGCGGAACCAGCCTGCCCCATTAGATCCAGCAGGAAAGGTATGCTACGCATTCCATTGGCCAGGGATTTGCATTTGGTGGGTCCCAGGAGGTGGGCCTTCACTGTCGTGGCTCCTTCCTTGTGGAACATTCTCCCCCCTGAAGTTAGGCTCGCCCCTTACCTGCTGCTGTTTAGGAAGTCCCTCAAGATCTGGTTGTGTCATCAGGCCTGGGGGTCTTTGGGAACCGGAGGCATTCTTAGATGGTTCCACTGTAATTGATATTCTACTCTCTCTGTGGGGTTTGTATATTTTAAAATCTTAAAAAAATTTTTTTTTTAATTTGCGATAATGTTTTTATTCTAATAATAACTTTTTATCTTTTTATAATACCTGTTTTTATTCACTTGTTATTTTAACTGTTGTTCGCCACCTAGAGTCGCTTTGTGAGATGGGCAGCTATATAAATGTGATGTATAAATAAATAAATAAATAAACAAACAAACAAACCAAGATGAACGGTATATTTAAATCATGCTCTGTAGTTCATGTTAGACATACTTAGATTTAGTACTGTTACTTCTCAAGGTGAATTTTATCCCAGATCAAACAATCAGTTTTCAAAGGGTATAATAGATTGAAAGAACAGAATCAAAATAAAGCATGTAATCAGTTAAATGGACTTATTCTTGGAGTCACCCAACAGTGATCTCAATGAGGCAGAGATAAAAGAAATTGGTCTCTCCCGAGATAATAGTACAGTAGCAAATCAGAATGTGATACTCCCTTGGAAGAAATTGATCAATTTTTCCAACTCCATAACGGACAATGGTTACTATTATTACAGAAGAGAAAACCAAAATATCTAAACAAATCTAAGGTATTATTTTATTCTTTTACGATGTATTAAAATAAAACATTTACAGGGCTCAATTCCATGGGGACTTCCACCTTGTAATCCAGTACTACAACTTTTAGATTAAAAGATATACATTTAGGACTCCAAATTTGCCAGGATGAATTTGAACTCCAGTGCCTCTACCTAGAAATCAATTAGTTTAGGTTTCCCCAGTAATTCTACCAGACTTTCGATGCTTGTCTAAAGATAGGGGAGGGGGAGTTGCCTATTAAAGAAAATGTACTCTAATTACATAAACAGTTCACTAAATAAATTGGGAAAAACTAAAAATAGAGGCAAGGGTACCTAAATGCTGCAGAAATGCTGTGCTTTCAAAAACAAATACTTGTTACAAGACTGCTTTATTAAGCTAGACTGATCTCTCAATTAGTCACTTTTCAGTCTGAAGAGTGTGTTTCAAGTGATATCCTGTGATAGCTTCCTTTAACCTTCTCTTAAACAGAATATCCAGGGTCAAAGATCTCTCTTTCCATCAGTTCTTCAGCTTGTTCTAAGCCTGTTTTTCGTTTTGTTTTTTTGGAGGATTTTTGTAGAAGAAATAGCAAGAGATTCAGAACCTTCAAAAACATATATGTGGTTATGCAGCATGACAAATATTGTTTCTAACACCAGGGTTCACCAATAATATCAGGCTCCTCCTATTTCCTACTTTGTATATATTGTGTTATGAATGTCAATACTTAGGGTTGACCTTCCATTTATCAAGTCATAGAACATTATATTATAAACATCTCTATTAAGATTTCAAAGAATGCCCTCTAAGATTATAGTCCTTATGATCACCATGAGTAGAGGGTACAGGCAGTTTTTATATCCAAATCTCACTGCCAAAAGGTATTAGCAATGTCTAATACAAACATTATTTCAGATACAATACACTGCAAAACTATGTAAGCTTATGCAATACAGAACAACCATGCATTTTTTAAACTAGCAAAACATACAGAAAAACTGCGGAGCTATGCTAATGGAACACTATGTTGGAATATAATTGAAAATTTCATTCTGTAATATGCAACTGTAGAGCATTCTTCCAATAAACTGTTCATTTTCAACCATATAGCAGGTAATGAATAGTTAATGAAACATTGATTACACATAGAAGTTATTAGCAAACTTATTAGAACAATTACCACACATTATAAAGTCTCAAAGGCGGATTTTTCTCTGGAATTTCTCCTCCCCAGCTACTTTGGTTGTTCCTTGCTCTGTCAGAGGAAAGACACATATTCTAGTACTGCTTCAATCTTATAACTATTTTTCCTTTAGAAAGTTATCTTGTAAAAAGGCCCACTGGGACAGATGGTGAGAGTGCCTTTTTCTTTGAGAGGTGGCAATTGTCACTTTAATGGACTCTTCTGCCATTGAGTACAGGAGTAATCATTGGTTTTGGGGTCCTTGAGATGGCTTACATCTTTGCTGGTCTTATAAATGTCATCCATTCACTTTCACTTTGAATCTTACCAACAATGCTAAAGAAAGTTAGATCCTTCTATTTGCTTCAGTCACTATTCAACTGCTGACAAGGAACAAATGAACATGAAGAAGTAGAGAGACATCAAAAAGGAAGCATGCGCTTGGCTATGCCTGCACTTGAGGAATGTTTGAGAGGGATGGCATGAATTTAAGTCCTGAGAACAGTAGGTGAAAAATAGGCAGCATCCAGGAAAATGGGCAAAAAGCCTTTTATTTTGCAACATTAACTTTTAATAGCGTTTCAGTGATGATGCTTAGAATAGGAGATGAAAATGAAACTCCTCTGTTCGTATAACGAACAGTATTTAACAAGATTGTTAGGATTCCACCTGGCATTTAAAAGATAGACAGCTACCTCCCTAACAGGAAATATACACCCCTCTATATCTAGCAGGATCTTTCTGAAAATAAATGCTAACTTTAACACGTACAGTAGCAAAGGAAAGACCTCCCCAAACCCCTCCACTTCCTGATGAAAAAGCTTTTGTTCTTTGAACCCTGGCTGGCAATTTTGAGGGAGGAAAGAGACACTCAAGAAGTTGTATACCAAGGCTACAAAATATTGTTCCTAGGCTGCTGATCATAAGTTGTGATCTACAACAAGCTGGGGGAAAGTCCACAGAAGCAAGAGGAGGGCTTTAGCTTCAACATCAGGTCATCTTAACTGGCAGGCAACAAGTTTAGTACATATTTTGCACAAGATTATTTTTATTTTGACAGTTTATGTGATGTTAGTCTAACTTTTTGTCTCTGGTGTATACTTTCTGTATGCAGGCAGAGTGATTATGTGTCCAATCCAGGGATAGGGAAGATGCTATGTAAGTCATCCCCCTAGAGAACAGGTGGTAGTGACACCAAACTGCTCCACGAAGGCAGAAGGAGTAGCTAGACCAGTGTTTCTCAACCTTGACAACTTTAAGATGTGTGGACTTAACTGCTTTCTTGCTTCCTATATTGCCTTCACTACTATGTGGTCTTCATAAAAAAGAAAATGTGAAATAGCATAAAATGGCCAACAGTCACAATATCTCACAGCAAGTCTATGAAAACAGAATGTACTTTAATTACATAGAGATTACTTTAAATATGTGTGGGAAAAAAGGAATCTTATAGCATAATAGAAGGATTATAGCAGGCAAATGGAAACTTCAAGTGTTCACCCTACCAAGATGGAATTCCACATTACCTCCAATCCAAATCAGCTCTTCTTTTTCACTGCTTGATTAATCACTGTTACTGGTTAAAGATCAGCCTTTTGACAAGCTTATGAAGTGTCACATTTGCTGAGAGATGCTACCAGCAATATTAAATGTGTCCAACACCATCCCAGTGGTCTTTGCTTATTATGTATTAATGATGTGCAAAGCTACTTTGTCCCCTTGAAGAAATGAAGCCACTTCAAAGAAAAAGGGGTATAAATGTTTTCTCTGCTGCCCATAATAAAAGGAACTTCTTGGAAGTATGAGGGACAGAGAAAGAGAGAGAGAAAATGTGCACAATATGGAGTTAAACATCCCTTCCCTCTCTCAAAGCAGCTTTTTTCTAAAAAGGAAAAGGAAAATGGCAGGCTTCATTAAGCAGACTTGTGAGAAACATTGAATTAAAGAAAAACAAATAACATGAGCCTACCAGATAGACATATTTGAAAGACAATAGAAAACTATATAATTTCAGCAAAATAATATATATTAAGCAGGCCTTGGCAAACTCCTCAAAGCATGGTAAAGTGAAGAAAAGAAAGAGATGTTTTACATTGAAAGACTAGTCCAGTGTTTCTCAACCTTGGTGACTTAAAGATGTGTGGCCTTCAACTCCCAGAATTCCCCAGCCAGCATGCTGGCTGGGAAATTCTGGGAGTTGAAGGCCACACATCTTCAGGTTGCCAAGGTTGAGAAACACTGGACTAGACAATGAGCTTGCATTTGCTAAAATGAAATATCCAATTTGGAAATTAGAGAAAAGCTTTTGGTGCCCGTAGCAAACCAGGCTGTGGAACCAAGTCCTTAATGAGGCAGTTACTCCAGAGTAAACAAAAGTGGCAGGGGGTGTCCAAAGTAAGTTGAGGAAGCAATTAATTTATCCAGCCATGATGTTTTAAGGGTTGTCTCAATCAAAAGAAAACAAACTGAATTGTCTACTCCAGACATTTATTTTTTTAATCAGTCTCTTTCCTGCTCAGTGAAGTCTTAATGCTTCCTCCAAAGGGGAATATGAAATAATAAGAACATTTGTTTTGACAGTTGCAACTGTTTCTTTAGATTCTAAAAAGTATATTAACTTGTAAAGATTCTGATTTCCCGCTCTGCCCTTCAGTGAAGTACCACAATAGAAGATGCAAACTGAATAAAGTTTTGCTACCACTGTCTGCCTCCGATCTCCTACCAGTAAATATCACTGTTCTCAGCACTGCTAGTCATGACTACAGACCATTCACAGAAGATAAATTGCTTTCCATTTGGAGGCTATTAAAAAAATCACATTCATCTTTCTAGATCAGTGTTTCTCAACCTTAGCAACTTTAAGATGAGTGGACTTCAATTCCCAGAATTCCCCAGCCAGGCATGCCTGGCTGGGGAATTCTGGGAGTTGAAGTCCACTCATCTTAAAGTTGTTAAGGTTGAAAAACACTGATCTAGATTGTATAAATCAAACCCTTCTCGGTCATAATTTCTTTATGGATTTTAGCCACAGACACTTTAGCTTATTTCTTTATTTGTCATGTTGCCCTATTTAGTATACAGGAAAAAAATATTTCAAGTGGTTAATTTCAACAGTTTGTTTTCAGGCATCTCTCAATCCAAGAATGCAAATAATTACTACATTGCTAAATGTACACATTTGTCAGCCTGACAAAGTGAAATCTCAGTTTTGGGGGTGGGATTGGGATGTTTATGAAAATAAAGCAAAGCATCATTAAATACTTTGCTCTTGCTTTCATAAACTTCCCAGTCCCACCCAACATGGGTAGAAGAATACATTAACTATTTGGATTCAAAGTATGATTTCCAATAAGATTGGAATGATTTTTATTCCACTGTTTCCCTCATGAACTTCAGGACAACCATTTGATATCCCTTGCAATTTATTTTGTACAATAACACTCTCTGAGGAAGGCAATGAAAGTGTTTGAGCTCTCCTGTGATCTTCATACCAACGATGGATTTTAATCAAGGTCTTGCTAGTTCTAATCCAGCACTAAGAATAAAGTTGCTGAAGCAACAAACACCTATATGCCCATTCTACCTTCCTTACCTATCTGCTGCTCCTCTTGTTGAAAATGTAGCAAATACATTCCTGTCATTCTAAGCCCTAGTTCCAGCTGTTTTGAAGTATTAATCCCAGCACAACAGACAGGGGCTCATTCCTTGCACAACATAATAAAGGGCCAAAGCACTAAGAAGCAAAAGGGTAAAACAAATATGCTTTGTAGAAAGACGTAAGCCAAAGTAAAGTGTGAAAAGTAAAACGTTCTATACCTGTTTCACAGCTGGACATTTTATCAACAGCTGGAATACTTCAGTTGGAGAAAGCTCCTTTGATCCAAGTGTGACAAGTCTCCATGTCAGCTTTTCAGTAATTTCTTAGAATCTAGAAGAACAGCCCCTGTCTATATGTTAAAACAGCCTCACATTTTCCCATCTCTGTGTGAAAAAATAAGTGTCGAAGCTTTAAGAGTTGCATTCACTTTAATGAATGAATGATTTCCAGACTGAATATTTCCACCTCTCTGATCTCTGGTGAGTTGTACTAGCTAAGAGACATGAAGAAGATAGAATGAAACTATCTGATCTTCTCATGTGGACAAACTATGGAGGAAAGTGATGAGCACAGGATTCACAGGGCAAAGCTTCTTCTAAACATCAAACTTAGAAACAAGGATAGCTGTTCAGAGGAGACTGATTTCATGAATAAAAGTCTGGATTCCATTATAAAATAACTGAGCAAATGTTGGACCGCACAGGAAATATATATTTCATCAAGCTGTGGGAAAGTAAAATGTTCTTATTGTTCAGACAGATCCTAATCCAATCCCTAGGAGCCACCAAGCAAAACTCAGCAAGGATTCACACAATCAATATTGGACTGAGATACAGGCATGTGAAAAGCAATCCTATCTGTGGTTCCTACATAATTAGCACAATTTCCCACATATCTAAATTAACTATAGATATTAGAATGACAGAAGGATGATGTTGTTAAATACTAATTCCAGGAAGAATATTACTCCTTATTCTTCTTTTTCCAATCACTGAAACAAGACTGTTCTTAATACAGATACTGTTTATACCTTTATTCCAGAATTTTGGACAAACACCTATCAGCCTACTACCAGAAGCCAATGAGATTGTTTAGTCCAAATATCCAAATAGTATCAAACCACCTATCCTTGTTTTAAGAAAACAGCCCTGATTCATAGTTTTTAATTTAAAAATATTATTTAAAATGTTTCACTAGGTACAATAGCTCACAGACTCACAAAGGCTTAAGTCAAATGGGTATTTATATATATATATATGTGCCTTAAAAATATACTAGGGAAAAAAGTTTTACTTACTTCGTAGTAACTTCGAACTGCATTGCAAAAAGCTTCGTCAGCTACAATCTGTGTCTCTCCGTTTAGAAATGCCTGGAACCGCTCTTTCACCACTTGCAGTTGTTGTTTGTTCAGCTGAAGGAAGAAGAATACCGTTAGCAAATCTGCACAGTTGTCAGGCCCAGCCCAAGAACAGCAGTGAAACAGTCCAGTTGAGTAAAGTTCCTTTATTAGCTTACACCTTATAGACAGAATCTTGCCAAACTAAATCTATACTACAGCAACTAGTGGTTATTCCTTGGGAGATTCTAGAGAGTGGCTATCCTGAACCTCTTCCCACACTCCCCTTGAGGACTGCATTGTCTCTTATCTCCTTTCCCTTCCTGGAATGCACCCCCTCCCTCCTGATAGCCTTGATCTCCCACATCACTCTCCTCCTCGTAGATACATTCCATCACAACAGATCTCTTTATTCCAATATTACATTGCTTTATAAAACTGCAATAAAATTTCCCTTCTTTCCAAGTTTGCTCTTCATTCAAATTACAGGTAGTCCTTGACTTACAACCATTAGTTCAGCAACTGTTTGAAGTTACGACAGTGCTGAATGAATGGTGGTTATGAACAGCCCTTGGAGTTCCAGCCATCCTAGCATCATCCAAATTTGGGTGTTTGGTAACCGGCTTGCACTTATGACCAGCTGCAACATTCCACAATCACGCGATCACCATTTGCGACCTTCCCTACCAGCTTCCCAGAAAGTCAGTGGGGAAGCTGGCAGGGAAGGTTGTAAGTAGCTGGGATAAGTCTCCCCCACCTGTGCACCCTCCCCAGCCCCTTTGCACTTGCACTGTGCCAGCCACTTGCACATTCCAATGCACCTTTCTCGAGCCTTGCCGTGCTTCTTGCACCCTTGTGCACCCCCTCGCATCCCTGTGCACCCTCCCCAAGCCTTGCCATGCCTCCCTCACACCTCCACACACCCTCCCAGAGCCTCACTGTGCCTACATCACACCCCCACGCACCTGCCCGAGCCTTGCCACTCCTCCCTCACTGTAATGGTATGTGGGAATGACCTTGGGAGACGGGGAGGAAGAGATGCTGCCTAGAGAATGATCAGATAAGCCTGCAGCTGGATAATGGGCAGAGGAAGAAACTCAGAAAAGAACCTCCCTAACTTATCAGGCTATAAAAGAGATGGTGGGAGACTCGTATTTTCAGACTTCCAAGATTCTGTTATTGTAACCTTGCAATAAAGTAGAATTAGCTCATCTGTTCTTGTTTCCTGTCTGGTCTACCTGGGAAGGCTGACTCTCGCACCCTTGCATACCCTCCCTGAGCTTTGCCGTGCCTCCCCTGCACCTTTGCACACTCTCCCCAAGCCTCACTGCACCTCCCTCACACCCCTGAGCACCCTCCCTGACCTTCGCCATGCCTCCTTTGCACCCTCGCACCCTCCCTTGTGTCCTCTCCCACCTGGCACCAGCCACTTACCTGCCTACTGGCCTGCTTGCAAGCCACCTGGGACTTGCAACTTCCTGCCAGCTTCCCACAGACTTGTGGGAAGCCAGCAGGAAATTGCCTTGCCTAACGACCATGGGATTCGGTTAACAACGGCAACCAGGACTGCAGGGATTGCTGTTGCTAAGCGATGTGGTTGTGCTTTACAACTGCATCATTTAACAACGGAAATTCCAATCTCATTTGCTGTTGTAAGTTAAGGACTACCTGTACAATATTGTTAACAACTTTTACAATGTGTTTCTTCTTCAAACTGAAATTAGTCTGTTATCCATACACACTTGTTAATAAGCTTTTATTTGATTTTCATTCCTCTTTATTCAAATAAAAACAAATCCTTATCCGTTTCCTAGAATTTCCAGGATTTTTAGGGGCATGTACAGAGAACTAAAAAGGAGCCTATCCTTTTCCCCTTTTATGGCCCTCTCCCTTGATCCCCACATCTGTTCCAGAGAGACTTCCAAATCTTCAGAACAGATGTGGGGCACCTGTGGTCTACAAGAGGAATAGAGAATTTGAGTTATCCATTTGATTTGTATCAATGGCAGCAGGTCATTCAGAATTGAGGAACTATATATTTTTCCACTAAAATACAGATAAAAACATGTTTTCTTATAAATATTAGCTGTTGACCAACTAAATTTGTATTTCTGTTTAGTCTAAATACTAAGAAAGGAGAGTTTATGCAGTGAAGGTGTTTTCTCTTTTGTAAAATGAGAACAATTATAATATCAGGGTTATAATAAGCGTAAAGCACTGTACAATATTTTTACATCAATTCCCATTATAAACAGGAGAACTTATGTTTAAAATGCTGCCTTGAATCTACAATTTCATTACATAAACGTTTCATTTCAATGCTACAAGTTCACTGCATAAATATTTCCAAGTTTCTTGAACCAGATGGCCCAAAGGAATTGTCTTTAAAATGGCAGCAAGTTTTTAAATCAGTCTATAATTTTCTTTTGGCAGTCTCTGTCATCTTGGATCTGGTCATTAAAATATTTTTCTGACATTTAGTGCATCAGAAATAAACTTATGACAAATAAATGCTAAGCCTTCTGTCCATCTCCTCCAAAATGTGAATAGCTCAGATTAAGCAAGGAAAATATTTATTTTCCGTTTGAAAATCAAACAGCAGTGTTTGCTAATGGAAGCTCATTACCATTTGTCACACTCATATTATGTTAAACAGATTCATTGTTCCCAGAAATGCTTTATGATTAGATATTATCACCTGTTTGGCTTAGCTATTATTTTGACCATTTACATTTTCACACTGAAGTCTTAAGAACTAGCTAGATCACTGGCCTTTTCCATCCAGTAGTGTAAAACAACACATGTCAACTGTTGTTGCTGCTGCTGCTGCTGCTGCTATTCATCTTTTAAAATACAGAGATAGGCCAGTAGATGGTATACTTTGGGGGCTAAGAAGTTTCTTTTTATATTTGCAAGAGAAATGCTAATCTTGATTTCAGCTTTCTTCACAGACGTAACCAGAAGTGCCCAAATCTAAGAAATGCCTGAGATTGTTACACCCAGAACCAGTTAAGAACATTATGATTCACCAGCTAACGCTGCAAATACAAACCGATAAAATAATAGTGAAACAGTTATCTGAACCTGGTACCCCAGTGCACCACTCAAAGTTATCGTGTGGTGTATCTAAAGAAGTTCGTTCACTTCTTAAACAGAGTGTAGTGTTATAGACATCTGTGGTTACTGTAGTTTGTATTATTAATGTTCCGCCCTCAATAACTAACTAGTTTCTATGGGGTACAAATCTATCCCTCCGTGAACTGCTGCAGGAATTTCACACTTATCCCAGCAAGACTATTATATGCACAACATTGGAGAAATACTGAAATACCCATAATGAAGAAATGGATTGTGACGATGGCAGAATTTGTAGAAATGGCAAAGTTGACCTGTTTGATCAGGGATAAAATCACAAGTTCTTTTATAAAAGACTGGAAACCTTTGTGGACTTTTTACTGAAAATGGAAAAAAATGAAATGGTGATTTCTGGATTTGCTGATTGAAAGAGTTGAATATGGGAGAGAGGAACTATGTGATGTAAACTTAGGGAGGAGGTTTGTGGGTTGGTTTGCAACTGCCGTAAAGAAGATTGGAATTTGCTTTAATTAACTTTTTCTTTTCTTCTTCATATGTACTGTTTCTCACACTTTTTCTTTTCTCTTCTTCTTAACTCTTCTTTATATATGTTCTTATGTCTATCCTTTCTTTATATAAAAATCTTCAATAAAAATCATATATATAAAGGAATTTTACACTTATTCCTCATCCTTTGCTTTTTCAATTGTATTTATTATAATAATATTTGGAAAATTGATTACTACATTCTCAGAAACAAACCATTTCAAAAAGCAAAACTCTGCCATCTCAGAAAGAAAAATAAAAAACATATGGGCTTTTTAATCATTTTTAACAACAAAATTACTTTGATTTTAAGCCTTCCAAGACTTCTCCCACTTACTTACACAGTAAAACACTGTGTGCTCAGTTCCAGAGTATCCACATTTTTGTTGATATTCTTAATAAAAAATACATTTTAAAAGGCTTAATTAACATTCCAGACACATGCACTTCACTCGGCCTTTTCACCAACCAACACACACCAAGCACTTTACACCTATAACTATGGCTTCTAATACATGCAAGTATCCCAGTGAACTCACAGAGGCTACACATATTCAAATTTTTCAAAATTATGAAATTGAAAAAAATCTGACACAAATGTTATATACTAAAGCAATGTTTTTCAAACTTGGCAACTTTAAGATGTGTGGATTTAAACTCCCAGAATTCCCAAGCCAGCATGAAGTTCACACATTTTCAAGTTGCTATGTTTGAAAAACACTGTACTAAAGTTTCAGTCTCTCGATTTTTATTTTGGGCACCTGAGTTTTGCTCCAGGGGAGAAACAGGAACGAAATATTTTACATTTATACACACACACACACACACACAACCTTGCATAAGTCAGTCTATAAATCTTTGCACAGTTTCTTCAGATAGATCTTTTTCTTCTATGAAATGTCTTTAATTTTTTTAATGAAAAAGACACGTCCCTCCCAAGGCCTATCCCAAGATTGCTGCCAAATCATAATTTTCAATGTGACAGAAGGGGAAAACAGTTAAATATACTGGGAATAATATTCACTATATTTAATCAATTTTATTTAATATACACTTAATTAGTCTAATCAAATTTATTTTTTCCACTAAGCCTACTTTGTACTCCCAAGCCAAATGCGCCCCTTAGCTCCCCGAAAGATTGTGTGTCTCTGTTTTGCACAGAAGGCTTGTCACACACAATTTCTCCTTCAGTGAAAATAAATCTCCTTCAAGCAGAGCTAAATGCCTCATGGCTTACATGGGTACATTCCTGCAGTCTTCTTTGCACAATTCAGAAGTAATTTGCTACTGCCTTTTTCAAGGATGCGTTTTTTTCTTTTGCTTCTTCCTAGATCGCTGTTTCTCAACCTATGCTGGCTGGGGAATTCTGGGAGTTGAAGTCCAGACATCTTCAAGTTGCCAAGGTTGAGAAACACTGCCCTAGATGGTCTCCATCCAAGGACTAACCAGGGTTTAGCCAAGGTTTGCTACATGTTGCCACCTAAAGGGTCTATCTGATATGAAATCTATCACATTTTAGTTGTAGAGCTGGCATAGCAGTAAACAGTTCATTAATGGGTATCTGCTGATTCTTCAGATCTCATTAGCTGCTTTTCCCCCACACACTGAGCACTTTTCCTCTGCAGCTGAAAATACAAGCTCTCGTTAACATAAGTGGGGAGAAGAGGTTTCAGACAGATTCCACCAAAATATAATAACAGCAGTAACAACAACTGACGCAAGTTCTCAATGTGGCTAACAAAATGTTCTTCTTAAAAAATCTCATTGCTAAAATAGATACATATCTTTGCTGAATAGCTTGAAGCACACCTTGCCATCTGCAAAGAAAATGCCCCTAATTATTAAAACTGCTTTTCTGTAACCACTAAAAATAAGACATATTCCCTCCCTGAGGCTGTTTCAACAGTTCCTTTCTGCAAACTAGCATTTAGGCCTCAGAACCATCTCTGTCAGATCTGGTTTCTTGACCAAGTTCTTCTAAGCTTCCTTGGACGGACTCCAGTGAAAGGGGTTCTCAAACAGAGGCTCTGAGGAGCACTTTGGAGCTCACATCCCACCTCTGTCTCATCATTTGGTTCTTCAACGAGTTATATTGCCTTTAATCTGGAGCTCCTTTGGGCTGGTGCCCAGGAAAGGGTGGTGATTCCTATACTATCCTATTACTCCTCCCATTCCACTAGCCCATTTCTAATCTGGTTTTCCTATGTAAGTGTATAGCTATAGAGTAGTGTTTCTCAACCTTGGCAATTTTAAGATGAGTGGACTTCAACTCCCAGAATTTGGAGTTCTCCCAGAATTTGGAATTCTGGGAGTTGAAGTCCACTCATCTTAAAGTTGCTAAGGTTGAAAAACACTGCTATAGAGAAATAACAGGACTGATGACACATCCAGGGACAATCACCTTATACAGACTGAAAAATATATGCCTGTTTCAGAGTAAGTTCCTTGTTCATTAACTCTTCGCACAGTACTAAAAAACTCTTTTACTTTAAATTCCAGTTCTCAAAAAGCACAATTTAAACAAAAAAGTAAAATCAGTACGACAACCCCTCTTTTTTTCATCCACTATGGAACATGAAGAAAAATTAAAGAGTAGGAAGAAATGTTGTATGAAACATCTACATAAAATGTTAATGATATATGCATAATAATGTGGGGTTTGGAGGAGGAAGGGGGAAATCAGTTTCAGTATTCTGCTGGCCATTTCTATTCTTTTCTTTTTTTTAATACAGGTGAAACTCGAAAAATTAGAATATCGTGCAAATGTTCATTTATGTCAGTATGGCAACTCAAAAGGTGAAACCAATATATGAGATAGACGAATTACATGCAAAGCAAGATATGTCAAGCCTTACTTTGGTATAATTGTGATGATTATGGCGTACAGCTTATGAAAACCCCAAATTCACAATCTCAGAAAATTAGAATATTACATGACATCAATAACACAAGGATTGGAAATAGAACAATATCAGACCTCTGCAACGTATAAGCATGCATATGTACTCAGTACTTGGTTTGGGCCCCTTTTGCAGCAATGACTGCAGCAATGTGGCGTGGCATGGATGCTATCAGCCTGTGGCACTGCTGAGGTGTTATGGAAGACCAGGATGCTTCAATAGCGGCCTTCAGCTCCGCTGCATTGTTCGGTCTCATGTCCCTCATCTTTCTCTTGGCAATGCCCCATAGATTCTCTATGGGGTTCAGGTCAGGCGAGTTTGCTGGCCAATCAAGCACAGTAATCCCATGTCATTGAACCAGGTTTTGGTACTTTTGGCAGTGTGGGCGGGTGCCAGGTCCTGCTGGAAAATGAAGTCAGCATCCCCATAAAGCTCGTCTGCGGAAGGAAACATGGAGTGCTCCAAAATCTCCTGGTAGACGGCTGCGTTGACCCTGGACTTAATGAAGAACAGTGGACCAACACCAGCAGATGACATGGCTCCCCAAATCAACACAGACTGTGGAAACTTCACACTGGACTTCAAGCATCGTGCATTGTGTGCCTCTCCATTCTTCCTCCAGACTCTGGGTCCTTGGTTCCCAAATGAGATGCAAAAGTTGCTCTCATCAGAAAAGAGGACTTTGGACCACTGGGCAACAGACCAGTTCTTTTTTTTTTTTCTGTGGCCCAGGTAAGACGCTTCTGACGTTGTTTGTTGTTCAGGAGTGGCTTGACAAGAGGAATATGACATTTGAAGCCCATGTCCAGGATCCGTCTGTGTGTGGTGGCTCTTGATGCACTAACTCCAGCCTCAGTCCACTCCTTGTGAAAGTCCTCAACACTTTTGAATGGCCTTTTCCTGACTATCCTCTCCAGGCTGCGGTCATCCCTGCTGCTTGTGCACCTTTTTCTACCACACTTTTCCCTTCCACATAACCTTCTATTGATGTGCTTTGATACAGCGCTTTGGGAACATCCAACTTCTTTTGCAATTCCCTTTTGGGGCTTTCCCTCCTTATGGAGGGTGTCAATGATGGTTTTCTGCACAACTGTCAGGTCAGCAGTCTTTCCCATGCTTGGGATTCCTACTGAACCAGCCTGAGAGACCATTGAAAGGCTCAGGAACCCTTTGCAGGTGTTATGGATTCATTAGCTGCTTAGAGTGGGACACTTTGAGCTTAGGATATTGAACCTTTTCACACTATTCTAATTTTCTGAGATTGTGAATTTGGGGTTTTCATAAGCTGTACACCATAATCATCACAATTATACCAAAGTAAGGCTTGACATATCTCACTTTGCATGTAATGCGTCTATCTCATATATTGGTTTCACCTTTTGAGTTGCCATACTGACATAAATGAACATTTGCACGATATTCTAATTTTTCGAGTTTCACCTGTATATAAAACGTCATTATTAGTTAGGAAGATGCAATTTACTGCAGCCCTTCTATGCCTTAAGGGAATTAGATTTAAACAGCTGAGTCAGTGCACAGGAATGTAGCCTTGTTCCTTGATATTTTGTTCATGTCTGTGCACTGAATACAAAATAGGAATGAATATTGCAAACAAAAGCAAGGTAAATGCTTACCAGCTGAAACATGATTTACCTTCATGCAAACTACAACAGTGAGTGGAGCTCTGTAGTGAGTTGACCAGATAAGAACTTTATAAGGCAGTCTTACCATGCCAGGACCCAAAAACACGCCTCAAACAATTGGGCTCACTGCAGTACCCCATTTGATGAAACTAAGCACATGTAAAACAACACAACACAGCTTTAATGAATGAACAGGAAAATCTTGATTCAATTATTTCCTTCCATTGCTGAAGGCTCGCTGCAGACATTTACAAAGATGTCTAAAAAATACCATTACTGGTGGCTACCTTGGGGACTATTGAAACATCCTTTTTTCTTCAACTGCTATGTCAGCAAGGAAATGTTGACTGGGGCAGAAGCCAGAGTGGGAAAACGGAACTGCTGCTGTGGTTGCTGCCCCGACATATCTCTACCAACCTACCCACTTACCTGCTCAATCTTCCCAGGATCTTCCCTCCCTTCCCCCAAGCTGTTACCCCAATGTGCTGCTCACCTATTCTTCCCAGCCACTTCCTATTCTCCCTCCCTCAACTCAGCTGCCCCTGCCCCAGTGTACCACCTGCCCAATCTTCCCAGCCGCCTTCTCTTGACTCACAACTGCTCACCTTTTCTTCCCAGCACCCTCCCTTCCTTCCCACTCTCTCACCAGGAACATAAAGCATGTGCGTATCCCACTAGTCCCCTGTTCTTCCTGGGGCTTTCCTTCCCTCACCGCAAACTCAAACATGAAGCATGCCCAGAGGTGTATCCATTTTTAAAGGGAGCAGCAACCTCTGAACCAGATTTCCAGACAAGTCCATTGTTTTGTGATGCCATCTGGATATTTTGTTCACGGTATCTTGTCCATCAAACTGTAGTCTGCTATACTGTCTATTTATGTTTATGACTTCTACAATGTATATTTATGACACTTTGACTCCAAGATACCTTTCAATTACAGCAAATTAACCTGTTAATCTGTTTTATATAAATGTCTAGTTGGAATTCAACCAAACCTACTTTAGAAGAGTTTAAGACTAGGAACGGAGCAATCCCATTTGTGCAATTAGTGCAGAGTAGCAAAATACCTGAAAACACAGCAAGAATAACAATATCTCTTTTCCTTTATGGAAATGTTGGGCTTGTCCACAAAGAAAAGAAGAAAAGGTACAATACTCTAAGTTTGGAGGGCATGAGGGAGACAGGTTCTTTCACACAGATGCAGAGAGAACCATGCCTTAAGGCTTTATTATAAACCTTTTATTAACATTACAGGAAAAATTATCAAGGTAGAAAGTAACAGAAAGAGAAAGTAAGGGAAGAGGAGTATCCATAGCAGCTACAACTTTACAAAGAAAAGAGCAAACTGTAAGAAAACAGAAATATGGATACTTCTAACTGAATATTTGTAGGGGGTGGGGTTTGGAAATCATTTCTCTAAATGCAAATACAATTAAATTATGAATATATATTTAACCATTCAATTTATATTCTACCTGTCCTTATATAAACCAACATACAAGTCAACAACCCTGGGAGCTAGACTTGGCTGAGAATGACTGCCCAGAGTCACCCAGTGAGTTCCTGTGACTGAGGGTGGACTTAACCTTGGTCTTCCCCATCCTAATCCAATAATCAGTGCACCACATTGTGATTACATTTATGGCTAATCATTTATTTTATTTCTATGCCACCAGATTTCTTCTATTTATATTTGAAGATCTAGTGACCTCTATTTTGAAAAACACTGATTTAAGCCATCTAAATTATCCCCAAAAAGCAGAGGTGGAAAGGAAAGAAAATACATCAAGGGAAAGCAGCCAAAACTTTGTCCCATTGAACTCCCTTATTAATTTTATCCCTTCCTATTTTGTGTGTTTTTACAGTTTTTTATGTGTAATTGTTTTTATGTATTTATTTTTTTAATTGTTGTATGCCACCCACAGTCACCTTGTGTGAGATGGACGGCTATATAAATATGATTAATAAATAAATAAATGTACTTGGAGTTGTATCTACACAACATGGCTGCTACAGTCAGCTGCTTCCTTGAGTAAATGCTTGTCCCTCATGCAGACCATAGAATGTTGTCTGAATGTTTTGTACTGAAAGAACAGAGAAAACTGGGTTGGATACATTCCAGACAAGGGCATGGTTGACTAGATGAATCACAGTTTCAGGTCTAATTTTCTATTAGATTTAGAGACAAATGATTAAGCAAACACTCCACTGTTCTTAACTGAGTTGCAAGGGTGAGAGAGGGAAGGCTTAACTGAGAAGAGGGCTGTCCAGCCTAGCAACACACCACAAGCTTCATGGAAGGTGGGAAGAGAAAAACAACTGGCCAATATGGTTCTCTTTCATCACTGTATGGATAGAGTCTACAGCAGATGAAGCACAGAGTTAGAATTTATCACTATGACTGGTCCATCTAATCTAAACCGAGGTGAACAAATTAAAGAGAAATGGAAAATTGGAAGGAGACATAAACATACTGTATCGGGATTATTAAAAAATAAGTTCTCACAAGGTAGAAATGCTACTTGTTGCAGGAAAAAATAGTCATGTCACCCAACTGATTTTCCAGGTTCACAGTTTCACTTAAACGCCAGTATCTTATGACTTAGTGACTGTCTACCCAACCATCCTGAAATCCTCCATTTGTGAGTCATTAATCCTGACACAAATCTAAGAGTGTTGATTTTTACTTAATACTCTAACAGCATCTTCCAATATCCTTTTACTGTGGTAAGGTGTATTTATTGATTATAATAGTAAACACATTCTTCCAGAATGAAGAGTGTATTTCTTTCATGTTCCAATTACAGTAGTTCTGTAATACATTCTCTACACTGCACACTCCCCCACCTATTCTGCTTTCTTTGACAGGGCAGTCCCTAGTAACTATTCTTGATTAATGTGCTACCAAGAATCAGACCTAGTCCTAATATCAATAACATTAATTAGGTTGTCAAGAAACAGCCTAAAAAGCAAACTAAGGTTGTGCAGTGCAGTTTCAAGATTTGCTCATTTATTAAGAACTGCAATCAATAATGAAGAAATTAGTAAAATTAAGATTGGAACTCATGAAAGTCTAACCGATAGAATAAAAAGAATAGAGAATAGAAAGATGTATATCTACAAAACACCAAGACAAGCAAACAGACTGAGAAAAATCAAGCACAATTTCAAAGAATTGCCTTGAAATAGCACATTACTAATGATTGGATTATTAAATTAAAAAGATGGCGTACTTGCCTTGACTGCCTCCAAACCTAGACAGATACCAGAGGAAGCTAACTTTGTGACGAAGCTGTCTCTGAACTGATACACTGAAGTTAATACAAACACAACTAAGTGCATAAAACTAATCAACGGATTAGGGAAGTGGCAGGAGAAAGGGAAAGCACTGCTGTTCTAACAAGTGTTTTCCTCTTCTGTCCCCATTCATTTCTTCTTCTCCGGCATCCCCTTTTTCTACTGGAACCCAAGTTGTTGAGAACTCTAAAGATTAAAGTTCAGCACATCAGAAAGGCACCCAGCTGGGGAAGGCTTTTCTAAAAATACCATGTTCTTCTATTTTCCCAGTGAAAGTATCTTGCTAGTTCTTGCCGAATCATTTCTCTACTTTGTCTCTTGTAATTTGTATAACTTAATTGTTTTACTGAAGCCAGGCCTTCTGCAACACAGTTAACAGAAACTCTGCTTATGCCTCTTGGTATTTTGTTTAAAAATGTTTAGTTCTGCCAGATCACCATCAATTCACAGAAGTATATGAAACTGCATCAGCAGATGTTTCAACAAGAAGCACATGTTAATTTCTACCGTGATCATGATGTACATAAATCAATCCTTCTCTGTCATTATCATAATCCAAAGAAAAATACCTCCCTGATGTGAAAAAGCACAAAGGTGGTTTTTCATGATATATCTTATTAATATTTTGAGTATCAACCTCATATAAGGACAACCTCCAATCTGGAGGAATATCTACCCTCCCAAATGCAAAGGAAAGGGGGAATCTTCACCATTAAAGAAAAGCAGAAAGTAAGGGAGCATGGAAGAATTGCATTAGCTCTCTTAACTTCAATGAGCAAAAAGGTGGTATTCACATCTGCATTAGTTGAATAGATAAATAGCCTACATATTTTCTGTAGCATGAGATAGAAATAAGGATAGATAAATAGCCTACATATTTTCTGTAGCATGAGATAGAAATAAGGATAGATAATAGTCCTTTCTCTCTTTACTGAAGTTGTATTTTAGATCCAGAATTATAAACAATTCTATCTAGGTACTAGAAGTTACTAAGAAACCAGAAGTCCATCAAAAAAGAAAGAGAGAAATCCAATTTAGTCGTTACCAAAAACAATCTTGTAACATATCATAGGAACTGACTAGCAGCTAGGAGAGCCTGAATTCAAGGTATAAGAGCCTTATTCAAAATAGCTGTCAAGCCCAGCCCAAGAATGACAACGAGGCAGTCCAGTCCAATATAGTTCCTTTATTAGCTTGCCCCTAATAGAGAGAATCTTGCCACACTAAACCTATGCTAAAGCAACTAGTGGCTATACCCCATGAGACTCTAGGGAGGGGCCAGTCTCAGCTTCTTCACCTTCTCACGGTCCTGCTGCGGGCTGAGGAAGTGCTTGCTCTGTAACCCTTCCAGGAATGCTCCCCCTCCCTCCTGATAACCTTGATCCTCCATTCCAGTATCCTCCTCACACATGCCTTCCATTACATCAGCTAACTAGTAATTTATGAATCTCTGCAATCACTACTGACTGGATAATATTGAAGGTATATTCCAAGGAATATATATTAATATAAAGGGTGTAACAGAAGTCAGGTCCCATAGAATTAATAAAGGAGACCATCACATTAGAATTTGCAAACATCAGAGAAAATTTTACTGAACTTAGGAATGTTCAAAGGTAATCTGTCCAGTGAGTAAGGAAGTGTTTAGAAGAAACTGGCAACCAATTCAAACATTTAATGTAATTCATAAAATATATTGTCTATGGGGTCTGACTTCTGATATACCCTGTATGCATGTTTATGTATCTATATACTACTAAAACTCTTGGGTCTGTTTCTCTGTTTGTAACTTTCAATTGGGCGAAATGGTGCATCACAGGGCAACAATTTTTCAATCAACATACCTCAAATGGGCTAGCTTACAGAATGCATCCAAAATCTGGGACCCATTAGTCCCATGGGATTGAAATTTGGCAAAGTTGTGGCTGCTTCAGTACCACTGTGTCTTCCAACTATACTTAAACCCATAGGTTGTATGGTGCAAGGCAAGATGGGAGGGGCATATCCCTGCCCCCCTTCCCACCCCTCTGGCCCCTGAGCCCAATTGGCTGGTGGCAAGACCCAACAAGCAAGCGGTGATTGGCTGTTTTGGAACTGGGGGTGAAATCTGAAATCTCTTAACAGTGGTGGGTGGCAAGGGAAGGACGAGGGAGCAACTTGGATGCCTGCTGGCAAGGTAGGGCTGGCTGGGAGGCACTGGTGGTTGACGGGTGAGCCCTCTTCCTCCCTGGATGGAGAGGACCTTTAGGGACACGCTGTTGTGCAGAGTGCAGCAATACTCCCAGAAAATTGCCCAGGAAAAATACACATTAGCATGAGAGATTTACAGAATGCAATGTCCATATCTTGTTCTCCAAAGAAATCCAGCCAGAAAATATATACTATCTGGTTGTTTATTGATAAAAAATGCAAAACTCCATAAAATACCAGTTGCATACAAAATATAGGGAAAAAAAACACTTCTTCTCATGTATTTAGCACCCAAGACTTATCTACTATACAAGCTTAACAAAGTCTCTAGCCAAAAAAACTGTCAGAGAAGAGGTATACTACTTGGTTATTAGTTACTACTACACAACCCATAAAACTGACTACGTGGTGGCTAAAACTCTACTGAGAGGCTGGGCATATAATCCTCCCATTATAGTCACCACTTGAGTAACTAGCATACAGACGCCTATAGGTGGCGGTAAATAGCAGTATACATGCACAATTACAATAACAATTTGCACATGACTTGCTGTTCCAGTCTAAACACTGTTTTGAAGATAATGAGATGTACTTCTTCCCATGAGAAACTCCTAACACACGCTGGGATGGGGAGTGGGTGTGCAGTTTTCTTCACGGTCTGCGGAAGGGAGTTGGAAGTTTTTTACTCGCCCTTGGTCATTCTGTTTCTCTGTTTAGATAAGAAAATAGCTCTGAAAACAGGAATAGATTTCTTGGAGCCCACTGCACTATATTACACTGTAGTTTCCATAATCTTAGTCTGATATCACAATATTAGTAATTCTAAATTCTAGGAGTTTTTTTCCACAGTGTACAGGCCAGACTGTTCCTATTAGGATAGTTACACATTTTCATCATCTAATGTTATTATAGAGCCAGTGTGGTGTAGTGGTTAAGGCACTAGGCTAGAAACTAGGAGACTGAGTTCTAGTCCCACCTTAGACATGAAGCCAGCTGGGGGACCTCGGACTAGTCACTTTCTCTCAGCCCTAAGAAGGAGACAATGGCAACCCACTTCTGAAATCTTACTAAGAAAACTGCAGGGACTTGTCCAAGCAGTCACCAGGAATCAACACTGACTGGAAGGCACCAAAATAAATAAATAAATGTTATTTTAGTTGTTAGGGTTAATGACTGAAATAAAGATTAGTACTCTCATTAGCCCCATCCAGCATTAGCAATGGCAAGAGATAATGGTGCTGCAGTCTATAACATTTGAAGGGCACCAGCTTGCCTATCTGCTTGATGCTGCAACCATGGACTAATCTATTCTGAGAAAAGTATTAGACCAAAACCAAATTTGTTTCAAAATTGGCTTCATGTTCAGGAGAAGTCAAAACTGTGATGCAGAGACAGCTCTGCTTCAGTAACCTAATACTATAGGTACGACATCAAGCAATCAAAATAATTGCTTTATTCATGTAACATCATTCTTGCATTTACCTGGTTTTGGACAGTATGTTTCTTAATTCTTTGCTGTTGTTCAAACTATTGTGTGGGTAAATGCATGTGCAGAACCTACATTTTTAAAAATTCAAAGGTGGATAACTTCATTACAGAAGTACTATGCTGATAGCCCACAGTGCTATTTAATATTTATATGAAATTCCTGGGATGATCATTAGGAATTTAGGAGCAAACTACCAAAGCATTCATGTACAGGATTAGGCACCTGCTCAAAATCCCTTTTGGAACCAACCAGCACTTAAGAGTTGTTTCCATCCTCAACCTTCAAGCCTCTACCTATACCACTGAAGTCACAGAGACCAACCAGAATAGGTGGGTTGTTGGGCCATGTCTGGGCATGGTTAGGTGCAAGTGGTAGAGACCCAAAGACAGCAGAAATGGCCTACAGTTTAGGCTCCACTGTGCAAAATATTAAGACATCTGAAGATAGAATGAATTTGCTGTGTGAAGGACCCAATAGTAGAGAATGTACATATAGCTCAGGGTTGAATTGTTGGGCTTTTGTGTTCACCGAGCTTGGTTGTTTTCCTACCAACATTTCATTACCAACCTAGGTAACATAATCAATGCATGAAAATAGCCAAGCTCAGAGAACACCAAGAACCCAATGAGAAGAATTCTTAAACCAAATCTGCTGAAATACACAATGCCTCTAGACATTTCTGCATTTCCTGATAACAAAAGTAAACTTCTCTCTACATGACATTTCCCAGAATCACCTCAAGACAACTGAAATAATTTTAAGCAGAAGGACATGAGACTGTTGCATTAAGCTAACTATCACCAACCCCACATTTGGTGTTAATATTTCCTGGTATAGTATCAAAAGTCTTCATGCATGAAGGGTGCCAAATAAATAGACCTTTATTAGGACTACTTTAAAAACAACTTGCTTCCAAAATTAAATTGCTGCCTTTAAAATGCCAGTAAAGAACAGCCACACATTCTGTACTAGCAACCACACGAAGCTTCCCTCTGGGTGTTCTAATTTCTAATTATTCTTACAATAATATTTCAGAACAATGGACTATAGGTGGGCAACTCATATCCACTTGGACAAGTGCAGCCTCCAAACAACCGTTCTCATTTCTTCCACCCAGCTGATTAGCAGGGGAAATGGAGTACAGTGGTACCTCGGGTTACAAACTTAATCCGTTCCGTGACTCTGATCGCAACTCGATTTGGTCGCAACGTGAGGTAAATTTTCCCATAAGGTTCAATGTAAATACGGTTAATCTGTTCCGCCCTCCGAATTTGGTCACACCACGAGGCAAATTTCCCCACTTTTTTCTTCAAAGCCTTATTCTTGCCAAGCCTGCTCTGCATTTTCTTTGGAGCCATGCTGACAAGCACACCAAAAACCTTCCAAACGCCACAAAACACACCACAAGCCTCACCGAACGTCTCCTTGCTACCACGATATCGCCCACAGGAAGCCGCGACCACGTGGCAGCAGGGCAAATGGCCGCGGATCCGGTTCGTAGCTCGAGGCGGAGGTCGCATGGCGAGGTAAATTTTTGGGGCCGGAGCTGGTCATATCGCGAAAAATTCGTAAGGAGGGGCGTTCATAACCCGAGGTACCACTGCATATTTTTGTTCTGTTTAGATACCATTTAATTACAAGTATGAAAAAATAGTGACATCTGTCAGGAAAGATCTGACTGATCAGCAAAATGAACTGAAGACTGGCAAGAAATATTATAAAGCACCACTGATACACTGCGACATGGGCTGATTTTATGGTTAGAAGAATACAATAAGAACCATTCAAGGTAAGTATATACCTGGGTAACCTGGGTAACTTTAAAAAAAATAAAAATAAAATAAAGACTGATCTTCCCAAGTGAAAACAGAAGGTTCCACGTGTTAATTTTGTTGAGAAAAGATATTCAGTGCAACTCCTCAAAAATACAGAAGAGAATTCATGAGGATGTTATAGTTAACAAACACATCAATGTATTTAATTTGATAACAAAAAAGAATTAATGCTTACGAACACAGATCCCTCATAATGAACGGTTGGTGCTGCTCAGTGTAGGAAGGACCTAGCCCATTCAATTTTTGAAATGAACGTACTGTAAATCACTACTGTCTTCCAGTTGATGTAATTTGAAATGAAACTATTTCATTTCTTTTTTTCTCCCACTTCAAACACTGATATTTGACACTTTTCTTTCCAGAAGTTGAAAAATTAATATGCACAAGAGGTAGTATATTACAAATACTTTCTATGAAGCCTTTAAAAATATTTCTCCCATAACTAAATCTTGTGACACAGAGAATGCTTTAATTCTCAATTCTTCAATTAAATGAAAACAATATTTAAGTTTGGTTTATATGCTTTATTACTTGTTGGAAAAATTGTCTGTGGCAATGAAAATAAATATGAAATATAACACTATTAGGAAAATCAAAAATGCAAAATGCAAAAGCACCATATTTTATATGGTCATACTTCCTGACCATATAGGATAGTGCCAGGTGACAGGAACATCTGGCCTTTCATCACTCATTCTACTTGGGAGCTAGATAAATCTCACAAGAGATAAAATCAACTTTTATTTTTAAAATTATAAAATGTTTAAAAAGCTGTTCTGTTATAAACAATAAAATGCAAACATCCAGTGTAGAAGGTAATCTACAAAGCCGCCCACATCATGGGGAAACTGCTGCTTGCATATTTGTTAAAAAAGAAACATCTGAAAGAAAATACAGGGCTTCAAACACTCCACATGACTACACTAATCTGCTACAAATGAAGTGCTTTCTGCCAGAATATTACAGATCACAAAATGTTCAAAATATTACACAGTACCAGAAGATCCTAAAGTAAAAGTTGTATTTTCATGCACACAGCTTGATATATGGATAAAGGCTACCATTCAGTATTCAATTCTATAGCTTATACCAAGAGTCAGAGATACTGAAAACTGACACAGTACAGAAAACAGATTCTTTTTTTTTTTAAACCTAGCACAAATTTCTGTCTAGATATATTTATTTACTGTATTTCTGCAGAAACAGAAGACTCCAAAAAGCAAATGATCCTCTATTTCAAAATTTCTGAACTTGGAGGTTCCAAAACTTTCCTTAGGCTGAGGAGACATGGAAGATCCTCCACTCATTCATCCTCTTTTCTAAGACCTTTTTGAGTTCTACTCTTCCTTTCAAAAAGATCAAAACATTTCAACCTCCAGAAGGAGAGACTGGTCTAGTCTGTTCATAACAAAGAACCACCTCTCATTTATGGAGAGGCAGATATTGAGTGAGCCTGATATCTGGCATACTGGTTGCTTTCACAACAAAAGTATCACAATAAAGCCAACTATGCTTCAAAAACAATAAATACAAATATTAAAACAAAGTACATTATACATAGGTTCAAGTTCCTTCCTTCCTTCCTTGAAGCCTAAAAAGTATCAAAGCAAATTAAGAATAAATAAAAATACAGGCTGCCTGTATTTTGAAATCCACTTACAGATAGGAATGTGACTGTTACATAGTTACTAGAAACTATGTCTGCAGTACAGTAAAAGTCCGTTAAGAATGCAGTCAGGAAAGCACATTTCTGATACTAGGCAACACTACAGCAACTTCTCAGCAACTCTTAGGGCCTTTTCCCACTTGTATCAATCCATGATTCAAGCATAAACTAGCAACATCTTTTTTCTGCTGTGGTGACCTCATCCCCAGTCTATAAGTGAGACAACCTTAAATCACTGAAGTAGCATTTTGCCCCTTATTCCAATACTGCCTAAGGGCAGTCTCAAGATACATAAAATCTATTAGGCTCTGTCACGCATTCCCTTGGAGGAGGCAGGGGAAATCATCAAATAGTCAACAGAGGCATAATAAGGATTGGCAATGGAAACAGCAAATTTCATACAGGGACAATTTTTTGCCAAATCAGGAATGGGTGGATGTGATTCAGTTCAGGAGTGAGGAAACACCCTTGATTTGGCCACTACACTACAACTTGTTTGGCCTAATTGATTTACAGGTGAAACTCGAAAAATTAGAATATCATGCAAATGTTCATTTATGTCAGTATGGCAACTCAAAAGGTGAAACCAATATATGAGATAGACGCATTACATGCAAAGCGAGATATGTCAAGCCTTACTTTGGTATAATTGTGATGATTATGGCGTACAGCTTATGAAAACCCCAAATTCACAATCTCAGAAAATTAGAATAGTGTGAAAAGGTTCAATATTCTAGGCTCAAAGTGTCCCACTCTAATCAGCTAATGAATCCATAACACCTGCAAAGGGTTCCTGAGCCTTTCAGTGGTCTCTCAGGCTGGTTCAGTAGGAATCCCAAGCATGGGAAAGACTGCTGACCTGACAGTTGTGCAGAAAACCATCATTGACACCCTCCAGAAGGAGGGAAAGCCCCAAAAGGGAATTGCAAAAGAAGTTGGATGTTCCCAAAGCGCTGTATCAAAGCACATCAATAGAAGGTTATGTGGAAGGGAAAAGTGTGGGAGAAAAAGGTGCACAAGCAGCAGGGATGACCGCAGCCTGGAGAGGATTGTCAGGAAAAGGCCATTCAAAAGTGTTGGGGACTTTCACAAGGAGTGGACTGAGGCTGGAGTTAGTGCATCAAGAGCCACCACATACAGACGGATCCTGCACATGGGCTTCAAATGTCGTATTCCTCTTGTCAAGCCACTCCTGAACAACAAACAACATCAGAAGCGTCTTACCTGGGCTACAGAAAAAAAAAAAAAGAACTGGTCTGTTGCCCAGTGGTCCAAATTCCTCTTTTCTGATGAGAGCAACTTTTGCATCTCATTTGGGAACCAAGGACCCAGAGTCTGGAGGAAGAATGGAGAGGCACACAATGCATGATGCTTGAAGTCCAGTGTGAAGTTTCCACAGTCTGTGTTGATTTGGGGAGCCATGTCATCTGCTGGTGTTGGTCCACTGTTCTTCATTAAGTCCAGGGTCAACACAGCCGTCTACCAGGAGATTTTGGAGCACTTCATGTTTCCTTCCGCAGACGAGCTTTATGGGGATGCTGACTTCATTTTCCAGCAGGACTTGGCACCTGCCCACACTGCCAAAAGTACCAAAACCTGGTTCAGTGACCATGGGATTACTGTGCTTGATTGGCCAGCAAACTCGCCTGACCTGAACCCCATAGAGAATCTATGGGGCATTGCCAAGAGAAAGATGAGGGACATGAGACCAAACAATGCAGCGGAGCTGAAGGCCGCTATTGAAGCATCCTGGTCTTCCATAACACCTCAGCAGTGCCACAGGCTGATAGCATCCATGCCACACCGCATTGCGGCAGTCATTGTTGCAAAAGGGGCCCAAACCAAGTACTGAGTACATGTGCATGCTTATACTTTGCAGAGGTCCGATATTGTTCTATTTCCAATCCTTGTGTTATTGATGTCATGTAATATTCTAATTTTCTGAGATTGTGAATTTGGGGTTTTCATAAGCTGTACGCCATAATTATACCAATTATACCAAAGTAAGGCTTGACATATCTCGCTTTGCATGTAATGCGTCTATCTCATATATTGGTTTCACCTTTTGAGTTGCCATACTGACATAAATGAACATTTGCACGATATTCTAATTTTTTGAGTTTCATCTGTAGGTTACGTAATACTAAGACTTCTCCATGTCCACCACAATTAATTTCACTACGCCATCTGAAATCATCTGGTCATTTTCTTCTCATTAGATCTAATGCAATAAATGGGAGTACAGTAGCTAGTTATGCGATTGCACCATGATTGTTATCAAGATACAGCCAGATAATCCAAACAAACAAGCAAAGAAAAACTCAAATTCTCTTAGTGAATGGGATGGGGTGGGATGGGACATGTTGTCCTCTTCTGTAAAGGGCAACCAAACAAGTGAGGAGAAAGGAAATGTGACTCAAACGACAGGGGCTAGGCTTCAAGACTCTACACCAGCCCTCATTCTTCCTCCTGGGTTATTAGCTGCAGTTTTTCATAGAGCTCCTTAAAAACCCTTTCAAAAGTGCCGTCCTGCAAGAAATAGCTAGTAATTGTCCTAAAATACACTCTGCACAGAACAGTCAATGGGTACTTAAGCAGTTGATCCTGACGCCTAGGCATTTGGCTGTTTCCTAGTCCACAGGGAGCTGACACCTACAAATTAGCTGCTAGCAACACCTGGAAGCCTAAAATAGTTTTCCAAATCCAGGGGTCAGGCAGCCCAATAGGCATCTTCTTCCTTCACAAATCCATCCATGCAGAGCTTTCCAGTGTTAGGAAGCTGAAGAGCTCCTCTAGCAGTGAAAGTCTATAAACTGACTTGGTTTTAAGACATGAACTTTAACCTGTAAGAGGGAAAAGCAGCAAGTCCTCCCAATTAAGCCTGTCTCCTCTTGTTTGAGAAAAATGAACAACAAATGTATACAAACTTCCATCAAAAGTCAGGAGGGACTCCTGAGAAATTTGAAAAATCGACTTCAAACACCTCCTCTGATCAAAACCTGTCCAAACCAAACCAACAGGCATCAATGTTTTATTTTCAACCCTCAAACAAATAAACCATACCCTCTCCTGCACTCAGAAAGTGAACTACAGATCAATACAGTATAGTTTTCCTACCCACCTCCACTTAAAACTTTCAGAGAAATAGATTTAAAAAAAAAATGTTTAAATCCTACTCTTCATGAAATGATGCTAAAGTGGGAAGAGATCAGAATCATACCAATTATTGACACCGGAACCATTTTGGTTATATGATGTTATCCAGCCTCTAAAGTACAGACTCAAGACTACAATAGGATGACTGCCATAGGCATCAGTTGCAGGGGGGAGCACTGGTTCCTAACTATTCCTCTGCCTGTTCCCCTATCTGGACAACAAAGCTGTCTGTATGATGTGATGCCCTTTCTACAACTAGCCTACTGCCTCAGATATGGTGGAATCATTGGTGCTGAAAGAGGTGGCAAAAAATCTTAGGCTGTCCCTTTAAAAAGTGAGAATAACAAGCAATAAGCTAAACTAAGGTTGTTATGGCATCCAAAATGTTTAATAACATAGATGAACAAAGCCGTTGTTTTCCCAGGGTGATGGTAATGAGAGCACCACTACAGATGGTGCTGTACACAACCATTTTATAGCAGGGGCATATAGATTAATAGGGAACTAAAACATTAACTGTTACAGCTCAGAATTTAAAAAGTGGATCATCAATTTGGAAAGTTTCAAGCCACTTCGGCAGGAATTTGGAAGCTTGAAATTTTAGAATTAGCTCCAAAACAGCTCTTTTATTTAAAGTAGCACTGCCAGGTAGGTTGGACTAAATCACCAGTTGGCAGGAATCTGACCCTGAAGGCTGGGAATTATAGGACTTGAAACCTTTCACATTTGGAGCCATCAGGCAGAGGAAAATTGATAGTTGTTATACCATATAGGCAAGTGTTACAACTTCTGTTCATTCTCCCTTTAAGAAGGGAGTTTCAATTTTGATATACAATATAGAAGGAAAATGAGTTCTGACTTATGAGCCAGCACCCAGAGAATTATTCACTGAAGAAAATAAGGTTTAAGAGATTTAACTTTCTCTCAGTCCCACACAAAAGGGTATTTACTTTGGCCAGATTTGACATCTTATCTTCAAAGGTGAGGGGAGGGAAATTTCACAGCAGCCCTTATCGAGAACACAGAGGTTGAGTCAATCACGCAGGTTTTTCGGAACACTCCCTGTACCACACCTAGTGCCTGGGCCTAATTTCTCTGATTAGAAGCTCATCCTGGCCCCAATCAGAACTCTGCTTTTCCTAATAAGCAACCAGCCCAGAGAAATTTCTACAAAAGTTGTGAAATTCTGTGTCATAGCAATTGTAATTAAAAGATGCTGGGTCTAACTAGTTGGTTCCCAATTTCTACTCTGAGTTGTATACTCTACAAATTTTTCCTTAATTTTTGCTACATTTACAACTATACTTTTACCATTCTTCTTTGCCTTTATATTCACTTTTTAACTTATTGCTATTTTTTATCTGTTTTATCTAACTTCATATTAGTCTTTTGGTCTCTACTGTAAATTTAACAAATAAAATAAAGATGCAACTGCAAGTTTGGAAAATATAGGAAAATAAAGAAAATACATAATTGTTTTTGTGGCCTGCAATTATCTAAGGGAGATTTTTATATACAAAAAGAAGACATTCTCTAAACAACATAAACTTGGTTCTCAGGAAGACTGCATAACTATTTCACTGATACAATTTTAATCTTCCAAATAGTAACAAAACCTTGTGCAGAAGAGTACAAGAAAATGGACAAGTTTTTATTCTAGGCTAATTATCTACTAGTTGATGATATTATTTCAACTGCTGGTTATTATTCTGCTCTCCAAATGATACTCATACTGCATTTCAATTGTGTAGCTGTTCTGTAACCCAGAAAACTATTAGTGAATGGAAGTAAGAGAAAAATATTTTTATGAAAACAAACTGAACATTGCCCTGTAAAAATAAGAATGAACTGAATCCATTCTTGTTCACTATCCACAAATTCTGTTGATGTACGTAAAAATATGTATCTGTGTCTTTAGTGTGCATATACATACGCGTATATGTATATATGTACAAACACACACACATATGAGACACAGATACATATTTTGTTAATAAATGCTAATTTTTAAAAGACATCAGTTGGACACAATACAAAAGTTTGTAAGATGGCAAAACAATTTCACCAAAGATAATCTCCCTTTCAATTTCAAATGTACTCCACCAGCCCCACACTCAAGTTCAAATTCAAACAGTTTGCATCTCTAAGATATTTTCCCCTTTCAATGGAGCTTTTTAAGACGAAGATAATCTTTTATTCATTATACTTGATATGTAATATGCTTGTTCAGCAGCAAGATCTGCCAAGTGAAGCTTCTGCATTAGGGAACCGGCTTTGAGAATTTTAGTTAGTGGGGAAAGAAATAAAAAACAGAGCTGAAAGCAATTCTGAAATCCATTTACAATTGGGAGACAGCAGAAGGGGGAAGCCAAAGTGAAATAAATTGAATCAGAAAAAGAAAAATGTTTGAATAGCATTCCAGACGCACACAAAATTCTAAATCAAATAGAAAGATATGCCAACAAAACATGGAAAAACAACTCTTGGATACGTGGAAAAATTAAGAGGTTTTTTTGGGGGGGGGCAAAGTCACTGAATTGGCTGCAACCCCTACAGAGTCTGGTCACTGAACAGAGTGGCCATTTATCCATTCAGTTCAGATCCATAAAGAATATTGTAGCTAGACCAACAGTCTGTATAGCAAGGTGCTTAAGTCAGTTAAATAGACCAACAGCTATCTTTAGGATTCAAACCCAAAACTTCCCTAGCCTGACTTGGGAAAGTTGGGAATGGACTTGTGATCTTGGTATGCAAACCACATCCTTGATAACAACAGCCTTTCATTCTCTGTAGTTGTCAGTGCCTTAAAACAGTGTTCCTCAACCTTGACCACTTGAAGATGTGTGGACTTCAACTCCCAGAATGGCTGGCTGGGGAATTCTGGGAGTTGAAGTCCACACATCTTCAAGTGGCCAAGGTTGAGGAACCCTGCCTTAAAAGACCATTTTTCTTCCTGGTGGAAAGGACAAAGCACTTAAAATAAGTATGATTATAATCCAGGAATATTTTTTTTCCTTAGTGGAAAGGACAAAGCATTTAAAGTAAGTATGATTATAATCCAGAAATATATTGCTGAAGTTTTGCTAGGAAGAAATCATATGTTGTAAGTTGCAAAATGAAAAACAAGTGCTCAGGAAAAAGCAATGTTTCATAACTGTCTTGAACTGCAGACTGAATTTTTTTTATAAACTTAAAAATGCTGAAAATATGTTCATCTTTTTCACTGATAGATGACATTTGGAGCATTACCACATTGCAACTGTTTTCACTCCCCAAGCCCTCAGAAGCAATTGGAAGGGAAACTGATTTTGTTCACTTCTGCTGACTTGAAACACTGAAACGAGGAGTGAAAATCACAATGTTGCCCTAAGCTGCTGCAGATCCCACAGGAAAGGTAATTCCATTGTCCCTGTTCCACCTAAAAGGGAAAGCAGAGAGAGAAGGGAAATCCACGGTAACTTGGCATTTTATACTCCAGATGATCTGTGCTGAATGAAAAAATTGATCAAATGTCCTCAATTTTACCTCATTGTAGGCTCCCAAGGTGAAGCTGAAAAGCCCCAAAACTAGCATTTCACTTACAGGATTTGAAACTCCTGAAGGAGAGTTGATGCAAGAGTTTTCTTACACAAGGAAAGAAAAACACAGTGACCTGAAACAAAAACCCCAACCATAGAAATATCAAATACATCACAGTGGATTGGAAATATATCAGCTTGGCTGTCCAACATGGCTGATTTTCTAGGAGCAGAGGTCCTGAGTTGGCAGAGAGTCCTTATGAATAAATATCCTTAGTTCTGGCTTGAATTCAGTCATTTATAATGGCCACTTTATCTGCTCTTTAGAGCTCCCAGAAATCTACTTCACTCCCTTCAAGTGGATCACTCAGACAGCATTCCTGATTCCACCGTCCATCGTTCCTTCAAATATTATACCAGACTTTCCATCATGCAAATAAAACCCATTTATTTATCTGAATCCAAGTTGAAAATACTGGCAGAACTAAAGCAATCCTTAGGACTGCAAGTATATGGAATATTTTAAGTAACTTCTCCAAACCTCTCCAGCTATGATTCCATAGAATATTGATTGGAGAGGAAGATCTGCCAAGTAATTGGGGGTAATGGAATGATGGGAAGAAGAAATTAAAAAATAAACACTGAGCGAGAACAGGATTTGTGGAAAGATTGGACAAAAAAGACAGAAGAAGGGACATACAAGAGATAAAAGACTATTATCTAGAATAGGTCATTTTCAAGTACACAGTAAGATGCAATCTAGAAATATCCCCAGATAAACAAATGAAAACTGCCCACTGAATCAAACTTCTGATTTAGCTACAAGTTAAAGCAAACATGCCCACTCTAACCAAAATAGCTGTAATTCTGAAGAAAAAAACATATTTAACTCCAATTGGTGAGCATAGTAGCATCCCAAGTGTTTTTTTAGTCTTGTTGATAGATTTCATGATATAGAAGCTTTCCCATATAGGTTCCTTAACCTTTTCCCAAATAATGAAAAGCTGGATTTTCTTCTGAAATTCACACTATTTCTGACATCGTTGTCAGACCCCCTGCTTTCTTCTGCAGCCCAAGAAAATATCAGTTTTCCGTAAGAGGGATATCTCACCAGGTTCCTGCCTCTTTACTGTGTACAGATCTTCAGAATCTAATTTCCATCTGAAACCAAGGCAATATACCATCTACAATCAATCTTCTCCTCCCCGCTTCCAAAAATATATAGTATATATGTTGCTTATAGCTAATCTTCCTTCACATATCCATTACCATTTTAAAAACTTAAGACAATACAACCAAGCTTTCAGTTTTTTAGACTTCTGAATGCAGGCTTGTTGTCATGCTAATATACCAACATAATAATAGCTACCAAGAATGGTTCTACATGGGTATATTACTATATCTCCTATAAATGGTCCTGTTGCACCATTTACACTCTTCAGAACTGATTTACTGCAAATATATATAGACCAGAAATTGGCAATTTTTAAAGAGGTGAAGGCCACAACTCAGCAACCTGTCCTGACTACTACAGGAGATAGGTTTGGAGGGTTCACAATGGAAATAGCAGCAGTTTGTTTTCCACAGATTTTCAGCTCTCATTCCCATTCTTAAGCTTCCCAATCCTCCACCCAAAAAACTGGCTAACATTCTTCTACTGAAATGTGGCTGTTTTAAAGTCTAATTTCAACTTATAATGGGGTGGGGGAATTAAAGATAGGAATGGGGCAATATGGCTTCCAAAGGATCTTATGTTCCAATCCTTATCTTTTGTTTGTTTTTGGTAAAGGAAAAATCATGCTGTTGAAATTTGGTCAATTTACAGTGCCAAGACATCATAAATGATATGCTTGGTTGCACACATGGCTCATTGGAGAGAAAACACGCTACCTCATATCTTGTCTTGTCTTGTCTTGTCTCATCTCATCTCATCTCACTGGAGGCATGATGAAATGATTTTTATAAATTCACCATCCAGTGCACAATGAGCTGGGAAAGAGAAGATCTCAAAGGATACTAAACTTCTGGTCATCTTGAAGACAGCTAAGTGAACAATGATTGGGTGACTTTTTCTGCAAACTTCAGACTTGCAAAAATATAGACATGTGCATGACTACAGCACTATAAATATCAGTACAGTGATGCAAACAAGTGAAGACAACTTGAAAGTCTTCCAAATTAATTTAAACATGCATGGTAGCAGATGGGAAACAGATGAGATGATGGTCTGGAAATCTCTTATTTCAGCCTCTGTTCAATACAACTACATGAGAATTAGTTTCCTTATTCTGCTAATGAATCTTCTCTAGAAGATACCAACAGGCAGAAAAATAAAAAGTTCTTTTCTAAGCTTCATAATATCTTGAATACACTGCACTGCATTTTGCAATGTATGGGTTTGGGGCTCCAGGAGAACTCATTAATGGTGCTGGTAACTAAATTTGAAAAATGCTTTGAAATAAATTGCAATGATGGATCTATCTAGCTTAAGATAACAAACTTTAAAAAATGATATTTTTATTTCAGCTAGCTCTAGCTGCCTAGAGCTATTAGGTAGCTAGTTATTCCTCTTGCCTGATTATAATCATATGGGGATTGTTTTAAGTTAGTCACATTTATTAAATGCACATTATTTAATATCAAGTATTTTTATGGAATCTTGGAGCCAGTATACTATTTCCCCAAAGTGGGTTATGCTTTCTAGTGGGAGACTATCAGCAGGAAACAGAGATTTTGAAACCCACTTGCTCATATGTGCCAAGTTTCTGGAGTATAAACATTAGTGGTGGCACATAATCCCACTAGCTGTAATATGAAACAAAGATACACACCAAATCATAACTCTTGTTCTTCTCCAATATTATCCATTCAAAATATGTTTCTCTATGTCACGTTTGCTTTACTTATTCTGACTCACAATAGTTCACTAGGGTCTCGCCTAGACAACAGTGTTTCTCAGCCCAACAGTGGAGAGCAGTGATTTTCATTAAGATCATTAGGGAAGGGAAGATTCCCCCCCCCCCCTACAGTATATGACAGCTTTCCCCAAGTTGGCCTTTCTCCAGAGGCATGGACTTCAAATCCTAGAATTCTCAGCAAACTGGCTGGGAATTCTGAGAACTGAAACACAGGTAGGTTTCGATTTGTGTGGTTAATGAATCCCACAAAATGGTCGCATTATTCGAATTTGCATTATTCAAAGTTATATTTCTATGGGAAATAAGGTAACTGGTTCCAACTCGATGGAAATAGGCAATTAATTTTTTTAAACATATTTCTATGTTTATTAATGAAATACTGTATAACAGTAAAAGGATAAACCCATATCCAAAGTGTACCTGCTATCTCCTGTATTCTGCTGTAGTTCTTCAAAATCAGCCTCTTCTTTTTTGAGTTTTCCTTGAACAGAACCTTCCTTTTCTCCATTTTGCACAAACAATGATTGGCATCTAAAACCCCAACAGCAACTGCGCGTGCACTAGCCTCGCACTATCTGAATTTTGGCTTGCATTAAACACAACCTGGTATCGATTTATAAATCGTACTAAATCGGATTTTGCAATATTTGAACTCACGCCGATCTCGACCTACCTGCACACACATTTGAAGACAGGCTAGCTTAGCGTGAAGCTGTTGCAGACCCTATATGGAGAGGGAGGGGGAAAGAGAGAGAGACTTGTGCGATACAGTCAAGATAACAGAAAAGGAAAATGTCAACGGGTATAAGTTTCCTGACTGATGTAAGTTTTCTGGCTGTGAATCACAAGAGCAAGAGGGACTATTTGAATGAAAAGAAACATAAATACTGCTTTGGAGTGCTTGTTTTATCTTTGGAGGATGGAGAACCAGTCAAGAAAAAATAGTGCTTTTAAATGAAACTTGGTACGTATATTCTGTGCTTATTTTACTGTCACTTCCATTGATCTGGCTTCCAAGTAGAAAGGCGCTGAAACTGTTATTTGAACAGAACATGCAGAGAGACAACTGCTGCCCTTAAACCTGAGCTTGCTTTGTGTTGTTTTCCTTCCTAGTTTTAGATAAGATGTATCCATGCTGGGAATTCTGGGTGTTATTTAGGAGATGCTAGTTAACACAGGATTGTTCTAAGAAAAAGGCATTTTAAGAAAAAAAATGATTTTCCTACAGTAAGATCTCTTTGTTGTAAGGCTCTTAAGTGAGAATAGCAGACAAACAAAATGGGGGCATCTGGTCCCTGACAATGAATGCAGTCAATATGGTCACCTTCCACTTCCCAAAAATGTTCTCCCCTGCTTTTCTTTTTTAGATAATATACATAAAACATAGGTCCACCTACATTCAAACAATGAGCTGTATCACTGAGCCACTGCCTCTCTGTCTGTCATGTTCATCTTTCTATACAGTACAGGTCTTACAATTTAGAGATTCAAGAGCCTATTCAGAAAAAAGAATACCCAAAAATATAAACATTTTGTTTTTGACCCTATAGCTAAGTTATAGAGATTGAGCATGACTCCTGGTGACTTCTTGGGCAACAATACAGTAGTGGTTCACCACTGTCTTCTTCTGGAATGTACTTTCAAATTCTGACTTTAGCTTACAGTTCTGGCATTCTCTGGAAGTCTCCCATCCAAGTTAACAAGGCTGGTCCTGTTGAAGTTCTCAACCCAGGCAAGGTCACCTAGGTGCCGTTCCATTATAAAACGACAGTGACTAATCAGTTCAAGTAAATTAAGATGGGCTAGACACGCTGTTCTCTTTGGCTTCTGAGTAATAAGTGGCTATGATCCAATCATTTGCATATGAACACACCAGTTTTGTTGTACATGCCTAGAAATATACCCTGGAAGTATTTATCTCTCTACATTCAAACACAATGCAAGTAGAAGAGTGAAGACTACATTTAAAAATAAATAAGAAAGCATACAGATTAACTGGGGCAGAAGTGCTCTAGCATTTTTCCCCTATTTGTTTGGCAACTTTTTTGTTATTTTCCATCAACTGCTAAAAACATATAGGAAACTGATTTTTAGTCAGAGCATAACAGAGGTGGGTTCTTTTCATGTCATACATCAAGACTGCATAAACTATGTGAGATGATGTAATGTACTCTATATAAAATGCATCTTCATATTAAGCAAACTAGTGAAATTCCAACAGCTGCTTCTGAAAATACACAGATTTTGTCTTACCAAGAACCAACACAACAATAGTATACAGGCAATTTACATAGTTGGTTGCAATCTATTTCTTTGGAAATAAATGTGTCTATATAACTTTCAACACTATCATTCCACTTCATTCAGGGGCACAAGACATCTGACAAAAGGAGGACATATCCTCCTTTTTTGTCCTCATGTTCTTGTCTGGCAGGCATAGCCTTAAAAATCAAATATTGTCTGACTTTTTGAATATCTTAACAAGATATCTCTTCCCTAGCATCTTTTCTTGGCACAGTGTTTTCCTAAAAAGTGCTAACTGCAAGTTAACAAGCTCAGCTCTGTGACTTTCATTAGTTGATTAGAACCCTCCCATCTCATGCACTGCTGCCTGAAATTGACAAGACTTTAATCAGTTACATGCTGAAGGCTTTTGCCTCCTACCAGCTCTAGCATATTGCTGTCATTGAAAAATCCATCTTTCTGATGCTGTAAAAAGTAATTTCATATACATGTAGGCCTAAGTGCATTTTGTGTTTTCTTTTTGCAGTCTTTCACTGTAATTTTTCGTCGCAGATGCCAAGGAAGTTTAACACTTAGTGTGTCCTCTTCTTTCCCCCCATTTGTCCTCCTTTCTAATTGTCATGTCTGGTTGCTAAGCGAGGACTACCTGTACTGCCCATTCTTTTCTCACCACTACACACTATATTTAAACATCACTGTATCAGTAATATTTAATCAATAAATGATAAACTGCCTTTTAAAAGCACTTATATTTGCCTAGTATCTGTAAGGTACTTTTTGACTGAGTCTGATAGATAATTAAGTAAATAATTCAACAAAGATATCTAGATCCATAATCTGTTCTTGCCAGTGGCATATACAACCTCATGAGGCAAGCTGAATTTTCAGCTAAAGTCATGCCTTCCAGAATATCCAGAATAAAATGAATATATTAATGAATAAATTGATGAATGAATAAGTAAAACATTACAGGAATGAGGGAGAAGTCCCTTTTTCAGGCACAGAAAACTTTAGGAAATTGGAAGGCAGATTTCAGCACCAGATTAATTCACATAATATCACTACTTAACTATGTCTTTAAAAATAGGGTACAGACTATGTTATTAAGCAGACAGGTGTTTCAGTTAGCAATGAAAGGAACTGCAGAGTAATGCAGCAACATACCTTGGGTTAAAAAGGCAACCGTTCCTTGCTTCTCAACACTTCAAAAGGGATATAGAATAGAAGGAGAAAGCTGCTGCCAAAATCTAGAAAAAGACTCTTATTTTATTGATTTCCAAGTTCAGAATGAAAGGAGCTCATTCCAAAGGCCAGACCTTACTTCCCTCTGCTGAATGCCTTCAAAGAAAGAGAAGAGAGACACAGCCTGCAATCCATCATAAAAACAAACCTGAGCAAAATGTCTCACTCAAAAGGTTTCTAAATAGATTTAAATGGGATGCAACCTAAACCAATCAGCAGATATAATGTGGCATGCAAAATTATTGCCGCATTCAGTATTTGAACAGTATTTAAAAAAATTAAGCACATCAACTGAAACTTGATTATCTTTCTATCATTAATTATCCCCCGCTGCCTATTTGGTGCGCTGATTGAAGTCTCAATAATCATTAACAGTAATAAAATTACTGTAATGTAGAACATTCTTCATATGAAGTAAGGAAGTGTTCAGCAATTAAAGAGAACTTCCTCAAGATGCATTCTAGCTTAAAGAAAACTATGAAAAGGGAAAAATTTCCCTCCTGTCTGATATGCCTTCTATATTCCAATTTTCTTGAGTCAAAATGCTGCTGAGCAATTAAAAAAAGAAACTCAGAACTTTAGGAAGCTGTCAAAAGGAAGTTGGTAAAAGAACTGGAAGTTTAAAAGGATATACTTTATAAAAGAAAAAGAGAGAGTTTATAAAGTTGCCTACCAACTGAGATATTATCATATAGATGAATAAACTAAATATAATGGATGTATAATGTAAACTCTTTTCAAGAAGAGTATTTGTCTCCCTCAAATCATTCCTAAAGGTTCAGGCAGCAAATTACTGCAAGTCATTTGTGACCATTACAGACAATAAATTATTCAAACTATGTTACACAGATTTCTTTTTGAAATCATTTGAGAAGAGAAGGAAATGCAATGTTTTTCAGTATTCCAGATCCATTCCCCCTAGTGTAAAAGCAATAGCAAACTACACAAAATGCCAAGTTACACACATTGGCAAAATGTTCAAGGTGGTGTAGCACTGAAGATGTCAGAACACAACTGGGGAGACCCAGGTTGAAGTCCATATTCAGCCATGGAGATTTACTAAGTGACTTGGCCAAACTCTTGGGCTAAATCTTTACAGAGTTGCCCCTGAGGGGATAAAATGAAAAGAGATCCCTGTAGTAAGTAATCTTCAGCTCTCTGAGAAAACGTAGGATTTTTTCCCCTAGAATTTGTCCCTCATGTTTGCAGGTTGTGCATGTTTTTGCAATGCACTCATCTAGTGCATACAGAGAAACTATCAATGCATGATGTGATGAGGGTTTCTGTTTCTCAGTTGGTTTGCTGCAATGCCTGACGCTGATTACAGCTAAGGAGTGACTGGTCCAAGGCTGCCCAGCTGGCTTCCTGCCTATTGGAGAACTAGAACCTGGGTCTCCCTGCTCCTACTACAATACCCTAAACCACTAGACCACACTGGTTCTCTGAGAAAAGACAGGATATAAAACTAACAAATAAATAAATATTAATGTCATTGGTTTTCAAATGTATTTGGGACACACATATTGTATATCTTCAGATATTTTCACTACCTCCTTTTCCAGTGGAACTGGTCTGCCCTATGTACTGGTTCTGAGTGGGGTTCTCACAATTCTCCATATATGAGATAAAAAGGCAATGCTTTGTCATAGTGGCCCTTATGTTATTTCAAAACAATTATGTTAAGACATGGAATGAAGATAAACAAGATATGTTAAGATTGGACAAAGCACAATTGTCACTGTTGGTGAGAATTTCTGTGATTAAGATGAATGTTTTACCTAGAATGATGTTTTTGTTTCAGACAATATGTGTTTTGACAACTGATGCACCATTTATCAATGGCAGAAGGACATATCCAAATTTGTAAGGCAGGGGGAAAAACCACAAGTACAAGGTATTACAAGACACAAAGGAAAGAGGAAGACTGGGTTTACCAGATTTGAAATGATACTTCGCTGCTTGTTGTCCAGTTTGGATGAAAAAGTGGACAATGCTGAGAAATAGGTTATTGGAGCTAGAAGGACACAACCTGAGATTCGGGTGGCACAGATATTTGTAGTATGATAAAGCTAAGTTAATGTAGATATTAAAAATCATTATGTCAGACGTGCCATTTTGAGAACATGGAATAAATACAAATCCAGGTTGTGGGTGAAAACACCTCTGTGGCTCTCAGCACAAGAAGCATTTTATAGATGAGAAATAATAAGCAAATATATTGTAAATGGTTAACTTATTGTGATATATTAGAATTTTTTCAAGGAGAATGTAAAATAAAATCAAGAGAAGATCTGGCAGCAGAGGGATATACCTGTTAATGGTTTTCTTATGTACAACTATCAGAAAGGTTTAAAGTAGACAAAATAATTTATGGTTTTGAACAATATAAGAGTGAGTTTGGAACAGAACTGTGTACAAATGATGAATATGTTATTGCCAAAATGTACAACTTTTATTGAAATTTGAAACAGAAGAAGAACAAGTGAAAGAATGTATGATAAAATGAACTAAAGACTTTGGTTACAATATACAAATGGAACACTGGGAAAATATGTGGTTGAAAGGATTGAAATTTACATTATGTTCTAATCTTAAAGAGAATTTTTATAAAATGATATACCTATATGTCACCAGAGAAATTGTCTAGAATGTATAAAGAAGAAAAATAGAAATAAAAAGAAGTCGCTTTTGATTTTCTTTGCAGCAAATATAAGTACAAGTACAAAATTATCTCTTACTGTTACAAAAAGAAAAACTCTTTTTTATATTATCTATTTTTTCTAATCATCAAAGCCATAAATCATACATTCCTTTTTTGAATTTATGTTGGAACTGCGAACAACAGGAAAGTAAATTTTACCACGTTTGGTGGACATATAAAAAAGCCAGAACGTTTTGGATGCAAATACATACACTAATTCAGAAGATCTTAAAGACTAATGTACAATTGAAATCAGAAGCTTTCCTTTGCAGACTGATGGACAGGCAGCTGGAAAAAAGTCATGGAATTTTGTTTTTATATATGATAACTGCAGCGAGATTATTATATGCTCAAAAGTGGAAAGACTTGACACTACCCACAATGGAGAAACGGTTAGTGAAGATGATGGAACTTGCAAAAATGGCAAACTGACTTTCTTGATTAAAGAAAAGACAATATCTACTGTTATTGCTGCCTGAAAACCTGATAGACTTTTTGCATGAAACAAAAAAAAAAGAGGGGGGGACTTATGATTTTATGGTTTTGATGATTAGAAAAAAGAATCTTTCTTTTGGTAGCAAAGAATAAGAGATAATTTTGTACTTGTACTTATATTTGCTGCAAAGAAAATCAGAAGTTAGTTCTTTCTATTTCTTTTCATTCTTTCTTTTTGCACTTTTTGTCTTTGTCTTTTTTCTCTTTTCCTTTCTTTTTCTTTTCCTTTATATTAGTTATCAGTTTTTATCTTCTTTTCAAAACGCTTAGTAAAAAATTATTTATCTAAAAAAGTAATTAATTAGTTAGGGGTCATCATGTCAGACATGATGTTTAGTGATTTCATGGATATATGTCACCATGCAGCCATGGCCATAGAGTTTTCTTGACAACTGTACAAAAATAGCTTGCTATAGCCAATGTCTGGGTTAGATTTTAGAGTTCCTTCTCCTATGTGGGTTGGCTTCCCGCATAGCTACAGAGTTTACCTGGCCTCGGTCTCTTGTGGATTTCCCCTAGTATCCCCCTCCTCTTTTGGTGCTATCCCCACATTCCCACTGATGCTGCTCTCTGGGTCACTAAGAGCTATTGGGCCCTCCCACTACCTTAAAGTGGCAATTGCCCTAGAGGGGGGAGAGCTGTTGGGTGAGAAATGACATTCCTACTCAAAGGCTTTCTTTTGACATGGAGCTTTCTAAGAAGAAAAAAAAAATCCATTATAGAATCTTCCATTTCCTTCCTAGTTAAAAAAAAAAAAAAGTGAATTGAGCAACAATATTAAAAATGCACAAAACAAATCCAAGCCTGTGTAAGACAACAAAGAAAGAGTTCCTGGAATATGGAAAATGAGCCAAACAAGATGTATAACATAAAAGGAGAAGACAAATGTGTTTCTTCTTCTTTTTTATTATTGTGAGCCGCCCAGAGTCACCGCTGGGGGAGATGGGCGGCATACAAGTCTGAAAATAAATAAATAAGTAAGTAAGTAAGTAAGTAGTAAGATGGATAGTCATAATGACTATGTTATACTTCTAGGAGGTTTCTTGATATCATTTCAGTTTCCCAAAGTTCTGCAAAGGGAGAGAATGCTGGATGAAATAAGATTTTGCTGCTCTTGTATTCTGAAGAAAAGAACTCAGTTGAAATTTAGCAAATGGAAATATGACCCTTCTTTGAAACCCCATCCCCAGGCAATATTAAAGGACTGAAGACATTGTTAGGTAGTATGATGGCTAGAGTAACAGTGAAAAAGGAGGGAACACGAAGACACACACACACAAATTTTAAGATTAATTTCAAAACCCAAAGCACCAATCCTTTTGTTTTTGAACATATATACCTAATGGTTTATCCTATACACATACAATTTTCACAATGGATTTATATGATCTAATTGACAGTTTAATATCCTACTGCATTACAGTATTCATTCTCCAGAATGGTTATCCTGGGAAAATCAGGTATTTGGATCCCGAAGTTCAGGCTTTCTTGTATGCAACTCCCAATGAAAGGATCTAAGACTCTCTCCGGAGAGTTTGTCTCTGTCATCAGGTGTGGAGAGGCTGGATACATAGCCACATTTTATGGTGCTCCTACATGGCTCAGCAGGTAATCACTATAATGTTCATGTCGTAAAATACAAAACCACAGGGAGATTTTTCTTCTCAGATACAAGTATTTGGCTAAAACTAACGGGCAGCATATAGCCCAGCTTTTATTACAAGTAGTAAAATTAACTGAACTTCATTTCATGAGCTCCATTTTCTCTCATGGCTTGCAGACAAGATCGTTGTTAAAAGAGAAAGGCAGTAAATGCACAGATCTCTTAATATCTCTGATCCCAGCCACCTTTCCCACAACATTAACAGCAGATCTTCCCTAGCCTCCAAAAAGAAAAGCCAGCCATTATGCAATATGCCACAGAACAAGTCTTCGTATGAATGACTTCTTATTTGAAGTCAGCGAAAGAGTAGAGTTGAAGATGAGGTTTCTTTGGTCGATTTTTTTGTCCCCTCTCACTGAGAGCTGCAAGACTCTGGCAAACCCCACCCCCCCACCCCCCTTCATATGTGTGGGATGTCAAGTACCAGCCTAAATTGCCTTTGAACTATTAGTACCCCTGTTTTTCAGCATTCTTGGGTTCTTCTTCCTCCAATTCACACACAGGCAGGCAAGTAAGCCCCAGTATCTGCATTTGCAGCTCTCTTCCCTCCAACACAAGCACTGTGCTCCCTTCTGACCTGTGGTCACAGTCTGGGGAATCAGTAACCCTAATCAAAGATAATAACAGCCTATGCAATAGAAACCAAAGATGATGGAGGACAATATTATGCCACGGTTATTATTCTGGGTTTATTTTTCAGTTAAATGAAACAAACTGTTCACAAGAAACTCTATTTAACTGTAATAGAAAATACTGAATACAACCCCCTGTGGCCATTCGTTATCTCTCCTTTTGCTCTCCAAATATTTTGGTAAAGAAAGTTGGTGGCTTGCTGGGAAGCCAAGCTTGACTTGAGCAAGTTGTTACTTTAGTTTACTTTACCAATACCAGCTCAACTCTTGAGTAATTGGATTCATTTTAGAAAATACCATGCATTCTCTGAAAATGTGAACTGACTCCATAAAAGCAAGCTAGCATAATTGCTTAGATAGTGCAGTAAATGTTAGGAAATGTGAATCCATGTAATTGCTTAACTGACTTTTCTTCTGAAAATTGCTTGTCAAATGCTAAGTGACCACTGATTGCAATGAGCCATATCCTTTGAATTGCTAAACACTTTAAGTGTCTAAATTATTTTTATCCACAGGAAATATTCAACTGCCAAGAAAACTACATGAGCAACAGCCCCTTACTCTGACATGTCCATCTTTCTAGGTAGCCTAAGTCCATCAGTTCAAGAGCCTACAGACAGTCCCTGGGTTAAGAACAAGTTCCATTCCTAAGCTTGTCTTTAACTCGATTCGTACGTAAGTCAGAACTCACACTTACAAATGAGCTGCCTGTTACTAAAATTGGTGGATAGTATTCTCCTTCCTGGAGCTGACAAACCACTGAAGCTGCATGATGTTTTCATGAACCACTGAAAACCGCTAAAAACAGCTGCATATTAAAAACGTGTGGCTTCAGCAGTTCATGAAAACATTGTGTGGCTTCAGTGGTTCAGCAGCTCCAGGAAGAACTCCATCTGCCATTTTCAGTAACAGGCAGCCCATTCGTAAGTATGAGTTGTCCATAAGTCGGACGTTCTTAACCCAGGGACTGCCTGTATTCAGAAAAAAAAGCTGTCATTGAAAAATACTACCTTCTGTTAATGACACTGTAGTTAATGACTCTGGTGATAAATTCTGAGTCCAGCTCAAATTGAGAGCTTCATGAACATAGTCATGTACTATGCTTAGCAGCAATTACAGAAACAGTTTGTCATCACCTTATTTCAGGATGTTTTTCCAACTTCCGAATCCAGCCAAGAGCCCTGGGGTTTCCTAGCATCAGACCTGATAAGTACCAGGATAGGAGACCACTGGAAAATATCAAGTCTATCAGTTATAAATATGTGTATTAATATTTTAGGATGATACTAGTAACTAAAAATCAAGTATGTAGGTTTCAAGGAAACCTAAAATTTAGAATCTGTATCTCCTCTTATATTCTAACACAAAATAATGGCCATGTTCATACATGCCTCTATTTTTATTTTTAATGTATTATTAAATTTTACCTTTCTGCTGTTATAGAAATATTCAAGTGCCTTACAGCAATAACACAAAATGCAAAATGTGAAATGCAATAGTGTAATCAATACAATTACAGTCAAAATATTAAAATCAATTAACAGTCAAAGGGTTTGGCAAAAGAGAAGTAGTTTTGCCATTTTCCTAAATTATGGGGGAATGGGACCCCTACATACACTCCTAAGGAGAGGATTCCATAGCCTGGGACTCATCCCAAGCTTCTGACAGTATAGCACTATTCATCCAAATAACTAGGCAAGTTCATAGCAGCAGAGGTAACCCCTCACTCCAGCTGTAAGCTATTTAGAATTTTACCACTGGGCAAGAGAGGCAATTCATACCCAATGCAGATCTTTCAGTACAGGCATTCTGATCAAGGAAATAGAATGTTATGCAAAGGGATGGACAGTGTACTAACAATGTCCCCACACTGTCCCAGATACTACATACAACAGTAAACATTCAAAATCAGTCAATGAGATAGAATTCCTACTGACTATGGCCCCACTACCTCCCTGCCCTTCAGCACTAGCTTGTTGCATCACAGAAAATGACAGAGAGAGTTGTAAAAGATTAACTTCCCCATTCTTTGCCAGCCACATCTCCATAATATATGCTAGGTCTATGTTTGCATCCAGGATTGAGGATAACGGATGGTTTAATAGCAACTGACCTGGCATTTACTGTAAACAACAAAAAACCCAACCAGATTGTGAAGCTTCTCTTGGCCTCTGGAATGAAGCAGTTTATAAATCTTGTAAATAAACAAACAAATGCTGCAAGAATTTCCCAGGATCTGAAGACTCAGATAAGTAGATTTATTGTAGCAAAACCTTGAAGCCATTATGAAAGAATTCCAACAGTTGCTGGAACTTGTGTATATCGAATTATAACAATCAGTGTTCGGATTTCTTGTGCTTTTTTCTTCTATCTACTCTATGTTAATGGATAAAATATCTCTTTTGGACAGGAGATAGTTTCCCCTTGTTCTGTAACAGTCTGATCTAGTATCAGATTGTTTGCTTCTGGCAGTGTGAGAACTAACTTTCACACCACCCTGATTTTCTTGGTTAGAGGGAAACCTGAAAGGGAGAAAGCCAACCAATCGCCCACCTTCTGTTCCTTGAAATGTCCAGGTTACAGCTTCCCACATCTCTAGCCTTGCCTTAATATTTATGTCCATGTACCATTCCCCACTCTCTCCTCTCTGTATTTTTTCACCCCTTGAACATGCAGCTTTCAAAATGCCTTTGAAGAGGATGACTCACTGCATTTACAAAGACATTCTGAATTTCAAAATCTACAAGACCCCAAAGCATGCACAGACCACATCCCTACATCCCTAAGCTCAACTGGCCAATCAAATGAATGCTGTACTTCTTTCATTTACATTCTGCTAGCTTTTCTTTTCAAGGTCACCCTCACACATAAACTCACATATGTGAAGTCCAACTTCCTATTCTAGGCAATTGTCAGCCTATCAAGATAAGCTGGGTGAGGAAACATACATCACAAGAAATACTAGAACTCTATTGTAGGCTATAATGAAAGACTGACAGTGTCTTCCTTTCCCTCTTTCTACCAAAGAGAATCAAGGTGGGGCAATCATAAGTTTCTTTTTTCATGCTTTCTTGTTTTCTTGAGCTGAGCTCATGTTTTGCTGACAGTCTCTGCATACCTTCTCCAAGGTCATCTTGATTTCCTCTACAGCAGTTGGGCCACAGCATGATGAATGGTGGAACAGTCAAATCCAGATTGGCTCCCTCACCAATCTTGTGTTCCTCAAAATGTCTGCTGCTTTGTTCCACCCCTGGGTCATTCTTCCAACCCCAACCAGTAACAACAGAGCCATGACCAGACCTCCCTGATGTACAGCTCAGAGAGGAAAACAAAACAAAACATAATACTCTAGCTGCAAGCGGTAAACAACCTGCAGTTGCATTGCCTGAAACAACCCAACATACCTTAAGCAGCCGCTCACAAAATGACCAGGTTTTGTGTGTGAATGAAAGCTTGTTTTGTCATATACTCAAACCGAAATGGATGAAACAGCAACTCAAGCCATTTCGAATTTGAGTCATCCTGCACATCCTTAATCGATTCTCTTATCATCCTAGAATGTGAGATGCAGAAAAATCAATTTCAGTTATAAATTGTGATTGAATGTAAGAATCTCCTAACTATAACAGCAGTTTTTACTGTGGGATCAGTTATCCAGAAGAGAGGTAGATTCCCCTTCTCTGGACATCTTCAAGGAAAATAAGCACATTTTCTTCAGGATGCTTCAATTTGGATTCCAATACCACACCAATGGTGTAATATAACTTTACAGTATAAATAATTCTAGATGGTTTATTATTTTTTTCAACTTGTAGTGCTAACTGTCATTGCCACTGGAGAGCCAGTCCTCTCAAATTGGATTATTTTTATTCATCTTAAAGAGCAGAGTCTATTTTGAAAGGCAAGAAGGGCAAAATACAGAACAGAAGCAATTTCTACATCCGTTTGCCTTGCCTTCAGGTTTCATACTGCCAACTATATCAATTCTGTCTATATTACACAGAGTTCTGGGTTCCCTGGCTCAGTTAAATGCAGCTAACTAAGCAAACAAAAACTACGCATATCCAAAAAATAGCTAGGGTGATCTACAAAATACATTAAAAGCTGTGTCTTTTTACACAGTAGATTTGTATTAGGCTGAGTTAGGACTGTGCCTGTTCAAAGTTGACCAGCTCAGGAAAAAGACTCCACAAGATAACTAGAATTATACTTTACTGAGACAAATCTTTCAAGCCTAACTGCATTTTTCCCTTTCCTCCCTCTTATACCCCAAGGAGTCAGAGAGGGGCCAGTCTGAGTCTCTTCTAATGCTTTCCCTGTTTCCCAGGCTCACCCCATTGTTTTTTGCACACGTTGTTGCAACTGTCTCTGAATAGCTTCTCCAAGGTCATCTCCATGGCTTCCTACAGTGCCCTGTTTCCAGCCAAGACTTTGGACTGATTAATTTTTAAAAAGCGCCTTTCTGGTAGCCTGACTGGGAGGGTATTTGTACATGTCTTCACTTCCATGACAGCAACAACTTCTAATTTAATCTATGGTAGACTCACATAAGCATCTGTGTGGCATTTTGATTATCTGGCAGAGCACAGAATGCTTTTTGCAAAAATACTGTCTGTGCTGAGCGTTGCATTAAGCCATAAATCATGATTTATAAACCACAATGTCTGGGCTTACTCATCAACCTATGTCATCATAGGGATAGTTTGCCTCTGGCATAACACAATAGGGGACCCAACTCACACCTTTCTGCACTTCCAGGAATTATCATGTGATATAACCAACAACATTACATTGGTCAAAGGATCAGTCTAGGAAGGGCTGCAAAGACAATGACTCTTATGAGAACACAGGATATTTTATACATTAAAGGCGACCAAATGGAAGATCTCACCCCCAGCCACTAGTCAATAAAGAAGCTGGAATTTAAAGGGGGAACATCTGAACAGTAGCTGGACTACATTTGGGGCTGGGGATCCACTGGAAACAGAACGCCCATTGTGTTCTGTAGTCTCATTGTTCTAAATACCTAGTCACAATGCTTATACTTAAAAAAAAGTCTATTGTTTTATACATATGACTTCCACTATATTTAACAGAACACATCCTCACCGCAACCTTTTAAATTATACGTTAATACAGTATTTTATGAATAGACATCTTTTATTTTGAGCTCTGGCACCCAGCCATCCCAATGTTTTAAATAGAGCCATTTGTCAAAAAGCCAATGATTTTATCACAGTGAAAACTATGCTATCAGCCATGAGCAAGATCTGATAACAAATCATATTATTTGGATCAGTTAAGATGGGCCTTGAGCAAATGCTTCCTGATTCAGACACATAGTCTTCACTTTTTCAAAAATGCACAGAAAGAAACCAGATTTTTTGCTTATTATCTTTTCAAATTATGCTATTATCAAAGACACATACTGAATCACCTAGAGATCAACATTTAAATTCTGGCATGGTATATTTTATTTCCTGGGATTATGTAACAATACATAATAATATATCCTCTATTAACAGAATTCTATTCTTACAACTTGTTCCCAAAGAATCCAACATCAGCCAACAGCTTTGGCGAAATATTAGTCTCCTTGTTCTTCTTGCCAGCCCACTATTCCTGCACTGATTAAGTAGCAACCTTTCATCTCATAGTAGCAGAATTTTTTACCTTAGTTAACATTTTAATCCTTATATATTAATTTCGGTTTCATTGTACAGATGACCCTCATTACTGCATTGAAGCACAGAACCATGGATAAGAATTCCATGTCTGTGGGAATTGAGGGATTAGTTTGAGGAGCTTAAGGTTTTCCTCTCATTCCTATGAGCACTTATTCTACCTTCTTCCCAGAAATGTTGTCTCCACAACCTAACTGCATTTGCTTCTTCTTCTCCTCACTTGGTTGTAGCAGATATTGCTGAGTTAGTCCAGCTGAATGCTACCACATGACTTCTTCACAGCAGATGGCCTTCTTCTTTGGAGCAACTCACTTGGCTGGTTGTCTTGCCTGTGTCATGTGCATCACAATGACTTCTCTATGCCACATAGCTCTTTCACAATCTTGGTGGAGAATCCTCTGAATGATAATGCTGCCCACAGCCTGCTTCTGGCTTGCTCCAATAACTATGTAACATTTCTGATTGGGTCCTCTAGCCTCTGACAACTTTGAGTGCTGACGATTATCCTCTTCCTCCTAATAAGAGCAGAGCCAGCTGGCTAGTTGTGATTGCCAACACTGTAGTCAGAGGCTTCACTACCACACACCATGTAATGAATGGAGTAAACAGTAAGAAATCTGCAGGCAACACTGGCAAGAGACTCCTCCATCAAGATTGTGGTAGTGGAAGAACTATATGGAGTAAAAAAGCCAGTGTGAGCCATGAGGCATGAACAGGGCAATTCTTTTATGCCTACCCAAGTCAGTCACTCTGAAGAAGATGACCAGCTGCCATGAAGATACCATACAAAGCCATGCTATTGGGCTACCCCAACAAGATCCACCATGAGCAAGTGAGGAGAAAAAAGAACAAATATAGATATACTGCACAGAGAACCTAATTCTAAAAATATATATTTTACTCATGCACAAAACCCCGTCTGCAATTTTGCACATGCATAAAGCAATATAATGGTATGTTGAGAGCTTGAGGGAGATTCTCAACCTGGACACTCTTCTCTTTTCAGTCAAGAGAACAGCTTCCTCACCAGTTCAGAGAGGCCATTACTAAAAGACTGAGAACATTTCCACCTTAACTAGCTGAGGTTTAGTTTGGATTTAAGAATGAAAACGATTCAGTTGCTGAATTTTGTATAACTTCCTTCTGTTTTCTTAAATAAATCTTACTGGGGGAAAAAAAGGCAGAATCCTGCTTTCAGTGGAAATGGGCTGCCCAAAGCTTGACAAGCAAGAAAAAATAAAGCCAAAAGTATGGCTATGTGAAGACCTTTACAGGTATAACTCTGGCCTCTATTTATCCACCACAGATATGCAAAACAGGGAATAACAAGACTGAGGATCTTCAGGGCTACCAATAATTATTCATCTGCTGCCTTTTGATCATTGTTACAAAACTTTTAAGGATCAAGTTTTGTAACATCAATTAAGTACAATTCTAATCATTATGTTTCAAAGCCTTAGCAAATAGGTAATAGACATAGTTGCAATTTTATAGTCTTTTCTTGGATTTTCATGTCTTTGATAGATAACCTTAAAGTGGTTATAATTTTCTTCTTAATCTTGCAATCAAACATTTGATGCCTTAAGCTTCTATTCCATATAGTGCTGGATATTCTCCTTCTAATTCCTCAGTATCACTACACCAATATTTACTAGAATGTGAGAACTTTTTACTGCATTTAACTTAAATAGACTAGCATATATTTATTTGAAAAATTAATTTTTAATTAAACCTTTCAATCTTTTTCCAACATGAGAATAGAGTTATAAATGTACTGTTCAAAGTTCTCTAAATTTCCCATTATCATTGCTTAAGGATTTAAAGAGAAATCCTGAGTAATATGTAGTTTAAATGAAGAGTTTTTATATTTCCGATCCATACAGGAAAACTGCAACCAAACAACAACAGTTTTTACAATTTGCAGACAATGAAGTATAATTAATGATAAAAATACACTTCACATTGTGAGATGGGAAACAAATGACAAGTATATTAGTCCTAAAATGGATTTAACACACATAGAGAAAAAGAAAGACGTGCATACAGTAAACATTCAACTTAATATATCAATTAGGGGAAAAGGTGTCCATTAAATTTGAATATCTGTTAAATGTGAACTTACATAACTGACATAATTTACCCTAATTGCTTAATTGCATAAATTGATGCAAATGACATAAAACATCAATTACATAGTTATGCAAACGCTGAAAGTTGACTGCTTCAGAAGCAAAAGATTTTGAGAGTGGACTATAATTTGGTCCATTTCACCCAAAGTCTGCTAAAATGTGATCTGTAAAATTATGCTTTTACTGTACATACATACTTATTCACCATGCTATTCCTTTTCAAGGTAAGCAACATGGTTCAAATTGGAAAAAAAGAGTAAGAAGTAGTAGACCAAAAAAAAAAAAAATTAGAAAAGAAAAAGATTTTTAACTAACCCAAGTTCCCACCAACACCAATCACTATATTTCTCCGTACCTTTGTCCTCACAAACTACCCTTGTTTGCATTATGTTACTATTCTATTTCACATCCTACCTTTTGTTCTTTAAACTTCTCACATCTCTTTTTCAGGATCTCATCACCTCTATGCAACCATAACTCTCCTGGTCTTCTCCTCCCTCTTAATCCAATCACTCTTCCTTCAATATTATAATTCAATATTCATCCATTTATTCAATATTCATTCATTCTCTCTATATGACAAACCACTTCAGTATATATATATATATATTTCCTGCTGGTCAGTCACTTTTGTATTCCATCCAAAATCTTTCCCTACTCTGCATCACTTTTGCTCTCATACTGGCTCCCATCCCTGAAAAAATAGCCATCAGTGGTTTGCCTAACCCTTTTAAAAAAGATTTTAAAAAACAAAAAAAATGAGTAGCTATCATCTACAAACCCCTAGATAAACAGATATGCATTAAGATACTTAAAGTGCAAAATAAAAAATAACTTGAGTGTCTAAGCTACTTTGTCCCCAAGGTACTAGTAATGAGCAGAAATTACACTAACTATCATGGCAAATTATGTGCTGTGCTGGATTGTGAGAAAAGACGGAAGGTATCAATCACGTTCCCAAAGGAAAAGACAATGTTGAGAGGCATAAACGGCATTTAATACATCTGAACTTCAAGATCCATAATGGATAATTAGAAAAATAAGTGGAAATGTACCTTCTGAAGTACAAATTTGGGTCAAAATCATAGTACCCGATTCAAAATCAAGGTGCCGGTTTCAACCTTTGAAGCGGGCTATCTGAGGGACCACCTCTCCCCGGTTATATCAGCCCACCCCATCAGATCTTGCAGGGAAGGCAAGTTGTGGGTACCACTGGCCAGGGACCTGCATTTGGTGGATCCCAGATGTGCCTTCTCTGCTGTGGTGCCCACCTTATGGAATATCCTTCCTCCCAAGATTAGATTAGCACGATCTCTTTTCCTATTCTGGAAGGCCCTCAAGACCTGGTTATGTGATCAGGCCTGGGGCTTCCAGGGAGCCAGAGACCTGCTTAGATGGCTCCATTGCTGAGGGGGCCATTTTTATTCACCCTCCCCTATGGTTTGTATCTTGGTTTTTATGATATTTATGAATGTGATTTTTATATTTTTTATGTTGTTTTTATATATTTTTATCTGATTGTCGTACAACACCCAGAATAGCTTTTGGTGAGATGGGCGACTATATACATTTGATAGACAGACAGACAAATGCTACTGTGGTCATTGGTCATTTCTTAGTTGGAATAAAGAAGGGTTGAGGGTTCTTCTTTTTATGCACCATTGTTTCCACTTCCTGGGGAAACACTGTTAGAGGAATGTGGTAGAAGGGAAGCGCTTATGATGCAGCCAAGAGTTGGGAAGTTAGAGCAACTATGATTAATGGTGTACCTCCCAGAAGCCGTACTAAATGGGTCACAATCAGAGCTGGACATGAGCAAATAGTGCCAGAGCTTAATGCATATGGTGTTACAGCTTCTTCGTAATGCAGGGCACATAGTTTAAATGATCAGTTCTTGAGGTTTTGCTTTGTGAATTTCCAACACTGACAGCCTTCACAAATGTTAAATTTTTACAGGTAGTCTTCATTTAGCAACTGCTTCGTTTAACGACTGTTCACAGTTATGATAGTGGTGAAAAAGTAACTTTACAACCAATCCTTGCATTTACCACCTTCATAGGTCTGTAAAGCAAAGGAAAGCTGAAGTAAGATCATAAGCACCGTCACAGTTTCACTTAGCAACCACTTTGCTTAACGACCAAGTTGCCAGTCCCAGTTGTGGTCGCTAAACGAGGACTACCTCTATATTTATAATTAAGTTCAAATCTCATTCTTCAATGGGAATATCTATCAATTTTAAATATGTTATAATGTATTATATATTTGGAAGACAGACTAGAAACTTACTTTAAACCTCCAAAGGCATGTACAACCCTCCAAAAAACAAACAGGTGGAGCTCTTCCCTTTGCGAAAGGCATTCAATGATGAAAGACTATCACTGTCAATATTCATTTTGAAAGACATAATGCATATTTTATATCCCCAAAAGCAGCCATTTTTATGATGCTGAGAAGCAGCCTTGGTATCCTGCCACAAGGCCTTTGAATCCATAATTCAAAAATTAATGAAGGGATCTGGGATATAGTCAGCTCCAGCTGTGCCTTCAACAGAGCAACAAGTAAAAAGACAGACAAGTGCCACATTTTGCCTAAAGAAGCATCAAACAAATCTGATTTGCCTCTTCTCCTAACCCCCTCAACCCGTAGAAAGTCATGAGGATCATTATGGTATATGACAGACTCAAATGGCAGATTCTTTTATGGAATCAAGATTCTGCATATTATCTGCCAATTAAACTTTTTGGGCTAAGGCTATATTGCTAAATCTCTCTCTATATTGCCATGTCTCTCAGTCCTAAAATTTTGCCATGATGAGCTGGTTTGAGAATGATGTTCTTTATACACTATTTTCAAATGGGGCATATATTACACAAAGATGCAAATGTGTTTCTGTGTACAGGATTTAGGAGATGGGTATTAATTTTGTTTTTAATCTTCAGCAGGGACCATCATGACTGTTTAAATATTTCACACTTGGGAAAAACACGAAAGCATTATTTTACATTTCGGCAGATGAGCCACAGATGAGGTGTTTGGATCTGCAGGACCAATTTAATCCCAGAATTCTGTTCTGCAATATTACCTATATACTCTGCTATTGTCCCACTATAGCTGTTTGGATTGCTGGACGGTTTCTATCATAAATAATTCTGAGAATATTTGCATAGTAAATGGTTCAAAATTGAACAGAGAATAAGAAAAGGATGTGTGGTATGTTTTTGTGTGTTTAATGCATTTATGTATATGGAATGCTTTGGTGACATTAGAGGCATATGAATGTGCATATATGTATGTTTGTACACAGACAATACTGTGTTCTAGGCTAAGAAGCCAAATGATTTGCAGTGAATATTAAATATACTGTATGATGCAACAAGGAGCGGAGATCTGAAAATCAATGAATCAAAAACTAGGTTAGTTGTGTTCAAAGTGGAAAACAGAGCAAACAACTGCAAGTTATAAATAAATGAAGAAAAAATTAGAGCACTTTGATGAAGTTGTTTACAAATGATTGCAACACTGGGAAAAAATTAGGATGTGCAAATGCATGTCGAAAGGTAGTGGGTAGTAAGTGAGCTGTTGCTAGAAATGAAATGTTTGTCAAAAGAAGCATAAATGGCTAGGTATAAGAGTATGCTTCTATTTGTTATACAAATATGAGAGTTGGGTATGGCAGAAAAAATATACAAGTAAATTAAATGTAGTGGGACTGGGGTTCTTAATGTATGCCGCAAAATAAGAAGAGATAGGGTTAAGAATGTATGAAAAATTTAACATAGACTGAATCCAAAAGTGTATGACCAGTGTGAAAGAATGCTGATTTGCTTATATAAAGACAATGATTTTAGTTCAGAATCTCAATCACTACACCAAGAGAGCCAGTTTGGTGTAGTAGTTAAACCACAAGGTTAGAAAATGGGAGGCCATGGGTTTTAACCCCACATTAAGCATGAAGCCAGCTGAGTGACTTTGGGACAGTCACTCTCTCTCAGCCCTAGGAAGGAGGCAATGGCCAAACCCTTTCTGAAAATGCTGTCAAGAAAACTGCAGGGATTAGTCCAGGCAGTCAACAGGAGTCAAGTCTGACTCAAGGGTACACATGCGCACACGAACGTAAGAGAACAAATGAGGATCAAATAGCAAACCAAATGTATGAAGGGAGAGTAAATGAGGTAGAGAGGAAGGGGAACACAGAGAAAGTTGTGGCTGGACAGAGTTGATGAGATCCTAAAAATGAGAAAGAGGTGAGACATCTAAAAACAAAAAGCAGTGTATGATCCAGAGTATGGACATGGTAGAAAGGATGGTTCACAAGGATAGAAATGTATTGGGAGGAATAATAAATAGTGAATAATTTTGCTTTGTTTTTTTTCCTTATTTCATGTCTTTTTAACTTCTTTTGTTTACTATTTCTTAATCCTTTTCTGTACTTTGCATAACGTTGCTTACTACAGAAGGGAATAATGTGATAAGTGTTGGACATTTGCAAGATCTACACCTTTAACAGTATTAACCATAGTGATGGTTTTTGGCTGTGAACTATTAGAATCACCTGGCAAACTCTGTATAAGAGAAGTGTCTTTCCTCTTATTCATTCTGCTGCTTTCCTGATTTTACCTTTTTATGCTCACTTCTTTTACCCTGCTGTCTGGTATATTTGTATTGCATTATTTATATTCTTTGTTGTTACTTCTGTATTGTTGAGGATGTATTTTATATTTAAGTTTACCTTTTGTATATTTTAAGTAGATATAAAGGTTGATATTATATACCTTGTCTCCTCTTAATCTCATTGCCCAACAAATTGGTAGCAGAGGATGGTTGGGTTTGAGAAGCTGATAAACTTTTTTAAGAGAAGACAAGAAAGTTATTATTAAGTTTGGTGTTTTTCCTTTTGATCCAGACAGCAAAGCAAAGAGCCCTTTTTCCTTTTTTCCTTTTTAATGGTAAGAAATTTTTAAAGAGATAAGGTGTTTATGTAAGTGTTTTATTGATAGTAAATATTTTAAACTAAAGGAGAATTTAGCAGAGGAGTTTGCACAGGGTAATTTTAAAATGTCCAACAATAAGTAGGTGAGTTAACATTTCCAATGATCAGGACACAAATCAGACACAGAAGCCAGAATTATTTACAGGTAGTCCACACTTAATGACCATTCATTTAGTGACTGTTCGAAGTTATGATGGCATTGAACAAAGGTCCTCACATTTATGACCGTCACAGCACCCCTGAAGTCACATGATCGCAATCTGGGTGCTTGGTAACCAGCTTGCACTTATGATGGTTGCAGTGTTCTGGGGTCACATGATCACCATTTGCGACCTTCCTAACTGGCTTCTGGCAAGAAAAATCAATGGAGAACCGTGTGATTTGCTTAATGACTGCAGGATTCACTTAACGACTGTCATGATTCACTTAACGACCAGTGCAAAAAAGGTTGTAAAATCAGGCACCACTCACTTAAGAACTGCCCTGATTAATGACAAATTTTCTGGTCCCTATTGTGGGTCGTTAAGTGAGGACTACCTGTATTATAGCAAATTGTAGTAGACTTGGACACCATAATACTACACAGAATTACTGAAATCATTTAAGAAACTGTAGAAAGCTACCTATGATATAGACCTATAAGTTACTAGAACTTGCTCCTTACGATGAATGTCAGTTTTAAACAAATCAAATTTGAATTAAACTTTATGGGCCTAAAAACTAGGTTCATGCATTACATAAAGCCATAATGCAGGTTCTTTGGTTTGGGCTTGGTGTTGTGCTTGAAGCAAGTATGCACCTGGAGCATAAATTAACTTAATTAAGAAGAGGGGAAGATTGGGATTCAGGAGACATTTCTCCTATCCACAGTAACAGTTTATTGCAATCTCCATGCCCATTTACTTATGCAAAACCAAGGAAAAGTAAAACAAGTCTCTATATGTGAATCCCTTCCATCTGGGAGAAGATCACACTTAATTGGTGCCAAACACATTTGTCTCTTCAGAACACAAACAAATCCTCTAATCTTCAAAATAGTTTTGCTAATCTTGCATTCTCCAAGTCACCCCCACTCCTTATGAAGGTGTCCTACAGGAAGGGCAGAAAGGCTGTTGGCTTTTCTACTCTTGCAATCAGTAGAAAGGAGGGGCTACGGTTCACTGTTTCTAGCTACACAGCAACTAAGAAGCTGCCCCATGCCCAAAAACAAGAGGAAAAAGAGTATGTATCCCTATTTTGATCACTGACCAGCATAACTTAACTACACCACACCACACAACATTTAAGAATGAAATAACAGCCATCATGATCATAAAATAATCTATATATTACTAAAAACGGCTAAAATTTAAATCGGTTATACAAAAATGTGATGGCAGTGTCCATTAAGATTGTCAGATTAATCTTATAAAAACAACAGTATACATAATTTGGGTAAAACTATGGGATAAAACCCATGGGATAGATAAAAATAGCTAATGTGAAATGTAAAATCACTGTATCACTAAAATCTACAGATAAAACTATATTTAGTATTAATACTGTCACTATAAGAAATATAATAGTGTGGTGTAAAATAAAACAGCATATAAAGGAATGACAGTAACATGAAAGGCTAAAAGGCTAAAAATGACCAATAACATGCACATTTATAGACACAATCTTTGTCAGTCTGATAGCTCTAAAGAAAGAGAGAATGAGTTCGTGCCTTATGTAACAGAAGAAAAATCAATGTTACTCAAAGATAAAACTTTGACGATTTGGTAGAGACCAAAGATATCACATCATTTTTAGACCAATTAATATTATATCAAGAAAAGTTATTCTACAACAGTCTTGAAGAACTCACTTCTCTTTCTATATTCAAACAAGCATTTTACCACTGAGAATCTTAACTGGAAGACTATTTGGACTGCATATATTACTTTAAATGTTTACTTAACAAGGGGAAAATTGGGAATTAAATTAACTTAATTGTATAGCATGACATATACGTAAGGCTAGTTTTTATTAATACAGAATTATCTTTTTATGTGTTGTTTTTACACTTTTTGTCATCTTTCCATTTTTTCTCCTTGCATATAAAACAAAACTATTAAAAAGGGGAAAGCTCTGAGTTATGTTCTGAAACTTGCTGAGAATCTGATCCCTTGAGACCAAATCATCTCTTAATTATGCAGCTTATATTAATATAGTTACTTGCCACATTCTTCATATACCTTCTATAAGCCAGACCATATTTCTTTCTTGTTTTACAACTTTTATCTATGAACTTCCTAGCAATTTTTTTTAATGTGGCTGTACAGCCAGAACTGCATCCTGTAGGATGCATTAACAATTTGAATTATGTTCTGGATTCATGAAAGCATAAACAGTTCCTCCTGTCACTACACTTAAAATTTGCAACAGAATGGCTAGTAATGCAACTATTCTCAAGGAAGCATATGGAATTGCCATGATTGAAAAGTTGATTTTTAAAAAATAACTAATGAAAAAAGGAGAGCCAGTTTGGTGTAGTGGTTAAGGCACCAAGCTAGAAACTGGGAGACTGTGAGTTCTAGTCCTGCCTTAGGCACAAAGTCAGCTAGTTGACCTTGAGCCAGTCACTCTCTCTTAGTCCTAGGAAGTGGGCAGTGGCAAACCACTTCTGAAAAACTTTGCCAAGACAGCTGCAAGGACATATCCAGGCAGCTGCCAGGAGTCAACACTGACTCGAAGGCACCAAAATAAAAATGAAAATGAAAAAAGGCATTAAACTGGGATTTAGGATATCTCAAAATCCTTCTTTCTGCTTCCTCAATCCCTGTCTCTTTTCTTTAAGGAGGAACAAATACTACCAAGGAAGTCAGGTTTGCTTGGCAAAAAGTTCTATAAGCCAGTTGTATATAAACTCAGGGTAAATATTTAGTTTTTAAAAGTTGACCTGGCACAGTTCTGTAAATGAAAAGACACCGTGCCATGAAGTTAAGCTTCCTGGGAACAGAATTCAGGGGCTGTGCAATGGCCAACTGCATCAGGCTTGTGAGAAAGTAGCATCTTAAGTCTTGACTGCTCTGATTGTTGGTTCTTACAGCTATGGAACTGGGCACTGCAGTACAAAATCTACAAATGTAGCACAGTATTCAACACTTAAGTAATACTTGCTAAAACAAAAGTTTTTTGAATAAAATGTACACCTTTTGGAAATACATGTAATACTAAAAACTTTAAGAAAACCTTTCCAATGCAAATTTCAAATGTCTTCCTCTAATCAGCTGCTATAAACAGCTATTAGCATCTGTCTATTCTTTATTACACAATTATATATTTTCCCAGGCTGCACCTGTTTCAAATTTACAAAATAAAAAGGAATCAAAACATTCACAGACATGAAGATCAGGAGAAAGTTACCACTGACATCCAAATAGTGTTGTTTTAGCTATGTGTTCCTCAAGTGATCAAAGTGAGCAGTAATATTCCAACAGCACACAAAATTAATACATGATTTGACACTGGCCAAAAGTTTTTCCAAAAATTCAATTTTTCTCTTGGAATCAAAGCTTTTCTGAAATAGCTGGAAACAAAAGACAACAATATTGTCATGTACGTGCTAGAATGTTTTGCATCTGGTGATGATAGAAACTGATCTACCAAGACTTTCCCCAATGACAGGCAGGAAGGATTAAAGGTCCCATAATCTCCAATTACTCTGCCACTTGGCTGGATATGAGAGTTGCAACCCAGCGGACTTGAAGGACATCCAAAAGGTTAGGGAAACTGTAGTCTGTGGAACATCTTTTGGGGAGTCCACAGAAACTGCTGATTTTCAGTAGCAATCTGACACAAAACAAGGCTATTCACCATTGTTTGGGTTAACAAAATTAAAAGTTTACTGTATAACCTTATCTTAAGCTTAACACACCAAAAAATTAACTCCCCCGTAATATATAATCCCCAAGAAACCTTAACCTTGTCCACTTGCATGATTCCACTGCATTATTGTCCTGTTGACTGCCACTGCCTTGCACGTGAAGTAGTATTTTTTAAAAAATTGCAGCTCCATAGCCATCAAAAGTTTATCTGCTCCTGATCTATGAGCTTACTACCAAACTTTAAATTCTACGTCTTTGTCTAGCTCCAACCCTCTTACTTTGTAGACTTAATAGCACAGCTTAGGTTCAAAACCTGAATGTATATACAGACAATCTAGTTCTTATTCCAAATATTCTAGTAGCTGTTCAGGACCACCTCCTTAACTAGAACTGACCCATCCAATATGAACATCTCAGTAAAAACTGCTTGTAATTCCCCACAACTGCAATGTTAGGGGGCTCAGGGTGGGAGAAAGTGCTTCTCCACGATGGCCCCTGTGTTGTAGAACAATCTTCCCTGGGAAATTAGGTTAGTGGTGATACTTCTGGCCTTCTGAAAGCAAGTTAAAACAGAATTCTTCCAGGCTTTTCAGTTTAGTGAATAATGCCATGGGAATTTTTGAACTAGTTCCAGTTTTAAGGTTGCATTATGATTTTAATTGTTTTATTATATTTTAATTATTACTGTATCACAGACATTTTATGTTTGTATACCACTGAGAGATGTGCAATTGTGGCAGGATAAACATTCAATTAAAAATAGCTTATCTCTAATTTGATCTAGACTGTCTTCCATCTTGACCTGTGCTGCTGTTATTCCAGTCTATGATTCCACTCCCATCACTAGCTTCTATCACTGATTAACTTTGCTTTCCAAACAAGTTCTGTTTCAGACACTTGCAGTCAGATAGCTGGATTCCCAACTATGAAGAAACCATGGGTTTGTGATGCCTTTGGAAATCTAAAAATAAAATCCACTGTCATCTGCAATTCACTTAGGCTACAATTCTACTGAATAGAACTTTATTGGAACTTACTTCCTGACACTTCTCTCCACAGGTTTTTCTGTTGATCTGATTGGTTAGGAAATCAAAAGGCACACTTTTTGATGCATCTTTTAGAAACATTTAATTGCTGCACAATCCACAAGACAGATGCAGATGAGATTATCATGTGAAGCAAACACGAAGAATTGAACTACTGTGCAAAGGCTTCCAACTGGCCCTTCTAATGCTTATGATACCTTAGGACATCCAGTCAAGCATTAATCCACTATAAAAAACCCTAATGGATTCAAAATCCTGTAAAAGCCATCATACTACAAAGGTACTATGAGGCGATATGATATGAAAGACAAGAACAATAGATTTTCTGAAAGATTTAACAATCTTCCTTAGCACACAAAAATTAAGCAGGATACCTGATTTCTGGAATGAAAGACTGTTTGCATATTCCCAATCAAGGCTGGAAGCAATGCATCACAATGCTATGGAATTGCTTAATTTTCACAATAGGAGGAAGGGAAAAATAAACCATCTGAGATCCCCCCGCAAGTGAGGGATGTTGTATAGAAAATTTCTCCATGTTTTATTTTAAAACTCTGTACATAAACAAATAATATGTAAGGAAGAAGAAGGTCTCACTAAGCCATCTTTGCTATGTGGTGTCATCCAGATGAGTTAGGTAATGGCTGGGTTCCAGCACCACACAAAGCCATGGTTTATTTAACAAAGCAAACCACATAATGATTCAGTGCAATGTGTGAACCCATTTGGTAACTCCTTGAGGCTGACTGACTAGAGGTTATGAGAGCAAAACATGACACCCCCAAAGGGTACCAGGGAGGGAAAAGCTGGAGTAGCATTTCCATGGAACAAATCCATCATAGAACTAGGCTGATCTTTTATTTCATCTTCTAGTGAAAAATAGCCCCCTATATGACTGACTCATACAACAAACAACTGGGAGTTGAAATCCACGCATATCTCAGGGACTGGGGAAGGGGACTGATGTCACCTACTGGGGCCTTGGAGGTGCCCCTTCTCTGATATTCCCAAAGGCACTGAAAACCTGGTTATTCTCCCAGGCCCTGGGACAGGGTAGCGGGTGAGCTCTTGTAAGATTTTTACGTTGTTTTGTATGTTTTTCTACAAGCATATCATCTCTTTATTTTATTCTTCTGACTTTTTATTATGTAAAGCATCCAGAGTTGGTTATAGTCAGGGGTTCCTTTTTAGCTTTTAAGTCTATATAGTACATTAATGCTCTGTATTCTGTCGGGTCTCAGAAACAACAACGCACAGGTTGTTAATTTCCCAATAGAAGCTAAATGCAGTGTTCATTAACAGAAGTAGACCACCTTAAATTCTATTGCAGATTTGTTTGTTAATTCATTGAACCTCCTTCCCTTTAAATTAGGCACGATGTAATATTGTGCAGCCCAAAGAAGGAGATGGTAGAAAGATCCAAACGTACCTAAGAGGAGGAGTAATAATAATTTGTCATGCAAATAAATTTTCAAATTAACTTGATCTTTTATTTGTGAACTGCTTCCCAGATGAAATCAGAAATAATCAGAAGCAGGAACTAAGCCAGTTAAAATGTAAGCTATTTAAATAAAGCAAACCACTAGCCCAATGCTCTGTGGCAACTGCTATTTCAAAACTCCATTTTTCTTGGTAGACCTGTTACTTCACAATTATGAGCAGAGCTGACCTCATTTGGCATCCAAGGGAAGAAAAGTGAATTAACACTCACTGCATTTAGAAACAATTAAAGTTCATTAGCAAAACCTAGCTCATAAAATTGAGTGTTGTAGCCCCACAGAAGGCATTTGGTAAGCTTTTACCAATACAAATCGAAAAAGTATTCTTTCAAAGATGTGTTTTATTTTGGGCTGATGCAGGGCTTTGCTTCAATACCTATCAAACTTTTCACAAAAGAAAAAAAAATCATTTAACCACATAACAAAGCTTTTAGCAAGAACCAAACAGAGGTTCACAGAGGCAGTCAAGAAATTGCAAGATGGTGATCATCACCTGAACTTTGAAGGACTATTGTCTACTTTTCAGCTAAGTTGGCTAAAGCTACCATAACTGGACTGGATGACCTCTAAATGAACACAAAGCATTAGAGTCTCTTTGTGGCTATCTGTAATGGTACCTGGGAATGAACCTGAGAGTCAGGAGGAAGAACCACAGACTAGACAACAATCACGCAAAAGGTATCTCAGCCCACAGAAACAGAGGGGACATGGGAAGCATTTCAGAAGGAACCCTCTCTAATTTTCTGGAAAGTAAAAGGAAAGAAGTAATACTCTCAGACTTGCAAGACTGTTAATGTAACCTTACAATAAAGATAGAACTAGTATTCATTGTTCTGCTTCTTGTCTTCTGCTTCTTGACGACCTTGAAGGGTCTTTAGATTGAAATGATCAGTATGTTGTATAAGAACCAAACATTCCTACTAGAGCTGAATTAGCAGATTCTCTACAGTCCTCGGAGTACAGCATTTTCATGCTTCTTGATCATAGGAAAGTTTGTAATCACATTCATCTGAATGCATGTAGAACACATAATAATATAATTATAATAATAGCTCTTAGCACTAACTGGCCAAGGAAACACACAGGATATGGTATGGAAAGGTCCTCCTATAACACATTTAACACGTGTGAGTACAAGCTGTATATACTCTAAAAATGTTTAAGAAATAAAGAGCAAGAAAATGATGGATGAACTGTGCATCAAAATCAAAAGTCATCAATTTCACATTGCATGGGTAACAATAATAGTTGATTTTTGCATTTTCCCTAAAGATACATCTTTCCATATTCTCAAAATAAATCCAAAAATAAATAAAATTGAAAGCTAAAAAGCTTTTAGAATCTGAAGATACAGTTCTGCAAATTCTCACCTGGATCTGAAATTTCTATGCACACAAAAATTGCCGAGAATATTTTTTAGACTAGGACAAAAAACCCTACATGACTAAACATTAACTCACATTTGGTGTAATTCAGGAGGAAAAAAAACCCCTGCAAGTTTAGTAAACCATATAGTTTAAACTCAATCAGTCTTTTCAACATGATTTGCTTCAATGGACATTGGAGAAACCTCCGATCACCCACCAGTCAGGTGAGTGGTGAGTAAGTGTAACAGACATTAGCATGCTCTCAGGCATGATATACTATAGTGAAACTTTGCTTTAATAGACTAATTGCTGGAAGGGGATATCCATTATTCCCAGAGTCACCTGGGAATGAATGAATGAATGAATGAATGAATGAATGAATAAATAAATCTAATAATACATTTTTATGGCAAAACGGTTGCATCATTTGCGTAACATCAATATATAAATGATAGAAATCATATCATTTGGGTAATCACATCCTGTTGCAGATGACATAAATTGCAGTGGAATTTGGTCTGTTAGATGCAAACGCTGTTGCACTTAGGTCTGGAAATCATGGGCCCATTACTGGCAAATATCTGGACCACCCCACACCTACCAGCAACCTTCCCCCCACTTCAAATGCAAACACTTCTCCAGGATGAAACACTGGCCCACCTGCTGCCAGTTCACTTATTAATGAGGCATTCTAACTGGCTACTTGCTCCAGGGTGGGCAACAGTAGTTCTGAAGGGTAGCAAAGCGGCACTCTGATTCCCATTCAGAAGTGTTACAGGAAATCTGACAGGGAAGTTGGGGTGCCTCACTGGGATAAACTCACCAGCTGAGCTGAGTTCCTAGACATGGTAGCAACTGAATAGCAGCTGAACCAAGACTTGGCTCCACATTAGTAAATCACTTGGATCTGGATGTGTAACTTCTTTGTCTAAAGGCTGCAAAGAAGCCTTACTGAGCATCATGCTTCCAATACCAGCCAGGACAAAGTAGATGGAGCCAGGACAATAAACATGATTTAATTTGATTTTAATATAAGTGCAATTCATTATATACAGTTAATGGGATCACTCTGTAGGCAATGTTTCCTTGTCTCACATGCACACATATTTATTAAAAAAAATTATGCACACACACACACATGTATATGTATATATGTATAAAAAATTTCCCTCTCACCCCTATGGGTGGTATGTGTCTTCCTCAATCTCGGGTCCTCTACCAGAGGCCTGGGAGTTTGAGGGTTCTGCGCAGTAACTTAGCTGTTCCTAGCACTGCACTCTTCTGCATAGAGAGCTCTGATGTTGTTCCTGGGATCTGTTGGAGCCACTCTCCCAGCTTAGGAGTCATGGCCCCGAGTGCTCCTACCACCACTGGGACCACTTTGGCCTTGACTTTCCACATCCTCTTGATTTCCTCCTTCAGGCCCTGGTACTTCTCCAGCTTCTCATGCTCCTTCTTCCTGATGTTGCTGTCACTTGGCACTGCTACACCTATCACTACCGCTGTCTTCTGGTCTTTGTCTACTACCACGATGTCTGGTTGATTAGCCAGTACCTGCCTGTCCGTCTGGATCTGGAAGTCCCACAGGATCTTAGCCCTGTTATTCTCCACGACCTTCTGTGGAATCTCCCATCTGGACTTGGGGGGTCTAGCCCATACACTGTGCAGATGTTCCTGTACACAATGCCAGCTACTTGGTTGTGCCGTTCAGTGTATGCTGTTCCTGCCTGCATCTTACACCCTGCCACTATGTGTTGGACTGTCTCTGAGGCCTCTTTGCACAATCTGCACCTTGGGTCCTGTCTAGTGTGGTAGACCCCTGCTTCTATGGATCTGGTGCTTAGTGCCTGTTCTTGTGCTGCTATGATCAGTGCTGTCTTTTAGTCCGGCCCTTTCCAGCCACTGATAGGATTTCCCAATGTCAGCCACCGCAGCTATCTGTCCATGGTACATCCCGTGCAGGGGCTTGTCTTGCCATGGTATTTCCTCCGCTTGAACTTCCTCCCATGTCTGCTGCTGCCTGAGGCATTCTCTCAGCAGCTCATCTTTGGGTGCCATCTTACTGATGTACTCCTGGATACAGATATATATATATATATATATGTAGTCCTTGCTTAACCATGATGATTGTGACCAGCAGCTTCATCGCTAAGTGACATGGTCATGAAGTGCAATGTTATGTGACCGCACCAACTTACAACAGTTATGGCAGTCCCAGTTAGCGTTGTTAGGCAAATCCTGCACAGTTGCAGCATCCCGTGGTCACGTGATCACAATTTTCAAACTCCTGCCAGCTTCTCCATTGATTTTGCTTGTTGGAAGCCAGTGAGAAGGTCATAAATGGCAATTGTGACCACAGGATGCTGCAACATTGCAATTGTGAGCCGGTTGCCAAGCACCCAAAACGTGATCACTTGACTGCAGGGATGCTGCGATGGCTGCAACTAAGGGGACCTGTCATAAGTCCCCCTCATTCAGCACCATAACTTCGAACAGTTGCTGTACAACATATGTGTACACACACACACACAAACAGCTTGATGGCAGCTTTGCGGAGAGGGTTTTCCAACCCTACTATAGATTATCCTAAACTGAGTACCAGAAGCGGACATCAGACTGCTTATGGCATTTGGAATAATTTAAAAGAGTGGGCAGCTGATATAAAATGTGCTGAGGTGATCTTCAAAACAGAAATTCCATGCAGAGACCCTTCTCAATGTTTCTGGTTTAACCACTGCAGGAGCACTACGCCCCCCTGCAATACTGGTGGTTACCTGGCTCTGTCTGATTAATTCCAAGCCACTCTGTTAATCCAAAATACATAATACCAATAGGCTTTGCATTTACAAAACAGATCTATGAAGTTTTCTTTTCTCTTTGGAACTAGCATGCAATCTCTGCTTCACTCATTTAGCATTATGTGGCTAAATAAAAACAGGTCCTTCAATCATTGTGAAACTGCTGGATTCCAGTCAGTCTATAGTAGTCCTAAAAGCACTTTAAATGAACCTGCAACTGGAATAAGAGAAAAGCATTTCAATTGCTCCTAGAAAATAGGAAGGTTCCAAAGAATATGAAAACATATGTCTCCATACCAGCATTTAAGCAAGGTTTTAGTTCAATGACGAGCTTCTGTAGTAGATACAATTCCATTACAAGACAAAAATTAATCTAGTCACACCAAATATAAATGCCCAAGGCAAATTAAATTTGAGTTCATTAATTAGAGAACATAAGAGCCATTGTTTCTGAATTACAGGTACTATTTATTCTGAGCTAAAGTGTCAAATGTCTTCTACCCAACATGCATTAGGTAGCCTGATCTCCAGAGGCTAATTCTATTGGAGTTTTAATTGTTCTGTCAATTAAATTGCACTGCTATTTGACCTGTTACACCACCGACTGACAAAGTCTCCTTTTTAAAATGAAAAACATGCAACACTGAAATATTTAAAACAGTTAAATAGCAAATAAAAACAAATGGGTAAAACAAGTAGAATTCATTATTAAAATTAGAAGTTAAAATCAGCAGTTAAGAAAAATATGCGCTTTCAGGGCCTTTTTAAAAAAAAAATCTAATTGAGATGTCACATCATTCATCTCTGCAGGGAGTACTGCAAAAAGCTAGAGCAGCAACAGAGAAAACTCAATCCACAATCGTCATCAGATGAGCTCCAGCACATAGAAAAACCTCTTCAGATAATCAGAGTCAATGTGCGGGTTCATAGAGAAGGAGGCATTCTCTAAACAGCCTGGGCTTAAGCCATGTTTACCTTTACAATTAATGATCAGCATTTTGCATTTAGCCCCGAAAGAAACCGGTAGCCAGTACAATGCTTTAAGCACTGACCTTATTGGCCTCTCTAGGTTCTTCCTGAGACTAACCTCGCTGTCAGGTTTTGTACCAACTGAAGTTTCCAGGCCAGACACAAAGAGAGCTCCCAACAGAGCATATTACAATAATCAAGCCTGAATGTTATTAGTATATATACCAGTTTTAAGGTTATCTTCTAAAAATGAAGTTCCTTTTATTTTTGTCATTCCCTCCTTCCTTGGATTAATATTTACTTCACATGAAATAAAGAATTTGAGACTGGTTCAGAACATAATATTGGTAGGTCAGAAAAAATGATATCTGGGCCCAATCAGACCACTGGTAAGACTTTGAAACACATGAGAATAACTTTGATATGTTAATAACACAGTCAAAGGGCTAGAGATAAGTTACTTTCATGAACTTTAAAATAACCTTCCCCAGTGTTGGGATTACAATACATAGATGCCACTCATCTAGCATAGGACCTTCTCTTACATGAAGTCCTGTTCATATTATCCAGCCTGTCTGGTAGCATCTGTCCAAACTTGTTTATACAGCAGCCCATCACCTCAACATAGCAAAGACTGAGTGAGGGACATTTATATGTAAAGTATACAGAGTGAACAATCAATCTGAACATAATGTTTCTAAGTGCATTTCTTCATGTCCTCCCCCTGCCCTGCAGAACCTCACCTGATACATTGGCATCTGGCCTCTAAAAAGCAAGTAGAATTCAATTTAGTTTGAAGAAATGAAATTGGAGGTAGGACAAAGGTAACAGAACTTACATTAGGTTTCAAAACCATGTTGTCATTCCAAAGTTTTGAAGAATGCACTAGTTCCTGTTCAGGAAATAATAAAATAAAATAATATTTATGGGTGGGGGGGAGAGAAACTGGCCCCTTTTATTGTTGCTATCAAGAAATGCACTAAGAAATTCTTCTAAACTCTTCCCCAAATATGAATTTTGTTCCTTTACAGTACAAAGTTAACAGCTTGTTTCACTGGTCAATTGTTTCACAGGGGACCCAAACTGGACAAATGCCTATTGCCCTAAAACAGTACTGCTCCACTATTTTGCTCCAACAGACCTGCCTTCTTTAAGAAGATAAATACCATATTCACTACAAGGAATTACTTCAAGTAAATGGGGAGGAGGGGGAAGCAGGGAGGAGAAAGGAATTCTGAGGAATTGGGAATTCCATGCAGCAAAGGGCTGAGTTATTCCAGTTGTTGCAACTCTGAGATGTTGCTATCCCAAATGAAAGAATGAAAGCTACAACTTTTAGGTTGCGATTTCTGGCACCACTTACTTTAGGGAAAACTCTATTCCAAGAAGGCTGAATCAACTGCCTCTCAATCCTGACTGTTAATTATAGTCTCTACAGTTGCAATCTTCACAACTGCATTCAGCCAGCATACTTCTGACCAGACACATGCATAAACCCGAGCTTACCCACTTCACATCAAACGCGACCAGGCGTTATTTTTGTAAAAAAAAAAAAAAAAGCCTCTGCACTCCACAGGGGTCCTGTCAACCGAGCTCATGGTACTTACTGGCAAATATGCGTGTGCAAGATTATCCTGGAAAGGGCTCGCTTATCCCCGAAACAAGCGAGCGACAGCAACTGCCCGTTAGAGAATTAGCCTGGGTTCTTGCAAATGCATCGACACCTGCCTCGGTTAACTAATAAAGAGTAAGTCAACCTGTTGCGGGAAGCAAAGAAAGAAAGAAACGGTGCAATCCTCCAGCCGAGAGCCTGCCGTCTTTCACCCGGGAGTTTACTTTCCTCGGCTCCCTCTGGAGCCTCTGACCCACGCACACAATGCCTATTGTTGGAGCACGGAAACGGATCTGGGGACAGAACGAAGGGAAGAGATCCTGCGCTGGGCTAGACTCACCGGATCCAGCCATCTCAGAAGTTCCCGAAAATAAAATTCTTCCTGACTCGACCCACGAGCTGCACCTGCCCACTTCCCCCCGCTTCAGCCGGGCATCCGATGCAACAGGGGATACAAACCAGCCTTCTCCGTCCAGGTTCCCCGTTGCGTCTCCTTTTCCAGCCCCCAGAATGGGAAGGACTGTAGGGAATCTGTAGGGAAAAGCCAACCGGACGGCCCCCTTCCGCAAAACAAACCGCGGGAAGAGCTCAGGGGCAGGCTGCAGGAAGCGCGCGCCCGTCCGCCGCGACTCACCTTCTGCTGCCGCCGGGCCATGTCTGTCGGCTGTTTGGCGTTAAAGGGGTACGCGATGCACCTCACGATGAAGACGTAAAGCTGCAGCCGGAGCCGCTTCTCTCGCTCCTCTTTCTGCAGCCGCTCCTGCTCTTCTCTGCCTTCGCTCCGCAGCGAAGGGCTGGGGCTCTCCGGTCTGATCGCCGCGCCGCCGCCGCCGCCGCCCCCCTGGCGCCCGGAGTCCCGGGCAGCGGCCGGAAGGGCTCGCGGAGAGCTGTTCGAGGGGCCGCACCCGCCGGCCACCCCCAGCAGGTCCCGTCTCTCTTCCTCGAGCACCTCGTCGGACTCTTCCTCGCTGGAGGACGGGTCGAGCATGGTTGCCGACGAGCGCAGCGCACCGCTGGCGAGAAGGAAAAGAGCAGCACCGCCGCGAAGCTGAGGTGCCTGGCACCAAACCAGCCGACACCTTTCCGGACACGTCGAGCTTCCACGCCCGACTATTTCCTACAAGCCAGCCAGCAGCGCCGCCGAAAGAGAAGGGCGGAGTTTGTGGAAGGGGTCGAGCTTGGGGACAGCTTTGATGGGTCCTATCAGCGCCCGGGCCGGCCGGCCGCTACTTCCCTCGGCGGCCGGGAGGGAAACGCAGCTCCGCCCAGCGGAGAGCATCGGCGCGACTCACAGGTGGGAAACCTGTAGCGCCCACAACAAGCAACACGTGGAACGGAATGCTAATAACGCGTCTCTGGGCGCCGTCGCCGCTCCAGCCGCCCTCTGGCCTGCTCGCCGCCGCCGCTCCTCCAGCGCCGGGAAGGTCGCGCCGGGAGTGCGTCCTGCGCCTCCTCTTGGCCACGAGTTCCAGGGCGAAGATGGGAAGAGCTGCCAGAGCTGGGACCAGCAGCTCCGCCAAAGAAAAAATCCCGGAGCTGGAAGATAAATCAGTAGATTCCGTCATACGAGCTGGATCCGAGAACTACGTAAGGCAGGAGCGCCGGTTGTAGAGCCGCCAGCCTTGGTCAGGTCGGTGAGGGGGCTCTGCGCGCATCTTGCGCTCACGGCCTCATTATCCCAATCTCAACCTCAGCTGCTTTGCGTAGGGCCCGCCTCAGTTCCTCCTGGCACAGCAAGAATCGAGTGAAAACCAGGATACCTGCTTGACTGCCTTTAAAAAAAACCAGTTAATTTCTAATTGAACGTTTTGATCAAAAGTCTTTCCCCATCTCCTCGTGGAGCAGGACCCAGGATCCTTTCCTTGTTGGCTGCTTGTTTTTTGGGCAGATATGGATAGATACTCTGAAATCACCTCGGTCTTTTCAATCGTGGTTTCAGTGGGCTTTATTCCTTAGCCTGAGCTGCATTTAGTGTGGCGTGATAACTGGAGCTTTGCTAGATCTGGGTGTTCATTTTACAGCCTCTCTCTCTGTCATTGATGCACTGTAAATAGAGGTGGCAAACGGTCATGGAATTCATTCTGCATTTCTGAGCCATGGAGAAAAACTATGCCGGTTCTTTGCAAAGCTCAGAAACAGAAAATAGAGATTTTGAATCTTCTGGACAGTTATGATGTTCATTTCTCTCCACCAGTAAAATTCAAAATCCAAAGTCTGCAGATAGCCAATCCTGCCAATTTGTTTATGCCTTCACACTTAATTAAATCAATAGCTTCCCTTTCATTCCCAGGTGAAGAAGAACAGTATCAGAACAACACTAAAATAATATAAAAACACAAACCTTGATTGTCCTTTGCTGGTTCAGTGCCGTCTCCCACTGGGAGTTGCTGGGATTTGCCTTATTCGTTAGAAAAAAAATAGTAGAAAGAAGATGTGTCTGTTCCTTTCACATCTACATTCCAAAATAAGATAACCAAAGTCTTTATATCCAGGATGACCCTATGCTGGAATTGTCCATAATTTCCCTAGGCCTGGAAAAATATCTGAGTTATGTTATTAATATCAAATAATGTTTGTTTATATCACAGTAGGTGACAGCACCCAGCTGACATTGGCTGAGTTAATAAAAAAGCTATGCGGAGTAGACCAGGTTAGCATTTGGATTAGAGACCACTTCTATATTGTTAAGAAAACTACATGGACCAGCTCAATTTGAAGGAGTCTTTGTCTTTTTGTGAGAGTCGGTTCTCAGATGGCCACAAACAAACAGCCCGATACCAGATCAGTCTGTTACCAAATTAAGAATCAGCTGGAAACTATCCTTCCCCCGAAAGAGAATGGCTTCTAGACTGCTACATTGCACAAATATGAGAAAGAGATGTAAGAATGGGACCCTCAATGTCAGTTTAAATATAAGTTGCATTTGGTATAAAGCAGTCACTGAAAAACTTTCACATAATAGCTTTTCTACAATACCTCTATTTATCAGAAATTCTTGTATCCCCGAGTGCCTGTTTATCTCTTTCCAGTCCAGCTCGTCAGAAGAAGCCCAACATTATTTATAATAAAGAAGGTGAGCAGTAAACATTCCTAAAGTTGGACAGTGATCCAACATCTCTCTCACTGAGTAGAGAAGAGGAGCTTGATGGGGATAAACCAAATCTGGTCCCACAAGCAGACTTGCAAGATTCTGTTACTATAGCCCAGCATTTCTCAACCTTGGCAGCTTTCAGATGGGTGGACTCCAACTCCCAGAATTCCCCAGCCAGCTTGGCTGGGGAATTCTGGGAGTTGGGAGTCCACCCATCTGAAAGCTGCCAAGGTTGAGAAACACTGCTGTAGCCAATATCATAAAGTAGTTTTAACTTTCATTTGAAATTATTTTTTTGGTCTGGTATACAAAGTAGGACTGATATCAGTCTTGCACATCTCATTATGCTTTACTCCCCACTCCATATACTCCCGTCTCAGCCATTTCCTCCTCCTCTCAAATTGCTTTGGGCTTGAGTCGCACTTCTTAAATCATTGCTCTGGGAACGGGTCTAGCTTATCTCCATCCAGGCCACTTTCTTTATTCTTGACACTTACCTCCATAAATACAAATAGAATGTTTAGACTCTCATACTGTGCTAAGCTATTATGTGGTTGTAAGCCATGGCTTATGACAGCTATAAACCATAGTTAAAGCAAAGCATGGCTTAGTGTAATGTGGGGCTCCAGCCATTATGGTTTGTAAACCATAGTTTATGGCTTCCTATGATTTGCAAACCAGACTTAGAAATTTTATTAACTCATAATTTTAAAGAAAGATCATTTAATCATCCTTGCTGGCAAATTAAATAAATTATACCAACAGCAAAGCATTTTTAGATGACCCAGAAGTTCAGAAAATTGGCCTGTTGCTGCCAACGAAAGAAATATAATACTAGTAAAGGCATAACTGAGAAGTAGCTGATTATTCTGTTTTACAAACAAAAATGCAGAAGCTAAATCTTTTTCTCAGCATGAAGGTGCAGTAGCTGGAGAAATGTTAATGCAGAGATTTTGCATCTTACACAAGGGTCAAAGGTCCAGGAGCCATATCAGAAAAAATGAGCTGACAGTTCTTTTTCAGTAAGTTGCCTAAGCAGAGCTCATTGGTTTGTATGAGTTGAATGACAGGTAGAGCTTTTCCCTGAATGAAAATGAAGTAATAAGAAACATTTAGTGCAAGAGAGCATTTGGTGCATTAAAAACAAATCCATGTCCTGTTTCATTGGATTTGTCAATGGCAAAGGACAAAATATTCTCAGAATTTACAGAGCAATTCTCATGTATATACCAAAGTAAGATACCCTGAGGTCAGTCACATCAACTCCAGGTAAATGGAAAGATTACTGGTGGATCAATGCCTCCAACTAACAAAGAAGAATGGCCTAGGAAGAAAAACGAACGGTGTGATCTTTCTGGGTGGATTATTGCTAACTACCACTTGATTGGTACTAAGTTCCTCTAAGCTGCTGAAAATGCCCTAAACTGCATTTACTTATTTCTTTTTTTTTTGTTAGGATATTTAGGTGGTACCCTTTCCCTTATTATTCTTTTGTTTCAAACCTATAACAACCTTCAGGGGTTATAATCCTGAGAATGAAAAAACCTCATGACCTTGATAATGTTAATAAAATTGCAAACTCAGAGTGCAACTTGATTAAAAAAGCTAGAAGTTTATGTTATGTGACTTTGGGAAATAAGTTTTCAATTGATGTTAAATTATCATGATTAGTACAGCTGGGCTTCACTATAAGGATATTTCCGCTGGAGATAGCCACATTTTATAGGCAATAGGTACTTTTGGAATTTTGAGACCGTGATGTAGGCAATTTCACAAAATGGTTTCCTTGTAGGAGATTTGCCTATTTTCAAGAATTACTATGATGGGCATAGTCACAAATCATTGTTCCTCAGAGAGTGAACTGCTGAAGTTATTTTCAGGCATCTTCTTCAATCCCTGTCAGGATTAGCCCAGGAAACTCCAGGAGACAGTACAGACTCAATTCAGCAAGGTTTATTGGCTTCAGTCCCGTTACAGAAATCTTCTCAGAGTGAGAGTAAATTCCAGGGTCACCCTCTCAACCTCCCTTGCATTCCTTAGGGAGGGGCCAGTCTCATCTTCTTAACTCCTCCCCGTTGCTCTGGTGATGAGAGCACGTTCTTGATCCCTCTCGTCCTGACTCTCACAATCCCCTAAGTGCTCCCTACAACCTTACCTTGAATTTTTTTTTTCACTGTTTATGCAGATGCATTTTTAAACAAAGCACTGGACAATATTCACCCACCATTTTGATTTCCTATGAATGCCTATGTGGCACATTTGGGGCCTGGGACCCTTCTTATAATCAACCTAGATGGGCCACTTAACTTAAGAAATATGAAAGAATTATAAATGTCTTATGGCTGTCAACCCTTTGGGGTTGTCCAGCACAGGAAGCAGATTCCACAAGAAGACCAGAACTATACTTTATTGAGATAGGCTATATTAACAGAATCTTGCAAACCTGATTGTGTTTTTCCTCCCTTCTTATACCTCATTAAGTTAGGGAGGGGCCAGCCTGAGTCTCTTCCTAATACTGCCTCCTTTCCCAGGGATCAAGGAATGCTTTCACATTTTTTGTTTTTTTAATGACTTCTGAATGTTTTCTTCAGGATCATTTCCATGACTTCCTATACCGACTAAGAGATGCAGGTACATATGTTTTCTCTCGAACCACAGCCAAATGGCAGCAGGGAGTGTACAGCTGATGATGTTATGTTGCAATCAGTGACATCACTGGCAGCTTTATATTAAACTACTACTTTCCTACAGCAACTGGAGGTCATGGCCTGGTATCTGATCTTCCCTGGTCTGCTACCATTTCATTTATCCCAACAGACTGAAACACCTGTGCACAGTAGGGCTGGCTTAAACTATTCTGCCAGAGGCACTGAGCCATTCCCACCCCTTTACAAAAGATAAATAGGCAGTTGCCTACACTGGAAATAGGATTGCACCTTCAATCAAATCGATATTTATTACAGTTCTAGACCAGCATGAAGCAATGGGATATAGTCATTTGGAAGAAGCATAAAAATATAATAGATACAAAGCATTAACAAGTTGTATATAAAAGCCGTATAAAGTGACTAAACTAAGAAAATAAAAGAGACATAAAAGGTATAAAAGATAAAAAATGAGAGTCTAAAAGGAGCCACAGGAACATTAGAAAGGTACAGTATAGCATTAAAAATTCTATGTATATAGTATGTGAGAGAGACTATTAGGTTACAGAATGTTCCAATCTGGCAAGCTAGGTGCCCGCTGAATCTAGTTCACGATGCTGAAGCCAGAAACTATATCTGATGGATTTTGAGTGTTGCTGTAGGGAACCTGGCAGGGCTATAGGTTGTGGCAGGGTTAATATCAGGAAACAATAGAGAGGTTTAAAATTGTCCCATGTGCCCTGGATATTTATCTAGTAATGGAAGAATGAGACTAGTGTGAATGTCTTGGGAGCACAAGGACTGGAAGAGCGCATGCTCTGTTGTTTCAATGTGTCTGGGGTCACAAAGACATTGCTGCTCCAAGTAGAAAGTCTTCCTGTACTGACCCTCAAGGTCAGCTGAGAGGAGGGACCTTCTTCCAATAGCCCAGCCTAGCTTTGTGGGGGAAAGGGAGATAAGTTGACATATAGGTCTGTTTGTCCTGTTACCTGCACCTCACTCTGTTTAATAGAAAGGCTAGTCCATCTAGAGAGCCAGTTTGGTGTAATGGTTACAGTACCAGGCTAGAAACAGGGAGACCATGAGTTCTAGTCCTGCCTTAGGTACAAAGCCAGGTGGGTGACCTTGGGCCAGTCATTCTCTTTCAGCTCTAGGAAGGAGGCAATGGCAAACTACTTCTGAAATCTTGCCAAGGAAACTGCAGGGACTTGTCCAGGCCGTCACCAGGAGTCAAGACTGATTCAAAGGCGCACACTAGTCCATCTAGAAGCTCACCAGAGCCTGGGCTTAATGAGTAGAACATTATTACTACCTGAATTTTTTCAGGGATGATTTTATGTGCTTTAACATCAACTAAGCTGAGTGTCTGGGTTATAAGATCCTGATACATTTGAAACATAAGAAGGGCAATTTATACCTGTGAATCGTGGCTTTAAAAATACAGAAAATGCTAGCTGGTATTTGGATCTGATGAAAGGTAATAACAAACCTTTTGTAGGCACTTTTGTTTGGCAGTCAAAACAGTGGTTGGATGTCTGGTTGAGAGGGTTAGCACTGGAATAATTGGCTTAGAGATTTTGGCACTTCTTTATTGGTCTAGCAATTCTGATTTAAGTTAGAATGGTCTATAAAAAGAGCATTCTGGTTGTTTTGTAGACAATGACCATTTTTAACATTCAAAGCATTCACTTTGGACAGCAGTATTTGTAGATTTAATAGACCCATTCTCTTCTCTTCCTTTGTCTATTCCTGTCTCTTTTTTTGTTTATGACTAAGAGTTTTCTGACCAAATCTTCCTCTATAGATCCCAGATCTGCTTTTAAATCTCAATTCTTTTGCCCATTTGGTGGTAGAATTTCTCAAAGACGCTTGTTAGAGTCTCAGTTATGAGAAAACTCTGCTTAGCAAGGATCTCCAGTATAATTATTTTCCTACTCTCTTTGCATCCTTTCTATCCTACATTGGCTCTCAGATCTCATCCGATATCAGAGTAGGGACTATGGTTATAATATCTTATATTTCATTTTTGGGTTTCACAAATTATCTGTTGCTGATAGGAAATATATTCAGATAATCCCAAGGACTTTGTCTGTTAGGAATTTATCTAAATAGAGCTGTTTACCTACCTTAATGCTGTTCTGTTGTGGCTAGGAGTGCTGGTTTTTTGGCACCCATTATTCTTGGACTAGCATCTTACTATTAGAGAATGGTTATCTGTGTAAAAGTCTCACAGTATCTGTTCTGTTCAAAATTTATGCCCAAACCATTCTAAAATGAAAAATCTAATTTCATAGGATAGCGTTCTATATAACAGCAGTTGTGTCAGGTCTAGCCCAAGGAACTCCAGGAAACCACGCTGATTCAGTTCAGCAATGTTTATTAGCTACAACCTCTAGCAAGAATCTTCCCAGACTGAAACTCAGTTCCCAAAGTCAGCCAGTCAAAACAGAGTGAATTCCTCAGGGAGGTGCCAGCCTCATCCTCTTATCTCTTCCTTGCCCCTCAGGAGACGAAAGAGTATGTTTCCCTCCCTGAGTCTGGCCTTCATAATTCCATTCCATCACAAGTTGTAACTCCAAAGCCATGTAGTACTTGCCTCAGATCGTGGCTTTATGCTCATTCTTTTTTAAGCAGAGGATTGTGTAACTAGGACCGCTTGCCAATTTCATCCTTTCTGCTGTCATTTCTGGACACACTTTATAAATCAGTTTGTCCTCTTTAATGAATCAGTTCTTAGTCATCACTTCTCAACATGCATAAGTTCTTGCAGCAGCACGTTACGTGAAATGTAAGTATTTTTTTTCTTAATAGACCTAATCACTTTAAAAGTACACCAGTACAATGTATTTATTTCAAAAGCATCAGTTATTCTTGTGATTTCATCTGCTGTCCAAACTTAGAGAACTTTCTGAAATGTAATCTTGAATGATTAAAATCATACATAGTAATTAAAGCAACAAGTAATTGATCCCTGAAAGGTGGGAAAGACCAACTTATTTAGACATTATTTTGGATTTCTAGGGAATAAAGCCGTATTTGCTATATTCAAGTTGTAAAGAGAAAAACAGGGTGATTTGTACAAACACTCCTGCAAAATGAAATTTTGTTAGTACAGTGGTACCTCGGGTTACGAACGCCCCTCCTTACGAATTTTTCGAGATACGACCAGCTCCGGCCCCAAAAATTTACCTCGACATGCGAACTCCGCCTCAAGCTACGAACCGGATCCGCAGCCATTTGCCCTGCTGCCACGCGGTCGCGGCTTCCTGTGGGCGAGATCGCGGTAGCAAGGAGACATTCGGTGAGGCTTGTGGTGTGTTTTGTGGCGTTTGGAAGGTTTTTGGTGTGCTTGTCAGCATGGCTCCAAAAAAAATGCAGAGCAGGCTTGGCAAGAATAAGTTTACATTGAACCTTATGGGGAAATTTGCCTCGTGGTGCGACCAAATTCGGAGGGTGGATTAGCCATATTTACATTGAACCTTATGGGGAAATTTACCTCAAGTTGCGACCAACTCGAGTTGCGATCAGAGTCACGGAACGGATTAAGTTCGTAACTCGAGGTACCACTGTATTCCGTACACAGATATGCACGCACATGCACACACACACATATAGGAATTCTTTTTAATATTTCACACACAAATACGCATTCATCAGTTGCGTCTCTTGAAGTGAATTGCAGCTCAGGAAAGCTTACATCTTTTAAAAGTTGCTACCAGACTCCTCTTGACTTTAGAATACATAAATGGATGTTATAAAAGAAGGTGAAAATGTTCATTGTGCGAAAGCAGTAGTAAGAGGGATGATTCATATTTTCAGAGCTTTTTATTTTGGATGTACTTTATCACCATGCTGTAGCTCTGAGAGCAATCAAACTGGTTTCAACAGAGTAAGGCAGAGATGGACTGCTTGCTTGGTTTGATAATGGAATGCGGTCTTCCCCTTTGACCTCAGTCTGTGCTTTCAGCTTTTCATGATTCTCATTACTGGCATAGTGTCCTCTAGTGCAGTGTTCTTCAAACTTGGCCACTTTAAGATGCTGGCTGGGGAATTCTGGGAGTTGAAGACCATACATCTTAAAGTAGCCAAGTTTGAAAAACACTGCTCTAGTGTCACACAGCCATTGCTGAGGCAATCAAAAGGCTGCCAGTTTTTTTATGCAAATGAGGTTGGATAATACAGTATAATGGATAATAAAAGAGAATACAGTATAAGTAAGTAGTGGGAATTTTCCCTAAATTTACTTTAGCTGATATGAGACTCTGATTGGCAAAGAAGTATCCTATCCATTACATCAGCTTCCCCCAACATGCTTAGATATTATGAGTAGATACCATCAATAAAATGTCTTTGAGCCTAAGAAGGCTTACTTCTGACTGACTCAAAACTAGGCAACATTAAAGTCATAGCTTTAATTTTGGCTGGCATTCCCATATTTTTCAGTTTTGCTTGGGCCTAGCTTTAAATAAATAGGATCATGGCTTTAATTTTGGTTGGACCAGATGTTAAACATAATCTAATCCTCATTTCTATATGTGACTTCTTAGCATGTGCATATTATACATTAATTGTAACAGACAGGGTTATCTAGGCTTATGTGAGGCAGCTTTCATTTGCCTCAACAAGGCACTCAGGGCATCTTTTTAGGCTGCTCCAGCAGTTACAATAGCCAGAAGAAGGTTCAGGTGCGTAAAATCATAGAGTCGCAAAGGTCTGTTGAGGTCATCAAGTCCAACCCCCGCTCAGTGAAGGAATCCAAATTAAACCATCCCAAACAGCTACCTGTCTAACCTTCACTCGAACACATTCAGTGAAGGGGAATACATCACCTCTTTGGTTAACTGGTTCCACTACCAAACTGCTCTTACTCTTTTTTAAATATTCTCTCAAAATCTGCCTATAATTTAAATGAATTATTCTACGTCCTGCACTGTGGAATCAAAGGGAACAGGTCTTGACCTTGTCTGTTGATCTTTCAGATGCTTGAATTGTGCTATGATACACTTTTTTGTCATTTTTATGGACTTCCCTGCAGTATCTCTATTCACAGGAGTTTGTCTCTTGATTATCTTCATTGTCCTTCTCTGAATCTCTTCCAGTGTCTCTGAATCCTTCAAAGTGTGGTGTCTAGAACTGGATGTAGTTCAGCCAAAAAGGACAAAACAAACCCTTGTCCTTTAAGGTCTGTTTGACCCTTCAGAAAAAAGATTTTTAAAAGATTGGCTCTCATCCTTTTTTATGCTGGAGATATAAATTTGAAGGGACTTTGGTAATATTCGTTTGTTAATCGTTGGTTTATAATATAATAATTAGTTTGTTTCTGGGTCCAATTCAGGGTGCTGGTTTGACCTTTAAAGCCCATCAGGGCATGAGTCCGGGTTACCTGAGGGACCACCTCTCCCCAGTTTCATCTGTCTGTCCTACCAGATCCAGCACAAAGGGCATGTTACGGGTTCCGATGCCTAGGGAGGTACATTTGGTGGGCTCTAGGTGGTGATCCTTTTCTGCTGTGGTGCCCGCACTATGGACTCTTCTTCCTCCTGAGGTGAGGTTGGCCTTGTCACTGTTGGGCTTCCGGAGGTCCCTCAAGACCTGCTTGTGCCAGCAGCCTGGGAACCCCAGGGGACAGGTGATTTAGTGAGGTGGCTCTGTTATTTTTAACATCTCTTCGCTTATTATTTTTTGTTTTAGTTTGGTTTTGTATATGTTTATACTTTTTAATGTATTTATTGATTGTTTTTAACCCTGTTGTATTTTGCTCAGAGTCACTTGGAAAAAGTGAGATGGGTGGCTAATAAATTGTGTAAATAAATAAATAAATAAAATAAAAATGTTATGAGTGTGTCTACCTTTAATCTGTTATTATTAGACATCATTGCTATGGTGAACCATGCTCTTTGAAGACAGTTAGGGTTAAGAATGTTAATATTTTATTAAATTATATCCCATAATCTGAAACCTTTCGACTTTGGATATATCAAGCTTGGACTGTCACAAAAAAAGGTAATGATGGAAGGATGCTTATGTCCCAGACTTAACAAGATTCATCCACTCTCAACTTTTGTTATCAAAGAGAAAATACGAATCAATTTGGTCCTGTATGATTTCGTTTTATTATTTAAAAATTGAATCATAACATTGAAAAAATTGAAAAAGTTATGTATGCATGTGTATGTGCATATATGTGGTACAGTGGATATTTATTTAAATAGATATAGATATTACATACAATATTGCAATTTTGTTCAGATTTGTTTATTTCATTTTGTTTTTTTTAGATTTTTTCCTTTTTTTTTTCTGTTTCCCTTTTTTTTTCTAGTTAAGTATAAGGTTTTGCTTTTTTTTCCTCTCTTTGCTATATAGCTTAACAGGATAGGTTTCTTCTTAAACTATATAGTTACTAATATAGTAATATTGTTGCATTACTATTTATATATAATAAATACTAAAATTAATTATAAAGGTTTTGAAGGAATATATATATATATAGTAAGAAAGAAAAGGAAAGGAAAGGATCTGGATTCAGTCAAAGTAGAGTCTGACAAAAGTGAAATAAAATAGCATGATTATTTGCTGTGATTTGGAAATCATGTTTCTGATGATGCAGCCTAAAACTGTATTTACCTTTTTTACAGCCATATAATTTTGGTTCATATACAAGTTTTTTTCAGAAATACCATTATCCTGCATCTTTGATTTTTGCTTAAGTGAATAATTGTACACTTGTCTCTGTTGAATTTATTTCTGTTCCTTTCAGCTCATTTCTCTATCCTATCAAGATTATTTTTCTTTCTGTCTTCTGAGATATTAGCTAAGCTATACAGTTATATGGCATCTACAAATCAGATGAGCATTCCTCTCACCTTTTCATTCAAGTCATTAATTAAAATATTGGAGAATAGAGCTCCCAAAGCTGATCCTCTCCAGTTTGATTGGAAACCATTGATAAGTAGTCATTGAGGACTATTTTCAAACCAATTATGTATCCACTTAATTGCCATGTTGCCCATCCCACGCTTAACTAATGTGCTAACAAGCATGCCACAGAATACTTGTCAAATGCTCTGTCACAGTCAGCATATATTATGTCTACCGTATTCCCACAAGCTATTAAGGAAGATACCCGGTCAAGACATGAGATAAGGTTAATCAAGTAAGCATATTCTATGCATTCTGACTTTTGTTAATTACTGCAGTGCTACTCAAGATACTTACATATGGTGTCTTACAGTTTGCTGGATCTTCCATTTTGCTGCTTCTTGAAGATAGGGACAACATTTATTCTTCTCCAGCCATGTGGTACTTTGTCAGTCCTCCAAGAGTTCTCAAATGCAATACAGAAGGGTTCAGCCAGACTTTTAGCTGATTTTTTTCTGGTCCTAGAGATTTAAGCTGATTCATAGTAAAGAGATATTCCTTAACAACATTTCTATCTGTGCCAAGCCTCGTTGCTGTCACTTAAATCAGCCCTTCATAATTTCCTGGTGCAAGACATACTTTTGGTCGAAGAAGACTGAACCAAAATAGGATTTGAGTAGCTCTGCCTTTTCTTTGTTACCTCTTAAGTGTTGCTGTCTTCATTAAGCAGCTGATATTCTGGTTCTTTTCTTTTATGTTGAACCTAACTAAAGAAGGTGATTTTTGTAACATCCTTCAATATCTTTAGCTCATTCTGAGTTTTCATGAATGGAGCTGACACCATCCCTACAGTTAAGTGCTACCTGTCCATGTTCCTCCTTTGTGACCTGGTTCTCTTTCCATTTCCTCTGTGTGTGTGTGTGTGTTTTCAATCTTCAGTAAGTTTTTTATATGCTCATATTATAATGGTATGTGGGAATGACCTTGGGAGACAGGGCAATGAGATGCAACCAAGGGAACAGTCAGTTAAAAGGTAGCGTAGCCCACAACAGGAATGTGGATGGGGCAAGTGACCCTCTCTAGTTTTTGGGCTGTAAAAGGGATGGGGAGAGAAGTACTTTCAGACCTGCAAGATTCTCTTAATGTAATCTTACAATAAAGTAGAATTAGCTAATCTGGTCATGTTTCCTGTCTGGTCTACCTCCTAAAGCTGACACATATTAGCTTCTTCTATTGTCTTCCATTTTTTTTCTTCACTGAAATTATTTGCAATTTTGCTTTTAGTATCTTCTTCGTTAGGAATTTGCACTCATCTTGAGTTCTTATACCCATTAGTTTTTTTCTGCAATAGGACCCTATCATAATTGATCTGAGTTTATTAAATGCTATTTTTCAGATTTAGCTTCCTCCAATTTCCTGTTGCTTTCAGTTTCTCAACTAAGACTTCCCCACTGATTAATATCAAGTCAAGGGTACTTCATCCTCTTGCGTATTCCCCTAGTCTCTGAAAGAGAAAGTTGATAGCAAGGCAAGAAGAAATTTCTTGGGAGAACCATGCTTGATAGGGTTTGTCTCCCAACAGATGTTAAGATAATTAAAATTTCCCATTGCTACTATTGCATGCTTCTTTGAAAGATCTTCAATTTATTTTTGGAAAGCGTCATCCACATCTTTTCCTTGGCTGGGATAATAGACACCAACAACAAGGTAGCTTTTATTTGTTTCATTACTTATTTTAACCAGATGCTGTCTATATCATTGCCAAGTTCGTTCATTAGCATTTCTGAGTAGGAATGGTTATTTTTAGTGTACATTGTAAGTCCTTATTACTTGTATTCCTTTCTGACTGAGTTGTATCCTTTAATTGTTATATTCTAGAGATAGTGTCATTCCACCAGGTCTCCATTATACCTATTAAGTGGTATATGTCTTTATGTACAAAGAGCTAAAGTTCACCGTGCTTATTTCCCATATTCTTGAGTATTAATGTTTGGACAAATGAAGGTAATGAACTTGATGAGTAAAGTTCCTTTCTTTTTCACTAAATGGTTTAAGACTTAGCAATACTCCTGCTTTCTATACTATGTAAGTCTTTATCTGAGGTCTCAACTTCAAAGTGTATTTCCATCCCCCAGAAAGATTGGAATCATGCAGGCAATTGTGTTCCCTGTGACACTGTATGGAAGTGAAAGTTGGATTTTGAAGAAGCAATATAGAAAGAGTATTGACACTTTTGAACTTTGGTGTAGAAAACTGCTGAGAATACAATGGATAGCCAAGAAAAATAAATGGGTCATCGACCAAATCAACCCAGAGTTCTCACTCAAGGCACAAATGACCAGGTTCAAATTATTGTACTCTGCACATACGATGTGAAGATCTACCTCTCTGGAAAAGTCTGTAATGCTGGGAGAATGAGGGTCTTGGGGCAGAAGGATACTATTTTGAGTAGGAGGTTAATGCACATATATCCTTTTGTGCTAAGGTAGCCCTCTGGGAGATGGAGGGCCTTTGGTTTTAGGTGTTTCAGACTTTAGAAACTTAGATGGGTTTGTGATGGATGTGTAGATTACAGATGGATGTGTAGACAGGTGTGTAGATTACTTGTCCACCTCATATAAAGGTTGTAGCTGTCATACACCATCTAGAAAAATGCCGGAGAGAATATAGCAATTATGATTCCCATTGGCACCAATAACCCTGGAAATGTAATTGGACAGTCTTGGACTTTTACGCTGCTAGTAGCAGGCTGAAGTCCAAGGAGCAGTCATCCTGGAAGGAGATGAAGCTATCACATCTAGAGAGTCTCTCTAAGCATCCTATGCAAGCCTTAGGGCGAGACCTGAGGCAAACAGAAAGCAAAGCAGTCACAGATGTGTGAGCTGTAACCTGCCTGTTCTAAATCTTCCAACAGAAGCAAAAGCAGAAATAATGTGGTCTCTTAGAGAACAAACAGCAAATATAAAAGTTCTTGCCATGTAAATTGCATCAGTGGTACAAGGCTACTTGCCTGAAGAATCTGAAGCCAGGAAAGCCAGTCATCCAGCTATACTGAGTCATCCTTATCTTTCACGTATGACTCACCCCTTCTTACCACCTGAACTGCAGCCTGAGAGTCTATTAGGGTCTCCTCTCCAGCCTCTGAATCAGGAGTCTATAAAACTAAGCATCTCCAGCACAGCCACCTTGGTTTCAAGGGAGGAAACTTGTTCCCTAAGAGCAAGAAATTCATTGCACCAAGCACAAACCCATAACTTATGCCCAACAATCAGTTAGTCATACATTTGACAATGGAAAACACTTTTCCCTTCCTGGTTGTCTACATTTATATAAGTTATGTTGGTAACCTGGCCTCCTCCTCCTCCTCTAGGAATTGTTTGACCTAAAAAATAGCCCCTGTTATACTTTTAGAGAGATGGAAGATTTGGCTTTCTCACATGATTGCTAAATTCATCTTTGAATTTGAAATTCTATATTATAACTCTCCAGTTACTATTTGTCCTCCTCTTTGCCCTGTCTGATTGCAAATGCCTGTCCTGTTTCTTCAATCAGAATATTATCTTACCAAAAGCTTAACACTTAATTGTAAAATTCTCTTCCCTCCCTTATGGAGGGATAAAATCTCCTTATAGAGATTTTAAGAAGGTCTGGTGGTACCAAGCCACATGAGTGTTGCTGTCTTTCTTAAACATGCACATTATGTGTTCCTGGGTGTAGGCAGATTCCATCAAGAATGGGTTCATGTGTACTTAAACTGTTATAGAATATTAAATAAATATTTTATTTATTTGTTTAGCCCTTATTCAATCTAGTTGGCTAAATAATGCACATGCCCTCCCTACATTGATAAAGATTCTCAGTCATCCAGGTGGAATTATCTGGAGGTTGAGTCATGGCAACTGGACTTCTTTTCTTTTGGTTTGATGCATTTTGCTGCTTGTCCAAGCAGCTTCTTCAGTCTAGACTGAGGGGAAAGGGGAAAGGGGAAAGGGGAAAGGGGAAAGGGGAAAGGGGAAAGGGGAAAGGGGAAAGGGGAAAGGGGAAAGGGGAAAGGGGAAAGGAAAGGAAAGGAAAGGAAAGGAAAGGAAAGGAAAGGAAAGGAAAGGAAAGGAGTCCAGTTGCCATGACTCAACCTCCAGATGCCTCCCTACCCAAATGGAAGCCTTTTCCTTAAAAGAGCATTGTGGAATGAAGGGTTCTAGAGAGAAAGCCAGAGTAAAACTATGTCCATATGAGTCCCAGAGCATACATGACAAGCAGAAGAACTGTGAGCACAAAAAGTATTATTGCTAAGATTAGCTCTTTAATACTGTGCTTTGAAATCATGTTGTGAGCTATTGCTGTGCTCTTGGCACTTGTAGGCAAAGCAAATGAAATCTCTGAGCCCATCTTTTAAATCTGCAATTTAAATAATTGGACAATCATCCCACTCCACTGACTACTCTTAGCAACTGTCTTTATAAGGGAATTGGATGGTCTTGATTCCCATAGGCTGAATATGGTGCAGACATTCCACCTGTCTTACTGCATAAAGAAATCTTATAAATCTAAAGTTATGGTTCCAAATCCCATATTTATGAGGCGGTCTTTCAGCAAGTACATTATATGGATCTATGTCGTCCCTGCCAATTTTGTGTTCTCTATAAAAGAGCTTTGAGGTGCTTTCTGTCACAGACATTGGCCCAGTAAAATGTCACTGTGTTTCTTTGTGCTTCTAGCATTTTAAAAATGTTTCTTTAATACTAAATGGAACTGATCTTTTTAAAAAAACAGATTCTTACCGCTTTGAGTCAGTAGTGGAAAATACGGCCTTGAATTTCAACCCAGAGTGAAGCTCCCCTGTATAAGTCTATGGAAATTAATGAGAAATATGCAACAAAGTTAAGTAAGTGGAATGTCAGTTATGTCATTGCAATCAACACATCAATTTTACTGCAATGTAACAAGTGAGGAGAGGAGAGATCACTTGAAATTTTTCTCCTGCTGGACTATCCCTCAGGAGCATTGGATCATTTCCAACAACTGCTCTCTGGGATGATTCTCAGAAGAGAGAAAGCTCCATCTGATTCAAACATCTATATCATTATAGTTCATCTTAGTAAGATTTGTATCCTGCAAGGGGCTATGCAAGTAATTGCAGGAAATGTATTCATATAATGTTATGTCTGGTTGGACCTTAATGTATTGTTCTTGTTCAGTTCCTGGTCATTTAACAAAGGCTGATGCAGGACAATCTTATCTTAATGGAGAGCAATGTAAAGAAAAAATACAATTTTGGCTCCTCCTCTTCAGCTAAAGGAAGGAGAGCAAGGACCATTTAAACTGTATTTAAAATATTACCAAAAAAGTAGGATTATGTATGACTAAACACTTAAACGTAAAAGAAACACTTTCCAGTTCAGTAATTTTCTCACAGAATCTTTGTTGCTATTGAGAAATTCTATTTTTTTTTTTTTTAGTTATAAGACAGAGAGAGTCTATCATATTCCTTAGCACCCATCAGGTTTGCTGCCACATTTGATTTTAACAATGTTTTGACTTTCTTTTAATTAAAATCATTATCTAGCCAAGGCAAACACTAGCTCTAATGTTATATTTAATTCCATGAATACATCTGAGCTCCACATGGACCTCATATAACTGTTGTGGCCAAAACCTAGCTCAACTCAAGCAACCAAATCACTTTGAAAATAATTGTATTAGGCATGCAAACAAAGCAGTGTACACTGAGCTCCCAGCAAAGCATTGCCAGCTTGTTGGGCAGCCCATAGCAAAAGCAGATATATAAGCAATAGCTTATAGCTTTGGCCTGCTACATTTCAAAGACAAGACAAAAGACAAAGGCTGACACAGTGGAAATTACAGTATGATGTTGGAATGTTTTAGATAAACCCATCTGGGTGACCTTAGTATTATTTATCCCTTCCTCCTAGGTCAGTATAGCAGCCATACTATCTTTGAGATATGGCCAGTGGACATAAGCAATTTGGTTTACTGGACCACTGGTCCCTGTCTGGCTCCTCCCCCTGTCGCCACTCAGGGTCAATTAGCTTGCTGTGAATGTTTTCTTACAAGGACACTTTAAGCAGTTCACGTGTATTTGCAGGGGGATCACAGAGGTTTGGTAGCGAATGAAGCTCACATGTGAAAGGGGGTACTTTTACCACCACATATACATTCTTGTTTTTGTGGGCCATTGTCCTTCTCTGTACCTAACATCAAAAGAAAAAAGGATGAAAACTTCAAAGTTTGTTCAGAAAGTTGCTCTGTGACCTGTAGCTTCAAAGCAAAAGGAGAAGGCAAAAGTCGGCAATACCTTACTGAGCCAAAATCCAGGGGTCTCCAACCCAGAGACCCCATAAAAGGCCAATTTAAGAGCAGCAAGTGACAAATGCCACAGCAGACAGGCCTAGCATCTGATTGATGCTGGTACCTGTAGCTTGCTTGCTTGTTCCCTCTTTCTCTCTTAATCAGAAGATTATCAGCAGGTGGGGCATGCATGTGATTACCAATATGGATTTTATTATTTCTACTTTAGATGTGTATTATCCTTTTTTATGAATAATTATGCCTTTTCCAAAATGATGTCTGCAGAAGCAAACTCTGTGGTATTCCTGTAATGCTGATGGCATTATAAATTGGATACACAGTGTGAAATTACCTATTTCACTTTCATTTTTTTAATCTTGAAATATATCTACCAAAAAGAACACATCCCAAAAATGTCAGTAGAAAAATCCACTATTTTTACATGGATCACAAAACTTTTTGCTAATCCCACACATTTTGTTCATGGATGGATGGATGGATGGATGGATGGATGGATGGATGGATGGATGGATAGATAGATAGATAGATAGATAGATATGCTTTTGTTTATGGAGATACACACACACACACACGTGCTACACAGCCTTAATGTAGAAAATACCTTAGAAGATGACATCATACAGGGACAACACAACTTCTATTGCAAGTATTACTCATACTTGCTGTTGTTTAATATAGTACAAGAGAACATTTATTTTATCTTGAGGCAGTAGGAGTAATATATAGTTTTATTCTTTTCTTGCAGGCTCTCTCTTTCTCCCAAACAATAAGAATTAAATTAATCTGGATATTAATCTGCATTTAGCAGGTCTTGCAGAGTGCCATTAAAATGTTTCTGCCCTCTTGTTCTTAAATTCCAGCCACTTTGAGGAACGAAGGCCTCTTTCCTTTGCCTGCTTTAGCCTTTGTGCATCTTGTATCTCTTGCAGATCAGCTTGTCTTACACCGAGTCAGGTTCACTGGGCCACGAATCCTATTCTGTATTCTGGCTGGTAGCGGTTATTCAAGTTTTCAATCACTGCTTCAGCTACATTTGATCCCAGCTGGGACCAACTGTACTCAAAGCATATGTTTTACCAAAGGGCCAAAGCTCCATTGCGACGAACACCTTGAGTTTTTATTGAAAAAGAAATAGAGAATAGAACTATATAAATAGTGCTCTCTCTTCCACCTCAGCTTCCAATATGTTCCAATTGCATATATTTTGTTTTTCTCAGATTTCGATCATAGTTGGACTTTTGCCAGAGACTGCTGAGTATTTTGATGTTATACCATTTGAACTTTTGGACTGTGCTTATTACATTAAGGTGCAGGGGGATCTGGCAGCATTTTACTGTAAACATTTTATTATTCAGAAATTGGTGGGTTTTGTGTGTGTTTTAAGGCCTACAATTAATTGTTTGGAGCTACTAATTTTCTGCTTGGCTGGCAACATGCTAATATGCAGAATATTTTCCAAAGCAAAGTCTTTTCATGTTTTAATATTTGACTTGGATAGAAACATACAACTAAGAATACAATTAATATGGCTTTATTATGTTCTTTACAAGGCTTAACAGGCATTCAGTAGCTAACCAATTATATTTAACAGGGTTATATCAGGTTCAATTAGATTAAGCATTTTTAAAAACTAATTTCAATTTTGTGGTGTACAAGGCTGAGGAGATATGGTTATAGGATATATTTGGGATTATACAATGTTTGTAAATTAACATTAATTACATGGTCAGAGGCATGCACTGCCTATCTGTATTCAAATGTTGTGAAAATTATTTAAATTACATTTGCCTGTGTCCTAAATTACAAGTATAATTTAATTAAACTGCTTCATCTCCAGCTTCTCACTATTAAGGAATAGGGGTACCAACCTGCTGTCTGTCAGGAGTCAATCCAGCTTTCCCTTTCCCATTGTTAGGCTCAGCGTCTAAATAAAATACCTATTCAGATCTTGCTAGATCCAAATCCATACATCATATCTTAGGCTGAGTTTCTATACCAGTAAGCCTTACAAAGGGTGGACAGTATTGCATCTGTAGGCACCACTGTGACCCCCAACACTTCTCTTGATCAAGTTTAATAAATTTGCCTGATTCTGGACTGAGGTAGAAGAAATTGGTGCATCAATCTTTAAATACGAATAACAGAAATGAAGAGAGTCTAGAGAGCAACATTCCATAACTTTGCACATGTTAGCTGGCTGATTATAGGTACGACAGCTCACAATAGGCAACCCATTACCACCTCACATCAATATTCCCTCCCTCACTGCCCACCAACTCCTGATCCACATGGCTTTGTTTTTTTTTAATTTGAATCTATACTTAAATTGTTTTTTTTTTAATTATTGGATGATAAATCCTTTCCATAACAAGTTTAAAACAAAATATGCTTTTAGAGATCTGTGGACCAAAGGCACCTTCCATCCATTGTTGCCTGTTTCAGCTTACAGTAGGATGTTAAAAGGGAAATGTTCCAACAGTTCATGCTCCAAACTTCAGCTGTACTTCTGATGCTTTTGTCACACACCAGTGCTCAATAAATTTGCTATCTCTATTGCTGATCCCTATCCTGCCTCTAGAACAGAGTTTTTCAAATTGTTCCATGGAAGCCAAGAACTTGATGGAGTTCCATAAGAGTCAAAGGGGAAAACATTACTTGAACACATTAGGAAGGCCATAGCTTGTCAGCTGACATTCAGAAGCCACCCCCCCCCCAAGGGGGCATTTGTACTCATTATACTTCATAGCATTGGCTCTTGATCAAGAATTCTGGGAAATTCTTTTTAATGGATTCCATGGCCTGAAGAAGTTTGAAACCCCTTGCTCTGGACCTTGGTTCCAAGTCACAGTTGTTAATCCATTTCCTTCCTGCAAGATTTTACACTTCTTGAAGCTGCCTATGGGTGGTGTCAGAATGAAAGGGGGAAATGTTGCTTTAACACCATGTATAACTAAGGACAATTTAAGCCTCAATCATGGGTTGGGGAATCAAAGGAAGGCAAAATCATGAGGACACAGCTGAAGAAAATGTATGGTCAAGGGATGTTCGTACTGTAGTTAGGTACAAGTGGGGAAAGACCCTAAAATAGATTGAACACAAGTACAGTGCTCAGTGCCTGCACAAGTACAGTATGATTTGCTTAGACATTAAATCCCATTGTATTCAATGAAGTTTACTACCATGAAAGTGTCCTGTGGGATTACAAATCTTAATCATTCAAATGGACTGGTTTTAAGGAAGGTCAAGGTTTGTCAGACATGGCTATTAGATAAGGATAGATAAGGGAAATGAGACATGTCATCTGCTGTAGGGTAGGGTCAAGGGGAACACACACCCCCCTCCGAAGTTAGGTTAGCTCCATCCCTGTTGACGTTCTGGAAGTCCCTTAAGACCTGGTTATGTCATCTAAGATGGCTCCACTATTGTGGTTGATATATTTACTCTCTCTGTGTCTTGTGGTTTGTATATTTTAATTTTTAATAATATTTTAATTATTAATAATGATTGTTTTATATTTTTATAATGATTGTTTTTATTTGTTCTTTTTATTTGATTGATGTACACCGCCCAGAGTCATTTCTTGTGAGATGGGCACCCATATACATTTAGTAAATAAATAAAATAAAATCCCAAACTCGCTCATCCTTATATGCTGGGGTAGAGGGTGGGAGATCTTTCCCTCTGATATGATAAACCAATAGAATCTGTGTGAAAACAACATGGAGTTTTCAGGAGAAAAATGTTCTACAAGTCTCATCTCCAACGGAGTCTGTTAAAGAGTCAGATTGTTTTTAAAATTCACTTTTAGCCTTCAAATGGTCATCTAGAACCAAGGTGGTACAGTGATTAAGGCATTAGACAAGTACTAGGGGGAGCCAGATTCAGGACTGTCCTCAACTTTGGAAACCAACTGGGTGGCTTTGGGATGGTCACTCTCTCTCAGCCCTACCAAGTTCACAGGGTGGTTTGTGGGGAAAATGGGATGAGGGAGCACTATGTATGCCTGGTTGTGCTAAAGAAAGTCAGACAAACAGATGAATAATGCCTCAGTGCTACAGAGCCAAAGTATTTTTTGTATTGGTGGTTTTACACATCATACAACCAAGGCCAATATGGTGAAAGAAGTAACTTAGCTTACTCCTTGGAAGTGGAAAGTTGGAAGCTTTAGACTCATCACATAAAAGCAATTTGGAATTTGTCTTCTTGGAGAAAAAACAGCTGGAAGCAAAGACATATTTCAACCAATTCAACCATGTGCCCTCATCCAGCTTGTTACTGAAACCAATGGAGAAATTAGTTGTGACTGACAAGCTTTAGATAAGCATGCATTGAATTACAGGCTCATGATTAATTTTAGTTATACTAGTGCTTTGAATTATAGTGCTTGATCATCTCCTACATGGTCTCATAGATTTCCTAACAAACAGGAGCGTCATAGGAATGAGTAAATAATCTATTCAATTTAGGCTGCATTAGACTACATTTGTTAGCACTTGTCAGCGTTAATAATATCATTTCCATTTTCCATTAATAGAAGCCACAGGGCATTCAAATTTCAAATGGATTTGGGTCTGAGCCACAATGATTAACATATCACTTTCTCTGTACATCTCAGCTACTTGATCCAACTAGGCCACATTAAGCTTTTATTCATTATAAACATAACATACACTTAATCAGCATGGATTTGATGATTAGAGTCCATTCATGCAAGGAACAAATTCATAAAGGATAAGGAATAAAATACGACTGCAGCAGGGAAGAAATACACATACAGATACTCAGATAATCTAGTGATGGCCATATGGCCTCATTATTTGCTTCATGCCTTCCTGCTGTTAGGCCCCATGCTACTTAAAGTTCTGATTTCCTCTTCAGTAAGCTGCTCTTTGCTTAATGTTATGACTCTCTCAGTGGTCACTTCTCATTTTAATAGTTTTCCCCCTTTACTGGTGTCCGCCTATCCTAATGTTTCTGGTAGTATCTTTCTTTTTAACACATACTATTCTCAGTCTGCTTCATAAACAGTATCCCTCTCCCCACCATGTGTTTAATCTTATTAATGGCTTTTGAATGCTATGATGAATTTTGTTTCCTTGCCCCCACTGATTTTCCCCCCATCCATATGCTTCTGTTGTCAGAAGAAAATATGTGACTGGATGGTTCTTGAACTTGGAGACATTGTGCAACCTCAGCTTGATTCAATACAGTTCCTGAAAACCAACTTTTCTGATTATACTGTTGGCACAACAGCACATAATTCATTGACATATGCAGACAAAACATTTCGGTGTTTCTAGAAACAAATGTGCAAACGTACACACACAGAACAGGTGCTTATTGTCAACCTGGAGTTTAGGTTCCCATACTATTTGGTAAAGGAAATAATTTATTTTATTTATTTATTTATTTATTTAACTTGTCCCCGCCCATCTCCCCACAACGGGGGACTCTGGGCGGCTTACAACAGCTAAAATCAATACATAATTAAAATTATAAAAAGTTTAAAAGTTGTAAAAATTATATTTACAGAAATAAGGATAAAAATAAAGAGGCTAAAAGATCCAAGATAATCCCAACTCTGTCATGATCCTGCTTCAAAGAGATAGAGAATCATTTATGTAATGGTTGGAAAAGATCTTGGAGATCATCTGGTCCAATCTCTGGCCAGTGCAGGAATCCACTGTTCCAGCATTCTTAAAGACAGCCATCCAACCTAGAATCCACCACTCCTTGGGCCAAGAGAGTTGATGGTACAATGGGAAAGAAAAAAAATTGCAGTGCAGTGAGAAAAAAGAATATTATGCTAACTATATGAAAAAGGCTTTTCATGTGGTTTCATGAATTAAAGCTGTGTGGACAACACACACTTTTCTGCTGAATTTTAAAGAAAAGTTTAGTTATGCTGTAGTTTCAAAAACACCACAGCTGAGGCAGCATGGAATCACAGAGTCAGTTCTGGAGTAGTGCAAAGCTACTGTGTGGAAGAGCCTAATTTCAAGAATGTAGACACATGATAAAAATGGAAATGGTGGCTATGAGGGAGAGAAAAAGAAAATTGACTGATTGATTGTGTTTATATACAACTGGATTCCAAAAAATATTCAGAAATGTTACTTTATCTGCTTCACAATCTCAGGGGAGCCTGCACAAGCATAGAATCCATAGAATTCTCTCCATTAGAAGACCTGTGTCACTATTGCAAAGCTTTACAACAGACTGTTTTCTAAGGTGTTCAAAACAAAACCATTCATATTTGTCAAAAAAAACCCCTCATACTTAGACAGTTGGTATCAGAAATAGTCCAAAGCCATTTAGACGGCATAGAAAGGAGGAATTTACTGGCCAACTAGAAAAAACCCACAAAACTGCATTCTTTCTCTTCTCCCTGTATTGTTATTTTTCTAAGTTAATAATGAGAAAATATACCCCAGAATTTCAGCAAGCAAATGACCTAGAAAATTGCATAACAGTCTCGGGTGAGACAAATTAGAGGCAAAATCTTTATTGTAATTTTAGCTGTTTTGTTTTTAGGGAATATTATAAAAGTATAATGAAGCCATTATTAAGAAGATTAATACTTGGACTAAAGGCCTGATACAAAACTAATAACATCAGTGAATGATTGTCTGTTGGTTGTAGAATTAGATAGATTGATCTGACCCATTAATTTATGAAGGAAATTACTGCAGAGAATTGGGAGACAGGAAAACTCCCCCTCCATGCCTCTATTGCATTTTGTTTAAATTAAATAGTTATTGGCTAATTTAACTTGTGCTATGCTAAGATTGCCTACAGTCATCAGAATTGATTATTACTTTACAATGCACATTAATCTCTTGGTCAAAAGGGAGAAAGGGAAATTTTTAAAAAGAAAGATTTAGTCATGAACAGTCTTTGTTAAGTTCTATTTTCAGCAGTCCAATCTGATTTGAAAATTCTTATATCAGTAACCATTGTCAACTGTAATATTGCAGCACCCTCTGAAGCCTCGATGAGATTGAATTATATTATCCCTTTAAAAATTAGATTTCATTGAGATTTCATTGTGGAAGTGATGAATTGGTAATTTTGTGTGCCTATGTACTAAAAAGAGACTTCTATTGCCAAATCACACTTCGGTGTACAAGGGACAACTTTTTCCCCCTTTTTCATTGTATCCAACAAGAGTAGATTTGGAGTTATACCTTGTTGGTATCCTTTTATTTGATTTTCCCCAAACTTTGGCTAAGCTCCATTAATTAAATACTATTATATGTAGCTTAAATCTGCAATCTTATTTATATTTGTCTCTCTGTTTAATAGACTGAGTAAAATCTGAAAGGGTTTTAAGATATATTCTATCAGTCTTCTTAAATAATGTCACTATGTGTCTTAGTAAAATTTATGAGCAAATGATTCTGGCACAATGGAGAATAGCCAACTTCCATGAATTCTGGGCCATCTCTGGGATCCAAAATTAAATAAATTCTTTGTTGGAAATTAATTCATTGCACATTTTTTTGAAAGTCCCAGGCAATAAGTTAGGATATACAATATTATGAATATAATACGGTGCTAAAAGCAGGAATACTAATGTTCATGGCTGACTTCGGATTAGTCCTAAGGAAATATCCAATCAAATATGCAAAGAACAATATTTCCTTTTCCTTCTTTCTCCTAGTTTTCCTAACAATGGTATTCCTTGTGACACTCTATGGAAGAGAAAGTTGGATTTCGAAGAAGCAGCATAGGAAGAGCATTGATGCTTTTGAACTTTGATGTTGGAGAAGACTCCTGAGAACACTATGGACAGCCAAGTAAACAAACAAATGGATCATCAACCAACTCAGTCCAGAGTTCTCACTCAAGGCACAATAACCAAGATCAAATTATCCTACTTTGGACACATTATGCAAAGACCTAGCTCTCTGGAGAAGGCTCTAATGCTGGGGAAGGTGAAAGGAAAGAGAAGAAGAGGACAACCAACAGCAAGGTGGATAGACTCACAGCAGTGATGAGTACACCATTAAAAGACCTGAGTGACTAGGTTAGGGACAGATCGTCATGGAGAAAATCTATCCATGTGGACACTAAGAGTTGACAACAAATGGATGGCAAATAATAAGTTTTAGTTTTCCTACCAGTTTCACATCACATCTTTTAATTCCTTTCTCCCATTGTAACTGAACTATACTGCAATACAATTCTTATGATGAATTTTCACACATTCTTACATGGCAAAGTCTGGAATATAAAAAAATTGTTCCAGTTTCCATTGTTTCAGTCCTGAAGCATGATCTCTGAATTTCCATTAGCATAACATGAAATTTGGGGAAAAAATTTAAACTTGTAATTAAAAATAAAACATCTTCAAAAAGATATCAGGGACAAGAATCAGAAAACAGATTTCCCGTACTAAATACAGACAGGGCAGGGAAGTCTCACTTGTGCCCGCCAAATCTTGGCTATAGATCCCACAGTCCCTTCACCAGTTGCCACCATATTATAATTTATAATGTGACAGAGAGGGGAAATTAAATATATGGGAAATGACCACATTACATTTGCGTAATGTAATCTAATGTAATTCTATGTGAATTAAGCATATCTCCTGGCCCTATCGACTATGTTTTGTCCCCATCTACTTTTTGGTGTACAACCTCAGCAGGCCTTTGAATGGCTGAATGCCCACTCAATTCAAGAAGTCTCAGTTTCAAATAAATGAGAATAGTATTGCAATTAGGGAATTGCCATTCTTTGTGGTTCGGCTAGAATGCAACTACAGAATAGGGCTTCAAACATACATATTCCAGAATCCTTTTGATTCATTTATTTTACAAAGCACAGTACACGATAATATCAACTTCAAATATCTAAGAAACCTATAGACCTGTCAGGAGTCAATTCAGGTCTTTCAAACAGCTGATCAGTGGCATTTATTCTAAGATAATATTTGCATTTCTTCTTGCATTCTCCAGGGCTAATGTATAACCCAGGAATTCATCTCTAAACATATAATTATAGATGGATAAATGTTATCACTGAATAGGCTGGAAGCCTGGAAGAGAGGGAAAGATATACCGCTAGCTAGGACTGCGTGCTTTTTCTAAAAAGTCTGAAAATGCATTTTGGTTAACTGTCAGTAGATGCTGCAAAGAATCCGACACTCATCAAAAAAGGGACTAGTTCATGAAACAGCACCTTGTGGATCACTCTGTGGACTCATCTTTAAACATGCACTTTTGAGTCACCTGAATGAAGCAAAGCCTGTAAACTGATCATCTACTTCATGGAGGTCTTCTAGATGAAGGCAACTGGTTTTGGTTCAAGACAAGCCCCAACCCGCCACTGATTACATAATGTCATTAATGCAGGGTTATAATTGTAAGCACTTTTCCTATCTTTGTTTACCAGTTGCATAGTATCCAGAAACATGGAAATGGTGCTTTAAGGCAATAAAATTTGCATCTTAAATGGTAACATATCACTGCCTTCTGTACTGTTATTGGAAAGGAACCAGCTTATTTGAAGGATCCCCAAAGCAAAATTGCTAATACACTGACATTAGGAATTTGGAAGATAACTGAATTTTCACATCATGGAAAACACAGAAACACTGTGAAAAGCTAACAGTTTATTCCCTTTTATTTTTGTGAAGGGAGAAAGATATGTGTTTAGGCAGGGATCTAAGGGCAGTATGAGGCACTCAGTTACTAACTAAAAGTGAGCAGTAATTGGCTGATATTTATCCATGCATAACTACTGGCCAGAGAGGGCAAGCTAGTGGTTTACTCTAGACTGATAAACTTAAATTCCTTCCTATGCTAATGGCATTTTGATAACCAAATAGATCTGACAATTGTCAAAGCAGGTTTAAACTGGATTCAGAAGAGATGGGAGACAAGCCGATTTCATCAGCAGTGCCAAAAGAGATGGTTATGGTTGGAAGGGTATTTTCCTTACCATACCAATCTGAAATGAAGAAATCTTTAGGGAGGAAACTGCATATGTCATCCTGATTTTGACCCAATCTTTTGAATAAAAGAAAACTCTCTCTTCAAGATACATGACCTAACTCCTGATTGCATGAGCTGTTGTGCTGCTAAATTAGCAAGACAAAGAGGTTGAAAAGCCAGAGGAAAAAACATAGTTTAATAAATGAAGGGTTCATTCCACTCTCTGATATGTATAAAATAGTAATGATGCTCTTTGATGAGGATGTTCTTTAGCCCACCTCACTCCACTAGGGCTTAACCTTCAATGATTACAAAAAAAGGCTTTAGAAAATTGTCATGGCCAATTAGAAGTTCCATTCCAGAGATTCTACCACCTTGAGTGACTGGCATGGAAGAGGAAACAAAATCAGTTTTGAGGTTTTCAATCAAAGCACATATTCCACAGAAATGTTCCCTCAGCATTTGTGATAGTCATGATAGCTCCTGCTTTTAGAAGGCTAAAGACAGATTGTAATATAGTCCAAACTGGAAAGTGTTAGTAGGTGGAGCTTTTGAATTTCACGAGAGATCCACTGCATTTATCATACTGTCAGGAAAATAGAATAAACAGCTACAATATGAAACTTGTTGAAAAAAATTGCTAGAGGCTTCTCAAGATATCAGGGAGAATATTTATAGTACTCAGAGAGCTAGACCTGGATGTTTGCTTCCATCTGCTCTGTATGAATAGATATAAATAAATAAACATTTTAAGTGTCTAGTCATTTCTCCTCATAAAACAATGTGAACCTTGGTAGTGGAGTATGTCCCAGCAACTTTCATATTTGAAAACAGGCCTATGGTATAGATTTCCAAAAGATCAAAAAGTTTTATAGCACAATATTGAAAACCAAACTGCTTGTCAGGGTAGATCCCTCATGAAAAGGTTAGTAGATTTTAAATATGTGAATGTTCATATTCTTTCCTATGCTGTTTTTTAATGCACTATACAGTACTGTTTTTACCCTGTTACCATTTTGAGTGTGTGTGTGTGTATTATACCAGAAGCATAGCAATAATGGAGGTAGGAGTAGGCTTTAATTGGTGAGGCAATGAGACTAATGGAATATTTAGCTGCAGTATTACACATTTCCACAACTTTTTCACTTTTACAGGGTTAGCGAGACGGCCATGTTTTCTACAGCATTTTTTGCTAATAGTGATGATGATGTACAGTATTAAACTTTACATGCCATAGTAACCCTATACAATTTGTAATTTTCCAAGCTAAATATCAGTGGCAAACTTTGGATTTTTGCCATGGCAAACTCATTAAACTGATTTTTTTTTTTTTGGCAGTCTCATGCAAGTAGCACAAAATGGGGAAATAACTTAGTAGGGCACCAAAGTTCACTGTATTTATTACTAGCGTGTAGGTTGCAACAATCTGGACAATCACTGCAGAAAACTCTAATGCTTGTTTTAATTTTTCAACCATATCTGGTAACCTCATTTAGCTTCCTGAATTAAAGATTGTGCTGTCTATCCTAGACGTGCTTTCTCCATCCTTCCAGATACATTCAGCTACAACAAGGGTCAGAAATCATTCTTTTTTTTCATTTCTGTTTCTGTTTCTTTCTTTTTCTGCACTTCTGCTTTCCTTCTTTCCCTTTATTCTTTCTTTTCTTCTATTCCCTTTCTTGATTATTAGTTCTTGTTAGTTTTTATCTTTCTATTTTAAAAATTCAATAAAGTTATTATAAAAACAAAAAGAAGTTTGGCCTGATCCAGCGATCTCCTTTTTCCTGTTCCAGGATTTCTCAATCTTAGCAACTTTGAGATATGTGGACTTCAACTCCCAGAATTCCCCAGCCAGCATGACATTTACAAGAAAAGAGTGTTTTTTAGATAGCTGACATCACTTACTTCAATTTGGATTTTGCCCAGAGTCTATAACAAATTGGGCCATCACGCTGGTGAGAATGATAACCAACATATTCCTGGCATTTGCTTCATGCATTAAAAAAAAGACTTGTGCTGGGCTTTAAATTTGGTTTTAGAATAGTACTCCAATTAGCAAGATCATTAATATGCTTAAAATAACTAAATAATTTCAAAAAGTAGCCATTGTTAATTATACTGCTTCCAGGCATTTAGTCACATCATAAAGTCTTGTATAGTGTGCGGGAGAATACTTTTTCAACCAACCGAAATAGCAATGAATCAATGTTATAGTTACTTACTTTTTCCTTTTACTGACGTTATGCAGGATTTTTAAATTCCTGTGTGCAAATATACTATCCACCAACAAGAAAAAGTTCCATTCGGTCTTGCAAGGGAGCACACTAATTTATATAACCGGCAACGCACAATAGCACCATCTAGTAGCCAATGACACATTTCATACTTATTTGACATCTGTCTGTCTATATGTATATTTCTGCTACATATGTTTTTTTATTTATAAAACACACTCTTTCTCACGCTCTCAAAAGTTTATTTTAGTATGTTTAAATGTAATAGTGTTCTGCTTTCTCGCATGACAAAAGAATAAACTGGCTAAGGTAAGTAGGCACACTGTCAAAGGCACAGGTTTTTTAGATTTTTTGTAATCCTGCCTTTCTTATTTTTATAAATAATTCAAGGTAGTGAGCATACCTAATACTCCTTTCTCCTCCTATTTTCCCCACAACAACAACCCTGTGAGGTGAGTTGGGCTGAGACAGAATGACTGTCCCAAAGTCACCCAGCTGGCTTTCATACCTAAGGCAGGACTAGAACTCACAGTCTCCTGCCTTCTAGCCTGGTGCCTTAACCACTAGACCAAACTGGCTCTATTTGTCCAATGTAACACTGGATACAAGAATTGTTGCTGTTTGAAAAATAAGATTTACAATTTGTGAGGTGATTATTTCCATTTAAAGCAAAGGTACACAATTTTTGGGGGCTAAGGGCCATGATTAGCTTTTGAGTGGCTTGCCAGAGGAAGCATTCCAAAATATAGGTTAGGCCAGAACTAAACCTATATTTGATGTAAAATTATGTGAAGCCAGTTTGGTGTAGCGGTTAAGGCATTAGGCTAGAAATTTCAAGAGTTGTTGTTTAAGGGCTACAGCCAATAGCCAATGTCATTAGGAACTTGCCAACCAGAGCTACCCAGGTTCCCTAATTCCAATTATAAAGGTATACAGCAGCAAAATAGTTTCAGTGATTACATATAGTGCAGAACTGTGGGGATATAGAAATCTTCCCTACACACAGTCTAGTTTTCTGGAGGTAAATAAATCCACACCAACTCCAGCAGAAAGGACAGAGTTGGGAATATACCATGTTCAAAGTCATCTAGTAATTAAAGTATTCAGCTGTTAGCTGAAGATCTTATTTATGGACCCAGATAGATTACCTAAGCTGTTTTTTGAAGAGCAGACAATAAATCTCCTCATGTTTGGCCTGCCCAATTTTCAAATGCCATCTCACAATATGGATTCTCTGTCCAGTTCCCAGTCGAATCAGATCTGAAGGCCAAGAAAAGTTTCAAAGGATCATAGACATTGCTGCTGAAGATGACATTGCATCCCTTAAATGTGCTAAGTCCTTGAAGTGGCTGGCTCAACACAAATCAGCTCCCAGATAGAAAAGTATTTAACAACTTATATACCCCAACATCTTACAGAAGCTTTCTCTAGAGCACAGTTGGAACAACTAGATTCCATAGTAAGATATGGGAGGTTCCATGGAGTTCCATTTGAAGAAAGATTGTGTATCTGTGGTGCACCAGCTGTTGAAGATATCACAGATATCCTGTTTGATTGCAAACCATTTACTTAGATCCTTACTTAAAAATTAAAAAATATTGGGACACCCAGGAGAAATTGTTTTACTTCTTCCAGGGAATGAACCTGCATATCACTAGCAAGACTGCAATTTTTATATCAAAGGCCATTTCAAAGATGATAGACTACTTAGAATGGATTGGGGTTGACTGCAGAGATGATGATGATTTATTATGAATATGCCCTATTGGTTTCTCTGTACTGGTTTTATAGCTTTTTGATTTTTATTGATGACTAATCAATAAAATTTATTTTTGTACATGCTGCACCACTTGATTGCCCCTCTCAATTAAAATAAAAATTTATTTATGGTCCCAGACCAATAAAATAAAATCCTGTGTTCCAACTACCTTCTCCTGTAGCTTGGTGGGGACATCACAAAAGAAAGATGTAGGAACCACAAAATCTCCTGTAGTTTCATTTTATTGTAACACTCATAAATTGTTGAGTTTGGGAGCGAGGCTCAAAGTATTTTCTTTCAGTTTGGAAAATCATTGGTTTTTGTTCTTTCTGTTTTTAGCCCTTTCTACAGCTGTGACAGTATAGATCCGTTAATGAAGACACAAGCCTTTCCCTTGAACAGCAATGGAAAGTGTTAACCTTCCTTGGAAGTAGACTAGCTTAGATCTTTGAGGAAGAACCCATTCTCTCCATATGAGATATTTTCCTGCCAGAGCCAAGAAACATGGGACTGAAAAGCACCAGACACTGTTGATTTTCCATCTGTTGCATGATAGTTGAGAGGCATCAAAGGGAGAAAGCCCTTGGAAAGGAACATAGGGCAAGGAAAAGAATTGCAAGTGCTGGTTTTCAGGATAACTATTACCAGCGCAATTGTATCATTAATTGAAGAAAAGCCAATGCATTGCATAAATTTCTTAATAGAGCCAAAGTGTAGCCTGAATGTGCTAGATTAAATGGTGTTTATGATTAAATGATTCCCCATATATGATTACAAAAACACTGAACCATGTAATTCCTATTAAATTTATGTCACAGTGTGCAGAGTATCAGATTTAATGGGAAAGTTTTAATTTTTTTTTTTAATGTTTCATTTGGGTCATTGGATATTTATGCCATTGCCTTGCTTATGCAAATAAACAAATGACTGTAATCTTAATCTCACGATTAAGCCTTTGGCAGCATTCTACAGCACTTAGACTTTATGACTATCTTTAATCATTCTGGAAGCAGATGGGAGTTTTGTACCTTCTGAGAACTATAAGCTTCTATTACCTGAATACTATCACATGCCAACTGGAAGCAGGTTTTAGAATCTAGATCAGACCCTGGAATTTAGTACTACAAGTTGAGTTTCCTTTCTATCACAATGCAATTACTCTCCAAAGGTTAGAACTTTTGAAAGTTAGTTCATTTCCCTAACAAGTGACATGAAATGGGTTGAGCAATATCATTCTTCACTTAGTTAGGGAAAGAACTCACTCAGTCCTAGAACATTCACTTTGAATGTAATTTTCATGCCAAATTCCTAGCATCTTTTTGTCTGGAACTCAGGACAGCATAAATAATATTTATCTAGACTGGTGTTCTGAGAGTTAGTTCCCTGTAAAGCAGGTATATTGCTTCATTATATTGCATTGATTATGTAGAGAAGAATGTTATGAGAAGGTTTTGGTTTTACAGCATATTATCACAATGTCAAATTCTTGCATTTAAAATTGTTGTTAAAGGCACAGAACAGTGTCCAAGGAGAAAGAGAAGCCCCAAAACCAAAACAAATTCGCTTTCTAGATTGCACATTACAGCACTCCTCCTTGTCTACTGCAGTTTAGAAACAGATATAGACTGCTGGTTAATTGGTACAAAGAATTTTAACAAGCTAACTCTCAGTACATAAGTATTCCTTCAAATGAATGGGAAAAGAAATCAATGGAAAATCACTGGATGCCAGTTAGTAATTGGTAGCTGGAGAGTTAGGATAACTAATTATTAGAAGCCAGCATGAGTTTTAGTTTGTTACAAATAGATTGTACCAGACAAATCTTAGGTAAAAGGTAGGTAGTACCTGACTTAGCAATAGTACATGTGAGAAGGACCTGGGCATCCTGGTAGACCACAGATTAAGCATGAGTCAGCAATGTACTGCAGCTGCCACAAGAGTCAATGCAGTTTTATCATAGTTTTGAGATTATGGGAAGTGATAGTTCCACTCTGCCCTGCACTAGTTACAGCACACTTGGAATACTGTGTCCACTACTTGTTGCCCCAATAAAAGGATGCTGAGGAACTTTGTGTGTAATTTTCATGCCAAATTCCCAGCATCTTTTAGTCTGAAACTCAGAACAGCATAAATAATATTTATCTAGACTGGTGCTCTGAGAGGCAGTTCCCTGTAAAGCAGGTATATTGCTTCATTATATTGAAGTGCAGAGAAGAGTGCAGAGAAGAGTAGCAAATATGGTGAGCCTAAATCCTATAAAGAACGGTTAAAGGAACTTGGTATGTTCAGCCTAAAGAACAGAAGGCGAAGAGGAGAAATAATAGTAGTCTTCCAACACTGAAAGACCTGTCACAGGAGAGGCTGTGGGCTTATTCTCCATGGTGCCCATGCGTAGGACAAGAACCAAGAAGTGGAAGCTTTACAGAGGGAGATCCAAACTTTCCTGACAGGAGAGCTTTAAGCAGCAGATCATATTGCCTCCTGGAGTGCTCTAATAGTGAAAGTTTTCAAGCTAAGTTTGGATGACCCTTTGGGATAGTGTGAGGATTTCTGTTCTAGGCAAGGGGTTGGTCTAGAAGACCTCATGAGCATCTTCCAATCCTATTCCTATGATTCTATGAACTGTAGAGAACTTGCCATTACAGAATGCCAGGATATAATAAGTTTCAAAACCTCTCTTCAATTAAAGAACCTTAGACGTTCAAAGATGCAGAAAATAAATAAGCAAGCTGATGTTCAAAAGACAGAGTGTTAATGGAGTATTTGTGAGTCCGAGGAAAATTTACATCAGATTATTAAAGATTGTTGAAGCCTTTAACTCAAATGTTTATCTTGATTTTAGGCCAGCCACTGCTTGAAAAAAAACTTTTAAAGCTACTGACATCTGCTTAAAATAGATGTACTCAGCAATTAAGTAGAAAACAGTTAGTGTTTCCTGGAAGTCAGTGCAGTGATTGACAATATTATTCCAGCAAGGTGCAAAGCAAATAAATAATTTCAGAAATCCCACGCATACCAAAGAACTGGCTCAGTTAGGTAGCTGCTTATTTTGAAGAAGGCTAACATACTACTAATATCAGTTCAGAGTCTTTGGAAGTGGGAAAAGCCCCATAATAGCTCAGCAGAATAAGAGGCTGAAATAGTAATAGGGCTAAAATATGGGGGTTTAATAATATAACTAGTAAAAAACCACTCCACACCTATCTGGACTTTTCATCCTTAATGGATTTTTTTGTAAGAAGAAAAAATAATTACCTGGTAAAAAGATATCTGGTATGGAAAAACAATCAAACCTGAATAAATGAAAAAATATTGTAATAACAGCAGACATAGTGGAGAACAAACTAAGAAGGTAAAGAATTGGAGTGCAAGTGGAAAAGATAAGCTTCATGGATTTTGGCTCAAACATATCTCCATTTTACATTCTTGTCTTGTAAATCATTTCAATCACATGTTGCAGTAAGGATTAATAGATGGCTCACTATAGGCCAAATATTTCTGATCATGAGAGACAAATCAAGAGAAACAGTACCCCAAAATGGCTGGTGTGGGTCTTCCGGGCTGTGTGGCCATGTTCTGGAAGTTTTGTTTCCTAACGTTTCACCAGCATCTGTGACTGGTATCTTCAGAGGGCAGGAGCAGTTCTCTCTGTGCCCAGGATGATGTGACCCTGTTGTGGGAATTTATAAAGATCAGCAACGGTGCCTGAAGGGTGTGTGTGTGGGGGGGGGGGGGGGTTGGGTTAACGAGTGGCTGCTTGTTTTGGTGTCAGAATATGTGTGTATCTTCCTGGGGGTTAGGCAGGGTTTTTTCTATTGAGTTGTTAACGAGTGGCTGCTGAGGGTGATTAGCATGTTCATTGTGTGAATTGTTCACGCATCCTGGTGGTTGAGCTGAGTTCGTTGACCTTTTGCAGGCTGTATTTTTCAGGATTGGTAGCCAGGTTCTGTTGATTTTTAGACTCTCCTCTTTTATATTGAAACTGTGCTGGTGTTTGTGAATCTCAATGGCTTCCCAGTATAGCCTGGTATAGTGGCTGTTGGTGTTGTCCAGTATCTCTGTGTTTTCAAATAGGATTTTGTGTCCAGTGTGCTTGAGAGCATGTTCAGCTACTGCAGATTTTTATGGTTGCTGTAGTCTGCAGTGTCTTTCGTGTTCTTTTATCCTGGTATGGATGCTGCGTTTTGTGGTCCCAATGTATACTTGTCGGCAGCTGCATGGTATGTGGTATACTCCTGCGGCGGTGAGGGGATCCCTTTTGTCTTTTGCTGATTTTAGCATTTGTTGTATTTTTCTGGTGGGTCTGAAGATTGTTTGGAAGTTGTGTTTTTCTATCAGTTTTCTGTGAAACACAATTCCTAAACTCTGAACTTAACCATCTTAATTGGGTCCTACAAGCGAATGGCTACTTCATGAACAAAATAAAAAGCGCCATCAAACCAAGAAAACAACATGCGACTGAAGAAGAAAAACAGCCACTCACCAACAAAGTATTTCTGCCCTACATCAAAGGGGTCACAGACCGCATGGGAAAACTCAGTATCAACGAACTCAGTATCAACGAACTCAGCTCAACCACCAGGATGCGTGAACAATTCACACAATGAACATGCTAATCACCCTCAGCAGCCACTCGTTAGCAACTCAATAGAAAAAACCCTGCCTAACCCCCAGGAAGATACACACATATTCTGACACCAAAACAAGCAGCCACTCGTTAACCCACACCGCCCCGCCTCCCACCCACCCCCTTCAGGCACCCTCGCTGATCTCTATAAATACCCACAACAGGGTCACATCATCCTGGGCACAGAGAGAACTGCTCCTGTCTGTGCTCCTGCCCTCTGAAGATGCCAGTCACAGATGCTGGCGAAACGTTAGGAAACAAAATTTCTAGAACATGGCCACACAGCCCGGAAGACCCACACCAGCCATCGTATTCCATCTGTGAAAGCCTTCAACAGTACTCCAAAATATTCATCCAACTAATTCTCTGCCTACAACATTCAGACTGTTAGCAAGAATAATTGCTAGTAATATTTATAAACACCTTATCTCAAATTCATTCAAACAGGGAGTTTCAAACATTCTAGAGGTAGAAAAGACTAACTTTTAATTGACAGTATTTAAAAATTCCAAAAGCTTTAGATAAAGCTTTAATTGACCCTAAATTACTAGCATTTGCTGAGTATTGTTCAGAAGAAACAAAATAATAATAATAATAATAATAATAATAATAATAATAATAATAGGCAAGGATAAAATCTAAGCCCCCTTTTCTATAAACCTTTGTTAATATAAAGTAATAAAATCTCCTTTGAGTTGAAGTTGACTCCTGATGATTTCATAGACATATCCATATTGTTTTCTTGGTAACAATATTGAAGTGATTTACTATAGTAATCTTTTAGCTATACTGTATATTATACAGTATTTCATAGGTTAGGATTTCTCATCAATGTAGATTAGCAATCGGTGATTATAATGAAATATGACTACTATTCCATGAAATATTTATGTGGAGCTTTTATATATGAAGTCCTTGGTGCTCCCTGAGCTTGGTTGTTTGCTTGCTGACATTTCATTACCCAACTAAGTAACATCATCAGTGCACAAATGAAGTTGCGCTGATGATATTATCTAGTTGGGTAACAAAATGTCGGCAAGCAAACAACCAAACTCAGGGAGCACCAAGGACTCCACAATTCAGCTCTGAACTACATATATTACATAGATTCTCTTCTTTTAGGCTTTTATATATGTATATGTATCTATGAATATATGTCTTGTATATATTTGTTTGTTTCTCTTTTTAAAAAAGTTTTCTATTTGTCGAGGGGTTGATTTTGTTATAATTTGAGTATTGTTTATTTTTCTTTCTCCTTTCCTTTTTTTGTACTTATTCAATTATGTATTGTCAACATTTTCTAATGGTAGCCGGTATTATTGATTTTCAAAAAGTATTTATTTATTTATTTTTCAGGCTTGTATGCCGCCCATCTCCCCCAACAGGTGACTCTGGGCAATAATAAAAAAGAAGAAAAAACACAGAAAACACAAATCACTCCAAACATGGCTAAAATCTATAAATAATTAAAAAACAAATATTAAAAATGCCCTAAAAACCTCCTCTGATTTTAGCCCTAAAAAATCTGTAAGATGCTGGGGGGGGGGGGGACAACCCATCACCCCACCAGCCATCTCCACAGGTGCGGGCCCCCCTCCGGCCCCCAGGCCTTCTGGCAGAGCCAGGATTTGAGCCCTTTCCTGAAGGCCATGAGGGAGGGGGCACACCGCACCTCAGGAGGCAGGATGTTCCATAGGGCTGGCGCTACAGCAGAAAAGGCTCTCTGCCTAGACCCCACCAATCGAAATTCCTTGACTGGTGGGGTCTGCAACCTGCCCCTTCTGCTGGACCAAGTGGGATGGGCTGAAGTGGCCAGGGCGAGGCGGTTCCTCAGATAACCTGGTCCTGTGCCATGAAGGGCTTTAAAGGTAATGACCAACACCTTGAATTGGACCCGGAAACAAACTGGCAACCAATGCAGCTCACGCAACAGCGGTGTTATACGTGCCCTCCTAGGGGCATTAAGAACTGTCCGCGCCACCGCATTCTGTACCAGCTGTAGCTTCCAGATACTCTTCAAGGGTTGTCCCATGTAGAGCGCATTACAGTAGTCCAACCCGGAAGTGGGGCATGAGTGACTGTGCGGAGGTCCTCCTGATCCAGGAAGGGGCATAACTGCTGCACAACACAAAGTCATGCAAAGGCCCTCCTAGCCATGACTGCCACCTGCTCTTCGAGCAAGAGTCGTGAGTCCAGGAGAACCCCCAGATTACGCACCGGGTCTATCTGGGGTAGTGCAACCCCGTCAAGAACCAAAGATGACAAAGTCCTAGATCTTGAGGCTCCCCGTATCCACAGCCACTCTGTCTTACCAGGGTTCAGCTGAAGCCTGTTGTCCCCCATCCAGGCCCCCACAGCCTCCAAGCACCGCGAGAGGGCAGTCACAGCGTCACTTAAAGCACCTGGGATGGAGATGTATAGTTGGGTATCATCAGCATACTGATGATACCTCACCCCATGGTGCCAGATGATCTCACCCAGCGGTTTCATGTAGATATTAAATAGGAGCGGTGAAAGCACTGACCCCTGTGGCACCCCACAAGGTAGGTGGCCGGGGGCTGGACCTCTCGCTCCCTATCAACATTTGCATGTTCTCTATACTCCTTCATTGTACAGTCATATAATTTAGACTCTGTAATGCATTATTTGGTATTTTTTGAAATCCATGTAGTAATTCTTGACAGTGGTGTATCAAAACCTTTTCACACTGCTAATATACTTGCATCTATTTAATGATTTTCATGCATTTTGTGTGGAAATTAACTAGGAAATAAAGCTTCTGTTTTGAATTAAAGTCTTGCATAGTACTAATCCAAAGAATGAAATTAGCTATAACTGTACAGTAAATGTGGACACATTTGCTTTTACCATACATCCATATTTATTCTGTTTGCTTTTAAAAATAAGTAAAAACATTTATGGTAAACATTTTGTTTAAATTCATATGCTATTTATCTTAAACTCATAGAACTCTGCAATTATTTCTACAACTCACCACTGCTTTGAAGTTTGGTCTCTTTAAATAGTCATTTAATAATATAAATAGCAAGTCCTTATGGGAATATTTCTGACACTGGCACAAGGAAATATTAACCTGACACTGGTACAGATCTGAATTCATTTCTTTGTTACTGATTTAAAAATAAAAACTGTTAGCATCGACAGTGGACTTTATTATCTAGGCACTGGGAATTCACTTGAATGCAAAATTGAACACAGGTTGAGCATGTTTAATTGTTCATTGGATTGTAGTTTATGGGAAGAATGGCTTCATCCTGTTAGAAGACGATGATTTGCATCTCACAATAATATATTTCTGGCAGTATTGTCATCTGCAGTGATCTGGATGCAACATCTGTTTGGCGTATTTAATCTATGAACTTCTTTTTAAAGTATGCATGTCAAAGCTTACCTGATGATCCATGCAATTGAACCTTCCACTGGAACCATTTCTCTCACTACTCTGCCTTTTCAGTACTTCTGTTTACAGCTTTAGGAATTGGCACATCATTTTCCCTGGAAAAACGAGGATTAGATCATCCCCCCCACCCAAAGTGAGATTAGCCCCATCTCTGTTAGCCTTCCGGAAGGTCCTTAAAACATGTTTTTTTCACCAGTCTTGGGGATCCCAGGGAGAGCCTGCAAGATAACTGTATGAGATTAAGTGATGTTCTCCTGCTTTCTTGGGTTTATCTGTTTGTTTTATCTGTTTACTTTATCTGTTTCTTGTATTTCTTTTTTATTGTTTTTAGATTATTGTAGAGTTTTTAACTGTTGTTGTGCTGTATGCTGCCCAGAGTCACATGTTTGTGAGATGGCAGCTAAATAAATATGATAGATAGATATCCCAGATTTATAGACAACGGAAGGCTCCTCTATTGCTTTGGGCAACAAAGACAACTTTAAATGTTTTCCTTTCTGATAAGTCAAGAGGGTAATTTTAAGCATGCATGATTTTTAAATAAATTCATGCAGTTAAGACATCAACACACAGCTTGCCATCACAGAGGTTTCCTAGCCAGCTGGAAGGGGAAACGTTATGCAATCAGACAGGAGGCTGCTGAACGTGGTTCCAAATCCAGGCCCATTGATGCAGAAACCACGTTAGCTGCAATCAATGAAAGATATGGTCAGACTTTTCTCACCCTCTGAAACGTTGTCAGAGTTGTACTATAACATTCCTTTGCCCCACCCTCCCATAGGCTGCATTTAGCACTGAGGACAAAGACATTTAGTTTAATAGACTGATTTCATTTCTTGAAGAGCCTGGGAATACATTTCTGTTGGCTAGGGCTGAGCATCTGCAATCATTCATCTGCCAAAGGGGAGAATTTTGGTAAATTATCCCCCAACTAGCTTGGTACAGCCAAAGCTCTTCAGAAAAATGACAAACTCCATATTTTAGGAGTATAGTTTTAACATCACATTTGCACTTTATTTTATTTCTTTCCAAAATTTCATTAACAAATAACATGCTGTGATTTGAAACCAAAACAGAACTATTGCTGGACAAGGCCAAATTATATGAATGAAAGAACCCTCAAATTTCCTTCAATAGAAAAAAAGATCTGATATCCAGTCCCTTCATAAACATTCTTTGAGGGGTCCAGTAGACATGAAATACTATTTTCTAATTAATTAATTTCATTTTTAAGTAATAAGTATGTTTTATATTACTGAAAACCTGGAATTCTTGTTTTTTAGAAATTGAGTATTCCAATTCTTCATTCCACAGTTCAGATATGTAACTGATACTAACCTTCATTCTGTTTTTTAGTTTCTTAAAAAATTGAATTGTTGGTTTCATCTCAAGCATTCCACTTCTTGAGGCTCCTAGGTTTACAGGAACCTCTGAGGTTGCTAAAGCATATGGGCCAAGCTGTTTGGTCAATGAGTGTTTCAATTATACATAGCATCAAGTAAATGTTATAGATAAATCATATTCAGAACACAATCTACCAAAGTCTTTCAAACAACTACTATAAATCAACATGACATATGGTTTTTATCGCTTGTTTGGCCCAGGCATTCCAATAGCACATTTTTCATGCTATCTTCAATATTTCAAAGGAGTTACACTTTTCCAAAGAAGCCCAAAAGAGGGCAATATTCAGAACATTTCTTATGCCAGACAAAATTCAGATGTTAGAATGAAAGCCCAATTGTAATATCAAATCACAACCTTGGTTTGGCCAAAGATACTCTAGAGGGATTGGCCTAATACACATTTTTTTTCTCATTAGTTTATCTACCAGTATAAAGTATCAGATAGGAATTAACATTGGAATCACTCTTAAAATATACATTAACCTCGATGGAATGTTCATTTTAATTACATAAATCTTACTCCTGTGATCTTGCTTTTGTCATCGAGTTATATCTACTGAAATTGCATTTATACATTTAGACATATTTAGTTCAACATATTGTGATATATTTTTTAAAAAATGTAAATCCAAGTATTTTATGAGGTCTGTATAAATTGCTGTACAACTTCAGTAAGTTTTTGTAATACTGCATAATTAGCCAAAATGACCGTGATATCATTGGCATATAGGAACAATTTATGTTCAATATCAGGTGGCACCACATTCTTAATATCTTGAGACTGTCTAATGAAAGCTAATGGTTCAAGAACCAAATTAAAAATTAAAGGAGACAAGGGGCACCCTTGACAGGTGCCACAATATAGCCTGATGGGTCAAAAAACAAATCCATTTGTAATTACAGCACTCTAGCCACAAGGTGAAGATATCAAGTTACCCAAAAGACAAAAAATGATGGAAATCCATACCTTAGACTTCATGAATTCATACACTTCATGCACTTCATGAATTCAATCTGAACCATATCAAAGGCTTTTTCAAGGTCCAGTGAGATTAAAACAGCTGGTTCTAATGCATTTATCACAATGTAAAAAGAAAAGAAATAGCCAAATGGCTATTATCAGATACTTATCTATTTTTTCTAAATTCAGCGTGAACTGAGTGAATTGATGGTATTACTTTCTATAGCCTCCTGACTAGTTAATATTTAGGGTCCACATAAAGCAAAGATAATTGTTCTGTAACTTTCATATCTTGGGAGATCCTTCTCAGGCTTTAATAGTACTATTACATTGACCTCATAAAATGGAGAAAATAAGTATTAAATGATTCATTATAGATCTTTAGCAATACAGATGCCAATACAACTGCAAAATTGAAAATTCATGGGATCAAGGGGCTTTCCTAGATTTGTAGATTACATTTCTTGTAAAGTCAATGCTTGCCGTTTTTTTAACTTTCTGAAAAATATCTTCCATTTCAATAATAGTTTGCTGTTGAGTCTCAGATGTCTTCAATTTATATAACTGTATATGAAAACTGTAAAACTGGTAATTAATAGATTCTGTGTTAGTACATAACTGATCATTGTTGCCCTGAATTCCAGATATAAAATTTTGTAGTTTTATTTGTTTCAACCAATGAGTTAATAACTTTCCAGCTTTCTCTTCTGATTTCTAATAGTTCTCATTAACGTATTTTAAAAAATATTCAAATTTTTCTGAATGTAGTAACCCCAGTTTAGCCTCTGTTGTTACAAATATTTGATATGATTCATCTGGATGGTATCTAGCATAAGATAAAAGTGAGTCCATTTTAAACTCAACTTTCCCCCCTCCAACCTGGAAATAAAGCCATAAAAAAGTAAACTTCTATATTCATAAAATAGCAGTGTTACAGAAAAGAAAAGGAAGGCACAAGACTATCACTTATCAGATTAGCACAGAGACTGTAAGAATTCCACAGCAGCAGATGAGCTTGTGAATTATTTTATCTCTTCTCCAAGATAAAGAAGATTGCTAGATGCAAAAACATATTTAACTTCATTCCATTGGATGTGTCAGATTGAAGTATTTTCTTAAGTTTAGCACTTGAGAAGGAAGATCTGGATAGATCATTATTTTACTTCTATGGTATTTCTAGTTGGTAGTTTTTCTGGAATGTTGTAAAGATGGTCTCTGATGGTGGAGTTCAAAAATATAATTATAAGGTGGATCTCCATAATGGATTGCCTCTTATTCTTAATATGTAAGCTTCAGTATCTCAAAATCAGATGGCAATGAGAAGATTTCCTGAATACATTTGTCGTTGTAAATTAACAAAGACTTCTGCTGTTCCACATCCAGAGGTAAATTGATTATTTTTAAGTTCTTTCTAGTAAGTCTCCTGTGTACTTTAAATAATTCTGTTTGCAAGCTTGTACTGAGTTTATCATGAAATTGTTCCTTTTCTTCTAAGGCCTAAATTCTGGTTTCATGAGAAATAACAGCAAGTCTCTTCAGTGCTAAATCTTTATCAAATTTAAGAGCTTAAGTGTTCATAGTTTTAAAGTCTCCATGGATTTGAGATGTGCTAGTTTCAAGAAATGAGTATTTACAGTCCATCTATTGTTAGAGAATGACTGAAGTTTCATCATTAATTGAAAACTCATTATTTTTTTCCTCTGGTTTACCAATGCATCAACAGTCAATATAGCTGTATCTAACAACTTGATGACATGTAATCAATCAATCAAAATCAGACAGAAACTGGGGAGGCAACTTTTGCCCTGTCAGGATTTCAAGAAAGTGAATCAGCTCATTCAGGTTTTCTTCTTCTCCATTATCTGGAGTAGATCTCTTGGCTCAATATGATTGAAGGGAGTTATCTTAGTTTCACATACTAGCAAAATAATGCTTAAGATCATCCAATGCAAACTAATGCCCTACATGGAAAGGGAGATGCCAGATATTAAAGCTGATTTTAGGAAAAGCTAAAGAAAAAAAGACATTACTGCTAATGCATGCTAGAAAATTGAGAAAGTCCAAAGAGTATTAAAAAAAGTCAATATGTACATTGATTATATAAAGGTCTTTGTTAACCATGTCAAGCTGCAGAATATGCTTAGGAAAGTGGGAATCCCAAAGCATCTCATTGTTCTCATATGAAAGCTATGCACAGGTCAGGAAGCCACAGTCTAGATGGAACATGGTCAAACAAACTGGTTCCTGGTTGACAAAGGCAGTATACTTTCTCCTTACTTATTTAGCCTTTATGCTGAGTATATATTGTGAGAAATGGGGTTGGAAGAAGATTTTAAAACTGGGGTAAGAGACATCAATAACCTGTGCTATGCTGTTGACACTACTCTAATAGCTGAAAATGCAAATGATCTGGAAGTTCTATCAATGAAACTCAAAAGGCACAGTGAAAAAATAGGACTAAGATTAAATATAAAGGCCAGACTAATAACAACAGATACAACAACCAGCCATAGAATTGACCATGAAGTGATTGAGGTGGTCGATAACTTCTGCCTTTTAGGTTCCTATAAACAGTAAAGGAACCAGCAGTCAGGAAATGTACCACAGGATAGCACTTGACAGGGTAGCAATGAAGACCTTGAAAAAGATAATTAGATGCCTTGATGTATCTATACCTACAAAGAATTATGTGGGCAATGGTTTTCCCTGTGACAATCAATGGAACAAAAGTGGGACTTTGAAGAAGCAGGACAGAAAGAATATTGATGCTTTTGAACTTTGGTATTGGAGAAAATTCCTATGAATACCCTGGCCAGCCAAGAAAACGAACAGATCACAGAACAAATCAATCCAGAGTTCTCACTTCAGGAACAAATTACCAAGCTCAAATTATTATATTTTGGACACATTATGCAAAATTGCATAATGCAAAGACCCAGCTCCTTTAAGAAAGTCATAATGCTGGGAAAAGTGGAAGGAAAGAGAATAGGAAAACTAGCAGCAAGGTGGATGGACTCATGTGGAGCATGTGGGCATGACTGGAAGGGATAGGTTGGGGACAGATTATTCTGCAGAAAGTCTATCTGATAGCAGCTTAATGGCACAATCATCAGCCAACCAGTCAGTTGTTAAAGTAATGTTATTTCCTAGTTGTTAAAACAAACTGTGAGAGCTTGGGCATAAATTATTCTCCACCCAGCTATCAATGGGTTGTGCTAGGATGGTGGGCTAGGATGGGATTGTGGCCCTTTGGTTGGTTATTGGTTACTTGGCTTTTGGGTGTTTTGGTTTCCAGTCAGCAGTCTTCTCCTCCTTCTCCTTCTCCTTCTCCTTCTCCTTCTCCTTCTCCTTCTCCTTCTCCTTCTCCTTCTCCTTCTCCTTCTCCTCCTCCTCCTCCTCCTCCTCCTGATATATTTTGTTATCTTTTAATATTTTACCTGTGAGCTGCCCAGAGTCACAATTGAGTTGGGTGGCCTTGAAATTCAATAAATAAATAAAGGAACACCTTGCACCCTATCCATCATAGTGGGCTATTGCACATTCTAAAATTTGAAATGGACTCTGTGGATTTGAATTCGACTCAGCAAATTTAAGGTAAATCCTATTAATTTGGAAATTGCAAAGATTTGGGGGAGGATTTATCCAAATCCAAATCCAAAAGGAAAAATGTTTTATTTTAGTTAATCAAAGTTTTGGGGCAAGAAACTTTTTGTGCTATTTTAGGGGGAAAAAACATTCCGTACTAATAATAACAATTCTCCTTCCATAGCTAAATCTTAATGGATCTCAAATAGGCTATAATATTGGAACTCTGATTGACCCGTTCTGCCATGTTCCTTTTACAAGTACATTTTCTTCTTCAATTAAACCCATCAATTCCTAAATGAATATTTATAGCTAATAGCTCAGAGTCTAAATCATATTCACTTACAGAGCACAGAACAGTATATATAGGCAAAGCCATTGTCCTAGAAACTGTTAGACTTGACTTAAGCTATTTTGTGCTTTGCATCTGTTGCAGAAGTTTATCCAGTCTTGCTGATAAGTACCACATACAAATGAGGACATTTCTGAGCAGCATTTCTGCAAAAACTTAATCAAATATATATGTGACTTCATTTTGCTCTATCTTGGCTGTAAAATATGCTTTGGAGAAAAAGAAAAACTATATAGCATAAAACTAAAAGGAAAGTACATTTCAACCGAAGACTGATAAGCAAGGGCCTGCAGAAGCTTTGCAGAAAATGAAAGGTAGATTTTAGAGAGGTGATTTCAGTCAGAGATTACTCAGAGTGTCTGCCCTCAAGGTAAGCCAGCTCAAGAAACACACACCACAAGAACTACTGTTTTATTGTTATAGAATACAATAGCTCAATCTTGGAAGCCTGGCAGAATTTCTCTCTGCCCTTCTTGTACTAAAGAAAACAAGGCAAGATAATCATGGGTTTCTTTCTCATCCCCTCTTCTTTCTCAGGGCTGAGTGGTGTTTATACAACTGTGCTCTCATTCCTTCTTCAGGGTTACCTCTGTTCTCATCCACTTAAAGTGACTTCCATCCATTGTCTTCTCCATGTATGAATTCCAAAGTTTTCCATTATTCCTCATTCATTGGTAGAGTGGGGAACATGGGGAATAGTTGCTCCTTGCAACTGAGAGTAAAGAACCAAATAAGTACAGATGAGCTCATAGTCCATCTGTCTCTGAGATGGGAAAAAACAGAAAAACTGGCTTCTCTGGGAATTGCCAGGAGCCAGATTTTTATTTGTTTAAAATATGCCTAGGCCAGAGGCACTAGGAAAGTGCCAGGAAAGGTTTAATCATTTCTTTGCTCAAAACAGCCAAAGCTATATTCCTTCATGCAGCATTCTGTATTTTTATGCTGCCACCCCACCTTATCACTCTACAAACAGAAAAACAGATTTTGAGTGGAAAATGATGGGCCAGAAAAGGAGTAAGCGAGCACCTCTCCTCCTCAGATGATTTTTCAAGAACTTCTTTGTCTCCATGTTTCAACTTAGTGTGACTATGGGAGAGTCATACACAAAGAGAAATCTAATGTTCTCTGAAAGTTTTGTATTTCAGCTGTAGCCAGCAGGACTCATGGCAAGGATTGTGGGAGATGGAGTCTACAGTATAAGGAGGACATCAGGTTGCTTAACTTGGCAAGACCTTCTCTCTGATGAACTGGGTGGTAATCAGAATGCCAACAAAAGGGAGATTTTAATTTCTTCCTACCTCTAGCTCTGCACTTTTGTCAGTTTCCATGGAATATACATTTTAATATGCCTTTTATTTTCCAGTGTTTGCCCCGGAAACCAGTAAAAAATTGGCTTTTGTGGAAGTTGTAAAAGAATTGATTGTAGAGCTGCAGGCACCTACCTATGTTATTTTCATTTAATTATTTAATGTATGATTTGTTATTTTAATATCTGTAAGCTGCTAGAGCCATGGGGACTGAGCCAGTGGCTACATTGCATACATAAATAAATAAATAAATCCCACACACAGTAGGCAGAGCCACAACTTATCAAAATGGGCAGGGCTTTGGGGGATATCATTGTATATTGAAAAATAAAGAAAAACTGTGCCATTGCCCAGATTCAGCAGAAGATTTAGGGGGAAGTGTATTTTTCAGATTGCAAGCTGTCTGCTCTGACTCAAAGAAATCATACTATTCTTATTTCACAGTGTTTAGCACTTTCTACAAAGCCATTTCCCTGTACCACAATATTCTGTGTATGATCTGCAAAGTTTGACCCTGAGAAATATTTTAACAGGGAAAACACTATTTGGTCAAAGAGATGGTTCTGACAATCCAGTTCTTCTTTCCAAATCTTCTCAAGTCAGCTTTGACTGGTGAGTTCAAGAGAAAATGCTTAAAATTAATTTCTCCTTAGCACCAAGTCCAAGGATTACTTATGCTGCTGCTTTCGAACTGGAGATTCCAGTGAGGTGGGAAATGTTTGTTTAATAGCCATGGTGTATGTCACTAGCAATCCTGCTATTCAGCGCCCCACCCTATCTGCCCTTCATGTTAGCAAACATCATCAGATGGACTGGCACAGTCCCATGCCTACACTAGAAAACCTTGTCATGTGGAAATGCTTTTATTAAATCCGGACCACACAACTATTCTCCATTAACAAAGTTAAGACAGAGTTTTAACTAAGGGACATTAACTTGGTCAGAAAAGATCGAAGTTAGGAGTAGAAAAATGTAAGGTATTTGAAGAGGCTGTTCTAATGCAAACCTATTGGCACGGACCATATATCCTGCTGCCAGATCTTAGTTTGGATAAACTTTGGCTTAGCTGTTGCTAAACCATGCTTCATTTAATCATAGTCTGTTGAATAAAGGACAAATTGTCTGAGTTTGTATAGCACAAGCTAAAATCATGGTTTATAAAATCACAAAGGCCGCGTTGGTATAACACATGAAACCCAAACCAAACAAGCCATGCTCTGGCATAAGAATTGACATATGTTTTGTTCTGCCCCCAGCACCCTAACATACAGACAAACAGAAAAGAAAAAGAATAAGCTTAGGAGGATTTTGAGCAAGTGCAAAAGAAGGAAAGGCAGAGGCAAGATGGGATGCTATTTCCCCTTCCAGTTCTTTTTAAAACTCAAAATCACCTTAATTGCATATTTTTATCTCTGTGGGTAAAAAGGACAGCTTGTACCTTATGTTCAGAAGGAAATGGATGAAGTAAATGGGTCTTCGCTGCCTAATTGCTCTTTGCCCAGACTCAAAATTCACCAAAATCCCTCATAGATTTTGCTAAGAGGAAAATAGAACAAAATACAGCCTGTAAGAGTGCAGTTTGAGTCTCAGGTCTATATTGCCAGCTATACTCCTTCTCAGTACATCAGACACAACACTTGGCTAAAATCAAGAACTTGTTATTTTTCCTAGCGCTGTTTCACACCAGGCAGAAGCCAGAAATTGCTGAGCATGGCTTGTGAAGTAGTAGTAATCAGAGAGATTCATGTAACAGAGAATAGATTATTGACAATTGGTGAGCATCAGGTGCTTCATAACTTTTAAAACAATCTGATGATATATGGGGATTGGTTTCATTCGTTACGAAGCATAACTTCTATTTCTTTTTTAAAATCATTTTTATTGAATTAAAAAAAATAAAAGACAGTACAAACTAGAAAGAAAAAGAAAGAAAGGGAATAGAAAGTACAGGAAAAGGAAAAATAAGGAAAAGAGAAAATAAATATTTAAAGAAGTAACTTCCAATCTTCATCACAACAAGTGTGAACAAACTTAGTGATTCTTCATTCCCTATATTGTAAGGTTACATGTAAATATCTCTTCTTCCCATAACCCATCCCTTATCCATACGCAAATCCATAAATCATTAACATTTCAGTCCTGGTGTCAGCAAAAAGTCCATAAAGGGTTCCCAGAGTTTTATAGAAACATATCTTATTTTAACCTTGGACAAACAAACCAACTTGAGACTGTGGGGGTGCTGCAATGGCTGGAACTTTAAGGACTGGTCATAAGTATCACTTGTTCAGCGTGGTTGTAAGTTCGAATGGTCACTAAACAAGTGGTCATTAACCAAGGACCACCTATATTTTAAAACTGGGCTGACCCTATTTTAGCACCTATGGTACAGTGTGTGTGAGCTTCCTTTGAAACTGAGAAACCCTTGTTCAGCAATTGTGTTTTTAAAACTCACAGTGGCACAGTTAGAGCACTCCAAAGTACCTGCCTCTGATCAAGCCTACCAGCATCTCCTACACGGAGAAGAAGGCAACAGTCATATTTAGACTGTGAACCCGTGAGCCCTTTAAAGTAGGCAAGGTCAGGAAACAACAGCAAGGATTTCAGGAATACTGTTTATGGTTGTAGGGTATAACAATACAATCTTGAAAAACAGTCAGAGTTTCTCTTTACTACATCTTATACCAATCAAAATCAAGGCAGGGTTATTTTGAGTTTCTTTTTCACACTTTCTTCTTTCTTAGGACTGAAGAATCTTTTCTGAAATTCATCCCTTAATAGTTTGTTCATTCTTTTCCCAATCTCAGCACCAGATTTACATCACAGAAACTAAGTGATTATGAGAAACGATGCGCCACGAATATAATGGGGACTCAAGGCTCTGACCCAATGTATAGTTATTTGTGAATAAAGTTGTCAGTGTTCAGGATAAATCCACAAGCATATGCTGAGTCTCACACAAATTTTGGATTGGGATATTTGACCTCATTATTTAGAACTGTCATACATAGATTGGAAAAGCTGGATGACCATTAGATGGAAGCAAATAGACACAAATATCATCTAACTCTTTGCTGCCCTCTGTTGGTTGCGTGGAGTTTTGCGGCCCTGATATAATTTTTTTGTGGGGGGTGCCTTTGAGTCAGTTTTTGACTCCTGACAACTGCCTGGACTAGTCCCTGCAGCTTTCTCAGCAAAGTTTTCAGAAGTGGTTTGCCATTGCTTCCTTGGGCTGAGAGAGAGTGAATGGCCCAAGGTCACCCAGCAGGCTTTGTGCCTAAGGCAGGACCAGAATTTGCAGTCTCCTGGTTTCTAGCCTGATGCCTTAAACACTACACCAAACTGGCTCTCACCTTAATAACATTTTCCATAGAAAGAACACTATCCCATAATTGGCAAATCTACGTTTTACACAATACTCTAATGATGCTTCACCCAATGAAATATTCTAGCACTATCTTTTTTTTTTAAAAAAGGAATAGATGTTTTACCATACAACATGATATAGAGTTTAACTGGAAAGTTTATGAAGGTCCAAGTGGTACATCCCTAAAAATTCCATTGCCCAAATAGCCTGACATTTTCAACATTCTGATGCATCTTAGTATGTGCTGTCTGGTAAGTTCAATTCAGATAGAACAATTTTTTCCCAAACACTTTTTGATGTTGCTGTCATGTTTAACAGATGGTGCCTTTGTATTCTTGCAGCCATCTTTCTGGAGGAATGCTTGGAGTGTAGCCAAGTGGTTTAGTTTTGTAGCTTTATTTTAAAGCTGTATATTTTAAATTATTTATTGTAGCAGAATCTCTGAAAGAGAAATGTTTACCAACAAAAAATATTCATAAAGCAACTTAAGTTGAGTGCTGGAACTAAAAAGGAAAAATAATTGGTTATTGTCTGCCATTTCTCTATTATCTAAAACTTTTTTCCAAAGCAACATTGCATATAGAAAATATAACTTTAAATGTCTCTGGGCAAACTAATCGTAGACAAAATATCAGACATTTCACCTAATTTGTAAAGCAGCCATTTGAAAAAAAAAATCATACAAAATATGCTTAATGTCTTATATTTGATATCTAGGCACTATATGGCTGCCATTTACTAATTGACTATTTACAGAGAGACCTCTGAAAACTTTTAATCAGTTGAATACTCTGGAAGTGGGGGGAACAGTTACAAAGAATCCTGGAAGAAACAGATGTTCTGGATCCATAGCATTCAGCATTCAGATTTGCATATGGGATTGAAATAGCATTGGTTTCCCTTATGGAGTGACCTAGAAGGAGGAAGCACCAACATCCTTGCTTGGCTAGACTTCTTGGTGGTGTTTGATACTATCAACCACAATATTCTTCTGGACTGCATGTGAGGATTAGGAGATGGAAGCACTATATTATGGTAATTCTATCTCTTCCTAAGTTGGAAGGTCCTGTCTGTTATCACAGTGGGGAAAAGTCAGACCCCTGGGCAATCCATTATAGGATGCCCCAGAATTCAGTCCTCTCCTGCATTCTGTTTAACATAGAGATTAATCATCTGAGAGAGATCATCCATCATTTGTTGATGCTATCCAGCTGTTTATCTCCACTTCTGGTTGAATGGGTGATGAGGTAGAACCCTAAGCCTGTATATGGAGGCTGTAAGGGTCTGGATGGGGAGGAACAGCCTCAAAATTTAATCTTAGCAAGATGGAGTGGCTATTTCTTCAGAAGCTCACTGATTCTGGGATTATACCATCTTTGGTTCTTGCCTGGGTTGTGTTCTTCTGTGGAGAGCAGGTTTGCAGTTGGGACTCACTGGAGGCCTGCTGAAACAGGAAGAAAATAACAAACAGGTTCTATAATTATGACCTACAAGCTTTTATACCTTAGCTGAAGCCTGAACCAAAGTTCAGATCCTCCATGTTTGTTCCTTAATACAAAGCAACACTCAATACAGAATGCTCAATAATGGCCCTAAACAATGAGGCACCAATGTGTCACTACTCTGCATCTCACAGTGGACACTATGGCCAGGATAGCCCTTGTCTAGGTCTGTGCACTAACTGTGACCTTACAGCTCCCTGAAGATGGGCTTGCACACCCTTGTCATATTCTGTATAGCTTATGGTAATTTTTTTTACACAGGGCTGCCTTGAAGAGTATCCTTTTTCCAAAGGTGCTAGCTAGTTGCAAGCTCGCTTATTGTTGTTTGTTTTGTCCCACATCCCCATTAAGGTAGAACATTTAAAAAGTTGTGGAAATGATTATATTATACCTAGCTTGCCTGCATCTACTCCATGCTGTGGCCTTGTAGAGGTGTTAGGATGGCAGAGTTCATGCTGGCTGAGAGTTACAGTTGTAATACATCTAGAGGGCATCAGGTTGGAGAAGGCTGCTAAATTATCATCTAGAAGTAGGCTCCATTGATGTAAAACAGACATTTTGAGTTTTCTCTGTAGGCTTTCACAGATTGTTTGGACGCTAGCCAATTGTTACAGTTGACTCTTGCTGTGAATGTACATCTATTTGTTGCTAAAGCTCACCCTTGGAGACAGATATGTGACACACACCTGTCCCAGTTTGATTTGAAAACTGACTTTTGTAACAAACTGATTTCCAAACTCATAGAAATAGAAAATAACTGAGTTTATTCTGAACCTAATTTTAGCTCTGTGTATGATTATATAACTGAGAGTATAATGGAATCTGAATTCCTTCTTTAAAGTCTCCTGAGAGCTCCTAAGGCCTTATTTATCTGGTATGGCAACAATCTATATACAGTGAGGAGGCAATCTTACAAATAGTCCGAAGCTAAAATGCCTACTTATTGCATAGCTTTTAATCACACATACATGCTTTAAAAAATATTTCAGTCTTAAAGCTTTATAAATCTGCATAACTTCATTTACAACCTTCAATTCAACGAGGTGTTTCAACTTGAGGTCTTTTTCAGGGGTGGGTAATAAATTTCTTCTCTGAATTGCTTTGCCTCAGCCTTTCTTAAAGCAAAGCTTACTACAAAAATAATATTTTTTCAGTGGATTATATCACAAGTCCATCAGTATTTAACAACATACCTCTTAAATGTAGTAGTTAAAATACCTAAGTTTATCTAATTCCATCCTTTAGCTTTTAGTAAGAAGACTAATTTCACTTTAGTATATCTCATTATATATAATCTGTTCTAAACTGACTTTGTATAGCCTTAATGAAACTCTCTTAGCAGACTTCTTATGGTGGGGAGGCCAAGAGGACTCAGCCAGCAACTCATAGATAGATAGATAGATAGATAGATAGATAGATAGATAGATAGATATTCTTAGTAAGAAAATATTTGCTTTTATCTAAATTTTTGTTTCTTGTAGGATAGCCTTATTTAAAAAGTTACATCAAGCTTGTTTGGAGATTCAGGATGGAGGTGCAGCTATTGTATACCCTCGACTGAAGAATAGTGACTCTTACTGGGACATTAGTCTTCCTCCATCAAGTGAAGAGCTTCAGGTGAGATGCACATACATGAAAAAGTGAGGGAAGAAGGGGACACTTGCCTAGACAGTCAGGTCAACCCAATCAATTTTGGGTATTACTGGGATGACATACTAGGTTGCAGCAAGATTGCCCTCACAATCTGCCCTCACATTTTGTTTGTAGCAGAACTCTTCTCTCTGAGGTAAGAAGTGGCCTTCAGGCAAAGCTTGGTTCAGTACAGTTCTCTTGGCATGGTATGCAAGTGGTTTCCACTGTTTATTTCTGTAATGCTTTTTTGACTTCCAGGTCTAGATTGTAGCTGGGAGGTTTCCAGGCAGTCTCCCAACCATATTCTAATTAAAGCTAACCCTGCTTAGCTTTCTGGATCAGCCAAGATTGGCTAGATGCAACACATAGCAGGACTATATCTGAAGACCACTACAAAAATGTAGCTTATCTGTTTGATCATTTTGCTGAATATTTATCTCTTAACTTTCAAACAACCTTGAGTATTAGCCAAATTTTAAAGTATATTCCTCAAAGATAGTTAAGTTTTTAATGTTTCTTAACAATCTTGTTGTTTTGGCAACCATAGCAATTGAGTGCTGTGGTAATCATTGCCTAAAGTACAGATGCATGGCTTCCCTCAGCTGAAAGCCACACCTGATTTTGTCTGGCATGAAAAGGAGTACAGTTCAAAAGTTAGTGGGGTCAGGTCTGTTTTGGGTGGAGGACTCAAGAACATTAAGGGGTGAAACTGTGAAAATGTCTCTAAGTTTAGTCTGTGAGCCCTCCAAAAAGTACCCTCAAGGGCTTATATCTTCTGGGCCCAACCCAAAGTTGTCCACAGAATATGGCAAAAAAAATCAAGTTGGCATCTGTGATGGTGCAACTGAAGTTCCACCTGTTTTTTATGTGTGCCGCATGAGCAGTACAAATAAAAACCAGGCAAAACTTCTGTCACACCATCATGGATGCCATTTTTACTTTTTTGACCACACCTTGTGGACATCCCTGCCCTACCCACTCTGAAAACCAGAAAAGGGATGCTAGTGAGCTGCATGTGACCTCTGAGTCACATGTTCTCCTCCTTTCCAGCAGAAGGAGGGAAAGGATGGAGATAGGATGCAAAGAGGAGAAGGGTGTGTGTGTGGAAAAACCAGGGAAACAAAACTGAAAGTGAAAGAACGATTGGTAACCAAAGGGAAGGAATGAAAAGACACCATTTAGGTGTTACAGAAGAGTTAACCTTTAGCAGTCAATCAGCCCATGACAAGTGATTTTTAGTGACAGCCACACTTTTCAGCTGTAGTGCTTGCACCCACTTGTATTCTACTTTATTTTCAACAGTACTGCTGAATTCTGCCAATCACAGTATTTATTGGGAGAGGGGGATCATCTTTCTATCATGTAAATACTGGAATACACATCAGTGGAGAACAGTGTAATCTTAGAGTATGGGGAGAAAAACGTGTAGGTTGCATGAAAGGGTCTTTCTTTTTAGTGCTTTTGAAAGCCAGATTCATTTATGAGCCTGTCTGGTATAGAGGTTAAAGGCTTTGGGCTAGAAACCAGGAGAGTGTGGGTTCTAGTCCTGCCTTAGGTACAAAGCCAGCTGAGTGATCTTAGGCCAGTCACTTTCTCTCAGCCCTAGGAAAGAGGCAATACAAGCCATTTCCGAAAACTGCAGGGATTTGTCCATGTAGTTGCTAGGAGTCAGGATTGACTTGAAGGCACAGAGACAGATCCACACACACAGAGACACACAGACACTCAACTTAATTAACCCAAAATTTATTTAGACACTGCATCCATTTCCAAAATTTGACAGTATTAGATTTAATTTTTAAGACAATAATCTCCAGATACATAAGGCAAGACATTTTGTTTTCTACCTCCCAACACTGAAGTTGATTTTTTTTAACATAGTATATTTTAACTTTTTAAAAATGAAGCCTAAGGAATGGGCTTATCTTTCACCAGAAGCCTTTGCTATTATATTTCATTGCAAGATTCATTTTTAGGGGGGGGGGGGAAACCTCCATATCACTCCTACAGGCTATTGTAATAAATCACTAGCTTCACTCCCATAATGGACTCCTTCATGAGTTTGATTTAAAAAAACATATATAATGGAAAAGTTATTCCAGGAGTTTGATAGATCCATTAATAGTCTATATAGTCCCATAAACTATTCGAAACAACTGGAGCAATGTCTTCCTTTCTAGAAGTAAAGCAGTTAAACGTTTTAAGAGTAGTGGAATATAACTGCATTCCAAGTAGCTGGAAGTCACCACAAATATAGACTGTATTAATACACTGAGTATTAACTATGCAGGGCGACTTCTTATGCCCCTTTTTACTCAGGAGTTGGAAAGAGTAGTATCAGAATAATTTGGGCACCTCGGCCCACTGAGGGTACCAAATTACCAGTGCCATCCTTTATTCTTGCTTGGGTTAGACATGGTTGTAGTGTTGCTTGTGGTTTTAATGTCTCAAGTCCCCAAAGAACTTGATTTAGGCGCTATACCCCCTGACTTGGAGGGAAGAAGCACCATTTGTATCTAAACCTTGGCTGTATTTGGCCAAGCCAGGATATTCTGCCCACCCATTTGGGTTCTATTTTGTTATCACCCTGTTCCTAGGCACCAGGACCGAACAGGTCTAATAACATGCAATGCATAATGGCCCTAAAGAGAGACAGATATCCCCATTTACAACAAAAAGTTATCTTGCCAGTTCAGTGAGCTTAAGGTTAATAACAAACATGCACATACAGATGGTGTTGGAGACTGCATCATCTCTTCGCACCTTTGAGTCTTTTAACCACTATTTCTTAATCAATCTGCTTTTTACTTCAAATTTAATGAATGTCTGCTAGCATTTATTGATAACTGGGATAAGCTTGTGTGCTGCATCCAAGGTAATACTGTTAGAAGCATTTTTATTTCTAAATGGGACCTGCTGCTACTTAATTGCTTGGTTTTCTTTCAGTACTTGGCATATGCTCAAGAGCACATATTCTACCAAGGGTTCCGGCTGAATTCAGATCTCCAAGAGATGGACACTCTGCATAAAGGCACCGGATTCTCTGCATGACCCCCATGTGCTACTGAATATAAGAACAGTTATTGGGGTTACAACTTGTACACCATTGTGTCTGTTTTCTCATGCCTGTTTTTTTTTACTCTATGGGTCTTGCCTGATCTTGAAGAAAATTGTCATTAAAACCATTGGAGGAAAGGATACACCCCATACTTATGATGGAGCTTATGTCTTACTCAGGTTATTTGTGCTAGCTTTGTGGGTAGACACTGAGCAAATGGAAAGCAGATCTAAATGTCTAAATCAGCCTACCCCTTCTGATAGATCAACAGAACAACTCCCTGAATTTTCAAACACTGAAGATCTAGGAATTATGGTTCCAACATAGTTGAAAGGAATCTGGCTAGGGATTACTGGCCTAAAGAGAAACCAAGGAGATGGAATATATCAAATTCAGTATACTTTTAATCATTTGGAATAGATTATCTTTAAATGTACTTTAAGTGTTTTAAAAGTGGCTGGAAGGAAAGATTGAAAGTCAAGCACAGGACACTTCCACATGGAGATGATGACCATTCCAAAACAGCATCTGAGTTCTGTAATCCTACAACATTGGGAGTTCATCTGCTCAGCCAGTATATTTCAAGTTCAGTGACTGTGTAATCCAAATTGCATAAAACCTCATTTTCCTTTTCACAGTCCTGAGGTTCTGCAGACCTTGTAAGTGGTCCAATTTCTCATTTTACAGGTGCATTCAGAGGAATGCTGGTTTAGCAAGAGTGAGATTGACGAGAGTTCTGTCTACTTTCTCTTCTCTTTTGCAGGGGATGAAAAGATCTGCAGACAATCAGACTTTTTTTTTTTTTTTTACTTTTTACTTTATTCTCCTTACAAACAGTAAAGTATCTTTAGAGTGAGGTCCTGCATTTTGTTCAAAACTTATCAACTCTCCCCCCACTTCTCCTGCTTCAGCCATCACTGTAGCCTATTGATGAAATAATATATCACCTTCACAACTCTCAAAGAGATTTTTAACAAAAGAGGAAAGATGGCTGGGTAGCCTGCCAGATTCATCCAATTACAATTTCTTCTCTTTGTTCTTTGCAAGCAACTTGACAAGTACAGTATACACAACAATATATTCCAAAAATGTAGATGTGGAAAGGGGGCTGCATTAGCAATTTATAACAAAGTTATTCCATCCCCTTTTTGGATGGAGTGGAAGGGCTTTACAAGTTTGTTTTTTTTTCCCCTTCTAGGACTGGCAGGAAGTTGAACAGGGCACTGATTAAATTAGGCACTTTTTTCCAAGTCTCCTATTGGCCAGCTGGGAAAACAGCCCTGATTGGCTGATTGTGTTCTCAGAGTTCCAAGATCAAAGGATTCAAGATGACCAGCAGGTCTTCTTCAAGGTGCTCTACAGAGATTGTGGAGTGGGAACAATGTCATGTAGCAGTGCCCATTTGATACAATTTGTGGCAAGCTATGTTTTAGTGTACTGTGTGAAGCAGGTCATGTTTCCTCTAGCTTTTCTTTACTTGTTCTCATTTTTAAAATCCACCCTCAAATTTTCTGTCCCTCCTTTCAGACACCTTAGCTGAGCTTTGTTTCTGTGTCAGTCAGAACTGGCTTCCAAAAGGCACAAGTGACAGGCTGCAAGTCAATCACATAGAACAGAACTTTTCAAGAGGAAACTTCAGAAAGGGAAATAAGTCTTTGGTCTTCCACCAGTGTGATCAAGGAACCATCTGAGGCTACTCTACAGTAAATGGGCAAATTGAGAGTACCACTGCAAATAGAGGCTCAGCGGGCAGCCCAATTGACTGGCATTCAGGAAGCAATTCTCTTTTCCTTTTCTCAGAAACCAAATTGGAGGAGAGCTGAAGGCATCATAAAACAACAATATCATCCTTCCCATGGCACAGATAACACCTTATAGAGCAAAAGCAAGATTAGGCTTATCACAAAGTCCCTGTTAAGCCAACTGCAGGGAAGTCATGCTAGATCAGCCTAGCAAGGCAGCTGAGCTATTAAGCAGTAATTTGCACTGACACCTCAGACTCTGATAAATTTCTCCAGATGTCTGAGGAAGAAAAATTATAAATTAGACATGCAGAGGCACTATATGGTGGTTTGGATTGTGCTGGATAGGCACTTTTTTTTTTTTTTTTAAGATAGGTCAGGAACAGCTGTAACATTTATAGAATTAAAGTGCTATCTCAAAAACAAGAAAAGATGGGGTAATTTCCATAAGCTGTGATCTTGCTCAGTTTGGATAAATGTTTAAGCTGGTTATTGCCCTGAAGAAGGAAGGACTGGTTGCTTTAGAAAGAGGCTAAACTCAAGAATGGCATTTCTTCATCCTTCTTCTAGACTTGTGAACTTGGCCAGATAGCCTTCTCCAAAGGATTGTGTTGGACTAGAGCTGGAGAATTATTACATGAGTAGACCAGAATTAGGTCAAAAGCTTTTAATGATATAGATTATAAAATGGGACCTGGTCAAAAAGTGGTAGTGGTGATGCTTTTGCTCAATATTCTACTGATCTATAATGCCCCATGTTGTTCTTTCCTCTCCCATCATAAGATTTTCTGTCCCTCTCTCCAGTTGCACCCAGCATGCCCAGTTCACAATGTGCTGTTTTGTCATAGAGGGCAATTTGATTTGTTTTGACCTTCTTAGGTTTATTTGTTTCTCAGAAGATTTCATTATGTCTCTGTATATTTGGTGTTCCCTGAAGCTAGGTAATACCTACTTCTTATTGTGCTGTTTTGCTTATAACAGATTCATACTTGGGCAGTAACTTTACTTTACAGAATGCAATAGGTAGGGGAAAGACATGGCTTATATACAGTACCTAGTAAGACATTGGACGGATGATGCTAAAGGAGTGAAAAGTTGACTTCAGAAATCACAAGGCATAAATTTGCCTAATAAAGTTTTCAGAGTGGTTTATCTAAAAATAAAAGATTAAATACAGTAAAAACAGCACAAAACCAATACAGTATCTTAATGCAATAAAATTAGGAGGCTATTAAATTATTTTCTCACATGTGCATCATCATTTTGTGTATGTGTGTGCCTTTGAGTCAGTTTTTGACTCCTGGTGACTGCCTGGACAAGTCCTTGCAGTTTTCCTGGCAAGGTTTTTTGGAAGTGGGTTGCCACTGCTTCCTTCCTAGGGCTCAGAGAGGGTGACTGGCCCAAGGTCACCCAGCTGGCTGTGTGCCTAAGGCAGGATTAGAACTCACAGTCTCCTGGTTTCTAGCCCAGTGCCTTTATCACTACATCAAACTGGCTCTTACATTATCATGGATTCTATGGTATATGGAGAATTAGTAATATTTAAATAAAGTAAATATTTCACCTGCCTAAGAAATAAACTGTTATTTGAAAAATGCTTGTTCAGATAATAATAATTTTTAAAAAAACAACACTAAAATGGTGCTTAAAAAGTACAATATTTTTTGCCAGGCATAGCTCCTACAGAAGCTATTCCAGAAATAAAGCATCCCCATACAGAAGGTTCTTTCAAAGATGAAAAAAAAGAACTTTCATTAAAGATGTACTGGATCTCTTAAAGCACAGACAGGTTAATACGTTATCAATTTCTGTAAGGCAGATGGGTTTTTTATGTCAACGGTATTCAATAGATGGGACTGACATTACGTTTGTTGTTTTGGTTGGTCAATAAAGCAATTTGCAATAAAACCATTTGCAATACTTGTCATCTTAGATTATTTCAACAAGTAACTGGTTCAGTTGTTTAATTCAGAGTAAAATAGGAACTAATTCAGAGTGCAGGGAGCTTGCTTCATTGCAATAACAGAAACAAACATATTCAAACATAATGGTTTTCTTTCCCCTCTCTGAAGAAAAAGAAACACGATCTGTCACCAAAAACATAAAGGATTATCACTTAGGATAGGCTCATGGGCAGAAAAACAAGATTTGGGGCATATTTTGTACTGTGCATTCCGTTGTCTCAACATAGTTGTTGTTTTTTTTAAACCTACTTTAAAATCACATGTTTTCTGCCTTTTTACCAAAACGGTAGTGCTGGAATAAACAAGCAAACAGCTTTAGCACTGCTTGATAGCCATAAGGAAGGGGAAGGGAAAAAAAGAAAGAAAGAAAATAATGCTGAAATATGTGGATGTGCACCCCACTGTTTGCCTACGATATGCTTCATCTCAGAAGTCATTCTAGTTAGGATATAATTGGTAGGAAACAAATGCTATGATCTGTTGCTCTGTTGTTGTTGCTTTTTCTAATAAGGATGAGACAGTTTGAATGATATTTTAGAAATAGTAACATTGGGCCGTGGACAGGCAAAGCTTTCAGAGGACTGCCTAGTTGCTGATACACTGTTTTATGGAACACGTCACCCATTCCTAATTCAGTTAGGAATTATCAGATTCTGCAGCAAGAAAAGGGTTGTGTTAGATGTAAACAAAACAAATTGAGTTTCATAGAAGCTACAGGCCAAGAATGTGAACAAAAACTAAGGCAGGGGTAAATATCTTTTATTTATTGCTGATATGACTCTTACATATATCAGAGGCCAGTACTGCTAGTTAGAAATGCTGGGAGTGGTAATTCAGCAATGTTTGAAGAATCACAGATTCCCTATCACCAGGTTGGGTCATCAAATCATGGAGTACTCACTTCATGCAGATATTTTATTTTACCTCCTGGTCTCCAACATGGTATTCACCAGTGACCATGTGCCTGCCTACTTCCCAGGCCTACTAATTTTTTATTGTTTATATTCATTATTTAAAAATAAGAACCACAGACAAGCTAGCATGCTGCTAAGTGAAGCACCTGCCTCAAGAACAGCCTGTATTTTCAGCAATACCTCAGGGCTTCACATAAATCTCACAGACTTTCTTAGGAAAAAAAAAATGGTGCGTAGCTGCAGGTCAGTGCTTGTTTTGTCTTCCAATACATGAGTGTTTTATGACACTCATATCATACCAACCATGGTAACCATTTTGTGAGAGTATCTAAAGCACACTCTTATATTCCAAGTGCGCCTACCGGCCCCCAAAAGTTGGGAATCTTTGCTCATCTGTATAAGCAAAACCCTGGATGAATTGCACCAAAACTATGTTTTAATCTAAGTAGCTGGGCATGTTGCTGAGAATGTAAATGTAGAACTACATCAAACTCAGTAGATTTTATACAGATGCCTAAATTAAACTACGTGGTTTTTTTTCTCGGATGGCATCCGGTAACAAAAACAAGCAAAAGTTCTTTCAAAATATATTGGAAAAACTGGCCCATGGATAGAAAAGGTGAACCACAGAATAAATAATGTGGCTTTTTATTTTAAATGGCTGACATGCTGAATAATTGACCACCGACTAAGGCAAGATAGACTTATACAATGCATCTGTATCAATACCAAAATTTCTTTCAAACACTCAGAGCTATAAAAAATAGATATTTTTCCTTGCAGCTGGCGATGAGTCCTGTGAATCTAAAAATGCAAAAAACACAAACAAAACAAAAAAACGCTAAAAAAAAACAAAAAAAAACCCATTTATTTTGGAGGAACACTGGGGAATCAAAAAATATTTTTATGCAGAAAACCTGAATCTCCACAAAGTCATGGAAGTCTAAAGTTTATGTGGATTTACATTAGACTGACAAATAAGGATTTTAGGAATCCTTGCAGTCTAAAACGTAGGCTAAGTTCTTGAAATAGGAGGAAGAAAATAACACTTTGCAAGTTCACTCAATTTCTTTTCTGAATGGTATATTATAAACTTCTGAGAAAGAACCCAGCAGTAGATCATTATATTAATGGAGGAGGAGATGTCTCAGGATATTAGGCACGTCAGATTTTTAATCCCACACACAATCCTGTCAAATTGCTACATGTGTATAGATGATTCAGACAAATTCTAAACAGATTCAAGCAACTTCAGAATGCCATTTGAAGCGAGATCCTTCCAACAAAGCTAATTGGTGCCATTGTGAGTGATTAGAAGATGAAAGAAAAGCAGACACTTGCAGAGGGTGTTAAATTTCCCCAAAGAATAGAAGAAACCACTTGGGAGATGGGAAGGGAAAGAAAGAGAGGTGGCTTTTCCCTTGACTGCTCTAATGTCCAGCCAATAAATTTTCTTTTTGGCAACTTTTGTTTTTATTTCTATTAATAGTGCTTTCGGTGAGAGGGGGAAGGTATTAATCAAAGGTGCTATCGCAGGACCTGTTTTACATATCATGCTAAATTACTGCATAGCATATTTTATTAATTTACTGTGTTGTGTAAGCCCATCCATTCTGGCTAACTTAAGAAACAATGGCACAACGAACAGCCACTTAGCACAAGGCAGTGGACAATTCTGTACTGCAGTCTAAGCTGCTTGTCTTCCATGCGATTCCCGGCTGTTTCTTAAACTGATTTCAGAAATTCCAGTCCAGATTGCAGTGGGTCGGCAATGGGGCTAGAATGGGGCTCAGGCCAGACTAAGCCACCACAAGACCTTGTCGGTTGTTCCCCTCCTTTTGGCCCTTCCCATCTCTTCAGGAAAAGCAAGCCTTGTTCCATTCTCACTAGTCCTCACACCTTTCCTTTACTTTCCCAGATGTTTGCGCGCATGGATGCCTTCCCAACCCCCCTTCCCACACCACCTCCTTTGACACTAACACAGACTCTTTCATCTTTTTTCCCCTTTGGGTCCCCTCATTGCTCTGATGCTATAGTAATAAAAGCAACATGAAACAGGTTGCTCTTTTATGCCCACGTTTCAGCTTCATAGGAACCAGATATCAACAATCCTATGATGCAACTTAAGGATGTTTAAAAAATAAAGGAAAGGGAAAAGAAGCTTTGGAGGACTGTGGGAAGGGGTGGGAAAGCAGGGTGCATGTGCTTCACCCAGCTTGAGCAGAAACAGTAAGGATGCCTCCTGGGAGCTGTTGGGGTTGAATGGACATAGGTTTCTAGGACTGAAGACAGTTTGTGGACTTAGCCAGCTTCATTGGTTCAAGTGCAAGATGATTTAAAAAAACCCCAGCAATTGCTGACCAGCAGAGGACAGGAACCACAGGACAGCAACTGGCTGCTAAAAGGAAGGGGGTGTGCCAGGCACTGCAGCCAATCAGAGTTCAGGCTGCTACTAGAATTGAACAAAGCACTGGAGGTTGTCCACTCTGCAGGGCTTAAGATTGCTAGGGTCAGAAAATTGCCGTTTTGAACTGAAGGTGAGAAACACAGGTGCCAGGTGCATTGACAATGGTCTGGAGTGGGAAGAGGACAACATCATCTATTCCTGCACTCTGGAACTGGTGAGTGGCTTGTCTTGGCAATGGACCAAGCAGAAAGTGTGACTCTTCCCTGTGTCTATGACAACAGAGGCTGTTTCCTCACTTGGGGCTTGCAGGAATGACTTGAGAGATAATGAAGACCAGAGGATGCTTATCCTAGCTTTGGTCCAACATGGCACACTCCAGTGTGTTGGAGTTAAAGTGGGAACTGGTGGCAACAATACTTCTTCCCAATGACCCTTTGGGTCAAAATGGGACAGTCCAAATCCACTGTTGTAAACCAAAATGTAGGACCGCCAGCAACTCCCACTTTCTACTACAGTTGTAAAGACTTGTTCTGTCTACTCTCCCTTCCTTCTTCTTGCTTTAATTACCCTTATACCTGCAATCCCAAGATGCATTCTATTACTCTGCATTATATAAACTCGTCACAGTGTTTTCAAGTTCAGGACAGCTTGAAATAGCCACACACCATCTTCATCATTTACATGTGAAGAAGCAAATATAACCACTTCTAAACCCACAGACCCTTCATGTGATTTAGGATCCTGGAAATCTCAGGATTTTTAGCCATGTAGAGTCTTTGAGATAAAAAAAAGATTCTTCACCACACATACTGAAAAAAAAGGGGGGCAAGGTGAGTGCATTTGTCTCATTCTCCTCAAAGTCTGGTAGTCAGTCACTGGTTTATATTGTGCCTGAAGATAACTTAGTTTAACTTAATGGGTGTAAGTTGATTCAGCACTAATGTAGATTATGGATGTCTTTTTCTGTCCAGCATGACTAACCTTTTTAAAGTATCCTGGCATTATAAAGAAACTCATGTGATTTTGGGTACTACATGGAACCATGTCTGCCGAATCTTAGCAAAGAACCAAAATCTGGAAGAAAAGCCACTTAAATTTAATAAGTGTAAAAAAAGCTTCACACTGTTAAGTAAAGTTTGTTTGTTGCATATGGCAGCTCCTGTGGAGTTATGTTAGAGCTCACAGCAGAAAAGAGCACATCGTACCAGAAAAGAACCCAAAAACGAAGAACTAAAGGAAAAAATAAATTAAAATGGCACAGTTAAATCCTCTAGAGAAGTTGTTTTTTAAAGAGGAGAGAACATGAGTAGGTGGAAACAGAGATTTCAGGGTCATAATACTTCAAGTGCAACAGTTAAGAATATGGACAGTCTTTGCCCTGCAGAGTTTCTTCTTATGGCAAGTAAAGTATGAAAAGAGGCATTAAATATTTTTTCAGAAGATTAGGAATGCTGATAATGTGAAAAAATATATGCATTTGGCTCATACAAAGCTGTTCACACAAACTTCAGAATTTGGAGGATCAGTCCCCTTCAAGTCTGCACATAACCTACCATAGGGTACCAGTTATTTGCAACATGCCAAATGTAATATATCAGTCTCTGATAGAGAATCCATTATCTCAGATGACAAAGCACTGAGCTCTTCCCTTATATGAAAAGAGTTTACAGCATTCTGGCAATAATTTGGAGAAGGGAATTCTGCTGAGAGGATATTCAACATTTTAAAAAAAGCAAACAACAACCTAAGGCCAAAGACAGAATGTCAAACCCTTAACAGTTTGCTTCTCAGGACCCTTACAAGTTTCAGTGTCCTACCTCAGGTCTCCATCAAACAAACACAATGGAAACCTTGACTCCATCCCCACAAATGGGAAAGTAAGAGTAAAGCAAGTGGCCGGGTTCAAATATGACATTAAGCCATGGTCTCGCTAAAACTTTGGCTAATTAAATCATAATTGGCTGGATTCATATAACATGCTAAATTTTAAAAAGCCATGGTAGAAGTTAGCATGATGTATGACTCTAAGAACAGGGACTCTACTTCTTTTAGGAGGGTCTTATAAGTCCTTCCAGGAGACATTAATGAATATTTCTACAGCCACCCCTTATGGACTTTTTGCATAAGAAAGAAAATGATTTTGTGAATTATGGTTTTGATGATTAGAAAGAATAGGTTATAGAAAAAAGGGAATTATGATGAAATCTTAGATTGTACGTATAACTGCTGAGAGGAAGATCAGAAGCCATTTCTTCCTTCCTTCCTTCCTTCTCTGTATTTTTCTTTTTTCTATCTACTTTTCTCTTTGTTTTTTCTTTTTCACATTTACTTTAGTATATATGTTTTCTTTCTTTGAATGTATTATCTATGTAAAATCTTTTAATAATACAAAATATTTAAATTAAAAAAATATTACTACTGCCATTCAAATGAATATTTAGAACCAATGATGAAATAAATCAAAATTACAAATTAGTATTGCGATATTTAAAACAAGCAGAAAAATATAATCAGTCTTCTTGAAATCAAGATGCCACAGAAACACTTACTATGGAAACAAATTGATCTCCACAGGAAGCACCTTCCTGACTTCACCACCATCAAGATGGTGACAGAGTACTAGATCAGTTATCACTCCCACTCTAAAGCTGAATGCTTATGGAGATATGTCCTATTTTGTGCAGATCTACAGCCAAGTCTGATGTCAGGTAAAATAGATACTAGTGGAGTTCAGAGAGCAGCAAACACTTGAAAATCACCAGGATCAAGGTTTGAGAAACTGCTTGACAAAGGCAAAATCCAGGGAACAGAGATCCAGAGGCCCTGGAAGCCATAGGCATGATACATCCAGCAGTTATCTATGTAAGTGTAGCAGTAATCTACAAACCACCATTAAACCAAAATTCCTAGAGCTATGTCAAGGTTCAGCTATCAGGAATCAATGAAGTATTTGTCTCCCAAAGAGATGTCTTAAATTCTTCAACAAATAGATTTATACATGAACACGATTCAGAAAAAAATGTTTTAAACCTGGCACATACAAACACAATATATCTCTTCTATTTTTTTAAAGCACAGATAGACTTTTTTCAGCCTTATGCATGACTGTAAAAAAAAAAGGCCATTCTTTTCAGAGTTGGATTAATTTTAATTATTTAAAGCTGTGACTTTTTTTTTCAGGCTGTTATAGAATCCTGAAAAAAAAGAATCAGCCAGATGTAATAAATAACAGAGATAATACATCAACTTTAGTTGAACCTTCAGTAAAACTATTGTTGGGACATCTCCAGGTGAACTCAACTGACATATAAGCTCTGACTGTATTAAGCCACAGTAAGTTAGTTTGGTTGTTCTTGAATTAGTACATTGTATACACTCAGCCATTTTGGTTTATAACTTATGGCTAACCTAATGTGTTAACTGAAGTTATTCAACAAACCATGGTTAAAATAATGAGTAGAGATTAAAACATATAATCCACTATTTTGTATTCTTTAGTTTAATTTTCTTTGGTCATAACTAATCAAATCAAATTAAAAAAGAAACCCTCTTTTCTCATTGGTAGAACACTAGATATCATTTTTGGAGAAGGCAGATTTCACTAGACTTTCTTTTCATAGTTTTTGTTTCAAATAAATGTCAGGCAATCAGCAACATACTTCCTCAGATGAATTTTGCAATCTAAAAAATATTATTCTCTTGCCTGAATCTATGAATTTCCAAAACATTATACACAAAGTCATCAGTACCCTATGACTATAAAATCTTTCTGAACGTGGCAGTAAATAACAAAAATGAAGACTTGTTTTCAGATATGGTACCAAAGATTAAACATATTGCTAGATCTCAAAACATTTTTTTAAAATACATATATATTTTATGTTCAACAATTTGTTTTTTAATACACTGGTTTATTTTCCTAAAAGGATTTTAGAGACCAAGGATTGTAATACTCAAAATTTTCAATGAAATATTAGATATAGTGGGTTGAAGAGAGATTGATACTTTCAATCATCTTTCCTTTTGATGAATCACTATTACAAAAAAGGAGAGCCTTTATTACTAGGAATAATAAAAAAGTTACTTTGCTTTAAGTAGCTACAGAACCTGTATTATAGATATCAGTCCAACTTTTTGCAATCTGGCAGCTGCCAAAAGTTTTAGGGAAGGCTGGACTACTGGCAATGCTGGCTAGGAATTTCAGAAGTTGTACATATGGAGGATTTCTGATTGGAGAAGGAATTATTTGAAATAACAGAGTTATTAATACAAGTAAAACTGAGTTCGATGGAAATAATGGAGCCTCTTACCAATGGCTGGGTATTGGATGTTTGGGAGGAAAAGCTATTCTGAGCCTGTTATTTTTAAAGCCTCACTATCTACAACTGAACCATCTGTGAGATATCTGATAAGCCAGGTAGTACATCCTTCCCTCCAAACTAAAATGTTAACTCTATTGAGACTTTCATGATGCTCTAAATTTTTGCAACATTTTGAAAATATAAAGGCCAATTAAATGGGTGGAGGAGGGAAAAAAGCTTGCCTAACTTTTACAGTGCCCTGCTATGATGCCCCTGTGGTATTGGAGGTGTGTTCCTGGGAGGGGTCAGCTACAAACACTGGAAGTGTACATCAAGAGTATATATTCCCAGCAGGATCACTCAAGGTATTAAGGGCATCCCAGTTGCCCAGCTGATGCAAGCAGGCATCTATACTTGGCAACAGTGATATAGGATGATGCTGGAGGTGGGTGATCATTTTACTGATATCAACAGGCATAATTTCATACTGTGTGGAAGAATGCAATGGTAAACTACTCCTGTATTTCACCAAGAAGCCACATGGATGGATGGTTTAAACTGATTGATAATATAGTGCCAAATGATGGGCCCCTTATGTCAGATGGCACTGAGATGCTACTGAGAAAGAGCTGAGGCTCTTTCTGAGCACTAATGGTGTTTATCACATGACTAGATTAAACTCTTCAGGATGTCTAGTTGCTGATGTTGCCATACAGAAAAAGAAAATCCAAAGCTGCAAAGACAGAAGTATATGGGAACCTGGTATGTATAAAGCACAAATATGGGAACGTTCAACACAATGAAAGACAAATCAATTACACAATGACATCTTAGGCAACAACAAATTGAAATGGACTGAAAGTGGACACTTTCAGTTAGAAGGTCATGCTGTTATTACCCAGGCATGAAAAACAAAGAAGGAATAGCCTTGATTTCATAGACAGGAAGGATTCAACAAAGGTAGTACTTGGTTACAATGCAGTCAATACCTGAAAAGTATCAGTTAGGCTTTGGGGATAATACTTTGATATCACAGTTATCCAAATTCATGTCCCAGCCACTGATGCAGAAGAAGAGGAGGAGGAGGAGGAGGAGGAGGAGGAGGAGGAGGAGGAGGAGTTTTATGATCAAGTTCAATCTGAAATCAACAAAACATCCAAGCAAGATGCTCTGTTCATGATTGGAGACTGAAAATAGTAAGGAGGAAAATGTAGTTGGACTGTATGGTCTAGGAATCAGAAAGGAAGCAGGAGAACAGCTTCCTTTCTGCCAGTCCAATGATTTCTTCATGGCTAACATAGTCTTCAAGTAACCAAAATGGTGCCTATATAGATGGAAATCAACAGATGGAGTTCACAGAAATCAAATTGATTATATTGTTGGTACAAGGAGGTGGAATAGCTCAGTTACAACAGCAAAAAGCTGACTATGGAACAGATCATGAACTGCTTATATGCAAGTTCCAAGTTAAACTAAAGTAGAAGAAGAAAGCCAATGAGTTTCCACAATATGATCTTGAGGGTATACTCACCATTTTGAAATGCAACATAAGGAATCACTTTGAAATCTTGAACCTTATTAATAGGGAACCAGAAGAACAATGGAATGAACTCAAAAAAAGTTGTTAAGGATGAATGGGAAAAGAGACTGCCAAAGACCAAAAAACTGAAGAAAGCAAACTGAATGTTAGAAGACACAGTGGAAATTGCCAAGAAGAGAAAAGAACCCAAAGCCAAGAACAATAAAGATCTCAGAAAGAAACATAATAAAGGATTTCAGAGAGCTGTTAGAAGAGACAAGAAGCAGTATTACAACACCACCTGTAAAGACACTGAAGATGGAAAAAGATATTGAGGAAATTTTTCCAAAAGATTTCTGAAGTTCCAACCTTGAATTGATATGGTAAAGGACACCAATGTACAGATACTAACCAATTCAAAGAAGAGCAAACAAAGATGTAAAGTACCTACTGAAATTCTGTATAGCAGTGATGTCAACATCTGACCTCAAGTTATCATATTTTGGGCTCATTATGTGAAGATCTAGCTCTCTTGAGTCATCTATAATGCTGGGAAAGGTGGAAGGAAAGATAAGAAGAGGACAGTCAATGTTGGATGGACTTGGTTACAGTTGCAATGGAAGACCTGAAGAGCCAGGCTGGGGACAGATCATTTGAAAGGTCTATATATGTGGTCACCAAAAGTCAACACTTGATGGCACATCATCAGTCAATCAACTTTTTAGTAAATCAATTGCATTTAAAGCTTCATATTTGCCTTCTCTCACTCTCTTTTTCTTATAAACCTTGGTGATTTCTGCCTTTTTTTATTGTAATTTGTCAAATAAATCACACAGGTTGAAATAACCAGCTCCTAAAGCAAAATGCTGTGCTAAGTGGTATTAAATCTGTCATATAATTTGGCCTCTAATCTGTCATATAATTTGGGAAGGAGAAGAGGTAGGATCTTATGACTTGAAATGAGCGTGAGAACTACAAGTTGCACTTTCCATTTGTCTAATCTATATGTTCTGAACTCAATTATCTTCTTAGTTGCAAAGCTGTTATTGTGTGAAAGAGAAATGCCATGGTTTAGGAATTACCCCAAAGCTTCTAGAATGCTCATTTTTAAAAAAGTTACATCAGATTAATTTGCTTTTCATTCACAGAGTATTTTTAGTTCATGGCCTTTGAGACTGATGTGCCCAGATATAAAAGAATGCAGGTGCATGAATTCTGTTGCTCACATCCTAGTGTTATGTCTGATCACACCATCCGTGGTGGGAACAACAGCCAACTGTGCCATTTCTAAAGAAGTTTTTTTTTGCCATACTTCTGAGATATGCTGTTTCTATGATTAATAACAGCTGGGAAAAGTTAAGAGTATGAATCAGCCCCCTCTCTGTGTCCTGTTGTTTGGCTATGTGAAAAAGAAAAAAGATTCATTACAGCAAAGGGGAAAAATCTATTTTTCAGAAACATTTCTAGAAATGATTTAAAAGCATCTTATAGCTGGCCTGTTGGATAGGCAATAACTTAAGTCAGAACTGTCTGAAGTTAATATTGGTTAAGAAAGCTTTGGCAGAGAAATGGAAAGGGGTCTAGTGTGGCTTTGAAGATGATGATGTACAACTCTTGTCAAACTGAACCATCATGAACACTAGTGTGGGATGATGGGTGCTGTAGCCAAGCAGCCTTTTGTGTAGAACAGATATAGGCTCCCCACATTTGTTCCAGGTGTGACAATGACTAGTCACAGTGATAAGCAGGCATAAGAACTGACATTCAAGAACAAAATGCAGACATACATGCATGCATATAATCTATATGCAAAAATTCATTAAATTTTACTTATATCCCAGTTATCCTTCAAGCAATTCAAGGACACATTTATAAGATTTCACAGCTGTACTCATAAAACTCTAGAAAATAGGCTAGGCTAAATATAACTTATTATTAAGCCATTCATTGCTTAAGTCTGGCTTATTGCAGGGAAGGCAACTTAACTCAGACGCTGTCCTTAGCATTTTAAGTGGGATGGAGGGCTGCAACATGGATGGACCATCATCATACACATGGGCAAAGATAAATTTTTTAGGGTCATCTTCTTTGTCTTTTTAACTGTGATGTGTGTGCCTTAGCACTTATCTTTTCCTCTGTTCCCCACCTGAAAAGGGCCAGAAACTGTGCTGTCAATTTTTGTCAATCATGGCCAGAGGAGGGTTGCAGGCCATAGAAAGGGAACTTGAGGGATAGGAGGCTGCCCATCATAGCTTAGTGAATAAGCCACAATTGGCTGAATTCAGAGAACACACTAAACCACACACTGCAGTTTATAAACCACAATAGTTGGTTCCACACAAATGCTAAGCCCAAACTTAAACCACACAATGACTTTGCATATCATGCAGTCCATTGCTCAGAGATTTCCGGGCTAGATTCATTCCTCATATTAAGCAATAATATGGTTCATTTGGTTTTGGTTTAGTCTGTATTGGGTGAACCTCATCAATTGTGGTTTATTGAATAAGCCAAAGTTAAACAGATCATGGCTTTATCTGATGACTAAGTTTCATTTCCAAGCAAAATGTGAACCTGATGCTCTTATAGCCAGACCAAATGTTCTTCTATAGTTTAGCTCTCAGATGCTGCTTCAGGCTGATCATCAACAATCCTTCAAATGGTAGCTTATGAAAAACATCAGGTATATGTATTTAATCTTTGACTCTACAAATGTATCTTGAGGCCCCACCAGCACCAAGCAATTGTAAATAGCATTTTGAACCAAAGTATCAATCCTATTTGGCACCTGAACTATAACTCCCTTTCCTCTTGTATCACTAGCCATGAATGGCTGTGCCTTCATTTATAGCAACTAACTCCTATGGGTCTGTGTGGTGAGCATGCTGATTCCTTAATTAAAATTGCATGCTAGAAAGCCAACTGTCAGCAGATGCTGGGTTCCCTCCTACTGTTGCATTCTGTCAGTTCAGGGAAATTTATTTATTTATTTAGAAAAGGAAATGTCACTGCTTTCTCTGAAATAAAAGGTAGAATTCTAGAATATGCTGCACTACAGACTAAATTAGGGAAAGGAGGCATCATGGTGAACGAGGGCACATTTTATCTGGCAAGGACTGAAGTCTGGAGCACAGGAAGGAGAATGCAGACCAGATGAGTATCTTTCCAAAGTTAGAATAAGCCCATGGACCGAGGGTCCATGTGCCTGGTGGAGTCCTATCATGGGAAGGAACTACTCCGCATCAGTAAAACAGGTCACTAATGAGACGTTGCTTCATAAGACATCTGATCCGGCAAAATCCTCAAGGACAGAGTTTGCTGATAGTTCTGGGAATTTATTTAACCACAAAGAAGATTATGGTGTGTAGCTTAGTAGAGGTGACTTTTCACTGAGGAGGAAATAAAAAAGAGAAACTGGTTACATGGAATATTACTGGCAGGTACTAGGTACATGTATGTGCATTCTATTAATAGAAAAATAATATTGATGACATGCGAACCTAAGCAAGAGGGAGAAGCAAGATGGGTTGATTGTGCTTCATCCCCTAAGTCAGTGTTGTCCAAACTTGGCCACTTTAAGATGAGTGGACTTCAACTCCCAGAATTCCCCAGCCAGCCATGCTGGCTGGGGAATTCTGAGAATTGAAGTCCACTCATCTTAAAGTGGCCAAGTTTGGACAACACTGCCCTAAGTATTGCATGACAGTTGTTTTCTCTTTTTTTTGTGGGAGGTCAGCTAGTTTCACACACAGACACAAAAAACAATTCACAGCATCGTTATCAACCATGGGAATCGGCAGATAAACACAGTGTTTCTATACTGCACCTCTCTGGATGACGCTTCTGAAGCTGCAGCTAGGTTGTTGCTATTATTATCAGACTATACTAGCAGTTCGGCTTCCTTACTATTTAAAATAGCAAGCAAAGTATTTAATACTAAATGAATAGTATTTAAAAATGAATGTTCCTTTAACTTAGGATTTTCACATTGCAAAAATTGGGCATGAAGAATTTAGTAAAAAGTATATTTGACTAGAACGATTTTAATCACTGGTAGGGTCCAAGATGGCAAAATTAGAACCTTCTTGGTTAATATTGGGGCAAGTGCAAACTTTAAAAAATAAGTTTGTCTCTGCTTTGCAACGTGTTTCAAAGCTTTGAGGAAAACAAAATAGATCTTAGCAATAACTCCTGAACAGTTGATAGTTTTATGGATTGTAGAATCAGAAATAAAATCTGATTTCTGTTGTACCTAAATTGCACTGACAGTGTGGGTGGTCCTACTAAAAAGAAAAGGAAACACGAATTACAAAAAAATGTTTTGGTTAGAGATTCATATACCCAAAGTGAAGCCAGCTGTATTTTCAGATGGAGCTTGTATGACTGAATACAATGCAGAATACTTCAAGGCCACGATCCATCCGCAATTCCACAGTGTAATCCCATTTATTGAATGCATTGAATCGATCAGAAATGCTAGAAATCATATCTCTATATATGGATGAGAATAGAGAGGGTTAAAGAGATTGCTATGCAGTTAGGAGAGATCCCTGTATAGATATTCATGAACAGAACAAGATGTATTAAACAATCTACAGTAATTGGAGCAAATTATTATAATATAATGCAGGCCATAGGATAAGGTTGCCAATGTCACATTTAAATGCAGGCATATTGTAATTATCAAGGACTCTAAAAAGCACCACCATACACCATTAGTTTGAACATTTAAGGTTTCAAGTTGTTATTATGAAGTCAATATCAAATCAGAGGACAAAACAAAAGTAGAAACATTACTAAGAGAATCAAAATTGGCATCAGTCAAAATGTATCAAAATATATGGGAAGCATCCAATCGCTGTTCTCAACTGCCTAATTTGCAAGTTGTGAAAGTGGAGCATTATGGCAGTCGTGGGGCTCAGGTGAGGTGAGCGAATTGAAATATGGAGGCAGCGATATACCAGTGTTGGCCAAAACAGCCACTAAATTTGTCCCAGGAGACTTTCTTTTCATTTTTTAATATAAATTTTCCTGAATGAGGAAAACCAATTGATAGTGGCAGCTTCATCTTCTAAAGTCATTTGATTCCCAGGGCTGTGGTAATAACCTCTCATTTTGAGGTACCTGATGCCCTATCTTCCAATTAAAAACCTTAAAGGTAGAGAAATCAACAATGATATTCAATCTATGCAATTCCAGATTTGGTGTAGTGGTTAAGGCATCAGATTAGAAACCGGGGGACCATGAGTTCTAGTCCTGCCTTAGGCACAAAGCCAGCTGGGTGACTTTGGGCCAGTCACTCTCTCTTAGCCCTAGGAAGGAGGCAATGGCAAACCACTTCTGAAATCTTGCCAAGAAAACTGCAGGGAGTTATCCAGGCAGTCACCAGGAGTCAACACTGACTTGGAGGCACCAAAATAAATAAATAAAAATCCAGATTTAAGTCCTGCCATTTGTGTCTCTCCCTTTGCCAAGTTAAGAGTCCTGATAGGAGTTTGAAGCATTACTAGAATATTGTAAATAATGCTGACACGTCAGTTTGGGAGAATCCCAGAATTCATTGCACAATAGTGAGAGAAACAGGTGAACAAGCTTTCTTTGAGCTTAGCTATCATGCCTCCATTTGATTTCTTTCATAGTTTTTTTTTTTAATTAGCAAAATAGAACCAATTATTTATATGGTTTCTTTCTTAGTTGAATAGGAAGGGGCTGACAGATTTGAAGGGATTAGATGGTATGGTCTCTGTGGGGTATATAGGGTTTCCAGGGAGGAGTAGCACCTCTGGTGGAGGTGCCTGCCATGTCCTGTCTAGAGCTGCTTATTTACCTTTAGTCCCCACCTGGTGCTCAGCTCTCACCTGTGGCTCCAAGTAGCTGTAACATGTGCAGTGGCCACACCCCGGTAAACCATCTCAGCAGAGGGCCAAACCAGGTGAGGGTAGCTGATAGGTCTTCAACTCTTGGTGAGATAGGTGGTTTGTCTATCCCAGCATGTGAAGTCTGGCCCTGGCAGATTGAGTGGAGGAGGCTGATCAACAGACCAACAGTCAAGAAGGCAGGCCCAGCAGGCATTGTGGAGTGCTAAGAGCATGACAAGACACTTAGACGTCATGGTCATCCACTGCAGCAGAAGAGGTATCCAGCCATAACAGTTCTCCATGCTACTGGATTAAGGTCTCTTATGCCTAGAGAGTGGGACTGCCTTGTGCAATGGCTGTTCCACTTAAAACTCCATCATACACAGGTTTCTGCTCTTCGCTCCATCCTCAGCATTCGTTGGCAAGACTGTGTTTCAACCCTGGAGGTCTTGGATTGCACAGAGTCCACCAGCATTGAGTTCCTGATTATCAGAGTCCAGACGCAGTGGGTGGGACATATCATCAGAATGGATGACCACCGTTTGCCTTGCCAGTTGCTCTATAGTGTATTGGAGTCTGGGAAGAGACCTCAAGGTCAATCAAGCAACCACTACAAAGATGCTGTGAAAGAAACCCTACGCCAAGGGAACTAGAAGCTGCAGCTGCTGATAGAACCCTCTTGAGCTCTGTGCTATGAAGTCTCCATCAGCTTGGAAGACAAGTGCCACCAAAAACTGATAGAAAACCATGAGCGGCATCACAGAATAACACCCACAGTTACTGCAACAACGGATTTCCAGTGCCTCCATTATGCTAAACTCTGTGCTTCCAGACTGGCACTGCAGCGCCACCTCCATGTCCACAGATGAACTGCATAACAGTGTGTCTTCTTCGAACCCGAAGGACGATTGTATATGGTCTCTGCTCCTTCTGAGAGCTTTGGAGGGAAAGGAAAAAAGAAAGAGAGACTCAGAAAGGAGTTTGCAAAAACACTGCCTGCCAGATTCCTTAATCCCACAGAGGCACCCCGCTCAGTATCACTGCAGTCCCACTGTGTTCAATGGATCTTACTCCTCAATCAGTACTTTTAAGACTGCTACCAAATGCAGTAATCAGTTAGTATCCTGCTCAGCAAAGCTTTTTTCTTTTTAATTAGTATTAAGAAGTAGAAATGCATTCTTTCCTACTGTTGTAAAATAGGAAATGTCCAGTATGTTTATAGTTAAAAAAAAAACCCTGTGCATTTTAAATGTTGATTAGATTCAGTAGGTATGTTACCTATTATTATTATTGTTCAAGTCAATAAAGCAATAGTTTTTAATCTTGTAAAATAAAACAGAGCTAAAGTACATGATTCAAACTGAATGTCAAATATTCTACTGATCCTTTTATTAATTCTTTACTGGAATTTTATTTTAAATCAAAGAAAGAGTGCCAGAAACAGTTCACTGTAAATGCATACTTGTAAAACATCACTAGTAATTAAATAAAAATGAGATTTTCCAAAGAGAATCCCTTTCAGGAATAGGATAGGATAGGATAGGATAGGATAGGATAGGATAGGATAGGATAGAATAGAATAGAATAGAATTTATTTTAGCTAAGCCTGTTGCCAAATCTTCCACCAGTTTGGGGGCTCTAAAAAAGAATTCCTCATTCATCTGGGGGCATACAATAAGAAATATCCTACTTCTAGTTGTGAACGTCTTACAGCTTTTACTTACATTGTTAGGAAACAGTATACAGATGCATAATGTATAACATAGGTACAGTGATAACATGAAACACACTAAGCTATTGATCTCAATGGGAATAAATTCCAAAGGGCCCTGTGGGGAGGCTCGTTCTGAACTAAGTCTTCTCTCTCAGCCTACAGCCTAATCAGCTAAAATACAGTCTAAATGCACATTTGATACTTAAACAATCCAACTTTTCCTCCCTTGGTTGGCTCACTGTAATTACCTTGGCCCAGAGTTTCATGCAGCAGTTCTCCACTCACTCTCTTCCTGGTTGGACCTTCAATCTACTTCTCTCAGATTCTCTTCCTCTAGGCCCTCCAAACCATGATTCGATCCCAGCCAAATCCACTGGGCAATTTGCTAATTGGCAAAACTTCCAACTACTCTCTCCTTGTTGGCTGAATTGCCAGCTGATGTTCCAGAATTCTTTGCACAAAGTCTTCTCTCCCTTACTTCTTACTGATGAGTAAGCTTTTCTGCCAGGAGAGGGAGGGTTTCCCCATTCTACTTGTTTGCAAATGCCATTGTTTTCTTCTTTTCTACTCTTCCTCTTCTCCTTTGCAAACCCAAAGTTGGGATCCTGTGTATGTTACTGAGCTAGGTCTCTGTCTCCTTCTCAGCTCTGGGTTAACCATTAAGCAAAACAAGCATTGCAGAATTTTTCCCCTAGCTATCATACTCTTAGTTCTTTCGCTGCCACACTTAACTTTAGTCAATTTTTTTGTAATTGTCTTTATTTGCTGTGTTCAACTTTAACCTGCATTGTGAATAAAAAAGTTTTCTTTGGCATGGTGAGTAACTAAAGTTTAAAAGTTTGGTTTAAAGAAGTCATCAGATATTATCTTTTTTCTTTTTCATGGTGTGAGAATTTTGCTTCCATTGTGGGGCACCATTGTTGGGCTGTGCTTAGGGCATCAGTTGGCCTTAATCTGGCTCTGCTCCTTCCCCAAACTAGCTTCTTTTCCTTCCATTTTATCCCCTAGGGCTAGGGATGGTTATACTATAACCTCGAACGAGCAGGACACACAGGAAGGGCAATCCAAGTACCAGTTCTTTCTCTCTATATCCTGCAACTTGACTATTAGGAATCTTTGGATCAACAAGTCTGAAAACACCAGGTGAGTATTCTTTGATCCTTGGCAAAGGAAGTTTTAAATACAGGTTTAAGGACTTTAAAAAATGGGGGGGGGGGGGATAAACAGGAAAAGGGTGATTAGAACTTTGATTTTGGAAAGTTACAAATGCACTAAGGGTCCAGATGGATTTGAAATAGATTTTGGAATTAATTATAAGAATCCTTCCTATGGGAAAATGCTTTTGTTTTGAATTCTTAAAACACACACACACATATGAGAGGATGAGACTTTGAAGGTTGGACACTAGAGGGGGTCAGAAGGAACTAAAGATTACAATTAAAGGAGAAGAACACTTAAATTTGACTTACTAATACAGAATGAAGCAGAATATTTTAACATTGGACATATTGAAGCATATTTTTGAACAATGGACTCTGAAGTTAATTTTAAGAATGTCTGCCTCTATAGATAGACTATGTTTTAAAGGTGTTATGGAGGAGGAGCAGGTTTTGCCTGACAAGATTGAGACTGATCTGAAGGTGGATTTGGAAAGGATGGGCTGCAAAAATGATATGGAAAAAGATGCTACGCTGGACATACAAAAGAAACTGGCTGATGTCTTAATAATTAAAAGGGATATATAAATAATGGACCAAGAGAGTGACCCGGATGATTTTTCTGTGTTGTATTTACAAAAGAGACTTGTTAAAGATTTGAAGAATTTTGTGAGAGGAGACAAAGAAAAAATGAAAAGAAATCAAGTTCTAGGACATTATTGGAAGGGACTAGAGATCAAGATTGCTAAAAGTAAAAGGAAGGAATATGGAGTTGGTTTGTTTGATCAAGGTTAAAATAGATATGCTGTTATCTCTGGTAACCCTTAATGGACATTTGCTGACAGCAGGACTTAAACAATGGGGCTTTAAGGATTTGTTTAAGGTGATGAGATATGAGAAGAAGAGATCATTTGTTGTATTTTAAGAGAAGATGATAAGTAACTAAAATTGTTTATACTTGTTATGATGAGGGGGGAGTCATTTCTCTGTTGTTTTTCTTTTCTGCACCTTCTATTTTTTCTTTTTTTAGTTTGTATTAGTTTTTATCTTTGTAACTGTAATTTTTAATAAAATTACTATTAAAAAGAGCTGGCATGGTGCTAATTACAAAACAAAAACAAAAATCAAATCAAACCTTTGCCAGAAGGCAACTGATGAGGACAATCCTCGCCACTCTCTCCAGATTTATTTTTGGTCAATTCACTATTTCTGTAGTGCTTCTAGTTACAAATCTCAATTCAAAACAAATAAACATATTTAAACAAACTAATACCTTAAATGTTGCATAATGTAGACAAGGTGAAAAGAACCATAAGATAAAAAATAGTATTATGACTGTTTTAATTTGGTGTCCTTTTTTTTTTTTTAGTGGAGTATTGACTATTATATTTTTGGTTTTGGTTTTGTTTTTTTGCTGTTAACTGCCCAGAGTGCATATATAAAATTGGCTGCCATATACATTTTCTGAATACATAAATAAACAACACTAAGTATAAAGGAGCAGTACGGTAGTTGAAATTATCATAGCAGCACCTAAATTAGCACATTACTAAAAGGATGGCCCTTACCACTTCCAACAATCCCCTATACTCCCTGAAAGTTACCCTCTCTCCAGCCAAAGCTCTGGGATGTCCTCCGTATTTATTTTTAAGACTAGGGGGATGATACTAAAGGCTGCCACTTTACTTTGCAGCATGTCAGTTTCCCCCTTAAAAGCTAGGTAGGGCAGGGAGCATGATAGTTGCCGAAAGAGGTATCTCCAGGTACGATGGTTTCTATGGGCATCACAGTGGAGCATCCAGCTTAATGCCTCCAGATAGCATTGCTGATTCTTATAAAAAATTCATAGTTTGTGTGGTAATCATCAAGATGAATTCTCATGCAGGGCTGATACAGGGTTCTTGCACCTACAGCTGTGTCCAACCTCCAATATGGGGACAGTGAACTGTATTTACTTTGGGGTGTTTAGAAGCACTTTTATTTTTTAAAGTTACATGCTTAATAATGACTGCATTAGAGTTGGGAGGCCTTAATCAGCAAGCAAAAATAATTTGATATTAGGTGAAGTTAAACCAAACAACACACTAGAAGTACTGGCAATGAAGATAAAGATTAAACATTTGGGCAGAAGATACATAATGGAGAAGATCTTGATGCTTAGGCAATAGAAAAAGAGGCCAGCAGAAGAGGACTCGATACTCTCATTGATATCATGAGCGTGAGCCTACAAGAACTCAGAGAAGTGGTTACTGGCAGACAGTCTTGGCAAACTATTTTCTACTGGGTCAGACAGCTGGAAGCACCTAAAGGACTGAATAACAAATCTATAAAAATACAAATCTTTTCCCCAGACTTTTCCTTCAGATGTAGTTTTGGTGAGATGTCCACCAAATGTTCCCCAGTCTCAGACACATAATATTGGATTCTTCCACTGGGGCCCAAGAGAAAACTTATCAGCTTGAGAGCTCTTCCATCACTGTAAAGAAGCTTTGGACACACTGGTGGTTCTCTCTGTACTTTACTATCTAATATTTGTTCATCTACTTTATTTTGTACCATATCTAATTGTCCTGTTTTTCTTGTCCAATAATCTTTAGGTACTGTAATGGTGTGACAGAAAGACCTTGGGAGATGGGGCGAAGAGATGTTGCCTAGGGAACAATCAGATAAGAGACAGCATAGCCTGCAGCTGGGTAGTGGGTGGGGCAAGAGGCTTAGAAGGGGCCCTCCCTAGTTTCTTGGGCTGTAAACGAGATGGCAGGAGAATTGTACTTTCAGACTTGCAAGATTCTGTTAATGTAGCCTTACAATAAAGTAGAATTAGCTTATCGTGTTTCCTGTCTAGTCTACCTGGTGAGGCTGACAGATACCAAGCTTGCCCAGATCTCACTGGATGGTTCTGAGTTTTCTGGTTTAGAAACTTATTTTTATTTTGGCTAAATATTTTTTTTGCATTTCTATAAATCTTGGGATTTCCTAAGCTTGCTATGATTTTTCCTTAAATAAAGTTAGTGCCATTTTAGTCTCATCCATAAATTCTCCACAAGGAGATTGCATTAGATAGATGGGATAGCAGGAACAAGGGTCAGTATCTGATCATATGTGGAGAAAGAAAATCTGCATTTGCTGAAATGCAAGTCAAACTGTCCAAATTAACTGAAACCTTGCTTTATAATGTATCTCGTCATATAAAGATCTATGCTTGTATTTAAACAAAGATGGGTAAAAGCATCCTGAAGGAAATCTTGATAAATACAACTTAGAGAGTGGGACAAGACTATAAATATACATTGAAAGTAGGACTTGTATTAATACCTCTTGGATTTGATAACCATATAGATGAGAGAGGAGGGAGGAGTCCCTCTTGATGGCCATGGTTACTAGTTGAGGGTAAGAATGGCTGTATAAAAGGATAATAGAATTTGAAATTATGGGGAAAAAACCCTATTTCCTCACATGTTCAATGGGATGTTCTCCTGACTACAAGAATAAGGAAGAATGCCACACTGAATAGTGTTAATCCTATGGATCCTGGTACACCCATTTCAATCCCTGAATTCACACTGTGCTGCAAGCCCCAACATCTGCTGTTCCTGGGAGGTATTTGGGTGGTTTTCTGAGCATTCAGATGAGGATCTATGGGCTATGTGGACATGGATTTGGTCCCATCCATCCCTAGGTGCAACAGTTTTTACTTGAGTTCCTCTGTGCTAGTTGGGCAAAATGTCTGAATAGGACTATATTCTACTTTTGGGTCAAGAAATTAGTTCAGCAACAGTGTGAATGACATGTCTAAAATAATTATTAGAAACATTTACAGCCAATGTTAAAACAATTAAATGCTCATTAAACAGTCTCTAACAGTTAAATGTTCCTATAACATTCTATCTTTCCCTAGAGTTAGACTCATCCATTTTGTAGCCATAAATAATTCCATTCCAAATTGTTCAGATCTAATTTTAATGTCATAAATAATAACACACCATTGCAGGTTTTTTACTATTTTCTGATAACTCTCAGGTGTGGTTAAAATGCAATTCAATTAAATATAACCTTCATGTGTTCCCATAGCTTACTTTTTGCATTTCAGTTGTGTCAGAATACTTGATTACTTTTCATGACTTATCATAAGATAGCCTGACTACTGTAGCTATAAATAGAATTAGACTTGCTTTGCTGTTAGATAGTTCCCCCCGCCCCAATGCCTTCCAGATACGTTCTGTTTGCAGCTCTCAAAATTTCCAGCCAGTTGCTGGATGAGTTTTCTGATGGTTGAAGCCCTGGACACACTAGGGTGGGAAAATTCAATAAACACATTTATGGTTCTTGTCTGAAACCCTGACTGAAGTATTTTTAAAATTAAATCTGTTGTCCAATTCTACAGCTTAATTCATTTGCCAAAATCTCTATCATATCTGATAAAAGTCAGTTTTCTGTTGCTATACCTAGGGATGTTCATCTTTTAATCAGTCAAGTGTCTGAGATAATATGAAAGGTTGTTTATAAAATAAAGGGCTCTTTATAAAGTAAAATATGCCACAAATCCAGGCTGTCTGCATTACAAAGTCTTTAGTTAGAGGAACTAAACTGTGGAGTTCCAAGGAGTGACATCATGAGTATCATTGTGTGATGATGTCAGGAGGCCCTTGATATCATTGTGGCTTGTGCTGAGGGTATATGTATTACACCCAGATTCAAATCTTATTCATCTGTGAAACCTATTGAGCTGACATATGTTAAGCAATAGTTTGCTAAGTAAGCACGCCAGCTGAGTTCACACGCTGTGCTTACTCATAATGTGGTTTGCTTGGGTTTGTCTTAGTGGGTGGTATATAAACAGTGATTATGGTTATGGTATATTGAAAACACTATGATGAAATGGTGAAGCGCAGTGTATGAACTTAGGTCTCTTAGCCTAGGCTACTTCCCACAGATGTTGTGAATGAAAAATTGGGGGTAGAGGGAAGAACATCTTGAGCTTTGGGACAAAAGGGAGGATAATACATGAAACATAGAAATGAAAATTTAACTTGCAGAAGTTCAAACCAGCATAGCCAACTGTGAGGATTGTTGGGAGCTTTAATTCAGGAAAATTGAGTTGGCCCTGCATTTCCCATCCCTGCTGTATGCATTAAAAGTCTAGTGCTATCCACGCTCCTGGTGTCAGCAGAAAACAATCAAGATGAAATGTGTCATCTCCATAATTAATCCTTGTCCTGCTTGTCCTGCCTCTGTCCCCAGCCATTCTCTGTCACCTGACTTCCCTCTAAAGAAATGGGTAACAACATCTAATAGATTTTACCCACTTTGAAGCTGTCACTGGATGTGTTGGGTTTTTTTTAATGTCCTCTCACTCTTTATTTGGTATGTGAGGAAGGATTAAAATCCCAGCATTTTCTGTTAATAACAGCAAAGATCATGTATCCTTCTTTCCTTTCTTCACCTATAGCTTCTATTCTGTTTCATACTTTTTCTTCACAGACCAAAGGTAGAAATTAAATCTATTTTGCCTTTGAGAATTTCTCCCCCAACCTTTGCCTCAATGAGAATGCAACACAATCAAGGGTATGAAAAAGCTTCCCCTGTGTCTTGCCCAGGATCTCATTAAACAGCCCTCTAGTATTCGCTATTCACTCTGCAATGAGTGAATTCTAGCCTTAAAAATCCATATGATTATGTAATCTCTATTACTAAATTACATTTTTGTGCTATTCTGCCTAATGTAATAATGGTTTTTTTTGGAGCTGCTGTAGGAGTTGTTTGTCTCCATTTCTGAAAAGTCCTTTTCTTAATAATATTCATCCCCTGAATGTGAACAGTGTTTGGCTAGAAGCATAACCAATTTTATATATTCTTGTTTACGTTATTATTTTTAAGATGAAACTTCCATTTTCTTGGTGGAAATAGTAGGTGAATAAGAATTAAGCTTGATAAGGGAGGGAAGACAAAGAATGAAGGCATACTAGAATGATATGGAGAATAAATAGTATGTAAAGGTTTTATAGAAATAAATGAAGCTTTATTAGGATGTTCAGAAATGATATAGAAGGAATAATGCATTTAGATGATATGGAGCTGATAATCTTGCATGGCCATTTTGAAGATTTCTGAGATAGTTTAATTTCCAGAAGTGTAATAAACATGGGGAAAATTGCAATTAGTCCTGTTGTACCTGAATTACACATTCATTGAAATTTACATGCCCATGTGGTGAAGGAGTCATTGAAACCACCAAACTTGTTTTAATATGGAGTCCTTGGTGCTCTCTGAGCTTGGTTGTTTGCTTGCAGACATTTCATTACCCAATTAGGTAACATCATCAAGTGTGAGTGAGTGTGGGGTTTGCTCCCTGTTTATATATAGTAGCTTGTCCTGCCAGTTTTGGAGGGGGTGTAGTTTTCTCCTTGGTAGTTCTTTGATTAGGGTACTGTTTTCTGCTTCATTGTTTGCCTGGTATTAATCCCTGCTTATCTGGGTGTTGGCTGCTGGAGAGGATGTATTCTGGTCTTTTTGTTTGCTTTTTAGCTTGTTTATTGTCTCTTCTGAATGGTCTGTAAAAATGGTTTATCTCTGTGTGTCTATTGATGGCTGATTTGTCTGAATGCCAAGCTTCCAGGAATTCCCTAGTGTTTTTGGATTTAGCTTGGTCTAGGAAGTTCACAGTTTCCTGGTTGAAACTATGGTTGAGTCTGTCCATGTGTTGTGAGATTAAGGAGTGTTCATCATGTCTTCTGACTGCTAGTTGGTGTTCATGAATGTGTTCTCCTAGTCTTCTGCTTGTCTAATGTTTTATTATATTGTCCATTTTGCATTGACTCTTGCTGTGAGGCTGCTAACCCCACACCTAATTAAATATCCTCGTCACTCTGACCAGTCTTACCTAAAACATTTACTTTCAGATTCAAATCATTCCATTTCCTTAAGCATGACCAAATTTTGTCATGTTAAATGTAAGATACGCAGCAGTTTCTCTCAGTAATCTGTTCACATAATTGGTTATTCAGTATCAGTTTTATGTATATAAAGTGTTTTATGGACTGATCATTGACTGCAATAAAGATTCTTCTTCTTAAGTTTACATAAGCAAGAGGCTACTACAGCCCTCTTCAACCTTGGTTGAGAGGTAAACCCTGTTGAAGGTTCATTCCAATGGCACTGACTCTTTGGAATTTTATGGCCTACAGACCACAAGGGGGCAATAGAGTATATATTGACTGTTAAGGGTTTCCTCTGTGTCTCCTTTTCATCTTCATTCTGCCTGTTCATGGTCCAAGAAATTGTTGATATAAGGTTACTTCTTTCTACTTTTCTTTCCAGGCACACAGGACATGCTGTTTTGATTGCTTCTCCTGACAGGATGTAGTTAGCTAGGTACTGGGCTTTCCCTATTCCTATAACACTCAGATCAGATTCCAACTCTTGGAAATGTTCATATGCATACTTAGAAGGTTTTAACAATCTAACAATCTCCACATGTGTTGGGACTACAGTTCCCAGAATTCATTTCTAGAATGTCACTCATCCTCATATGCTGAAAATCCTTTCTTAAATTATGTGTTAAATTAATATATAATTTTCAACTTTAAAGCACTTCAATGGAGAACATAGTTTAATTGTGATTTTAGAGGCTGTTCTTTATTTAAAAGTATAAACAGTTACATGGGTTCTTTCCATAATGTTAACATGGGTTTTTCTATATAGCACTTTTCAAATACTGTATTATCTTTAAAAATAATTATGAAATGCTAAACCAAGAATAATGCCCCTAAGGATAGAGCAGCTCTTCTTCATATTACAGCAGACATATGAGACACTGGTTTAGAAAATAATTAGATTTATATTCCACCTTTCATTCAAGAACTTAAAGCTGTGAGGATAGTGGTATCTGCTCCCATTTTTCCCCACAACAAGAATCCTATTAGATAGGTTGGACTGAGAAAGATTATCAAGGATTGGTTCTTTTGAGTTTCTTTCTCATATCTTCTGCTTTGCCAAGGCTGAGTTGTCTTTTATTTCCCCTTATTTGTTCCTGCAAACCTTCTTCAAGGTTATCTTAGCATTTTTCTATAACCTGGGAGCTTCTGTGGTTGAAGATGGACTAGAATCTGTGGTAATAGTTGTTAGAACCCCTTGTTGACTTGATAGAATTACTTCTGTGTGCTAACATTTGGTTGTAAGCTATCTTGGAATATTTTAGTCTGTATAAAGTACACCTGTATTGAAATAGTTCAGTTCAGAAAATAAATTACATATATCTAATCTATATGTTTGCTACCAAGACATTATAGCATTAAAATTAATGTGCCAATGTTACTTTAATGCTATTCTGGTCCAAAATTGTAAAAAGCTTTAACTAATTACTTTAATACTCAACTCTCTGGAAGTCTGATTCAACCCCCTGACCACAGCCCAGTAAGATTTAATTATTCTTGTGACACTGCAGAATACTGTATTCAGTTTTAGTTGTGGGCCATCAATGTTACATATGCTATCAATGCAAGACATTTCAGCTGTGACATCATAGCTACATCACACATTATTCCTGCCTCTGGAATGTGGTTGCCCCTGAGATCCAGGTAGCCTGCAATCTGCTGTTGCTCTTTACTCAGGCATTTGGCAAGGGAGTGAGACCCCTCACTTCATTCCATCTGCACTTGCCATGCTTTATTTTTTATTTTTTTGGTAATTTCTTTGATTGTTGTAAGCTACCCAGAGTCACTGGAAGTCGGGCAGCATACAAGTTGTATTATTATTATTATTATTCCCATTCATTTTATTTCCTCATTCATAAACTATTCTGTCCCATTCATAATCTGTTCATTACAAATGTTTAAAAACAGCACAGAAATTCAGAATAAATTTGTATGGAGATACAGACTTTTCTAACCCTAATCCTCAGCTTCGTATGTATAGGAATTTTGGTACATACTGTAGTGGTTAACTGGCATAGATGGAAAAGTGGAAAACCTGAACGCTAACTATATAAGATCAGGGGAAAATCTCATCTGTTTAAATAGTAAGAAACTGCATCATGTCCATTTTAAGAACCCATTCAACCATGCAACTTTCCTGTCCTTCCCAGCAGCGGTGATGAACAGGCATTCAAAATGCTTCTTAGTTTCGTAACATGGTATAGAAGGGAACCAATTAAATAACCCTATTAATAAAGTAGATATGGTTCCCATCACCTCTTCTTTCTATGGAAGCCAAATAAAAATGTGCAAAGAAAGCTATTCCTAAATCTGTACATTCTGTAGAAAAAAGTGTTGAGTAAAGAATAAAAAATATACTTAAAGCAGAAGATATATGTTCATCAGCTTAAAAACAAAGTAAGATGGATGAAGGAAGATTCGTTTCAGAGCAGTTCAGTCATAGTGGTTTTCTGTATGCGTGCATTTTTTCCTACATTTTTTATTCACATGACCTTTTATCCTTAAGTGAAAATTCTGAGCCAAGGTCATGTGAATAAAAAAGTTCCATTTTGTTCTGGAGAAATGTGGCCCAGGTGGGAGAAGATGGAGAGAATGCCAGGGAGAAAACAGCCTTGCTTTATTTTATTTGCTTTGATTAACTAAAAATAGATGCTGGAATGCCTTCATTAATTAGGTTCAAGGGAATTTACCTGCTAAATACCATCGTTTTTCATAGTGCATTTAACTGAAAGCTACTACCATGCCAATAAACATAATATAGATCTGAACTTCTCAATTAGCCAGTCTCCCCAGAATTATTTTATGTGAACAAAAAATCAATACACTTGAGAAATACTATTACCTCTGCCCTGGCTGTCAGAGTTCATGGCAGCACAAAGCAGGAGTTGCTACCCAAATCCTGGTATTTCTCTAAGGAAGCTGTCTTTGGCAAATGCTTTTCTCTTTTTTATTCTTAGGTTAGGATATTTAGAAGGAATGTGCCAGTCCATCTGCTAGACTCCAGCAGTTGGGAGGTAGGCAAAGTAAACTTGTTAATCTGTTTAAATATTAAAAGTTGTCTGAGCCAATTTTCCCCATTGTTTGTGAACGTGGTGTGCTAATTCTGTTCCTCGTAACTTGTGAATTCTGAGGGCGAGTTTACATTTCTTTTAATTCCTGAATTGGCGAAAGAGGAGTAGCTATTCCCTACAACAACAACATGAAAAGGGCATAAATTGGCTGTGTGAATGCCACTTTTTACTTAAAGTACCTTAGGCTGGCTTCTAACTGTATATATGTGTATCTTCAAGGGTACAGAAGATGTGGCTAAAACTATAAATCTTCCTCCATAGCCAACAATGAATTAAATCAAATGGCCCCAGGGTATTTAAAACTGCATTTCTGCACTTGATATTCAAATCACCTCTGAGAAATATGCTCAAATGGAATGGATGTGTGATTATCAGGCTTTAAAACAGATTACTTATGATTATTGGAACTGCTGCTCAAGTGTGTTTGGTGATCTTTCTCTTTCCAGAACACAATGCTGAGTATCAATACAGCTTTACGGTTCTCCAGACATAAGTTGTAAAATGATAGAACGAAGGGACTGGATGTAATAATTTAATGGTGTCCTCTAATTATATAGCATAAGTGTCTCATTTTTTTCCACATGGGTGAGCAATAAAAGCTAAAAAGGAACCTACAGATTTAAGTTAAGCCCCACTTTCTGCTGAGATAAGTCAGAGACCAAGGAAAATATTAATAAGTACATCATTTGTGGACATATTTAAGTGTACCTCTGATCTTTCAGAACATGTTACTCTTCAGTATAGTGGCTTAGCAGAAGCCACCAATGTCATCAGGTAGTAAACCTAAATAAGAATTCCATTGTGCAAACAACTCTTCATTTTGAATGTGACATTTTCACAATCTGCTTAAAAGGTGCCTGGGTAGACATTCCTCTTATTAAAATGTAAGAAGTGAAAAAACTGTTCTACACATTTGCAAGTAAGTATGTGGGTTGCAGACACTTTATTCTGTCTGTCAAATCTAGCCAGTGAGACCTCTTTTTAAAATTGTTTATTTAACATTCTGATCACTGGGATTGCCTGTTGAGATAATGATGGCTCAGAGTGTGTTGGATAAGGAGGCAACTGGGGAGCAGTCACTTTTCAATAGTTAGGGACCACTAAGACAAAGAAAGAGCAACATAGCACCAAATAATTTCTTGCATATTAAACTTAACACTTACAGCAACATGCTAAGAATTTTTACAAAGCCAGATTTCTTATTTTTTCACTTACTATAATTTGTTCTTCAGGATGCACACATAGACACTTGTGTTTGGAAGCGCTCAGGATCTGGATGGGAAGGAGCAAGCTCCAACTTAATTTTGCTTTGCAAGTTGAGGTTCCTCCTAGACTCACAGCTCCTGAAGGAAAAGTGTGTGGAGACTATGGTCCAGGAGAACTTTTGCCCAGCTCTGCCTAGGCGCCAATTGCAGCCTTAGGTGGAACAGGAGCATTGAAGATGGTCCTTCATGCCCTTCATATGTCATCTGTCATATGGTTTGCTGAAATTTACTATGTGTGGGGCTGCACCTGAAATCCTGCCCTGGAGATTTTAACCAGTGCAAAGTACAGGAGGCTGTATGCTTGCTGGGCAGTCTTGATGTTTCTGCTGCTAGAGTTGCATTGGTTATCAGTATGTTTCTGAGTCTAATTCAAGATGCTAGTTTATAGATGACCTATAAAGGTAAATATGGCCGAGGGTTTGGGTATCTTTCGGCACCTATCCCATATAGATTTTGCCTGTCCAGTCCAAAGATACAGAGAATGCCTGCTGAAGGTCCCTTTTGAAGGGTGCAACAAGAGGGGGACTGACAGTGGACGTTCCCTGAAGGGGCTTTCTCTTCTGGAGCAGCTTGGCAGCTCCAACTCTCATGTAAAAACTTGGTGTTCTGAAAATCTTTGGTATTTCAGTGTCGCTGAGCTCCAGGGGACAGAACTGTTATTAAACTATACATTACCTAGCTTGTGATATATTAGGTTTTGTTTTCTATTATTGTGTTTGTTCTATTGTTGCATGGGACTTATTTTTGTTCTTGTTGTACTGGCTCTGCTTTTGCTCTTGTGTGTTGTTTAGAATCTTTTGGCTGAAGCAGTTTATAAATTCATAATAATAATAAATGCATAATAAATGCATCCACCCACCAGTTTTTGTTTTTTAATATATTTTTTTAATCCTACATTTCATCTTGTTTACATGATTTAAATTTGCCTTGAGGGCTGCAAGTAATCACTGCTTGTGTACCTGTAAACATAGTATTCAGACTTCTGCTTCTAAAGAAGTGGGGTCAATGTGTACATAAGGATGGGCAATCTTTCTTAGTGTAGAAGTTCTGATTTTTTTTTTTTTTTAATGTTTTGGGCCTGCAAGACCTACATTGAATATCATGATAATTAAATAGCATAACTGAGGAAACCTTGGTCAAAAATATCTTCCTGCCCTTGCTCCCTTTTATTTTTTAAAGAAAACATGTACATTAAGTCCACTGGCATGGCACACTGTTTTTGTTTTTGAATTCTATATAAAAAGTGAAATGCAGGCAGCTCATTACTGAATGTTGGTTATGCAGTCAGCGGCAGGTTGATTGTATAGATTTTATGCAGTCTAGAACTGCATAGGATCCTCAGGCTATAGATTACCGAGAGAGTAATTTAACTCATTAAGTTTCTCATCTGCTTGAAGACTCCAACTTCATCATATTGGAATATATCATTTTGGATTCCTGTACTATATCACTTTTTGCCCCATGGTTCTTTTTAGGAAACCTAACATTTTCCATTTCCCAGTAATACCATTTTCTATGCCTCCACATATCATCGTAATATGAATGAAAAAGGGAACAGGATGGTAAAATCTGGAGATACGGCTGGGTCATGTGGGAGGTATTTAGCTGAATAGGGAAAATAAGAAACAAGCAAAATATGCAGACAATAGCAGGACATGTTCTCATATCTATCTAGACAGTAGCCTTGAAGAAATTTCCTGAAGTAAGCTGGTAACCTCATGAGTTGGCACAACCACCTTAATCCTAAACTGATCAGAACCAGTTCTTATTTGCAGATAAAGAGTGGAGCATCTCAACTGTGAAACCTGCGCATCCCTAAACACTCTTACTTCTTGTAACAAATTATGTGTTGAATAGGCATGCCACAGAGTGATGCAAAGATATCAGAGTTCACTCTAAGATCAGAACGAATCAGCTTGGACAATGCTTAACTTTAAGTTTCTGCACCAGTTTTTCTCAACCTTGGCAACTTGAAGATGGGTGGAGTTCCTCTGGCTGGGGAACTCTGGAAATTGAAGTGCATATCTTCAAGCTGCCAAGGTTGATATACACTGTTCTGCACTAATAAGTTTATATTTCAAAAAAAGTTACTATTTATGCTTATGACATAAATACATTACTATCATATGATGCTCTTGTGAGATAGTTGCACAAGATGTTTTATCTACAGTGTTTAACATTGGTGATACATAAATATTCAACAGCACATTTAGTATAAGAGGAAGATATGTTGTAGTACAAAAGTGCAAAATAAATACATTTAAAATGCTATTCCATCTTCTGTTAAAGAGAAGTGTCTCTGGAATGTTTAGCATGTACCCAGGCTAAAAAATAGATCTCCAGCAAGATGAATACAATATAATTTTCTTTTACAGTTGGAGAGATACTATTTGGCATTGTTATGTTTCTATAAAGTTAAGTCTATATATAAAAAAAGATGCCATGAATTTTGATAGGAGTATGCTAAAACTAGCATAACTAGTTTTAACCAGAATTATAATCAGAGGGTAAGAAATTGTTATAATTCTTCCATGATTATCTGTTTTCATTAAAATGGACCTACACAGTGCAATTGGAATATAAGGACAATTAATAAGCAGGGTCATGACTGGCTAGTAATTGGATGGGAGAGCACCAGAGGCCCCCGAGCTCTTTTTTTTTTTTTTTAATCTGCACTCAGTCGTTACCGACTCTGCAGTGACTGCTTGGACGAGTCCTTTGCAGTTTTCAAGGCAAGGTGTTTTTTGGAAGTGGTTTGCCAGAGCCTCCTTCCTAGAGCAGAGCCCAGCTGGCGAGCGCAGGAGGCGGGGTTTCCGTCGCTTCGCGCCCTTTTCGGGCGAGTGCAGTTTCGCGCTTACCGGCAACTGCTCCCACTCCTTTTGCAAGGCGCCGCCAGCATTTTTCCTCCCACCGGAGTGAGAGTACCCATTTATCTACTCACGTGAGTTTTCGAACTGTTGGGTTGACAGGAACTGGGGAGGAAACAGGAGCTTACCCTGTTAACGCGAAGGCTGGACTCGAACTGCTGAAGCGTCGACCATTTCTGGCCGGCAACTTTCAGCGTCATTAAGCCACTGCACCACCGCGTCCCCTTCCAGAGCTCTAGCCTGGTAAAAAAGCACAAGATTCTGGAAGAAGATAATGGCAAATAACTTCTGCACTACTGCTAAGGCAACTGCATGGATGTGTCCATGTAGTCATGAGGAATCAAGATTGACTTGAGAGTGACTTTTATTAATGAAAAAGGTGCTTAAATTTTCAGTTCAAAAAATCAAGCACTAAGAATTTGCTGGGATGCATTTATTTTTTCCAGCAATTGGTTATATCAGAATCAATAATGATTTACTGAACTTTTCTAATGTCAATAAAAATATTATGGAATTTCATCCTCAGAATAACGTTTTTTTTTTCTTCCTGTGATATCATCTAATGCCCATAATGTGATACAACATGAATCTATCAATACAGAACATCCTAGCTGCCATGTCTGTGTTTTGTCATATGATTACATCCATAGCATGAATTTCTGAAACCTTCATTACTTGTTTGGAAAAAAAATCTTCCTGTAACCAATAAATGTCATTATTGGGGAGGAAAATTCACCTGGAGTGTTAATTGATGGTATGATGGTGTGAGATGTTCCATATGAATAGATAAAGTACCAGCATCTTGGAAGAAGTTGGGACTGGGGGACTTACTAGTTAATAAATTAAAAACATCTGGTTTCTAGCATCTACAGTATCTGTTTGTCATGCATTAGTCTGTCTACCTGTCTTTCCATCTATATTTCTTCTACCATTATTCTTACATTCATACTACTTAATTTTGTGACCCGAAGAACAGGGACAAATTATCATTCATAATGAATGTGCATAATGTACAAATGTCATTTTCTAACTCTGACGAGTACAGTCTTAACTGGGAGGACTGATCGATCATTTGTACAGGCTTACTTTCTGTTGCATTATTCAGATTGTAACATTCTTGCTTTGTGGCTTTCCAGGCAGCTGTATCAGTCAGTACTCAGGACAAGGAACCATGAAGCACAACTTATCCTAAGCTGTACTGTACCATACAGATCTATCAATTAGCACCATAGCTGGGAGGAAGAAGAAAAGGAACCTGCTGTTCTTCCTTTAAAGTCCAGTCTTATTAGCAGCAGAAGGAAGGGGTGCCCAAGCTGGATATGAATGGAGGTTGAACATGGGCTGTGCCCATGTCATGATGGCGAGCATCACAACGGCAACTCCAATGATATTTATACCCAGGCCCGCTTTTACCTAAAGAAGAAAAAGTTATTTTTTTTAAATAAATGGAAAGTTAACAGGAAGACTGACTTTTCTATAACAAACTTGCAAACCAAAGAATTAAGAGAAGTGGTACAGTAATGATTAAAATGTATCACATATGCATGGAAGGCACTAACTTTTGAATCAGAGCAGTCATTAGTTCACTGCCCATTATTTCCTCAGTCTAATTTCTAAAGATTTGTTGTTAATTTTTAGATTTCATTGCTGTAAGGTGTGGTGTTGGTCCCCAAATGAAAACTAATGTGGTATATTCTAATAGTTTGATTTGAACTAAAGCCTTTAGAAGGCAGCCTGTTCTGGTCCAAGACAGATTGTTGCTGGCAACTGCATTTCAGAGCTTTGAATGAGTTCTTCTGGGGCTTCATGTAGAGACAATATGTGGGGAGGAGGAATGGAACACTATGGATTTCTCAACATATACCATGTGGTTGAATAGAAATAGAATCATTATAACAAACTGCCACAAAGCTCCAACCCACTGAACCTCTCCAGAAAAATCCCTTGGTCAGTGTTTTCAAATATTGCTGAAAAATTCATGTTAATCAACATAGCAGCACTTCCAATCCATCTGATTGAAAGTACCAGTCTGAGCAACCAAACCTATTTCAGTGCTCTCTCCAAGCTTGAAACCACACTAAATCGTTCTAGAAGATTAGATTTTTCCTAAGTACATCGGTAAATGACTGGCCCTCTTTATTATCTGGCCCTAGAAAGGAATATTTGCAACTGGGTAGAAGTTATCTAAAACCTCAGGCTCCAGGGAAGGTCTTTCCATGAGAGGTCACAGCACAATCTCTTTCAGTCTGTCCTTAGATATAATATATTCAACTCATTCATATAACTCCCACCTACTAGAGCTTACCGGACACAATGACCAGTGGTTTGGAGAATGGTGTCTTGTCTACTTCCTCAGATTTCAATAACTAAATCACAGACTATGATTAGATAATACTGCCATAAACTCAACAGGTTCTGCACTAACTGTGGTGTCTAATTTGGAGCAGATGGAAAGGACTTTATACTCAATATCTTGAATTGCAACCGGAAGCCAGCTGGTAGCCAACACAGTTCGAGTACTAGCAATAACACACAGGTGTAATAAGAACTGCCTGTTACAGCTCACCCTACTGCATTTTGGACCAAATATAGCTTCTGGATGGTCTTCAAGGACATTCCCACCTAGGGTGCATTGCAATAGTCCACCATGGTCAACTGCATTGAAAGCTGCTGAGAGATGACAGAGCACAAGGATGATGCATCATCCCCCCCGTCTCCGCCAAAGGTCACAGACAAGTGTGGTCAGTGCTGTCTCCATGCTATGCCCTGGTCTGAAACTTGACTGAAACTGTCAAGATAATCCATTTCCTCCAAGATCCTCTGTAGCTGCCATCCAACTACTTTCTCCACAACCTTCCTACAAAGGGAAGATTGGAAATTGGATGATAATTGTCAAGGATGTAAGGGTCCAGCAATGGCCTCTTGAGAATTAAAGCTTCTTTGATGCCACCACCATCAATACACATAGTAGATGTAATTATGCTTTCTCATGTGTGGTCAGTACTATCAACAACAACAACATTTGAAAAAAGAGGTTCACAAATTGTTCTTTTCTTACTGTTAACTTACCATATCAATAACTTTCAGGTGACCATAAGAAAATACAATGGCGTTGGGTGGATTTGCTACTGGTAGCAAGAATGCAAATGATGTGCAGAGGGTTGATGGTATCAAGATATAAAGTGGGTTAACATGGATGGCTTCAGCCTATTAGACAGAAAAATACCAACAGAAATTCAAGATTATTGGTTAATATTTGCTGACTGAAGGATAAATCTGATCTAAAATTGGTATCCTCTAGATGTATTGAACTACAATTCCTATCATCTCCAAACATGAACCTGCTAGCAAGGGTGGTGGAAACTGTAGTCCAGCAGATCTGGAAGGGACAAAATTGGAGGAAGCTGCAGGAAAGGATTAAAATCCAAGGAACAGTATTACTACTGTAATTATTAAATGAAAATTTAAATGATAGATGGCAGTCAAAATATATAATTACCAAATCTTTATAATCATTATTGCTTATATTGTGCATATGAATCTTCCATATGGAAGACTGTGACTTGGAACGTAAAAGCTATAAAAGATCTCACAACTTCTTACTTTTTTCTGCACTTTGTATAATGTTGCTCAACCCTAAACAGAATATTGTGGGCTTCTACATATGAAGATTGATACTCCTCCACTGTTGTAGGCTAAAGAATCCTTAATCAAAACATCCATGATGGAAATTTAATTTGGTATACTTATTTGCATATTTGCATAATATAGAATGCTTCCTTATCCTTATATAAGTAAATTTCATATAAGTACATTCCTTACTGCTTTGTAAAATAATTTAGCCATGACTATAAGGAGACTGCATTTACTGTGGCTGATCTTAGGTGACCTGAAAAAGCTAAGCACAGTCAGAGCTGGTTAGTAATTGGGTGGATGATAACCAGAAAATCTCATGGCTATTGACTGTCATAGGAATTAGAATGAGAACTTTAAATATATTTTGACAAAACTACATAAAGATACTAAGAACAGAAATATCTCTGTATGTAATGTAAATATACTTTTAAGATGTGATCTAAATGCATTTCTGTAAACACAATAGGAGCAAAAACTTCAAGCTTCATATTATGATTTTGCTTAGGATCCAGAGTGAACATACATTGGTTACTTTTCTTTCCAAACTTGTTATAGCTAAGCAAACAAACAAACAAAAACTGTGGTTTATTCATAACACTATACTCTTATAGTCTTGAATTAAGTAAACTTATATAACTAACCATTCCCTGCTTCTCTATTTACCACCACTAATTCAGATTGCAAAAATCCTGTTGTTTAAAATACAGAAAGTCTAACCTTTTACTCATCTTTAACTGCTATGACTGTAGATAAGCTGTTTCAAACCCAAATCAGGTTGCTTACCAAAGGGGCCAGGATAGGCAGAAATATAGTGATTGTAGCAGGATTGCTGGCTACTTCAGTTACTGTTGTCACGATCAAAGATGAAATGAGAATTATTAGCCATATGGGTAGTGATCCTAAAGGGGTTAATTTGCTTCCAATCCAGGCTGAGAGTTTTGAGTCCTGGGAAAAGGAATAGTTGCTTACTGATCCATAAATTTAATTAAACATTTTGTGGAAATGCAACATTAACCAAATCTCTTCACCTCTTAATCCAAAAGATCAGTATGGAAATGGGAGGAACTGAACAGAAGAAGAGACCAGGCCCCTATGATATGATTTGCTTTTCCTTCTAGCAAAATATATTCATACCACACAGAATGCTCAGCCTGAGCGAGTTGATATATTTTAGCCACGTAAATGGTATGTAACATTTTGTATAGATAATCACAGCTGCTTAAGTGACAGGTCTGGAACGTTGCATCCCTCTCTGCTTTCTTTCAGAGATTCTTTATGTGTGTGGGTGGTCCTTAAATATGTTGCTGACATATTTGGTGCTCATATGAATATTTGCTCAAGCCCTATGGTTACAAATAGAACACCAAATAATTGTAGGATTGTAGAACAATCCTAATAACGTATTCATATCAATGGGAATTTTTTCAGAGTAAATATGTTTTGGATCATCTCTTAGATTCAAACAAAGAATAGCTTAAGTTTAAGTCCTCCATTTTTTAACCTCAGTCATGTATGGTGCAGAGAGTGATAATGAGCCCACGTGAAAAATAAAGTTATCGATGTGTCCCAGCATTAATATATATTTAGAATAGATCTAAGTTAAACAAATAGTTCTATGACAATTGCACATAAGCCTCTATTTATCTAAATGTTGTAGAATTTCTTTTCTGTTGCAGTAGCTCCCCTCTGGAACAGCATCCCTCTTGAGATTTGAATTAAAAATTCTGATTTTTAAATAAAGAAATGATGTAATTAGAACATAATCAGGATATTGGATTGACAAGGAATTCTTTTGACTTCTCAACAATATCAGAACCTGTTTTGATCACTGGATATGGTTCCAGCACTTCCTGCTGATATCATAACTTTGGTGTATCAGAACAGATGTTAGGATATTAACATCCAGTGTTAGAAGCAGGGTAGGCATGATAACAGCACCATGATTATAAAGAAACTGCATGTACCATAAATTATGGTCTGTTTTATTTTTGTGTTTATGTTTGTATACACAAACCATGGTCCACAAGTCCAAGATATCTCACTGCAATTTGTGCTAATTTAATTTGTATTCAAAAACTATTGTCATATTACTTTATATCAGCAGGCTACTGCATAATAGACACTGGGATATTTCTGAAATCGTGAAGCTGAGCAAATGAATGAGCTTTTTTGCTCATATAAATGTGGAAACACACAGTGTGGATTCATAGGTTTGGTGTGTTGTTCAAATGTAATCAGTATATTATTCAGAGATGTATTTTTATCCTCTTCCATAGCATCTGAGAGCCTTGGATGGATCTGTTACATTAAAGAACAATGACCTTTTGACTATATTAGTATACAGGTAGTCCTTATTTAGTCCTGGTTTAGTGACCATTTGCAGTTAAACAAGGTGATGAAAAATTAACTTTGTGACCAATCCTTGCATTTACAACCTTCACAGGTCTGTAGGGCAAAGGAAAACTGAAGTAAGATCCTAAGCAGGGTTGCAGTTTCATTTCACTTAACAACTGAGTTGCCAGTCCCAGTTGTGGTCACTAAATGAGGACTACCTGCTATATGAAGAAAAATTATGTTCATTTGAGGGACTTCACTGAAGGTTTTGCCTATGGTGATTGCAAAAGCATGTCAGACAGCCAAACAATTTCCAGCATTGTATTTTATGAAACTGGGTGACTGTAGAACATATACAGTCATTTTAAGGACTGAAATGGGAAAATACTACATATACTACCAATAAGATATTATCGTGGGCCAGCCTGGAGGTCAAACCACAAGCCACAAGATATACACTAATCATGAGGAACAGATAGTCTTTTCCAGGGAATAGCTCTTGCATATTTTACTTTAGACAGCTGAAACATGTCTTGCTGTTTTCAATAAATGTTAGTGTGCATAAATGCAAACAATTTCAGGGATGACATTTTACTGTTAGATAAGTGATGGCAATAAACAAAATCAGTGAAAGATCATTGCTATTCTTTGCATTTCCCTTGCAGCTAGCTATAGCTTATGAACTGAAGAAGTGGTAAAAGCCTGCATTACCTCACAGCCATCAGCCAGCGCAAAGCCACCACCAACAAGGATGGCAATTTCCCAGGGCATGCATGCTTGAAATTCCTTCCAAGTTATCAGTGGAGTGTAATCAAAAACAACTGGAGAAAGGGGAAAAGGTTTTGGTTTTTGTTAGTCACTACAGAAAAACTCACTGCAGGTATCCTTTTATTATTCTTCCATTTGATTTTAAACATATTCTCCACCCAGACGCAGCTGCAGGAGGCTGGGCTGGGGTGATTAAAAAAAAGTCAAGGTGATGGCTGTAATGGAGCATTCACAATCACCATTTTGACTTTTTAATCCCCCCATGGCCTCCTCTTCCCCTACCCCTGGTTATAATAACCCACCTCACATATTCCTAATGATGAAGATTATATTGTCTTTGGCAAATTTCTACAATCTACTTCTCCACCCAGGGTCTTGGCTCAGATAGAACAAGAAGATTTGTTGACTAAACCTCAAATGATGTGTTTGTACAACATAATGATATATAAATCATTGTCTATAAAACCCAATGGTTGGGTATGTACAGTATACTAAGTAAAAATTTTAAAAGTCATATTATAGCAGAGGTTAATGTATGAATGACACACAGGGGTCCTACAGTATATAGATGATCTGTGTCATAGAAACTTGGGTAGTGAGTTTCTTTATTTCAGAGCCTGTGTTTTCTCCTGCTCCCTTGAACTTCCATTCTCTTGGGAAGGGAGATCTTGGATCTTGTCTAGAAATAAATCTCACAATTGATTTGCTGCATACATATTCAAACAGTAAACACTGAAGGCCAGATTATAATTTGCATAATTTTTTAAACTAAGGCAATTGCACCCAAAATGGGCAAGGAAATATACTCAACTGTTTTCTCCGTTTGAAGTTTTAGACACTCTTTTTGCGGGAATAATGAAGAAGAGGAGCCCAATTAATAATGCCACTGTTGAATCTGTAGCATAGCCTGGATATCTAAGGGAAGGGTAGATATTTCACTTAGCAAACAAATATCACAACTCTAGGAAAGGGATTATGTGGATATCTTTCAGTAACAATATACATCAACACATTTGCTTTTCTTTCAGAAAGTATTCATTTGAAGGTATTGGGAAATGTATTTACATTGGGCTAGTAATCAGATTTAACTGTATGGATTATTTTATTTCAGGAGAAACACTTCAATAGCCTAAAGGAGATTAGATGTGATTTTATACATTGCAATCTTTTAAACAAAGCATTTGTTCAAATCATCTTTTGACCTGCCTGAAAATATGTCATACAGTATATCTCATTTCCCACTTGCTGGAAATGCCAACAAGTTCAGTTAATATTTGTTAGGGAAGGATACAACTTCCACATATTAATTACAGGTGCTTTTATGTGAATGTATGCAAACTCTGGCAGGAAGAAAAAAATTATTTCATGAAATACCTTGTTAAATATATGAAGTCTCCACAAAGATCTCTGTCACTTTCTAGGGATGGGTAAATATGCCAATATCATTTTCTTTTAGTGGCTCACTATCCATTCAGAAGTTTAGTTCATCTCATTCTAATTACTTTTTCCCAAAAAAAGTTTTTGCTAAACTTTGGATGAATACTTGAGCATATGCATCCAAATCCACTCATTTTTCTTTCATTTTTTTTTTCTAGTGCACTCCGTATTTGTAAACAAATTGCTCTTAAATACCTTATTTCCCCAAATATGGTTCTAAATTTATCTTTTTTTTCTTTAAACCTTAAATGAAAAATCACTGTAAACAGATGGTTAAAAATTACATCGAGCTTATAGTGAAAAGTAAAAATAGTAAAACAAATATTACTTCAAAATTCACATATTTGCTAAAGGTATCCCAGTGTAAAAGTGCCGTTACTTTATTTAAAGCACATTGATCAGATATTAAGATTTCTTTTCTGGAAGGACAGTTTCCTGGATTTTCTTAAACTATGGTTATCATATGATACTGGGGACTTAAATGTTCCTGATTCTTCAGCTTCTTCAATGGGCATATATTTTGACTTCAATGTCTTTATCAAATGCTGATGATCAGTTAAAAAAAAACTATTATTGGCACAATCCACAAATCCAAAAATCAATTATTGGCACAATCCGCACAACTGGATTTTATTATTATGTAACCCTCTTTGGTATGCCGGCTGGGGCATGACCCCATTTTCAGCCACAGTTCTTGTTTGTTTTTTGCATTAAAGACATAGTTGAATGACATATGGACTGAAGTTCTGACCCTTTGACTTATTTACTTATACAGTTTATAAATTGCCTGACTCCCAATGACTCTGGGTGGATTACAATTATAATCTGTCCCAGAGCCTGGGAGAATAACCAGGTCTTTATTAGCTTCCTGAATGTCATCAGGGTCTGAGACATCCAGCACTCCAGAGGCAGGTACTGTGACAGAGAATGCATGCTTCCTGGGCCCCAGAAGATGACGTTACTTAAATAATGGGACCTGGAGCATGCCCACTCTGCCCAGTGAGCAGAAACAATTGGAGACAGGCAGCCCCTCAAATAAACAGGCCCTATGCCATGAAGGGTTTATAGGTGATAAACAACACTCTGAACTGCACCTGGAAGCCAACTGGTAACCAGACTATGTCACGGTGGAGTGGGGCCACATGGGCATATTGAGGCATGCCCAACACTGCCCACACCACCACTCTTATTCACATGACAAACTTTGTTCTATGCCTAACCCTAGTCCCTGTTTGAAAATAGCAGGTAAAACTTTCGTTGTTAAAGTCTTGGACAAATTGGTTATTAATTCTTTAGATCAACTTATTCCCAATCAAGTGTTCAAATTATCTGTATCACTGGAAGTTGAATTTTGCTTGCCTAAAATTATAAAATAGGTGTTGTTGTTCAGTCATTAAGTCATGTCCGACTCTTCTTGACCCCATGAACCATATCGCGCCAGGCCTTCCTGTCCTTCACTGCCTCCCTGAGTTTGCTCAGTTTCATGCTCATTGCTTCAGTGATGCTATCTAGCCATCTCATCCTCTGCTGTCCCCTTCTCCTTTTGCCTTCAATCTTTCCCAGCATCAGGGTCTTTTCCAAAGAGTCCTCTCTTCACATTAGGTGGCCAAAGTATCTGAGCTTGAGCTTCATTATCAATCCTTCCAATGAGCAGTCAAGGTTGATTTCCTTATAAAATAGGTGTATATACAACTAAAATATCTCTTGATTTTGCAGTAGACCTGGATACATTAGCAATATCTAAAACTCCTGAATTATTGCTGCTATTTATACTTTAGACAATTCAAAATTCGCCACATTTTTAAAGGTTATATATCTAAGACAGATATTAGGTTTTTGCAAATAATTATTTGAAAACTTTGGAAAGAGAGTTGGAGTATCCTCTATTTGTGAATCAATGGCAAATGGACTTAAAATATTAAGTACATTTCCTATGATCTAAAATTAATTCAACAAAATCTTCTTGTTCTTGGTTATTAGACTCCTTTGAGAATGCTTTAAAAAGGCTGATTATTAACTTCATTATGTTAAAAGTACAAGGATACACTCAAATGATATGGGTTTGTTCAATTAATACTCCGTTTGGGGTTGATATCCATAAGATTGTTAATATGGGGATACCAGAGAATTTTAAGGAAGTGAGTGTATTTTTGAATTATATACCAAAAATGTGGATCTATCAGTATATGAACTATAGATTCATTAAGGTTGGGGAGAAGCAAAGAATCTTACTGTTCAATATTGGAAAGATAAAGCTACCAGAGAATTATAATCTCTTTTATTTAAGAGGTTTTTTTTTTCCTAATGAAAAGTTGGATAAATATTATTTCATGTGATCTGTTTACAAAATTGTCTGAATATTTCGTAATAGATTATGGTTTGTTTTGCTCTTTCTGTATCATCTGTGTGGACAATTTCAAAACAAATGCAAAAGCAGCAGCATTACTTAGTAAAGCCTTTTTTTTTTTAAAAAAGGTATTGTTGGTAACTATAAAAGCGCTTGATGGCAAGCATCCCAGAAATGTCATCCCTGACAAAACCAAAACTTTAGGATTATATGAACCTAGTTTGATCTGACTCTGACAGCATCTCTAGACAGCATCTAGCTCCATGTTTTTTTCTGTTTGCCAAGGTCCAGCTACAAGGGGATTCTTCCCAAATGACCAATCAGAGGCAGAAAAAACAGTGAATTCTTCTTGTCAACAAGAAACAAGGGGGGGGGGGGGCGCAAAGTTATAGCAGGCACTGAAGATTAAAAAGGTAACCAAGGAGTTTCAGGTGATAGTAGCAATGTTAAGATGACTCTGCTTTATTGAATTCTTCTGAATGTCTGATATGAGATCAAAAATCTCAGGGAGCAGGCCAAAGCTTTTGAAGTGATGGCCAGAGGAGCCGTAACATTCTCAAGATTTTGACAGCTCTCTTAGTAGCCGTATTTTAGCATCATCAGAGTCCTTTAGGACCAAAAACTGCCCAGCTTTGCTTTAGATATTGTGGCATAAAATATGTAAAACATATTCATGGTTAATGAGGTATTCTGCAGTGTCTATAAAGAAAAAATAATGGTAAACCTCACATGAACTATTCTGTACAGGGTTCTTATAATCGTATGCGTTACCATGGAAATTTCCTGGCACTAAATGTAAATAATGTTTGAAAATAAAATCTGCAAAGGAGATTTTATATATACAGACACACACACAACTTCATATTTAGTAGCATATATAAATCAGACAAACACCTGAATTTTCACAGGAAATCTCACACCAGAAGCAGAATATAATGGATATTTACAGGGAGACCCCCACTGAAGTTAGTAAGAATTAAAACTTGGTTAGCTGTTTTGAAGAAAAAAATAAAATGCCAAATGTAAGCAAAGAAATAAGATACAAGAAAATTCTAAATTATAAAAAAAAAATACAAAAGTAAAAACTGTTTTGTTGTATTGTTGTTATATCTTCATAATATAAGGAAGTTCAACCTGCTGATCTTATATTGAGCTGGATACATTAAACTATAACTACAATTTATCCATATAGATATATGATATCTATACTTTTATTTTCAAATCAAAATGGATTGTAGGGGAACTAGAGGTGTTCTCAGAGGAGTCAAAAAAGTCAAGATAGTGGCCACTACTGCGCAATTGAAACCCCACCCCTATTTTTTTGTGTTATATGTATAACTCTAAAAAGGAGTGAGGCTTCATTCATATGGGCATAGGCATCCTACTGAGTTTTGGATCCCTTTCATGGATGCCTCTGGGGGAACACTGTTTCGCTAACTCTAAAAAAGAATTTGAATGAAACAAAAACAATATAAAGAAAGCAAAGGAACAAGTACAGATGGTTTAAAAGTGTGTGTGTTTTTTTCTGTAACCAGGATTAAATTAATAATTTTATATTTTCCTTCATCCTCTGATACCAGGAAGTTTAAAAATATATAATATGTAAAAGATCCAGTAAAAGCATATCAAAATACAATATAGAAATTACATAAAATGGGCAAATACCACCAGCTTATTAAAACCTAAAATGAATGAGGAAAGAAATATAATTTGACGCTAAGAAGAATATAATGTCAATACCAATTGCTTCTCCAACAGGAGGCTGTTGTACAGCAAATGTTGAATAGGGATTTAAAAGATACCTGGAGAAGGGAAAGCGGATATCAGAAGAGATGCTTCTCCATATTTGTTGTGTAAAAATCCATTTCTTGTAGAATCTGTTGAATGTTACCTTCAACAGATTCTCAGAACAGTGAGAAAATGGTAAAAACTCTGCTTTCTATAATGGCCATACACCATTATAACCTTTTCACAGAGATTGTTAAAAAGAATTATGCTCAATATCTAAGTAGCAGCTATTCAAAACAGTTAAAAAGAAATCACAATTGTGGTGAAAACCTAACAGAGAAGAATAAAAACATAGGAAGGTGTGATTATACTCCAGGTATACCCCAGGTAAGAAATGACTGCTACATAAGGAATGTTTATTTAACACCTCCAGCTTTAAAAAACAAAATATAGTGGTTTTTCAAGCTCATCTAAGCAAACTGGGCATCCTACTCTAGTTGCAAGACTAAATGGACCAAAATAGACTAAATGGAGAGAGACCCCACAGGAGACTTTTGTTATCAAAATAATATTCGTATTAATATTAGTATTAGTATATGGTATATGTTTATATCTAAACTATTTTCCTCAAAATGAAGCCTGTGGGGTAGGTTGGTCTGAGAGAAAATGAAACGTAAAGTCACCCAGTGGGGTCCCATGGATGAGGATGAATAGAATTTGGCTCCCTCTGTTTCTAGTCTAACACCTTAACCACAACACTTCACTGGATCTCATTTTTATTTATGTTTAGAATAGTCAAGAACAAGCATATCTTCTATGGTACTTGTGGCATTCTGAACACCTGGAGAAAATGTATTCTTCCTACACATAGTCTAATAGATGTTTAAAGAAATATTTGATACCACCGATCTGGATTTATCCACATATAAAAATATAGAAACTTCTGAAAATTGTACAGCACAGCGTATTGACTTACTCTGGAAACAAGGAAGACCAGCCAGGGATGAATCCAGGATCTCTAGTAAACCATAGCAGGGCCATTAGAAGGAACAAGATGAGGGTGACAACTTCAGGGTAGCTGGAACAGAAACACCATGTATCGACCATTACCCTTGAACTGATTTTCTTTGGTAGCATGATAATATTTCTTCTGTGGATTAGCCTTATGCCTTACCTTATTGGTCCAAGTTTCTTGTATTCATCTTTGATCACCTGTGCTGAAGCTTGTTCTCTGGATGACTTTGTCTTGCCACACTGGAACATTTCTTTGAAGCTGAAATGAAAAGTGAATAGATATAACTAGTTATAATATAAGTTCACCAGGTGATAGGTTCCATTTCTGATGACTGATCTAAAGAACTTCTTGAGGATTTGGGCTTGTCCAGAAGAAGGACACTAATCTCATGGCTAGTCCAACATATTTTGCTGCACAAAAGATAACGCTGCAATTCCACGTACAAAAACTGACCTGACTGGCAGAGCAATCTTACTTCAACACGGATGATGGAACAATGCTGTCCAAGGCAGCTATTAGATCACTGGGCTGGATGTTTGCCATTTGCAGTTCTCATCTCCAATATTTGCCTACCATTCCCTGTTTTGCCCAGCATGCTGCCTGAATCAACTGTCACAGGCTTCCTAAAGGTAGGGCCAGTGATGATTTCTCTATTCTGTTTTGCATTATAAATTTTGCTTATGTGCATATCAAGATAACCTAATCCACAACCTTTTTCTTTCTTGAACCCTCAGGCTATTTGCCTTCACTGAAGCATAGTATATCTACCACATACAGTATTGTAGCTGAGCAAAAAGATACTAAGAAAAATAACCACATATTTTCCCTTACTTCTCTATGCCTTCATTTTTCTCCTTCCTCTATTGTTTCCTTATATTTATTTTCTACTTATGCTCCTTGGGGTAAGGATTTGTTATATCTATTCATTGTAAAACACATCCTTACACAAGTTGATATTACTTTGGACTCCTCCCCCGTAAGAGTACTTACTTGAAACCCAGGAAAAGCCACTGAAGCCAGACCCAGGAAAGTAATAAAATAATAATAGTGATGGGGATGCAAAGAATAAACCAGGATCCAAAATTGATGCATTGGCAACCAGGGTATCGTCTGAAAAAAATAAAAATGAAAATGAAATTCAAGTTAAGATAGGGGCTTTGAATATGAACAGCAAGACATTTCTTAAACCAATATCCACGGTAGGCTCTTAAAATGGTAATTCTTAAGAGAAAACCTATCCAGCTTTCATCTGAAATAGATGGCTACTCTCCCAGGAAGTGAAAATGGAATATTCACTATTAGCAGTGTAAACTCTTGCACCAATTTGTCTATGTCCCATCCATGGTGGAAGCATTATAGTATGCTCTATCCACTGCAGCAGAGATGACTCCTTTTCAATTTGTCTTCTATCAGTTAATGGAAGTTTTCTAGATAACATTTTATATTAAGGTGGTACTTTATCTGTTACAAACATGCTGACCTATGTTTCCTTTGATATTGGTATTCTCGTATGATTTTTCTTTAAATTTAATCATTGTTAAATGTGTTGACTAATTGCATATGCATAGGAAAAGTGGAAGAAAAGACCTCTCAACAGAAATCCATAATCATCAGCTCTGGTAGTTTCAAATATTGAATTACACGGACCTTTGGGGAGCAAGCACAGTTCTAGTCAGAGGCTTAATACCTTATTCATGGCAAGCTCTCTTGAGTCATGTGACCCTCTCAGCATAGTAATACCCTCTGAACTCCAAAGTCAGATCAATAGCTTAACAAACGCAGATATGTACTTGTTTCATTAATTGAAATGCTTTGAATGATTTTATTCAACTCTTCCTGGAACAAAGGTTTCAGTCTTGATTTGAGAGTTATAAATTAAGCAAGGTAATATCTTTTTATTGGACTAGCTGTTCTGGGGAAGCTATATGTTGCTTCCTTGAGACAGTTAAACCAATTAAAGTAATCTGAAATGGCAAAACAGCCTGGCATGCCAAGGTGAACTTGAAGGAGACGACTTTCAGGAAATGGGGTGATGAACTTGGATGCTTTCGCGGGGTGGAGAATAGTATGGCTTTTCCTGCAATATGAGAATCAACAAATGCTTATCACTTTTTTTACATTGGGGCAGAAAAGAATAAAGTTTGGTCATAGTGATCTGTGGGATTTCAGGCAGGGATGTTCTGGCAGCATCTTTAAAGCCAAAAAAATTAAAAACAAAACAGTTTGGTTGCCTTTCTTATGGTTCTGGGGGCAATTTAAACGAATATAACAGTGTATGAAAGGGCTTCTAAGTTGCTGGGGAAAAAGATAAGCATAGCTTTGAGGTTTAGGAATTCTGCAATAAAACATTAGTATTTTAGAGTTTAAAGATGCTTTTCTTTACTGCTCACTACGTAGCAATCATAGCTTCCAGAATATACTTTCAAGCACTATGACTGGAAGTATGACCTTATAATCATATAATCATTCCTGACTGGAAGCTAAAGTTTTCAGCACAGAACAATGCTTTCCTTTCTCTGCCTGATTTTTTTTTAATTTATGGAGATATGGGAAAAGATTTTAAAAAATACATCAAATAATTAAAGAAAAAGGTATTTAGAAACAAAATTGTTCCAAAGTTCCAAAAGCAAACTATTTTTCCATTGGTTGCTTCAAACTAAGCCACTTCACTTTCCGCGATTGAATGACTTTGAGGCAAGGATCCTGATGAAAACCTGGTTCTCGCTGAAGATGAATGCCTAGTTTTACTTTTGTTCTCAGTTGGTAACAACTGATCATTTATGACGTTCAAGAAGGATAATCTGGATAGACTTTTAGTATACACTGTCTATGTCTATGTGTTATACAAAAAGTGAATCTCATTTTCTGAAATGATAAAACTACACTGAAAGATTTCCAGGTACCATTTGACATTTCTTCTGAAATGTGTCTTCGTGTCCTGCTGGTCATTACAGGAACTTCTAAAGTCACCCAACTATTGCTGTGCCAATATAACAATATTGCAGACAGCCCTCAAAGATGGCTGAATGGTGCTAGAAGATGGTACAATGACTAATGGGGAAATGACCCAGAGACCAGAAATATCCCACATCCTCAAGTTGTTGCAAAAGTTTGAAGTTCTCTAAACATTGTTTAAAAAGCCCACCCTTTTAGGAGAAATATTGATCATTGTGAAAAATGGCACTATCAGATTAGCCAAAGTTGTGCGTCATTGTTAGCCAGGAATTTTGGTTTATTCAACCAGACTGTGAATAAGTAGCACGGAAGCAGTCCATTCATTCTTACTTGGCTCCTGGCTTTATGAGAACTAGTAAATAAGGAAGGGATTATTTGGGAACATGGGATTATGATTAAATCCACCCAGACAAAATAAGATTTGTGAAGGCAATAACATACCCTGGTTTAAGGCTGGCTTATGATCTTGGATTATGGGGTGCATTTCACCATGGTGCTGAGTTAAAAGTTCAGTACAACTGCTAAGAGTCATCTGATTGTGGCAGGATGCAAATATAATTAAACAAACAAATAATAAAGCTAATCCTTCCTCTTTTGTTCATGCGATGGAATGGCTATATGCATGTATAGTTTATTATGCCAGGATTCTAGCATGAGATGATATGGAAATATGGGCAGTTTGAAGTGAATATACATCCCAAAATTAAAATATAAGAAACAGGCTTAACTAGAAAAGGAGTAAGCTCAGCTGCCTAACAAAAGCAGTCCCCCACCCTTCCAATGGAAATCTCTGATTACATAACCATTATAACCTAGTTGAACAAACTACTGTCTCAGATAACTTTTTACTAACAAACTCCCAGGCTGAAAAGAGCCTATCTTTGCCCTTAGGGACTTGGACAATATGACAAGTATGTCATATCACACATTACTGATATGAAAGAGAGTAGGAGACTTCTTCTTTGAACACTTCCCTCCCATCTTGACTTTCTTTCATGGCTATTGTCACGCACTGTCATTTTCATTAAGAAGCAGCTGAACTGAGGGTGATGTATAGCTGCAGTGACAAAATTGCTCTATCAGGACAAGCCTAGATATAAGATTACCACTCTGCAACAGGGTTTTTATTTATCTTAAGAATGTTCTTAGGAGTTTATGTTATTTAAGTTTCAAGAGAAGGATATCCTTCCCCCCATAAAACCCCTAATAAGAACAGTGAAGCTATATCATAGCTAAGTGGAACAGAGAGGAGCAGCTGTATCATGGAGAGCTATAAAGCCTGAAGACATTAATGTGGTTTGGTGATGATATTTCTTTATCCTGGGCATTCATTTTCCCTCTGCTGAATAGCTGCTCAATTCATTGCCTTTCTACATGCCTTCTTTGCTCACCTAGCTCCAATTCCACACCTCTCCATCCTCCGTCTTTGCCATGAATTATTTTTCTTAGCACTTCCTGTTTACTCAAGCTATTTATTAGAGCCTGCTGTATAGCTTGTGTGCTTCGTTGCCACCCTGTGAATGTGCATGATGAGTTGAGAAAGAGTAGCTGTTGGCATTCATTTCTCTGCCCTTCCCTGCCTTCAACAAGGCAAATGTGGAGTCCTAGTTACTACAGAGCCAAAGGGAAAAGAACAGGCAAAAGGAACAGATGAAAAAGAAGTGATACATTCATGTGACTTCCGGGGAAGAAATGGCAAACTAAAGATGGCTCCTCTAAAAGCAGAGCTGACGACTGTGGCGGAATGAAGAGCCAGTGAGTAGACTGGCTCCTCATAATTTCTCTCTGGACAAGGAGAGGTCTTGAGATTGCTCACAAGTGCTCCAGACAGTTACTCCTCATGAAGAGACTGCAAGATAGCAGTCTCTGGTGGGTTTAGAGCTTTGGGAGAAAGCCATTTTTGCTCAAACCGCAGTTGGCACCTTAATGGACAATGGGTTCACATAGTTCCTTTTCTAATCACTTTTGGAAATTGCTTATTAACTGCTTTTCAGCTATTAGGAACCTTTGGAATGACAAGTTTTACACACCAGGTGAGTTTCTTTCTATCCTTAGCAAAAGAACAAGACATTTAAGAAAACCGGGCCAGAAAAAGCATCCACTTATCCAGTAGCTTTTATGATCCGATTAATATGATCAGGAATACATCTCCAATGAAAACAGTAGCATCAGAAGCCACTCTAAAAATTATCCTAGACTCCCATTAAGCCAATGTCATAATGATATGTCATATTTTAATAGACTTTTGTAGCCATTCTTAGATACCCCATGCAACCCAAATCCTAGGTCTGTTTGAAATTAATTCTAATGGAACATGCATATGCCATTCCCAGTGGATCAAGATGGACTCACCCAAGGAACTAGAGGAGATATGGATTTTGCTCTGGCACAGTTATTATCCCCTTGCTTTATATTCAACAAGATTGTAAAATGTTTATGTGTCTTGGCTTATTTGATTATATGTACACTTTTCTTTTATTGCTTTGAGGTAACTATGATATATTCTTCCGTGTAAAATTCAGTTTGCAGTGATACAACTTTGAATGAATTACAAGTGGCAGACAGACAATATTCCTGGCAATTGGAAATCATTTTAGCAGATTAGTAATTTTTGGGATGTAGAGCAAAACTGGCAGAATGTTCATCGATACTATGATTGTTATCACTGTCAAGGAAAAAAATTGCAGTTCCCACATATATATTGTCAAATTATGCACCGTTTAGCTTTACCTGTGAGTTAAATTTCATGAGGCCAAAATCATTTAGGAAATGTTTTTGAAACAGCTCCAGTACTTTCAAAGGGATTAATAGAAATGGGGAGGAGGAGGGAAGGACTGGTAGCCAATTTACCAAATAATTATTTCAGCCATGATTACAGATTTATTATTCTGTCATTCTGATCTGTGTAATGCCCTCTGCATCTATTACACTGTGTTTTTATGAATGTCATAAAATCCTCTATTCATAGAGGATAAGGTTATCTATGGCTGCTAGTCCTGATGGCAATATTTTACCTCCTATTTGTACACAGAGTAATCTAAGCAGTTAAAAAATTAAAGAGCTATGATTTTAAAAGGAGAAAATTAAGCAGGTGTGCTCTCAGTGTGAAATGAAGGTGAGCATTCCTGCCTACTGTGACTTCATAAAGAGTACAGAAGTACAAAAACAAGATAAAATTATAAAGCCTTGCCTTGAGTACTCAGAAATACATGGATAGTGACCGTGGTTCATACAATCATTAATTAATTTTACCTTAGTTGGTTAAAAAAAAGAGATGATGTGATATAGATAGGTAATCTACAAAAGGAGGGTAATGTAAATTATTTGAATGAATGGTTGTTATATTGGGGATGTATGTGATCTGATAGGAAGGTCCTTTGAGCTAGCTAGCTATAATGTGGTAAGCTTTGGGTATGACTAGTGATGCAAGGAAGGAGAAGGATTAAGAAAGGGCATTTTCCAATAAAAACTGCTTTGGGCCAGTGAAGAGCTCCAGATCTAAATACAGGGCTCAAGCTGTCTGTCTGGTTTAGCAGGGATACATCAGTGAAGAAAACCCTTATGCCGACTTCTTCCCAAAAGCAAAAGGGCTTTATGATGCAGGAGCTCTCATTAGCATTGACATTCAAAGCAGAAAGGTTAAATTATGAGAAAGGGAAAGCACTGCACTGACATAACGCAAATTAATTTAAATGGACAGAAGAGAGGAATTTAAAATAATATTCAAAACAAATAATCCCTTTCCTTACGTATTGAATTGTTCTGCAAATATTAAGTTGGTTGACGTCCCAGTGATGGTAGTCAGTCCTCCAAAAGTGGACGAATAGGTAATACACAAGCACATGACTTTGCATATCATATGGTCTTTTTTGCTTCGGTATCTTCTTTCAGACTGGCTTGGTTCTGAATTCTGCTTAAATATAAAAGAAATAAATGCAATCAACAATTTTCATAGTCTATTAATACCCAACCTTCTCTAGGTAAAATGCTTAATCTTTTCCTGAAAATACTCCAGAGTTAGGAAGATCCAGAGTGAAGTAGCTCTCCCACTTTCCCTAATTCTTCTATTGACCAGGAGGATAAAAAGGATAGCTGAGGAACATGCAAAAATCAAGTCCTATCCCTAAGTTTCTAGCTTTCCTTATGATTACATTTAAATTCTCTATTGTCAATGAAAACTCTGAAAATGGTAAATTAGCCAGGAATAAAACACAGTGCAGATCTGATGATACTAAAATGTCTTATTTGCACAGTAAAGGGTCTCTTATACAGTAGCTTTCACCATAAGCACATAGGTTTCAATTTCAGGCAACAGAATGATTCACAATTTGCCCAATAACAGCTAGGTGGAATGGCAAAAACGTGGTGGAAATCTCTCTCTGTCTTCTTTAAAAGTCATGGAAGATGCATGTTAATAGTGAAGTATTGCCAAATGTCTGCTGTCTCCAAACTGATTGATTAAATTACTTCCATGTGTTTAAAGAAAAAAAGATAATTCAAATCAAACAAGTTAAAGCATGCATAGTAACTAGTGGAAATGTGTGGCACATTTGCCACTCTAATCAGTACATAGGTCAAAATAGAAATTTCAGCTAGAAATAACTGGATAAATTGAAATTTTAAAACACTAAACATGGAAATTAGGATAGAGTGAGTTGAATACCCATCTCACATCCAAATCAATTTAAAAAGGAATATCTTGAATTATATTATATCTGGATCAATCTTCCATTGATTGTTTTTGTATTTATTATTTCTGTGATTTGAATTAGCTGATTATTTTTAACTGAATTAACTGAGTGTTTGTGACAGGGGAGAGATTGTCAAATGAGGGCAGATGATGGGCTAGGTCTTGTAACAAAGCTGTCTGGACATTATGTACATTTTAAAGAACAAATCCAGACATCTCTCCTGCTTATCAGAAATGTCATTTCAGCACTCTTGATCTAGTAGATCAAAATGCAGTGTTAGACTGTGCAAAGGAAAAGAATAGAGAGTAAGGAGACCTCATTTTAAGATCCCATTGATCCAACTTTACTCTGATGGGTACATAAATGAAAAAATGGCTGAAAATAATAACCTAAAGGAAATACAGATTTCAGAGAATCTTATCCTGAGTTTTCCCTTCTTTTCAATAAATTGAAAATCCTTGACACGCCTATCAGAACTCCAGCTATAGAAGAATGGCTTAGACATTAATGGAGAAGACAGAGATTCATGAATCACCATTTTACCACAGTTTGGAATAACTTTTTGCACTCCTTCTTGCCAGGGTCATAGAGTTGGCCCAGGATTAATCCAAGGTTTAATTAGAATTAGACCAAAGTGAATAGAGAAAAATCATGGGATGACACCAATGGAGGCTGCTGAAACTGGGACTGTAGGTGAGAAAAGCTAACAGCTGAAATCCAGAAGTGAAGAGGCAGACCTCAAAAATAACAAAAAGTACAACAATCTTTCTCAAACTATCCCATTCCAGGTATGTTGAACTATACCTCACATCAACTCCAGCAAGTTTGCTATTGTACATGAAGTGTAGAGACTATGAAAACTATTGAGAACAGTAGTTCATCATATCTGGAGAGGAATATGTTGGGAATACTAGTCTGTAGAATGTCAATAACTTAATTAGGATCAAATAAAATGTCCCAAATTTGTGAGGCAGCTGAAACTTTAATCATGACTTTGAACATTCTACCTTGTCTTAATATGAATATTACAATGTTGTGATGCCCCCTCTCTCTATGGGCCCTAATATATATATTTTTTAATTTAGAAACCCCCTAAGCTTATTCAAGATTTTGAAACCTTGTGATTCATATGCACAAGCATATTGTAGATTTTGGAATTAGACCACCAAACCACCTGCATTTTTTAAATTATCTGGAAAATCAGGAAAGCATTGTAGAGATCACAGTGCTTCATATCAATCATTACAGAAAAATTACCAAATTGATTACATAACTGAAACCATAATATGTTAATCTGACTGTAATAGATATTCCAATTTTTAAAACAAGGGTGAGAATTATTTTAAATACCTTTTCATTTTCAACGTCGCACACAGGGTGAGCAGCGCCATTGCTGTACCTGGAAAGAAATACTTGGTGTAGTAGTTATTTTACTGCTAATAAAAAATAAATCATATAAATGTTTTGCTCTATATATTACCCATCAACTTTATTGGATTTCCAGTCAACTGTTTCACACTCACTAACATTTTCTGTGAAAACAAAAGTGAAAAATTTAAAGGAAGGATTTTTGCTCAGGTGATCTTTCTCCAAGTGAGGTAAAAATGGGTTGAAGTTACTTACCTTCAAGTTCCAGGGCATGATTGGTGGCTCCATTTGCACAAGTGATCTCCATGGCATCTACTTCAGCTTCAGCACTAATGATTTGCTGAGCCACTGCCTCTACAATTGGCATCACCATGGCAGCAGTAGAAGTGTTGCTAAGCCACATAGATAAAAATGCACAGCTGATCATAAAACCAAGGGTGAGCCTGAAATAATAACGAAAAGTCCATCTATGTCTGCTATTAACACTCAACTTAATATAACATAATTATAATAAAACTCTATTAAAAATAATTTAGGTTGGCACCTCCTGACCTTCTAGACAGTTTCTCTATATAGCAGTAGTATGAATGGCTTGGCTTAGCACTTTTGCCATTCGAGCAGAATTGGATTCTAAGAAGATAACATTAGGACATTGTCTTTAACTCAGATTCATCTATCTCAATTTTATCTACACTAACTGCCAGTGGTTCTCTGAGGGTTGAAGCAGGGATTTTCCCAAGTATGGCTGGATTTGCACAAGACCGAACCATGGACTTGCGTGCAAAGTGTTACACTAAGCTGCACCCTACATTTACCCATACAATTCAGGATATAGGCCTCCAGAGGTTCTACAGAAGTGTCCATGGGAGTGTGTGTATGTGTCAGATCACAAAAGCAGCACTGTAACAAAGCAATCATTCCATCTCTTTTTATACATGCATCATCAAAAGGGGCAGAATCTTGCCATGATGGAACGATGCTCCTTTCATCATTTTGATGAAAACACTGGATCCTGTGGATGCCTCTGCCCAGGAATAAGAGTACATGTGTAAATTGAATTGCCAATATATTCAGTTTTCAAACTTTGAAGCTTTTTCTCAAGTGTTCTACACATGAAATGTTCACACGATAATGGAACGATTGCTCTTTTTACATCATGCATGCATAATATATGTTTTTTCCATTGAACAAAATATATTTTAAAAGACATCAACATTAAAATAACTTAGGTTCAGTTTATCTCCCTTACAGCCTTTGTTGATCTCAGTGAAATCACATAACCATGGGAAAGGAGGAAAGCAAGCATGGTGAGAAACCACCACTTACAGGGAAAAAAGAAGAGAAGGTGAAAAAAGTATTGAAAAGAATATATTGCCCAATTCATTCAAGTCATGTGAGTTTTCTCAGAGAAAAATAACTAAAGCAACTTTGAATAATATATACCAAATTTGAATGGTCAAATGTACTCAATGGATTGAACTGAATCAAGATAACTGAATCAATTTGAATATTCAATGGATTTTTTCCACACTGAATGGTTGAATAGAATTGATTCTGACTGACAGTTCATGAATTTACAGTGTCCTAAATTTATATTGTGATGTGAAGGAGATACGGCTTGTCCACATTCTGGTAAAGGCAAGGTTGAAATGAGATTCACAAAATGGGATCCTACCTTTGGATATTTTTGTTATAAAAATATATTTGAAACCTGACAGGTACACAACTGACTTCAGTGATGCTTTTTAACAGACTTGGGCTAGAGTTGCATCATCAGGGTTCATGATGTTTGAAATGCACAACTGGGTGAAGAAGTCTTATTGAAACATCTTAAATTACTGCAATTTTCCATATTTCAAATCAATTAGTGTTGACTTTCCAAGTCCTTAGACTTTCCACATTAGGCCATTTCTTAACAATTTTTATTGTTGGTGTTCAGATGCATCAAAACAGACAGGCTTGTATAGAGGTCTCACTTTTCTATTTGGAAACAAGGCAGGAGTAGAAATCAAATAAAGATAGGGAGATATAATTTAGCCCCAAATATCTCTGAGACATCCTTTCTTTGTTGTTTTTCATTTAGATTGGTCATTCCACATGCACAATTGGGAATTGCTTCATCATAATGCCAGGATTCTATTGTATATTTCTATCTAGGTTTTTGTTTTTGGCATCTTGCTATGTACATGATCTGATTCCAAGAATGTCTATGGGGGATGGGGGGGAAAGTTGGATGGTCACTGCAACCACATGATCAAAGCCCATGTATTTAAAAAAGAAGCAGGGCTTTGATAATGCAATTGTAGCAGCCACCTTTACTTTCTCTCTCTCTCTCTCTCTCACACTCACACACACACACACACACACACACAGACAGGGGATCATCCCATTCATTTTTGTGAAGTCTTCTTGGTACCTAATGTCTATGGTCTCTGCCTTAGCTTTTCTTTTTCTTGCTTCCCAGTCCAACTAAGTCACTTCTATAAGGTTCTCCAAGAATGGCATGTAATCTTCTAGTTAGACTTCCACTGCCTTCCAATAAGCTTTTACTGCCAACTCCTGAAGTTTCTTTTCCAACTGAGAAATTACATCCTTGGAACACCTGCTCAATTACTCACAAGGCACAGTTGCTGACAGCACTGTATCTTTCTTTGATATAGGATACAGTCCAGCACAAGAATTTTCAGCAATGTGCAAAAATGGAAATGCATTTAATCATACCCTACATAGAACAGCAGCCACTGACCGACCTTTTCATGTGGGTAACTTTGAACAACTTTGTGCAATTACTCCCATAAAACAATGCAGAAGAAAATGAAAGGCATTCATTTTGAGACACATTCAATTTGTGATATTGCCCTGTTTTCAATACAACTAATGATTGCCATGTAAATGTTTAAATACACCATGTTTTATTCACACCAAGCAGCATTAGCCTAAATAATTGTTGAAGACTGTAAAGTTCTTTGATATCTAGGGGATGAAAAGTACTTCAATAGTTGCAAAGAGTAACACAGAAAAGGTAGACTTATTTAAACATGCAAAATTGCTTTCACATTTTTCTCTAATGCATTTGTAACATTTTATGAAAACGGTTGCATGAGTCCATGTTATAAGAAAGACAGAAAGAAAGAAAGAAAGCTCTACATTGCTATCAGTGACGGTGTCATCAAAGGATCACTGTAGTAAGATAAAACAATTTTCTCCCCCAAATCTCATTCTAACAATATAGCAGCAGCAGCAGCAGCAGCAGCAGCAGCAGCAGCAGCAGCAGCAGCACTTCCTTTGTTTTTCTTTTTTGGAAGAGTCACCTCAGATGATCTCAAATCACGCAGTAAGAACAGCCAGGCCATCCTAGGCAATCAATTTGGCAAAGTTGAGTTGACTCAAGCTATAAGTATGGTGAAGTCAACTCAACCAGTGCCTTCATATCAAAATACTTCTGACCTCTATTGATCTTCTTCCCCAACCTCTCTACAGTTGACAGTTACACTGGGGTATTAATTCAGAGAATAAGGGAAACCTAATGTAAGCATTATATCATAGCGCATAACATGTAGGCCAGCATGGCTCAGACTTTGTACTAATCTGTGACCATAGCATTTCATCCTCAGATTTTGTCTTGCCACCTCTTCTGTATATAACTCTTTGAACCTGCCTTGGGATGTGAGAGGGTAAGGATCACTATCAGTGTATATGTGTTATTAAACGTAACTAAAACTAATAGGAGTATTTCCTTCCTTCCTTCCAGCCCACTGGGCACAATGCTTAGGGTGGTGTACATCATCAATAAACCACAATAATTCAGTTAATTAATTAAAAAAACTGTAAAAACCATAACTCAAAAGAGATTGGATTACTATTTTAAATTAAATTAATAATACACTTTAAAAATCTTTTGTCCTACGTCCTTTACAGCATATCCCCTGGCACGCTGCTCAAAGGTGTGCATGGACCTCACACCCACAAAGATTGGGCATTCCTTACATAAAAAGAAAGTTTGTTTACACAGAAGATATTACATCTTGAGATTAATATGATATACACTTCTCTAATACGTTAATTTATCAACATAAACTCAGCCAATTTTTATTTTAGGCATGTAGAACAAAAGTAATCCTAAACAAACAGAAAGGGTAAAATAGTTCTTGGGTTATTTTGTAAATTATATTTTATTTATAAAATATAAATTATGTAAATTATATTAAAATGCATTTTTGGAAAGAACTTTCAATTGTTCTTTTTTTTTTTTCTTCCTGTAGCTATGTTCTGTAGAGCTATATCCCATATTTTAAACCACTAATCATTAGTTGAGGATGGGCTTTCAATTATAGCAAATTACTATTCATACACTGTTAGGTGATTGTATTCATAAATTATAAAAGGTATAAATTATATTAAAATGCATTTTTGGCAACAACTTTCAATATTAAGTCCTGTTTTTTTCCCCTGTATGAGACAACAGAGCTATATCCCATATTTTAAACCGCCAATCATTAGTTGAGGAGGGGCTTTCAATTATAGCAAATTACTGTTCATACACTGTTAGGGGATTAACTATCTTTTCAGTATCTCTGAGACAACCATCAAAGATTTACTATAGACTTTGCAGGAAGCATATAACTACTATCAACTGCTATCCACCGATTTTATACCAAAGCTCAGGATCTTATTACTCTGTGAAAATTCCAACAATAAGAAATGTGTTTGCTTTGTGAGAGCTGCAACTGACTTTCAGATTAACAGAGGTGTTATTCCCCTGGTGGCTGATAAAATAATAGAACTGTTCGTTCTTCCCATGTATGGGCACCAATAGTTATTAGGCCATGCTTAAATTCTAGGTAATATCAGCCTATTATGCCTACTATTTAATAAATAGATTATAACTATTATTGCAAAGGATTGTGGATGAGGATAAGTTACATATGTAATTATAAGAATGCAAATGAACATTTCTGTCTTTGAAGTTTCTTAAAATAAATGTTGGCCTGGAGGCTTCCCAGTCTTTGCGTTTGACTTCTCCTTGGTCTAGACCTAGTTAAGCCAAGATAATTAATTATTTATTTCATTTATTCTATTCAGTTTGGATGCTGCCCAACTCCAGCTGACTCTGGGCAGCTCATTGCAATAAAATAACAGCAACAACAAACCCAGAAAATGAACCATGGCAAGTACAAAAATAACTAAAAAATAATCACAAGATGGCAATCGAACAATGAAGCAAACATCACAGAGGAGTCAAATCCATCCTACAAGGACAGGGTAAATATTATCATCAGGATGGGAGCTGTATAGATCTCTTGGAGGGATCTCATTCCAGAGGACAGGTGCCACTACAGAGAAGGTGCGCTTCCTGGGTTGCAAAAATTGACACTGTTTAATCAAGGAGACTCAGACTAAGCCCACAGTGCTGGATCGTACTGGATGGGCAGAAACCATGGAAGATTGGATATATAGATACTGGATATAAATACATTAAATACATCATTACTCTGCGATTATATGCACCGCCTGGTTGCCTTGTCACCCAAACTGGCCAACATTTTTGGAGGACAGGAGTGGACAATGTGGGGGGGTCTGTACTCACCCTCCTCCTATCACAAATGTGACCTCTAGATGCATTTTCCTGCTGCACTTTTAAAATACTCTTCTTCTCCTTCTGTCCCACAGAGTGGCCCTGACCATTTTTGTTTATTGCCAACTTCAGAGAGGCAGGAAATGCCCCAAAGGGCATCAAGAGTTTGCTTTACCAGCAGTGCTATAACAGGTCATACAGTAATACCTTATAAACAGAAGAATGCTAGTTTGAACTCTGGTAAAAATGTGTGTCTGTGTTTTTTTTAATTAGTATTTTTCTTTTCCTGAGTTATCTACTTTTCCCCTGGGCTTTTTCCACTGAGAAACAAGAAAATATGTGAAAGGATAATCAGCATAGTCAACTACTGTATGGACGAGAGCAGTGTTCCTCAACCTTGGGAACTTTAAGAGGTCTGAACTTCAACTGGGGAATTCTGAGAGTTGAAGTCCAGACCTCTTAAAGTTCCCAAGGTTGAGGAACACTGGACTAGAGGAACTAGTGGTCTGTCTGTAGGGAAACTTTCTATGCTTCTCTCATGTAAAATATGGGAATGTATTGCTTTTATGGGAAAGGCAATTTCAACATATATTCCACATTGTGGATATTTCAATGAACTTTTTAATGAATCCATACAGCATGGATGGAGACACTGTGCTCCTCAGGATCAGAAGCAACTAACTTCTCATTTTGGTAGCTCTTAGAGCCCCCTCCAACTCAGCTGAAAACTGAAGGCAGAGTTTCTTTCTATTTTGAGATGGGAAACAGATGAAATTTGCAATTTTGCTTGTGACAGGCAAGTCATAATTAAAAAATAGAAGCCCCCAAGGCATCCTCCAAACCCACATGCTTACGTGTCCTCACCCACTCTGTGGCTCTCATTAGTCCTTTAACTCCAAAGCGCTGCACAGCCCTTGACCTCCAAAAGGTCATTCATCTCTGCTATACAGCATAAACATTCATATAATTCTCTAACCATAAATCCTGCCAGGCAGCTGCCTTTCTTTCCTAATGTCTCAGTTCACAAAGTGTCTAAATCATATTTCATTATCAATCTATGCACACATACACACGAGCACATACATCAGCTCACAAACACACTTCACTGAACATCTAACTGATTACCAACACAACAAAGAGCAATAGAGCAGAGTTTCTTGAAAACAGTACATTTTGGTATTTTCCCCTCTAAATCATAAAGTCTCTGTAATAAGACCAGCCACCAGCAAACAAATAAAACCACATGCATGATCTCCCTTTACAAAATTGTAGAGGCATTGAATTGGAGAGAATACTTTATCCGGGGTAGCTTGGTAGATCTGACAGTTAGGTGGGCCATGAGCTGAGAGTTGGAAAGAGTGTTAGAGACATCATTTCAAACATTTTAGTATTCCTTATGAAATGAAATGGTCAGTCAATTTATTTTATCATTTTGACCATTAGTCATAAAAATGAAAAGGAGATTTCTGGGCAGCAATATTTCTGCATTTGTGAAATTGTGTCTCCAGGAATATATATACCATGACCTGTTTAGCTTGCTTTAAAAAATGTAGATGTACTCTTTGACAGTTTCAACAGTATTCAGGATGAATACATCTGATGCACCTACACACCATTCACAATGCATTACTCTCCCAAAGAAGCAAAGCTGACATTTTTGAAATTAAAATCATCACATTTAAACAGTTCAGGTTTATAATTATACACATTGGGTCCTTAGAAGTGCTAGACATTGGCAGTGTCCATAGACTTTGCTTTATGAATGTTTGTACAAATGCTATTTGCTTACAGTAAGTGCAATAGTATAAACAATATAACTTCACAAATAACTTCATTATAGCAAAACCAAAATTCTATCTAATAAAACCCCAGTTACTATTCAAATAACCAATAATCAGTGATGTTCATTACATTTCGATTTCCAGTTCTTCCATAAATATTTTCTGTCACTTTCTCCATTGCTGCTATATATAAACATTGAATCTGTCATTCACAAACTGTAGTGAACAGAGTCTTTTTCTAGTGTCTAACATATATGCATGTATTGATAACTTCTAAAATAAAACTTTATTTTAAAACTTCTGTTAAAGTTGGTAATAGCTTCCTCAGTAATATTGAAGAATACCACTAAAGGCAATAATTCCCCATTAAATACCCCACTGTGAAATTGCAATAGCAATTTGCTGCCAACAATTTTGAGCGCATTGACGAATTTACCACTGATGACAATGATCCTATCATTGCGTAATAAAAAACCCTGCCCAACCTATTCAGCAAACTAATTTGATTCAATTGAATTAAATTAAGTATAATCCGAAGACAAATTTATACTCTATTTCTCTTACAGAAAAGTTTGTAAAATACGTTTTTTATCCAAATGCTGACTTGATAAAATATAATGCATATAAGCATCAAGGTATGGAGGCTGAGAAGAAGAACGGTTGCAGGACTGAACAATTCAAAGGCACAAGTCAATTATGATGAATATGCCATTCCCAGTGCAAGGAATTTCAAATATGTTTAATCCCCAAAACAATGTTATAAGCATCAAAACAATCAATTTATTTAGCTCCCCTCTGGGAAAAGTCATTACAAATGGTAAGAAAGGATGCATAGGGCAAGTTGTAGCTTATTATCATTATAAAATTTCTTTAGTACAGCTTCCCAGACCAAACTACATGGAAAAGTATAATAAATTAAAACTTTGTGACTTGTTTACTCACTCACTCACTTGTATGATTGGAGAAGACGTGTGGATACATGTGAGGCTCTAGATGGAGAATTAAATCAAAATACTTCTGTGTTTTATTCTGCATCTATATATTTTTTTAATAATATGAAGACATCCCAAGCAGATTAAGAAGAAAATTCTAGGTAACATTATTTATTTTTCTGTTGTCTATCTGAATTTTTGACTTATTTGTAATTATAAAGCTGTGGGGTTTAGGCTGTAATTCTAGACATTGGAATAACTGGGCAAGTCTATATGTGTTTAATAAAAAATATAGCCCACTAAATTACTCTCAAGTTTGAAATATGCTTTATATTAATGTGAAGATATAATGTGAAATATACAAAGAGAAATAAAGGGTTGTTGTACATGTTACATGATTTAGTTGGGTCTCAAGAAACCGATTACAGTATTGTGTAATTTACACAGATTGTAAATTAAATGTGTAATTTACATAGCTAGTAAATGTTAGCTAGTACATAGCTAGTACATTTACATTAAATGTAAAATTAAATGTGTAATTTACATAGCTAGTAAACGTAAGCACTGAAACTAGTGGAACTTATTCCCATGTGAATGGATATAGAATTGCAACTTAAATTCCTCTGAGAAGATAGGTATAAAAGTTGTACTGTTGTATTTTTAATCATGGAAGGAATCATGCCACTTCAAACATTGGGTTAGATTCAAACTGAGGCACGCATAACTAGATTAGTGGAAATGGAACTCCCCAACCTCTCCTCCCTGTAGCATCCCTTCCAGCCCCATAAACATGCTTCATGAAACACTGGAGATCCTGCTCAATGGGTAGGCTGTGGTGTAAGAGGGAGTCTTCTAAGACAGAGAAAACAGCACCATCCCTAGCTCAGCTCCTGGGGGACTACATGGACAGGGAGGGTTTTTTTGGCAGCAATATAAAAGTGATTTCCCACTCCTCTCTTCCATTTTTAGTCTATTCTATATTGGCATGGGGTTTCCTGGTGACCTCTCATGCCAATACTACCCAGGTCTAACCCTGCTTAGCTTACTAGATAGATAATGACATCTAGCCATTTGTGGGTAAGTCTGGATCCATTCCATGGTATCCAGCAGGAACATCCACATGCACATGTGTGTGCACAAAATAGCAAGATGGCTGCTGTGATTGTGCGATTGAAGCCCCACCTCTTTTTTACGTGTGTTGCATGTGTCTAGGTTTGCTGGTAGGGATGCATCAACACATCCACCAGCTCTTACAGTGGTTTCAAACATCAGGAGGGTAAGCGCTAGTGCTTTAGCTAACGTTGCTAATTTGCAATCAAAGAGGTAAGTGACAGCTTACTGCTTCCCCATCACAGCAGCCGCTGGCAATTCAGACTCAGGGAGCCTGCTGTGCTTACAGACTCTTTTTTGACTTGCTGATGGGATTGACAAGAGACAGTAGGGGCCATCTGACTCCTTGAGAGCAATAAAAAAGAGCACAGCATGGGTTTAATTTCTTATTTGTAAGAACAGTCCGCAAATTGGGAAAAAAGCAGAATATTCCTCTGAGTCTGAAATTGCTGCTGGAACTACCTAAACTATAAATTGAATAATAGTGATGCAGTGTATGAAAGATCTCGTGGGTTGCCTAATCTCAGCCATTAAGAAGGATGAGTCAGAGTTGTTCACTAGTTCATCTGCTGTTTTGTTCCAAGCCATGCACCATTGTTGTCAATAACAGAAGCATTTCATGTGCAACTTGTCTTCTCGCCCCAATGATACATATAATTAAATTTCAGCAAAAGGCTGGTCTTAATGAATCTCTTTAGCCGCCAAATAGAGCAGTAAGTCTGGCATGTAAACAGGCAATGCCTCACAGCTCAACTTGCCCCATCGTTTCCTGTCCTTCTGTAACAGTTGAACTGGGGGAAAAAAACCCCAGCAGATACTAAAGCAGCACCTGTTGGATTCCTTTCCAGTGCATGGATGCTAATGGACAACAAAACGTCAAGAAAAGAGGTGGCAATTGACCTGCAAAGCAGAGTTATTTCTGAGCCAAATGAACTTTAAGTGGCACTTTCTTTTTTATACATATATGCTACGTACCATGCAGGGTTAACACCCACCAGCATCACCATTCTCAGGGCAATTCTCTTGTGCAAATTCCATTTTTCTATTGATGTTGCCAGGCAAATTATGCCAGTCAATAACAGATGAAAATCTCTAAAATAAGCGGATGCCACCTAAAAATCAAAATTTTTTTTATTAGCTAAGGGCATACTTTTAAACTTTTGCTACTCAGAGCACAAAACACATTGGTTCATTTGGAATAAAAAGAGGGCTTTTAAAATCAAAAATATATGAAGCAGTTTGGGAAAAAAAATAAATGATGCAGACTACCTGCCACAGTCCCCATAATCTGTTGGAAGTACAAGAAGTGACAAATAAACTGAGCTAATGAGAACTAGGGAATTGTAGGAGAAATTTAGATTATGAGCGTAGGAAGTCATTTCCATTCCTACTTTTCTTAGCTGTCTGAACGCCACTTCCTAGTATCTTGGTTGTCTAGTCACTGATGTCAGGCTCCTTCTATAGCTGAGTTCACAAATCATGAAAAGTGAATTTTTTTTAGTATCCCAAGCAAGCAAGAATCATAGCACATCCTGTCAGCCACCCTACCATGTTCTTGCAGTTTTCCTGGCAAGATTTTTTGAAATGGTTTGTCCTTGCCTCCTTCCTTGGGCTGACAAAGAGTGATTGGTCCAAGGTCACCCAGCGGCTTCATGCCTCAAGTGGGACTAGAACTCAGTTTCCTGGTTTTTAGCCTGGTATTTTTTTAACCCACTGCACCAAGCTGGCTCTCATTCATAAAGTACTGCCTCACAATCACCTGTAACTCAGAAATAAGTGCAAGTCAAGATGGCTTTAAGATGTGCTTTGAGTGAACTCAAGGCCTTTTAGTAGCATTATGTGATTGGGTCTACAAACAGCAAGTAGATGGCAGCAAAGAATCAGCGTCATGAATCTTCGTTGCTCCCCAGTGGTGATCTGGTTTTTGCAGCTCAGATCTCATGGCCTTCCTTTTAGCATTAGGCATATTATAAAAGAACATCTGATAAACAAAAGTAAATGCACTGTAATCTTTGAAATATAAATAGACTGACTGCTGGAGTAACAGTAGAGAAAAGAAAAAGAACAGAAGGAATATACCTTTTTCGAAGACAATATTCCAAACAGCGGAAACATTAAAGCAGGAATTAATGCTGAAACAGCCAGAGGCAAAGCTTCGGTAAGCCAGAAGATAGCAACCACGAACAATGTGTATGCACATTCTGCTTCCTAGAACAAATACATAATTGAAAAACAAATCAGATTTACATTGGATAATATGTGGTCAAATGAAAAGATACAAAGATCCTGAAAGAAAATAAAATTCCAAATACACAGTTGTATGCAAAAGTTTAGGCACCTTGGTCAAATGGCACATTTCAATGAAACCTTCAGTAAACAGAAGCTGATGCAACCTCTACATTGTATAAACATGACAACCTCTACATTGTTAAACATGACATCCTTCTCCCAATTTGAATACAGACGAACTTTTGCATTATCTTACTGAAAGGGAAAAACCTTTATTTGGAATAAAATCAAGTGATTTCATGAAAAAGCTCCAGTCCTGGTGACCGATATGGACTCCTCCAGGCAGTCAGCTTGACAACTATATAGAAGTGATTTAAAAAATATTGTGCTGATGGCAACTTTCAATCTGTAGGCCAACTGTCCTCATTTTGGTTTCAGTTATATAAGATTTGTATTCTGGGGATGTGCTTCCATGGTGTTACAATTCTTTTATTTTTTTTTGCTTAAGCTTTGTCTTCGAAACAAACAACAACTGTGATTACAAAAATGAATGCCCTAGGACACCAGTATTTTGAAGTCATTCTCATAGCCTTCTCATCTGCTGGAGGCTACATATCTGGGCTGAGATCTACCATATAAAACTGGTGATCCGGATAGGAGTAAATCGGTCTCCAAAATGGAGTTGAGAATATTTCTACCCATTTGCTCAATTTGCCCTTCTAAAAGCTACTGTGGGTAAATGCACAGGGCAGTCTCCATGTGGCTGTATGCTATATATGTGAAGAGGACCGGAAGAGCCGTTCTTCAAGACTGAACATTCTGTCTGGCTTTCCACATCCTTAGCCCTCTGTAACAGATTGTGCCACAGTGTGGTAATTAAAAACAGGAAACTACTACTCATTCCCAGCTTTCACTAAAGTTGTAAAGAAATCTTAAGCAAACCAAAGCAAAGACAAATTATATACATATTAAAGCTTCTGCAGCCAGCTTTTTTTCCCACCACATGAAGGATGCCTCAGACGATCTTTGTGCACATACGGTACACTAGAAGAAAGATTAGCCGGAAAGATTAGTCATTTCAATAACAGACTGAGCAGAGTTTTTCTCTCTGCCTGAAACTATATTATCCATCTCTTAGGCACAGCTACATTTCAGTGAGATGGTAAACAAGAGAAATTTATTCATCTCTTATTTTATTGCATGCAATTTTTTTTAAAGGCTGTAATAAAATCTCATTTCTATAACACTTCCATTTTTACAGAATTCTATTCTAAAAAGTAAATATAATAATGGATATACCATGATGGACCTAGAATGTGTGGCAGATCCTACTTGTCTTTTGTAGCTAGTCATACATATTTAGGACATATTTCTCAAGCAATGATTAATTACTTAAGATGCCATCCAAAATTTTACTACATAGTTTTAATTACTGATGACTTATGAACTTTAGAATTACTAAGAACCAGAGCTCTGGTACCAATATTATCATACTTAAATGATATGAAAGATTGCTTTTTAGAAAATTATAGAAAGACCAGTAGCAAATCACACTGAGAGATGAATACTGCAGCTGTGCCCATGGATAAGGAAACCCTCAGATGAGATGGGGGATACAGGTATTTAAATTTAACATTTTCAAATGTGAATTTAGGGCTACCAGATTTGGGTTGCAAAAATCTGGATGGCCTCTAAGATAATAAAATGGATAAAGTTATCTGGATATCTCTTTGCTGCCATCTCACAATCATCTGAAATTTTTCAGCCCACATCTAGTAAATCTATAAACACAGATTTCAGTCGACATGTTTGAATTAATACACAAACACAGCTAGTTTTGCAGGTTGTGTGGCACAAACATTTAGAATGCTAACTCCCCTGAATGAAAAGTTTGCTCACAAAAACATAAATTTGTGAAAATAATGTCAAAATTCCTCGTAATAGTGAAGAATATTTGCAAATATTATGTATGTTAGAGACAAAATACAAGCAAAAAATGGATGCTTAAAGAAATAGGCATCAAACGCATGCACGCTTTACTGCAAACTTTAAAAAAATTCAAGGGAACCAATCTGAACCTGATAAATCAATACAACCTGAAAAACGAACAAAAATTAAGATTGAGAGCTCCCAGGCCACAGCTCAATGTGTTGTAGGCTTCTTTACTGCTATCTTTGCCATTCATAGTACTATATCATATTTCCAATGTTTACTAACATGCTCAAAGTGTGCCTCTCCAACCATATTATGGATGTATATGGGATAAATGATATCAGCTTCCACAAATATAGGATATGACTCTGCTTCACACATGTCAGTTGCATATGTTAACACAGGTTCCTCCCCCAGATATGTTGCTCTATGTATACACCAATCCATCTATATATCCAAATAGACATCTGTACTGCCTGACGTACAGTATGTCTGATAATATATATTGATGCATGAAAACATATCTAATAAGAGACATAAGAGGTGTAGAGAAAAAAAACACTGCATGAATGTGATAGGTTCACCTCTCAATCTTCAGAGTCTATTATTTGTTCTCAAAAGCATCTTCTCTGAAAATGCTGTTATGACTAATTATAATGGAGGAAAAATCAGCATTAGGGGAGGTTTATTTCTTCCCTTGGAAGTTAAAGGAACTGTGCAGTACTATGAAAATATATAGACATAAAAAGCTGGGGGAAAGTATATAGCCAATAAAAACTGGCACAGCCATTGACCAGGCTGAGAGTTGACAGCTTCTCAAAAATCAAGTGGCTGTTTTGTCGTAAAATTTCATGGAAACAAGAATTCACCCATTAACATTATTAACATCAGACAAGTGCCTTGATCAACTTGCTGGATAAAAAGCCATGCTTGCCCAGTTAATAAGCTGCTGTTATTTGCTTAGTTTAACTTTCTATCATTAAGAAGATGTTTAACAGAAAATATTGCATTTATAAATAACGTCTGCATTATTTTCTAAATGCCTAGACTCAAGAATGCAGTTGCCACACACCTGAGTTTCAGTCTACTAGTACCATGGCCCTCATGTGTCAGCCACTGATGCACGCAGAACTTGGAGTGTATTGATTTATTAATATTGAAAGCATCTGGTGCATTGAAAAAAAATATCAATGCCTGCTGAATTCCATCTGCCAGCAGTCTTCATACAATTGCCCACAGGCATGGCATTTTCTTTGGAAATTAGAATGAGCAGCAGACAGTTTGGCATATCAAAAAGAGAGAAGGGATACTGAGAAAACTCTTCAGAAAACAGGTATGTAGGAGAAGCACAAGGAAAAGGCTATTGTTTCAAAGGAAAATAAAACCCAGCCCAGGAAAGAAAGTTTGAAGCTTGTGTAGACCCCCATGGTAGCTCATCAGGCCTACTTGACACTTTTCTTGTGGAATACAAAACTTACAGACTAGAATTTAACAATTCAGATTCATGAAAATCTCTGCATTGGGGAAGAAGGGTTCATTCGGTCTTCCTCCATCATACGGTTAGCATGCTGCCTTGTCTGGATGTGGAAACTAGGAGTCAGGGTAGGGAATACTCCCTGGAATACATGACAGCAATTGTAAAAGTGATTTTCATCTTTTTATTTATTTCATTCTATTAAGATAGGAATACTGACATTCCTATTGGATTTCATACTTGCAAAATGAGGGATCCCCTTTGTAAGTCTTTTCATCCCTGTTGCTTTGATTGTAGTTTGAAACTTCCACAGTTCCTAGTCATATTGTATGTACAGCTAAACATATTTTAGACTTGTCACTGTGTGGCTAGTATAATACAGTAAGTCAAGCTCTGCTTTAACCGTGCTTTATTGACTAAGCCACAATTGAGTGGGTTTCTACAAAAAACTGAGTCACAAGCCATGGTTTATAAATCATAATGGCTACAGATATCAACATGCTAAACCATAAAGATATAAGCTAAATTATGCTTTGCTGAAGTGTGAAACCAATACATAGTGTCAACATCAGCTAGTTTTATTCCTTCCTACCTTTCCCATCCCTTCTCAACTGTTTTACTACTTAGCTTGACCACAAATTCTGGAGAACTCAAAAGTTCACATGCTCTTTTGGTTGGCTTAATAAAGGTATTGTCCTTACATAGATTTTAGCATTTTTCTCATGGTTAATATAGTTGCTTAGATCGTAGCGAATATCTCATGATGAGCACAAGGACCAAATGAACAGTAAACCAATTCACAGTCTCCAGGAGTTTGTAAGGAACTGTGATTTCCAATGAAATGAAATATTTTGATTGCTGGCTTTTCAGTTTATCTATCAAAACCACATCGAGAAAAATCAGAAAAAGAGCCGTAATCCTTTTCGTCACACATATATTATATTGCCGTAAGGAGTTTCATTTTGAGATCAATATAAAATATTGGAAGTCAGTGATATAGCCAAATAAAACAGTTCAACGTAAATATACAGGTCAACCTTTCTTAATTTCTGCATCTCAGCATGCTGGTCACACCAGTTGCAATCAAGCATATCTAAACAGCCCCATGTTGGAATGACTGAAAAAGCTCTACAGTTTATACTTACTTTGGTTCTGATGATGAGAGGTAATGGAAGCAGCAGAAGGGGAGTAAAAATAATGAGAAGGAACCGGCGGTAGACCAAGAATTCCCTGATCAACTTCATTGCCCTGGCTTAGCGATTTAGCTTTTCTGTAGAAAAATAATTAAAAAAAAAATTGATTCAGCTTTAAGTAGTTGTATCTGATTAATATTTCTCTAAACTGTCACCTTTAGTCATTGCAACAGAGGCTTCAGTCAAGGGAAGTTAAAAATAAATCTTGTTCTTTATTATTACAGTGTTTACATTAACACATGAGATAAGAGGTATATTCACCAGCGAAGGCTCTGCATTTGTTCTTTTTCTTCTAAGATAAAACAGATTCTAGTCACATTATAGTCTTTTTATCAAGATTTTCTGTACCTTGGAATGGGTCTGAGAAGCTTCTTCACTCAAAAATTTAACCAAGTTTGAAGAGTGATTGTTCTGAAGCAGAGGTTAGATTTGCAACCCTTTAAACCTTTTTTGGTTAACTTCATAAACTGGGATTAAAACAGCAGGAAACAGAAAAGTAAATGCTTAGAATCATTGCTTCATATTTATGGGTCGGTGGCACCAGATATCTATTCCACCAGCTATACTACCGGAACTGAAAGACAAGTATAATTTAAGTATATAGTCCTTGGATGAGTTCCATAGCAATTTATGGAATCTGTAAGGAAGAATACATTTATCAGAAGAGCATGACCAAATTACCTGAAGCCAACTTTCTAAATCCTTTGCAAGGACTATGGGCCAGATGTCACTTGTGAATTCTATAGAGCAAAGGTAGAAACTTTGGCCTCCAATAGCTTTTTAAGGCTTATTTATATACACCTGTAAGGAAAGAAATGATGATTAACAGGATTAAAGTGATTGCTGAATCACATTTTCACTGAATAAATCTCAGTTGCCTGGGTTCACCAAAGATATAAAGTAGGGAAGAACGTCTTTTTTTTCCCTTTTTTGCCGTTGACAGCTGCACTTTAAACATATAGCAGGATTTTTTATTTATTTTTTTGGTTAATCACCACAAAGTGACATGGTGAAATCACTATAGTAATTGACCCAGAATTTTGGACCTTTATTTTTTTCTTTTTTGGAGTGTGTGGGGGGGGGGGGGGGGTGCTTGATGGTAAAATTGTAGCAAAACTAAGCCTAACAGAGGCTTGGTACATGTATTTTATAATTTTATATGTGATGACTTTTTAAAAATCCAGGTGACTTCTAGATGTAGCTTGAGTTTTCTGTATCTCTGCTGCCATCATGTACTTATCTGGACTTTTGTATGCCTGATCTGGTGGTCCTATGCTTTACAAAGTAGCATAAAATTGTCCCCTGGAAATTTATGTATTTATTTTATTTCTAAACTACCCTTCCAGAGGAACCCAGAACAGTTTATAGGAAAATATTTTTTGAAAAGTTTTAAGGAAAACCATTGCAGTAAAATGATTCTTTAAAAAATACATGGAAAAAGTAGGCCAAAGTTCATTTTTAAAGAGTAGAAAAGCCAAGTACTGTAATGGGCAAACCATCTTCTGGCTCCCAGAAATCTTTGGGTGAACAGGTATGCCTTTAGTTGTTTTCTATAAGAAGAGAACATGATGGCCGGCTGAACATCCATCACAAGAGAATTCTGTCATGGATGTTTCCCCTCTAAAATTTGGAGTCCCAATCATAGGTGGTTCAGGAGCTGCAAAATGAAGTAAAGGGCGTCATGTGGGCCTACAACCACAACAGCTGAGTTCACCCATTAGTAAAGCCAAAAGTAAGCAAATAGCATTATGGATCAGCATTTTGGATGACCACTGAACTCCTTGTGAGTATTTAATACAATGCTGCCATGCACCTTTTGGATGAATCTTTCAGGAATCATGTTAGTTCTTAATTTATTGCTGACATAAAGTATCCAAGAATATAGAATGTTGTAAGATGCTAGATGTTAGGTGATGTCACTCCATTATAAAACCTCTCTATAGGAGAGGAAGAAAATTTCCTGCAGCCCTCTGTCTCATGCCCAGAAAGTAGAGTAGTCATGAAAGAACAGACTGGAGTCATTCCCCATTGTACAGAGTTAATACTGATTGTTACATACTTATCAGGAAATAAGGTGTATTAAATTCATTGACAGGATTCACATATCAGTAGTTATTTCTCTTAACTGGAGTTTGCTGGATAAGCCATGGTGTCTGTTTCACACCTGAAGCTAAACCTAAGCTATATTTTATAAACCATAATCAACCAAGGCAAACTATTTGCTTGTTTGTTTGTTATACTTGTACCCCACCGAAATTAAAATGACGTTCACAATCAAAACAACTCAGTGCAATATGTGAACTAACACATAAGAGCACATAAGACTCTTACCTGTTCAAAGACACTCAGTAGCAACCAAGTTGAATTAAAAAAGTAATAAATACAGTTGATTTTCTATACCTGAAGAGTGTGGTATGCTTTGAAATCCTTTCATAGCTCTACTTGTAAATGATCAAGGTGTTAGTTACAGAATAAGATACAAGTTAGGGCTATTAAAGTCAAATTAAATCTAAATAGCAAATGGAAAGCAAGCACTATTTTGCTAGGATAAATCAGATGTGGTAGCAGATTGCTGGTTTAGCTTTTGTGAGTTCTGGTTTCCAAAATTGTATGCAGGATTAAAAAGTATGATAGCTAACCTTTGAGCATCTAGGATTGTATAACACACACAAACACACTCATACTGGAGTGAATGCAATTAATAAGATGTATTGTTTTCTGATGTCCCTTCCATACCTAAACAAATATTCTCTTAATCTGAGTAACATTAATTTAAGGGAAAGTGAATTATCCCTCTCACTATGAGCAAACAAAAAACAGGAACAATCCAATTTGCAAAGTTAGAAAAATATGTGATTTTTAAAAAGTTTTAAAGTACGAAAGTATTGAATATTTGTAAAGTGACATTGCATTTATGATGTACTGGCCTAGCACATAGAAAATAGGATACATACACGCACACGCACACACACACACATAAAATATATTTCTTATCTTGAAAGTCTTAGGAAAAACATCCCACTGAAACAAAGAAAAGCTAATTATCTATCTATGCTACTGTGCGTCATATCTATGCTACTGATAAGTCGTTCAGATTATGTAGTTTAGTGAACATACTCAGCATTTCTTGGTGGGAACTCTTTATCAGATAAGTTCTAAAACACTGACTGTAGGGTGCTAAACATATCTACCAGGCCAATAAAGCCATTTGGTTGCTCAAAATAACCATAATTTTTAGTGTAATATGCCATTTTCCCCAACCTGGTACCCTCCAGAGTTACTGAACTTCAGGTACCATAATTCCCAGGGGGTAAGATAATCTCACAGTCTGAAGCATAGTAGTAAATAACATGCCTGCCTCCAAGGCTGGTTGAGTTATTTTAGCACACAGGCAGAAAATACAACAATAATAAATCAAATAACAATTAGTTTGATGACATCCTACGTCTGCCAATGGTAGAGGTGATTCCTCTATCTTTGTAGGGAACAAGATAGACGCAGCCTGCCTATATAAACCTATTAACAATGTATGTGAACAACTTTCAAAACTATTTACAAAATAGGCTTTCAGTCAGCGGCAACCCAAGTAAAATAGGGTAGGTCTTTGATCACACAGTTTGGTGCCCATCTAGAATTTTTTTTTTTTTTTTGCCCATTTTGTGGATGTTTCTGCTTTCAATGTTCCCATCTCCCAGATCCTTTACTTTGCGCAGGCAAATTTAATGTTCTGACTTCCAGAGCTATCTGTAATCCAGGGCCAAACTAAACCCTTTCCTGTAAGATGCTAGTCAATTTATTTTGCATTTAGGGCAAATATTTAAAGAAGCAAAACAACATAGAGGTATCTTTCCCCAATGCTGCAAATAAAATGAAAAGTTAATAATAAACTAAGTAATGACCAATGTTCTCCTATTGTGTGACCTTTCATTTCAGCTCTGTGAGGTATCTGCCACCTTTGCCAAATAGTATATTGCCAACTAATATGCAAAATTTTGCAAAGCCAAGCCATATGTGTTAGGACCGCGAACGGAAACAATAGCAGATGTCAGGAGCATACGTCTGGAGAAAGAAGAAAAACTGTAGGGGAAGGACATTTTTTCTGATTGTTCACATCCAAATAACATAGTCAACACTAGGATAATATTACTAGCAGTAATATTGCCATTGTTCTAGCAGCAAGGTAGATGTCATTATGGGTAGGGATCCTGGGTATTAAACAGCTAAAGAAAGACTAACATCAATAGATAGAATATTCCCCATATCGATGTTGGAAAACATCTGGGGGGGAGGGCAGGAAATGGATATATATTAGTCACTCATAAGAATTGCTTGGAGTGACATGCCACATGTAAAGGCAAGCAATCCTGTTGTGCCCCTAACACAGATGTTAAAGGTACAGGGCTTTTCTCTTTTCTTTTAAATGCAAATCTGAACTATTTCCAAAGTCTAGAAAGCATTTTCTCCCTTAAGACATCCTCCTGCTTGTTCCTAGTTCTTACTACTTATTGTAACAATGTCAGATTAGGAGCAGGGAAATCAAGTTCAAACCCTATTTAGCCGTAGAAACTCACTCTGAGTCAGTCCCAAGAGCAAGGTATGGAGCTTCAACTGCTGTGACCATCTTAACTTCTTTGGATCTCCCTATGGCCTACCACATAGGGTTGTTGTTACAGGAATGCAATTTTGAGAAGGGAGTACAATGTACCCTTCCTTCTCCTGGAAGAAAAGCAAGATATAAATCTAATCTAATCTAATCTAATCTAATCAATCAGTCCTGCTTCCATGGTGTACAAATTTCTCTTGGTCTGTCCACAGCTGTTAGCATCCTTCAGCAATTGCCAGGGCTTGCTTGCTTGCTTGCTTATTTATTTATTCATTAGATCTGTATGCCACCCAACTCCCAACAACTCCGGGTGGCTCACAAGTAAAAGCAGTAAGAGACAAAAATAAAAGAATAAAAGATGGCAAGGATGACAAAAACCACCTCTATGGCTATGTGGTTATGTCTGCCCTCCATCTTTTTTAATTTAATTAAAATTTTGATTTTAATTAATTTAATTTTGATTTCCAGGCAACCAAGTCTATTAGTCTCCTTCAAGTGAAGTTCAGCTTTGGGTGATTTTGATGAACACATCTACGCAGGACTTTTCTGCAACAGTATGGAGGGTTTTTGCCATTGCCTTCTTCTGGGATTTTTTTTTTTTAAATTTCCCTGGGATAGCTTCTACTCTTGATATTCCTTGGTGGTCTCCCATTCCCGCCATATCCCATTCTGTGTAGCTTCCAAGCCCAAACAAGGTCAGCCTCATGCTGCCAAGTGCTAAGAAAACTGAATAGCATTTCTACTAATGCCCACAATGCCTTTACCACAGGTTGCTCTGAGGCCTTGTGGGAAAAATCAATGATACATAAACGTAGACCCTAACTGTAAACCTAACTCTGTTTTAAGCAGTTATACCACAATCAAGCTTAACTGGAAGGACCCACTGACAAGGAATGGTTTCTTCAAACACAGGAACAGTTATTTAAAAGCATAGACACAGTCTGAATATTAGGAGTGTGGGACTGAATTAGGGGTAGGTGATTTTAATGGCCTTAGCTGCAATTTTAATGACATGGCACTGTGGGAGTTGTAGTCCAAAAACACAGTGGGTACCAGGGTGCCTACCCAGAATTAAACTGAGCCAGCGTGTGATGTCGTTTTACCAATAAAATATAATTTATTCAGGCTGCCTATTAAACACAAGGAGACTTGTGCCAAAATGTCACCATACAGGTGGAGAACCTGTGACCCTACAGATGTTGCTGAACTATTGGCACTCCTGCCAACTTGACCTGATTGCTGAGGACTGAGAGCTGTAACTCAGCACTGTCACAGTTTTTCTGCTGTACCACATCGTCCTCTAAGTCTTAAGGACAAGAACATCTTAAGAATGTTGGGATAGTACGAGAACAGCAATATTGTTCTCTGGTGTAGAGCTTGGAGCTATGAAAATTGGGTTCCCATCCCATATGTTCTTTAACCTTTTTGAGCCCATCATGGGGATGTTCTTGCCTTGGTTGCAAAATGTCCATGCCCCAAAAAAGAATACTTCAGTTTAGAAGGCCAAGAAGACTTCTGCTGTATTCTAGGTAAGATTCACACACAAAAAAGTAGGAAATAGTTCAGTGTTGCTCCGTTCATTTAAAGCTTGTTCACCTCTGACTTAGAACGATGTGCATAATGTGCACAATGTCTAGATGTCAGTTTATTCAGATGGTTTGCTCAGCTTCTCAGTCTACTTTCCTCATATGAGTCAGCTGCACTTCACCTGGCAATCATATATTGCAGAATCAGCTTTGTTTCAGGCATCAAACTTTGGATCATCCTGCCAGTTAATCAAGATTGTTTTAATTGCACTGTAAATATGCAACCTCATTGACCCTGGTGCCCATTGCTCTTTGCCAACCATGTCAGCTGATGAAATTTCCTTTCATATTGATGAACTTATCATGCTCTCCATACTTGGGAAAGAAAAAGTACAGCAGTGCATACAAAACAGTGGGGGGATAAAGTTAATTAATCCTATTAATTGCTATTTCAAGCAGGGTAACTATTTGCTTGCACTGCAGTTCTTTGTAATGTCCCAGACAGGTCAAAGGTTGATAAAATTAATAGCTTAATCTGGTTAACTTTTAAGGAAAAATCCCAACATTGTGTAATACATAAATAACTATCCACTTGGGCATCATTGAATCAATGTGAAGCTGTATTTTATTTTTTTCTGAGTATATTTCTTTTGGAGTCACATTGGTATATAAAGCAGTCTGTGAAAGCTCATAAATCCTTTATAGAATCAACTCAAAGCCTTTGGCTTATCCTGTAGATTCTGGTGATATGAACACATATGACACAACCTTCTTGGTAATAGCTTCTCAACTGTGGGATTTCTTTCTTTCCAGCTAATGAACCCTGGTTCCTTCACTGCAAGCATTCGAGAAAGCCTTCTGCAACTACATTTCCTTAAAGCAATGGTGCTGAAGGATACTTCCCAACTGCTAACCAACTGCCAGGTTGAGAGTTGCAGATTAGCAGTATGGGGGTGGGCACATGGCTCCCATTTCTAGCTGAAATGAATGGATGCCTTGAGTTTTTCTCATATGTCATTCAGTAACATCAGTTGTGTATTCTTCCATTATTTCTTTCATTTTGCATATACCACTTTGAAAGAGTTTCATCCTGAAAATCCATTCATAAATACTTGGAATAGAGGATGGAATGCTAGATGGAGAGAAGAATACCTGAAGATAGTTATTGCAGTTGTTGAAACTGGCCTTCTCTGTTTATGCATTTACTATTCTGTATCTTCTTTCACAACCAGTATAGTCACCTGGCACCCAACAGCACTGAAAGGTGGAATGCTCACATTGCCCTAAAGGGCTGAACTTGGGCAGCCCAGGCTAAGCACTACGAAGAACAACCTCATACATGTGAAGAAGGCTGCTGATATTGGGAAAAGGCCAGGGTCTGCAGAAGAAGATAGATTGCTCACTGGAACTCCCAGAAACAGGCAATGCACCCATTTTTGGAAGGGACTGCACCTATGTATTGCTCTCACATTGCAATAGCACCTTGGTGGCAAGAAGGCCGAGTCAGATAGCATGACTCTTCATTTTAAGGGCTGTCCAATTCTTCTGTTGCCTCAGAGGAAATATTTCATCATTCTTTTTCTGGCGTCCACCCTCAAGAGTTCAATGGGTTCTTTGTTTTGTTTTGATTTGTTGTTGTCTCCTAATTAATGCATGAGTTGCTTCAGGCTTTCAAACCAAAACCTTGATTGTGGCCTTTAGGCCAGAGAACATTGTGTTACTACAGTGGATCTTTGGATCTCCCTATAATTCATTCAGGATAATTTCATTCTCCCTATAATTTCATTCAGGATGCTGGATTCAGACGTAAGGACATAGCATGGTTTGTTATCATGAGTATGACTTGTAGTAAGTTTTGAAAGCCTGGACATTTCCTTTCCTTTTCTCTCTTTCTTCTATTCAGGGAGATGAGATTAGAAACTTATCCTCTTGGGGATCTGTCTGAATTTGGCAATTTAGGGCCCCCAAACAGGATCAAGCTGGGGCTCAGAATTCGGATGTAAAGGCAACCTAGGCCAATGTCACAAGCCTGAACTCCACCACTGTGGTTTAAGCTGTGACTCACATCTTACAATAGTTATTCTGTAATGGGCTTAGGAATGTAGGAATAAAACTCACAAATTACCTTCAACATAACATATCCTTTGTTATGATAGCAGATGATATTAAGCTGCAAAAGTATGAAAATAATAAGAACCTTGACTTCAAAGTCGCTTTTAGAAATCATCACAGGTATTTTCTGGCTACTAGACATTGTCAACATGTAGATAAACATATTTACACTCAGCATTAAATAAGGCCCAGGACCCATAAGATTATGGGATGGTTTCTAAAATTAGATTCCTGTTACTCTAATGATAGGAAAAATCTAATACACTGTCTCTATCAATTTAAGTTATTGTGCAAATAAATTGGCACTGAAAGAAAAAGATCTTGCTTATACATATTGGAGCTTGTGATGAGGATGACAAAGTTCTTTCTCCTCCCTTCCCAATAGAGTTGTTTTACTAGCTGTCTCAGTGAATGAACTCAGCAATTTATTTTATAACAAGTCTCTCCACCTAATTTGGATTTAACAGCATTCGTTTGGGCTGTCAAAATGTAAAGGAAAATGGATGGATTCCTATTTATTATGCCTCACTTCCTGGAGACTCAGAGAGGACTCTTTGTAATAAGATTATAATTTGTGATCATGGAGTATAAAAACATAGCATCTGATGGGGAAATGCTAAGCACAAAGATTCTTAGCAATTATTGGTTAAAATAATTAAATGTACTTAAATGTAATTGAATATTTTTTGTGGCTAATTTCTAGTCAACAATATACTGAGCACCAACTGTACAATCTTGGTAATTCCTCTGTCCATTTATAGATATTATATTTCTGTACCAATTATTTTCTTTTTTTTCCCTTTTCTCCTTTTGCTTGCTTGCTCTTTTTTTTTTTTAATAATTATTTTTTTAAAAAAATCAAGGGAAAAAAGGTTTTGTCTCATGGAAACGCTGACATAGTTAGGGAAAACCCAGAGTAGGTGCAGTTACAATATCTCTAATCTCCTTGGAAAGGAAAAACTCATTCTATGCAAATAAAAAAGTGCATCTATGCATATGATAAGGATGCTGGATTTTACATGATTCAGTATAATAATCATGTGACTTGCATACAAATAGTTCTCTACCAACTTCCAGGTAAATGTGTAAATGTAATTCTAAACAAAAAACCCCACAACCCGGAAGCTGTAACTTCTCAGCTATAGCCTTCTCTTGCCTTTGCACACTAACATTTGAAGCTTGTCATCTTCTGAACGTAATTATACAAATAATAAAAATATAGGATGATTCCCAGACAAGGAATACAGATTTCTGAGATGCTTCTTGTACTTACTTTCATACTTTGGCATGCATCCTGTTATTTAAATATTTTTGTTAAAAGGATGGGGCAACTGATAGCAATAGGAATTATTGGCCAGACAAAGAAGCTTATTTTCTTACAAACGTAATCATTTTTAGCCCTTCTCACTGGTTTGCTCTTATAATTATTGTTAATTGTTTGTTTGTTTAATGAATGTGTAGACCAGTGTTGTCCAAACCTGGCCACTTTAAGATGAGTGGACTTCAACTCCCAGAATTCCCCAGCCAGCCATGCTGGCTGGGGAATTCTGGGATTTGAAATCCACTCATCTTAAAGTGGCCAAGTTTGGACAACACTGGTGTAGACAGTCCAGCAAAATTTAGTAATTGGGAAATCTAAAAGTGTAATATAAAAAATGAAGGAGGATTCACTGTGAAATGCAAACATCTGCTTTCTGGTGAATTATATACTCTCCATTCTAATTTGGAATTTTACTGGCATCTCTACATACAGATCTCCCTGTGTACTCCACCTGTTGTTCAGATTTCCTCTTCCTTCCATGTCTATATTTGGTGTTAATTTGCTTAAGACATATCCATCCAGAACTCCTTTGAAAGAAAAGATACTCTATTTTAATCCATCTGCTCTTCACACTAAATAGACACCAAATATAGATCAAATAACTTATTCCTATGTTATGAAGGGTCATGCATTCTATATACTAAAAAGCACATTTTCTCTTGTGTGTTGTTGTGTTTCCTTTCTGTCAGAAGCTGATGTTGATGGTATATGATACTCAGGCCAACCCATGGATACTATAGCCAAAAATTTAATGGAACTGGTCTTTCAATGTTTCTCTGTTCCAGTAGGATAGTAAGGGAAGGGTATTTTGCTCTCGCCAATTGCATATAATTTTAAAATTCAACCAAAGACTATTGATTATGATTTTTAAATTATACTTTAAACACTGATTCTTAATAGCCAAAACAATACCATGCATCCATTAATGGGAAATATCAGCAGGCTTGGTTGATTTACTATGATTTACAGAAGAAAGATGGGGAAAAAAATAAAGGAGAAAGAGAAGGAGAAGGAATGGCTTGTGGCTGAAATCTTGAACAGGACTACTGTAATCTTACCTGGAACATTTTCTTGCAGGTGTTACCTATTTGTGGCTAGAACATTTTCCTAAACCAAATATTACAAACTGAAACCTCCACATACAGATGAGGCATTTGCTAAAGCCAAGCAGGACCACTCTTTCCACCAAATCTATCCTGTGAACTTCCCAAGCACATCTGGATAGCCCGTAATCAAAATTCTAAGGAGGAAGGTTTGTTCTGATCTAGTTTATTACTCTGTTTGAACATGCTTTCTCTTTTTATCTGTTTGGAGGAAGATTATCCCTAACCTGGCACAGAAAATTAGTTGATTTATTGTGCAGTCTCCTTTAAAGCAGCTCTGCAGCAGTTTTGAGGCAAAGATCTTGAAGAAAGCTTTACAACATTTGCTCATTTTTCATTTCAATTCACATGAATTATGAAGGGATAAACTACAGATAGGATTATTTCTTTTCACCCCAAGTGGGAAAAAAAACATAAATAGCTGCTAATTTTCATTTGTTTTATTTTTTTAAAGACAGAACTGGAAGACTAAAACAATTGCAAGCTGGTTTAGGTTGGGTTAAAGTTGGGTTAAAGTTGGACAGAGCAAAGCTCAGCTTGCAAAAAAAAAAAAAAAGGAGAATATGCCAGAAAAAGAATCTTCCATCTTAGCTTTGCTATTTGCTATTTTGTTTTTAAAGAATACGCCCAGATGTTACATCTTATAAATGGATGAGAAATCTTGTCAGGTTTGATTTCACTCGGCTTCTTGTTACTTTAACCTGAAGTTCAGTTTCTGAATGTCTGGGTTTCTTAAACATCCAGGCAAAAGATGTGCAGAGACATAATATATGTATTTATATATTATTTATTTATATATTATGCCTTCGAGTCAGTCTTGACTCCTGGAAACTGTCTAGCAACTCCCCGCAGTTTTCTTCGCAACATTTTCAGAAGTGGTTTGCCGTTGCCTTTTTCCTAGGGCTGACAGAGAGTGGCCCAAGGTCACCCAGCTGGCTTCGTGCCTAAGGCAGGACTAATACTCATGGTCTCCCAGTTTGTACCCTGGTGCCTTACCTGCTGTACCAAACAGGCTCTTCTTGATTTATTTAATAGTTTTATTATCCCATCTTTCCTCCAGGAGCTCAGGGTGGTGTATACAACAACACCCCTTCTCTCATTTTTCATAATCTTTGGGCTCAGTGAGAGTGGCTGGCCCAAAGCCATTCACTGAATTTCTATGGCTGAATGTGGACTTGGATCTTTCTAATCTTCATCCAACACCTGAATCTCTACACAATGTGGCTTTCCTAATAGTTATTCAAATATATGCAATTTTGTACATAATTTTCTCTAATATGCTGTATACATTTTTCTTCACAATTTCTTAGAATATACATTGTAAAAGATTTGGATTTTCATACGCAATTTTCACTTATGTACATTCTGTGTGGAGTTTCCTCCAATATATACATTTTACACATGTTTTGTTTAGAAGATCGTATGACAAATCTATGTATGCATGTATTTGATTTGTTAAGGCCACCCAATATTCTATTCCTTCCCCACTTTTAACAGTTCCAATTTGATAGAATTGAATATACAAACATGGTTATATACCAAGAATGTCAAATTATCAGTCTATACGTAGCAGATGCTTGATTGCTCAGTCCTGTTAAATTCTCCTAGTAGATCTACATAAAATGCTCTCTTCTCCAATTTACTTAAGGGAGTTTTTTTTTCTGTGGGCTTCATATCAGACACAGAAAACAGAGGTTCATTTTCATACACCCATTACCATGACATTATTATGATGTGAAGTGATAAAATGGCAACTCAATAAGATACAGTGCCAATAATTTGTCACACATTTCGGTGGTGACATACATGCCACTGTAATATGTCTCCTAAGTATTGTTATGTGAAACCAGCAGCAAATAAAGGATCAAAGCATTAAATCCAGTAAACAATTCCAATATTTCTTTTCAGCTTTTATGAACTGAAAAAAATTGTTCTGAATTTGCCACTGAATTGGCCTACCATTTTATGAACAGAGCTGCATTACTGAAAATGTAAATTTCTTAGCTCCCACATCTAGAAATGTCTGTACCTCAAATGTAATTTGAATTTTGAAGAAAACAAGTTCTTCTCTTTTTTAAAGAATTTTCTTCTGATCTTGGGGCAACAAACTTGATTAATACATCCTATTCCAGAATTGCTTACAGAATGATGCAATAGAAAAACTGTCTTTTAAGTATTTCCCTCCCAATGGTCACAGCATCTGTCCTCTACACAGAACAATTTTATGATTGACAATTTGCCTCAACAATAGCAATGTTATTATTTCACACCTAACGCACCAGACATCTCTCTTCAACAGTGCTGGATTTTGCCAATAAACTACATTTACTATATTTCCTCAGCAGTGAAATGTTACTGACTTGCTTGGTAAATTGAGAGTAGCTGCCTATCGCACAGTTCATTTGCGTCATGATAAGGTCAGAAGGTAGCTACTGATAAAGGAGCAGAGGTCAAGCTTCAGCATAGAGATGCTGTTTCAGCATATTTGCTCATAAATGTTCGCTTAGGTTGATTCTTTAATCATGCAAAGACGTTTCAACCAGTAGATAAATTGGTTGATTAATTCCAGCAAGGACTTGTGTTTAGCATGCTGTTTGGAATGTACCAACTGATGATTGAAAGATAGTATCCAAAAAACATAGCACAGGCTCCTGATACATGAATCTGCTCCCTTGGCTTCAATAGTTGCAGGAACTTATAGATGTCAGCTGCAGAATCTATTAATCTCTAAGATCAGATACCTCATTTTTTTTACTATAAGATGATAGATCATAGAATTTTGACATTAATTACCAAACTTCTCCTCCTGCTAGATATTAGAATAAAGTAGGGCTTTTGGCAAAGCCTTATCAAAACAAATCATTGGAGCTTCTATCAGCAGTATTATTAATCCATATATAGTGCTAAGGGCAGAGTCAAGTTCATAGTTACAGCAAGACCAACATGGAATAATAAAGCTCATCTATTTTTTTTTTTAATTGAAATGTTCTTCTCCATGGGAGTATAGGCAACAATGTAGGTTGAGCCAAGGCAACCCAACTATCCGGAGCTAGCATTTTGCTTCCAACATTATCAGTATTTTTGCTCTTTTTGAAAATCTATTGCCATGCAAAGGTGCTGCCTAAGATTCAATACTAGATTTTATCCAGTCGGCTGACTCAGCTACCTAAATGAAGTCAGGACATACCATGGATCAGTCAGGCTATACAATTTCCTACAGTTCCTCACTCTGACCAATTTCTGATCAAGAGAAGCTCTTGATCAGCTTCAACTTTAATACTTTTTCCTCCTCCTGAGCCTGCTTCAGAATGAAGCTATCAGCCTGCCTTAGATCAGGTCAACTTCCACTTTTGGTAGAATGAAATGACCCTCAGACACATTCTGTTTCTTAGCTTTGCTAAGTCAATATACGGTAGATATCCAGATTATCCAAAATACTTAGATAATTTGCATTTTAGAATCAAAGCTGGAAAAGGCCATATTTAGGTTATTAAATTCAACCACATGTTCCATTCAGGAGTCCAGACTGACAGATGGCTATGCAGCCTCTGCTTGAACACATCCAGTGATGGGGAGTCTACCAGTTCTCTGAGTTATTGGTTCCACTATTGAACTGTTCTTGCTGTTAGGAAGTTTTTTTCTAACATTCATTAAGAATCTGTAACTTACTTCCTGTAACTTACACCCATGATTCTGTGTTGGGCATTCTGGAAGAAGAGAGACCTTCTGCGTGATATCTTTTCAGGAATTTGAAGAATTCTATCACATACCCCTTCAAATTTCCTCAAGGCTAAATACCCTCACTTCCTTCAATCTCTCTTCATAGGTCCTGGTTTTAAGTCTATTGATCATCTTCATTGCCCTTCTATGTATCTCTTCTAATTTCTCTGACACATGGTGCCCAGAACTGGACACAGTACTTGGGGTGCAGAATGACCACAGCAGAATCCTGATTTGTATATGAATAATATACAAATATTATAATGATATAATATGAGATGAAATTGTCATCTATTATTCATACCTCTGAGCTCAATACACTGACATCCTATTAAATCCATTCAAGGGAATAGAACAGTCAATCAACTGGATGTTGACTCCAATCATTTGGGTCCCAACCAAGGAGAGTCAAGAAATATCACTATAAAATGCATGCTGTTCTATGTAGAGCAGTCTTTTGCAAAATTAGTGGTGTCAAGTGCAGTAAATTTAATTTTTTAAAAAATATTTGGTGAATCCTCTGGCATTGCACCAACATCTCAAATTTCAGTCTGTAAGAATTGATTTTTTTTTATACAGTACATAATTTTTTTACCACAATTCGTCAATCACAACATTTTGTTAATTTCTCCAGTTGTTTTGCATTGCTTCAGATGTCTCCACATTAGTCAACCAGGTCTTATTGTCTGGTCTATCATGTTCTAAATGTCTTTCAATTTGAATCTGGAAATTTCACAACATTTTGATCACCACATTTTGCAAAATGTTTTTAAGCATGTGATCTCAGTGCCTTGCAAGGAGTAAAGCCAAATTCTCTACATAAATTCCAATAGACACTTTTTGCAACCATAACATGGCATTGTGTATACTTTCTTTGAGCAATTTTACTGTAGCCATTATTTATTCATAAAAAAATTGGCATTTGTCATTTTTAGAAATACGTTATTTTTAACCATGATGCCGTGGGTTTGCAGAGCTTGTTTTCTGAGCTGCCATTTTTGTTCTCTCCATTTCTTTTTCAAATATTCCAGATTTCAGGCTCAGCCATGTTAGATTTGGATCTGCTTTTCCTTCAGTATCCAGCATAAGCTGGCCATGGATTGCTTTGTTTTTCCAGGTTTTAAACTGACTTTGAATTACTTGCTTCTTGAATTCTGATTAGTTTTTGCTTTCTTCAGAAAAAGAAGAAAGGAAGTTCTTATGAACTTCCATAAGTATATGATGCATGCTGCCCGGAGTCACTCTGTGTGAGATAGGCAGCTATATAAATGTGACATATAAATAAATAAGTATAGCCTCTTTACTTTTCCTGAAAGAATTACTCAGACTGTTCAGGTAGTTTTATTTTCAATAGTCCTCTACCACTGGTATTTCCAGGTATACTGTATATAAGATGTGGAGGCATGGTGTATGGTCATTAGTTTCCCTGTATTCCAGTCAAGTTTTCCAATTCAGCTTGTGTCCGGTCAGTTATCCTGAAGTATATCTAATTACAGGGACTGTACAAATAATTATTGATTTAACAATATTTCCATCATTCAGTTTAGATTTTAATTTTTGGGACCCCTTCATATACCTTCAGTTAGTAGTCATTATAACTTGGTCAATCAATAAATCAGAAACTTCCATTAATTCTAAGTATTTGTATCCTACTTCAGGTGCCAGGTGCCTAATAGCATTTCCATTCATTAAGTGTAGCCCATCTTCTCTTATAATTATGTCTCTTTTAATTGCCAAACTAGCACATTTATCCAGTCTGAATTTCATTCCTATGTCTTCACTAAATATGTGGACAATGTCCAACAGAGATTCAATGTCAGCTTTTGACTTACTGTGTAGTTTTAGGTAATCCATATAAAGCAAATGGTTCATTTTGGGACTTCGTTTTGTGCCTTGATATCCACAGTCATTGCACATATAATGAGTAATGGTGACAATGAGTCTCTTTGGGATATACCTTGTTTTATTTTTATTTTCTCCAAGTCTTCCTTCTTTACCATAAAGTTTCTTTTCTAAGAAGCCATTGACATTTCCAGAAATCTTCTAATGTTTCTGCTTATTCTAAAAACTTCCAAGCATTTTTGAATCCAGGGAGTTAGAGGGCTACGGAGTGAGTCACACACATTTTTAAAGTCTATCCAAGCCATAAAGAGGTTTGTTTTTCTTTCTTTGAGTTTTTAAGGATCACTTTGTCAATTAGTAGCTGGTCTTTTGTGCTACATGAATCTTTGCAAGTCTTTTTTTGCTCCACTAGGAAAATTGCATTTTCTTTCAAAGAAGCATACCATAGATTTGCTATAATTCCAGTAAACAATGTGAATGTTATAGCCAGGCAAGTTATAAGCCTATAGTTTTTAGGTTCAGTTCCCCTCCCTTGGTCTTCTATACTAGAACTGTTCTTCCAAATGCCATCCACCCATATTGTTGTTTGTAAAAGGTCATTCAGCTATGTTGTTAGTCTGGAGCAATGTTTCTCAACCTTGGCAACTTGAAGATGGGTGGACTTCAATTCCCAGAATGACTTCAATTCCCATGCTGGCTAGGGAAATCTGGGAGTTGAAGTCCACCCATCTTCAAGTTCCCAAGGTTGAGAAACACTGGTCTGAAGTATAGGTTTGTCAGATGTTTGAACCCAAAACCAAGTAGTTCATCTTTTCCTGGGTTACTCAATTTTTAAATCTTTTTGACTTGCATTTGAACCATTTCTGTTGTTATCACATCTTCCATTTTCTTTCATCATTCCCCCAATTGTTGATCCATTGTGCTTTTTATTGTGTTCTCTATCATTTCCCCTTGAAATTTTCCAATATTCCCCTTTTTTTCTTTATCAGGATTTGTAGGTGCTTTGTATATTTTATGACCATCTCCTAAATTTTTATAGAACAAATGTTGGTTGGTTCCATGGTGTTTTGCTTGATTCTGTTTTCTTACCATTGAGTTTTCTGTGCTTTGCCACGAGTCATTAACTCACTTATTCTGAAATTTTTGCAATGGCCTTGGCAATATAGGTGATACAGGTAGTATATCATTTTATAAGTCTAAGCTCAAGTGTTTCATTTTTAACAGAGTCTTGGTTTACATTCTTCAGATTGCTGAAATCTGCCCATTTTTTTTTTTTTAACTTTCTGTTCCAAATTAATTTCCCACTCTGACTTTCCCTTAATAAATGCCATTGGTTTCCTTATTTTAAGATCAAATTCTGTTGTTACATGAGCAGTGGCATATATTAATTGTTTTGTTTCTTTAATAGATTCTGCTGGAATTGCTTGGAGAGCCGTGTTGATATCCTGTAGAAGTCAACCCAAATCTTTTATTTTTATGTGTTTTAGTTGTAGTAATTGTATTCTTTCTGGTTCTTTCGTTAGATTTTTTATTTTCTCAGCCAATTCTATTTGCTGATTGGTTAGCTGTAAAGCTTCTATTTCCCAACCTATCTGCTGTTCTGGTAAATCAGCATTACCTTCTTCTAAGTTTCCACAATTTCATTCACTCTTAGTTGTCCAAAATTAAAATTCTCTATAATTTCAGCTTATTCAAGTAGCAAAAGTTATTGATTGCTTTCTGCTCAATAATTGCCAACTCAGTATCGGTGAAAATCTTGCTTTCCAGAATCCATTATGAATGCTGATTCATTAACCTTTCTTCAGTACTAGTTGAATTGGGGAATTTCTGTTTCCAAATTTGGGACATTCACCTTTGAAATCCCCTTTTTGGTGGTAGTAACATTCCATGATCTATTTGTTTTCCAGCTTTGTCGTTCTTCTTTTTCCCCATTTTTGTTTACTTTCCAGTTGCTTTGCAATTCATTGCCCGGGAAAGAGACAAGCATTCGCTCTCGGCACAACGGTAAATATGCTTGCAGCATGAATTTTCTTTCAATACTGTTTTAATCTTGCCTATAAATGATCTCACATATAATTTCTGATAATTTAAAAGAATCCATTAGTTTCTATATCAGCAACCCTTTCCTAGTCTAATCCAGGGTTCTCCAAAGTCGGTATCAACCCACAAGGATCAATGGGACTATCCATTTTTGTTGTTCTTATTCATAATACTATTAGTTAAAGTGGTTATAATTATATTGTATAGAATTGTATATACAATATAATATTGTTATAATTATATTGTATATATTACATAAAACAATTGTATGTATTATATAAAGCAATTATATTGTTTTCATATAATAAATGTTTGGGGGTTGATTAGCAATCTGAAACTTCCTGAAGGAGTTGAGCTGAAGAGTTTGGGGGCTCCTGGCCTAATCCAAGCTTACTTTTGCACAGCGCCTGCAAAATGAAAGGCTTCTCAGCCAATTACATCAGAATTCCGCTCTTTCTCTCACCATTTGTGGTCAAACAAATTAAAAAGGACAAACAACTCACATCTTGGTTGATTCAGGTGTAGAACAGGCAACATGGGATGTTTCAAAAGGAAAACAGGAAAAATAGACAGGAAAGGAAATAGTATACCTTTAATCAGGACCAGGTTCATAAAATTGTACTTGCTTGAGCACGTATGTGTGATATAATTGTTTCCAGTCCTTTGTTTAATTGGTTTCATTTAGAAGCCAAACTATACTCTGTTCCAGTACTGGATAACTGGGAATGTAACAGCCAACTTGGTGGGTAAAACCAATGATCCGCATAATCAGCATTCTGTCTACTGACAATGGTCAGGCAAGTGCTAGTGGCAAATGGACATGCAGGTCATGATGGTAACATGTATCAGTAATTGGAAATATAAAGATATTAGTGTATTATCTTCAACATTACAGATTGCATAACTGGTTGCTTTGGCTAGATGCCCATGCTGACTACTCCCTTCATGCACTTTTGTAATCTTCAGAGAAGTTAATTATTGAAGTTAATTATTATCACATTATTCCCTTGCAATCAGGTTAATTATATGTTTCAGAAAGCCACAGTTCCTCCTCTGAGATTAGCCATTCTAGAAGCAGATCCCGTGGCTGTCCATGCTCCACTTCCCAAATCCCTTTATATTATTTAAATAAAACCTCAGTGCACGTTTCTCTGAACTAGGGCTACCATTTCTGGGTTGCAAAAAATCAGATGACCACTAATGGCAACAAAGAATTAGTTCTCTGTATCTCTTGCTGCTATCTAGTGGTTATTTGGATTTCTGCAACTCAGGTCCGGTAGCCTTAATGTGAATACACATAGGCTCTTCCCCATGACTACAAATTTTGTAGGAGGGCTTCCTTACTACCTGGTGGAAGCAACATATATTCAGGATTATGCTAAACCTTGGCAACCTTAAGATATGTGCATGCTGGCAGGGGAATTCTGGGAGCTGAAGTCCACACATCTTAAAGTTGCCAAGGTTGAGAAACACTGTGCTAAACTAATAGGGGGATATTTCTTAACTACTATAGTGACTTGAATGGAAGACTAGTTTTTTCCCCTAGTTTAAAATGGAAAGGTTGTCTTAGATTTGCTGAGAATATGATAATGTAGGCAGATGAGGGTTCCTTCCTCCCCATTTGATTTTCTGTTGGAGGCTTGTCTTAAATTCAAACTCTTCTTTTCAGATAAATATAGTATTTTACTGAACTTGAAACTGATTGTTTTTTGTTTTAGCTGTATTTCAGGGGTGAAGCAACATGGGTGTTTCACAGATGCATCGCAAGTCAAGTCAAGCTTGGAAAGAACAGTTGATGTAAATGGTGTGCCTCCTTCAGAGTTCGTTCAAGTTTAGATCTATGGCTAGTGCCAGCACTTTCCTAAATGTAATCATCTTAGATTTTTCTCAGGGTTAGATGACTGTGAAATCATATGAAAGCTGAGGTGGAGTCTTTCAGACTGTAAAGTTATTATAGACCTACAGGGACAGAGTATAAACACAAGTCTCAACTTTGTAGGACACAGTTTAGCCAGCATGCCCATACCAAATAGGTCACACACTGTTTTTAAACAGGGAATGTGCATGTTGCAAGTGGCCTGGGTGAGACTATCCCTTAAAAGACAGCCCATAAGTGTTTTAAATCACTCTTTTTTCCTTGGACTGTACCTCAAACTAACTTGGAAGCTCTCACTGTACAAATCATCTTCATGAAAAAGAAAAATATGTAGCATATAAAAGATTAGACTTGCACTCCCCCCCCCCCTTTTTTTAACATTGGAGCAATATTAAATATCTTACTACCTATGAGATGAAGAGGCAGTTACCACTTCACTTCACCTACTATTCAAAAACGTAGGTTTTAATTCGTTTCTTTCTAAAATACCTTTTATGTCTTTGAGATAGAGGGCAAAGTAACCTTTAAAGAAACCAGTGCTGTAAGTAGGACAGATATCACCTCTTGATACTCAATTTGTCACAGGCATTTTGAGAATGTGCTGTAACATCCATTTTGTCTGCTAAAGAGGAAATGAAAACTGGACTGCCACATAGTTTAGCAGAACACACCTAGATTTACAAATCTACTTAAAATAAATAATTCTGAGTTTAGCATCGGGCTTAGTCTCAAATGAATGAGTAAACAATTGTATAGATACATGTTCACATTTATTAGTGAATACTGAGACTTGAAAATTCATGGTTAAAGCTAGATGCAGGTGGCAAAACCTATGTAAAATTCCATTCCCCTGCTCTTATAGATGTTATGTCATGAGTCTGGCTAGCACATTATAAGCTACCTGTCCATAGGCTTGACAGTTTGGTCCTCATGCTTTTTCTCAGCAATTGAAAACATCAGATTATTACCAGGTGGCAAAGATTGAAGCAAAATCAATAAGTAATTTGTGTCAAGGCAAAAAGAAAGAAAGAAAGAAGAAAGGAAAAAGAGATGTACCAGAGAGTGTAAGTAAATGATTGGAAGCAATTCTGGTACAGAAGTTTCTACCAAGCCTGAAGCAGAAAAAGATTGACCGAATCTAGGAAGGTTTACTAGGAAGTCCTCACTTAATGACTGCTCTGTTTAGTAACTGTTTGAAGTTACAACAGTGTTGAAAAAGTAACTTTGCAACTGGTCCTTGCACTTACAACCATCTCAGCATCCCCATGGTCACGTGATCAAGATTTGGGTACTTTGCAACTGGTGGGCAGTTATGACCGTCACAGTGTCTCACAATCACACGACTGCCATTTGTGCACTTCACTGCTGGCTTCTGACAAGCAGAGTCAATGGAGAAGCCAGCAGTAAAATCTCAAGTTGTGGTCATGTGATGTCTCACTTAACAACTGCAGTGGAAGTGAGCTCATAAGCCTATTGAAGTCATGTGATGTTTTGCTTAATGACCCATGTTGCTTAGTGATGGAGTTGCTGGTCCCAGTTGTGGTTGTTAAGTGAGGACTACCTGTATTATGGGTTCTTTCAGCCCAGGGACCAGATTTAGGGTTAAAGGTTCAGTTTCTAGAGATGCTTTTCCAAATCAGGCATCCTCTGCTTGAGTTAGATTTCAACTATCCTAATTCCCAGCCCAACTGCAAATTGCCAGTGGCCATGGGAGCCTATCAGGTGCTGTAGGTCAGAAGAGCAACCCTGCTTCATCTCCTGACTCTGCTGGGACTCCATTCTTTCTCAGTCAAAATGGAAAGGAAAGTAATTCTTGCAGGTGGAAAGCTTAATGTTCTTCTGAGACTCTTTTATGGGAATGACATTATTCCAGAAAGCTGTTTGATTTAAAACAGACATGAACACTGGCAAAGAACTAAATTACATAAATCACTTAAGATTTACAAAATCAGAAGCTTTTACATTGCAAGCAAATGTAAAATGTAATGAAGGCACAAAGAAAGATTTAGAGGAATAATATAACTTACAGAAATCATAATTAAGCAGAATTAATAGTTAACAATCCTGCCTGAAGTCCCTTGAACAATCAATCATTTTAGATTCAATTCAAAAAGATTAGCCCAAATTTAAATGAGTGCAACTTTTTATAATCTTACTGCTATTTACTGTAGTACTTTCTAATGAATGTTTTACTTTTCTTAGGTGCCGCTTTACTTAGAAGGAGTATCCCAATGTTATGGTTCCCTTCCAAGGCAAATACACACGCACGCACAGACATATTACAATATCTGCTGAACAAAACTAGTTTCAGCCTGTCATACTTTCAAAAGGGAAACTGTTTTTCTTAGCAATTATTTTCCGTAAGGCTTAAAGAAAAGGACAAGTCAGATCATGTTTAAACATATAATGGATAATATAACAGCAAGCATGTCATTATGGTGACCCACATTTAGATTTTTGGCAGGATTACAGGTCTGTTAAAACATTTCCAAATCAATATAGAAACTAGGGTTGAGATTTTTGCTGACCTGGTTCACACATTAGGCTTAACTCATGACTTGTTTAATAGAATAGATCACAATTGGGCAGCCAACTTTTAATTAGTCAAAAGCTGAACTTATTATGGTGGAAAGTAGGGGCTGAAAGCTGGAGGAGATAATGATGCAAAGTGAATATGTAGGGCCATTTTGAGCACATGGGCAGGGCTAGGATTTTCTGTGGGCTTCTTCTCTTGGGTTTGGGGGACAGTTTTGGTATTTTCATCTGACCATAAGCCATACTTAAAAACCACTATGGTTTGTGAAGTACACAGATTAAAGTAATCTTCAGACAAAACCCTGTACAGACTGTGCCTGTATTCCACACAGCTACTTTAAATAGTGATCCTTCAGGAACAAAGACCTACACGTAAGCACAAAGCGGCTTTGGGCTGTAGGCTTCAAAAATACCTAACCCTCAAGTTGCTTTGGCCGCAGACTCTTAGGTATGACACCCAGACAAGAGAGCTAAAACCTTCAATCTTTTGGAAGAGGAATTCCATTATGCCCAAGTCTTGCTAACACGTTTAAAACATTGCTTTGATTTTGCATCAAGGCCTTATGTGTTACAGCTTGTTGCTGCAGCAAGGATGACAATTTCAACTACTTTCTTGCCTGCCTAGATAAGCAGTTTTTCACAGTATGAAGGAAGTATAAGGACATTTGTGTTCTGTGTACCCTAGTGGCTTTTGAACAGCAAACATTAAGTTCTTGGATCATTAGAAAGGGAAGAAGGAAAGCCCATGTGACTGAGTTCTTAACATTACTGCTTCTGTTCTGGCTTCCAGAGAGTTGCTGTTTCGTCATTAGTTTTCACATAAGAATGAGGTCCATTGATGTCAACAATACTTGAGACCAAGTATTAACAAAGGCTTAATACTTGGCTGCATCTTAACAATTCAAGGCACTTCATGCTTTGATTCGTAATGGAAGTATAGTTTACTATGGGGTGAACATATTCTTCTAGATCAGGAGCTGTAACTTAACCTCTTAGTCTGTTGCTAGACCACAAAAAAAAAAAAAACCTTCTGGTTATGTGGTGACATCACAAGAAGTGAGGCTAAGCACTTTTGGTCTGTTTTCACTGTCATTTGAAAAGCTTGGGGGAGAGATTTAAGGGTATGGATGGAAATGTGTAGATTCTCAAAAGTTTTGTGATACACATTCTGATGCTTAAAACTGCCCACAAATCAAGCACAAATTGACCATCGCACTATGAAAGTTCATCAGCTTGATCTCAGGTTGCTATAAGGTGCCGAAATCAGACACTGGTGCCTCTGTATAGCCTGTGGTGGACCATGCATTCCTCAGTCCTGATCTACTGAAGTAAGTATGACATAGGCATAGTTATAATATGGCTACAGTTTTTGGGAGTCATTTTAGTATGTAATAATCCTCTATTTTATAGGTATTCCAAAAATCAAGCAGAGATATTTGTACATAATTAGGTTGATCAAACGATTGCAAAAAGAATAAAAGACAGCCCTGGTTACAGAAACCTGACTTGGGACACCAGAAGGAAGCGGTCAAAGCTCAACCTATTAGGCAGCAACCTGAACTAAAAACTTGCAACCAGGTGCCCTGGGACAAGTTAGTAGTCAATCCCCAAGAGCAAGTCAGAACTGAAGGAAAAACCAAGAGGCAAGATTGTAGAATAACCAATCAAGAAATCTAATTGTCTTCTATTCCGTCCTGTCCAGGAGAATTCAACGGCTTGGCCAAAACCTGAGGATTCTCCACGAAAACTCTGAAATACCCACAATGAAGGAATGGTTGGTGAAGACGACAGAACTAGCCGAGATAGCAGTATTAACTTGTTTGATTAGGGAAAGATCAATAACTACATTTATCAGTGACTGGAAACCTCTTATGGACTTTTTGCTGAAAAAAAGAGAAAAAATGAACTTGTGATTTATGGGTTTGATGATTAGAAAGAGTAGCTTCCCTTAGAAAGGGAAAGAAAGAAAATATGATGTAACCTTAGAGAAAGAGGGTAAAATATAAACACATTTATAATCGCTGTCAAAAAAAGATTAGAATCCACCTCTTTATACTATTTTTTCTTTCTTTTTCTATTTTCTTTCTTACTTATTCACTATTCTTCCTTATTTTCTGATATTTATATTATTTTTATCTTGTTAAAAATTTCTTCAATAACAATTGTATTAAAAAAACCCAGACTCTTCACTAAAAATAGTAGTTGCAATTTTGTACCTTATTATATGGGGCAACTGCTCAGGGATCCCAGAACAATGACTTTTCTGCTAGGAATAAGGACAAAAACTTTCAGTCCCAGAATAATTACCAAGAAACTGATGTTCCATCCATAATTTTTGCCACAAAGAAGGAAAGATTCTGCAAATGTTTCTTCCTGGTAGAAATGACACATGAACGTTCTGCTTCTTGCTGGGGTATTTGTGATCAGATCACTGTTAAAAGCATCACCACATTTGGTTGAACAGCAAGATGCAAAAGCATCTCTCACTAAGATGAATTCATTTTTATTTTTGGTTTCTGCTGTATCTGCAATTATGATATTTTAGATTTTTGACACAAATTTGATACATTAATTTCAGTCTAAAATCTAAGTCTTGCCTGTTTTAATGGCAATATCTATTAAAGTAATTTTTATATGTTATTGTTGTAATAAACAATGTTTCCATTCAGACCTTTGTATAAGTTTTTCAAGAACAAAGTAACTTCTGTTTCCCATTCTCCAAATCCTGTTTCAAATATTTATTTTTCTCTGAATAGGCCACTTTTGAGAATTACTCATCTCACAAAGTGGCTCAACCATACTGAAGCTAATCTATCATAACAGATTTCAAATCATAAAATCACAATTTATTCTAAAGTATATTAGCACTTTCAATAATATGTGTGCGCCAACAGTTTACATCATCAGCAGGAAAAAAAACCCTCTATATATGCAGCTTAAACTAATAACAATTAAATACCAGACACAAATATCAATAAAAGAAACTTGGAATAAATATATCTTCAGACTCATTGGAAAATAGGCAGAACTTTCTAGGGAGAGAGGTCCATAAGCATAGGGTCACCACCAAAAATTCCATCTTAAGTGTTTATCACCATTCTTATACCTCTTGGGGATATTTCACAAGCACGACCTTGGAAGGCAATTGTAAACTGGGTAAGGTTGTGTAGAAACAGGTGGTCAAAAAATAATTTTGACCCAAATCATATGAGGTAAACTCCCCCAACCTGGGTGTTTTCCAGAAGTGTGAATTACAACTCCCAGAATTGGGAGCAGAATTGAACAGGAAGAAAATAGAATTATTTTCAGGGCCTTTCCTTCTCGCAGTTTTGGCAAATTTGCTGTGTAATTGTAGCTACATATTCAAAAGAAACTCCAGTCTTCTTCAGTGGCGTTTATTACTTTCTGCATTTAGGGAGTTATACAGTCAGCACTCTGTACAATCTCTTATTTACCACTTTTTCATTTCACAAATCTTGGAAAGTATAATTGGAGGAACATGAGAAGGTGTTCATAGTTTTCTACTCAGAACACTTTAAACTACAGATGATACAATAATTACCCTCCAGGTATTCATTTAAACTTTCCAGCAACCACATCTGGGGAGGTCACTGGTGAGGGACCATGGGAGTTAGGGACCATGGGACTTGTCCTACAAGCCCCTGGAAGACCCCAGGATTAATGCAAAACAATTTTGAAATGGAAATAAAAGGAATCATTCATGAACCTCCATGCTTTTGCATAATGAAATAATTCAAAGAGATTAAGTATGTGCTATCTAGAGGTCTTGAATGTTACGGATATTACTACTTTCTGCTAGGAAGTTTAGGAGAAAGATTATGCATTTTGCCTTAAGCAAAATTGATGTGCCCACCCTATCACTGAATGCGCTCTGTACATTGCTTTATAAATGATCCTGCTAAGAGGAGGGTAAGTATGCATGAGTCTCCTTTATAAATTATATGTTGAGTTCTTAGCCTTGCCTTTCATCAGATGTCCCCAGGCTCTCTCTGTTTTTATGTTCTCCCAGTAAAAGATTCAAGTGAATTGGTGATGGGAAAGGGAGCAGGGAAAGGGATCAGAAGTATTATTATCCATCTTGGAAGCATTTTTTAAAAAAGGTTTAATTAAACTTTCAGTTTTCACTGTTTAAAAAAATATCTAAAATCAACAAAATAAGACTGTGATTAAATACATAATTAGTACAGACAAATGAAGCTTGAATCGTGGTGATTTCATGGATGTGGAGTTTTCTTGGCAGCAATAAAAGAATAGTTGTTATTGCCTTCTGCTAAGATGGCTTTTATCTTCTCAATCTAATTATTAGGCCTGGTATTTCCTTATAGTCTCCCATCTAAACACTAGCCATCTCTGATCCCACTTAGCTTGTTTGAGATAGCTTCCATCCATGCACTGGGGGCTGCCGCCTAATTGTGCTCTGTTTAATTAGCTAGGAATAACTCTAGTGAACTGAACTGTATTTACTTTTGAATAAACTGCATAGAATTGAACTTTTGTAGATTTCACATATTTCCACAGTTTTGAGCCTCTCTTCCAAATTTTTAAGTCATGCATTTTATATTAATAATAATAATAATAATAATAATAATAATAATAATGCTGCCTTTGAGTCAGTGTTGATTCCTGGTGACTGCCTGGACAAGTCCTTGCAGTTTTCTTGGCAAGGTTTTTCAGAAGTGGTTTGCCATTGCCTCCTTCCTAGGGCTGAGAGAGAATGATTGGCCCAAGGTCCCCCAGCTGGCTTTGTCCCTAAGGCGGGACTAGAACTCATGGTCTCTAGGTTTCTAGCCTGATGCCTTAACCACTACCCCAAACTGGCTGTCATATATTATAATTATAATTATTATAATTATAAAACATCATAAATACATTATGGTACAAATTATTTTTCTTGTTTTGAGTCTGTGGTTTTGTTCATGAAATAGATCACATGTTCCAATTCCATACATTAAAAGGATTGGTTCATATAAAATGCTAAGCTAATTGGTTCATATAAAATGCTAAGCCCTAATGTACTTTGTATGGTTTTAGCTTCACATTTGTATGAATCCAATGTCTTGGTTTTTGTAAACCACAATTTGTGGCTTAGGATTAATTTGTGAACAAACTATGGCTTTAACCATTGACACAATATATGAACCCAACCAAAGGCATATCTGTACTGCATCCTTAAGCTGCTCCCACCCTGTCCTTGTCCTGGGTTCACTCTATAGCAGGTTCCGTATCCTCCTATTGGACAGTTCCCTTGTTCTCTGCCCTCCCACCTTTCTCTTCCAGGAGAGCAACTGCCAATCACTTTCCTTCCTGTGGGTAGGTCATCCTGAATACCTAAAGTTGTGGGTGGGTATGCATATGCATACACATTTACACACATGCTAAATTGAATTTATATATACCAAGTTGAAGCATCAAAATGCACATATAGTACATGAAGGCACAACAACCAACTTTAAAATAAAAATTCCTTTCTTACCACCCTGTTGATCTCTAATGTCTTTTAGAGCTACCTTACCATGAATGCTATAATATTATAATGGTTATGGAATTTGCTTTATAAATAAAAGATTACTGGTTCAAAACCTGGCACATTACTATTTTTCTTTCCTTATTTTTTTCTTGTGCCTTTCTTTTTCTTTTTTCTTTTTAAATAAGTCCAGCAATGTAACATTTCATCATTTTTCCAGTCACTTGAGGCAATGGTGACTCAGTTCCTAAACAGCTAGGACATTATTTTACTCCAGCACAACCATGTTCTAGAAACTTCCTGATAGAACTTCCATACATCCTCTGATTGTTGATAAAGTTAAAGGTGGTTTTTCTGTGTTAATTTTTACTGCCGTTCAGGCCATTATTATGTGTCTTCCACTGTGATGGGGGAATGAAAGGTTTAATTAAATAGAGGTGGATTGTCTTTGGCTGATTAGTTTATGTTCTTCCTCATTTGATAAGAAAAGCTTGGGCTGCTCTAAAATAAATAAAAGTTTGTTCTGGAATCCCATGTTCCTTAGACCTACTCAGTTATGAAAGAATATGCTCAGTGTTAGAATAGCCCAGGATTGTGATCTTTTCTTTTCTGATCCTTTGTGTACCCATGAATGTAAGGGGTTTTTCTTGTTTGTTTGTTTTTTGTTTTTTTCCAAAAAACAAGGGTTAGGTCTTCTAAAAATCTCAGAGTTATTGTTTTTCCCAGTATTTGCCTAATTCAGATGATAGGTTACCTCAATCCACTACAGTTAGTCCCCAGTTTAAGAATGGGTTCCATTCATAAGATCTGTCCTTAAGTTGAATTTATATGTAAGTTGGAACAATATTATTATATAACACTGCATAAGTAGTATTGTGTAATTACCTGGAACCATTGTGTATTTAACTCGAATTTTGCTACAATAGGCTCCATTCTTAACTATGGGTCTTCCATAAACCAGGCATTCTTAACCCGGGGACTACCTGTACTCATAAAGGGAATCCTTACTTTGATTATCTGGAGAATACAATTTTACTTCAGGTGATGGTTCCAGTACAGTCAACTACATTCTAGCCTCTGCTAGTGCAGTGTTCCTCAACCTTGGCAGCTTGAAGATGTGTGGACTTCAACTCCCTGGGTAGCTGGCTGGGGAATTCTGGGAGTTGAAGTCCACACATCTTCAAGCTTCCAAGGTTGAGGAACACTGTGCTAGTGGGTTTGTTTTCTGTTTTGTTTTGCAACTGGCAGTTTTTCACTAAACATTCAGACAGAAAGTGATAATCCATCTCTCATACTCAACCTGTCTGTTTATCTGATTCTTGCTGTCTCCTAACCCTCAGAATTCTCCTATTTATAGATATAATCAACGGTCTGAAGATATACAGATCAAACATGCCTCGTTTGTTTGTTTCTCCCCAGCTTCTAATTCTCAAAGCAGCAGCGATAGAGGCTAATAATATTAGACCTGCTTTACGTGGATGTGCCAATGCATATTTCATAGCTGCATTGCAGGATGCCTGGAATACAGAGGGAAGAATTTACTTAAAAAACAAATCTTCTCAAACCTGGTTTGATCAAGGACGCTACAAGGCCAAAAAGAATGTAGGCTGGTTTATGATCAGCACAGGCACGATAACTGCTCTATTCTAGCCCAGCAGTATTACTATCAAAATAAACTCTTTAAATCTATAATAGTTACAGGTGGAGGAGAGGGGGAGGCTTGTCTTGCAAGAACAATAGTGATATTTGATTTCCTCCTCTTTGAACATTGTCATCAAATCATTCTGAGGTTGAATGGATTGCCCTCTACTCTCTAATGTGTGGGAAATCTATTTCACTGAAATATATGAAGATACCAGGCTGGTGCTATCATAGAACTCTTGATTTTAAACATACATGAATTTCCAGCCTGGGCTCTGATAGCTCCTTCTGAGATAGGAATTTAGTCTGTTTTGCTGAATTTGGGAATTTAGGTCCCTGGCCTGATTATATAATTCTGCAGAAACTGAATGCACGTGGGTTATGATAGATATTTATTCTGGCAGCCACGTTTATACAAATTAATAGAACAGACTATTTGCCTACTACTTAGTTGCAAGCTGTTATTATCTATAACTAAGGTGAGGAAGTCAGCCCTGCCAATTATAGGCTTATTAGCTTGCTTTCAACAGTTATTTGAGTAGGAAACTAGAACCTTGGAGAAGAGATTACAAGGTGCTAGATTACAGGTAACCTTTAGGATGGGTAGACCCACATTAAATTACTGTACTATTTTAAGCCACCTAGTTGAGAAATATTTTAGCATTTGGTAAAGGGCTATATGTAGCCTTTATGGACTTGAAATCTGCCTTTGATTCTGTTCCCAGGGAAGATTTGTGGGAGAAGTTAAACAATGCTTCTATGGCTTATATACAAATTTGACTTAAGGACAGATCTTGGGAATGGAACTCATTCTTAAACCGGGAACTACCTGTATTTCCAAATGTATCCTTGCTCCAGTTCTATTTCAACTTTATCTTAATGATTGTGGTGTGGGATTTTGTAGTTTTCAGACTATTTGGTACTGGTTAAATAAATGATTGACAGATTTTTTTTCAAAATAAATTTGGCAGTTAGACTCTTAAGCAATGTCTTCTACTCTTCCCTTTTTTGGAGACCCCAGAGGACTTGCGTAGTGCAGATTTCATTTAAAGGGAAAGAAATAATCCTCTTCTGTAAAAGTAGAAGGGGACAGTTTAATATTTACAACCCTTTGTGTGTTCAAAGCTGAAGTTTTGTCCTAACTCCTTATATTTAGTTTTTCTGTATGGAAAAAGTTGTTTCTTTTTTCAAAAACTCTATATTTGATATTAAACAGATGTGTACCATCAATTATTTTGCTTTTCAAGGATGGCCTTTCTTTTATAGAATGCAGAGTATCATCTTGTCCTTTTGGTTATTAGGTAAAAGTAGACTATAACGATTTGACTTCTAGTTTATGTGAGTGTGTGTGTGTGTGTGTGTAGTATTTGGCAGGGTTGTTTTGTTAGCTCTTGATATGCTTTTAGTGAAAAATATTAGTTAAGGACCAAGTGTTTTTTGTCTAGTTAGGAAAATAGTCAAATAAAAAACACTGAATATTCACACTGAGTGTAGGAATACTCAATATTCAGTGTCCTTGGTACTTATACTTTCCACTTTCTGTTAGACTGTCATTTACTACAGGTTAGGATATGCTAGAAACACAGATTACTTGATTATTCTCAAGCTTTTCTATGGCTGCAATCAATACTCAGTAGCCGCTTCAAAAGTATCCCTAAAAATAAGTGTTTTCCTGTATGCAGAGTAGATGCTGCTGAATCTTTGATTTATGAGTGCTATTTTGGGATTATTATGTTTGATTTTTACTTTGGGCCTTGGTTGTATGCTCTATCTTGGTAAATTGTCTTGTCTTAATTAAATTGGGCCTGTGACCTCAAGTTACACATACTCTTACATTAGATTAAGTCAAAATGGAAAATCAGTATCAGGTAATGCAGCTTTCTCAGTTCCGCATCCTCAAGATTTACATACCTAGCAACATGTTTTGTACTTATTTGCAAGTCTGAACATCGTGTTAGTGGCTGGCACATTTGGTCACCCCATGTCTCCTAAGGACTCCATCCCAGTTGTCACTGTCTGTCCCCAACCTAGTGCTGAAGTCGCCCAGAACGACTAATTTGTTGCTGGTGGGGGTTGTTTGAATAATCTGGTCCAGGTCTTTGTAGAAACCTTTCTTGCCTTCGTATGGACTCGTTGGTGTGTAGGTGCTGACAATGGTGATATACTGGAACTTGCTGAGAGGAAAGTGGAACTTCATAATGCATGCCTTTATTCCAGTGGATAGAGTAGATATTTTCTTCCACAAAGTAGTTTTCATTGCAAAACCTGCTCCGTGAATCCTGTTGTCAGTCTGATGTTTCCCTTTCCAAAAGAACATATATCCACTCTCTACTTCCTGTATTGAACCCTCTTCTGCCAGCCTGGCCTCACTGAGTGCAGCAATGTCAATGCTATAATAGTGAAGTTTGGCTGCTATGAGTACTGTTTGTCTTTCAGGCCTTGACACCTTGTCTCTATCCAGCAAGGTACGGACATTCCAGGCTTTAAAAATGAGTTTTCTTTGATTGATTTTCCTTGATGCTCAGCTTCTAAGGAGATGATCTGCCAGCTGCAGTTAGCTAGCCAGATGTGGGGCAGGCAATGTTTAGGGTACCTTTTCTAACCCCCTCCATCATATGAGGGTGAGCAGAGTTATTCTAGAAGGACTGCCCAGTCACCCTGGATGCTGCTGGAGATCTTTGCTGCCCTGGGGACTGAAATGAATGACCACTGGTCCAAGGGCCACCCACATGCAGGTTTCTGACTACAATTGCCAGGGTCATCTCCACCTATTGCTTTGCCCGTCCCCCATTACCACAGGGCTCATGAATTAGGTTTGGACTGAGATGATTTGCAGATGAATTGTAGATGAAGATGAACTGCACAACAGAAACCTGTGTGTGATGGAATTTTAAGTGGAACAGCTGTTGCACAGGGCAGTCCCACTCTCTCAGCATAAGAGACCTTAATCCAGTGGCATGGAGAATTGTTATGGCTGGAGACCATTCCTGCTGCAGTGGATGACCAGGACGTCTAAGTGTCTTGTCATGCTCTTAGTGCTCCACAATGCCTGCTGGGCCTGCTATCTTGACTGTTGGACTGTTGATCAGTCTCCTCTACTCAGTCTGCCAGGGCCAGACTTCACTTGCTAGGACAGACAAATCCCCTATCTCACCGACAGTCAAAGACCTGTCGACTACCTGGTTTGGCCTGTCTTTTGAGACAGTTTACCCGGGTATGGCCACTGCACATGTTACAGCTACTTGGAGCCATGGGTGAGAGCTGAGCACCAGGTGGGGACCAAAAGTGATTGGGCAGCCCTCAAAAGAGCACTGCAGGACCCTCCACCACAGGTGCTTCCCCTCCCTGGACACCTGAAATAATGCTTTAACTGCCATGACTTCTCACATTATAGATTTGCTCTGGGTTATTTCAGAATAACTCTTAAAGGGTTATTTCAAACTCCTTTGGTGATATTTGTTGCTGATTATGACAGTTCAGCATCATCTCCAATTCTGTAATCTACTCACAGCAACAGTCTTCATGTAGCTGAAAATCAAATTATTTTTCTGATTCATCTATCATCTTAGGATGTTACCAGACATCATTTCTTGATTATAGCTCACTTGGATTTTGACAGATAATCTGAACTTCAAGAAAATAGAACTAAGCACTGTTGCAACCTTTTGATATTTTGCATCTTGATATTTTAATGATTTCCCATAATTTGACCCTCTTTCCCACTTTAAAGGAGCATGACAATTATTTACAAGATGTCTCTGAAATCCCAAGAAGAAAATAAAGAAAGCACATAACACCTTTTAACAACAGACAACTTGGTCATTTTCTGTTTCACTTAATAGGGCATGAATTAACACATTTTTTGCTAAAGTTCCTCAAACCACATTTTGGGAAGGCAACATAAAGATGTACAAAAAATTAATTTCTGTGGATAGTTTTGAATAGTTAGAAGAACAGCATTAGTTTTAATGTGTTAAAGCAGCAGCAGCAGCAGCACCACCACCACCATTTTTTCTGGCCTGCATGGAGGCCTGAAAAAAAATTAAGCTTCTTTATTAACACTCATGTAAGATCTGAAGCACCTCTTACAAGGCATTTTCACAATGTACACTAGAAGGGGAAAAAATAGTCCATTCATTTTCTTTAGGGGGAAAAACACACCTTCCTATGCTGAAGATAAGCATGCTTGTTTTTTAGTGACTATTGATAGTCATGAAGCAGCTGTCTTTTCTGTAATCTTGTTTAAAGATTACAGTAGCCTTTGATCATCCTTGAGATGTGCAGTCTTGAGTTATCCAAAAGAAAATATAGTGTCATTAAAAAAAGAATAAATGAACATATGTGTTTGCTATACCATGACTGGTCTTTTGCAAATATAACTTCAGTGTTTTGTGATTTAGAACAATAAAAACTACCTTGAGTATGTCCTAATTCAGTAACACAATAGCAAGAAACTGAGTGGGAGAGAAGTGGTGTCACCTCATACTTCACCTTTGAGAATATCTTGGTGGGCCCACTAGCAATCCTCTTGCCTTGCATCTCCCAATAATTGTTTTGCATGCTGCATGCCAGATGTCTCACTGGCACCATTTTTATAAAGTTAACTGTCTTGCATACATCAGAGGTGAGATACTGCTATGGTGAATCTGGCTTAGAAAGGAATACAATAGAGCTCAGCTGCAACAGGAGAACATGAGGAACTTTGGGTATTTGAAGATATCATCTCTAAAAACCTTGATGTCATATGATATCAACAAATCCTTAACCAACAGGCCAGCAGAAAGCAACTGTTGATTTCATTCCCCCCCTAAATCGTTATATATCTGCTTCCTTTATGTCATGCCTCATATTTCTCTTTTCTAGGAGAATAAGTTCTTGAACATGCTGTTTCCATTAGATCTCAAATCAACACATCCTCATGAAATATTGTTCGGCACCAGTTTCTTCTTTTTAAAAACCTGATGTTAAGAAATAGATGAATTGAGGAATGGCTGTGCTCTCTTCAGAAGTAGAGTTCAGCCTACTAAAGGAAGTTGCAGTATAATTGGAGGTCATCAGGATGTTACAGCACAGAATGTTTGCCAACTCAACTGTTCCTCAGAAATTAATGGGATTATTCCAAAGTAAACTGTACTATGATAACTTCATCTAATAGAGTTAAATCTTTACAGAATCATGTGAGGAAAAATATAAATGGTGATGCCTCCATCTGAACTACCTTTAAACTTAGTTTAAAGAGATTGCAGGTTGGTTTCTTCACTTTACCAGATGCTATGGTATCTCTTTGATCCATGACTGTGAAGAACTCTGCAGGATTTCATAAGCAATGCCAAAGAAGGAAATGCCCTTTGTAAATAGTATCTGCCCAGGTTTCCAAATTAGAAATACAGAATTATGAAATGCAGACATTTCCACTTTCAGAAGCTTTAATGATATAAGATAAAGTTTCACTATCACTCACAAACCTACTTTGTTCTTTCTCCACCCAGATTACTGTTGTCCAGAACCAGACTGCAGGAATTTAAAGAAATGGAAGGGAAGATCTTCCTTTCTTTAGTCTAAGCATGTTCTTCATGCTCAGGCTGAAAGGGCGCTAATATGAGTTTAAATTTCCCAGAGAGATCATGCAAAAGATATTGAATACATTTGTATTAAAGAACTGCACTGTCCTTATATTAGCTGAAGCTGGCACTTTTCTTGGTTCCCGTGTTGCCACTTACAATTATTTTGCAGAAAGTATATAAAGAAAAACCAATTATCTCATAAAGCTAATAAAAGACTATAAACAAGAAAATTATTGAAGCCCAGATTGTTAAAGCTACTGAGAAGAAGGAAAAAAGTTCAAGAACATACCAGCAGCTGCAAAAGAGTAGGTCCAGTTTACAGTAGGTCAGAAATGTGTCTTCAAAGAGGACAGTCAGTCAAATCTCCTGGCAAATGAGCAGGAAAACCTGGATGGGAGTTGAATTTATCATGGAAAAAGCTTCAGCTAATAGTAGATCAAAGGACAGGTATTCCAGTTTCATCAGTCTTTAAGGTAATGATCCATCACGTAGGGTGAGAAATTAAAAGCAGAGATACTTATAGATGTGTATATTGAGAGGCGTGGCAATGACAAAATAGGCAAGAGGAATCCACCTCTTATTAAGGTCTGCCTTCCTTCTTTCCTGGTTTAAAATCCCCAGTTCTGCGAACAAAGAACTCACTAATCCTTGCTTCAGATTTCGTAACAGATACTTCTCAATGTACTCTGGCCATTGTAAATCAAGTTTTTTTGGACAAGAGGTAATACTGAAAGAGTTTTGGCCCAGGTATGCAAATACATTTGAATACATTGTTTAGATTTTAAGGAATAATTTGATCATAAAGGGGCTTTGGTGATAAAGTTACTTAGACATTGTTGGTCTGTCTGAACAAAGACAAAACCTCAATTATCCAACCATGTCAGTGCAGGCCAGCATTAGCAAAGACATTTTGTTGCCTAAAATGGAGCAGAAATGCCTTTCTTTTCCTCAGTTGGGGCCAACACTTTCCAAAAAAACCCATATTGCATCATTCAGTAACCAATTGCTGCCTTTATCTAGCTCCCCCACTTCCTGAAGCATCTGAAATAGATTAAGTACTAGTGGGACAGAATATAGAGGTCTCCAACTCTGTGAGGCCAGATTGACTTAAGTTCATTTGGTTGGGTTGTTTGATCATTGTCCTGATCCCATTAGGATCCACATAGCCCCCATGTGGCTAAGGGTCATCTGTGTAAAAGAATGACTATTTTTAGATAAATCTAATGAGGTATTTTTCTGAAGTAAATCCCAATAAATCATTTTCTTTAATGTACATAATGACTGCTTTTCTATCACAGATAAATGTCACATATTTTCAGGAAATCAGGTTAAATAAAGAAGCTAGTACTTCACAATTACAATGAAAAATATTTTCCTCCATTTCATCTTCTACCCATAATTCCTATTTTTCCTCATATCCTGTTGGACACTCATTTGTCCTTTGTTTACTATTATCCATGGCATCACATCTAGTTCAATCCATTACTTTTTAGTCTTTAAATGGTGGCTTTTCTTCTTTTATTTCTCCATAGTAACACTGTTGCCTTTAGTTTGCAAGTACTTTCCTCTTAGGTCACTTCTGAAGACATCCTGAGAATGGGGTCAAAAAAGTCAATATGGTGGCCATGACCACATGATTGAAATTCTGTCTCTCCATATGTAATGTATCAAATCATTGATTGCATGATTGTAACCATTTTGACTTTTTTGAATCTGCCCCCTGGATATGCTTGTTACTTCTGTTTCATGATTCTGTCTTTTTATCCATCTTTTCTTCAATTCAATTCAATCAATTCAATTCTTCCATGCATTTCTCTTTCTTCAGCTATTTAAACCATCCCAATTCTCTTAATGTCTAATACCTTCCACTCCTTCACCTTTACTTGTTTTTTTAAATACTTTTTCTTTTTTTTTAGATTGTGTAAGCTTATTAGTTTTAAAACCATAATTGTTCAGACTTTGGCTCTAGAATATTGATTAATTATGTAATACATATATAAATGTATTACAAAACATTTCAGCATTTTGTATGTTCAAAAAAACCAGGCAAGAACAGGAAATGCCAGTGGCATCCCACACATAATACATTCACTGGAAAATCTAGTGTTCATTGACACAATTGTCTAGTTATATCACCACAGACAGACTTTTCCTTTCGTCCCAAAACATCTTTCACCATATCATATCCAAGAAACGTTGGACATAACTGTGTCTTGGCAAAGTTGAATAGTGATAATAAATGCTGCAGTACGATCTTTTTTTCTTTACTTTTGATACCATAAATTCATCATCCTTTCCATTACTGAGTTCAGTCTCAGTACAACATGTCTTAATCAAGATGACTCCACAAAAATCCAAAAAGGAAATATGTGTCAACCATAGTCAAAGGTTTTCTGCGCTGGGTAGGGTGTTTGACTAGATGATCTCCAAGACATTGCCCAACCCTTTATAGTTTATGATCATAATAAACATCTGGGAGGCACAGCAGGAATTCCTTGCATCATATAAAGTCAGCTGTTTTTATACCAAACTTTGGAAGGTATAGAAACTAAACAATCTGATTTTTTAAAAAATTTAAGTAGACCTCACACTCACCCTAAGAGTAAGGGTGATTTGAGGAAGCTGATCTGGGGGCAAATGGCACACATTCACACAATAACTCTCCTCCTATTCCTCCTCCTCTTCCAGTTTTAAACATAATATAAAAAATTCAAAGTCTTGTTTAAGTGAGATAATCTTTGATAAGTTTGACATTAATTTTCAACGAATCTAGAAAACTAGGATGACCAAGGATAATGGCAGAAAGAAAATTATGATTTGGATCTCTTGATGCTGAGCCATATGAAGAAAAACATCAGGATCTAGGAGTTAAACATTCAGTTCCACTGATTCTGTATTTCTCTGACTTTGTTTCCAGTTATGATAAAACACACACAGACATACAATTAAATTTTAGGATTTGGGTTTGATTTTTTCTTTAACACTGCAGTGCTCTTTCATAGAATGATGTCCCCAGTTTCCAACAATTTTAGGTTTTTGGGTTTTTTTTATGATTGTAATTTTTCCCTTGTTTGTTTCCTGAGATTTATTTAGCTCCTGGCATTCTTGAGTTCCTAAGATTTCTTTTTATTGTTCACAGTAGCTTTTCTGCTTTATTTATACAACATGCCTGTCCCAGGCTTTGTTGATCAAGAATGTTTTTTCTGTATTTATGTTATACAACAGATGACCATAACGTAAAATTATTGTTGCAATGCTTCCTCTTTCATCCTTCTGTCACATTAGACATTTACAATTTAGGAACAACGTTAGAAGAGGCATTGAGAGACATACCCAAACTTGGGGGGATGGGATACATGTGACTTACCTCTGACACACACAGAGTTAAGAGCCACATTGAAAATTATAATTGCATACAGTATATGTTTATTTGGGAAAGAGCTCATTGAATGCAGTAAAAAAATTGCTAAATAAACTGAGACTTATATCTCATTGATTGCAATGGGAGTCTTAATTTGTGTTCCATGAATTCCATTGCTTTTTCCTCTAAAAGGGTTTGGAAAGTTCTGCCTCCTTCTACCTTCCCTTAAAATCCAAGGATCAAATGAGTTTTATCAAATTATGAGTGATCCCTCAGATTAGCTCAAACTATGCATGAGATCCACTACCATTTTTTTTTTTTTTGGTATCCAAATGCAAAGTTAAGTTCCAAATATTGAATACTGTGGCTAGGTAAAGGCTTCTCTTCATCCAATCTGTTGCAGAGAAGATGGGGGAGGATACTCATGGCTGCATTGTTTCTGCAATGGTTTTACTGTCTCACTATTCAGACTGGAGAAGAGACCCTATCCTTCTTTGAGATCAGTCCTTAAGACAAATGGAGAGGTCAATAACCTGTTCTCTAATTTTCCAGGTACCCACTTTTACTACACTTTTTCTTTGCTTAAAATGTATCTTAAAGGTCAGGGGAAGGAGAATCTGATGAATAAACTACATCAGTTAGGCCAACAAACGTTATTTGAGTGCCACCTGCTGATGGAAAGGAAGGCGACTTTAAAAGTTCCCATCCCCGAAGGGTGGTTTCCTTCCCATTCATTGCTTGACTTTCAAAAGATTGTGGGTGGGAGATGGTACTGTTTATAGTTGGCAATGTCTGGTAGGATAGGGCAACTCTGGAACGAAATAGAGTAACAATGAGATGGTGAAGAAAATACATTATGCTACACATTAACTAATAAAGGAAATATAATTAACATTGTGATTCTATTTACTCTTTAATGATGCTAAGGATGAACATTGTACCACAAAAAAAGAAAAAAAAAATAATTTGTCTACAACTGTTAAACTCTCACAAGGTTTTCCGGTACCCTAGATAACCAAATCCTTTAACTGACCATTTCTTATGCAGTTCCTTAGATGCTGGCAGAACGTCCCCCTATTGATTTTCTGACATGCAGCTTGTGTCTAGGGAGATAAAATTTTGTGGAATGTTGGAGTACCTGCTTTTGGTTCAGGCAAGTTTCTTGTGTAAAAAAACTCTGTCAATCTCAAGGCTTATTTACTTCCTACCTTGAAACTTATTCAGAAAAGAGCCAGATCTTTAATGAGTAGGCCAGAGTTTCCAATCTTCTTCTTTTTTTTTTTTTTTGGTCCCGTCCAAGTTAGTCTGGCAGGAAAGACTTGTGTGGGAGAGAAATAATTACCAGGCCAGGTGAAATATGCAGAGGAGGTGATCCTGCCCATCCCTGCTTGAACATAGTTTCACCGAGTCTAGTTTCTGGCACTATGGGCTAGATATTTAGGGAAGGGATAGCTCAACTTCACCTTACCAAGTTCAACAACTACAATTGTTCAAGCTCACCTACCATAAACTTTGTGCTCCAGCTATAACCTCAGTATGGAATGGCAGGATCAGAAATAAAACAAGACATACTCTATTAAATTAGTACACTATGACTAAACCCTTATGTTATATGCACAAGTCAAGTCAATGATCCTTATAGGTTTTCTCCAAGCTAAAACATAATGATAATTCCAAACACTCCAGGATCAATAACAAGATAAGACTATCAATAAGGTTATCCCAGTCCTACTCCTGCAAACTCTCTAAGGATTCTTAGGGGAACAGAAGATCAAAAACAGAGTAACCCAATTATATTTCTCATGACAAAATTTCCTAATAATCTGGTGAATGACCCTAAATACCTGGTCACTTATTATTAAGCATTATTAGATTATACTATTGTATAATAATCATACTCCTATTCAGTAACCTTCAGCTTACCTATGTTGGTGTTAGCACTTTCAAAATTCCAGGAAAATGCAACAATGCCTTACCCTTTGTCTCATGTACATTCAACTGTTAGTTATTCTGGATATACTTTGTTATATATTACCTCCTGTTGTCCATCTCAGCAAGTATGCAAGGTATGCCAGAACAAAAGCTATTTTGACCCTGGTTGCTGAGTAAGCGTCTCCTTTTTCTTACTATTTCTGCAGATGTCTGTTGGTTCTGCTTGGTAAGCAGCATCATATTGTTTGACCCATATAATCCAATATTCTTACCTATCCCTTGAAGTCCTCTCCAAGGCTGACATAATCCAATGGAAAGGAAACTAAGGATAACAGAAAAATTACAGGTAAGTATTTTATTGTTACTTCACCCCAGAAGAAGTGCCCTGAATTAAAGTTTCAGGAAGAGGAGGCCAAGGGTAGACTTCACTCTGATATTGAAATTAAGAGTTTGCTTTCTTGCTTGCTTGCTTCCCTATGAATTGGAAGAACTGTCAGCTCTTGGTTATATGTGCTTCTGTTGAAACAGCTGGCCCCTCCTTGGAGCCATCTTGCCTTTCCTTCTTCTCTTTGGTCCTTCCCTATTTACCCTCCTTTTAGTTCTTCCTTTAATACAATTCACCTTAGAAAAAGTTTCACGTAGAATTCCTGTTTTAGGGAAAGCTACAAATGACAACAAAGAAGGGCTTATTGTAGGTAAAAGGGGATCTGGACACTGGATACTGTAAGAAAAACTGTGACACCAATATGTCCTAGGGTTGGTCACGCCTAATGTGATTATTTCTTATTGTAAGGTTGAAACATTCTATGTGGACAGCATGTGGGAGTTCCCAAAAGTGGGAATCTAGCCTGAGCAATGATTAGTGAAGTAGTTTTTATAACAATAAGAGGTTAAGGAGGTTTATTTATAGGGAATGCATGATAGGGATAAGTAAAACCTAGTGCCTAGCTAGTTATATCTTGCTAGGAGGAGCATTTAAGGGCATGTGCCCATTGTGGGTAGGAAGAAGGGCAGAAGGAAGTAACCTCAGATAAGCAACCTCTAAGACTGTGATGGTATGTGGGAATGATCTTGGGAGTCAGGAGGTAGAGCTGCAGACTAGACAACCATCATGCAAAAGGTATCTCAGCCCACAGAAGGAAAGGGTGTGTGCAAAGTATCTCAGAAGGGACCTTCCCTAGTTTCCTGGAAAGTAAAAGTAAAGGATGGGAAAAGTGCTCTCAGATTTTCAAGATTCTGTTAGTGTAATCTTATAATACCCCTTCATGGATCACTGCCTTGTCGTGGCGAAGGGGCTTGTGTAACTCAGTGAAGCCATGAGCTATACCGTGCAGGGCCACCCAAGACGGACAGGTCATGACAGAGAGTTCTGACAAAATGTGGTCCACTGGAGAAGGAAATGGCAACCCACTCCAGTATCCTTGCCAAGAAAACCCCATGGACAATGTTAAAAGGCTAAAAGATATGACGCCGGAAGATGAGCCCCTCAGGTCGGAAGGTGTCCAATATGCTACTGGGGAAGAGCGGAGGGCAATTCCAAGTAGCTCCAGAAAGAGTGAAGCGGCTGGGCCAAAGCCGAAAGGACGTTCAGCTGTGGATGTATCTGGAAGCGAAAAGAAGGTCCGATGCTGTAAAGAACAATATTGTATAGGTACGTGGAATGTAAGATCCATGAACCAAGGCAAGCTGGATGTGGTCAAACATGAGATGACAAGATTGAACGTCGACATCTTGGGAATCAGCGAATTGAAATGGACGGGAATAGGTGAATTTAATTCAGGTGACCACTATATCTACTACTGTGGGCAAGAAACCCTTAGAAGAAATGGAGTTGCACTCATAGTCAATAAGAGAGTGGGAAAGGCAGTAATGGGGTACAACCTCAAAAACGACAGAATGATCTCAGTGCGTATCCAAGGAAAACCATTCAACATCACGGTAATCCAAGTCTATGCCCCAACCACTGATGCCGAAGAAGCTGAAGTTGACCGGTTCTATGAAGACCTACAAGACCTTATAGAACTAGCACCAAAAAAAGATGTCCTTTTCATCATAGGGGATTGGAATGCTAAAGTAGGAAGTCAAGGAGTAATCGGAATAACAGGCAAGTTTGGCCTTGGAGTACAAAATGAAGCAGGGCAGAGGCTAATAGAGTTCTGTCAAGAGAACAAGCTAGTCATAGCAAACACTCTTTTCCAACAACACAAGAGACGACTCTACACATGGACATCACCAGATGGTCAATACCGAAACCAGATTGATTACATACTTTGCAGCCAAAGATGGAGAAGCTCTATACAGACGGCAAAAACAAGACCAGGAGCTGACTGTGGCTCAGATCATGAGCTTCTTACTGCAAAATTTAGGCTTAAATTGAAGAATGTAGGGAAAACCACTAGACCACTCAGGTATGACTTAGATCATATTCCATCTGAGTACACAGTGAAGGTGATGAATAGATTTAGAGGATTAGATGTGGTAGACAGAGTGCCTGAAGAACTATGGATGGAGGTCTGTAACATTGTACAAGAGGCAGCAACTAAAACCATCCCAAAGAAAAAGAAATGCAAGAAAGCAAAATGGCTGTCTGATGAGGCTTTACAAATAGCTGTGGAAAAAAGGAATGCGAAAAGCAAGGGTGAAAGGGAAAGATATAAGCAACTGAATGCAGATTTCCAGAGAATAGCAAGGAGAGATAAGAAGGCCTTCTTAAATGAACAATGCAAAGAAATTGAAGAAAACAATAGAATGGGGAAGACTAGAGATCTCTTCAAGAAAATTGGAGATATCAAAGGAACGTTTAATGCAAAGATGGGCACGATAAAGGACAAAAAAGGCAGGGACCTAACAGAAGCAGAAGAGATTAAGAAGAGGTGGCAAGAATACACAGAAGAACTATACAAGAAAGATCTTAATGTCCCTGATGTCCATGCTGGTGTGGTCACTGACCCTGAGCCAGACATCCTAGAGAGTGAAGTCAAGTGGGCCTTAGGAAGCATTGCTAACAACAAAGCTAGTGGAGATGACAGTATTCCAGCTGAGTTATTTAAAATACTAAAAGACGATGCTGTTAAAGTGCTGCACTCAATATGCCAGCAAGTTTGGAAAATGCAACAGTGGCCACGGGATTGGAAAAGGTCAGTTTACGTTCCAATTCCAAAGAAGGGCAATGCCAAAGAATGCTCAAACTATCGCACAATTGCACTCATTTCACATGCTAGCAAGGTGATGCTCAAAATCCTACAAGCTAGGCTTCAGCAGTACGTGAACCGAGAACTACCGGATGTACAAGCTGGGTTTCGAAGAGGCAGAGGAACTAGAGATCAAATTGCCAACATTCGCTGGATCATGGAGAAAGCACGAGAATTCCAGAAAAGCATCTACTTCTGCTTCATTGACTATGCAAAAGCCTTTGATTGTGTGGATCACAACAAACTGTGGCAAATTCTTAAAGAGATGGGGATACCAGACCACCTTACCTGTCTCCTGAGAAATCTGTATGCGGGCCAAGAAGCAACAGTTAGAACCGGTCATGGAACAACCGATTGGTTCAAAATAGGGAAAGGAGTACGACAAGGCTGTATACTGTCACCCTGCTTATTTAACCTATATGCAGAGTACATCATGAGAAATGCCAGGCTGGAAGAATCACAAGCCGGAATTAAGATTGCAGGGAGAAACATCAATAACCTCAGATATGCAGACGATACCACCCTAATGGCAGAAAGTGAAGAAGAACTAAAGAGCCTCTTGATGAGGGTGAAAGAGGAGAGTGCGAAAGCTGGCTTGAAGCTCAACATTAAAAAAACTAAGATCATGGCATCTGGACCCATCAATTCCTGGCAAATAGAAGGGGTAGAAATGGAAGCAGTAACAGACTTCATTTATTTGGGCTCCAAGATCACCGCAGACAGAGACTGCAGCCATGAAATTAAAAGACGCTTGCTCCTTGGGAGGAAAGCTATGGCAAACCTAGATAGCATATTAAAAAGCAGAGACGTCACCTTGCCGACAAAGATCCGCATAGTCAAAGCTATGGTTTTTCCAGTAGTAATTTATGGCTGTGAGAGCTGGACCATAAAGAAGGCTGAACGCCGAAGAATTGATGCCTTTGAACTGTGGTGCTGGAGAAGACTCTTAAGAGTCCCCTGGACTGCTAGGAGGTCAAACCAGTCAATCTTAAAGGAAATCAACTCTGATTGCTCATTGGAAGGATTGATAATGAAGCTCAAGCTCAGATACTTTGGTCACCTAATGCGAAGAGAGGACTCTTTGGAAAAGACCCTGATGCTGGGAAAGATGGAAGGCAAAAGGAGAAGAGGACGGCAGAGGATGAGATGGCTAGATAGCATCACTGAAGCAATGAGCATGAAATTGAGCAAACTCAGGGAGGCAGTGAAAGATAGGAAGGCCTGGCGCAATATGGTTCATGGGGTCACGAAGAGTCGGACACGACTTAACGACTAAACAACAACAACAACAATCTTATAATAAAGGTAGTGTTAGTACTCATGGTTTGTGCTTCTTGTCTGGACTAACTTGAAGGGCTGATAAAGACAAAGTGCAGGCAGAGCAATACACAACTCTTTATGTAGACTTTATTTCCCTCTTGAGGTCAGTAAGTCATAATAGATGCTGAACAGTCAATGTCATTGATTTGTACCTCCAACACCATGAGAGGATGCTATCTTAATGACAACTTTTAACTTTGTTCTCTTATTGGGAAGGAATTGCAAGTGTCTTATTAGCAGAGCCAGCAGCTGGCACATTCATTTCTGAGATATGCCATCTCCTATGTCCCCCTCTGTTTACTCTGTAAGAATTACGAAGCATCCTTGGAAAGCCATACTGCTTTGTAGCCACTTGTTCTGATTCAAAACATTGCTTGAAGGGCTTCTACACAGGAAACAAATAGATACCGCAGTGTCATAGTAGACTGTAATTCTTCTGTAAAATAAAATAGGATGCTGGCTGCATCAGCTTGCCAGTATGCCTAACTAATAAAGCAATCCAATGCACCTTTAATTGCAAATTAATATATGGCATGGAATATTAATTGACAGTGGGGTGAGTAAAGGACAGGTGGCTATTCAGACTAAGTGAAAGTGATACCATCCAGCATATCCCCACGTACCCTCAAGTCTGATTAAATAGAAACAGGAAAATAAATATTCTTCAGATGTGCACACAGAGGAAACATGTAATACATAGAGTTTACACAGTGTCAGAAGTGAGTAAACTTTTGTCTTCAAGGTTGTTCAAAATTTTTGTCTTCAAGGTTTTCAAAGGTCTTTCTCTGACTGAAAGGAGGACATAAATAGTCACTTTATAGAGGCAGCACAAAGTTAAAGCCTCCTGGCTAGCCAAAGATGTGAAGAAATTGTGTTGAGGTGTTCAGCAAAACTAGGACACTGCCTGCTATGTGTAGGCATTTTTCAATCTGAATTGCCTACTTATTGGTGAGAGATCCATAGAACCATAATGCTGGAAGGGACTTCAGATATCATCTCGTCCAACTCATTGTTCACTGAGGAATCTGCTAAGGCGTTTTGGATAATAATAATAATATTTAATCAGACTTGAAGGTATGTGGGGATATGCTGGATGGTATCACTTTCACTTAGTCTGAATAGCCATCTGTCCTTTACTCACCCCACTGTCAATTAATATTCCATGCCATATATTAATTTGCAATTAAAGGTGCATTGGATTGCTTTATTAGTTAGGCATACTGGCAAGCTTATGCAGCGAGCATCCTATTTTATTTTACAGAAGAATTACAATCTACTGTAAAACCTCTCTTTGAAGACCTCCAGTGAAGGGGAATATACCATTTTATGAGGCAATCTATTCCATTGGTTGGCAGCTCTTACCACAGCTTTCATTCATTAAGCATAATTGTTCATTAATAAAGGGTCTCAAGTCTCCTGAACAAAGTTCTGAAACAGTGATGACTTGACTTTATTTTTTATCTCCCACTGCAAATGCCTGTTTTGAGAGATTGATCTGCTGAATATTTATCCTGCTCATTTGATTTTATCTTAATGGCTGTTTTAGATTATTGTGACTTTCTCTTTTGGATGTTTCTTGAAGAAATGAGAAAGAGAATGTATAAAAAACTAAAGTAAAATTGAGATGCAAGTCTAAAGCCTGAGGATGTTGGTAAATATGGTCATGTGCCTTGTCTGAACAAGACTACTACTACTAGTAGTATATGGGCTGCAAAAACCTGATCAATCACTATATGGAGCAAGGAGAGTTTTCTTTCAGCTGCCATATAATGGTCATTGTTTGAAACCCCATTTATGGTGGCCTCATGTCTGAATAAAAAGTAGGAAATGAAAATGATAATAGTTAAGTAACAGTTGCCCAATTATCCTCATTTTTTTCAGCATTACTAAATGTGCAGTTTCCATATGACTGTGCCTCAAATTCATTTCATTACTGGGGCTGCAAAACACTCCAATAAGATGATTAGAAAAAGCAATCCTGGAATAAGTTTGCATAACAAGAGCTTTAATATCCAGGCTTTTTAAAAAAGAAATTGGTAGTATTTCCTCTGTTTCACTAATTGCAACATTAGAAACGAACATTATATTTAAGAAGATATAAGAAAGTATTTTATATTTTTTAAATGTATATCCTACTTTTCCATTAAAATGTGCTCAGGATGGATTTTTAATCTCAACTGGACAACGCTGTGACCTGTTGGGTCATCCTTTGAGAGAAAGGTAGTGCAGTCTGATGTGATGAGAATGAACATTAAATTTTAGGCTGACCATATTTTTTTTATCCCAGTGCTAGATGGTCCCATGATCACCTAAGAAGAATATATATCATAAATAGAAAAATAATTGTAGTGGCAAATGAACTTCAATAATGTCAATATTTACTTACCTAAACAGATAAACAGAATGACCATGAGTGGGCAAAAAAGCAGTGGGAGTATGAGCGACTTCCGACTTCCTGCTGGCTTCCCCAATGACTTTGCTTGTGGGAAGCTGGCAGGGAGCATCAGAAATCATTATCACGTGACCGTGGGAATGCTGCAATGGCCACAACTTTGTGAATAAAAGTGGTCTGAATTTCATGGAAGTTTCAATTCTACAGGAGTAATGGGTCCTGGATTTTTTACGCATCCATTAAGTTAGCGGATTTTAGATACCTTGATTCAAAAATTGTCGCAGTATAATGCACTGTTTGGGCTAACTTGAGGGTACAAACAGACAAACAGATAAACACCATGAGAGTTTTAGTAGTATATAGATAGATGTACATTTTCTTAATATGACTTTACTTAACAAATCATTTCTTAAATACCTGCATAATAGCTTTGTAAATTTTCATTTATAAAGTTGGCACTAAATACCGGTCTCCTTAATGACTGGCAACAAATGTGAATAATTTCAGATTTGCCTCAGGACTTTCATTTAGGTAGTTATTAAGGGGAGAGTGAAGGCTAGCAGAAATATTACTGTACTCTTTCCTTTAAAAAAAAAAAAATGCATTGTTCAAAGCAGCTTACATTTTTAAATTCTTTGCATATGATTCCTCCTACACCAAGTATAAGCTATCTGGTACCCTCAGAAACCTTGGACTTCAACACAACTCAGTTCCGCTCATCAGCCCTAGACAGCACAGCAATGACGGGGAGGCTGCAATTTTCCAAACCACACTTTTGTGGTTATTCCGTTTGAGGGACTGAAAGAGCTGGACCTTTGGGGTCATCAAATCGACTGTTTGTGGTGAGATTCATAATCATGTGGATTCCATAGGTAAGGATCAATAATAAAATTAGGGAGGTGACCAAACCCATCCAAATTCCAGGTGTAAAAAATGATGTACAGTCACTTGCATAGGAAAACAAGTTGTTTTCAATATTGAAAGCTTGAATCTGCAAAAGAAAAAGAAAAATAAGCCATCAAAATACCTGATTCAATATGCTGCATGTTGATTAACTACACATCTGTAATCTTTACCTAACCATAGAAAAAGTTCAATGGACCATTTTAAGAAAATGGGAAGCCCGTAAAATAGGATCCATTAACTTTCTCACTTTGACACTGTTAAGCCATTTCTATGGGTCCAAGACATTGCTGAAGCTTACACAAGATCAGAACAATAGCTCAAAATGCTTTATAAACTGTGCTCTGCAAATTTTAAAAGAATGGTTCTCTACAAAAACCAGGTGCTTAATCTTATATGACACAAAGTGATAGGTCTGCTATGGAGCTACAATATCCCTCAAATGGAAGAAAATACATTTCCTTCTTGAAATATGGGGCAATATAAAAATAAGGCATTTGTGTTAACCATTTATGAATTAAGGCAGGAAGAATATTTTGATCTCTTTAGCAGGGAATGTACTCTGAATCTCTTTCCCACAATCTGGGCCATTTAGATCAGGGGTGCACAACATTAACTGAGCCAAGGTCACATACCAAAGAAGGAGGTGAAGTCACAAATAAAATTTGATTTAATTTGAATGTAATTAAACATAAATTAATAAAACACAGTTAATACAATTATTTTCCATTTATTACAATTATTTTCCATTTATTACAATTATTTTCCATTTATTGCACACATTTTCCTTTCTGCCAGATGAAGAATTACAATTCATGGTAAGTTTTATAGGAGCTCCTAATTTTTGTAGGAGCTGTGTGGCCAGGCAGCATCTGGCCCTCCAATTGCCTACCCTCTTTAGATTAATCATCATGATAAAGTCCTTTAGAAAAAGGTTATTTTCGTAGAGTATGATTTAGAAATCATGTGACGGAATCTGCTGCATATCCTGTGTTTCTACATTTTCTGGAAATTTCAGTCACACCTATCAGAATCTCTCATTTCATCAGACCAAAATCTGAACATGGAGCTATGTAAGTATACTCATGAATCAGTTGTAACTTAAACTGAGTACTTATTATAATTCTGACTAAGATCAGTATTCACAACTGGTGACTCCACATCTGGTAACTGAGATGCTCTTAATTTACATCAGAAAAGAACAAGACAATGCAATAAACTCTAACATCTAACAGCCATAACAAAGGAACAAAACCACATTCACAGTGTTTAACAGAAAATAAATTCCTTAAGAACCTCTTGCTGATGAAATAGTTAGAACAGCAATGATTGCCCATATATATATTATTTTGCCAGCTGACTTTTATAGATTAAGGGAAAAACTGAAGGCCTAGCTAGTTGAACATTCTTGTTCTAGATTGGCCAATCAGATGTTTATGAGAATCTCACAGATAGGACATGATTGCTTTTGTTGTTGTTGTTGTTGTTTAGTCGTTAAGTCGTGTCCGACTCTTCGTGACCCCATGAACCATATTGCGCCAGGCCTTCCTGTCTTTCACTGCCTCCCTGAGTTTGCTCAATTTCATGCTCATTGCTTCAGTGATGCTATCTAGCCATCTCATCCTCTGCCGTCCTCTTCTCCTTTTGCCTTCCATCTTTCCCAGCATCAGGGTCTTTTCCAAAGAGTCCTCTCTTCTCATTAGGTGACCAAAGTATCTGAGCTTGAGCTTCATTATCAATCCTTCCAATGAGCAATCAGAGTTGATTTCCTTTAAGATTGACTGGTTTGACCTCCTAGCAGTCCAGGGGACTCTTAAGAGTCTTCTCCAGCACCACAGTTCAAAGGCATCAATTCTTCGGCGTTCAGCCTTCTTTATGGTCCAGCTCTCACAGCCATACATTACTACTGGAAAAACCATAGCTTTGACTATGCGGATCTTTGTCGGCAAGGTGACGTCTCTGCTTTTTAATATGCTATCTAGGTTTGCCATAGCTTTCCTCCCAAGGAGCAAGCGTCTTTTAATTTCATGGCTGCAGTCTCCGTCTGCGGTGATCTTGGAGCCCAAATAAATGAAGTCTGTTACTGCTTCCATTTCTACCCCTTCTATTTGCCAGGGATTGATGGGTCCAGATGCCATGATCTTAGTTTTTTTAATGTTGAGTTTCAAGCCAGCTTTCGCACTCTCCTCTTTTTGTATTGATTGCTTTTGTATCTCTTGCTAATGTTGCCCAACAACTGGCATCCAAGGTCATAAAACCTATATAATGGAGTTTTCATTAACAAGAGAACATGACTATATTTCTATTTCACAAATGAAATATTCTTCCAATCCTAGTCCAGTGGAACTTTATGTGCATCATGTGAAATGCATTTGAAAAGTGTGTTCATTTCTGTGTGTAGGAAAATGGACAGTTATAACAATACAATCTTTACTGTGTTTGTTCTGATGTAAGTTCCCCAAACTTTAATGGTTGTTTTAAGTGTTACAAGCCTATTCACTATTTATTTATTTATTTATTTAATTTATACCCCTTTTCTCTTTAACGGAGGTTTCAAAGCAGCTAAAAAAAATTAAAAATTGAAATACAGAACTGGAAGTTTTAAAAAATGAAATATTAAAATGAATTAGCAGTTAAAAGTTGGGTGCTTTTGCTGTTCTTCCAAATGCAGCCTGAAAGTGATGTAGGAGAAGCCTCTCTCTCACATGTTACATAGGTGAGCCTCTGATGGTGGGAAATTATCAGGAGGGCCATTTCTACAGATCTTCATTCCCAGGCAGGTTCATAGCAGGGGAGAGAATCCCTCTGTTGGGCTCTGTTTAGGGTTTTCAGGGATAACACCAACATTTTAAACCGTATTTAGTAAAATACTCAACTAGCGCAGCTCTTTCCATCCTTGTATCTTCTAACTTCCTTGTATCTTGCACTGGTTAGCAGCCTAAGATATGATGCCATTATGTGCTTGGATCCCTGATGCAAGAACATAAGTCACAGTAATTCCCCACATAAAACACATTGCATTAGTCAGGATGGGATCTAACTAACTGAAACATGCCCAGATAATCAGTATCATGCAGTTGCGTCTGAAGTCAGTCATGTTTCCAGAACTGGAATTTTTGAGATTGGACTATAAATGCACATATGTCCTGGCTCAAGGGAGAGTTGCTTCAGTAGAGGCCCTTTAGGCAGTGGGTGTGTATGGGTGAAGGACACATCCCAGCTGTAAGGAGGCACTGATCACTTGTCTTAACCATGAAGCCAGTCTGGTCTGGCAATTTAATCAGAACTGAGTAGATGGATGGTAGTCCAATTTTGCTTGTTTACATCACAATATACAAGTTGAAAAGCATAATAATAATGCTTATTGGATAGAAATGGACTGAGTCATTTTAAGGCCCGTCTGAATTCCAACTCTGTGACAGTAGATGAAGCAAAGAAAGTTTACTTCTCTGCTTTTGTTGCATTGGCACAGAATAGGCCAACAGTGCTTCTCTATATTGTATGTATGTCCTCCATGAAGGTGCTGGGGCAGAGACACTGGGATATTCAGAGGCTCACTGTGAGTAGCTTTCACTGTTCTTTGCACACAGACTGATCAGAATTGCTTCATCTTGGATTCCAGATAGCCAAGAAGGTGATCTTGGCAACTGCTCATCCTGTTCATACAGATTATTTTCATTTTGTAGATCTTAAGGATGTGGGCAGTTATGTAAAGACATTTCCTTGCTTGATCCTTATCATTCCTGCCTGATAAAAATAAGCCAGGTGGGACTGTCCACTTGATTAAAGGAGATAATTGATGTTTCCTTGAGTGGTTGACCTACATTGGAAACTAGACTGGGGAGAGCAATCCTACTCATTCTCCTGGGTCTCTTGGAGCTTTTGATACCACTGATAAATTTCTAGGCCACTTTTAGGGTTGGACCTTGATGGCACAGTTTTGCAGTAATTTCAGCCCTTCCTACCGGGATGTGTCCAGAAACATATGCTGGAGGATCTATTATTCAACATGCAGGTCATTATCTTGCGGTGTCCCATAGGGTTCTATTTTATGCTGACTAGCATCTGTGTGAAACCTGGGGAAGACAATTTGGACCTATGGATGAAATGCCATTAATGTGCTGATGACAGCCAGTTGTACTGCTTCTTACCATCTGACTCAAAAGAAGTAATCAGTATCCTTGAAAGTTGCCTAATCTCAGTAACAAGCAGGATGAGAAAGATAGAGGTGCTATTAGTGAGAAGATAATTGGAGTTAGGGATAGAAATCCCATTTGGATGGGATTGCACTCACCCAGAAAGAGCACGTTTGCTATTTGGGAGTATTCCTTAATCCCTGGATGCAGGTGTTGCCTATGCAAGGAGCACTTTTTCAGAATTATGGCTAATGCACCATGCAACCTTTCCTGAGCTGCTTTTTATCCCTGCCTTGGTTATAATTCCTCTTCTACTACAACTTGACAGGTGTCTGGAAATTGAAGTTGGGGTTCAATGAAATATGTAGTCATTAGGCTGCTAACTGTTGCAAGGTACAAGGATGATGGGATGGTTGTTCTGAAAGAGCTGCACTGGCCACCAGGCTCGATTTAAGGTCTTGATGTTTAAAACTTTAAACTGCTTAAGATCTGACTGTTTGAAGGACCATCTCTGCCAGTATAAACCTGCCCAATTACTTGTATCAGTATGAGATATCTGTACTGTCAGAAGCTCAGCTACCCTTTACATAGGAGGGTCTTCTCCTGTGTGAAGTGGCTTCTCCTAAGTTCTGGAATGCTCTCCCTAAGAAGGTGCATTTTTCTCCCAATTCCAGCATTTAGGAACAGCAAAAATGCCTCCACTTTGACCTGTCAGTGGTGCTGAACACTACTCCATCAGCTTTAGCAATAATGGGAATTGCAATTCACAAGAGAGCCACAGAGTCATCTCAACTGCTTATAATTCCTCCTAAAATTAAGAATTCTATCATTGTATGGTACAAAGAAAACAATTTATCTGTTTTAAAGTTGCAAATTTCTTGTTTGAATCTGGACTAGAAATTCAAAACCCTCATAAGCTGATCACTGAAATATGTAAGTCCTTCTCTAAAGATTGTAGAGGGTTGCTACAGGAATTATATGGTCCAGGAATTAGGGGGCTAGGAAATATTTCAACATTCCAATCATAACACTCATTTCTGTTTTCATCCATACAGAAATAACTTTTCAAAATAGCACAGAATGTTTATTTTTAAGTGGCTTGACAACCGTATTGCCATCATGTAGCATGTTGTTGCTGTCACACTGGAACCAAACAGGATTACAGTTTTGGAAAAGGAGCCTTTGTATTTAGGCATGGAAGGAACATCAGCTGGAGTTCATTGGTTAGCTTCTCCTCAAACATTCAGCAAAAATTGCAAACAGATTTTCTCTCTCTCTCTCTCTCTCTCTCTCTCTCTCTCTCACACACACACACACACACACACACACATGCACACACACACAGACAGACAGACAGACACAGTCTCTCACCAGAGAAAGAGTATGTTCTCAGTGACAAAAAGGAAAAGTCGTCTGTATCATCTTAGTTCACACCGACCAGTGAGTGGGAATGAAATAAGACATACTAGGTGCTGTTCTGAGAGTCAAAAGTGCCTGAAACATAATAAAGGCTTTGATGTTAGTAAGCACTTTATCTAAAGAGGACTGAGTGGGCTGAATTTACAGATATTGCTGCACTATTAATCTTGTCAACAACAGCAACAAAAATCTGCCTGGGTTGTTCTGACTCCTGCTCAGTATGGAAGCTTCATTACCTTAACATCTCTGGTCTGGCTTTAACAATACCTATTTTAATGTCTGAACTCATCTACTTTTCTTCTCAAGCTTTGCCAACACTTGGGTGAGAGTAGTTATATTCTAACAAGAAGATAAAGATATAACTCCCTGTAGTTCATTGATGGGCAAACTTAGAAAAACATAAACCCACATTCTTTTCTTTTATCTTTTAGTTAAAATCTTTAGACAAGATTTCTAGGTCTCATATTCATCCTAGTCTGTCAATATTAAATACATATTTTGAACTTAAATCATGATTTTTAAAATGGTATTATGTAATTTGTTTGCTGAGACCTCCTGAGATAGCTGAAACCTTTTGAGGTATGAATTTAGCAATCTTTGCCTTGACTGTGCTGCTAATGTTTCTTTTTTCCTTGAGAATATCTCTAAAAGTCTCAAGAATCACAATGAGTTTTTAACACATTACAGTTTTTAATTGATAAGGTGGTTGAAATTTGTCTCACATGTAACCTGCATCTACATATACACACTGTCTTCCCCTGACTTCCCATCCCCACCTCATCTTAAATTAAATCCTACATCGGTTTAGTCACTCTGTGGCTCTGAAGAAATGAGCTGTAACTTATGAAAACTTATGCTCTTCAGTAAAATTTATCCTGAAAACATCCTACTAACTTCTGATTTTTGGCTTTCGTAGACTAACACAGCCCTCCTCTTACAACATCTACAGTTGGGAAAGAAAGAAAAATGTCCTCAAGTCAAACTCAATTCCTGGTGATTTAATGGACAAGTCTTTTAGCACTTTTCCCCCAACTTTTCCTAGCCTAGTGGTCTCCCATCTACTAGGATTTCTGACATTACCAAAACGTAATGGAAATGGATACAATAGGGGGACCTATTAATATGCAGTAGGGGCCCTAGCCAATAAGTGTGTGTGTGTGTGTGTGCACTTTTGCAAGCATACTTCCCAAGCATGCTGGGAAGGAAAAGTTTCTTCCCATGTGAGATATGTTCCAAGTACAACTTAATGTTCCTTCCCACCACTTGCAATTAAATGGGGAAAATATGTAGTTGCATGTTATGTAGCACACAAATAACTAGTCTGGCATTAACCAGGAGCTTGAAGGTAGAACTTCTAGTTAGAGCTACAGTTGCACTTTGTGACTGTGGGGGAGGAACTATACTTTTCTTTAAAATTGAACTTCATTGTTCATATGCTGCCTTTACACTTGCTGCTCATCATAATATTTCAATTACCGCAGGGCTGGGATACATGGGACTCCAAGTCCCCTTCTTCTGGCTTTTGAGGTCCCATATAACCATGGTGACTGAAAACTGACATTACGGTTTCCATCTGATTTGAGATGGGAGACAGATGAAATTTGCACCTGCATTTTCTGTGCTGGCCCTGCTGGCTGCTGGCCAATGTAGCAAGCTGGATGCCTGACACAGTCCAGTGATATGCAAGCTCAGGCAGAACTTTTAGAAGCAAAGAGTCCTTTTCACCTGTATCTAAAGATGGCAACTGTGACATGGTCAAAGCCTTGGCACAGGTCAAGACCAGAAATCTAATAAACAAGTGACAAATCCAAAGGAAAAGACAAGAGTCCCAGTGAAGTGGAATCCAGAGTTTGTGGCAAGGTAAACACCACAGAGCTGAGGCTTGAAAAGTTGCTGTCAGCATTTTCTCTCAGGGAGTGAGGACAATAAATAGGCCAAGCTGAGCCTCCACCCAACACATAGCTGTGGCAGTTCAGTCCTCAGCATGGACTCTTCTTGGCAAGCCTCTCCAATCTATGGAGTTCTGCTCTCTGGTGTTGGCTGGGCCTCAGAGGCTGAGAGGCTGTCAGTGGGTGCAGGCAAGGCACCCTAGGGGTTTGCTGGAACTATCTCAACCGGAGTGGAGTAACTGACTTCACCACTACTGGAAACATCCACACCAAGACTATTGTCTCTAGGCGCCCCAGCCTCTCCTTCCTCTCCATGCTCCTCATCAGAGGACATGTCCAGACAGGCCATAACAATATGTCTTCAAATATCATAGTTTAAAAGTGAAAGCCTCCCAAATCTCACCCACCCACCCACCCTCCAAAATACTCAGCCCTGCTCTCTAATTTTGTGGCCCTTAGCTCCCCCGCCCCCTTGAAAAGTATAGTCTTGAGTATGAAATAGATTCTCATCCCTGCATTATTGGATAATCCACCATGGAACAAACATGAGCAAGACATTGATAATTGTTTGGTTTTTTTAAACTTTTGCTTAGGCCTGAAGAAAATGCACAGGTGGTATTCAGTTTCAACCATTTGGAACTCCAACTTGCAAGTAAGAGCTCTTAGCATCTTTTCTGAAATAACAATAGGTACTCACTTGGAAATCAGAAATGTCAACTTTCCAGTTTTTAGCTTTATCATTGGCTGGAATTAGTGTTACATCATAGTGGCTGTCTGTGCCCACCAGGGGGCAATGAAAGGAGTACTTCGCAGGACCAGAGATAGTGGAGACATTAAATATGGCAGGTTCCTTATCATCTTGCAGAATATGAACAAAATCTAAAGTGAACCAGTTCTGTGTAGAGCCAGTGTAGAACTTGTTGGTCATCAAGAATCTAGAGAGGAGCAAAACATGACAAGGAGTCATTCTGATATCATCATAGAGGAAGAATCAAAAGCTACTGCAGAGGGTTAGATGTGGGTACATTTGAGACATTTGGAACTATAAACACATCATTCTGCTTAAGTGGGCAACAACAGATAGACCTAAGGGCTGAAAGGTAGGGCCATATAGTCAAAGAAGGGATCAATGACACCCTCCCACCACCAAGAAAGTGGCATGCGATGAGAGAAATTACAACTGGATCACCTTTCATTCTTATTTTTTAAACTGTGTGTCCAACAGCCAGCTGACGTGTTGTTTTATTGTTTTGTTTCACTTTTTAACATTTTTTCTGAGAAAAAGTGCTTACTCCCTAGTAAGCCATGTGGATGTCAAAAGGGAGAAGTACGGGGTCTCTCAAACTGCCTAGCAGCACCACCGATTCTGTTTGACAGTGACAAACAGACTCCAAGAATTTCTTTTAAACATATACTCACAGAAAGGTTGTAGACATTTAGATTTGGCCCATTTTCTGAATGAGAAGAACAATACCAAAAAAGAGAGATGCTTATTTTCTTGGGGGGAGGAGGGAGAAGAGACCTTTGTTACCTAGAAAAAGGGACTTCTAGATGAGCATTGATAAAGTCACTGAAAGACAAAAATATGTGCATGTGAGTGTGGCAAGAGTATATCTCTGGATGTGTTCCTGTACATCAAGAACTGGATCACTAAAGCAGTGTGGGAAATTAAATTCTTTCACAGACCCAAGGGGACCTTGGAGATTAATTAATAATGGGCTCTGCCTGGCTATTGGACTCTGTCCAGGAATACCAAGATATTGACACTGGTTTCAGTGTTCTCATTTATTTTGTTTTTGTCTTCCTAGCCATTTCAGCACCAGCCTCAGCTACTTCTATTGTCTTCTTCAATGGCTAATAGAAGCAGTCAAGATTCAGAAATCCACTCCCTAGCATCTCCAGTTCAAAGGATCAAGAAGAAGACAGTTGGAAGAAGTCTCCAGTTGAGTCTAAGGCTGCCAAATCTGAGCTGCAGAACTTCGGTTGATTACTAGATGGCAGCCATTCAGAGCATTTCTTTTTTCAGCTCAGAAACAGTAAACCTATTTTCTAATCTGAAATCCTGAAAGTTACTGCTATTTAGAGAAATAGCATTGGACTGAATGTCTAAAGTTGTATGTGCTGCTTTAGGGCAGTATCTTATGTTCCTAGAAGTATGAATTTCCTTTTATAGCTCAAATGTTATCACATTTACCCATTTCTTAGCTTTAGGAAGATTTGTCTATTGGAGTTGGAAGCCCACACAATAATTTAAGAAATAATGTAAATATAGAAGAGATTACCTTGGGTAAATGTGGCTAATGAGGAGGGATTCTGCAATAGTTGCAAGATAAACATGGGGTTCCCATCAATATTAATGTTTTAGTGTGGCCCGCTTGCAGCTCACAATTTTTATTGTGATTTACCAAGTTTTTCTATCTATTAGTAAAAGTTCATTTAAAAAAAAAATCAAACTTCCTGGATTCTATGTTGTTTGCAAGTCTTTCGTCAGCTAGTTTGCCACAGGCTGTTCTAGTGGAAAATATCACTGCTGCATTTTAACATTGCTTAGTGTTGTGGTCTGTTGACTGCCCTGTTAATGATAGGACTCTGAACCATGTGGCAAAAGATTTAAGTTTTTTAATTTGAATTCATTGCCAGTGTTATTCTATTTATTCATTCCCAAGATAATCTTTATTATTTGTTACAAATGGATTTCCAGCCATTCCAGTTTGACCTCATAGCAAACTGTATTTCCCCTACAATGCTGTGTAATTGATTTGTTAAGCCATTAGTTTAGGCAGGGCTGAAGATCCAGAACATGCACTGCCAACTAATTCATTCCTCAGAATGATCATTAAAAAAATGAATCTATAAAATCTGGTCTTAGATACCCTACTATAGGCATGTTCACACTTAGCGGTTAAGCTGCTCCTTGCTGTGATCTCATGCCACCTGGACTTTAAACTGTTGAGATCTCGGTTGTTCAGTGCACTTGGTTTTCTTCTTGCAACCATTTCATTACCAAACTAGGTAACCTCGCCAGGACTTTGATACAAGGGAGTATCATTTGCTGGTTTTTTATGATGGCAGCTTGTCCTCCGTGTCTTGATCAGGGTTGCTGTGGTTTGTGTGCTTGTTTCTGATTGGCCTTTCTGACTTGCTTGGCCAGCAATCAACAGGTAAATAAATAAGAACCAATACAATAGGCAGGAACAATCTAAGATGAAATAATCCAACCATACAACAATACAGATGTGTCAGTAAAGACACATCTAATAATCCATCACCACAAAATAGGAAATAATATAGGGGAAAAGAGTAAATGAGGCATGGAGGACAGAGAAGGAGTCAGTAGAAGATTTCAGTGGCAAAATCTGAAATTCTTGGACAGACTAGAAACATTTCCATAATCTTCCATGTATTTCAAGAGAAAATGGACCAGTATTAGCTTTAGGTGGCCAAAAGAGATGGAAAGAAGAAATTAAACCTAGCAAAACATGCAGGCTGGGGAATTCTGGGAGTTGAAGTCCATACATCTTAAAGTTGCAAAGGCTGAGAAACACTACTCTAAATTATCCCTGGCTGATTCTTTTTTGAAGAAGGAGGATCAATTCACTTCCTAACTGCTTCCAAAATAAATGCGACAGACAGAGAATGCAATAAGGCAATGCATATACTGATCTGGATTTGTTGCTTTACTGTTCTAATAATATACATTCATTCATAATGCATCTGTCGAGATGTGAAATCCTCTCAGTGATGCATAATATATGATTCAAGGAAAGCAGATAGAAGCTAACTGCCTGCACTGAGAAACAAAATTGTTCTCTGGCATGTGAAAGAGGCCTTGCTGACCTAGCAAAACTTCAGGATTTTTTTTCCTTTGAACTGATGACCTATCACCCCATGTCCCCTGAACATCTTCAGAAAATCATTTCACTTTCAAAAGTAGTCTGCTGTGAAAATCCCACATTAAAAGAAAAAAAAAAAGAGAGAAACCCTGAGGGCTTAAGGAACACATTTCACAGTTCTTTGGATCCTATCTCCTATATATATTGTAAGAAAAAAATAGTTAGAAAACTTCATAAACTTCATTTGAAATGCAATTCTCTTGTTTTACAGACATCTCATCCAAACTACCTTATTTCCAGGGTCTTGATGCCAATTTTCCCATTCTCCAGGTCAGTGTATTTTAATGACAACCTAATAGAAAAGAAGAGAAAAATGAAGAAATGTTACAGTGCATCATTTTCCAGATTTCATTTGAGCCAATCTGAATTGTTAGTACATATAGGGAGATAGTACATACAAGCCCCCAAAAAGGAGAATTTCTTCTTTGCTTGGCAAACAAAAGGGGAAAAGCTTTCAGTTGAACTGGACTCTGTAATGACACTTAAGAATTCACTTAAATATAAGTCCTGCCAAAGATTTCATGGAATGAGAGGTTACAATGAAAGAATTCTCTCACAGAATGAGAGTAAAGAATGAAAATTAGAGTATAGCAGAACGGAGTATACATGGAGAAGCATCATGCCTAATTATCTTGGAAATGAAATAAAGGAATATAAAAGAAGACCTGGGAATACTGTTCCCTATTTGCACCTTAACTCGTGTATAGCTTAAAAACAGCCCTTCCCAATTGGGCATTTTCTGCACACACTGGGCTATATTTCCCATCACCTCCAGCCATTAGCCCTTTGCTACCAGCAGATCAGCTGAGTTTGTAGTTCTACACATCTGGAGAGTGGCAGGCTGGGGAAGGTTGCTATAAATTAAAATAGAGCCACATTCTTCAGTCATGGGAATCAAGAAATAGAATGCAATTCTGAGTTAATGGGAGAACTTAGAAATGGGCCATACATTTGAGACAGCGGTTTTGAAAAGTGGTTTTCCAGATGTATAATTCTTTAAATCAGTGTGTCTCAACCTTGGGAATTTTAAGAGGTTGGACTTCAACTCCCATGCTGGCTGGGAGAATTCTGGGAGTTGAAGTCCACAACTATTAAAATTTTAAGAGGTTGAGACACACTGCTTTAAACTCTCCTCCCCTAGCCTAGCACCCTCAGAATGATTTGAACATGATGGCACTAGAAAGTTTGCTGTATTATAGTGTGAATGTTCTTCTTTGTTACTTCTGTAATAAGGATACTCATAATTTCTTTATGTTATCTCCATGTTTATGTGGGGTGGAATTGGAAAAGGCCTACATATTCTGGGTTCATTATCTGTGGCAGCTTTCCCCAGTTTGCCATACCCTAGATGTGTTGGAACTGTATCTCCCAGAATTCCTTCCTAACAGTCTGGTTCGGAATTTTGGGAGATGCAATTTGTACACAACTAGGGACAGGATGCCAGTGTAATAACATGATGCAGTGAACACAACTCTCTCATGATTATGCAAACTTTCTTTACTTTTACTCATAATTGTTAGTTCCAGCTTAAATCAAGCCTGGAGATGTTTGCACATTTTGAATTTGGGGAATGAAGAATGAATTCTTCAGAAGATACGGTTCCATGAAAATCAACTAATTATCTTGGTTGTGTCATTTGGGATTAAAAGGTCACCTGAAATGGCTGCTTCTGAAGCATTTGGGAGCAAGCTGTAGCACAATGAATGGTCACAAAATCTGTACACATTAGATGGGTACATAGTGATTCTAAGCAAGAATCATGGTTTTGGGTTATGTACACTGAATATGATCAACCTATAAAATTCTACCTAAAATGTGTGGGGTGTTGGAATGAATCCAAGAATTCCATTCTTGAGCGTGGCCCAACCAACCCCCTTTGCAAGGATTTGGCAGTTTCCCCTTGTGAATTGATGGGTACGACATCAGTAAAACTACTTTTTGCTTCTCATTTAAGTGTGACTGTAATCGTGGAATTTCCTAAACTGGGTAGGAAAATTTTTGCGCAGCCCAGAGCATTCTAGACACTCTTTTCTTGAAGTGCACACCACAGAACAAGAGACTCATTCTATGCCCGTTCTATACAATTAACACCTTTCATCCCTTGAGTGCTACACTGTTTAGTGGGTTTCCGTCCCCTGACTTAATGCAGAGGAGTTAGGAGTTACCATTTTTGGGGCCTCAGTCCAATTCCCCAACTATAAAAAGGGAATGCTAGACCATAAGCCTGTATGTGTGTGTGCTCAGAATTGTTTTCCATATATAGTAGATCAGTGGAAAACATGCATCTAGGCAGAAGCTTCCTACTTTCGCCAAAATATTGAAAGCAATACTGCACAGTTGCTGTTCCATTAGTTCCACCCTTTTCAAGCATGCATGTGTCATCATGATGCACATGCAAAAGGTTTGTAGCTTGTGTCACACAACTTTGGTTAATCTTCTCCCTCTTGACTACAACTGTACACACTGCTGTAGAAAATGCTTTCAGGTAAATGTCTGTAGGAATGTATCCATACTAGTTTACAAAAGTAGGTGAATGTAAAAATGTATAAAGCCTGGGATTGTAAGGAAGTTTCCATTTCTAAAATGCAAAAAAAAACCCCAAAAAGAGCAGCACAATTTCATAATTATCTTCTAATACAATCAATCTTAATCTGAATTCTTATGGATTTCTATATTTTATCTATGTTATCTGTAATTAAAAGAAAAAAACCTGCTTGCTTAATTTACTATTAAAGAGATTAGTACTGAAATCATATCTTAATCCTGCTCACGTTGCATTGGTGTCTGAACAAACAGATGAAGTAGTGGTCACATTATGAAACAGAAATGTTGAATTTGCTAGATTCATGTGAACAGTGGTGTTGACTGTAAGACTGAAGTTAGTAGCATAAAAAAGGATGCACGTGATGTCGGTCCCATTGGTTATGTTCAGAGGAGGATATGAGTCAATTTCTTGCCTTTCAACAGACATTAGTTGTCGTTGACTATGCCACATTACATCGTGTCTCACAGGTACCTGGAAGATAAAGCATATGAAAAATGTGCAGATGTATTTCAACAGAAAACAAAACCTGGAGATAAAATGCCATCCTCAGCCTCATTATCTGCAACAGTAATCCAGAAATTCTAAGAATGGATAAGCATGTTAGCGTATGTTGCTTGCTGAGGCCCCCAATAATAGAAATCAATTATGACATTATCTTGGAAATGACACAAATTATGTAATTTGTGTGATGAATTATGATGCACATAAAGTCACTTATTTCTCTGCCTCCTGGATGCTAATGTGCCAGGAGTGTCTCCCTAAACAGGGCATACCAAACTAGGGCACTCCACGTTGTTGCCAAGAAAACTAAATGAGGCACTTCTATGTCATAACCAGGAACAGAATTTCCCTCTTCTTGGGTCAGCTCTCTGTTCCAGTTTAGTTAGGATTATTATTCAATATTTGGCAACAACATCCAGCAATTGTCTCCAATAGGGACCTAATTCAAAAGTACTGGAAGTTTGGGAAACAAAGCCTGTTAAGTCTCTCCTACAATGGTAGCAGCACAGCTGCTCTTTCCCAGTACATGTGAGATTAGGTTCCCAGTCAAGATGCTTTGACCACAATGATGTTGGTTCTTGAGGCCTGTAGGTTTCCTATATGGAGATCATTATTTCAAAAGATAAGATGTTCCTAAGTCAACACTTAAGTAGTATTGATTATTTCCCATCTTCTTTACTTCTGTGTTTATGAACAGCAATTTTGAGTTTACAGAAATGAAGCAAACAGTGAAGACTAAAGTTATTTTCAAAGCACGGTGTAAAGTAATCAAACCTTAATCTTCTTTTTGTGCTATTTGTGCTATTTGATTTCTCAAGGATAAACATAGCCTCTCAAGCAAACCTTTGATTAATGAGAAATGTTGATAGAAATCCTGAACACAAAAGGCTTAAGCCCCATTGAAGTTAACAGAATGTAACCAGCATATTGGTCTTGGGTCTACAACTTTCATGTTTTCTCCAAGGAAAAGAGAAGGCAGATTTGCATAAATTGGGTCATCTTTATACTGGCTTTTTATGAAAGCAGAATTATTAAAAGGTTTTATTTGGGAGCCATTATAAATATGTTAAATCTATGGAATCAGATAGGACTGTGAGCAAATGCAGGAACAAATATTGTGGGAAGTGGGGCATGGCAACTTTGAGGAATGGTTTTAATCATATGTGGAAGAAAGATTAATCCGCATGCTCTGGTCCTGATCTGGATAAGCCATGGAAATCATCAGGGAGGGCGTGAAAGCACCTTTAAATAACCAAGATTTACTTGCAGATCTGGCCGACGCTTTCTCTCTCTGCAGCAAAGTATTCCTTCTGCCTTCATGAGCCTATATAAAACCAATATAGTCACATATGCAAACCCCACTTATTGAGAATTCTTCTTCTTCTGCATGGGCTAGACAAAGATATTATATCATGCAATCTTCTGAAAGGATGGAAAATCTGTTTATGGCTTGTTTTGTTTCTGAATTTAAAAAAATGTAGCTGTAATTAAGTGAGTACTTTTCCCACTTAGATAATGTTGATGATCAACAACACAAAGGAAAGTCTTTTAGCTTTTCAAATGCATGCAAACACATTCACATTCATTCATTCCTGATGCTTTCCCCAGCATAACACGTTCTAGAACTAGAATTATGGGGCAATTACTATGCTAACTGAGGATGATGGGAGTGGTAATATGGCACATCTGGAGTGCACTTGCTTGGGGAAGGCTAATGTAAAATGTATGAGATGCACAAAATGCAGACAGTTATCGATACATCAGAAATGGCAAGAATCACATGGAATAATGGCCAGAGTTACAACTTCTTTAATCCATCAAAGGATGTATCTTTTCAGGCCCAGAAACTATTTGTCACAGGAGCACCAGATAGACCCAGCCTCAGCATATGAAGAAAAGTTTCTCTTATTTGGATCCATAAAAACTGAGGATAATCCCAATATATCCTGCATACAATTTCTAGGTACAGCTTAAAATTTCACAGGTAAATAAAGAGAAGTACAAGAATGGGATATCTGCAAAATACAAAGAAAATGTGGAATTGTTTTGTACTTCCAGACAGATGCTCTTATTTTTCTGGGCTAAAAAGTAGTATTCAATATTTTTACATTGGTAGTGAAGTATTTCTTTCTGATACTTCCATCAAACAGTTCATTCAAAAGGAGTTAAACATTAGTTCTTCATATTTATTTAGTAAAAATTGTGGGGAAACAACTTTCAGAGATCAATGTGGAAATTAGGAGGTCTATGTTGGGGGGAGCAAATCTAATGACATTGATTCTTCTGTACCTCATTACCTATTGACCACGAGGGAGCAGTAGGGAATAGATAGAAAGTTAAGGGTTTAATCTAAGTCCCCACTTTGTTTATCATTTTGCCTCCTCTTCGTTTAGGAGATTGGTAACCTGAGGCCAAGTCCTTCTGCCTTTCTTCCCAGCTATACAGGCAGAAAGCACATACTCTTGGATTTTTATCCTGGTAGGGTGTAGTTACTTAGGTACTAGGCTTTGTTTATTCCTATAATATGTTTATTATAAATAAATCTTTCTGTTATAATTATAAAACCTGCTTCACTAATCATTGCTCAGGTTAGATTTCACCCTCAAGAATGCTCACAGCACACAAAGAACACTTCAGATTCCAATTGTCTGGAAATGGAAAAAAATCATTAAAATCAGCTGCATTCTTCAGCTGCATTCCTATATATTCTGACTAGGAGAAAGTCCAACTGAATTCTGAAAGACTTAGCCAAGTTAGGCATAGAATAACACTGAATGAATGAAAAAAGAAATATGTCCTTTGGATAGTTATGTTATGTCTTGGCCAAGGCACAGAATTTTAAAGTTTACCTATTCTTCCAGCAAAGTAATAATTTGTCCTCTTAAAATCAATACATTGAACTTTTATATCTAAAAGTCAACATATAGAAAAGAAATAATTAAAGATCAATATCTAGCTTCAAAAACCTACCTGTGGTTTAAAACTCATTCTACAAGCAGATTCTATAGAAGATTCCGTTGGAAATAGATACACATATTTTTGCAAAAAGGAAGATGAATAGTGTTGCAATGTGTAGGGCCTGGCATTTAGGCAGGAGCACACCTCCATAAAAGAAAGGAACTTCAGTCCATGGAAATGAAATTTCGGCAGTATATGCAGATAAGTGAACCAGGATGCTGCTGCGGAGCATCAGATTAGATATTATTCACAAGAAGAAAAGTAGAGTAAATGGAGGCAGCAGAAGCTGCATTTGCAGGCATGCAGCAGGTGCTATATTTTCAAAACAGGATTTAGCTCAACTTGTTCAAATTGGAATGGACACTCTGACTTTGCACAGAGATGAAATGAAACTCTTAAGGAATGTAGCACTTCTTGAAAATGCGCTCACTCACATTCATGAGTGACTCTGAGCACAGCAGGCTATAAATCATTAGAAGGCCTCTCTGGCTGAAACTGTGACTTACACATACACTATATGGGCATTATGTAAAACTGCAAAAAATAGCAGCCATTGCAAGACATGAATGCAAATTAGTTTTGGCAGATGATCACAGGAATGTGTCGTCTCTCCATCACTATGAATAAACTGCTCCTTGCATTATTAAAAGTTGCATTAGAGGCTGATCCTGAAAAAGGGGAGGATTTGAATCCCTGTTTTTCAATGGCATGATGAAACAGCACAACTGTAGGAAGCTCCAAGCTGGGATTACAGAGGAATAGCCCATTTCAAGTCTCCCAAGTCCTTATTTTTCTTTGTCTTCAATTTCATTCATCCCATTTCTGCATTTGTTGGTAAATTTTTGCTAAAGCAAAGTTGACTAATGACTAAAATGACTAATGACTTTGCTAAAGCAAAGTTGACTAATGATTAAAAGATTGCTCAAGTCAGCTGCACAGAAAGAAAGGTGAGCACACACCTTTCTTTCAGTGCAGATGACTTGAAAATCATTTAGTCATTATTGCCAAACATGCAAACCAAAAATCTGGGAGACCTGTCACATTAGGAAGTTGCATCAGTTCTGGAAATTTGGTGGATGGAATGATGCATTCCAGGAAATGAGAACAAACTAGAGCTCCCAAAGCTGGTGGAGCTGCAGAAATTCAAATTATATATACAGCCTTTGAGTCAATCTTGATTCCTGGCAACTGTCTGGATAATTCTGTGCAGTTTTCTTGGCAACATTTTGAAAGTGGGCTGTCCTTCCTTCTTCCTAGGGTTGAGAGAGAGTGACTGACCCAAAGTCATCAGCTGGCTTTCTCACCTAAGGCAGGACTAGAACTCACAGTCTCCTGCTTTCTGACCTGGTGCCTTTAGCTGCTACGCCAGACTGGCTCTCGGATGATCACTAGATGACTACAAGAAGTTAGAGTTTTCTGTATCTCCTTGCTGCCATCTAGAAGTTATCTGGAGTTTTTCAACCTAGCTCCAGTAGCCTTGGACAAATGTTTTCCATGAACTGTCTGTTTAGGCTCATTTATAAAGGTACAGGACAAACATCACTGAAAGAAAATGAATTTAATGCTAAAGTTAAAGAAATGGCAACTTCTGTGCTGGAAAAAAAAGGTTTTAAGGCAGAAAGAATGTGCCATAATATTATATACCATATTCTACTCTGGAGTTAATAATAAGGTACTGTTAACTTCCATTTTCTTCCTTTCCAGTTTCACTCTTGAGAATGTTAACAAGTGTGTTCTCAAGAGTGTTTACTTAAAGTGAATATTTAGCTTCAACCAGCTTGAAATAGTTTGGCTGTAATGATTCTAAAATGTTCTTTGCATTACATGGAAGAATCTGGCTGATATGGCTAGCAAATAATTAAGTATATTGTTACAGCTATATGTTACCATTTAGTTTTTTCAATGCAAAGTAGTGCTTAGAGAAGGAAACAAAAAAGGAAAGGGGTGGGAGAACTAAGGAGTTGCAGACAGGTGTTACGTGAGTGCTTTTGGTTGCTCCTTTTCTGCCTTTGAAGTTGTATGTTTGCACAGACCTAATGATTAACAAGGGGAATTTTGCTTGCATCTCAAAAATATGTGAAAATGTATAGAGGGCATAAGTAATGGCCTTGAAGGACAGGAGGAAGAGCCTCTACCAAGGCAAAGGTCAGATAAAAGGGATCTGAACCCAGGCTGAGGAAGTAACTTGAGAAAATGCCTCAGAGGAGCCCCTCCCTAGTTCACATGAAGATGAAAGGAGAGAGGGGGCAGCACATTCAGACTTGTAAGATTCTGTTGCTGTAGCTGTGACAATAAAAGTAGTCCTGACCTTCATGTCTTTGGTTTCTTAGTCTAGTCCACCTTGTAGAACTGACAAAGTGTACAGACAACCACAACTGGCTTTGCAGTGTTCAGTAGTTGGTGTTACTCCACCTAAGAGCCTGACTCCCTCCCTTGCAAAAGACTGGAGACATAATTGCCCCTGCAATGGGTTGGGTTTTCTCAGGACTTCCTAACTCTTTGTTTAGAGAAGCAGATGGCTTAATATTTGTAGGGGAGATGGGCGGGGACAAATCAAATCAAATCAATCAATCAATCAATCAATCAATCAATAAGTTCTTATCACTGGTGTCCACAGGGAGGGCAGATGACGCAAGCAGAATCATGCCTTTGTGATGAAAGCTCTACCCCTTTAGGATGTGCCCTGTGACATTGCATGCATGTACAAAAGGGGTTGAGCTTGCTTGCATCATTTTGACAAAAGTGGTGGATCCAGCAGGCACCTCTGATTCTTACAACCTATGAAAACATATATCTTCCAACGAATGAGGGTGTTGTTTCAGAATTCAGCAAAACATTCCCTTACTTGGTTCCTTGTGAGATCCAGTTGTTCTCATGGAAATTCAGATAGTGCTATAGGTTGGCATTTTGTAGAAGGCTGCATCCTACTTAATTTGTTTTACTGAAAGAATTTAAAAAATAATCTAGGGAAGGAAGGTTTATATATTGAAATTAATGTCCACCACGTAAATACATTCTCCAATCGCTGGTGTCCCTAGGGGGTGGCAGGGACAGATGACAACACTTGTGTCTCGATATGACCACACAAAAGATACAACTTACATTCTGCTATTGGACATCAGAATGCAAGTACACAATCATGTCATTGAAGTGATGACATCATGATGTATATGTCATCATTTTATATTACCATGAATGTTACAGATGCCTATGCCTCCAGCCATTTAGTGTAAGACATATAATAACTTCAGGGAAATGAAGCTTCTCCTCAAGTGCACCAAAATAACTGTACAAAAAAACCTCAGACAACTGCAAATATTTATCATATTCCAAACTATATAAGCAATACTGTACTTACAGAAAGACTGAAGATCTGCCAAACAGAGAGAAGGAGTAAGGGAACTACCAGCTAATTTTTAAAGGTCTACACTAATTGTGAAATGTTATAGCTCAAATTTTAATAAACCTACCAAGGGTGATCAAGTTGATCACATCAGTCTGAATCACACGACAGAATCCAGAGAAAAATAATCTTCCCTGCCTTTTCTTTAATATACTTGTGTTTAAAACCCTCCCTTTGGATAGCAATCAGGCTGTCTACATCAGGCCAGTCTTTTTAATCACCTGAATCAGTTGTGACAATTAATTTACAGGGCAAATCAATCACAGCTATTTTGGTTCTACACCACAGAATGCAGGTCCCAAATGAACTTAAATCCCTTTGACATGTACACAAGTATTGTGCACTAATGCAAAAAATATAGCTCAGTGACTTTGAAGATTTCAGGATTCATAGTGGTTTTCTTTAACTTCCTGCCCTCCTGATGCAGACTGGGGAAGGTTGGCCTAGTTAATTACTGTCAGCATTTGGAAAGGGCCACATTATACTTTGAGATAAATGAATACTCTTCCCAGGATTTAAATGAATTAGAAGCAGTCCATCTTTTGTACAGCTATTGGGGGACATTAAAAGTATCCATCTTGATTTGAGAGCACCTAGGTAACCTTGTCAGAAAAAAAAAAATCTTAGCTCATCTTGTTGCTTTCCTCCTGTCAATCCTGTCAGTTCCCAAATCTTGTTAAAGCAAGATGTGAAGACTACCCCATTTTTCAACACTCCATAATCACATAGTTCTTATGGGAAAGCATTGCTGTTTGATTAAACAACCTCTCCCATTAAAAACCCTAATTCCTTTTTTTCTTCTACCATAAGCCATGTTGCTATCTCAGTGTTGGACTAATAATATTCAGTAATAATTTTAAAAAATCAACAACAAAGGATCTACTAGTTTAAGACCAGAGTTAAGGCAATATTATGTTGGCTCAAGTTTCACGAAGGCAGAAGATTGAAAATTCAGACTAATGCTTCAATAGATAAACTCCATCTATTGTCATCCACTTTGTTGGCTGACAACTTTACTTCCATCCATCTCCATTTTTCTTTGATCTTTCCAACCATAATGCAGATGAGGAAGATGGAGTACCTTTGGTCAAAAAAGATGTTCAAGTTTTCCTGCTTCTCCATTGTCTTTTGAAACTCCTAAAACTAGCTGCACTGTTAAAAGGAATCTTCTTGTAAGTTGAGCTGGTTGCTAAAATAAGTCATTGGCAGGATGGATTAAACAAGAGATCCTCTATTTTGGTACCCTTCGCTATCTTTTTGTTGATCAACACAGAGCACCTTTTTGAATAGCATTACAATTTTAAAAATGCAATTTTTTTTTCGTCAGCCATATTAGCCCAAAACCAGGTGTGGCTGAAAATGTCAAGATGGTGGCTACAATGGTGTGATCAAAGCTCCCTCCATTTTTTTAATGTGTGTCATGTGTATGATGCACATAAAAAATAGGCAGAGCTTTATCCACACCATTGTGGCTATGATTCTTACTTTTTTAAACATACCTGGTCACTGGTGGAAGCCACAAAAGTTAAGTGTAAGCAGTAATAACAGGAAACGTTGGTCTGCCAGCCTCCACAAAGATTTGGGATGTTCTTCACTGGCTGTTCCTGTCAAGGATGGAGCACTCCTCTGTTTCATCAGTGAACTGGCACTGGTTCTCTTACCCATAATTCATGCCTGATCAGGCATGCTATGTAAGTGCATGCTGATTTTCAGCATGATGAACGGGATGAAAATACTCAATCAGCAATATACGGAGAAGCCACCCCTTCAAAAGGTCCCAAATCTAGTTAAGCTTTGTGAGGGGAAAAAATGTAAATGTTAATGTTTAAGGGAGGGGATGATGAGCAATTAAAGTAGAGGAATTGAATTGATGATCAAGGACAACAGTGAACTTTCTGGCACTGCTACAAAATGAACATATAAGAATTTGCTTCTCTCAGCCTTCAGTTAGATACAATGAGGGACTAAGAAATTATAACTTGAACAAACCTGGTTCATCTTGGGCAAACACAAAGACTTATTCTAAAAATATCGCAAAATCTTAAAACAGAGGTTGATGTGATAGGAGGATGAGAAACAACACAGTCTTAGTTGACCCTGTGAATGAAGGCAGTGTGGTACTTGCTTCAGTATCTGCAAGACAGAAGGGTAAGATAGTTTCTTCTCCCTTCTTTGTAGTTTGATGGAATGCAGCCTGTGCGTAAGTGATTCAGTGACACTGCCATATAGCTATATGGGCATTTAATAAAATGCAATTTCCATTTAAGTAGTACGATTCAAACTAACAGATGGCAAAAACAATGGCAGCCAGTAGGTGGCATCAAAGAAATACAGTTGTCTGTCTGTCTCTACTGGCATATAATGGTCATCCAGAATTTTGCAGGCCCAGATATGGTATATCTAAGAAATAATTCCGAAACAGGAATCAAAGTGAACTTCCTATATTAAATAACAAGCATTCACTTGAGCAATCTTCAGTCACCTGTGCCTGCCATGTGACCCACAGCAAGGTAGAACCCAGTGCATCTATTGGGGATGGGGGGAGTAATTCTGTTGGAACCAGTAGAAAGTTTTTATCATTTAATCCCCATGATTGGGGAATAACTAACAGGAAAGAAATTGATAGAAAGGGAAGATGCAAACATTTCTTCATGCTTTTTGAGGAGGGGTGGGGTAGGTGTCTTCAAGTCAGTTTTTGCCTCCTGGCAACTGCCTGGACAAGTCCTTGCAGTTTTCTTGGCAAGGGTTTTCAGAAGTGGTTTGCCACTGCCTTTCTCCTAGGGCTGAGAGAGAGTGACCCGGCTCTCAAGGTCACCCAGCTGGTTTTGTGGCTAAGGTGGGACTAGAACTGATGGTTTCCCAGTTTCCAGCTTGATGCCTTAACCACTGCACCAAAGTGGCTCTCTTCATGCCTGGGAATCCCAATATGCAGAGCCCTCTAGGCCACAAGACTAAGCACTCAGCTCAAGGCCCCTCCCTGCATCCCAACATTAATCATCGGTTAAAGACACAGTGGCTATGTTTGAAGGAGCAGAACTGTTCTGGTACCCAAAGTGTGCCCACACCAGTTCCTGTTAGGCAGGAATAGCATCATCATCAGCTAAGCGCACTCTCTTAGGGTTCCGTGATCCACAAGGCAGCCACCATTCCCTTAGGCATCTCTTCTTATCTATGCTGATCCAAAATGTGCTTGATTACATCACAATGGAACCTCTGCCTTTTCCTACTTGCACAAGTTGCATGTAAATATGTAAGGGACATACGTTTGTATCGCAATGTCACAATGGATATTTTATCACTTGTCTCTCCCTCATGCCCTCTGCGCACTGCCCCTGCCTCAAGTGCATCTGCATCATTGCCAGTATTATTGAGCCCTTCATTATAACTAGTGGCTAACTAAAAGGAAGAGGCACAACTGCACATTTTGTCATGAATATAACATTCATCTATGCTATAATCAACATAATATTCATTAAGACGTATTCCTAATTAAATGAAGATATTACACATAAAAACCTCTAGATAGTACCTTCAGAGAACAATATTCTAGCCACAGAATGAAACTGCTGCAGGCTTTAATCAGAAAGAAATAATAACTTCAGAATCACAATTCAGGATTTCATCAACAATAATCCTGAATAAAACACTTTAATCGTTTTTATTGGACAGAAATACATTATATGCCCAGGGGGGATGAGTTAAAAAAAAAAGAAAGAAACATATATACCTATTTTAATTTGAATTTGCTGTACCTCTTGCCATTTTAATCAGATTGATTTGAAATCTGGCACATTTATAGAGTTCATCAAGTTTCAGGTTGTTAACAACAGGTGTAATATTTATAAGCAGTAAAATGCTGAAGCTTCAAACCCTTGTTTTAAATCTATACCACTTTAATCACAGTTCTTTTGTGGAATGTGAAAAGCAAACACACCATAGTGAAAAGTAATTCGTGAAACTGTGTCCCCATTAGTGATGTATAGTGACTTCATAGTGTCACCCAGCCCTCATATCAAGTAATCAGGGATGTCTTCATCATCAAAGCCCTGACACTTTTTTACATTTGTCACATGTTTGACAATGTATAAAAAAGGTGGGGGTTTGATCACATGATCATGACCACCATCTTGATTTTTTAAATTCCCCTTCCAAAGGTGCCCCTAAAGTTAATTAGTTATTTTGGCACAATAATGATTAGATGTCACCAGATAATTCTGTAAGTCACTAGTGGGGAAAGGAATTAAATTGTAGCATGGCAAACATTTTATACTTCTAGTTTTTGGGAAATACTGACCTGTGATGATTGCCTTGCTGAATAAATGGCTAAAAATGGAATTCCTTGTTGCTGCAAAGATCTGATAAACCTTCCAATTATTTCATCTGTAAACAGAATATTGTTATAATAGTTTACTAACGCTATTAAATTCATGCAAAAGGGTTAAAATATTTTGGAAGATAGCTAAATATATGCTCATGTTTATTAATCTTTAAATGTCCATTATTACATAGCTAAATGGAAACTTAGCAATACAGGATGAGAACTTTGGCCTGTCCTAAAAAAAATTGCATATCATCAGATGCAAGTAATCATTCAAAAGATTCAAAGATTTAGGGATTGTGCAAATGATTCAAGATCATTCTAATAGGGCTATCAAAGAGTTTCAAAACAAACTCTTGGAAATGATATATAACTGACACACATACACATAGAACTGTACTGCAAACAAGGCTAAGCAACCTACAGTTACATCTTTCTAGTTCCAGAGTTTACTGTGACTGAAATGGCTGAAAATTAGCACTGTCATTACATGAAATACATGAACATTGTTGGATATGCCCCAAATAAGCTTAAAATAACTTCCAGAAGACAAAGGACATTTCTCAAATCCAGGAAAACAGTATCAAAACCCCCACCCTACCCCTTTGCATCCTTAGTCTGCCTGTTACAGTCTTAGGATTTTCCTATTAGCTAGCATAAGGTTCAGTAAGGCTAGTATTCTGGGCCGAAAGAAGGGCCACCAACTTTGGTAAATTTGCATCAGATTGGGCAAAACTCTCTAATAAAGTGGTGTAGCCTAAGCCAAAACAGGGATGTTAATTTATATGCACACTGAAGACCCACAATGGATACTTTTGGAATATAGGTTGTCAATTTTGATTTATAGTTTTAACTTTTATATTCTGTTGTTGTTTTTACATTTTAATAGTTATCATAAGTCTTCCACAGAGCAGCTAGGCAGGGTATAACTCAAATATGTAAATTAAAACAAATAAACAAAAATATCCTTATCCAGCATAAGAAAAAAAAATTCCTTGTATATTTACTGATCATTTCATATCTCTTGCCCAGTTATTCACCATTAATTCTTTACAGGTTATTTAATCGCCTACCATTTTCCATGAGCTTGTTTTGAGTGGGAAATTCATCTATCCTGCATAAAAAATATTGAAAGGAAAACTAAAATATTGCAACACTTCTGAAACAGTAAACATTTTGCTTTAAAAAAACCATTAAAAACAAAATTATTTCAGATACCTTTTAGAGGAGAGAGAAATATAAAACATATAGTTTCATATTCAAATATTGTAGAAAAGACACCGACCTGTAATTATTATTATTAGCGGGGGTATTAAGGATGTTTTGACAGATTATATACTCCTAAAAAAATTGGGGATCCATTAAAGGAACATTATTTTGGACAAAAAGTGCTGAGAGTTATGAATATAAAAACAATTTCTAATATGTCTCAGAAGCTGGGCCTGCTATCTGCAATATTAAAACAACTTTAGTAATCATTTAAAATGTCAGGTAGTGGTTTATGTATTCCAGTAACTTGCATTGAGTCTGCAAAATGGAGAATAATCGGAATAGGATAATGGTATAAGGATAAGGGTAGGTTAACCCTCCACCTGGCAGCTACTATTTCAAAATGATGATGATGATGATGATGATGGTGATGATGAAGATGACAATAGCAGCAACAGCAACAATATGATAGAGAAGCCATGTCTAGTTTGAGATTTTTATTTACCATTATTTCCTCCCTAAGAGATCAAATGTTTGGGCGGTAATTTGCTCTTTCAGAAAGAAAAGAAAAACTGGTTAGAAACAAACTGACAGCAGAACAGCTTTTATTGTGTAAGACAGATAATCAGATCCTTGCCAGACTTAATAACCTAGGCTTCAGTTGAATGATTTTTACCTAATAAGATTGCTGGCAACACCTATAGGATTGCCTATAATGAGAGATCATGGTGAAAAAAGAAACCGAAGAAGGGAGAAATTTCTATATGAGATCAATAGGTCCATTCGATGTCTCCAATATATCCTACATAAACCATTTCAGGATTTTCCAGAATGCCTGATGTCTACAGATTAAGCATAAAATCTAGAGTTGCTTTTCTCAAATTGGTCAAGATATGTTAGACTTCATACACCAGGGAAACTTACTTTTACTATGATTATGTTCCTCACTACTGGGAAGAGAGATACTCTGTTCTGATACTTGACAAGCTTGCTCCCAGGACCCCATCTATGCATTCTTTTAAAACATGGAAGGACTTGTGTGCATTCCAGAATAATATAGGACAATCTTGGGTTTTTGTATCTTACCTACTTATTTAATTTAATTTAATTTAATTTAATTTAATTTAATTTATTTACTTATGCAATTTATATGGCCACCCAACTCACTCACAATGGCTCCGGGTGGCTTACAGGAATAAAAATCCCAAATACAAAACCCACTCCACCTCCCCCACTTCCCTGGTGACAACAATACATTTACACTAGCCATTTGATGGGCCCCAGGTTGACCTGGGATCCCCAGGCTCGCTGGCAAAACCATGTCTTCAGGGCCTTGTGGAACAGCATCAAGGTGGAGGCCAGTCTTATCTCTGTGGGGATGATGTTCTACAGGGAGGGAGCCATCATGGAGAAGGCCCTTCTTCTCAGTCCTACTAGATGGACTTCCTTGACAGAGGAGACCAGTAACATACCCTGCCTCCCCGATCTTCCTATATCTAGGGAAAATACACTACTGATTATAATTCATAACTCCTTTTTAATTTATATTATTCTTACACAAGACCCATTATTTAAGAAACCCCTCAGTTGTTGTATGGAAGCATGCAAGATATCTAGTCCTTATGATACTTCATACCTTCTGATCGGTGGTAAGTTTATCTCAAATAAGTTGGGTCTGGAGACATTCCCACTTAGCTGTAATATGTCAGGGCTGTCTACATTTACCAAGTTCCAGTTCAGAGTCTTCTGAAGGTGGCCTGAAAAGTGACTGACAGCATGACAGTCAACTGCCGGCAAAACCAATGAAGATGATGAAGTCTTAAGAAATTCCTGCAGTAAATACAAATAACAGTTAATTATGAAGTAGATAATTAAAGACCTTAAGGGGGTGATTGCTTTTTATACTCTGATCAGCTTTGATTACAGTCTTATAGTTTCCATTATGCAAAATAAATTCTATTATCTTCAATAAGAATTTGACAAGCAATTTCATTACACAAACAACTCAGTAATGAAAATCACCTAGCTGAAAACAACAAGGAAAACAATATTGATAATGTCTTACATGTTTAGGAAATAAGTAGATATGACATTGGCTGTTTTGCAACCAACCTACAGAGAAAAAAAAGCACTGACATGTAATATGGTAACAAATGGGATCTTTTTAGGCTGTTCTGAGAGCTGCTAATGCCCTGCCAGCAACTTCATGGCAGACTCATACTTGATGACCAAACTGTAAGACTGAGTGAATGGCTTGCATGTGTGAATGGTAGTATTTTTCACATCTCCCCTAAATGAAATGTTCATCGGGGTCAGTTTCATCAATTCATTTCTGAATCTGGCATTCTGTACCCATTCACTGGAAAACAGAATGATTTATAGCATGTGTAAGTGAACACACCCCAGCAGGCCTGAACAAGCAAATCTGACAGCCCAGCCCAGGTATTCTACTTTCTGTGCTACTGGAAGAGCCTCAGAGCCGGTAGGACATAAAGCACAGGCTGCCTGTCCTGAACCTTAATGCTCTACTCTTCCTGAAAGGGCAGGAAGGAAACTGTAGCCAAGAATGTAATACTTTCTGTTCCCAGGGCTGTCCGCAGGGTGTGGTGAAAAAGGTCAAGATGGCCATGCAGATCAAACACAGGCAGAGCTTCAGTCACACCTTTGTGGTTGCCATCTTCACCACACTCTGTGAATATCCCTGTCTGTCCCTTTGCAGAATTTTTTGCAAAACATGAGTTCATCCTGTCATAGCCAAATCTCCACGAAAGTACATAATTATGAACAGTCAGTTATTAAGGCATGTCATGTCTCACATATATAACTTCTTTAGGTGAACAAATATACAGTATATAAAACACTCCAGCAGCAACAAATGAAAATTATGAACTTTGGCTAGAATGCAAAGAGGCATTGGAAGATGTTCACTTTTACTTATGATTTTGCCAAACCATTGACCTCAAGGAGCATCTCTGTTGAATTGCTTCTTTCCAATTCAACTGATATGAAATCAGTTCTATGCAATAGAAGAGAATACACAAGTCTATACCAGAAAACAACCCACACTAACCAAGTACTCCGTTACCAAAGTAACGACCCAACCTCCACAAGAGGAGCTGTGTAAGAACATTATTCAAACGAGTGCAAAGGCACTACAGCAACCCAGAACAGCAGAAAAAGGAAACAGACCACCTTTACAATATCTTCCAACAAAATGGATATCCATGCAACTTTATCAAAAAGTGCCCGACCACTTAACCTACTAGAACACAACTAACACAAGCTATGAAAAGGATAACAATGCCATACATCAGAAACATCTCAGAAACAATCAACAGACTACTACCACCACATGGCATCTCTATAGCATGCAAACCAACTAAAGCCCTCCAAAACATCTTAAGTAAACCAAAAGACCCAGTAGCCCAAGATGAAAAACAGGAGTCATCTACAACATACGGTGTAAGGACTGTAACAACCATTATGTAGGACAGACAGGCAGAAGGCTAGCAGAACACATCCATGGACACCAACTAGCAGTCAGAAGTCATGATGAAAACTCCTTAATCTCACAACACATGGACAGACTTAACCATAGTTTCAACTGGGAAACTGTCAGCATCTTAAACCAAGTTAAATCCAAAAATGTGAGAGAATTCCTGGAAGCTTGGTATTCAGACAAGTCAGCCCTCAACAGGCACATAGAAATAAACATCTGCACACTATTCAGAACAGACAATAAAAAGGAAACAAAAGACCAGAACATCTCCTCACCAGCAATCATCACCCAGATAAGCAGAGATTAACACCAAGTTTATCACCAGACATACAAGCAGTAAACAATACCTTAATCAAGGAACTCCAAAGGAAGGGAGGGAGGGAGGGAGGGAGGGAGGGAGGGAGAAAGAGAGAGAGAGAGAGAGAGAGAAAGAAAGAAAGAAAGAAAGAAAGAAAGAAAGAAAGAAAGAAAGAAAGAAAGAAAGAAAGAAAGAAAGAAAGAAAGAAAAACAGACAGACAGACAGACAGACAGACAGACCCCACCCCCTTCAACACTGGCAGGGCAAGCTACTGTATATAAACAGAGAGCAAACCCCACTCCATTCTAGCACTGAAGATGTTACCTAGCCAGGTAATGAAATGTTTGCAAGAAAACAACCAAGCTCAGAGAACCCCAAGGACTCCACAGTTCCGTGCAAATCAAAATTTGGATTAATTCCATTATAGAAAAAGGAGAGATGATTTTATTTAAATCAGCAGAGATTCTGATTATATAAAAATCTTCCTGGGCCCACTAAAAGCCCCCCCCCCCCCAATACACAAAAACAGTACTAGTATGGTGGTGGTATTGAGTGTGAAGAAACTTTTTCAGACTGCCTTTCTTGGCAAAAGCATAAAACCTTCTCACTTGCATTAATCCAGTGCTGAAAGTATTTATTTTCTTGTGATGCCTGATTGTTAGTTGCTATTCTAAAGCAACAGTTCTACTGCTGCCAAACATCTTATCCATGTTCTTGGCTCAGAACAGCTCCAACTCATAGCTTTGTTCCCAACCATCACTCCATCATGCTTTGGCTATCATCTCCCTGTGCTAAGACAGGCAGATGTCCATATATGTTCCTTTCATTATCACATATACTCTTCCATCAGAGAAGAACCATCCATGCAGCCTTAGGTGAGGCTCCTCCTCTTCCTGAAAGGTCCCTCCTCCTGCCTCCAGCAACAAGAACTATGTCTGCAGATGCTTCAGGTAGAAGTACCCACAAGTATGATTCTACTGTGGATATCCCATCTTTGGGAAAACCAAGGAGTGCCCAAAGTCGCTGAAAGCCCTTTACAGCTATTCCACATGGAGCTGTGATCTCCAGAGCAGAAGTGAGGAAGAGGAGTGAGATGATGAATGTCTGACCACAAGCAGGAAAGTCTCTGCTTGAATTAAGTTGTCAAAGTATACACAATGTTAGTTTACAGCAAGGGTACATAACTTTGCAGAGATCAAAGGTCATAGTTGCACTTTGAATGGAATGCTAATGGCACCTTCCAAAAATGGGTAGATCCAAGAAAAAGTAATAGATGAAACCAGCCTAGAAACAAGATTTGATTTAATCTAATTGAAACGTAAGTTTAATTAAGCTTTACTTTGATAATTAAAGCAATTAGTAAGATTACTCTCATTTTTAAAATGACTTCCCCCTTCTGTTACATGAAAAATTAGTTTGGTGGCAACTGGGGATTGGGCATCTCTGAGTTAAAGAGAGATGAAGGAATTAGATATTCTTTGAATCTTATGACAAGCCACTGCAGTTTTTCCCCCTTACCATTTGGAAAACAAGATCTGTATTATAGCTTTTGTTGAAATTCAGCAAGGAAAATATGAATCAACTTGCCTGATGGTGATTTGAATGCACATCTACATCATAATGATCATATGTGGTTCATCAAATTTAGCAAACAAATGTTTTGATGTTAATAAGAACATTTATCCATTCTTGGGCCAACATATACAACAGTACCACATTAGTGACTCTCACTTTTACCCAAAGGGAAGCCAATTACAGCATTTGAGCTACATTTTCTAGAACACAGAGTCATTAGCATCATTTCTTAAAAGTAAATCAAAAACCATCTGTTCCCTCTTAGGTAATAGCTGTTGGAGCATCTCATGATAAACCAGTTGATAATTAGCATTGCTACCATTCTCAAATATTTGGTTTATGTTTTTTTAATCTCATTTGTTTACTACCTGATTCTTAAATTGTAACATATTTTTATACAAATCCCTTTATTCAACTTCAGGGAAAACTGTATAACTGAGCAGATTTAAAAAATGTTACCCAAATGTAATATTTTCTTCTTAATAGAATCAATTATAAGACACAGAGACAGGACATTAAATCTTTTGCATTAGCAAAATGCAAGGACTGGCCTATCAGATACATGCCTCAATGGCTTACCATTTGTTACTTCTTTTTTAATGATTTATTTCATCCATTTATTTCCCATCTATAATCCACCAAGTGGGTGAGTAGTCAAGAGCAGTAGCCACCATGCAACTGGACATGGGCAAGAGAACAGCTAGCAAAGTCTACTCCTTGTTACCATTATAAGCATAAAAATAGATGAACAAATGAATAGTGTGTTTATAGTGGCTTTGTCCTCTCCCTTCATCAAGTGAGTAGGAAAAGCTCACATTTATATATTTGACAACATAACAGGGTGGGCTTTCAGAGGAGCCTAAGCCTTCTGATGACCCAATTTCTAGAGCAGAACAGAAGTTGATAATGGCTGCCACAACTCTTCTTCAGAGGCACTGCTTTGAGAGTACATAGGTAGCAGTGGGCCCTTCTAGGCTGTTGAGGTTGAAACAACTGGTCTTGGCAGCTCTAGCGCAAGACATTTTGATGAGCAAAACAAACCAGATGGTACCATTCTTCTATTCAATGTACAGGAGCAAAATGACTCAGCAGGTGGATCTTTCTTCAAAATTGTCATTGGGACAGGGCCTTCCCATACCATACTCCAATCTTTCCTCCAAAACCTGGTTGTGACCTCTCAGGATCAGCTATGTAAGACAACTGCCAAATGGTATGGCCAGACATGGGATTTACCATGGTCCCTGAATCCATCTACAATTCTGCAGTATTTATCACAGGACTGCAATTTAATAAATTGCTTTGACACTGCAATATATCTACTTATTAAAAAAAAGAATATTCAAAGATGCAAAATATTGCTGACTGGTTAATGGAGCATGATACTGAAGACAGACAGTACCCAATTTTAATATCCAATTAAAAAAAACAAAAACAATGTTACTGCATACACAGCTACTGATCCTCACCTACTAATGTTCTAAACAAATCTAATGTCTAACAACACTAGTGACATTTTTAAAGCCAGTATTTACTTATTGCCAAAAATTTGCATTCTTTCCTTTGTATTATGTAGGCTGCACCATACTCCTGAAATAAGAACTGTGGAACCTCAATTTACAGGATTTCAGGAAAATGGAATTAGCATAGAATGTATCAATTTTCTGTTTTGATTACCTTCATTTGCACAATGATGTCATTATGTGAATCTTTCTGTTTACCTCATTGGTATAAGAATGTAATTATGTAAGTGGCACAAATCATTGTGTGTGGGTACACTTCAACCTAATGGACAGTAATAAATAATGCAACCTCCTTCTCCCAGTTAGTCCATTAAAATGAGATATCACTAAATACGGCTAATGTCGGTGAGTAAATTAATAGGGTGGAAATTGTATATCAGAGGGCTTAATATACACCTACTTAATCAGACATGGCATTACTAACTTTCATGAGTATCCATATCACAACATATGTAACTACGTGCTTGTGGTACCAGTATCTCACAAATTTTGCAGGAACAGCAAATAAAACAGGGATTTTTAGAAGATAAATTCAAAAATATGAATTCTTAAGAGCTTCATCTGATCCTCCATATTGTAATAGGAAAGATTAAGATTCATCAGTAATTCATAATGATAAAAAGTACACAAATGTAGACTTCCTTTTTAAAAAATAAAAATGAAAAATGTTTTCTGAGGTTTTAATATATACGTAATGAGGAGAACTTGGAGGAATAAATTACCAGGAAAATAACTTCTTACGTTGGAAAGAATCATCTTCAGAAAACAGCTTCTGAAAGCATTGTAGACTGTATATTTTGCATTGTATTCATAAGTGAACTTTGAGAAAACAACTAGGGAACTGAGAATGGATTGACCCCTAATTTCCATTCCTGGGACCAAGGTAAATTATGAATAACTTCAAATGTTCTTCCATACACTTCAAAGGAAATTGTAGAAATGTATCTTAATCAAGTTTGAAAGAGCCTTCAACCTGTTTCTGGAATTATAATATCCTCCTGCCATTTCTTTTAAGCACGTCTTTTTGGTTTTATTCCTTAAAACTGCTGGGAGATGCCAGGTGGAATAGTTATGCTTGCCTGAACATTGTGAAATAGTGACTCATTTCCAGAGAAGTCGGTGTATCGTGTGAAGTCTTCCATACTAAGCTGAAAAATAGAGAGGTGGTAGAGACTGTTAGAGGGAGGCGCGTGTTGTTGTATTCCATATAAGCTCATCTAATACACATAAGGGGAGCCATTGATACTCACTGTATCTTGAAGAAACAAGACGAAGTTTCTGGATTCTGGACACAGAACCGTATGTTTAAGTAACACATACAGTTCATCCCTTGAAATAATATGTCCTTCATGTAAAGTCATTGCCAAGCCTTGGAGAGAGCTGAAAAAAGTAATTCAGTTATGAAAAAAAATTACAGGATCAACATTTGCATGGCAGCTAGTTTCTGGGGAAAAGGAAGCCATCTACGGCTCAAGCTGCCTTGAGATGTTATTTTTAAGTCCATCATCCCCTGCTCAGGCATACACCCTGTATTATTGCTTTTCATATTTTAGGGCTGAGCTATTAATTAGTTAATTAATTAATTCTTATAGTACCCTGCCTTTATTCCAAGGATTCAAGGTGGCACATATGAAGCCTCCATTCATTTTTATCCTCACAGCGATGTCACTGTGAAATAAGCTGGACTGAATAACCTGCTTCCACAGGCATCTATTACAAACTGTGAGGATGCCAGAATGACAACCTGGGAATCATGATGCCATTCACGCAAATAACACAATAGTTAATTTTCTTCAGTGACATCATGATGTCAGGATAAGTGTACTCAATTTGTGTCATTTGCAGGATGATGTTGCAACATCCATGTCAACATTTGGCCCTGTTGCCCACCCCAACCCCCAGAACAGATGATGATTTCTGAATGCTGTTCTTTTTCCTTTTTAACTGTATTTGTATGTAATTTGGTGATCATTGATTGAAATAAAATTGATTGGCATGTTAACTTTAATTTTGTTTTTAAAAAGTAGGATGGCACTCAAGCAAATTAGAGTAACTAGCATACACACAGAAAATGAATACCAAATGCAACAGTTTGGGAATAATTCTTGTAGTCATGATAATTAAATTCTACCTTGGATATGTTCACTTTTGCAAGCCACATCATGGTTACCTTATTTGCTCTGTTCCTAATTAAGTGTGATAGATCTCTGTCCCTTAGGACTTAAAAGAATTATGTGACATTTTGGCCTGAGGGATCCAGTAATGCTCCTACCTCAGTATGGGCTATTCTTAAGTTGGACCATTTTCAGAACACTTAGAACAAGTCATAATGAGTTTGGAATGTTCCATGATGAAAATTTTGGCACGCCCCTATTAAAAAGCCATTAAGAAACATGTATTGAGCAGGGACAGATAACATTTTCCAAAATAATTTCCAATTCTAAAATTATATGATTCTGATATGTCTTCAAGTCAGTTTTTAACTCCTGGTCACTGCCTGGACAAGTCCCTGCAGCTTCCTTGGCAAGGTTTTTGGGAAGTGGCTTGCTATTGCCTCCTTCCTAAGCTGAGAGAGAGGGACTGGCCCAAGGTCACCCAGCTGGCTTTGTGCCTAAGGCAGGACTAGAACTCATGGTCTTCCCCTTTTTTTAGCCTGATGCCTTAACCATTGCACCAAACTGGCTCTCTTTTCCAATTTCCAATCACTTCCAATCACTTCCAATTCTAAAATTCTATGATTCTGATGCAGGGCTTAAGCCACTGTTAATGAGAAGATAAATGAACTGGAACTAACAGAGTTTAATGCATAATCTCTTTTTCCATTGCTGAAGCATCTCTCAAGCTTTTCTACCTAGGCTGCACATAAAGTTTTCTAATGCATGCTGAAGTTATTTTCATACTCATCACTTTCAGAAGTGATGAGTATGAAATGTCTTCATTTATTGTTAGCAAATTCACAGGCCTTTTTGCAAGCTACCGTAGAAGGCATACACAAAGCCCAGGGTGTAGCTGTTATGTAGTTTGAGGATGAAAAAAAGGAAACCTTTACTCTGATATAATTTTGGTGGCTTAAATAGATTTGAATAATCAAGAAATCAGTATGAACTCACAATTGAAAGCCATAACAGTTCAGGATGGCCTGCTACTTGTTCTTAGTTTTAAAAATGGTTTCTCTGTATGCTTCAGGTGGGACAACCAACATAAAACATAGTGCAACATGTCTAATTTTTCTTTCTTAGCCATTTTTCCCCTGGATAAATGGGAGAATATTGGAGAATGATCACTACTTGGATACTCTATAAAATTCAATAAATAAGACAATGTATACAGTTAAAACCTGACCTGGAAGGATCCCTTGTTGGAAATCAAATTGCAGTTTTGTTTCATGGTTGGCTTTCATACACAAACCTAGGTTGTCCACTTTTGCTGCTAGAAGGGGAGAGGAGCATAAGGATGAGTAATTTCCTCTATGATCTCTTAGTCTTCAGGACCACCTCAACTCCAAGGGTGTCAGCCCTATGTGGTAGACTAGATCAGGAAACAGACTCCATGGGAAAATCAGAATCAATCCTTCATTGAGATAGGCTACAGTAACAGAATCTTGCAGGTCAGTCTGTATTTTTCTGCTTCTCTTATACTCCAGGGAGTTGGAGGGGAACCAGTTTGAGTCTCTTTTTAATTCTTTCCTGCCTCCCTCAGCTTCAACACCTACTGTTGTCCTAACAGCTTCTAGAAGAGAGACACATTCCCTGATTTTTAGAGACTATCATGTATGAGATATTGCCCCTATACTGCCACACAGCAACTAGACAATCCTACTCACAAAAATTAGAAACATTGTTAACATGTCTAATTTGATTCTACCCCTTCTGCAAGCCAAGCTAATGGAATCCCAAATTCCTTTCCCAGGTAATCATTAATATGTTAGTTCTAAAGAACCCTTGGACTTCTTACTCATTCAACTTGTACAGCTGTGCTTACTAATATACTGCATTTGTGTTTTAATAGGTTATAAAGGCTACAATATAGAGCTAAAATGAGAATCCAATGCTAAATGAGCAACAGGAGGAGGAGGAATGCGTCCAGTACTTCGCTCAGAACCAGAAGTATGATATTCACCCTTGATTATATTGTAGGTTGTCCTTTGAGTGTTTAAGCTGTCAGAAGTACTTAGGAAATGGACCACATAATGACTTGGACTACCCCTTGCTCTCCAACTCTCTTCTGCAATTAGTCCATTCATTCTCTCCAGGAGAATTAATAAATCTATGATTCTTTGTTAGCCCTTGATTCTAACAATGCACAGCTGCACAGACAAACATACTGTGGTATAAAAGAGGATAGAAGGATGCGGTGTAAGATATATGCAGAGAAATTGTTTCTGTAGTCCTGTCTAAATGGTAATAAATGAAATGGGACTCCTTTGTTACCTGGGATGAGCCCCACTGAATTTAAAATCCTCAGAAAAGCCACATGTGGCCCATGGTTGTCCAGTCCTTCCATAACAACTTACTTTGGAGTAATTAAGTTGAAGACTGCATATAATATAATATAATATAATATAATATAATATAATATAATATAATATAATATAATATATAATAGTATATACTACATATAATTACAATATTTCAATATGCATGTAATTGATTATTTATTTGGTAGAATTAGATTATTAAAATGTTTCTGATATTCTAAAATTACAGACAGAGAAAGAGTTTGTATTGAGTTTATATTCTTTTGGCTTTGTTTAAAGAAAAAAATGGTATATAACAGAACAGAGTAATAAATAAATGCAAAACAGTCTAAAATGACTGCAGCAAAATAAATAACCATCTAAAATAACTCTAAAAATGTTGTGTGAAAATAGCAGACGTTTTTGTGAAATAAACACTCCCAGATGCATCTTTAAGATTTTTTTAAATATTCTGCTATTAATTTAAAATAATATGTGAAACATGAATCAGAATTAATTAGGCACATGGAAAAGAAAACACAACATTACACTTAAAGGTTTCAACGATACCAAACATTTGGGAAATTGGGAAAGATCATATTTTAAATTATATCCCTTTTTTAATGCACTACACTTTTGATAGGATCAGAACTTGATTTAAAATTTGTTTCCAGGAGCAACTGGGGCAAGTATTCACTATCACTTCCTCCTTTGCCTTTTCTCTTTTTAGCATTGCCATATGCAAAATCTAAGTTTGCTTTTAATGAATTGAAAGAAGGTATTCCATCCTATTATCTAGACCCAAATTGGTCAATATCAACCCACAAGGGTTGATGAGACTATCCAGTGTTGTGGTTGGTGGTGTTATTATTGTTATTATTAATAGCACTACAAGCCAGTCAGTAAATGGATCAACATTTGGCTGATATGAAAAAGCGGACCCTGCACCTGTGGGAAAAACACTAGGAAGAAACAAGAATAGCTAAAGAAGAATTCATTGAATTATTTTCATATAATAAATGTTTGGGGGTCAATGAACAATCTGAAACTTCATGAAGGGATCAATAAGCTGAAGATTTGGGGGACCTCTGATTTAGACAGCCATTTGAAAGACAAGGAAACGGAAACAGAAAATGAGAGGAGTCTTATTTCCTGATAGTAATTATCCCAAATCTTACAATAGCCTTGGGGGCTACCACAGCCAATAAATATTGCCCTCTGCAATTCAACACTCTTTTGTCGACTGTGCAACTCAAGCTACAGAGGAGTTGTAGCGCACTGAAAATTTCAGATGTTCCATCATTGGGATTCTCAGAAATGAGATTTTGTTTTGCATCTTCTTACTTCAACTGTGCATTTTCCTTAGGTATGAAGATTGGACTACCTTGTTGTTTGTATTTCTCCTACCACATCTGGAGATCAGCCCTCAAATACATGAAATCCAGACAGTCTATTTGGTCTAGTGGTTAAGGCTCCAGGCCAGAAACCAGGAGACTGTGGGTTCTAGTCCTGCTTTAGGCATGAAAGCCGGCTGGGTGACTTTGGGCCAGTCACTCTCTCTCAGCCCAACTCATCTAACAGGGTTGTTGTTGTGGAGAAAATAGGAGGAGAAAGGAGTATTAGGTATGTTTGTCTCCTTGAGCTATTTATAAAAATAAGAAAGGCAGGATTAAAAAATCTAAAAAAAAACAACAATCCAGCAAACAAGGAACACACATAAACTATGGAAAATGTACTTCAACATCAGCAATAATTTACAAGGACACACTTAGAAGGTTGTAGCTGATTGTATGAGTAAGCCCAGACAGTGGCAAAAATAACAAATGGAGTTGGGAGTTGGGATATAATTTAGTAAATATTTAGTAGTTGAATACATCCAGGAGATGGATGATTGACAAGAAAATCATATAAAGAAACTTTCCTTTTTTATTAAAGATTTTTTTAAAAAAGGAAGATAAAAACTAATGCAAACTAATATAAAGTAAGGAAAAGAAAAAGAAAGAAATCAAAGAGAATAAAGAAACTTTCCCAATTAAAATCAATCTCAGAGACATATGAAACTGCCTGATTTGGAAATCTCATGTTCCTGTTACCAATGGCAGCAACCCAGCTACATAATTAAAATAAATGACCACCTTGGTAAAATCTCAAAAGGATGCTGGAGCACCTTGCTGGGTGTGACAGCCCAATTCACCACGAGCTGATGGAATTTTTGGGGAGCAACAACCCAAGCCTGATCTGAAATATCGTCTTATAATTTCACTCCTTTTATTTCTCAAAGAAAAACAAATACTATAAATGAAGCAATTGCTCACCTAGTTTGTATTCGTTGGATTGCTTCAATATGCCGAATAAAGCAACCTAGCTTTCTCCTTAAATATCTTGGATGCAATAGGTACATATTGAATAGAAGAACACTGTCAAATTGGAGGATAATAATTTCTGAAAAATAATGTATTCTTTCACTTCAAGTCTTGACCCAGAGGTGGACATCACTATAAACTGACAGATGGGCAACACTGGATATTTCTAACCATTTTTTTCCTTAAAATTGTTCCCATATCATGTGGAGACTATTATTATTATTATTATTATTATTATTATTATTATTATTATTTGCCTTCAAGTCAGTGTTGTCGCCAGGCGACTGCCTGGACAAGTTCCTGTAGTTTTCTTGGCAAGGTTTTTCAGAAGTGGTTTGCCATTGCCCACTTCCTAGAGCAAAGAGAGAGTGACTGGCCCAAGGTCACCCAACTGGCTTTGTGCCTACGGCAGGACTAGAACTCATGGTCTCCCAATTTCTAGCCCAGTGCCTTAACCACTACACCAGACTGGCTCTCTTTTTTGGTATTAGCAGTTTTCTATTAACAGTCTGAACTGTAGGCATAGGTAGGTGCCTCACTGGATACTCACTCAAGCAATTTTCCAGTTAGTAAAATCTTAATTAAACTTAAAAATCTTAATCAATTAATTGATTCTTAGTAGAACAGGTGATTAATGGATTAAATTTGTATAGATTTTTATATTAAAAGTATGACATATCTATTTTTAGAGGGCACACTCCTCTGATGTGTCAGACATCAGATCTGGACCTGGCAGGAAATCACAGGTCTCCTTAATTCTGCTCTTGGCTGGACACTCCCAGACAGAGCTTCGCTAATTAGTTTTTATTGCAAACAGGAATGAAGCTTTAAATACAGCTGTTCATTGCCCACTGCAGTGCAAAGAAGTCAGAATCTTTATATGTACTGTAGCTGTTCTCCAGAGTTTAAGCTTTTGCATCCTGTTCTTTGAATTAATTGGTCTCTTTATGGTCTTGGGAGGCAACTAAATATGTTCTTTCTAGGCTGGGAACTGCTGGTTCTGCATTAATAGTGTCACCCTTACATTGTGCGTCGTAGCATGGATTATAATTTCTTATTACATACAGACATAGACACACACACACACACACACACACACAGAGAGAGAGAGAGAGAGAGAGAATGTTAGATCTGCTGAATTGTTAACTGAGGTAAAGATTTCTTAGTGCAGAGTTGTGTAGCATGTAGTACTCCAAATATCATTAGACTCTAATTCCCCATGAGCTTCTTCATGGAAAATTCTGGAAGAAGCAAATTGTTCCTTCTTATTTACTTTTGTAGGATTGTAAGTGAAAGAGCAACCCTTCTCCTTCCCCAGTGACAAGCCTTTTTCTCCTTCTTCCCCTTTCAGTAAGCTACACAACCTTTCTAGAAGCATCACAAATCCCTGTTCTTTCTGTGCTTCCCAGATGGACAGCTAAGTGATAGAATATGATTGCAAGAGAGGGGTGCTGAAGCTGGTGTGGCATGTATGGACCGGTGCTGAGACTTGGATTTCCATCAGAAGGAATGAAAAAGAAGGAAGATCTTAAGAGAAGGAGCAGTTGGGTCATCCTAACACCAAGAACACCAAGAAGGAAGAAAGAAGAGGTGACTTTGTCAGTACGGTTAAAAGAAATATAAGAGTAAAGAACAAATCAGCAATTTCTTGCTGGAGCTGAAGTTTGTCACCAAGTGAATCCTTCAGCAGACACAGCCGCAAAGGAAATCTGTAGGGCGGAAATGGATTGATTGTGCACACTGACACGAGACGAGGCTGTTGGAGAAAAGAAGAAGCTGACAGCTCAGCTCTGTAAGAGCAGCTGCTGTGGATCCAGGAGCACTGAAAGAGTCCATCATCCCTTCTGCTTTAAATAGCTTGCTCTCTGTGTGTGCGTGTTCCCAGCCTGAAAGCTGGGGAAAAGGGGAGAGCAGTAAAAGACGTTGTGCAAACCTGAAATAAATGTAATCAAGCAGCACACTGCAAATGTGCATAGGATATTAGAAATAACCAGGGGATTAGGAAGTAGAGATAGCTGTAGGATCGAGTTAGGAGAAAGACTTCTTTTCCTAAGGCCAAAACTTTACTATTGTAATCGTTCTTCTGCAATAAAAGTATGGGTAAACTCCAGTCCTGCTTTCTTTCCTGCTTGTGTTCGTACCATCCAGAAATGAACCTGTGACCTCCCATCACCTTTGATCATCCATTATGCTTAACAGGACTGGGGGGAAAGAGACCTTCAAAACAGACAGTGCTAGAGAACAACTAGCTTCCTGCTCCAGTTTTAATGGATCAGAACATTCTTCAATGATTAACTAGTCAGCTGACTAAACAATGCCCCTCCAATCTTTACACTGTAAATACTAGCAGCATTTTATAGCAAGCAGAAGAATGGCTAAAACTCTTCATCCTGTTTCCTCCCAGTTTCTGATCAGCAGTTTGACCCTTTGCTGTGCCTCTCATAAAACATTTATCACTCTCCTTTGGTTTCTTGCCTACTGTAGACAATTTTTTAAAAGCCTTTGCCCTGCAGTTGATCTATTTCCTCAACTGCTCCCACCCCCCAAAAGCAGGAAAATGATAAGAGCGCTGTCTACTTTGTGATAGTGGTTGTGTGGAGTGAGATCATACATGCTAATTCACACGCATGTTGTGTAATATTAAAACCTGAGACAAAAGCAGCTTTTGTATTTATATTCTTTCGTCCCTTCGGTATCTTGCTTATCCTCTCTATATACTTTGCTCTTTCTTTAAAAAATTAAATGAATGTCATTTTCCCACATAGAATAATTTAAAGATCAGTAGCATTTGGCTTTAAAATTAAATTTTTAAGAAGGGAGGGAAAACATGCATTCCAATAACATGTCATATGGGAAAACTGTACTTTTTAAAAAGCTTTTTGCATTTCTATATTAGTTTGGTAGATTCTTCATTTAGAAAGAAAATAGATGGAATAAACCAGGAGTTTCTGATCCATATAGGTGAACTAGAGTGTTGCCTAGAGTGCAGGCTTGTGCATTTGAGACAGGGGTCAAAAAAGTCAGTATGGCAGCCGTAATCACATGATTGAAGCCCTGCAACTTTTGCAGTGTGGCATGCCTAGCACATGTTTTAAAAGGGCAGGGCTGTGATTGTGCAGTCACAGCTGCCATACTGACTTTTTCCCTCTCCATGGACAATTCTATTGGAATGCCACATTTTTGTTAATGGGGTTCGTGGCATCAATTGTATGGTTCACCTGTTGCTAGCAGCTTGTTTACAGCCACCACTTATTATTCTAAAGCTACAGAATGTTTTTTTAAAAAATCTTCATAACAGATGGTACTCAACTCCATCAATGATATCTAAGGCCAACAAATCATACATAATATATGTTGGAAATGCCATGAAACAGAAGGAACATTCTAGCACATGTGGTGGACATATAAGAAAGTCCTACATTAAGCAAGCAGTTGTTTTCAGGGTATGGTGGGAAGCTTGATCCGTTTCAAGATGCTGGTTGCCACCTATAACACCCTTCATGGCATAGAGACCACCTACCTCCAATTGTTCCTGCTCACCTGATACATTCAGGTAGAGTGGGTGCGCTTCAGCTCCCTTCAATTAAATGCTGCCATCTTGTCGGACTGAGGAAGTGTGCCTTCTCTGTGGTGGTCTCCACCCTGTGGATCAATATTACCCCAGAGATACAGATGGCACGCTCTGTCCTTGAATTCCAGAAAGCCCATAAGACCTGGCTCTGGCTCCGGGCCTGGGGTTAACATGGGTGCGATCTATTGGTGGAGCCCCTTTTGTATTTTTGAACTATTTGTTGTTCTAGTTGTTTTAGTCCAGGTGGCCAGTTCATGTGGGTTTTCACTGTTTTAGTTCTTTTTACTGTTTTTTTTCAAGCCACTCAAAGCCATAGCAAATCTAATACATTAAATTAAATTAATTAAATTATTCTGGCTCATCTCATTTTTCCCTGTGTTTATTTCTAAGTCCATTCTATTCCATTTCTGCATGATTTGCAGTATTTTTTATAAATTCACGCAACACTTTGAGTTTAAATACTTAGTTTAGACATGTAAGTTTGTGGAAGTTCTCACAATATGCATTCTTCAATATTCTTTCTGATCATACTACAAGCTTCTAGCTATCTATCATTCTATCTTAAAATATGCATCTCAATGTATTTTGGTAGTTTTGTTTTGTTTTTTAGCTGAAAATTGCATTGTAAAATGTGAAGTCTGAAACCCTAAAGAGAATTGATAAATCAACTTGCCTGTAATTGCTTTTATGAGTTTTCAATGTACACATTAGCCTTCAACACAAAGCAGATACAGTTAACTCAGCACAGAATTTGGACTGAATGAAATCCCCAGGCAGCTTTATATAAAGTAATTTTAAAAAAATAAATAAATGGTTTACATCCCATTAAATCTATCTAGCACTTGATAGCCCAGTAGTCCCCAGTGGGAAGCCAGTCTGGTTTGTTGGGCCCAACAGTTGATGAGTTTCATTTGGCTTTAAAGATCATGTGCTATAGAAACTTGTGTTATGGACAGCTGGTAATCTTGCATGACACAATTGCATTGGGGAAGCAAATAGCATGAATCCTGTCATATTTCATTCAGTAGTCTTGTTCTCAACAAAGCTTTTTGGCCTGTCGATCTTGAAGTAGAAGATACTTGATGGGTACCTATTTCCTTCCTTCTCATCAATCTATCCATTTCATTTGTTTTCAAAAGCCTACTAGGGCCAGCTGTTGGGTTTTCAAAATTTAAACTCATAGGTTATGGACAAGTATCTGATATTCCAAACATAGACTGGTTTGAAGATGGAATGTACCTGATTAGTTGAGGAAAAACAGCACAGAGCAAATTTCTGGCTACTCTTTGGAGAAGTGGCCTGCTTTAGAACCTGAATGAACTATGTAATTTGTATTTTCTACTCAAGGTCACTTTTATGACAAAAGGCATTATTCCACCTGTTTATGTTGATATCCAGGTTAGCAGTTGTCAGATAAGAACAGGACAGAAGAGACTTGAAATAATTCTTACTTTAAAATATTTAATAATGATTTCTTTTGGAATAGATTTTAACTGCAAACTTTTTATTTATGATGGGGGAGAGTGCATTATAAATAAAGTGTGTATTTATTTCCAACTCTTACTTTGCAATAAAAAATAATTTCAGGACTGAGCCTACAGAACAGCACATCTGGGCATTTGCTAGGAGGTCTAGTTCAGTAGAAGGTCCACTATTCTACAGTGCTAGGATTTCCAGTATGTTCTGAACATCAAGAAGAACAAATTTAACAGGATACTTTATTTCTATATCTCTCAGTTCCAGATGACACCCCCCACCCACCGCCCCCACTACCGCCAGTAGGTAAAACAGTGAACAAGGATACCTAGAATGAAACCTTGCAAAAGCTATCAAAATAAAATTGTCTCAGCCGGATGCTGAATGGGAGCAAATGGATCCCTCAGACCAAGGGATTTGAATCTGTTGAGACTTCAGCTACATACTCATCACTCAGACTTCTGGAACTGGTGGGCTACAAAGCAGAACCTCTTCAGAAGCTATCTGCAGGTGGACAAACTCATACCAAAGAGAGTCTTGCAATCCCAGCTCTAAACTGCTTAGGTTTGTCTTCCAGATAACAGATAAGGACTAGAAATGAACTTGGAAGGCTGACTGATTTAGTACTGCATAAAACATATCCCTGGAAATAGTTGTATCTTATGAAAGTGGAGAATTTCTTACCTATGAGTTGACCAGAGTAGCATAGGAACATGATCCAAGGATAGGGTCTCTTTGCACAGGACAGCAAATACATAGAATAGCTGTCCCCATGAAATAGCACTGCATTTTGCCATGATCTCTTCAGTGTTCGTGCAGAAAGGAAACCAAAGTTGATTCAGAAGGAAAAGAAATTATAGGGGCTGGTTATACTTGTATCTATTATCAAGCTTCTGGCTTTGGCCAGATTTTACTTATGACAGCTGGGGTAGCTCTGTTTTATAACAACAGGGGAAAAAATCCATACCCAAACAGAGTGTAAACTTTGACATAACTTTGAAGATAAGGCTATCTCTCTATTAGCAGTTCTAGTTTTGGTCTAGAAAAATGGTTTTAGCCTAGCAGGAGAATTATCTGATCCCATATGTTACAAGATGTCCTCTTTTTGTTCCTATGGGGCAGCTATATCAGTATATATTCCAGTGCAAGTGCTGTTCTTGGGGACACCCATCAATGAATGGAGCTTGGCACCCACTGTGTTTATATGCAGTTTAATCTGCACATCATCACACCAGGTTATAATAACAGAAGAGGTGGTACGTAGTTGTTAGAGAAGCAAGATGGTGGTGGTAGTATCAGGCCATGCTGCCAAATTAGGTTACTCCTTAAAAAGTCTGATAATTGCAGCCACACTGCCACAAATGAGTAGGAATTCAATTTTAAGAAGAAATCATGAGGTTCACAACATCACAGCTGTGCAGTAGAAAATAGCTTTTAAAATATCCAACGTGTTCCCAAATAGGTTCCTGCATAAAAATATATTTTTCCAAGTCATTTGGAAGGAAAACGCTGAGTTACCTATCCTTCTTTAGAAATTAATCTTTAGTTAGTTCCAATGTCTCTGGGCAAAAGGGTTGTATGTCTAGACTTTCCCTTCTATTTTGTTCCCTATAGCAGCAATTGCCCTACTTGGGAGAACTGAAACGGTACTGCAGTAACCGTATCTCCATTCACAAGTTCTGTCTTCCAACTCAGTCAAAACCTCTGAGAAAGAGACACCAACCAAAGAAGGAGAAAACGTTGAAAAGGAGGTTCTACAAAGAGATATAAGCAGAGTTATACTCCATAAGACAGTGTTGTCCAAACTTGGCCACTTTAAGATGAGTGGACTGGCTGGGGAATTCTGGGAGTTGAAGTCCACTCATCTTAAAGTGGCCAAGTTTGGACAACACTGCCATAAGATTAATACCTCTGTGTGGAAAACTGTAAGAATGCAAGACAGTCTGAGGAATTCTGGAATGCAGAGAATGATACAGAGCAAAGAGAGTTAGGTCATAGCACTGGCATAAATGTTTATCTAGTTGCAAGTTTGATTAGGGGATTCTCACTTGCTTCTCTGGTTCATTTCCTATAACAATTGCTTAAAACAGTCTTTCCCAATATGATGCTCTCTATTCATGAAGTTAGATTTTGGCTTTCATAATCTGGGGTTTCTTATTTAAAAGGGTGACTTGCAGCCAACACACCACAATAAAAATAAGCAAAAATGCTTGTGGCAACTTCACAACTGATGAATTTGTGTTCACAGGAGCATCTGGGGGGCAGGGGGCAGAAGAGGCCAAGATGGCAGCACATATAAAAGGGTTGGGGCTTAAACCATGGAGCTGTGGCCACCATCTTGACTTTTTTCACACACCCCATAGATGTCCCTGCTTCACCAAATATACAATGCATTTTCCAGAGATAGAAATAAATATACACCTGTCATTGTGTGTTTATGTGTACAAGTATGCTGTGGACCGTAAAGTCAGGGACAAATGAAATGTAGAGGATACAATAGTAAATGCTGCATTAACAGCAGTCATTTACAAACCACAAGTTAGATAAGACACTGACATCCTGCCATTGGAAAGCTCATATATCATCTCTAGGCTGATAAAAAGCTGTTATCCCCCCAAAATCTGTCCTCGTAGTTCTTCTATTCCACTTTATATGACAGAGGATCCCAGCAGGCCCTACCTCCTCCACTATAATTCTCTCTTGCTAAATACCCAAAGAATACTATATGCTGGTCATAAAGAGTGAGTACAGAAATGTGGCAGATAAAGCTCCACATGTTCTTCCCAACTCAGGAGAGAAAAGAGATTGTCAAACACAGGGGGTTATCCTCCTTAAGCTAAAAAGGCCACAAAGTCTATCCACCGTTATTGCTACAAAGGTGATTGGATATTTCCTATTCCAACCAAAATCAGTTACTTTAAAATTAAAAAAATATGCATGTCTTTTTTCTACTCTAATTGAATTACTTCTGAATCCTTCACTTTGGTTCTCCTTCACACATTTCCCATATAGAATGCAACATTTCTTTGGGCGGTAGAGTTGCGACTATAGAACTTGTATGTGAACAGCCCAGTTTGCTCAGAGGAGGAAGCAGCAGCCACTCAGACTCGCTAGATGCCTCTCCCAAGTCCATGATCCTATGAATTAAAGCCCTCTAGGTCCCCATCCCATGTCAGATTTATTCAGAGTGTGAATGTAGCATCTACTTCTATTCATGTGACTTTCTGACCTATAAAAAAGGAGAGGAACAGGTCTACATATGGAAGAAAATATTTTTATATTTCAGTGTATGGGGGCTGACTCACTTCTTTGAGGGATCTTTTTGGTGTTCTACATTTTCTATCATGAGTTTGCTGTTCCTTAACTGTAGTATTTCCCTGTCACCAGGCACTTTCTTTTAACTGCAGAATTTCTTTACGGCATATGTACTTATCATTACCGGTGCTTAGACACAGCTCACCTGCTTGACTCAGTAAGCTTGAGTTTGACTTCTAGCTTGAATTGAATATTTTGGATTGAAGTGATGTTAAGTTTACCGTGAGAATTAGGTATAATCTGTCGCATTTATGCAGGGAACAGCAAACTGGTAAAATAACATTTGGAACGAACATACTATTTAGTGGGAAAGGAATGAATGAAGCACATGTAATCCATCATTAAGTGGTTCATCCCACTTTTACTTGGATTTCACTTGGGAATAATACTAAAAGGTAAAGACTCCTTTGAGTTCAGCTCAGCTCCTGGTGTCTATAAGAATACGTTCATTGTGTTTTCTTGCCTGCAATACAGAATTGGTTTGCCATTCCTCTCAAGCTCCCCCCGTCCCCGCTCTTGCTATTTACTGATATTCTCCTATGCAAGCATTAATCAGGTCTGACCCTGTTTAGCTTTTTGAGGTGTTGGCTAGATGGGGCAGCCTGTTGTGGTGGCATCTCAGAATTAAATGCTGGAATGTTGTCTTTCCAGAGTTTGCAACCTTAATCACAACTTTCAGAGTTGAAGTGCAATAGATGAAAAAGAACATTCTTTTGCAGATACTCTTTGGGTACCGAAATATATCCTCCAGCTGTGTTTACATTCCTAATGTAAATTATTTTGTCTGCAAAAGCTTGTTGACACCATATTCGTGTGATACAATGACAAAACTGATCTAAATTTGGATAACTGAGGTGTTGCTGTAAAAATGGATGATTTATGGATATTTTTGCTTTTTTTAAAAGAAGATGTATAATATAAAATATAGCTGGCATATTAAGAAACTAGCTTTTATGGCAACATTAAATAGATTTTGAAATACACTTTTAAGTTATTAAATTTGCTTTTAGATTTCAACTTTCATGGTTCTAAAATAAAAGTCTAAATCATGCAGAACATTTGTGCTTAGCAAATTATTTTCTTTTATAGCCATATTTGATACATGAGAGTCCTAATTAAGCAAATGCTAAATTGTATTTTACGCTAAAAAGTGATTGCAAAAACAGAGTTAGCACTTGTTTTGAGGCTTGCATACTTAAGAATCCAGTTCTGTGCCAAACATTCGGCAAGTCAAATGCTGCCAAACATTGGACTATGTTCTTCAGTAACTGCAATTTTTCAGTCACAGAGTCAGAAACTCCATGCTGAGTCCAGTTCATTTGATAAAGTAATGCACCCACATCCATGATGTATAATGGTGATATCAGAAACAGACATATCTCCATTTATAGAGAAGTACACCTGGCAAGTTCAATAGGAGTCCCATAAAAGCAGTGATCGGCTTTTGAGAAAGGTATGTGTGTATTACGCAAATAACTTTTGTTCACATTACTATTGAAAGCACTGCTTGATATTGCAAATACACAGTGCTTCCTCCAAGTCCCTTCTCATTCTGAATGTGGCAGTGAGAACTTGCTGTTGTGTGTGACTGTTCATTTAACTGTAAATGGATTACAATATCCATTGAACTTACATTGAAAGAGATGAAAGGAAAAAAATGATAAGAGACAAAAATGGTAACATCTCCAAGAGAATCCAGTAAATCCTCTAAAGTATATTTTGGCAATATATACTTTATATATTGCCAAAATATACTTCTCCTTCCACTCTGGCCCATGTATATGTTGTATTTCAAAACCTTACATTGTTGACATGCAAATACTTCTATGATAGTGCACTTCACAGTGGCATTCTATTAAATCTTACAGGAAGCAAAACCTTCTTAAATATTCCAAACTAAATACAATAACTCCATTTCTTAGGAAAATCTTTACAAGTTTAGTTAATTCAAGATTTGCTTAGAAAGAGATAATGACTGGTTTCTAATGCAACATGCAATTGTAGCAAACTAATTGGTCCAATAAATGTTATGAATAATTTGTGGGATCTTTTCGATTCATTTTCTTTGGAAACCATTTTTGTTTTGTTTTCTTATACAAGAAGTGTCTATTATAAAATGGTTAGTGGAGTTCACTTTACAATAATGGCAAACATTTAGGTCTGTTGGATGAAGATGTCATTTTAAAGTAATGCGGTCTCTTGTGTGCAACACAAATACCAGCAGAAGACTAATTACATACACAAAGAGACTCTTTCATGGTGCATATTGTAAGCCAGGGATTTCATTACTCTGAATTCATCAAACAAGAATCATTCCCAAGTAACAGTGAAATATAAATTAGTGTGCAAAGGCAGCTAACCAACATTTGTTAAAGTTCTTGTTCTACAACTGAAAGTTTTGATACATACTAAGTAAGTATCACAGCAACAGTAAAAGACAATTAAGTTGCCCTGATGTTTGGATGAGATTGTAACTTGCTCATGTATATTTCCCAAATGAACCTGAAGGAGAGGCAGGCAACATAATGCTTATGACACCAATGTGCTTGGACGCATCACTTAGCAGCCACCAGGGTGCCTGCCTCCTCTGATTTTAATTGTTTAAAGGTTCTTTTAATTAAATAGGAAGCTGGCACACTGCAAAACAAAGTAATTGTCTCTAGCATAATATGATTTACAAGAATGGCTCTGGATTCACATAGACCCGAGACATTTTTAGGAAAAAAGAAATGGATGATTTGAGCCCAGTGCATTGTTTGCAAGTCTGCCTGCCTGTGTAGAAAAGAGAGAGAGAGAAGGGAGAAGGTTAAAAAGCATTTTGAGGAGGAGCGTGGGGAAGAATTGTACCACGATGCCTTCTGATGACGGGGTGTTTTATTGTTGGCCCTGTCCATCAGGAGAGTCACTTCGTGAGAACATCTATTAACATGCTCTCATCATTCCAAATGAGGGCCAATCCCTGCCTAAATTGTTGATGCCGATGAATGGAATCCATATTGGTATCATTAATAAAAAATGGCTCAAACAAAACCCTTAAAAATGTTCTCACATTGCTTTAAATGCAGTACGTTTAGTCAAATCCAAAAATATTCTTTGACAGATCTGAAGCAGACAACTGAAATGCAGACGTGAATGACTTGGTTTCCCCTTTGCAAAGAGACTGATTTCACTTATTTATAGCTTTATTTCTTAATAGTCTGATGGCAGCTGCACGCAGTTCATTTTGGAAATAAATGGACAGCAGTCTAAAGCATGGTGTACTGTATTCAAGTTATTACAAAAGTTACTCAACTGTAAGCCTTGTCAGCAAACTAACTGTATTTAAATATATTGTAAAAAATGACTATACAGGGAACTAATCTGGGATATTTCATTCTAAGAACATGCTGCGCCTTGTCTCCAATTAATAACATACTGCTCAATTAATCATCAAAATAATTTTGGACTGTTTCAACCCCCACGATGTCTTAAAAAACTCTTGAAACTGAGGGAAACTTTAAAGGCAGTTTGTACCTGGCATAAAACTTAGCTTTCAAGGGAAAACACAATCCGCTGTTTTGCTAGATATAGACGATGCCTGTGCACACTTCTAAAATAGACCGATCTTTTCTTGCAGTGAGTTGGAAAAATATTTGATCTGAACATAATGCAATTTTATCTTGTTTTATAAAATTGCTAGTAATATTTATGATGTTTATGCAACTGAATAGATTAACACCTCCTGCAATTGTCCACATTCTACTCTGATGCTTCCAGCAATTAAAAATTGATTTATCATGTAATATGAATAAATTGGGTTCATTGAAGATTCAAGATATTAGTCTAAGTGTATATTAGATAAATATGATGAAAGCCACACAAAATAGTTAAAAATCTTTAAGATGCCTTTAACCATGGTTTGACTTCTATTTAAGTTTACTCTCTGAGATGTTGACGATTAGGATAAAGATAGTAAAAGTCAGAAAAAATAAGTAATTTAACCTTTAACATTCTTTTTCATTGTTTCCTTAATAAATTGAACTATCCCTAATCTGTTGTGGTACAATAAAAAGCAATAGTGCTGGCCATAAGAAAATCTTTATATGACTTCACCCTATATTACTTTACTCTGTATCAAAGTAGCATCTCTTTAAGGCAAGTCCTTTAGTATGTGCCAGCTGTCAATATACAAGACTTCTCAAAAACAAAACAGCTACTCTCTATTTTAAATTTGCCTTTTTAAAGTTGTTACCTAAGACCTGGCTATGGTACCAAAATATTATTTCTTTAAAAAGAAAGAATGATTAAAGGGGAGCACACAACATATTCTACCAGAAGTATACTGTATACCAAAGAGGTGTATGTGAAGAGTTGCAGGCTAACAATAATCAATCAGAAATCAAGTTTTACATTGCATTTTTGCCAGTACAGTTTTAAGAAAAATCTAGGGCATGCAAACAAATGTTCTTTAAGCTCACAATCAGTCCACTTTTCCAAGCAACATTTCCTTAGATATTTAAAGTGTTACTTTGATGATACAGTCACTACAGACTTGGTTACTGAAAGTTCTTCTGTGTTGGTTTGCTTGTCACTTTTATGAAGAGCAGCTGCCAGCTCTGGAAACTGAGAAAAATAGTTCCTTGCAAGCATTTGCTTGTGCTTTATCCTATGAATGAACACCTTCTCATAAGCCTGAAAGAGAAAAATTACAAAACATTTTGGTTGATTATATATTGGTATATCAGATTCTTAAACCATGAATGTTACTAATGTTTACATTTTTTAAAAAAGTAAAAATAATGATCTTGTGTTTTAAAAAAGATAACCTGCATGTTAATTAACTCAGAGTTGCACTGCCATTTACAGTGAATTACTGTAGAGGTTAATAAATCGATACAAGATACTAGGATGTGATAAATTTTGGCTCAATTGTTGAAAATTATTTATTTGGAAGTACAGTATACCCCATTAAAATCAGCTGAATGTACTTCTGGATAAACATATACAGGACCGGCTTTAAATAAGCAATAGTGTTATGCACTGAAAATAAGTTCTCTTGTATCTACTTTTTAAGGCAGTGCTCTACTTGAGAGTCCTAACACACTGGAAATGGTTTGCTCATGTGTATCTCTTTCAGCTGACCTCCGCTTTAGATACTTTTCACCCTGGTAGCCCAGACAGTTGTGCCGGCACAGAAATGATCTGCATAAAAAGTACTGGGAGAGTAGGTAGGAATTATACCTTTCCCCCAAAGCAGAAGATATCTTTGTTCTGTCCTGAAAGCATTCATAGAACCTGCTGCGAGGAGATTTGAGATTTTGACTCCTTTCTTGGGCTTAACAATGCGTAAACCAGTGACAATTTTATCTTTGAAAAACACTCTAGCTAAACTTCCCCAATTAGAATCAGCAGCCGCTTGTTTTGGAAATGTTCTCAGTCAGTACATATTGTTCTTTCACTAGTTTTTAGAGACCTACGGGAAAAAGATACCACAAAATCCAAATGCTTTTTTCCATCAATCAAGCAGGAAGGAAGTGCCACAAGAAAACCTAGGCAAAGCACTTAACTAATTCTGTTACAAAGAAATTGTTTTATTTCTGACATAAGTCTTTGCACAGTTGATGTAGGCTGCAGCTAGATGACCAGAGATCTGAATATCATTGAGGCAGATAAGCAGTGAGAAGAACAGAACATGGGTCCAGCAGCAAAGACTCAAGCCTTGTTGGGATGGATCTTTGATACATTTTTCAGGATTCCAGTGGTTCCTGCCTACCTAACTCCAAACTGGTCAAGATGCTTAAGGTATGCTGCCACTCCTGATTGGTTAAGGTGCCAGGGTACATTGTCCATTATGCTGACCCTGACTCGCAACTGGGCAGTTCCTCTGTCCATATATGCTTTTTCAGGAATTCCAGCTTACCCAGGCTGATAAACCTTTATCACTAATAAGGTTATCAAAAACAAGTATCATGTATGCAAGAGAGGGTAAAACTTTTTACCTTTAAGGGGATGAGAGAAGGATTAAATTGGTCCCAATGCAGAACAGGCCTTCAGGCCTATATACATTCCAAACTGGAGTAGTTGTCATACAATCCGCATAACAAAATACAATTCTATGTATTTGTTTCCCCCTCTCGACCCCAGATTGATGTGAATTTTTTTTAAGGCTGGCAGTAAAATCTGCCCAGTTGGCATGAGAAAGAGTAAAAGACAGTACTAAAAGTGCTGTGCAGTATTATGAAAATAATAAGGAAAAGGTGTTTTGGAGTGGTTGTGAATGTGAGTGTGGCACATCTCTGTAAATCTTTAAAGCAGCCATGTCTTTTCCCAGCATCTGCACTCTGTATCTGCCATACATCCGGGGGGGGGGGGGGGGGGAAATACAGCTATTTTAAAGAGCTGCAAACAGATGTGTTCCTGTGTGCTCTGAAGTACCTTTTAAAAATTGAATCTGAAGCACTTAAACAGTACCATCCCTTATGGGATTTTTTCCCCCTTACCTAGACTGAATTTTGTTCTTAGAAATAGATTTAACGTGTGTGTGGGGAAAACATTTAAATCAATACCTTTTCAAGACTGTTCAGCTTAAGATGAGCTTCAGCTTCATCCTTTGTGAGGAGAATAGTGTTCCAGGGAGACCATTCTTGCCACTTATTCCACCTAACCATGACCAAATCATAGAGATCATCCCAAGCACTAAGAACTGACTGACTGCCCCAGAAATGTTCAACCATGTAGTGTAAGTCTTGCTGCTGTAATATAAAAGCAAGAGGACAAAAAAAACAAAAACAATAAAAGTTAATTTAAAAAACTTACCACATTTATAAAACATATAGTTGTTGCTTTGAATGACTATTATATGTCATACATAGTCACTACATTTTTAATTAGAGGTTGAAATGCTATCAAGGAAACTATTTCTCCCCTCTCTTTCTTTCTGCAGTAACTGTGATAACACACAATCAGTTTATTTATTCCAAAAGACACATGCCTCGAACACAGGTTTTTAGAAATTTATTGTAAGATTTTTACACAGATGGCTATTTCTGCTTCCTCTCTTGGCAGCTTGCTTGAGTATCAACTTGCTGTTAGAACATTTTCTTGCTGCTAGCCACTTCCCAAATCCATGCTGTTTAGAAAGAATTAATGATCTATGCACCGGAACCCACAAATAGAGATTGTACATAATTAAATTCAAAGTTATAAAATTCCATTATTGGTGAATTACTCTCTTTTTTGCAAACATGTTGAGAAGCAGTTAAAAGCCAAATTTCCAGGTTGGAATTCATCAGTTTTATAACTAAAATTACATAATCTTGTATAAGCAACATCAGTATAGCTTAAATAGTGCAGGATCATAATATAGTGGATATTCTATAAATAGCTGGCAAGTCATATTAGCTTTAATATTATAAATGAATGAATGAATGAATGAATGAATGAATGAATGAATGAATGATGATGATTCATGATGTATATTTTAATTATAGGCCTGGTTTTATTAATCTTAATCATCATCATCATGAGAAAATGTTTCACAAATAAGATAATGATATCACAGTTACATAGTTTGGCAACTATGAAATATCATAACATATAAGGTTGCCTTGATCTTCAATCACATTGATGAACGTTACAATAAATTACCTGGAGAACAAATATAGCCACATGATTTGAACAAATGCCTCCAGCATTTGTTGATAAACTGATCTGGATGAAACAGGTTCAGTCCAGGGACATCGATCAGAAACTAAACATGATCATGATCCAACAATGTACTTATAATGACAAGTATCATTACTAGCAGATTTAATAAGTATGCAGACACTGGGAATACATTTCCATTAACATATAAATCGTTATTAAGGATGTGCATTAGATTCAAATATATTCTGTATTGAATTTGACTGATATAGACAGATTTTAGAGACATCTCAATAAACTGAAACAAGGCTCATGTCAATGCAAATCCGAATCTGAACTTTCCTGAACCTTTCAAAATGATTCAGTTTTCAAATGAAAACACACAAAAACAGATCAACTTTCTCTCCAGGTGTGAAGAAAAGAGGAAAGACAGAAAAGGTGTGATTTATATCAAGGCTCTCCAATCATAATGCTTTGATGGAGGGGCATTGAATAATATATTATAAGACTGTGCAAATATGCAATGCTTTTTACTAGTCGAGTTTTAAATGGAAGATTCACTTGGGAACAATTATTTCTGTTTTTAAAGTAACATAAATGGGGCTCATTCACATATAATACTTTCTAAAACACTGCACAATTCAGTAAGTAAACATGTAAACATATTGCTATTTCTTAATAATATTTATAGTCATTTTATATTTTTGCACTCATAGATCTCTTTTCTATGAAAATGAGATTCCCATATAATCCAATCTTCTTTTTGTATTCTACATAATTATTACTGTGCATTTTCAGTATAGGGTGAATTTCACTAACCAAGATGCAGCAACTTGCAATTCTGTTTATAATGCTGGCTAAATGTGTAATTACTGTTTAGTAATATAATTTAATTCTGGAACTTCATCATCTAAACCAATTTGATGTGATATATGTTTTAAATTCTTAAAACTGTATAGCTACTTTATATTTGGTAAGCATAGCTTATTACAGTATTGACTTTTCACCCTAGAAATAAACAAAACCAAATATGCTTCAAATTCACTATGACTCCAAATGTTCACAAATATTTACTTACTATAAAGTTCAGATTGCTTTGAGGTTAAATTAGGTAAAAAGCCCTTTATGAGGAAGTTAAGGTGAATCTATGTCTGAAGTAGTGACAACAGTTCTGATGCAAACGGTGTACAAGAGATTCTGGAATTACAAGTGCTCCATCACCTTGAATTTCTTTATGTCAAGTAAAAATATAATAGGTAAGAGATGAATTATTGTATTTTTTTTAAAAAAACTTTCTTTTGTACTGACATGATAAAAATCCTACCAGTTTTATGTCTTCTACATTTTTTTCTTTCATATTATCTTCTAAACTGTGCCTACCTGAAGTAAAAAGGCAATCTTAGCACCATCGTTATGTTTCATTTCAGAATCTCTGAGATTTCGAAGCATCCGTTTGTACTTCAAAAAGGCTTCCCTCTTGCGAGCCTCATTATCCAGCTTGCAGCACAGATGACACCGGCCAACGGTGGAAGAACTAGCAGATACGGCAAAACTGGTAGAAGGTAGATATTTTTTGCAGCCAAGGCAAAAGTAGATGTTGTGATAAAGCTTCATTGGATCAGCTGGTACCTGCAAGAATGGAGACGTGCTATCGTAAGATTTTTTTTTATAATGAATCATGAGCTTGGTCCAGAGTTTTCCATCAACATTGCTTTCAGTGGATGAAACTGAGCTAAACAGAAGATCAGTTGAGAGAGTTGAGAAACTGATCTGGAGTCATCTGTACAGCTGAAATCCTGTGAAGATAACATGATCTGCACTGGTAAAATCTGTGAAAACTACACTTATACAAGAGATCTGTGGTTGCATTTGAGCACACAACAGGCTTCTGTATTGCAATAAATGAGACAAACATGTTATTATCAGTTAGACAGTTAAACCTTAGTATGTAATACTTCACATTTTCAAAATTCATTTCTATTAACCATAATTGCAATCTGAATTAGAAATAACAAAAACTAAATTGTATATGTATTAAAAGGTAACTTACCAACCAAGTTGTAATGGTCTACATTAACTGCTATCTCACTATCAACCTTATAAATTAGTTGCTGTATGCATTCATTTACCCATTTTTCATAAATTGTGAAATATATCTATCTAAACAATTACTGTGATATAGCGCAATATAGTAAACCTAGTGACTGAGAACATATTTTTAAACTTTGGTATATGTAGCTAAGTTTAAAATATTCTATTAAATTATATAAAATACTTTGAGAGGAATGTAATTATCAATATAGGCCACAATAGTTTTATTATACAGGTATTGCAAGTATTTAAATATTCCATCTCTTTTGCATATTAAATAGCCTGGTTTGTCTGGTTGCCATACTGATGCTCTATCAACTAGCTACTTTCAGGCTTTACTTCTGTGATAGCATCCATGCCAGTTCATGAATAAAATCAAAATGGAGCTATTCTTCCATCCTTGCCCTTCATGTGATTTGGAAACTGCCTAGAGATATGTATCTGTGCTAGTATAGAATACTGAGGGGGAAAAAAAATCAATAATTAAGCAACTATCCTGAAAACCATTAAGGAGGGAGATACCTGTGTTGTTAAAATGTCCTATTCAATTTTTCTCAGATGCACTTTCCCATGGCACTATTTCCACTACCCAGCCCTCCAAGGCATTTTGAAGATAAAATCAATTTGATGAAGTGTTATGCATGTTTTATAACTATGTTTGTGGTGAATCTTTAACTTTCCTTAGCCTTCTTATAAAGTACTGCAATATTATCATCCCAACTTCACATCAGGGAGAGAATCTAAGGAAATAGTGTTTGGACTAACACAAAGAATGATTAAATCTGACCTTGATTTCTCAGTTCACAATTCTACATGTCGAGATGGGAAAGTTGTGGCTCTGCAGATGTTACTGATTCAGATTGTTATTGTCTGGGCTGGTTGGGAACTCTGGAAGCTGTAGTTCAGCAAAAGTTGGAGCACCACAATTCCTTAACTTTGCTATGCATATCTATTGGCAAGTCCATTTTCTTCAATCACACTTATATGAGGCAAATGCCATGTCATCTTAGCAATTCATTTTATTGCATTCAAGTATTCTTCTTTCCTATCTACTAGATGGCAGACAGCATCCTCCATCTGGCTGTCACAAATGATATCTGGCTTTCATATCATTATTTGTACAGAATAGCCTCATCTATTCCCTTGTGTTTTGTATATGTATTTCTTAGATAATCAAGTATACTCTACAACATTAATAATGTAACATTTCAGTTACTTATTTAATTATCATCAGATTCTAGGCAATTCATAATATATAATAACATACAGTAATATTACAATATATATTAGAAAATCTACAACAATAGAACAATGCAATAAAATTGCATCTGGCATCAATGGCTCCACAATAACTTCCCAAAGGACTTTAGAAATGCTAGCTCTTTGTAACTTTCTGGAAGACCATAAGAGTGGGGCCATCTTTGCCTTGGGGAGGTAAGCTGTTTCATAAGAGAGGAGCCCCTACAGAGAACCCTCATGAGATCCCTTCCCATCACACCTCCTAGTAGGAGGGGGACCATGAATATATGTTTTCTGGCTATCCAGGTCAGGTGGGCATAATGTATCTGGGAAAGGTGATATCTTAGATACCTGTCAGGCCCAGCCCAAGAACAATGATGAAACAGTCCAGTCCAGTCCAGTTCCTTTATTTGCTTACACCTTATAGATAGAAACTTGCCAGACTAAATCTATACCACAGCAACTAGTGGATATACCCTGTGAGGGTCTAGGGAGTGGCTATCCTGAATTTCTTTCTCTTCTCACTCTCCCCCTGTGGACTATGCTGCCTCTTGCCTCCTCCCCCCTCCTGGAATGCACCCCCTCCTTCCTGATAGCCTTGATCTCCCACATCACTCTCCTCCATGTAGATATATTCCATCACAATACCCAAGCCCCAAGCCATATAGATAGCGACCAGCACCTTGAATTGCACTCAGAAACACACTGGTAACCAACGCAGTTCCTGCAGCAGCCATGTAATATGGAAGTATCAAGATTGGCCAGGAACCCTGTGGGCCACTACATTGTGGACCAGCTGAAGTTTTAGTGTGGTCTTCAAGGGTGGCTTTACATAGAGCAAATTAAAAGAATCTAAGTGAGAGTTATCCATCAACTGGACAGCCACTGGACTTTTTAAACAGAAACAGAATTTCATTTAGCTCCCTATTGCATTATGAAAATCATGTAAATGTAACAGAGGAGGAAAATACCTTGAGAAGTCTTGCAATCTCTGGATTAAAAAGTGGTGTTTTAATATACTGAAGAAATAATGTACAGATTCTTTGTCGAAGTCCTTGTAAATTACATTCCTTCACTGCCCTCATCATGAGGTCTGCTTCTCTATCAATTAATTCCACTATTTCATGTGTGAGTTTACATTCATGTTCCTGCAAAAGTAAGCAAAATGTTTAGCAAATCACGGGCACGCAAGTTCCTTATACTGACTGGTTCTGTAACTTTTAATACAGGTTGCCAGTTATAATAGTTTACAGGCTACAGGGCATCTAAAATATTTGGAGAAGGGCTTTGAAATCATCTTCTGAGAAAGGATCGACAAACAGTCAAAATGTCAGTTGGATACTGCCTAACATTTCAGAAATCCTTTGCTTTTGGAAATGTGAATACTTCCCCCAACCATTAGTTGTGATCTTTAAGCACTTGATTGTCCAAAAAGATAAATTTTATAGTAAGTTACATGTCAAAAATCTTTTTTTCAAATGAATAAAGAATTTTGGTGAGGAGCTTTTTTCTTCAGTGCAAATAGCAGTGGAGGGAGCCTAATCCAGATTAGAGACACACTGAAGGGTCCCTTCCTCTATCAGAACTGCTTATCTGCAAAAACAACCCACTCACACAGTTCTTCACAGAAGGAAAGGCACATCTTGCAGTCTGGCTTTAAGACAGACTTGAAATCAGACACTTGCTTCTCTGCTGTTTAAACTTATTGTTATATAGCATATATCTTATGCAAATACATTCTATATATTTAAAGACCTCCTAATAGGTCAGTATGCTTAGGATCACAGAGCTAACTTTTTCATCAGTGTTCACAATCATTGAATAATGCACACTGTTGATGGTACAGGACACATGTATCCCCTTGGGGCCTTTCAGTTTTTCAATATTGGTTAATTGAGTTATTTAGTTAGATTTTGATCTGGCCTCATTTGTGCATTCATTCATTCATTCATTCATTCATTCATTCATTCCCAGAGACACTGGAAGGCTACCAACTAAAAAAAAAACATTTATTTTGTTTAAAGATTAATATGGCTGCCCAAATTGCAACAATGTGACTCCTGGTGGCATACAGCCATAAAACAAATCAGAGTATCTCAATAACAACAAAAAAATCCCAATACGGAAAAAAAAAATCACACAATCGGGGCATAACCACAATATATTCAACCTCCCAGGTTGAGTCCACTAATATCCTGGCCCCAGTGCCTGAGGGAACATCCAGGTCTTCAAAGCCTTCCTGAAGGCCAACAGGATTGGAGCCTGGTGAATCTCAGGGGAGAGATCATTCCAGAGGGCAAGGACTACAATTGAAAAGCATGCTTTCTAGTTCCTGTCAGATGGCATTGTTTGAGGGAAGATACCAGGAATGTGCCCACTCTATTGCAGTGTGTGGGATGGACAGAAACAACCAGAGACAGTCAATTCTGCAAATATTGTAGTCCTGGGCCATGAAGGCGATAATCAGCACCCTGAATTGCATCTGGAAGCCTACTGGGAGCCAGGGCAGCTTGCAAAGTAGAGATGCTACCTCCACAAAAATAAAGAATAAAGCCGTCAGATATAAATATAAACCATTTACTTCTATGGGCTCTAAACGGCATTACACAGTAGCCCTTTTCCAATTTTCTCCACAACAGCCCCATGAAGTAGGTCCAACTAAGGGAGAATGACTAGCTCAAAGTACATGAGCTTCCACAGCTGATGAGAGGGTTGAACCTGGGTCTCCCTGATTCTAGTCTGATACCTGAACCACTACACACTGTTGATGTGCGAAACCAGTGGGCATTTTTTTTAAAGCCTTGGAGAAACATACCTTCACTGTATGTTTCAGAGTTAACAGCACATCTAGACGCTCATCTTGGGGAAGATCTTTCATACTAATGCTACGATAGATTTCAAGTAATTCCCTGGCCCGCAGTGTGAATTGTGTATCCATTTCTGTGGTTCTGCCATCAAATGCTTTCCATCTTTTTGGTTCTGCACACTGGGGAAACATTTTGAATCAATTGTTACAGAACAAGGAGCAACAAATGAATAAAGTACAGTGTTTAAAGTTTAACAAAAGCTCAGTGGCTGCTTCTACAGATTTAACATTTTATTTTAGTTAACTGAAGAATAATCATTATTCTAAGAAATCAGCAATTACTAAAAACAGCTTTTTTGATCAATTCTTATATATAATTGTGAAATTCAGTGATTTATTGTAAAATTGTTTCCTAATGAACATAAAAAATTCAAAGGACAATACAAAAAATAGGAAAAAGACTTACCGTATTTTTCCGTCAATAAGACGCCCCCATGTACAAGACGACCCCCACTTTTCCAACCCAAAATTAAGAAATCAATATTTTAAAGATAGTGCAGAACACATTTTTATTTAGTAATTAGTTAACATTTACCTGATACACTCGGTGGGAGGAGGTCCAAACTGTCGCTCTGCAGCAATATTTCCATGCTCTTTTGCATAACTGATTACATTCAAGCACGAGTGAAACTGCCGATGGCTTGTCTCTGCAAACAGCCTTCCTCTAATTGGTTTGTTCAGCATCAGCTGACGTCAGTTACATAAGGCTCGTGATTGGAGGAAGTCTGTTTGGGAGACAAGCTATTTCACTCGTGACTGGAGGCTAGCAATAGGAGGAAGCCTGTTCGCAGAGACAAAGTATGGGCAGTTTTGCCACCGCGAGGTTCTCTCCTCAGCTGACTTCCTTGAATAAGACGCCCTTCAATTTTTAACTTAAGGATTTTAGAAAAAAGTATCGTCTTATAGTCGGAAAAATACGGTATACATTAATGGATTTAACAGAATGCACCTAGAACCATTATCATCATATAATAACAGTTTAATAAAGCTAATCTGTTGATAGAGGCGAATAAAACATTTTCTAAAATGTATCAAGTTTGCCCAAATTCTCAAAATATGGAAGCCATTAACACTTTTCTAAAATAATCAATCTCCTGTAAATATAGATTCCACATTCTACCAATGAAGTTTTTACTGAATTTCTGGCAATCATGTTGTTATTTAAAAAAAAACGGATGGGTAACAAATAATTGAAATAATGTAAATAAACAAAGCTTTAGGTTTGCAGTCAGATGTTGAGAGAGATGCGGAAGACTGGGAAAATAAAAAAGGGAGAGGCAATTAATTTCATGCAGTTGAGCTCAACCTGATATTCACTTTGCCTTTTATTTATTTCCAGAATGTGACTGTTTGGCATGTGCTAGACCTTCAGTGGCATGATCTTCATTTGTATAAGATGATTTTCATGATTCTTTTCACATAAGGAGATGCATAGCTGTGTACAAAAATTAGGTATAACTTAGTGTAATAATGATTGCCCAAATCCTGGAGCTTGGATAGTTTAATGAAGCTACAGTAGGTAATTTTAGGCTTTGGGCTTAATAATCATCAAAATTAAGGTTTTTCATACTACTATTGATATGGCTTGGGAATAAGTGCTATTTTATTATAGACAAGAATAATAAAATATTTGTAATTAATAAGTAAAACAAAAATAAAAAATAACTTTGATAAATATAAAATATTTAGTCAAATAACCAGAAGGAAAATAACGTACCGCATTGAGTAACTGGGTCACAATAAACCTGTTTCGAACCAGGTACTGACAAAGGACAAGTTTGTGGTTGCCCTTCCATGCCATTCCCTAGATGCAATGCACATAAAACAGGGCCAGGGCTTTGATTGTGCAATTGTGGCTATCGTATTGACTTTTTTAATCTCCTCCTATGGAAGTCCCTGCCCACTGGGTAAGTTGGAGAGTCTTAACAATCATTTGCTGCCCCCCCACCCCCCCGCACTTGAGTTGTAACTTCCTGGGCTTTAGATCTGTGGTCCACCTACACTATGAATTCTACATACTGAAAGGGAGAGACATGCATATTACCTAATTCTATTTGAGAGAACTGGGGATAGAAGAGCCATGATAAACTGAAAAAAGTAACCCCCTTCTGATTTAATTTTTTTTAGAAAAGCAACCATAGGAATAGTCCTATCTTTTAAAAGCTCTTTTTTGGTGTGACAAAATCCTCAGCCTAGGGTTACTCTTTATTTTATATGAAAATGCAAGAGCTGGAATGAACATGGGTGGGTGGATATTAGGAGATTTCTAGTCCTGGCTTACAGCGATATTACCTCTAACCTGTCTTGGCCTGCTTAATAAGCATCAGCCAAGGCAGATTAGCACCACAGAGCTCTCTCCTAACTGTCTTCTCATCTCTTGCCCCCTTCCTGCTCTAAACTAGGTGCTTGGGGGAAAAAAAGGAACAAAGCTGACTGGGCTGTGTTCTGTTTTGAACTTTAGCAATCCTATTCCCACAGCTCTATACATCTCTAAGAAGCATGAATGCACAGAAACAGTTTGCTACTGGAAACAGAAATCTGTACACTATTGAAAAACTCCTATTTTTCAAATTATATAAGCATTAAAAAATAAAAATAGAATTTCATAAATGTGAATTTGACAGATTCTTAGTGGGTTTAGTTCTATAATTAAATGAAGTGCAGATAATTGGAACTGATGGATTGAAGCCAAGACTGATTTTGAAAATTGATGCAATAAATTTTTGCCTAAGTAATAAAGTTCTACATCTTTCAATTAGAGCTAGCAAACACTTGACAGAATCAGAAACAAAAGATTGTTGCTCCAGCATAATTAAAGTTGTATTAATTTGTTTCCTCATGCATGCATGATAAAACAAATCCTTCATATTGTATTATGAGACACTGTATACCAGCATGCACCCAGAGTAGCTGAAGTGATTTTAAAATCTGTGATAAAATCACAGATTAATTTTCTCTGCATGCACAAAAAGTTTTAACTTAGACCTTGTTCATCGACCTGGTTTATTCCACCTTGGGATTGGAGTCCATCCTGCATTCCCAAATGTCATTGGACTCCAGAAACTCTCCTGCACTAAAGCCAGTTTTTTGGTTCAGCACTATCATTAACACTATAAAGTCAGCCTTGCAGGATTAATGTTGGAACTGAGGGATGGGTAGTTTTCCATGGGTGAGAATTCTTGCCTTGTGCCAGAACCTCCTGTCGCCTTCAACCCTACTAAAATCAAGGGACTGTGGTAGCTTGGCATTCTAACTAGGCTTATTAATATGCTGAAGTTGAGACAATTACATCTTGAAGCATTTTAACTGGATTTATTACACCAAGTTGAAACATAATAGTTCGCATATGAAGAAATCTATACTGGGGTTATAAAAGTGCAATCTGATATGTTCCAGAATCTCCCAGCCTCAACTCTGTGAGTCATGCAACAAAGCATTCTGAAATGTTCCCTAATCTAACTTTTCAATATGCAGAAGAGGCTGAAAAAGGAAAAAATTGTTTGGACACCTCAAAATGTCAAAATTACTCTACTTATGCAGTAATTACCCATGTATTATTACACTAGCTTTTGGGCAGGGACCCCATTTTCAGGATGCAGGTATGAACTCGATATACATTTGTCTAATTCCAAGCAAGGTGTTAGCAATACATACAGATAAATACAATATATGCAAGATATATCACCTTTATTAAGATGATTAATTGATTAAGAACTAAAACTTAGGTTATATCATGAGCAAGAACATACTTACTGCTCCTCATCACAGATAACCAAGACACATACATATGTGAGCATGTCAGAAATGATACTTCTTGAACCTAAAGTTTATATCCTTTTGAATAATATTATAAGTTTATCTTATGAACACATAGTATCTAAAAACATTCTGTAGGAATTGTGAAACAAAAGAAAAACTTGTGGAAAGGTCAAATAACAACCACCACCACCAAACAACATTTCCATCTTCCCTAAAATATTCAGGGAGCATCTTAAAACAGCAAAAAGGATATAAAAATGTATTAATCATATGGATATCTTTATATATGACACCAAGTGTCATAGATCAATCACAACAAGGAAAAATTAAAAAAAAAAGATGCTAGTAGTTTACGGCACTCCAGATGGAACATAGCAAAACAGACTGGCTTCTGGCAAACGAGTGAGAAAAGACTATATACTCTCCTCTTATTTATTCAACCTATATGCTGAATATATATTTAGGGAAGCTGGATTGGAAGAAGATCAGCACAATTTAAAACTGGAGGAAGAAATATCAATAATCTGTGCCATACTGATGACACTACTCTGACAGCTGAAAATGTAAATGAACTGCAAGCTCTGGTACTGTAATGAAGTCAAGGAGCAGAGTGAAAAGAAAATGGGACTTAGATTAAATATAAAGAAGACCGAATAATGACAACAGGTACAGCAATCAGCCTTAGAACTGACACTGAAGATAATGAAGTGGTGGATAGTTTCTGTCTTTAGGATCCCCTATTAACAGTAAAGGAACCAGGGTTAAAAAATGTGCGATAGACTAGTACTTGGTAGAATAGTAATGAAGGCCTTGGAAAAGATATCCAGATGCTGTAATGTATCTACACCTACAAAGATCAGAACTGTGCAGGTAATGGTTTTCCGTGGGACATGCTATGGAAGTGAAAATTGGACTCTGAAGAAGCAAGATAGAAACAGTAATGATGCTTTTGATCTTTGGCATTGGAAAAGACTCCTGAGAATACCAAGGATACCTAAGAAAACAAACACATGTCTCATAGAACAAATTAATTCAGAGCTTTCACTCAAGGCATAAAATACCTGATTCAAATTATCATATTTTGGACACACTATATGAAGACCTAGCTCTCTTGAGAAGTCTATAATGCTGGGAAAGATGGAAGGAAAGAGAAAAAGAGGGTGATCAATAGCAAGGTGGATGGACTCACATACATTGGTAATGGGTACACCATTGGAAGACCTGAAGGACCAGGTTGTAGACAAATTATCCTGGAGAGGGTCTAATTTATGCGATCATTAAGAGTCAACACCAATTTTGATGGCACATCATCATCACGAATCAGCTTATGGCATAATGATGTGTGTATGTGTTAATGTGTGGTGGTGCATGTGTAAAAGACAAGACATGGCTGGATAAAGACCAGGGAAGTGAAAATAATAGTCATTACCCTAAACAGCTAAAACCTTGAACCAAAGTGAGAAAGAAAATTAAACTATTTCAGAGGATCCTTCAAATGCAGTTTGTGATTGAACCACAGTCTTATAAGCAGTCAGTAAAACCAGAAGGAGCTACCAAGTCAGAAGAGATACTTAAGTCTATTTAGATCTTGTACAACCTTTGTAACAATTTAGAACAATGTCAACTTTCTCTGAACACTAGTTTTTTATATCCAGTTTTGTGTCAGCTGCATATTTCATGAGCACCCTTTCATTCTTTTATTTTAGTCATTTAGAACATCTTTAAACAATACTGGACTGGACCCAGGAGGGAACTCTGTGACACACTACTCAACACTTCTCTCCTTCCTGGCTGAAAAGAACCACCAATGAATGTTCTCTCTCTCTGTTCCATTTGTTAGTGATAATTTCACTGAACCTTTATCTCTTCTTGCCCACATTTTAGTAGATATACCTTCTTGTTCTCCCAGAATATCTTATTTCTTAGCATGTGCTGTCATTCAAAACAAAGATAACTGTTTCTTGCAGGTTGAACGGAGATGGGAGAGAGATTTTCGTTTATTAAACTGGAGTTAACTACTAACTAATTCCTCCATCTAATTCTCTCTTTCAGCATGGAATTGGATGTAGAGCAAGGGAGAATTCTTATGGGGAAAATTGAAGGACAGAACTGAAGCAATTTTAAAATTACAGAAAACAATATTTATGGATCCCATACATTACTGTATGCTGTGCATTTGGAAGTTTCAAAGCTTCTAAGTTTATTTCAAGTATAGTGTTGGCTGCTAGTGACATCTAGAGGTGGATAAGCATCTTAAGATATTTATCCTAATTAAAATAGTAATAATAACTTCTTATTCTTATGTCTTTTTGTTATCCACTGTCCTATTCTTAGAATTATTTGACAATGTTCCAAAGTAGCAATGAATTTGTTATTTCCTATCTAAATTTCTACGTTTAATTTCAGTCTGAAGTTTCTTCTAATGAAGAATTCATCTTAAGGTCAGGCCTTTGAGTTCATAAGATCATCACTTGGTTATTTAGCCCAAATCATACATGTGAGCAGACTCAGTTGTCCTCTGAAAGAAAAATCACACACAAATAGAGTACAATGCAGAATAACAATTGAAATTTACAGTTCACTTGTTTGGCTTAAAGTATACCTGATAATCGGCCATAGTTTTTCACCCACAATTTTATACCACTGTTAATAGGATGTGAATTCAGTGATATATATATACCGAATGAGGGGGCCATTTAACAGTTTTTGATTTATTAGAATCACAGTTCATTTTACTACTGATCGTGCTGGGGTATGGTGACTTGTGATCTTGGCTAAGACAGCCACACAATCAGATGGATTCTAGTAATAGTTTCTGTACCAGACCATACAGCAAAATGCTAACAGTATTGATGGAGAGAAAATAAACTACTATTCCTTTTCTTTCATAAATAGAAAACAAGCTTTCCTGCATTATTCCTTGAAATAACCAATGGACTTGTCTTTCTCATGGCCCTGGCAGTCTCCTCCAATGTAGTATCATCCAGATCTGTTAAACTTCAGCAACATTCTATGTTGACTATACAAGACATGGGCTGTAGAACTATACATCTGGAAAGCACCAGATGGACAGGGCTGTGCTAGAGATTTGAAAAGGAATAGGCCACTGGAAGCTTAAAGATGAGATAAGAAAGGGATTGTCATTGTCTGATATGTTACAATTTCAAACTAACCAGCAGCAATATGGTCTACTCAGGAGAGGCAGACAGAGAGGCTTTATCAGTTTCTTCATCTGAAGAGAAAACAGCATGGTGGGTATAGTTAATTTCATTACTGATGATGGAGTCCTCCCATAAATACACAGATGGAAAACTTATTTTACATGTGAAATAACTATTCTTCATGAAAGGGCTTACCCAAAAATTCAAATACATATTCCTGGAATGGGGCCAAAAGGACATGATGTTGTAACAGTGACAGAAATAAGATATCTTAGAATATAAATTCTGGAAATGTGAATGAAATTACTATAATAAATTTACCCCACGTGCCTCTAATGCAGTACTAATTAAAGGTTACAGAGGGCATGGTATGCATCGTTTTCAATAAGAAGATGTAATTAAGTAAATTAAGATGTAAGTGGTGGCTTCTCTGTACATAGGTGAAAAGAAATACTCATCAAATTTATGAGTATACATAAAGGCTTTTAATAACTGTACCTAATGAGCCAATTTTACTGCCAGACATGCATAAAGCTCACAAATCATATCTCCAACTGGTAAGTTAATTACTGTGCTTTTCTTCAGTATGCTGTTAGTTTGCAAATGTTAATTTGGGTTTTTGAACTCTTGGTACACTCAGACAGAAATTATCTCACTGACCTTTTCCAGAAAGGACAGGATTGCTTTTTCCTGGTTCTCTTCTACTGCATTTAGCTTCTGTCTCCCAATGGAAGCAATCAGCTGGGTCTCTTTTTCTAAAAGTCCACAGAGAGCTGCTTTCCGTTCAGCTCCAGTGAAAGTGCTGTTGATGCGCTCAAGTTCCTCTAGTCTCCATACTGTATCAACAACAACAAAAAAAAACATCGATTTTCTTTCAACTCTCATTTTTTGATTAGCCTTCACCAATCATTAATATGAAATGCTTTTAAATTAGTTAGGTTTTAATAAACAGAAGCTATGTGAGTTGCTATTCAGTTGTTCTAAACTATTATTTACTAGTTAGGTGCTCCAAGATACACACCACAGAAGTCATCTTAAAGTTATTCAAGTCAAGCTAATTTCATAATATGAGAACATTCTTCTGTAATATATATATATACATCCTCTCATGGCAGTCCTGAGCTTAGCCACATGTATTAATACAGCTAAAAAGAAAGCAGACATATAGGTTTCTACCTATGGATAAATAAATTCTATCTCAATAGCCAGATTATGCTTCAAGTAGGACCAACCCATATGCTTTCAGACCAGTGATACTGATGATACTCCTATGTGAGATTATTTTGGGGGGCGGGGTTGCGGAGATAGCTAGGAAACTTTTTTTTTTCTGTGTTTGCTTCTTCATTATGGAATAATCTTCCCTCGGATTCCAATGGCATAGTCTCTAATGATTTTTAGAAGTGCAGTCAAAATCGTAGTGTTCTGTAGAACATCTGATATACAACACTGCCAGGAGTGGTAACTAAAGAGGAACACTAGTTTTAATGGGAGAACTTTTTTATATTTATTATTTTTATGGACATATGTTTTATTGATATGTGGAAACAGTTGAGAGCCCCTGCAGAATTGGTGTCATAGAAATGTCATAGTAAATTAATAAATATCTAGGTCTTACCAAATCACTATCCATCTTATATTTGATCAGGCACATCACAAATTTACATTGCCTTCTGGGACAGTGCAATTTGGAACAGTGCGGTATATATATAACCAAATGTTAAGGGCTAGTAAACAATTGTCCTTTACCATTTGAGGTCTTCTTTGCAAGAGAAATAGCGAAACAGAAGAATCTCTCTTGCATTTAATTTATTCATGTTTTAGATTTATATCCTGCATTTCAGGAATTCAACGTGACCTACATAACATTCCCTCCTCCCATTTTTCCCCACAACATCTACCTTGTGTGATAGGATGGCCTAAGAGTAAATGACTGGCCCAAAGTCATCTAGTGAGCTTTCATGGCTGAGGGTGGACCTGAACTTCCCTGTTGCCAATCCAACATCTTACTACATACCATCCTAAATATGCTCTGAAGAAATGACACACTATTCCAAAAGTTTCCAAATGTGAAGCTTATGATCATGTGGCTCCAAATTGTTGTTCTTCCCCTTTCTAAAAGGAAGTATGGACAGATTTACACAAGACAATTTATTATACAAATGAACAAGGCACCCATCCTGAACTGTGTATGAACTGGGCAGTTATGGATAGTGACAAAAACAAGCTTGTGATGATGAATAGAAACATTGCCCATGAAATGGGCATTGCTGTTGTCTGTATTTATGATAATCTCATTAGCATTTTACCTTACAAACCAGGAAAAGGTTGAAACAATTTCTGACATTAAATACTTCTCCTCTTTTTAGGACTATTTTATCATTAATTAATGTTCTTTATTTATTAAATTGATATTACAATGTTTTTAAAAAAAAATACTGTGCTTCTGATGCATTGTTTATTTAAATTAATAAAAATCTATTTCTAAAAAATAATTTTAAAAGATCCACAACTTTTAAAATAAAAAACACATTGTTAAAAATGAAGCTCACATTTTGGGAATTTGCATATAAAAAGACCTTTACATGCCCAAGGACAAAAGCACAGTGATTTCTGTAACTTTCCTGGCCAATTTTTTAGATGTTTATATATTAGCAATGTGAACGTAAAAATGATTACATACATGTTATATAATTTGTTCTTTATTATTTGGGGGGAAAGGGTAACAAACCAGAAATTTATCTTCTATTTCCCTATTATTTTCTATCAGCCTTTTAGGATACAATAAATTGTTAAAAAGTTCAGTATTCCTTTTCCTCTATTTACTTTTCCAAAGTGTGCCAAAGATCAGAAATATAAATATACTATAATCCAATAGTAACAAGTTTGCACTTTTAATTGTAGCCCGTTTAGTTTTCATTCTTAAAGGAAACTTATAGTATTTAAATAGGGTAAACACCTATATGCAGGATCAATGTTCTTGATTTTTTAATTTGAGCAGATTCTTCATTAACCATGGTTTGTGTCACCTATCATCAAGTAACTCAGATGTTAATGATGTTACAAGATGCATTATCCTTTTAATGTGTTTATTGATGTGTTGCATTCCTAGTTTTTTTAAATCAATGTTAGCTCTTCATATGCATGATAAGCTTTGTGATTCTCAAAGATAGCAATTTTCTTCCTTGCTACAACCACCCAAATACTTGGTAAATTAACTATGTTCCTAAACTGTTGTAAACTTCGCATCTCAGAACTTATTTAGGCTACAACATTTCCCTAACTGTTCATGGCCAAATTACATATTACATATAGTGTCCTTTTCAAGGAGCACAGTGGAAATAAAACAGAATGATCAGGTTCCTAAACCACTTTAGGCTGTTGATTTTGGTTGTCCTGAACTTATGCCTTGTTGGGATAACTTCTCTTGTTTTTCTGTAATTCTGCATCATAATTTTCTATCTTGAACAGCAACCCTCCTTGAGTCCTTTGGTTCTTAGTTTGGGAGGGTAGGAAGGATACCTACTGCTCTGCCAGAAGCAGCAAAATACCTCAGGCTGGCCATAGTGCTTGTATGTCTCTCTCGTTAATAGCAGTTTTTGGAGGTTATTTGGAATAAGAGAAAACAAAGTCTCTTTTCCTGTTCTATTGTCTGATCCAAGCCACATTCCCTATCCTTTTAGGTGCTTTTTATTTTTAAAGCAAACATGGACACTCCCAATAATGCCTAATATAGCCAATAACCTAAAACAAAGATATGTTCTCTCCTCTGTACAGCCCTATTTTGTTACTGCTCCAAGTATGTACCAGACTAATCATCTGGAATTTCTGCCATCCACTAAATTCTTATTTTGGCACACCACAATTAATATTGTATAACAAATTAGCTGAAAAAGACACAGAATCGAGATCTGCTGATCTGCTTTGTATGATATACTAAGTTATGTTCTGGATATGCTTAACATCCTCAGATCCTACACCACAGCCAATGATAACACAGTTTTGGTCTGATTCCATCCTCCTACCAGTGGATTCATTTCTGCTGCTCTAGACAAGGTTTTACATATATACACAACCATCACATATGTGGATTCAATTTAGAAATAAAGTGGTAGCTCTGATTGATTAATCATGCATCTTTTTGCTTGAAACAAATAACAAAAAAGAAACAGAAGTTACAACCAGCCAGTCATCCACTGCCAAGGCAGCTAAACTAATGACTGTAAAGGATGAGGACTTGCAAACTCATAGTTAACACTAAGCTATGCTTAGCATTACATGCAGACTTCATAATATATACTGCTCGATTTTAATAACCAAGTTGGCAAGTCGAAGGTGTCTGACAGCCATTAGTCTATGCATGTTATGGGTTCCATCGCCTAGGGAGATACATTTGGCAGGCTCCAGGCAGTAGGCCTTTTCTGCTGTGGCGCCTGCGCTGTGGAATCTTCTCCCCCCTGAGGTGAGGCTGGCCTCGTCATTGTTGAGCTTCCGGAGGTCCCTTAAGACTTGGTTATGCCAGCAGGCCTGGGGACTCCAGGGGACGAGGGAATTAGTGAGGTGGCTCCCTTATTTTTAACTTCCTTTTATTCTCTGTTTTATTCTGTTTTATATAGTTTTAATGTACTTTACATTGTATAGTGTAAAGTATTTTACACTAAAGTTTTTAGCTTTGTTGTACGCTGCCCAGAGTCGCCTGTGGTGAGATGGGCGGCTATATAAAGTGATTTAATTAATAAATGAATAAACATGAATCAAGTCAGGCAGATTATGTAACAAAATAGTATCTAAAGTTTCTCACAAATCACTTTCATATTCATCTTTCCAGAACCATGTGGATTACTATTCCCATTTAATAAGCGAATGATTAGAGGTCTTGGGACTAAAACGATCTCAACCTATTCTCAAACTTTAAATGGGTAAGAAGCCCGGCTCACTGGCGCAGAGCCAGGCATGGAATGCAAGATGCCTAGTGGACCAATTTTGGTAAGCATAACTGGTGCTGTGGGATGAACCAAACACCGGGTTAAGGCGCCCAATGCTGATGCTCATCTCAGTTTTATCCAATCAAGCCATTTAATAAATGAAGAGCTGAAACCCAATCTTGAAAGTTCTTCAAGTGTATCCAAGCAACATGCCAGAGCTGTACTGTAAAAACTGGACTGAATGCACTATCCTCTTGTCAGCCCTACAGAGTAGGCCAAGTCAGGAAACAGACACCACAAGAAATCCAAGAACTCAATTTTATTAATATTGGCTATAGTAACAGAATCTTGAAAGCCTGACAGCTTTTGTCCTTCCCTCACTCTCATACCAAAGAGAGTCAAGGTGGGGTAATCTTGAAATTCTCATGCCTTTCCAAGCAAAGATCATGTTTTTTCCCACAGTTATGGCATATTTTCTTCAAGGCCATCTCCATACTCCTCTACATCTCTGGACCTTCCTATCAAAAGCGTCAAGACCATAATCCTGACCTAATTTTGAGAAGCTTTTTTAAAAAATACTAATTTCAAAAATCTGCTTATTAATGTTCTATTTTCATCTAATGATTCAACCATTATTCTTCCTCAACCAAGTGATAAACAGATCTGTTCCTCTTCTTTAAATAGCAATGAATGGCTCCATGCTTTAAACACCACTAGTATAATTTATCAGAGTCCATGTGAGGGCAGCAGTCACAAAGAAAAATATTCATTCACTATTTATGGGGAAATTCGTTTCAAAACAGACCTTCAAACTACATGGAATTGGATTTACTTGCGAGATATTTACATCTTTGTATTTCAGTGAGTTACTCTAGCCAAAAAGCTAAAGGAGCTGTTAAATTCTAACAACAAATCACAGCTACTTCCACCTCTAAGCTAACCTTCTTCAATCTAGCATGCCCCAGTCGTGAATTTCCAACCTTCAGCCATGGCATTTTCATTTTATATAATTTAACGTCTCTCCTGTTTTTTATCTAATGACTGCCCCTTCCCTGTGGACTGTTATCTGCACTTTATAACTCATGTAAAAAAACCACCAAAATGTTTAGTAGGCATCCTTTCACAAACCTCTGGGGAATTATGCACTCATAGATCACTGTCCCAGCTATTTAGCTTGATGGCACTATAAAAACTTCAAAATACTTCTATTAGGTTAACAAGGGCTTCCTTTAATTAAATCCTCATTTGAAGATAAAACAATTAAGTCACTTATAGAGGAAGCAACCAGTCAACAACGAACAAAAACAGTAGCCAACAAAAATGTTGGGGGCAATCTGAAACAGCACAATTCAAAGACAGCTTATTTCAAGACTTACATACTGTTTCAAAGGACTCTCAGCAGCTACTACTATGTACTCAACAGTTTACACGTAGCAGTTGGATTAATGTTCCCACATCTCGCCTGGGCAGCAAATAAGTGTTGCATCGATTTCTGGTAAGCAGACCATTGAAACTCTACAGAAGTAAAAATTGGTACTCTGAAGAAACAGGATAGAAAGAGTATTGACACTTTTGAACTTTGGGGTTAGAGAAGACTCTTGAGAATACCATGCACAACTCAGTAAACTAACAAATAGACCACAGAACAAACCAATCCAGAGTTCTCACTTGAAACACAAATGATCAGATTCAAATTATCATATTTTAGACACATGATGCAAAGATCCAGCTCCCTTAAGAAGTCCATAATGCTGAGAAAGGTGGAAGGAAAGAGAAAAAGATGACAATCAGTAGCAAGGTGAATGGACTCAATTAGAGCAACAATGGTGCACTGTTGGAAGACCTAAAGGATCAGGTTGGGGACAGATCACCCTGGAGAGGGTCTATCTATATGGACACTAGAAGCCATCACTGACTTTATGGCACTCTCACTCACTCACTCACAGGAGCCTATTGTTTACTGATATCCAGTCTGATATCTACAAATAGTGCTAAGAAAGACTGACAGGAATTCAGAATGACATTTTTTCCAGAATCTCATAAGGCTACTTCAATACACCTTTGGATATCACCCAAAAACAGAGCAACTCTTGTTCATAACCAGATCAACAGTTTTCTAATTTGAGAAGATCTGAGGTAGATAACTGGTTATCTAACCCTAACTGATTAAATTATCACTTCAAGGGATTATTCTTTTAATTCCAGGCAATGCATAGAGGTGGATGTTTTCCATTTTTCTTATATAATTTTTAAATTTGCCTCTGAAAAACTAGCAAAGTCATGACAGATGATGAATACATTAAAAAAAAAAAATCAAGTGCACTTTTAATTCCCTATGAGAGGGATCCTTTGAAAGAGTACAGATAAACCATGCTTCAATATAATATGCAATAAAAAGGAAGCAAGACCTCAGTATAGAAGAGTCAATAGCACCAAAAATGTTATAATCATTTAAGTCAATGGTAATCTAACTTAGAAGTATCATATTCCTTAAGGAAACAGAGAAACTACCGTTCGTTTTTTTTTTAAGTTTACCTATCTTTCTTTATATAATAACCCAACATGTCAAATAGAGGTTCCTGCTAAAGTTAGTTTTATATTGTTTATATTGGAAGCACTAAAAATATGGTTCTCCTTCAATTATAAATGTTTTCATTCAAAACTCTCTCATTTATATCTGCCACCCTACTTTGCATAGCACCTAGAGCATCTCTGAATATAATAGCTGAAAATTTACAGAATTTACAGAAACTGGAATACATCTTCTATAGAAAGGGTAAACAGATCTGGGCTCCAAAAATCTGGAAGACCGATAGGTGATAACAAAGATTTAGAGTTTACTCTTTGTCTTTAGTGTCAAGTCATGGTTGTTTGGATTTTTGCAGATCAGATCTGGTAGTCCTAATAAGAAATAATTCTAGGATTACAGCTAATAGCAATTATCCCTTCTTCTTTTTCTTGATTTAAGCCACTTAATTAATGATATGTCTTTTAAAACAAAAAGTATGTTAGCAACAACAGACACTTCCTACAAATAAAGAAGAGAGACTTATTCAGTAACATTCGAACAATGGCTACAATTCTGAAAAGGTCTGAAATTTTGCTGATCTGGATGAGATATCCCAGTTTAACTGAGATTTCTCAACATTGGCTATAGTACTGCATCTAATCAACTATAAATTACTGAAAAAAATGGGACAGCTTATGTTTACTTATTGGTAATGAAGGAACTGGATACTTACATTCTAAAGCATGATAAAGTAATTCAAAATCATCCTTTGTTTTAGGATACAGTCTTCGATTATACTCCCTTAGCAATTTTATTTCCTTCTCTCTCTGTTTTCTTAGTTCTTCTTCCCTTTCCCATTCCATTCTCAACCTTAATTGTTCTTTTAGTTTGTTTACAAATTGAATAGCTAGCCATCGTCGATAATAGGTTTGTATTACAATTATCTATACATAGGGAGAGGGAACAAAGGGCAATATTTAGTATGCAGAAAGTGTAAGGTTCTATAATATTTCAGTGTTTCTGCTAAGTTCTGTCAATCAATAGTTCATAAGCAAATTTTAAGTAATTTTTCACTAGAAAAGGACTTAACCACCAGCAATACCTGAATGGCCACCATGCAAAATGCTGGCGGCCATCTAATACGCTTCATTACTTTAGAAAATCTTCAATTCATTCTTTGGAACAAAAATGAGTAAGTAACTATGATTCAAGAAAACCAAAACTGCCCTCCCATTACCTAGCACTGGAAAAACACATGTTTAACTGTACTTAAAATTTTGTTAATTTTTAAGATAAAGGGGCAGAATTTGCATAAAAGTTAGAGTACTAATAGGGAATGGAGAATGCCAAAGTTCATAGAAATCTGTTTAGGACATTTCAAATTGTTGGGATCTTGGTGGTCAATGAGCTTTGTTTTCTTCTTGCAAAGTTTTGTTGCCAAATTATATAACATTGTCTGTAATGTCATCCTTAACATACTGTTCCTTAAAGTGCTGTAATTTTCTTGCTTTCAACGAAAGAAAAACAAATTTACAATAAAGCTGGATTATTATGAGGGATAATGCTTTCTAAATAATATAAAAATTAGGGCTTGAGTTTTCAGACTACATTCCTTTACAATCTGCAAAGCTCACTCTGATTTGAGAATGGATGTAAGAGCTAAAAAAGCATTTTCCCCTCCTTTTCTGGCACAGCTGCTGCAGTATTACCCAATTATCAACTTGGGGCCAAAACCTGAAGTTTTTGAATCAAAACAGGAAGTAATGGATCCAGTTCCACCTTCAATATGTTAAAATCTATCCCAACTTGCCCTGATTTGGGTGTCATCCTGAGTCAGAATATGATAGTCACTAGATTTGTGATATGGGAGGGAAGAAAAGCCTGTCATTTATTAAAATAAATTATAAACTCTGTGAAAAAGTATGTTACAATCTGATCTTTAGTACAACCACTACTATGTTCAGTGATGCTTAATTTGTAAAGGATTGCAGGTATAAAGAGGCACTGAGAATGCTTGTATATTGAAATAGCTTGCTTATGTATTCTAATTAAGTTATATTTTGTTCTCAGTCCCCCATTGCAAGGTGAGAGAAAAGCAACATTTTGCTAAGTAGTATATTTTCGCTGGCAAAAACAAACAAATAAACAAGCAACACTATGAACTGTTTTAAATGGACTTTCCAAGTTCTCTGACAAATAAAAGAATAAACAAAGTTGACCATAACTTTAGTACTATATATAATATAAATACTTTCAAATGTAGCTTTCTACCTTCTCATTTGTTAGAATATTTAAAAGAAAAATGTGTACTAAAAAGAATTTGGAATTTGCTTTGAAATGTAAGATTCAAATTTTACATGTCTGAAACACACTGCAATCTCAAACACGCACACATACACACAAATACTCAGAAGATATGATACACCAAACTGCGGGAGGGTAGGAGGCATGCTGTTTCTTTAACCAACCCAAATAACTTGCTTAACTGATTAGATTTAGCTTCCAACAACTGTGGGCTTATTTGGAGCTAAGCTAACTTGCAATAGTGTTTCAGAAGATGTAAAAATGGAGTCCTTGTGGAGTCAGTGATATATAAATGTGATTAATATATTGGGTGTATATATATGTAAGCTCAATTTAGATTAAGGGCTTTAATCACAGGGAAGTGTGCAAAATTGCAATCTTTTTGTTCAATAAGAATCATTCAGTTGACTATATACTTACTGCCCTAAGTCGCCGTGCATGATATTCTTCAGCTGTCACATACTGTTTTGGTTCTATAAGCTTATCAGTGACATTTGACACATAAACACCAATCTTCGTCATTTGTGTAGAAGTTGTATTTCTGGTCTGTTGTAATTTTTTTCTTTCTACCACTGTCTAGAATTAAACAAAAGTATTAATTTTAAGAAGGTTGAGCATTCTGCATGTAAATTAGTTAAACTGAATCAAAAGCTAATTTATGAATGCATTAAATTAAAAAATATATAGAATTGTGGAATGGAGTTATTTAATTATCGGCTTCTAACATACTGAACACACTGAACTTCCAAATCAGTTTTTCTTGCATATATCTCAGGGTCTCATTCTTTTGTGAACATACCTGCGTTGACCTACAGAACTCTTCATATTCTTTGTCTGGTTTTTTTTTGGGATCTGTCTGTGATCCTGCGTTATGGTATTCTATGCCTGTTTCCTTATGTCTAAATCCACCCAAGAATGGTTTCTCAAATGTTGGCCTTTTAATTTCTATAGATACATCCTGAAATGTGTCTGGCTCTGTTCAAATAAAACAGTGTTGTTAAATTATACCCAACATTAGGCAACATTTAACCAGACTGTATACTTGAAGATTGTTCTTTACCTGTTTGAACTCGAACAGTTATAATATCAGGCATATAGAATTCTTGCAGGAGTTTGTATGCTTTGATTGGAAAGTTTTCTTCATCCAGTGATAACATATCAAATTGTATTGTCCCATTAGGCTGCACACCAAGACTCCAGAGGGTTTCATAATTTTCAATTATTCTCCCTAAAAAGAAAAAGAAAAATGATGATTATTAGGTTTCACAATGAATTAAGAGATCACCTATCTTTGTTTCTTTCATCATTGGAGAAAAGACTAAGGGAATGCCATTCTATATAATACTGCAATTTAATAATTTCTTTAAAAATTACAAAGATTTCCTTTTCTACCTCATCCACAAATACCTGGTATACAATAGCCTGGGGGTTCTCAAACAATTATGCCTCTGTGATTGGAATGGGCACTGAATGACAGGATAATTACATGGTGGTGGCAGATCTCAATATGAGAATAGTACTTGAAAGCCAAAGCCACTCCTTGTTTAGCGGCTACCTCATTTAGCGACCATTTGCAAATATGACACTAATTTTAAAAATCATTTTCCAACCAATGCACACATTTAGGACCAAATTTTGAGCACCTGACAACAAAAGCCTTCAGTGTGAAACTAATTAAGGTCTGGTCAGTTTCAGAGAGCAGCACCAGCTGGCCAGAGGGCTCTAATCAACTAATTAAAGTCACAGAGCTGTGCTTGTTAACTTGCCATTAGCACTTAGGGAAGCACTGTGGAGAAAAGCAGCTCAGGAAAAGATAGCTTGTTTAAGCAATTTCTCCACCCAGGGAAAGGGCAAAAAAGGAAACAAATGGGTCAGCGCACTCTATGAGAGAACTTTATCTAAATGAGAGGCAACAGCCAATGATCTTTGCAATCTCTCTTCTCTCCCTCAGTCACGTGTTCGCTTAGCGACCCTTTCGCTTCTGATTTAAGGAACAGATTGTGATCGCTAAATGAGGAGAGGGTGTATAGCAATTTGGGAGTTTTTCAGTATACTATATTCAGTCACCTTTGGAGTTTAGACTATGCCCAAGCAGTGCTTGAATTCCTGTAAACTTATTTAAGGATATTCTTCCTTCAGGTACAATGGACTTCTGTTGTTACTTAAGAAACAAATAAATGGTATTGCCTTATTTGGGGTCCTGTCTATATTTATATATATGAAAAAACACAGAAAACCTCTTATCTACATGAAACCGCTGGGTAAAATCATCCGTCATCATGGGATGAGGTATCATCAGTATGCTGATGATACGCAGTTATACATCTCCATCCCAGGTGAAGTGATGCTGTGACCGCCCTTTCGCAGTGCCTGGAGGCTGTAAGGGTCTGGATGGGGAACAACAGGCTTCAGCTGAACCCTGGTAAGACGGACTGGCTGTGGGTTAATGGCTCCTCGGTATCTGGGACTTTGTCATCTTTGGTGCTAGATGGGGTGGCACTGCCCCAGACAGACCCAGTGCGTAATCTGGGGGTCCTCCTAGACTCACAGCTCCTGCTTGAAGAGCAGGTGGCAGCTGTGACAAGGAGGGCCTTTGCACAACTTTGGGTTGTGCATCAGTTACGCCCTTTCCTGGATCGGGATGCCTTCAGTCACTCATGCAGCCGCGTGGGCTATTTTTGGAGCCCCAAGGTGGGCCCATGTAATGCCACTGTTCCGCGAGCTGCATTGGATACCAGTTTGTTTCTGGGTCCAATTCAAGGTGTTGGTTATCACCTTTAAAGCCCTACATGGCATGGGACCAGGTTACCTAAGGGACTGCCTCTCCCCTATGACTTCAACCCGTCCCACCCGATCACACAGAGAGGGCATGCTTCGGACCCCTTCAGTAAAAGAACTTCGATTAGCAGGGTCCAGAAGGCAGGCCTTCTCTGCGGTAGCCCACGCTCTTTGGAACATTCTGCCCCCGGAGGTGCGATTGGCCCCCTCACTCCTGGCCTTCCATAGGGCTTTGAAGACCTGGTTCTGCCATTTGGCCTGGGGTGGGGAGGGAATACCTCAAGCATGGGTATGGCTAGCCCCATAGAGGCCTCCTGTCTTCAGCCCCAGATTTTTCATTTTCTTGGACTCTCCTTTCCCTTTTTTAGAAATGTTTTTAAATTGATGTTTTACGTATTTATATATATTTATGTTTTTAATGTTCTGTGTGAGTTGCCCAGAGTTCCCCCATTGGGGGGAGATGGGCAGGGGAGAAATGTAATAAATAAATAAATAAAATAAATAAATATTAATACAAACCTAACAACATAAATTGTAAAACATTCAGTGGTATTTTTAATCGTTTTGCAAAGTACTGTTTGATTTCTTCCATATTTCGGTTAATGTTAAAAGACTTCGTGAAAATCTGGATATCGGGATGTAGCATGAATTTAACTGAAAAACAAATACATCAATCCATTATTATAGTTCTTCATTAATTTCATTCTTAGTCTCTAGTCAATTAAGAAGAATTAAATTTTGCTTGTGCACTTTTTTTTGTATTTTCAAAGCAATTAAAATCAATCTTTTTTGTTAAGGCAAAAAATTAAGTAATATTTATTTATTATGCAGTTATATGGCCGCCCACCTTGCAATTAGCTCTGGATGGCAAACGTAAAACCAAACATAAAAACAATAGAAAAATGACAAAAAATAGTGTAGACACAAAGTAAAAATTCCTTAATGAAGCAGACCAAACACAGGACAAGCTCCATCAACATCCTGCCCTAAGGTCTGAGGAAAGAGTCACGTTTTCAAAGCCTTCTGAAAGGCCAACAGAATCAGGGCAGTCCTAACTTCAGGGGGAGTCTGTTCAGTATGGCAGGGGCCATAATAGAGAATGTACATTTCTTCCTAGGTTCCATAAGATGACACTGTTAAGATGACGTTGTTTCACAGAAGGGGCCTGGAACACACCTATTCTGCTGGATCAAATAGGATGGACAGAAAACATCTGAAACAGACAATCCCTCAAGTATCCATGAGCAAATTGAAGGCAACTTTCTCTTGGAGGAGTTGCTACTCTATAAATACCCAGGCAAAGAAGCATTTCTTAAGCTGTAATATATCTCTTGGAGAGAACTCGAGAATTTGTTCAGCAATATCAGAATCCCTTAGAGTGGTAATGTCTGAAGCTGCATAGAAGCAATAGAAGCAAATAAAATAAAATAAATCACCTACCCACCTTCTTTGCCAGTTAAATGGAAATTAGCCTTTTTCTGTTAACAACTGCAATAGTTAAATAAGAGCTTCTGTATTTCTAAATTATTTATATTAATAATTAAAGTTGAAAACAAGGATATTCAGTGATTAGTTACGTATCAGAACAGAAGCAGGAAGATATGGAATTAAACCCCATCTGCCATTAGAATTACTAGATGATATGGGCCCAGTGATTCACTCTCAACTTCAAGTATCTCAAAAGCTAATATTTGAACAAAGTGATAATAGGAATATTATAACATTACCACTCTAAGGGATTCTGATATTGCTGAACAGATTTTTTGAACTTTTTGGAATAAATGGTACCAATGCATTTGATATTGTATTTCACTAACATGACATACTACAACAGTCCATCTTTTTAGAAAATTTTGTTAAAATAGAGAGAATTAATCAGACATTATGAAAAAGTGAGAAGTGGGAAAATATTATTTCTGTAGTATATAAAGGAAGAAGTAATTATTTATGAACACTTTTCCCAACACGGTATTCTCCAATTTGTTGGGCCTGTAATTCCCTGAACTTCCAGCCAGAAATACGAGATGCATTGGGGAAGACTGACTGCCATATCTGATATAATGTATACCTGTTACAGTAGCATTTTTTATACTTTCTGAAAATTGATCCGCCAAATCTTTCAAGCCTTCTGGAACAATAGCTGCTAAACCAGGATACCGTTCAGAAACATCTTCAATGGCACCTTTACTTTCAAATGTTGAAGCATCCGACTCATCTCTGGTTGGTTTAATTTCTTGGCCAAAATCTTGGAAATGTGAAACACCTTTCTGAAAATCTGGGAGTTTTATATGAAATCCTTTTCCTATTCTGTCCAACCCCAATGTCAATCCTTCAGCTGCAGCCGGACCCCCAACCAGCTCTCCCTCTCTGGCTAGTTCCTTGGCTGGGGTTTGATCTTCTGCAGCATTTATCCTCTGCAACTGCTCCTCAGCAACATCTACATCCTGTGCTGGTTCCTGACTAATGTTCAGGTTCTCAAATGCATCTAGCCTTTGTACTTGTTCTACAGCAGCATCCTTCTCTTGTATTGGTTCCTCAGCAACACCCAGTTCTTGTGTTGATTCTGGGCTGTATTCCTGCTCTGAAGGTAGACCTGTTTCATTCAGGTATACTGTATCTGTCTGCTTCTTGGTAGAATCTTCAACATCTGTAATATCTTCTGTTCGCTTTACTATAGAAGTGTCCTCTATAGCTTGATTTTCATTATCTGTTTCAGACAGATCATTTGCCCCTTGCTCTGAATCAGCCATTTACCTGAAAGGAGTATACATTTTTAACTGTCAAGTAACACAAAAAGCAAAATGTACAGGAAATGAGATTTGAAATTTAAACATATTGTTAGTATGCAGTCTCAGTTGACTGACTGTCCTTGTATTCTTAGACAGACTACAAAACCAATAGTACAAAACAAAACAAATCAAAACCCCAATCCTTTAGACCAAATCCATTGAACTTTGGCATTTTAATAACTGACTTGTACATTTATAATTCAGCATATTTAAGCAATTTAAGTCACATTTTAACCACTTGAAATAAAACTAATAATCCTTGCAACTTGTTGCCTTCCAAAGATCATGGCCTGCAAATATAATGATACCCAGCTAACATTCCCAATAGCTCAACTTCTCTGGACAGCATCAGGTTTGGAAATACTGATTTCTAATTTTATCCCTGTGCAAGGTTTTCTTCTTTGCCCATTTCTTAGTTGCAGCTCCAACATTCTTTTTTGTTCTCTATGTTAGAAACAAAAAGTAAAAAATATGTATTATAAAGACTAAACAGCAGTCTCAGAATTAACCATCTTTATATCAACATTAGGTCATTTAGAAAGGCAGTAGCAGAGCTTCTGAATAGAATGGAATGACAGTAACTGCACTGTCCTTTTTGTTGCTTAATTTTTAATTAGGGGTGAACAATTAAAGGGGAAATATTTTTAAAAACCTCTGAAAGCATTATGGTATGATGCAAATACATTAGAAAAGTATCTGTGCATGAACATACCACTTTACCAACATTTGACTCATCTTATTTCTTAGGAGATAATAGGGCACTATAGATTTCTAATCATAACAAAATAATCAAACCCTAGACAAATTTTGCAAAACGCTAAAAGTAGACACTATGGTACTAAAATATTTTATTAATTCAAGTTTTCCAGTAATATCCCTTTTTAATTCTAGTGTCATGTAGAACTGGCTTAAATTGGTTGAAGTAATACATTCTCCCACAAACCCTGATAACCTCCACTATAAGCTATGCCTTGTTTTATTTATTCTTTTTATTTATTTATTCTTTTGTTTGTTCAATTTATACATACATGATTCTGGGCAGCTCACACAGTTAAAAATAACAAGAAATAAGAAATAAACACAAATAAATAAGCAAAACAAGAAAACTATTAAAAACCAATAAAACAATGAAAAACAATGAAAATCATAAAACACTGTCTGCAGGAGAGTACAATCCATATCTGACAAACAACACAACCATTTCACAGGATCCATCTCTCCACTTTGCCAAATGGCAAAGCCATGTCTTTAGGGCCTTCCAAAAGGCCATTAAAGTCAAGGCCAATTGGAGGGGGATTATGTTCCAAAGGGCAGATGGCTTTTTTTTTTTTAAAACCAGGGCTAAATCTTATAAACTTTGCTATAACTTGAAAATGTGTGTGATATATTTGTCTGAAAATCCTAAACAAGCTTCAAGAGAAAACGGCTAGTTACAGGAAAGTGATAATGATGGACATAACATCAATGAAGCTTTAAACACTATTTACCAGTCCTGAATTTAGACAGTTTTTGTGGAGAAATGCAATTCAGAATGGGAGCTGCAAAGCTGACCATGAAAGCATCATTAAGGAGAAGCAAGAAACTAATTCCATACTGGCATTTCTGAAAACTAAAACACTTGAGAAACTTTTGCACAAGTAATCTGTGGATCATCTGTTAACTATAGCTGCATTCAAGTTTAGAACCTGCTTTCCAAAAACATTTCCAAAAAACACAAAACTGTAGGATTATGCATAATTATGTATAATTCTTTCCTTCAGATTTCCCCTCTTCCTCAATATATAGTGTTACAGTAACATTTTTCACAGCATTCTATTACACAGCAAAGAACAAACGTTTGGATTTCATCCTCAATCCCACTCTTAACAGTGGACAACTCCACAAGACTGTTTCAAGCCACTGTTTCTGAGCACCTTGCCCTTCCTGCATAAATGAATGTTTATAGGATGAATCTGGTTCCACCCTGCTACATCACTTTGGGGATGTAGACCAAAAACAAACAGAAGAGATTTTATTTCTATCCTTTTTTAAGGTGGTAGGAGGCAGGTTGCTACACTCCCAAGATCCTACTCCCAAGATCCTATTTGTTCCACTCTGTGTGCATTTCAAAAAGTGGCACCAAAATTAATCAAGAAAGGTTCTTCTTTGCTTTCAAGGACGCTTTTTAGAAGCTCATACTCCTTCAACTATTTCTTATGGTGATGATCCTGCTGGGGGTCTCTCCTATAGTGTCAGTTCAGTACACAAATCAATTTCTTCAACCTTGTCACATGAAAATGGATGACATGTCCCATTACTCTCAAAATGTATTCTGCATGCTCCTTTATTGACTCAAGGGTAAGCTTATTATGATCCTTTGACTTTGTGCACATTTAAGGAACAGCAACAGCAACACGTATAACTGAAAGGATTTGCTGCCCCAACTATGCTTCTCACCTTAAGTAAAGCAGCATCTTTGGATGTTCTGACTGTTTTGAGCAGCTACTAAAGACAGACTCCAATGGACACCCTTTTGCTACTGACTACTATGGGTTTCTTATACACCCACGCATGCTCATGAAAGCTACCAGAACGATACAGAAGGCTCTTGTTCCTTTTTAGAGCCATTAAAAAGTTTTTGTCTCTCAGTGAGTTTCGCACGCTACTTGATTATGTCCATTTATTTCAGATGTATTGTGCTTTTGTTCCCCCCAAATGGTTTAGAGTTAAGGATATCGATCAATGGTTGAAAGTTAACTCTGCAAATGTATGTACCCACTCACACTGTAATCACAAGGACATCACACCAATCAATTACACGTGCAGTGGGCAAAATCTTTTTGGACAGGAGATTTTAACACTTTGGACAGGAAAAAAAGGAACAAAAGCCATACAGAATAGTCCATCTCTCTGGTCGTCCAAATTTTTGCACCCCCAGCTCTGGTAGTCCTACCCAGATAAAGGCAACTTTCTCACTCAGAAAAGGGAGAGGAAGGACAGCATCGCGCTTCTCTCTAACCTTATTTTTATTGAAGTTTTAAACCAATGTATCCCAGTAAGAATAAGAACAGTGAACCAATTACAACTGTTATTGAAACAGCTATATATTAAAGGAAAAAAAAAAGAAACTAAGCGCAGCCCTATATATTAATAAGGAAAAAAGAAAAAGAACAGGCCGACTACAGAAGAAATGAAAAATAAAACAGGAAATTATACACTAAAAATCATAAAAAAGAGGGAAAAAGCCAACTGTACGATAATACAATACAGTTAAAACGTTGAGATCTCACAGCAGTAATATTACATTCGTGCAAGTCGTTGCAAGAATTAAAGTATCGTTTCTCTAGCCTCTCCCGGAACCACTCCGGTACTCAGACTACAATTCCCAGAATGCCACACTAACCCATGACACCGTTTTCGAGGGAGGGGAAGGGGAAGCCCGTACCTTCACATCGGCTGACTACTATCCCAAAAGCCTTTGCGTCGCCGCCGCCGCCATTGTCGAGCGCTTTAGACCATGTCCCTTCGAAAAGCGTGCTGACAGTTATAGTACCGGGCTCAAGGAATCATACGGCTATCATTTTGGCGCTATTTCTTTTAACCCTCACCCCGTCTCAATGCCGACTCCCCTCTCAAAGTCTCTGTTGATCAAATAAAATAAAAATAAAGTCCAGCCCGTTGTTACCTCAACGCAAGTTTCCCCGGAGCGAGCTGCAGCCGATCTTAACTCTAGAGACAAAACAGTCTCTGTCTCTATAGCAACCACGAGACTGACCTCTCGCGAGAACGCAGCTTCTCTGAAGACTATGGTAAAAACATGCCTTTGAAGCCCATGAGGTCACGTGCGTTCCCCCAGGCTGACGTGAAGCCACCTTCCTCTGATAAAGACAGCGAAGGTTCGCTCTCGAATCTGGACTCCTTCCTGCTTGGGTGGAAGGGCTGCGCCGCGGCAGACATCAAATGGAATTAATTTTCTATTTAAAGCATGCCTTGTTGAGGCTGCATTTGAGCAAGGTAGTGTTAAAATGTCGGCTAGTAGCACCACCTGGCCAATAGGGCTCAAAAGCAGAGCAGGATAAGACCTGGGTTAGTACTTGGATGGACGGGAGACCACCAGTTAATACCTGCACTAGAGTGGGAAAGTTAAAGTGTCTTGGGAGGAACTGGCAAATCATTTCCAAGGACATTCAATGGGTATAGTTATGTAATCACCAGGAATTTAGCTAAACTTGAGGGCATCTTTTAATGTCAGTATGTTTAAATGTGCATCTCTTTTATATATGCCAATAGATGTTTAAAAAAATAATGTACAAATACCACAGGACCATTTTGGTAATGTGTTGTCATATTCTTTGCAGCTTATTGGAATTTCAGAAAATGCACTAAGAACCACTCCAAAAGTTTATATAGTGACACAAACCACAATCACAACAAAAACTTTTTTCAAGCGAAGCAGTAGAAACAAACATGTCAGTTATCCCTAAAACAAATAATGAAAGCCAGTCCAATTTAATAGTAAAATTCTATGCAGTTGCAAACTTACAGCTGGCAAATACATTTGCTTTTGGTTATAGTGATTTTAATTGTGCCTCAGCATTGAATCCTCACCTTTAACCAACCCACATCCTGAAATGAATATTCACCATATATCCAGGGTCCTCTTGTGGCTTGCTTTCTAAAATATGCACTTAAAACACACACAATTGAGTGGACTTAATTTAGCAATTGAGGGGGACGCGGTGGTGCAGCGGCTTAATGACGCTGAAAGTTGCCGGCCAGAAATGGCTGACACTTTGGTGGTTCGAGTCCAGCCTTCGCGTTAACAGGGTGAGCTCCTGTTCCCCCCCCCCTCCAGCTCCTGTCAACCCAACAGGTCGAAAACTCACGTGAGTAGATAAATGGGTACTCTCACTCCGGTGGGAGGAAAAATGCTGGCAGCGCCTTGCACAGAGAGACGGGACCAGTTGCCTGCTGGTAAACGTGAAACCGCGGTCGCCCAAAAAGGGCGCGAAGCAACGGAAATCCCGCCTCCTGCGCTCGCCAGCTGGGCTCTGCTCTAGGAAGGAGGCTCTGGCAAACCACTTCCGAAAAACAATTGCCTTGAAAACTGCAAGGAGTCGTCCAGGCAGTCACTGCAGGGTCAGTAATGACTGAGCACAGACAAAAAAAAAAAAAATTTAGCAATTAATCATGCAAACCCAAACTAGGGTTATTTCAATAATAGTAGTTTGCAGAATATATTAATAATTATTTATAAAGATTATTACGTGCCATAAAGTTGTTGACTCTTAGTGACCACATAGATTTTAAAGATTATAGGTGTGCAAAAACTATAATAGTTCTAACTGCATCAAAACATCAGTACATTATGATTATTACTAGTTTCCTTGTCCATTTTGCGGTTTATTTATTTATTTATTAAATTTGTATGCCGCCCATCTCTCCCAATGGGTGACTCTGGGCAGCTCACAATTACAACCAAAAATCAAGCCATTAAAAAAAACAATACCATATAATTAAAATTAATTAATCAATTAAAATGCGACAATAAAACAACCATATACATAAATACTAAAAAACATTCAAGATGACGGGGGGGCAAGGTCAATTACCCCACAAGCCACTTCTACTGGTGGGAACCCCCATCTAGCTTCCAGGCCTTCTGGCATAGCCAGGATTTCACACTGTTCCTGAAGGCCATAAGAGTGGGGGCACACTGCACCTCAGGAGGTAGATTGTTCCACAGAGCAGGGGCCACCACAGAAAAGTCCCTCTTCCTAGGTCCCACCAGTCAAAATTCCTTGACTGGTGCGGTCTGCAACATGCCCCTTGTGCTGGACCAAGTGGGGTGGGCTGATATAAAAGGGGCAAGATGGCTCCTCAGATAACCTGGTCCTGTGCCATGAAGGGCTTTAAAGGTGATGACCAACACCTTGAATTGGACCCGGAAGCAAACTGGCAACCAATGTAGCTCACGTAACAGCGGTGTTATATGTGCCGTCCTAGGGGCATTCACAACTGTCCGCGCCACCGCATTCTGCACCAGTTGTAGCTTCCAGATACTCTTCAAGGGTAGCCCCATGTAGAGTGTGTTACAGTAATCCAACCAGGAGGTGACCAGGGCATGAGTGACCATGCAGAGGGCCTCCTGATCAAGGAAGGGGGGTAACTGCCGCACAACACGAAGTTGCGCAAAGGCCCTCCTAGCCACGACTGCCACCTGCTCTTCGAACAGGAGTCGTGAGTACAGGAGGACCCCCAGATTATGCACCAGGTCTGTCTGGGGTAGTGCAACCCTGTCAAGAACCAAAGATGATAAACTCCTAAATCTTGAGGCTCCCCGTACCCACAGCCACTCCGTCTTAGCAGGGTTCAGTTGAAGCCTGTTGTCCCCCATCCAGGCCCCCACAGCCTCCAGGCATCATGAGAAGGTAATCACAGCATCACTTAGGTCACCCAGGATGGAGATGTATAATTGGGTATCATCAGCATCCTGATGATACCTCATCCCATGGTGCTGGATGATCTCACCCAATGGTTTCATGTAGATGTTAAATAGGAGCAGCGAAAGCAGCGAATCCTGAGGCACCCCACGGAGTAGGGGCTGTGGGTTGAACCTCTCGCTCCCTATCAACACTGATTGGGTTCGGCCTTGGAGAAAGGAGCTGAACCAGCACAGCATTGTGGCACCCAGCCCCAACTCCTGCAGCTGATCCAAAAGGATACCATGGTTGATGGTATCAAAAGCCACCAAGAGGTCCAGAAGAGCAAGGATGGATACACTACCCCCATCCCGCTCTCACCAGAGATCATCCAAAAGTGCGACCAATGCTGTTTCTGTCCCAGAACCGGGCCTGAAACCTGACTGATCTGAGTCCAGATAATCCATTCCTACCCCTTCAATCTGTAATTGCCCTCTTACTATTTGCTCTTGTCTACAATCATGGTTGGCTCAGGGGCTGTTTAACAGTTTGAGAGCTATAGATTGTTGAAACCATAATCTGAGGTAATGGGGTTGGTTCTGAAACATCATTTCCCCAAACTATTCAAGCTGGAAAAGAAAAGATAGAGGGTAGTACCAGTTTACAGAAAATAAATAAAGAGTTATGCTCCCTTTAGAAATAGGACACATTAAATCTTTCAGCAGGCATATAGGCACACATTTAAAGATACTCAAGAAACTTCCCTCCCTCCCACAATATGTATGGATAAAAGGAGCCATGGGGTTTCCTGGTCTTTTCAGAGAGGCAGATTAAAACAGATCTAGTAATCTGTCATTGCTACCCTCAGTGAAAAAGTTGAGATTTTAATGTCCCTCTTTCATGTATGTGTATATGGTGGGCTGGGGTACTTGTGATGAAGTCTGCATGTGAGTGTACTATGGATGAAATATACAAAGTACCCATAGCAGAGAATATATAGCTGATATAGTTGAACAGTGTGAACTTGGTGCGCTCTGAGTTTGGTTGTTTGATTGCAGACATTTCATTACCTGACTGGGTAACAACATCAGTGCTAGTGGGTGTGGGGCTTGCTCCCTGTTTATATACAGTAGCTTGCCCTGCCAAAGTTAGCGGGGGTGTGGTTTTCTCCTTGGTAATTCCTTGATTAGGATATTGTTTTCTGCTTGATTGTTTCTCTGACTGGAGAAATGTGTATATTTTTACAGATACTATAGCAGAAGAGTTCAGGAAAACAGAATTCTTTGTACTCTTTCTAAACTTGTTCTACCTTTAATTAAGAAAATGAGCACCATGCATTAGAGAAGAAGAAAGTTCTGTTATGCCTACAGGGATATCTATATATGTAGATATTGAAAGAATGTAACATTACACTGAAAAACATGATGAACCCCTTTCTCTACTGTGCGATAAGTGTACAGTGATCTTCCATTTATTACTGAGACAGATAAAGTTTGTATAAATAGCATTAAAGACAATTTTCATTCATGTCCAATGTACATTTAATGAAATAATTCTGTTTATGCCGAAGGTTGAAACAATGCTAATTACACTGGCCATTTCCACTGGTTTTCTGGAGGCTCTTCAACTAAAGGTTCCCAAGGACGGTATTTCAACATTTTCCTGGCTAAGGAGAGTTCACTTTCAGCCTGTTGACAAAATACAAATTTATTTTAAAACTGTCTGAAAGATGGCACTCCAAAACTAATTAAATACATGTTGATAAGAGTTATCTTCACAAATCACTTTAAAAGAGAAATTAAAACACCAAACCTCCTCATTACTTATTTAAAATAGAGATTTTGATTGGCACTGATTCTTACTAAACAGTTTGCACAGGAAAAAACTTTCCAGGCTGCATTGCTATGTTTACAAATGGGTAGTGGGTAGATACCTTCCCAAAGCACTTATACCTGATATAATAAAACACTGCTAAATACCTGCACAATCACTTCTTCTATCTGTCCAGAGTTCAGTTTCTTTTCCAGTCTTTGTACATCAGGTTCCTGGAAGTAAGTGCAAAAATAAATGAGAAACTCTGATGTAGTATATTCTTCTACAGGTAGTCTTTGACTTACGACGACAATTGGGACCAGAATTTCCATCACTAAGCAAAGCAGTTGTAAAGTGCAACTGCATTGCTTAGTGATGGCAATCCCTGCAGTCCTAGTTGCTGTTGTTAACTGAGTCCCACATTTGTTAGGCAAGGCAGCTTCCTGCTGGCTTCCTACAACCAAAGTAAGTGGAGAAGCCAGCAGGAAGTTGCAAGTCCCACGCCAGCAGGCAGGTAAGTGGCTGATGCCAGGTGGGGGAGGGAGGGAGGGAGGGGGGGTGCATGGGGTAGGGTGGGTCGGGGAGGGTCCATGGGGGTGCGTGAAAGGTGCTGCTGAGGTCGGGGAGGATACACGGTGTGCGAGAGGAGCTGCGTGGGTGGGGAGGGGTGCGTGGCTGTGTGCAAGAGGTGCCATGCAGGTTGGGGGAAGGTGTGTGGCAGTGTATGAGATGCTGTGTGGGTTCAGGTAGGGTGCATGATGGTGCGGTGCACGTTGAGGGGTGTGTGCAGGGGTGCAGGTCAGATGAGTGGGGGTGTGAGTCAGGGTGGGTGCACTGGGATGTGCCACGTGGGTGAGGGAGGGTGCACGGCAGTGTGTGAGAGGCGCCGTGCGGGTTGAGGAGGGTGTGCGGCAGTGTGTGAGGTGCAGGTCAGGGAGGGTGCATGATGGTGCAGTGCAGGTTGAGGAGGGTGTGTGGCGGTGAGCAGGGGTGCAAGTCAGATGTGTGGGGGTGCAGGTCAGGGAGGGTGCGTGGGGATGTGAGAATGGCCAATGCAGCATGAGTGCGGAGGAGCTGGGAAGGGTGTGCAGGTGGGGGAGACTTACCCCAGCAACTTGCGACCCTTTCTTCCAGCTTCCCCACTGACTTTCTGGGTAAGCCGGCAGGGAAGGTTGCAAATGGCAATCGCATGATCGCGGGGTGTTTGGCAACTGTTCATAAGTACGAATGGGTTGCCAAGTGCCTAGGTTGCGATCACATGACTATGGGGATGCTGGAATGGCCATAACTCCAGACCAGTTGTAACCACCATTCATTCAGCACTGTTGTAACTTCTAACAGTCACTGAACAAATGGTCATAAGTCGAGGACTACCTGTATCTACGTGTTTCTCAACCTCAGCAACTTTAAGATGTGTGGACTTCAACTGGCTGGGGAATTCTGGGAGTGGAAGTCCATACATCTTAAAGTTGCTGAGGGTGAGAACACTGTTCTGTCTGATACTGAATGAGAAATATTCCAAATACTGGCTAACACTGTAGTTCTGCCTTCTCAGAAAAACAAAGGAAAAATGAAAGCTACATTTGCCAGCCGTATTCAGTATGTACATCTTTTCAATTAGCAACAGGGTTGTCCTCTTGGATATATCGTTTTTTAAAAATTAAAACACTGTTACTGCTATTTAACATATTAAATAGGAAAAAAAATCTGATAATATAGTCATTCAACAGAAATATGGGGTTTTTATATGGTTCTGATATGGTGTCTGATTTTTTTTAAATTAAGGTTGTTATAATTTTTTATCATAGTTCCATGTTCTGGTATTTGATATACTTTTGTGGGAATACAGAGCTATCTCTAGACAACCCAAGTTATGCAAATAAATGTATTGGAAACAATGCAAGGTGGGTATAGAATCAAGGTTGCTAACCTATACTTGCTGGTATAAAATTCATTAACTGTAACGAAACAGTTAATATATAGGATTGACTGTGTATGATGAAGGGAGATACAGTATTCATCAAATGCACATCCTTTTGCAAAAAACTGTACTTACTGAAATGAAGTTGACCCTGAATTTAAGAATTTAAGAAAGTTACACACTGTCTGAGCTCAAAAGCTAAGTAGGGCTAGGCTAGTATTTGGAGGGGAAACTATCAGTCAATATCAGGATTATAGGCTACAGTGGGAAGTCAAAAATATCCTTGAAGGAGGCAATTGAAAACCACTTCTGTACTGTGAAACTCCATAGGCACATGTATCAAGTCACAGGATTCAAGCTTTACTTGGAGAAGACTTTATGTTTCTCATCAAAAGAAAAAAAAAAGAAAAAAATCATATAGAAATCCAAATAACAATTCTGCATAATATCAAATTTCCCCACCACATCAACCTAAGTTTGCCTGCTCCAGCTGAAGTCAGTCCTGGAAATTCCCCCCTCATCAAAAAACGTGGGCATGTGCCACATGTCCATGTAATACCAGAAGCTATATTAAAAGGAAAAACAAAACAAAGGGAGATAAATACACCAACTTAAATAAGGTGCAATTATTTTATTTTCCCCCTGCCAATATCTGACATTATCTTACACATAATCCACTCTTACCACAAAAGCATACAAATATATGCATATATGTTCTTCAATTTTTTTCAAGCAGAAATATCAGAAAAGTAGGGGAAAAAAAACAGGATGGAGAAGGGAAAAAACAGGATTGAAAAGGGGTAAGGGATTAGCAACAGGCCTCTTCTCAATTCACATGTGATTATCTGGAGGGGAAAAAAACCTGTTTCCTTACAGAAATTGAGAACTTAAATCCTACCTGGTCAATAAGAAACCTAGTTAACTGAAATGATGTTAATATAAATCATAATTAAGAAACATTCCTATTTAGCAATATCAAAAAATTCTCTTTGATAAAGGGATTATATGCTGTTTGACTCATAAAATGTCAACTAATTCAAACTTATACTTACTGTTTTCACCATATCAAACCGTTCATTTGTAAGTTTCTCTGTGTATTTCCTGTATGCTGCATCTTTAGGCATACTCTCTAAAACACCAAGAATTTTTGTGTAGAGTATCTTGAGGTGCTGAAAAGATCATATGGCACTGAGTAAGTAGGAATTTTAAGTCAGGCATCACTAAAGTGAATATACTAAATACTAAACCACTGCAAAGATTTTAAAACCTAATGAAATTTGGCAAATGAATGCACTGCAAATCAAAACAAGAAATTACATGAAATCAATATTTGATTGTCTGTAAGAACTTTTCTCTTCAAATCAATTTTGTCTACCTTTTTTACCCGTTGACAGGTAGGAACATTCTAGTATGATTATACCACATCTTCCCTTGTGCAGTCCTCTTTGCATTTCATCCATTCAGCTAAATCTAGGAAAATCACCCCTCACTCTTCAGGTACAATTTATGTTTAACTTAACTTACAATTCTAAGACATCCCAAATCTCCAGTGTGACTGGATAAGAGAAGATCACTAGCAATAAAATCAATTGATCTTTACAGGGAAGGGAATCCCACTGTAGGCACAGCCCCAACAACATACAGCTTTGTCACATTATTGAAACATGACAAAGTATCTTATACTTACCTCATGGGGATTGTCACACACAGCTAACCCCACAAGCCCAGTAGTCTGTAGAGATGAAGAAAAATATATTAAATTGAGCAGCAATCTAAATCAAGAAATCATATTCATTTATCTGAATGATCAATTAAATTTGCACATGGATAGAATCAGCATTCCTAAAACATGTTATTTATGGATATTATGTACTTTCAAGTTCTCTAGAACTTATGAAGTTAAAGATACATTAAAAGGCCAAGAAACAAGACAACAGAACACAACAACAAAAAGGAAAAACAAAACATATCAACAAAAATCCAAAAATTATGCCAGTTGTTTGAACTTGAGAATGTACAGTTATAGAGAAAAGCTGAAATTAATTTTAGAGTACTAAGCCAAAAGGCCATTTAAACCAAAGTGTGAAAATTCCTGTACAATTCTGTGTCATTTTGGTTCATCCTAATAACAGCATTACTCCAAAATGGATTTTAAATAATGATCACATCAGATTAATTTAACCAACTGTATATGAAACAAACTAAACACACTTTTTTAATAAACTAAAAGCAACTTATCTTTTTCCCTTTCCAAAAAAATTCAGCTAGAAACAAAGCCAACATATTAGCAAACCAATTTGGACCAAAAAATAAAAAATCATAGGCTGCTTAGAGACCCATGTGGATTAACTACCTTCTATATGCATAAGAAATAGTTATCTGGAGGTATTAATGCGATTGATGTGATTTTAGTTTGCATTGTAGTTTTAACTTTTTAGTTTAACTTTAACCTTTTGTAGTTTTTAACATATATTTTTTCTAGGATTTTATAGTTTTTATCTGTAACGCCACCTAGAGTCACTTGCATAGTGAGATGGACAGCATATATAAATTTGAAAATAAATAAATAAATAAAATTACAGAAAGTGACTACAGAGAGACACTCGGCATAAAGATCCAGATTTCAACTGGGCCAGGGTCCCCTATCCTAAGGAGGATTACTCTGTGCCTAAAATAATGGATGGTAAGTGATGTAACTACCGGGTGTCTTTATGGCCCACACATTTCTGACAGCACCTTTCCCTTTCTCTGAGCGAGAGGTGGAGGACGTGCCCGTGAACCAACAAAACAATTGACAAGAGAATAGAAAAATGACACAGGCTGCAAACAACAGATTGTAAATATATCTGGATGAGTGAAAAACAATCCCTATGTGCTTGCATCTGCGTGTGCCCACAAAGAAAATTTCACTTCAGATTTGAATAGCATTAATTACACAGCAAATGCAATTAGACCATGGCTCAGCACAATTGTGAAAACTACACCATTTACAGGGGTGGCCAATCAAAATAAGATCCAGTAATAGGCATAAGGTAGGATATTCTGCATTCTTTAAAGGTAAGGTGACTGGTTGAAAAATGGGCCTTTGTGAGCCAGCTGTGCTCCTATACAGGTAGTCCTTGCTTAGTGGCTGCCTTGTTTAGCAACCATTTGCAGTGATGAAAAAAGTAACTTAATGACAATCTTCCCATTTATGACCTTTGCAGATCTGTAAAGTAAAGGAAAGCTAAAGTAAGATCATAAGCACAGTTATTGTTCCACTTAGGGACTGCTTCCTTTAACGACTGAGTTGTCGGTACCAACTGTGGTTGCTAAACGAGAACTACCTGTACCTACTTACCTGGGAGTAAAGGCTATGAGCTGGATAAAAGATGAGGAGGATGCCTGCTTTGACCGGAGACTGCCAGAGCACCTGTTTATTAACATGACATTGGCATCCACTTTTCCTTCAAGGTGGCATACATTCCCACAACCACAATCCTGTGAGGTAGGGCTGAAAGAGTAACTGGCCCAAAGTCCTCCAGGGAACTTCCACAATTAAGAGGGACCTCACCATCACTCTTACGGGGCTCTTAAGAGAGGATGCCTCTTCCATGCTGCTCAGCAGGACCATGCTTGGCTGGGAATTAGAATGCCATCAAGTTAGCAAAGTCTAATCTAGGACAGCACTCCAATGCCTGGAAATGGAAGGAAAAATATCTGCGCTAGGAAGTTTCTGCGGAGACCAGCGATTCCTTGTCTTTCGTTCCAGGTCACCTGGTGCAACAAGATGCACGTCCCCTAGTTTTAGCCAGGAAGGCTGGGAACGGCTAATGTTGGCTAATGTATCTGCGAGTCCTTCCCCCTGCCCTCTCGACTCTCACCTTCTTCAGGACTCCCGCCATTGCCACTATATTACTGCATGGGGGAAGAGAGGAGCACGAATCCAATTTCACGCAACCGCCAGCATCAAGCCGCTCGCGCAGGCAGAGGGCAAGTTCGAGGACAGCGCAAGGCGCATGCGCCCCAAACACGTTAGAGACAGGAAACGAACAAAACATAACGGGGAAGTGGATTGGTTCCCGATTTAAGCATGCGCGAAACCATGAGCTGCACGTTCTGAAGAAACATCATTCAGGGACTAGGAGGGGATGCACCGCCCATCGGGCCTGCGCGGGGGAATGTGTTGGGGCGGGTCCGACGGGAGGGATTGTGCTAGCTTTTGTTGAGAAGCCGCTGATCGGTCCGCGGTTTCAGGGTGGGCGGCGAGTAGGACGTGATACTGATTCCAGCGGAGGGACTCTTTCAGTGTTTCTCAACTTCAACTTTAAGATGGTTGGACTTCAACTCCCAGAATTCCTCGGCCAGCGTGCTGGCCGAGGAATTCTGGGAGTTGAAGTCCATCCGTCTTAAAGTTGAAGTTGAGAAACACTTTCTTACTTGGAAATTGGAGTTCAACTCCTTTCCATTAGGAAGCGCACTATTATCATCATATCAGTAATATTCAGTAGTAGTCTTTTAAAAGACTGGACAATTGATGCTGTAACGAGAGAGTTAGCTGAAACAAAAAGCTATTTTTATCTCCATGGATTGTCTTCTTTCTCAGCTATTCTGCAACACGTACTAAGTCTGCAATAAATGTTCATGATGAAAGGTTGACAATTTTATTATAAGCTTTTGCGAGTCACAGATTAACTCTTCGTTGATTTTACTAGAAGGTTAGGACTCTCAGTCTGGGTTGCAACAATTTGGATACCCATGAGATAGCAGTAAAGATCTCTTCACTCCCATCTAGTGGGGGAGCAAAGGAGTTTTGCCACCCAGTTCTGTTTTTTGTTCCCCCCCCCCCTTCCTTCCCTCCTTCCTTTTTTCCCTTTGGTGCCTTCCAATCAGCCTTGACTCCTGGTGACTGCCTGGACTTCTTCCTGCAGTTTTCCTGGCAAAGTTTTTCAGAAGTGGTTTGCCATTGCCTGCTTCCTAGGGTTGAGAGATAGTGACTGGCCCAAGATCACCCAGCTGGCTTTGTGCCTAAGATGACACTAGAACTCACAGTCTCCTGGTTTCTAGCCTGGAAATAGAAACATGGAGACTTCTCTGGAAATTTGAGACTTGGAAAATCTCTGTTTTTCCCAGGTACAGTATAGTAAGCCATAACTCAGTGATCCCAATTAGCATAGCCAATGATGAGGAATGCTTCAAATGTGTGGCCCAAATCCCAGAACTTGGGGAGGAATACTAGGAATTGAAGTCTAGAGGTGTCTTGCTGAGGAGTGCTGGACTCGGTAATTTAATAGTGTTTGTCAGTCTAGTCTTTCCTCCTGTTGCATGTACTTACAAATGCGCGTGTGCTATCTGGCAATCTAGATTAACACAGTTTTCAACAGTTGGAATGCAACCTGAAAGTGGATGAGGATAGAGATGCTGCTTGTCCCACTCTGGTTCTTCATCTATTCCAGGATAATTCCAGTTGGTGTAGCACTCATTAAAGAAGCAGGTCTGTGACTTGGTGATCCTCTAGAACAGTGGACTTCAACTCCAAATGGGAGTTGAAGTCCACACATCTTAGAGTTCCTAAGGTTGAGAAACTGCTCTAGACTGACAGAAATTGCTGGATAGGTAGATGGAGGCTGTGGCTAAGGTAGCCTTTGCTCAACTTAGCTAGAATTCCAGTTATGGTCCTACCTGAAGCAACAGTCACTCATGCTCTTCTCACTTGTAGGATAGACGATTGCAATGCACTCTACATGGGGCTGCCTTTGAGGACTGGAAGCTACAGCTGATATAAAATAAAGCAGTTTACCTTATGGTGGGCAAGAGCTGCCAGAATCATATAATGCCAATGTTTGGAGACCCTGCATTGGTTGCCAAATAGGCTTCCTATTTCAAAAGTGCTGATTGTTACCTATTAAAGCTTTATATGGCATGGCACCCTGGTCCCTTTAAGTAGAACCAATCCATCCAGTCCATGTGTTCCACACCGGGATGTTGAGAATCCTACCATCTTGTGAAAGTCAGGGAGGGGAAATCAGACAATGTTTTTTAGTCTGTGCTCCATTCCTATGGAATAGCTTAATCTCAGAGATCTAGATGGTGTCCTCCCCAAGTACTTTTAGGAAAGCAATTAAAACAGAACTCTTTCCAGAGCTCTTAATTTATGATGTTAACAGGATGCAATGTTGTGATTACAGTTTTAATCAAGTTTTATATCTATAAATCTATGGTTTTATAGATGTGTTATAAACTGAGAAACTATGGGGAATTGGTATGTAAATATTATAAATAAATCTGATTTCTCCAATGTAACAGAAACTCTAATGTAGTGTTGTGATGATATTACAGCATAAAAAAATTTAAGATCAAAAGAATACACATCAAATATAGTAGCTTGATTATGTCATAGATTGTTTTAGGGTGCAGCTCTCAAAAATATTTTGCATAGGGAAGCTCTTCATTGAAGTGGTCCAAACAGCATTTGGAATCTGGCTGAATTCAATCTATTCTTTATTACAATTAATGGGGAATGTTGTGATCAGTTTAATCTCACAATTTTAACATCATACAGTAAGTCATTTTTTTAAAATTGCAAACCAGGAGAGAATTGAATAGTCAGCAGTATATCAAATTAAATAAACAAACAAACAAATACATTTGTTTTCTTAATGGGCATACGATGAGTCAATCATGGGGCAGATAATTTTATTATATTTGTTAGACTTCAGATAACCTTTGATGAGACTTTGGAGTAATTGTGTGTCATACTTTCCTGTAGGCTGCTTGTATTTCAGTTGCCTAAGGTCAAACCTTAATTTAACTATCAAGTATGTATTTAATTTTAGAAATACCACATGATCCAGCCGCTCCCGAGACCTGTGTCTGCGTGTTTGAAATTCAGGACCCAATGAAACAATGGCAAACTTTTGAAAAGGTAAGATTTTTTTCCCATTTATTTATAGATTGTCACTTAATCTAATATAGTTAACTTAAAACTAGAACTATTATGCTATGATATTCAGATAAAGATTGCAAATAATGACAGATGGTTTTGCTGTGAATAATCTATGTCATCAACAAATAATATATCTAATCCATGTCTAAGACCCATGCAGTTCAGTTTTAAGCAAACTTTGATACAAATAGAGTCCTTTTTCTAATTTTTTTTTAAACACTGGGCAATCACCATTCCTGGATGTGAAAAAATGCTCAGTATTTCTACTCTCAGTGAAATCTGTGTATTTTTAAATGCTTAATTTTAGTTTTATAGCTCAGGAATATAAATCAGTGATAGTGAAAAAAATCATGTGAAAATAGAAATTAAATAATAATGTAATGGATTTGCTGTCAAAGTTTTGTGAACAGGGTTATAAGTGTGGATTGTTCTGAGGTGTTAATACATAAGTGTTGATAAGTTGGGTTTTCTGGTGATGTGTATCCATGGGAGCAGAGAAAGCTAGGTGACAATCAAAAGAGATGATTCTTGAAATCTCTTTCTCCCTCTGCCAGTTTTAACCAGGAGGCTGCTGAAAGAACAGACTGTGGTTCAAGCGAGACCGAGGAACAATGACAGTAATCTGAGTTTGGGTTTTATAAACTTGCTGTCTCCCTAGGCTAGTGATTTTCAAACTGTAGTTCACAGATCATTGGTGGTATATGGACGTCCACAGAGTCCACCACAGCCTCCCCATGTTCATCACCAGTCAATTGGCCACTTCAGAACCTGTTTTCTGCCCCAGTCCCTGCCTCCCTGAACTTAGTGCTGGTTGGCGAGTTCATGTGTGGACCATGATGACAAATGGTGGCTGACAGATGGTTCACTGAAGCATTCTAGGAAACTGAAACTAATGAGCAGAACTTAAGTGTGGTTGCTGACTATGAGTCCATATGTGCTATACTATGTTGAACTGCGATTTTGCACAAACAATCCATATATATATATGCACACACGCATACATACACACATACTTACATATATATGATGCAGGCAGGAACAGCATATACTGAATAGCACAACCAAGTAGCTGGCATTGTGTACAGGAACATCTGCACAGTGTACGGGCTAGACCCTCCCAAGTCCAGATGGGAGATTCCACAGAAGGTTGTGGAGAATAACAGGGCTAAGATCCTGTGGGACTTCCAGATCCAGATGGATAGGCAGGTACTGGCCAATCAACCAGGCATTGTAGTAGACAAGAACCAGAAGACAGTGGTAGTGATAGATGGTGCCAAGTGACAGCAATATCAGGGAAAAAAGTATGAGAAGCTGAAGAAGTTCCAGAGTCTGAAGGAGGAACTAGAGAGGATGAGGAAAATAATGCCAAAGTGGTCCCAGTGGTGGTAGGAGCACTCAGGACTGTGACTCCTAAGCTGGGAGAGTGACTCCAACAGATCCCAGGAACAACATCCGAGCTCTCTGTCCAGAAGAGTGCAGTGCTAGGAACAGCTAAGATCCTGTGCAGAACTCTCAAACTCCCAGGCCTCTGATAGGGGACCCGAGATTGAGGAAGACACAGACCACCCATAGGGGTGAGAAGGGAATTTTTTTTTTTATAAATAGGAAATATGACAATGAAAAAGTGAGATGTAATTGGACAGGAGTTCCACTTATGGCCAGCCCCTTACCCTAAGAGATTTCTATCAAATTTCTGCTAACAGTTGTTACTATGGCACAAAATAAATTAAAAAAAAAACTAATTCAAATGGTAAATAAATACTTAAGTTTGGATTTCAAAATGTTAGAACAAAATTTAGCTTAAAAAGGCCTTTAAAAATGGAAGGGATAAGAAGGCATACAGGTAGTCCTCATTTAATGACCATTCGTTCAGTGACCATTCAAAGTTACTGCAGTGTGTGCTTCAACTCCCCCCACCTGCTTATCTCACCCTATCGCTGCCCTTTTGGCCACCCTGCACTCCACTGGCCCTACCGCCCTGCTGCCCAGTGTTCCACCACCCCTGCCACCACCCCGCTCCAACTGACCTTCACCGTCTTCTTCCTCCCGCTGTTGACGAGGTGCACTTGGCCAAGGCAGATGCTGGCTCTTCGCAATGCAGAGGCCTCGCAAAGGGCCAGCATTTGCCTTGGCCGGGTGCACCTCATCAGCAGCGGGAGGAAGAAGACGGTGAAGGTCAGCTGGAATGGCAGGGGACAGCAGGAGTAGGTGGCAGTGGAGTACAGGGTGTCCAAAAGGGCAGAGATGGGGGGGAGATAGGCGGGGGGGGAGTTGAAGTGGAGGCAAGCGCAGCAGGGTGGTGGAACCTCATCTGCTAAAGGGAGCTGGGGAGGAGGTGGTGGGATGGAGCAGGCTGTTTGCCCAGGGCAGAGAAATATGAGATCCTCGCCTAATGACAGCACAGTCCTCGCCTAACAATTGCAACCAGGACTACCAGAACTGCCTTCACTAAGCGGTGCAGTCATGTGATGTTTCGTCTAACAACTGCTTCACTTAGCGATGGAAATTCCAGTCCCAGCGTTGTTAAACGAGGACTCCTGTACAGATGAAACTATATTATTTGCTGAAAAACATTAACTCCCACGTTGTTAAGGGCAAAAGTGTACCGAAGAGTTGTTCATTTAACAGGGTAGTCCCCACATTTTCCAAACAACTATTTATTAATTGATTGCAGAAAGTTTGAGAAACAAACTTGGCAGAGGAAGGGTGGACTTCAACGAATTTAGATTTTGCTTCCACTGGTGCTCCGTCTTTATACTGGAGAGTAATCAACTTCCAGTCACCTCCTTTCAAAGGAAACCAATTCTTGGTAAAAACTGTACTTTGTGACTTTCTGACCGCTTGGCAAAATGGAGTGCGTGTAATGACTGCTAAAGTACAACGTATTTTGCTTTTTTTGTACTTCAGTTCTCATTCTGAAACTGAAGAATGAAATTAAACTTTCTCATAATTACTAAATGTGTGCTGGTCTCAGATGTTCTGGCATATGATTCATTTAGTGTCATCTTTTTTATGGGTTGAAAACAGCTGCTTAACACCTAAAAAACAAACGATGGAAGGAGATGAGGACTCTGATGAAGATCTCACTGATTATGCAGTTCAGTTAGGCATTCAGGAGTCCCTCAGTGCTGAACAGAGTCAGCAAAGGACTTTCCCCAGTCATGAGACAAGGTAATTAAGCAATGTGGTAGCCCAAACCCTCTTCTGAATGTCTGTGATTTAATCCTTGAGGATCTTATTCCACTCATATGTGGTGCTTCTCTTATTGCTTTAAAGGACAATGTTGGGAATATAACTAGGATGTTCCCTAGTTTTTCAGCCGTTTAGATTGTGGTGACCTGTAGATGTGTTTATTACTTATACGCTTGGATGGCTTACAGTGGATACTAATCTATTTAAAATACATATTTTAAGAAATAATAAAGGAAGGTAATGTTCATTAACATTCATACCAAGCCATTTTTGTTTCCTGATTCAATATTGACTTTCAAAAAAGCCAGCTCATACCACTGGCTGTACAGGTTTCTGAAAGCAGTGAAGCTTTTATGAAGAACTTGATTGATTGATTGATTGATTGATTGATTGATTGATTTATCAAATTTTGTCACCACCCATCTCATTAAAAAAGCGACTCTGGGTAGTTTACAGAAAAGATAAAATCAATTAAAATACAATATAAAAACAGTCTTAATAATAAATAAAATCCAAGAATGATGGGAATTGGCAAATAGCTCAGGGAGCGTCATCAGGGAGCTAACCACCCCCAGGGACAATTAGAGCTCTTATTGCCCCATGCAAGCTGGCAGAACCAGGTCTTTAATCCTTTCTGGAAAGCCGGGAGGGTAGGGACCCACCACACCTCTGGGGGGAGAATATTCCAAAGGGCGGGGGCAATGACAGAGAAGGCTCTGCTCCTGGGCCCCGCCAGCCAACATTCTCTTGCTTACAGGGTCTGCAACGTGCCCTCTCTGCCTGACTGGGTGGGACGGGTTGATATAATGGGGATGAGACGGTCCCTCAGGTAACCTTATGTTTGCACACTGTTGTGCAAATCAAGTTGGACAAATAACTTACATTAGGTGGACAGTTTTAGTTGATTTGTGGAGGATTACATGGGACATATGAGAAGACCTGGAGAAACAATGAATCGGACTGTAAAGAAATACAGTAATTCTTCCATGCTTCTGCCCTTTGTGTGGATTAAATTCACCTCTAACCAAAAGTGATTCTGCTGTTTTTCAAATTAATTTATGAAAACAGCACCACACAACTAGGTAGCAGCATCTAGCCAACCTTTGCTGATTTTGAAAAACTAAGCAGGGTTGGACCTGGCTAGAGTTGGTTGCAAGACCACCTGAATGTTCCAGGTTTGTAAGATAGACTGGAAGAAAACAAATGCCACTTTGTTGCTGAAGAAACTATATGGATGTGCCCATGAAGTCACCAGGATTTGAGGCTGATCTGAAGGAAACAACTATTATAGAAGCAGGAGATAGGTGTTTTTGATGAGACTATAGCAACAGTTCCTAAAATGTGAAATGCTACAGATGCTTTTTTTTTTTCCCTATAGGTTTGTACCTGTCAGTGATCAGAACAGGAAACTTGTAGCTGCCATAAACGAAGGTATATGTGCCAAGAGACATGGTGTTAAGCTAATTGTGTTATTGTTTGAATGGGCATGGCACTTATTTTGTTTACCTTTGTTTTCATTGTGAGTCATCACAGATTGTACTTTTTCATTTCTTTGCTGTTTAGCCCACTGGAATAATACTTTGTCCATCTACTCTTGGATGTCTCTATCTGCTACCTGAGCAAAACAATACAAAACACCACTTGCATTTACTCAATGAAAGCTTGTGCTATTTTATCAAATGTGTTAATCTTCACTACAAGCCTTTCTTGTATTTTTAAAGATAATGGTGGCTCAGCCTGATTGTTTGCTTCATTTCATCTTAGACTATTTTTTTTTTCCTTTAGGACAAGTGTATGATCTTCAAAACTATGTGAAAAACAAATATGCTCTGGATGAGGCTGATGAGAGAGGCTGGTTTCCTTTACATGAAGCTGCCATTCAGCCAATTCAGCAAATTCTTGAAGTAGTTTTGGATGGTAAGTTGGCACAAGCTTTGAAGTTGGAATCAGTTGAAGAACCCAGTGCTGGTCATCTATATGATCATGTGTAGAGAGTTGTATCCAGTCAGCATTCATCTAGACTACTGAATGAATTCAAAGTTGTTTCCAGAAGGTGTACAAAGAAGCCTATTTAAGTTGAGCTCCACTTCTGGTGAGTTCATGGATACATCTATGTACTTTCACTGACAAGAGGGTTGATTAGGTGTTATCATCTAATTATATTAAACCAGTTTAGATATTGGTAAAAGCATATATTCAATGTAAGTGTGTTCTCATGAGATTTTGGCTAAGAATGACCTGGTGTTAAAAATTTCTAAAGCAATTGTATGTATTTAACAAATGCAGCATTGATAAACTTAATTTATGTTTAATTAAACCTAGCATCTTATAAAAGTATGTGGGAATATAAGACATGTGATGGAGAGACACCATTAACTTTGGCAGCCAAATCTGGCCACGCAAAAAATATCAGGACCTTATTGGCAAAGGGAGTTTGGCCAAATACCATGAACAGAAAAGGAGAAACACCTCTTCTGATTGGTAATTACTTTTATTAATGGCTTTGGGGATTTTAGCTTGTTGCCAGAGCTTGTAGAATCAGAGGCTGAACATTGTAGAACCTGAACATTGATTATGCAAACCTTTAATCATGTGAGTCATTACTGTTCAGCTCATTAAGCTCTACTACACATAGCCTGCTTTTATAACTTTGGTTACATTTACACAGTTGATTGCATGACATGTGGTAAGAACTTTAATATGCCACTTCCTTGGTTCTCTTTGTACATGAGATTCCCCCCCCCCCCCCATTGATTGCCAGAAGGGGTACACACAATTTCATGTCATTCTTGCGCTTGTGGTATATTCTCTTGAGCAGCGCCCTCATTTTCCCTTTTGTGTTTATAGTATAGCTCCAGGGGAAGTCCTAAGCACATGTGGGAGATATGCTAAGAAAAGACAAAAAGGGGAAAGTACATTTGAGATTATTTCTACACTGGATGGGTAGAAATGTAGCAGAGTTCATTGACAGTTATTCAAATCTGTTTCATTTTCTTTTACTTTCTGATTATTCTTCTTGGTCCCTGCATTGATTAAAGAATTTCTGCACTAAAACCCATGCAGGAATTTAAAAAATATATTTGTAGCATCACTTGGAGTTCCTTCAGTTTCTGTGATACAAGAATGATTATTTGTCTGCCACCAATTCCTGAAGGGTCTTTTCTTATTTCTTTCTTATTTGTAACCACAGTGAAACTTTGATTTAGCAGACCGTGATATGTTATGAATGGGCATAGATGCCATCCTTTTCAGTTGAATAGCCAGTAGAGAATAGAAGAACCCCTGCTCCCAATGGTTTATTAAGATGAATGTTCACTGTACATTCTTCAACAAATAAAGTAGAGGAAATATCCTTCATTCTAAAATATTCCTTAATTATTACCAAAATCAAATGCTGTGGAAACCTGAAAATCATGTTGAATTTGATTTGCATCACAAACTAAGCTAAAGTTATCATGTATTCTTATTCAGTGACAACAAAACAAGATTTTACTACAGAGATTGCAGTGGGTTATTTTGAAATATATGACATCTAAACATTTCCCCTCTCTTTTCTTTGTCATAATTCTTAAGCGGTAAGACAGAGCTCACATGAAATGGTTTCCACTCTGATTGAATACAATTGTATCATCAATCAGCCATGTGTAAAACGATGGTCAGCAATGCACGAAGCTGCAAAACAGGGCCGCAGTGATATCGTTGCCCTTCTTCTGAAGAATGGTGGAAATGTACATCTGAAAGATGGATATGGAGTAACACCTTTAGGTGTGGCTGCTGAATATGGCCACTGTGATATTCTGGAGCATCTAATTCATAAAGGTGGGTTAACAACAATATTTGTACTGCAAGAGGTATGATCTTTGGCTGTAACAAGGGTTGAACAGTTCCTTGCTGCCTTCAAAGCATTTATGAACATCTTACTTACGATCTATAATTCAAAATACATGTTGGCTGCCTAGCTCAGATTTACTTAAATCCATTTCTTTTCTATTCGTTGGAAAGCTGCAATGCTATTGAAGGGATCCATAACAGATTATATGGATTTTATGTTCACACAGGCAAGGCCTACTAAAGTTTGCTTTTTATATCTATCAAGGGCACCATGAGAACAGTGTACTTACAAACATCAAATCATGAATAGACTGGAACGGACAGGGAAGGGGATTATTTTCTGAACTGTAATTCCCATCTTTCTTCCCCATTGGTTAGGTGGGAATTATAATCCAATAACATATGGATAGTTGTATATTTCCCACCTCAATATTAACTACCATGAAGCCATTGAATTTAGTACATAGGGTTGTGGCATAGATTTACTAGTACCGTTTGTATGTATTGCCTTGTTAATGTGAGCAGATTCAGTGAGTAGGCATTTCTCTTTCTCAGTATGGCTGTAGCGATTCCTAAAATATGTCAGAGTGGGAAAACCAAGGGAAAAATGCTTGGGCAGTCTGGGATCTGGAGAATAAGCAATTGATTGCAGCATGATGATTACACCAATTTCAAAAGTTGTGGTGAATAAATAAATATGGAGATATGTGGGCTTGTAACAGGTCTACCTTCTCTTGCACCACTAGGTGGTGATGTTAACGCTACAGCTGATGATGGCTCGTCAATACTCTTTGAAGCAGCTGGTGGTGGCAATCCAGACTGTATAGCTTTGCTGTTGGAGTATGGGGGAAGTGGCAATTTGCCTAATAAGGCAGGACATCTTCCAATACACAGAGCAGCAAATGAAGGACACTATCTGTGAGTGTTTTTTTTTTATATATATATATCTCTGAGTCCAACAGCTTTATATTATGAACGATTATGATTTTGTTATTTGTGCATACTATAAATGCATATAAGGTAGCATAAGCAAAAGAAAAGTGGGCTTTCTGGGAGGTGCCTTCTGAGCCACTGAGGCTGCATTTCTATATACTCTTTCCTAAGAATGCATCCCACTGAATCCTGCTGTGGTTTTTGAAGAAATCAATAGGATTGTACTTTTCAGGGCTGAACTGTAGAGCACGTGGACTTCAGATGGTCAGGAATATCATACACACTTGCATCTTTTGGTATCTTCCAGTGATGGTTCTTCTTAAATTGCCCTCCCATTTCAATAACGCAATACAGTGAAGATTTGTGGTTGATGTGGTATGTTGGGGCAGAGAATTACTAAGCCTTGCAATCCACTGGGGCGCAGTCTTTCCAGGCATGTCCTTTGCCCAACCTTCCTTTGCCTTAGTGGTAGAGGAGGGCTCTGATATAGGGGTTACCGCTCTAAAATTAGAGCCTTCTTTTTTTTTTCTGGAGGTGGAAATCTGATGAACCTAATACAGTGGTACCTCGGTTCATGAACTTAATTCGTTCCACGACTCTGGTCGCGAACCGAATTGATCGTGAACCGAATCAAATTTTCCCATAAGGTTCAATGGAAATACGGTTAATCCGTTCTGACCCCTACGAATGTGGTCGCCAACCGATTCTGGTCGCCAACCAAATGAAATTTTCCCATAAGGTTCAATGTAAATATGGTTAATCCGGTCTGAACCATATGTATTTTTTTTTTAAACCACAAAAATATGAAACAAAGTACAGTACAGTACAGTATGAAGAGAGAGAACACTAACCTTGCTTGAGGCGACTTCTGGTGTGGAGGACAGGAAGGGGGGTGGGGAGGCGGTTATTGTTTGGAGGGAGAGTCCCCCTCCCTACAGGAAGCCACGACCACGTGTCACAGCAGGGAAAATGGCCGCGGGTCATGTTCGTCACCCGATGCGGAGTTCGCGAACGGAAGCAAAATTTTGCAAACAGTGCTGTTCGTGAACCGAATTGTTCGTGAACAGAAGCGTCCGTGAACCGAGATATTACTGTAGCTCCTACAATTGCAGACTTATTAATTTGTTTTGTTTGATATTTATTTACCAGATTGTCCTACCCAGGTTATATACAGCAATATATTCACATTGTGTTATATTGTTGCAACCTTGTAAGAGTAACTCACTTTTCCAAGTTTTATTGCTGAGACTACCCATTTGTAACTCTACAGTTGGTCATAACTGTCAGATGAAATATAACTGATGCAAATGTTCTAATTTAAGGATGTTAATCATAGGGATCTCTGTGCGTGTTAATGTATGGCTAGACTACATGCTAAAAAAAGTATTTTCTTTTTTATTGTAAGTGACTTCAGGATGTTGTGAGCACTAGCAAAGCAATACATGGGCTGAAGGAATGAGGTTTTTAATCTCTCCCTAAGCACCTTGCTGCTGATAACTAGCCCCAAAAGGAAAAGTATTAATCCCTGTATTTTTTTCCCCCTAAAGAGTGTGAAATAGCATGGAGGGCAATTTCAAATGGACAAATGCTGAAAGGGAAAAGTTTAAGCAGTTTTTTTCAAATAAAAACAAACCTTAATTTATAAGGATTGGGGAGAAATCTATAGGAATCTCAGCATCTGCTGGGTCTAGACTCTACAGAATGATGAAACTTGCATTGTGATGTTGCAGTGCAAGCGCTGCTCCTTATGTCAGTATGTCTGCTTTGTCATTTGCTCCCCTAGCTCCCCCTCAGGATGCCCATGAATTTGGGTAAATCTAAACATGCATAACCTTGTATACCAAAAAAATTGAACCAGGACAAATTTCACCAATTCTGCTTCTCTCAAGCTGTATTTTAGATGATCTCACATGTAAATGATGCTGAATTGTTTTCTACAATACTTACAGGCCATCAGCAATGGTTCTTCTAACACTAGAAGCATATTATCTTTTTGGAATTTGTCCTAAAGATACACGGATATATTTTGTTTCCTGTCATTCTCCTCCCTCAATTTTAGGTTTAGGTCAGTGTTAGTTTAATTATCAGAAAGAAATATACACCCCAAGCATGGTAGGTTATGGGCTTTATTGTTCATGACAAATGATCTAATGGAGAAGAAAAATTAATGCTGAAAAAACTGCCTGCTCTTCCTATCAATTGTTGTTCAGTTGGGTCTTTCTGACATTAAGAACAGTGAAGATGGGAAGACTAAAAAACAATCAGGAAAAAATACATGTTAGGAAGAGCTATGTTCTACAAGATCCATACTTGTCTCTCATTTATGCTAGGTTATCAATCAAGAAATACTGGTTTAAATTAATTCCTTCCTCAAAACATGAAGGACAGCTTTTCTGTCTCCTGGGATGAACCTAACAGGGCATTGGATGTCTCTAGTTTTGACCTCCAAGGCTAGGTTTCATCTTCATTCAAGGATGGGTAACATATGGTCCAGATATCTTTACTAAAATATTAATCAAACATTTGCCCAGATCTATTTGCAAGGAAAACAAAATCATGTTCAAAAGTTGGTTGAGACAATTTAGTTCCTACTTTGGGCTGTTCCATGTCAGTGAATGTTTGGAAAAGAAATGAGATTTGGGGACAAGGATATTTGTTCCTGGATCTCTTCCTTACAAGTTACTTCATTATCTTGGGTGTATGAGTGCTAAGAGTAAATCCTTACTGCTAAGCATCAGTGATAATCCTATAAATCTTGAGAACATGAGGTAGCTAAATTGCATGGCCCCTGACCACTGCATTGAGTAGTCACTGAAGTGCAGGTGCTTGCTTTCAAGTTACAGGAAAAGAGTGAAATTGTTTCGACCCATAGATGACCATTACTAAATTGGTAGTGTCATCAAAATATATCTTTCAAGTGCAGTAGGTTATTATGGGGAAACTGGTTCTTTACAGAGTAGAACTATTTTTCATCACAAAAACATCACATTAACCCAATGTGAAGGAATTAAGTAGATTTATTTATGGTCCGGGACCAATAAAACACAAATACTAAATTAAAAATACAGAAATACTAATAAAACACATATATAACATTTAAAATATAGAATAAAAAAAATCAAACCTAAAACAATAATGAGAAGAGGATATTACCCAGATTCTTCAAGTCCTATCTATTGCAAGAAACTTGATAAACTTTGTAGTGGTTGTCCAGGTTAGGTCTTGCAGAAGGAAGACTGTAATTTCTTGATCAGAAAGAGGACTAAATTTTTTGATAATCAGGTTTATGAGTGCCAGATGCCATGGATGGTACAATGGACAACTCAGATATATGTGGGTTACTGACTTTATCTCTGTTTCTGAGCAGAAGCACATACAATTGTATGAGAGAGTAGCAGATTTGCCTATAATCTCCATAATAGGAAGTGCACCAATTTGAGCCAAGGTAACAAGATTAATGTAAGCTACATACTGCCATTTAGAACCGTCTGCTCTGATTGGATATCTAGCTTTCTGCACAAAATATATCCTAGTCCTGAGGTTTTGTTACAATCTACGGGCATCAGCAACTGAATCTGAGTCTTCTGAACACAAAAACTCTGCTCTCTTCTGAATTATACAGTTAAGAGCTAAGCTTTATTTTTGTAACTTGTCTGTTGTCTGTATTTTAGCCATCACTTTAAATACATCTTCCCTATTTTTGTAGGGCCTTGAAATTCCTTATTCCAGTTACATCCAGAACTGCAATCCGAAAAAGTGGGCAGAGTCCCATTCATTCAGCAGCAGATGGCCAAAATCCACAGTGCTTGGAACTTCTAATTGAAAATGGATTTGATGTCAATGTTCTTCTGTCAGAACACATTTCACAAAGTTATGATGATGAAAGGAAAACGGCACTTTATTTTGCAGTTTCCAACAATGACATTCTCTCAACTGAAATACTGCTGAAGGCTGGCGCAGACCCCAATAAAGATCCTCTCAATTGCCTTCTTGTGGCAGTGAGAGCAAACAACCATGAAATTGTACGGTTGCTTCTTTCTTATGGAGCAAATGTCAACTGTTACTTTAACCTTGTGAATGACACCCATTTTCCCAGTGCCATTCAATATGCCTTGAATGATGAAGTTATGCTAAGGTTGCTGCTTAACCATGGGTACAATGTGGACCTCTGTTTTGATTGCATGCATGGCAGTATCTTTGGAAATTCTTTTTTGTGGCCAGCAACAGAGGAAGAAGTATTACCAGGCTGGACATCTTGTGTAATTAAAGATAACCCTGTAAGCACATTCCTGATTTTTTCCTATTCAAAATTATTGTTAATCAACATTTCTTAAGGAGAGTGTGTTGGGTTGGCTATTGTTGGGGTTAAAATCCCAAATGTTTCACTGTGATTGCACTCTCTTCATCCAAAGAAAATCGTGACTAAGATCTGTATGAATAATGCTCATCCCCTCCTCTATTTTTAGCCATAATGACAAAGGCCAAGTGTAGAGTGAGGATAGAAGCTGTTGTAAAAAGAAAACACTGACACATGTTTGTGTCCTTGTCTCTGCTGATGATAAGCATGCTTAGAGATGCAGGTATAACATTGCTCCATTAGATGTACCCTTCTTCCAAAGGGTAGAGCCAAGGAAGAACTGTTGATGGAACAGTGTCGGCAATATGCCTAGTGCTATGTGGGCAGGAAGGTCAAGATAATCCAAATGAAAACTTACATTATATGCCATCGGAGGACTCTTAGACTTCCTGCAGAAGTTCTGCAAGTCTACATCTTGACTATCAAGAACAAATGTATTCATTTCATTATTTAGGTACTTTTAAGCTACCTTTTAGAACACAAGATACCACATGAACTTCAGCTGTGTTGTACAGACAAAGAAGAGCTGCATCATCTTTTTGTTAACAAGTTTAATGTTCAATATGTTTTATAAATCATTAGATATGCCAGTAGACGCCAAATACTTCAGCTCAGAATATAGCTTCCCAATTTCTTCCAAAAGGACATAGAGAACTGAAGACACTATGAGATGGCACTGTAATATTTCAAGAATTCAAACAAGCCTCTCCTGCCTTTTAAAGCAATATTTGGATTAATGCATTTTGTTTTATGATGTGATCTGTTTGTGAATTCTGCACAATATTATAATAATACGTTTCAGAAAAGGATTTAGTATAACACCAGTCATATTTCCTTTCAGTTCTGTGACTTTATTACAGTCCCTTGGATGAAACATTTAGTGGGACCTATTGTCCGCATTTTGATAGATTACATGGATTATGTTCCTCTCTGCACAAAACTTAAATTTATCTTGGAGACTCAAAAAGAATGGCCAGAGATCCAGCAAATATTAGGTAAATGAATACTATTGGCTTGGAATTATGCCAGCTGTTCAATCTATGAAAACAAAAGAAAAATGTATTTGTATTAGAAGATCTCAAATGATTTGATTCTCTTGAGTATGTTATGACAATGTGTCCCGCTTTTTAACCATGCTGTCTTAGAGTGAATGGGATTTATAGGCATGTGAATATGTAAAGATTAGGAGAATAAAGGCTTAGTATAGTAATGCAGGTGGAGAGATTGATCCTGGGATATATAGGATTGTCCAAATGGAACACAAGAGAATCTATAAGTAGGAAGCTTACTACAGAACTACAAATGTGGAAAAGGAAATGCGTAATACAAAACAAATGGCAAAGTGCACTAATCTAAGATCTAATGTACAAATGGGTATATTTGGAACATCTAAACTCCTTTTCCTTGGAAATGTAACAACACATCCTCTTGGATGTATGACTGCTAGTAGTAATTGGTTTAGATGGCACCATAAATAAATGGCTAACCTTCCAATTGGTATCCTTGAAATGTTCACTTGGGGTTCTAGTATTTGAAGGCCAAACTAAATATAATCAATAAGGGAAGACTGGTTTAAGCTATATCATTTGTCAAAATAATATTTGAAATGTATGGTCAAGTCAGATCCTATGCATTTGTGCTATGGAAAAATTTTTTAGAGTGGGTTGGCAGCGATCTGCCTCATTTTAGTCAACGTATCTCAGCACATGATGTGATGTTTTCAATATAAGCCCATACCATTCTTTGGCTTTTGCCATGCCTGTTATCTAGGAAGTTTTTATCAACAACCTGGATACTTATTAAGTTGGCAGGTGACACAAAACTAGGAGGCTTGAATAGCTGGTAAAATTCAAATGGGAGAAATGTAAAGTTCTCCGTTTGGATAGGAAACAAGAAAGGCACATGCATAGGAAGATAGTAGTACATGTGAAAGGGATTTGAGACCCCCATTGATCACAAGTTAAACATGAGCCAGGAGTATGATGCAACTGCTAAGAGGCAAACGCTATCTTGGTGCATTAATAGGAGCAAAGAGTTCAGATCATGGGAATTTATGTTCCACTCTACATTGCACTGTTCAGATCCTATTTGGAGTGCTGTGTCCAGTTCTGGGCACCACAGTTCAAAAAGAACACTGACAAAATTGGAGCAAATTCAAAGGAAAGCTACCAAGATAGTGAGAAGTCTGGAAACCATGCCTTGTGAGGAGTGGGGTTAAAGTAACTGGGTATGTTTAACGTACAAGAAAGACAACTGAAGGAAGATGTCATAGCAGCAAATATAGGAAGTCACGTGGAAGGAGGAATAAACTTATTCTCTCTTGCCCCAGAGATCAAGACTTGAACCAGTGAGTTTAAAAAATGGATTCAGGTAGACATCAGGAGAAACTTCCTGACTGTATGAGCTGTAAGCCAGTAGAACAGACTGCTGTATGAAGTGGTCAGTTCAGCTTCACTAGAGGTCTTCAAAAAGGCTGGATGGTCACGCTCAGATGTATCCTGCACTGAGCAGAGGGTTGGACCAAATTATCTCTAAGGCTCCTTCCCACTGTATGATTCTTCAGTTCTAAGTTAATCAGACATATTTTCCATTCCATTCCATTTCTTTTCTTTTTGTCTTTTAGAGAATCCTCGTCCGCTAAAACATTTGTGCCGCCTGAAAATACGTAAATATATAGGATTTGTGAGAACAGAGAAGACTCTGTCCGTGAAGAATCTTCCTCTTCCCCCAACTTTAACAGCATTTATCCTCTTCAAAGAATATGATCTTTATGGAAGAGAATTACATTTGGAATGATTATCAGAACGCTGGACATAGTGTCTTGGCTATTAAACTTAACAAGCTTTAGATCAGAGTACCTAAACTGCCAAGAATGCGATTGTTTCTAAAGATTTCTTTATGCCCATGGAAGAGGTGTTCTTTGAGTATTTCGGGAGAAGAATAAAACCAGCTCCATTCTTCCATTTCCATTTGCATCATGGAAGCAGGAGAACTGCTGTCAAACTTCATGTGTGTGAATTCTTACATAAATTTCACATTTAGATATTTGCAGAACAGCACTAGTTTTCCTCCTGCCTACGCATCTTTGGCTGCAGTATGTTTTCCCCCAACTTCTCCATTTCCGATACATAAGAAATAGAGGTAGTTCATTTGTTAAAAATTAGGGTTTTTATCTTGGCACGTATCATAATTAAATTCTGGATATATTAGTTCTAACAGAAAATATTTCTTATTATGCAATATAGTGTATGACACTAAATTGTGGAAGAGTTAAAAGAGATGTTAAGTGTTATGTGGACTATATTTAGACAAGAATCTTTTGCACTTTTTTCCTATTTTTTATGGCTTGCAGATTGGAAGCACAGCAACCATATAATTAATTTTGTTTTATTGTTATTTTGCAGGGGAACTTGCTGTATCTGATCAATGGGCAAACTGTATTAGGACAGATACAGATTTCTGTTTATCTGACATGTCCATCTCAGCTTCTCTTCTATATACATATATAAATATGTCTATGCACATAGACATATACATAGATGCAAACTGTTCTTATATAAAGCCTGTTTGTTCACATGTCCATAACATCTGAACATACAAAAGAGACTTTTGTTCTCAAGAGATTATGCTAATTTCAACATGCATGGGGAACTTTTTGAAATTCTAGCATGGACACGATGCATACATGAAAAATACACAATATTCCAGTTGGAGGGAACCTATAAAATGAAAGCCTGTAACTCAGGTGTGTACAACACATTTTTGGATTTGCCATGCTGATATTATTGGAAGATACCTATTTAACCTCACAGAATCTGTTCAAGCTTGGGATTACTTTTTTTTTTCTCTTGGAAATCTTCCAATTTCTTGTCACCTTACTGCAAAATGTTTGCTGCAGGGGGCTGCACGGGGAGTGGCCCAAACAATCAAATAGTGCAATCAAAGCTCCAGATCATTTGTTATGTGCAACGCACCTAAAAAAACAGGCAGTTCTGATTGCACGGTTGTAGCAGCCATCTTGGCTTTTTTGACCATACCCTGCAGACATCCTAGTTCAGTGAAAGAAACACAAACAATCAAAGTGCATTTCAAAGGAAAAAAGATATCATACTGATTTTATACATTGTACACTAAAATGGATCAGAAGTTCAACTAATGGTAGTAACACTGTTGTTATATACATGTGCCTGGAGGGTAAGGAAAGCAGTTTGTATTTTACACCTATCAGTAAGGTACTGCTAGAGCATCCTAAGTGAAAAATTAGAATACACAGTATATCTTGTAGGTTTTATGTTAGCCCCTTCCCGTTGGCATGTGCTTAAATTATCCCTACTGGCAGCCCCAGAAGCAATCTAGCTGGATGATCCACGGAAGAGGCATGTGGTCATAATCTCTTGTTGACGCGTTGCCTGGTTTGGAGTGACTTTGGCTGGTGGAGAAGGCCAAAATACCCAGCTCCAAGGTTGTTTGGGGCAAACATGAAATTCTTCGAAGGGAGGAGGGATAAACCTAAAACGAGTCAAAATTGGCACTGGATTCTCTGCCCAGTGATACGGAGAGAGATGAAGGGCGGGGGCATGATTTCTGATATGATATTTCCGATTCTTGGCTGACATACAGGAAAGGTCTGTTTGTTTATACTTCATGCCAATGATACTTTGTAGTGAAACATCAGCCAGGTTGCTATCGAAACCTGCAACCCCAAACATAACATTGCAAAGTCAGGAATCTCCCACAAGTATCAGCCTCTCTGTACAGGCCTGTGTTTCTATGGGCAAGAGAAAGAGCTCAATTAATATATCTAGAATAACAAAAAGTATAATTTATTACAATACAGTACCCTTATTTCCGTACCCCACAAAACTGACTTTCCACCAAAATACGGCTCTGTGGGTGGATTTTAACATGAAAGAAGTGCATTTGGTGTTTTTATCTTCTTTACGTTTAATTGAACACAATGAAATAATCCCACTGTAAGGTTATTGCTGGTCATTTACTTAATGAAATTCCAGCAGCACGAGACATTTTGTTTTATGCATTAGATGGTTTTACCTGGGATTAATCCTGCAAGTTCCTTTAAAATGAATTGAGGTTTCACAGTAACAAAGTCTAATATATTAGTCCTGCAGCCACCTGATCAGGGAATGTGAATTTTGAAGGATAAACTACATTTGTTCTTCATATCATTCCTAGTACCAAACACCCATTATCTAAAAATCACAGGCAGTTACTTAATGTATGACTTTGCAGCTGTTCAAAACTTGTTGAGCTCAAGCTTAATGTGTATATAGAAAATATAAACATCTAACGTTAACTGCTGGTTACAAATAATAATGAATTTTGGAGAGCCTTGCAGTAATGTTTTTAAAAACCCTGTGCTTTTAATGCTAGCTCTGTGTATCCGTGCTGTTACTGCCCTCAAAGGATATGAAATTTGGTATAAAAAGTCAATTAGAAAGATGTATGCATTTTGAAACTCAAATTAATGTACCTGTTCACAGACTGATGAATGATTAGCAGAATATTTACACATTGTCTGTATGTGAAGGAATGAGTTGCAGACCAGATGTGGTGTTCATGCTGTATGCCCTCTGAAGCATCTTTTCCGAATTTTTTCTGAAATGCTACCAAGCTTTACTAAATTTTATTTAGAGGTACTGGTACTTTTGAGCCACTGTGTTCTAACCTGCTATGTTCTATTCAGACTAACGCACAATTATTTAATACAGTATGGACAAATTCAGATGCACTTGTATTTAAGACTACTTTCAGGATTTACAGAAATGATAATGTTTTAGATTTTGCAACTCATCTATAAAATAATGGTGGCCATAAAACCATTTTAATGAATTATTTTTCATTAGTACTAGTCTTTAACTGAAATAAAGTTTCTTCTTTTCTTCTCTTCTTTTAGTTGGTGACATAAGATTATTTACATTAGGGTTACAATTAGATATTGTTTCAAAAGTTAGAAAATGTTACAATGATAATGAAAGGGTTGATTAAAAAGTGTTTAAAAAGTAATAACATTTCACCTATTAGAAATGTTTTATGGCTGATAGCATTGCCACAGTAAAATCAGGTTTCTGAAAAGGCAGAAGATTGGAAATAAAATAATTTGTATGTGTAGAGAAAGTGGTGCTATTTTGTTATTTTCCAAAAATCTTGAAAAAAGTTGGAAAAAGGTGGAAGGAAAATGAAGAACAATTAATTGATGACATCATGTAATTGCCTTCAAAAAGCATGTGGAAAAAAAATCACCTTTCTTTATAAAATGATCTGGAAGCTGATTTGATATGGAGATTAAATATGTTATTCACTCCTATTGAATAGGAAAGCCGATTTTCAGAAGACTCTTTTTCTAGAGGGTTTGTCTCATGACTCTTGATATTTTAATATTAGAAGCAGAAATGCAATAGATGTCTTTCTTTGAATAAATAACAAAGGGAGGTCAAAAAAGTCAAGATGGGGACCATAGCCACAAGATTGAAGCTATGCGATACTCAAGTCATGGCTGCCATTTTTACTTGTTTTAAAAGCCTACCTTCCTGCATATGCCTCTGGCTAACACTTAAGAGTGAATATAATGATTAATACTTTGCTATCCTTTCATGATATTCCAGAACCTACTGTGTGAGTTAAGTCCTGTTGTCCTACTTACAGTTCATTTGGCCATGCTTTTAATTTTGCATCTAAAATTCCAGAATTTCTGGGGGGGAAAACTAGGCATTGTACAAGAAGTACTTTGTATCTAACAGCTGCTTCTGTCTATTCATCAGGAAACCAACTGAGCTCAATGCCATTTTCTCCAAAGTAAGCAAGTGTAGAATTACCGACTAATTTCCATTTGTTTTTATCTCAGAAGAGAAAAGGCCAATATTCCCACCTGACTTTGAGTTTACAAAGTCATTGCTGCAGATGACCCAGACAATGGAATCATTTGGCAAAGAAACCCAACTGAAAAGTTATTCTACAACATACTTTCAACACTTGTTTTATTCCAGTTACTGATATGAGTGTTAAATGTAAGTGATGACATACTGGCTTCAAAGAGAAGCCAGTATACACAATTTCTGGTGTTCATATTGACTCAGGCAAAAAAATCCATATAATTTGTTCCATCTGCCTAAATGTGGTAACCATACTTAGATGTCAGAAAAAGATTGTCTCCAGGAGCTCAGGATGGATTATGTGGGATTTCTCTTAATTTTATTCTTGCAATACTACTTTGTAAGGTAGATTGGGCTGAGAAAGTGTGACTAGCCCAAAGTAACCCAGTGATTTATCAAGGCTGAGAGTGGACCTGAATATGGGTCTTCCAGTCCCAGTCCAACACCTTAACCATGATCGCACAAAGGCTTGTCTAACTCCTGAAACAAAGACTTCCACAGCTCTATGTAAGCATTAGTCCATGAACTGAAGGACATGGCTCGGTTGGTCTAAATAATCTGCTCCAATGAAAGAAACACAGGGGAACCTTTAAAACATTTCTGCATGATTTAACACACTATTAATTAGTGACTTATCCAGGCATCGGATGGCAAAGTGCAGCTGTTAGCATCCAAAGGAGTTCATGCTCTGTGGGAGGTAAGGTGAGGTCCAGTGAACATGAGAGATTGGGAGAGGCACAGTTACAGGGAAAGGTGAGCTGAGTCTTGAAGAGAAAAACAGACAATTGTGTAGTGTGTGAAATCTATGCATCACATACATTTCTGGTTCTGCAAATTCAGAGGGAGCTTCTAACTGGGATAATTTACCTGCAGTTTTCTGGCCAGCCATGTGAGCACTGGAGGAAATATCTGGATTTTGAGACTTCTGGGGGCTGAAAAAGTACATAGGAAAACCATATAACATGGTGGTCAGCAATCTAACAAAACACTAAACTGCTCTGGAAGTCAAGAACATATGAACATAAGAAAAACTCTGCTGGACTGGGCTATGGACCCATTTAGTTCAAGACGCGGTATTGCACAGTGGCCAACCGATACCCTTGGGAAGCTCACAAGCCTGAACTGAAGGGTGATAGCTCCTTTCAACTGTTGGATCCTAGTAACCAGCATTTGATGCATACTGACCGTGCTTAAGAGGCAATAAACAGCCATCAATATTAGTAGCCATGGAAGCCTGATCCTCCTGTAAACCTCTCTAGTCCCCTTTTAAGATCAGTTACAATTGCTGGCAGCAAATTCCTCAATTTAACTATATGAGGTGTGAAAAAGTATTGAGACAGAGAGAAACTACCTTCTTATGCCATAAATGATTTTATTTACCTTTCTCATGTTTCCTCTTACTCTCCTAGTTCAGGCTAGAGTGTCCTTACTGCTGTCATCTTTCTTCATAGGAGATGTGCTTCAGTCCCCAGATCTCCTGCTGTGCCTTTTTCCATTATGGGAATATCCTTTTAAAGTTGTCATGGCCAGAATTGAACCTAGTCCTCCAAGGGTGGTCTCACCATAGGCTTGTATAAGGATCATTCTAAAGAGGATGGTACATCATTATATCAACAGCTGTGTTTTCAATTCCCTTCCTAAAACAAGCATAGAAATTGCTTGTTAACAGTAACTACACACTGTGTTAACATTTTGATTGAAGTGCTAATGATGACTCCAAGATCACCATCCTGGTTAGGTTATGTGGGTGGATTTTATTTATACATACATACATACATACATACTGGTTCACAATAAACTGGATTTGCCATAATGAAGTTGATTTACCAGTGTGGAGATGTACTTCTGGAGACCTTCACAGTATTTTTTTTATTTTACTACTTTGAACAATTTGGCACCATCAACAAACAGGGGCCCTTTACTGCTCAACCCTAGCAGATAGAAAGCACCAGTCCCAACAGTGATCTTTGGTGGACTTCACTTTGACATCTTGCCAGAATGCCCATTTATTCCAACTCTGTTTCCTGGTTTTTTGTCCAGTTACCAGTCCATGACAACAGCTTTCCATCTTATTAGCTGGTAGTTGAATTTATTCAAGGATCTATAGAGAAGGACTTCACCATTCATGAATACATACATACATGCTCTTGCTATCTCTGTCTCTCTCTCCCTCAAGCTATTCCCTGGTTGATTTCCTATTCTGAATATATTTGAATAATCTTTTGTTGTTTGTCATGTACTCATCAAAGGTTTTTTTTTCTTTCTCCCCCATCTTTGATCAACTGCCTGCATTTTTTTGTCAGGACTAATTTTACTTTTTGTTCTCCTTCTTTCAGCAAGAGTTCTTGCCTTTAATAGCATTTCTCAACTGCTTATTAGCCATTGTGGTGTTCTTTTGGATTTCATGATGCCTTTTTCTGATCTGAGGTATATGTTCTAGCTGTGATTCTATTATTGTGGTTTAAATAATTGCCAGGAATTGCAGAGAGAATTGGCCTTCTTAACTCTCCCTTTCAACTTTCTTTTTACCAGTTCCCTCATTTTTTGAAAGTTTGGGTTTTTTTTTTAATGTCAAACTTGATTGCTTTGAATTTTCTTTAGAAGCACCCACTTATATACATGTGGAAGATCATAGCATTATGATCCCTGTTCCCATTTGGCTGAATAATTTTTAAGTCCTGGAAGAATTCTGGGCACTATTTATGATCAATCTGGTGTTGACTCCAGACTAGATGTTCCAGAGCATAATCATTAAGGGTATCTAGAAATTAGGTTTCCATGTCAAGAACATGCGTTTTCCCAGTCTGTGTGAGGATAATTGAACTCCTCCATTACTATTATTATTTCTTTTTCAAATGCCTGTCTAATTCCATTTTCCATCTGTAGGTCAACTTCTTGATCAAGAGGATACTAACATGTTCCTACTTGATTTGAGGAACTGTTCTGAACTGCCACAATGACTAGGTGAGAGTTTGCTCAACTTACGAGTTCTCCTTTGTGGGATTCCAGTAACTCTACCACCAGTACATCCTTCTTTATCTTTTCTGTAGATCTTATATTAAGAGATAACCATCTTCCATTCTACCAGGTCTCTGTCAAACCTGTTACAGTTAAGTTTTCTTCTAACATCAAGCACTCTATTTCTCCCAATTTGGCTTGGAGGTTTCTGATATTGGTATATAAACATCTATACAGTCTTACTCTTGAATTTCCTATGGCTATTATTCTTGTGAGTTTGTGGTTTTCTTGACTGATTATGTTCGTTTCCTAGATCTACACTGCCTCTCTGAACAGTTACAAAAATGTTCACTCTCACTGGTGATTTTCCTGAATAAGATCCTTGTCATATCTGGTTAGCTTTTCTCTTGGAATCTGTTGAAAAATTGATCTCTCACATTTTTGATATTATATACCAGCAGTCTAATAACCTCCTATGTTTAATTCTCTCCCAGTTGGAGGGTAGATTTTCTTTCTCTTCTAAATTATGTTAAGCCTATTTTATGACAACCTTAGTTCTAGTATGTTTCTTACTTCACCATAGCAGCTGATTTTCAGTGACCCCACCAAATTCTAGGTTGGGTTTGCAGTGAGCTACTCAAAATGGGTTAAGGATCTTGTTGCTCATTTTTGCCTGGTTGCTCATTTTAATTTTAAAATTAATTTTTTTAATTTTAAAAAAGATCCCATCACTTTTTCAGATTATTGAATCAGCCTTACTTTTACCCTTTTTTTCCTCTTCCAATGTTTAACTGAAAATTACCCCCCAAAAATATAAGCCCATTAGATCTGCTTTGGGCTCTGTGCCCAGCACTGAACAAAATCAGTGTTAGACAATTTTATCAGAGCCTCACTCAGCTTTCTCTTCTCCAGGCTAAACATAACCTCTTCCTCCAACTTTTCCCCATAAGACCTGTTCTCTGTAGTGTCAGTCTTTCTATGCCTGTTTGTGAAAGTTGGGTTGCACAAAGCTGTGCTTAAAACTCCAGATGAGGTCTGTGTGAAGTAGAAGAAAACATGGTGTATGGTTATTGCTTCCTTTGACATGTATGCTATGGTACTTTGAATGCAGTTTAAAATTGCATTCATCTTTTTGCAGCTAGATCACACTGCCAACTTAAGGGAAGCCTGTTCCAGGAAGGCATGGAGGAGCCATACTCATTGTTCCAGCATAAAAATAGCTATCTCCAGAACACCATCTGTCAACAAAGAAATAGCACTTCTTCATTTTTTTTTGTTTTTTTTTTTACAGTTTTGGCCTAGGCTTATGTTTAGTACTTCAAGAACACATCACCATCTTAGCTGACTGTTAGGCCTAACAACTCCAGTTTGAATGAAATTAACAAGCCTGTATATTTCAAATAACTAGGCCATCAACAGAGTAGCCATTACTATTTATTCTGATAAAGCATTCTTCTAGCTGCAGCACATTAATATATTTATTGTCATTTGAAAATTAATGTATTGCTTTAATCATGGTTTTATTATCCAATTACATCTCGTAGCCCTTTTCTTTTATACACTGATAAAATCTTGTTTCTCTAGATTTTGGTTCTGCAATTGTAGCCATCCAGATATCTAGGCAAAGTAATAGATGCATAAAAATTAAACCTGTCTGTGAACAATATGGGCCAAAACAAGTATACCTATTTAAAATCAGGCTTTAATCAGCTTCACAGAAAATGATTGTATTGATACAAATATAGAGAAGTTTTGTGAATCAGCTGTCAGAAAAATGATTCAGTAATGTATATGAACCCTAGGTCACCTCATGTCTAAAGATAATCCAGATTGTATGTATGTTTTAAAGAGGGAAAATGCAACTGTTTTTACATGTAAATCAAGTATAGTCTGAACTACCATTTAATACTGCTGTTGTAGAATTTTGTTTAACTAAATCTTTGTAACCCTATTCAATATTATTCAGAGAATCTGCAATTACAGGAAGATCATTTAAACTAGACTACAACCAATACCATGTATTTGCATTTGTATGAGACAAGCAAAGATAGACAGACAGACAGAGACAGACAGACAGACAGACTTAGGCCATAGCCCACCTGAGAGTCAAGCATGCTTTAAACAAACTGAAATAATTGAATCACAGGTAACTTCTCTCAAAATATATATTTAATTATTCCATTGATAATGCTTATACATCTGAGAACAATGACACAATATTCACAGAAATGCAAACATTTCCAAAAAGCTAATTTTTAATCTTCAGATTAGTGCAGGAAGAATGCAGATCAGGTCTTTTTATATAAGAGTTTACAAAGGTCAAGTCCATCTGTACAAAATCAATTCTATAATAGCAATGTTGTTGATCTCCCAGTACTGTATGTAGCTTTAACAATAATTTTTTTTAAAAAAAGTGTTAATTGTCAAATTCAGATCCACTTCTATATCTTGACACTTTTGAAAGAAAAAAACCATATGGCTGAGTTAAAGGACTATTTTTTTTAAAGTAAACTGATCTTTGCCTAATTTTAGTGGCATATTCCATAATTTTGGGAATGAGGATTTTCCTATTTCTATCTTACATTCTCAAAATTAGCAAATCTCAAACTGGGGAATTATTATCCTTTCTCATCCTGTTCCTCTCCTGACAATGATGAAAATGAGGGTGTCACAGCTAAGAAAATATTTTGTCCTACTTTGGAATGACACTGATCATCCTGAACAAAGCACCCCTTTTATTACCTGATCTCTGTTGCTTGGGTAGACACAAAGTCTTTGTAAGTGTGCTTGTTGCTTTATGAACAACCATCTTCCTGAGCCTCTAAATCCACAGATGAGTATTCATTTTCCTTTTATCAAGCGACTCTAAATATGGTTCTGGTCAGTATGTAGTAATCCCTGTGTTTAAGAGACATAAGACACTGGTGCGTTGGGACATTCTTTCTGCTCAGCTCTTGCTGACGTCTGATGCCTAAAGCAGAGCATGCTTTCATCCTTCTGTGCATTGTCGCAACCCCCTAGGAATATTTTTAAAAGGTGCTGCAGTTACTGGGGGAAACATTCGCCGACCAAAGCAGATGCAGACACTTTGGTTTCAGTGTCCGTGAATGCTGCATTGTAGTTTCAACTTTACATCAGCCTGACAACAGAAGGGACCATGTCTAACTTTGGCTACAGGCGAGAGCTTAGTAAATATGAAGACCTAGATGAAGACGAACTCCTTGCTTCTCTTACTGATGAGGAGCTGAAGGAGCTGGAGAAAGAGCTGGAGGATATTGAGCCGGACCGGAACCTCCCTGTGGGGCACAGGCAAAAGAGTTTAACGGAGAAAACTCCCACAGGAACTTTTAGCCGGGAGGCACTGATGGCCTACTGGGAAAGAGAGACCAAGAAACTTCTTGAAAAAGAGAGGATGGGGGCATGCGAACAGGTAGGAGAGCAATTGCATTAAGTTGGCCCCAGAAATATTCCCTTCCATTTTTTACTTTTATTCACTGGAATAGTTTCCCGTCTCTGAATTTTCCATCAAGCTAAAAGGGCAACTGATCAAGAGTAGAATATTTATTAAAGGGTGGATGCTGTAGAACAGGGTTCCTCAACCTTGGCAACTTTAAGACGGGTGAACTTCAACTCCCTGAATTCTGGAAAGCTGGCTGGGGAATTCTGGGAGTTGAAGTCCACCCATCTTAAAGTTGCCAAGGTTGAGGAACCCTGCTGTAGAATGATAACATACATTCTCTTCCATTGGAAGAGGACTAGTAGATTATCATCCCAGTGGGTTCATTGCTTCAGAAGTGTACTTCTTTAGACTCTAGATGGGAAATACATTTTAGATATATAAAATGCTTCCCAGGATGCTAGTTGATAGCATGAAGATCTTTTTTATATAAAAATATTCTTTTTACATGAAGGAATATCCAAAAATATGATCATAGTACAAGCTGAGGAGTACTGAAATGGTCACAGTCAGATTGTATGTGTTTTTGCTAAATGTATCACTCATATCTCAGCTTCAGTAACACATCTGATATCAAATTCTGTTTAGCATTGCGCTATAACAGATGTGGCCCACCACATTTCAGACTTGCAGCATTTAATCTGCTTTTAGAAAAACCCTGAAATCCAGCAACAGAAGCTAGGACAAAATGGTGACTCAATGGAGGATGTTAATTATTGCTTGCATTTCGTGAGTTATTATATACACAGATGGGATCTGAATGTTTAAGAGCCTTATTCAGATTTTCAAATCATTCATGTGATAAGGGCATATGGAGATATGCACACTAAATTCAATCTACTTCTTTCTATTATTTTGTTCATCATATTTTCCAGGATTTCAAATTGTACAGAAAATCCCCAGAAGTAAGAAACTGGCATGCATAAGTTTGTACTTCAGATGTTTGTTTCTGACATACTGTATGAACAGCAAAAGGAGGACAATATAAATATATTTCCCTCCTCTCTTACCATCAGAATAATTTGACTGTCTGAATAAGGCCAAGTACAAATCTAGTCACAGGTATTACAAATGGTGATAATGAGTTGAACATCTTCGCTGACCTGCTGAAAATCATTCCATGATGTACCAAGTCCCCATCAACTTTCTGTCCATCCCTTCCCTTCCCCTTCCCCTTCCTTTGTCCCTCCCTTTCTGTCTCCAGCTCCCCAATTTCAAAGGCCATTGAAGAAACTTCATCATAACAACTTTATAAACTCAGGAAAGTTTCCAAAGCAATTTGTTAGAATGAGATGGGAAGGAACACTACAGTTTATAATAAACTAAAAAGTATTGTAATCAAAACATCATATAAATACTACTTCACATTTACCATAGATAGATAGATAGATAGATAGATAGATAGATAGATAGATAGATAGAAAGAACTAGATGATAGATAGATCTTGGGTGACTCTGGAAACTAGAAAATGGACCTTCCATCACATTTTTTAAAAATGTGGTTTTAGAAGGAAATATGAAGATGAAGCCACCCCTTCCTATTTCAAACTCCTAAAAAAAGGCCAGACATTTCAAATTTCAGTTCAGTCTCCATCAGTGATATCATCATGTCAGCACTGTGCTGAGCATACAGACATAATAACAAAGGAGAGTGACCCATGTCTATCAAAAGATTGGGATGAGGCAAAATCAGAGAAAGATTAGAAATACTTGGTAGGACAATAATGAATATTAAACTAGAAAAAAAAGGTTTCTACACAGCTACAGGTAAGATGGTCTCTCCAGCTAGCCAAATATATCAGATTTATGATTTTTTATCATATACATCTTTGTTTCTTTTGTAACATAACATTGTTTTTATACAGCAGAAAATTGTAATAAAACATAACAACCAGTAAAGAGAGAATAACATTCCTAGCAGGATCCAGGTTACAGGGCTTTCTTTAACCTTGAACTGATAAAGTCATGTTTCTCCTCATGAAAAACAGCACCATTCTTATCAGAACCAGACTCAAGGAATTTATCCTAGTGCTTCAGCCAGGGTGTTGGTATGCAGTCCAAGTATTAATATCTGTTGGTCATCCTGACTTTCCAAGGGCAAAAGTTAATAACAATAACAAGCAGTGTTGTAAAGCAAATAAGAAAAAATTAATGAAGAAAGGAGCAGGATTCAGAGTTATGTAATTCAACAGTATACCTAAATAGCAACAACAGTCATTATGTCTGAACTGGGAAGGTACAAGCACAGTTAATTCTAGACTTAATTTCAACCTACACTTGACACTGCTTGGCACTTCTCTGAAATTGCTCTGTATTTCAAGCCCAATGATTGTAATTCAAGCTTCAAATTTTAAGGACAAAGCACTTACGCTACAGGCATAGAGTCTGCATGGATAATATTCCATTACAGTTCAACAGAGTTCTAGTTCCCTATCCCAACACACACACATACTTGTGGGCGTCTGCCTGTGTAACAGCAAAAGGAGAACAATAACATGTTAGGCAAAATTAATGGTTTTGGGTGTACTGCTGATATTCCAGTTTTTCATTTTGGAACTTCACATGGTTGGAGGAAAACTAATTGTACCAACTTGAAACTGAAATGTGATATGGTGGGAGATCAAAGTTTTCTATGCTTAATTGCTGGATCCAAAGTCTGAATGGCGGGACATTCCAAGGTTTTTTCACGGCCTTGTTCATTAAAAGATATATTTGTATTCATCCAGGATTTTCTCCTCATTTCAGTCCTAGAACAAATAAAGTGAGACTATTGCTGGCAATTAGGAAAAAAAGGGCATAAAACTGTTTATACAATTAAGAGGGCTGAATTAGAATTCCAATTCTTTTTTTTGGGGGGGGGGTGTTGAGCATTTCAGTGAGATTCAAGCAAAAAAAGTTACCTATGTTGTGGTTAATGCAAGCTTAGTAAAGAAGGGATCCAAACAAGGTAACTTGGAAGGACTCACTGGCATATCACTATATGAGATGTCAAAATTTATTTATTTATTACTTTATTAATCAAATTTATATGGCCGCCCATCTCACTGAAGATGCATATTGTGCATATTGACCAGACAATACATTCTTTCCTGATCTGCTAGTTGAGAAGTGCTCCAGGTTACATTTGGATAGACAGCTTAGAATGGGATGGGCAACTTTTTCTGGTCCAAAGATCTTACTTCGACTTTGAATGGCATGCTAAGGATCCAGAAATAGGACATATACACAAACAAAAATAAATTTATTTACATTGATATTTACTTACAATTAATTGTGTTCTATAAATTCACTCTTGTTAAAAATTAGTTTGGTAACAAAATCGACCAAAGCCAGCGTAATGGTTAAAGGCACTGGGCTAGAAAGTGGGAGACTGTGAATTCTAGTCCTGCCTTAGGCATGAAGCCAGCTGGGTGACCTTGGGCCAGTCCTTCTCTCTCAGCCCTAGGAAGAAGGCAAGGGCAAACCACTTCCGGAAAAGTTGCCAAGAAAACTACAAAGAATTGTCCATGTAGTTACCACAAATCAAGACTGACCTGAAGGGATCAATTAAATAAATAAACACTGAGCTCTCTGGGGACTTTCTCCAGTGCTTACAAGGACCTTGTGCAGGATGAAGTTTCAGGCTGTACCCCTCTGGCAAACCACTTCCGGAAAAGTTGCCAAGAAAACTACAAAGAATTGTCCATGTAGTTACCACAAATCAAGACTGACCTGAAGGGATCAATTAAATAAATAAACACTGAGCTCTCTGGGGACTTTCTCCAGTGCTTACAAGGACCTTGTGCAGGATGAAGTTTCAGGCTGCACCCCTCTGTGCAGGATGAAGTTTCAGGCTGTACCCCTCTAAGAGTAAATGAATTACACATCATGCTAAATACCACATTTTAAAACTCACTTAAGCACCAATCATTTTCTTCTTTTACCTTATTCCAGATCAGAAACATGTTGGATAGGGTGGGAGCTAACCCTTTGTCTCTTTGGGGTGATTTTTAAAACTAAAATCACCACCCACAGCTGCTACTTCCCAGAGTGCTATTCTCTGAAAATATCTAACAGCCACTTGGAGGCAAATGGTGGTTACAATAGTAGTAGTTCTGTTGTTAGTCCTTGTAATATTGTGAATACTTACCAGTAGGTATCATGACATCCAACCACAACATTCTAAATTTCAAAGATCTTCAATAAATTGTGATCTAATGCTTAGGTACATGGGGTATGTTTTGTGCAAAACTATTCTTTGAAGATGCAGTATCTGCTTCTCAAAAAACAAATGAAAAAATAATGGTGCATAATTTTTCTGTGTACAATTGTCTGGAAAAGGTCTTCAGGAAAGCTCACTGGAATGAAATTTGAGAACCTTTAGACCTAAAGTGTGTTTTTATCCTTTACTTTTGATCATGACTGAACCACCATTTCCTTTTAGGATTGTAAGCAAGAAGAAGAAGAAGATGGTGATGGGTCAGAAGAAATTAAAGAAGAATATTTCACAGGAAGTAACAGTGAAATTTCTGAAGAGGCACACAATGAAGATGAAGAAGAGGACAGAGAGGATGAAAACAAAGAGGATGAGAAAATCAATGAGGAAGATGATGAAGGGGAGGAAGAGGATGAAGAAAATGACAGAGGAGAAGAAGAAGAAGAAGAAGAAGAGGAAGAAGAAGAAGAAGTAAGTAGTACAGAGGATGAAGAGGAATCTGCTGAAGAGTGTGAAAATTTTACAAATACTGGAAAACAAAATTCACTCAGCATTAAATTAAAAAAACCCAATGAAAATGAAATTGTTACCAATGGTCACAGTGAAAAAGAAGCAGATGATATGAGCTACAGAATGGGAGCCATGCATGCATGTGGAAATCCAACTGTGATTGAAGACGCATTAGAAAAAGTTAAGAGCAATGATCCTGATACTACCGAGGTCAACTTAAACAATATTGAAAATATCACACCACAGATGTTTATCCATTTTGCTCAGGCCCTCAGGAATAACACCGTAGTCAAGACTTTCAATCTGGCTAACACTCATGCTGATGACAATGTTGCAATAGCTATTGCAGGTATGCTAAAAGTGAATCAACATATTGTGAGTCTGAACCTAGATTCTAATTTTATCACAGGCAAAGGAATTCTAGCTATCATGAGGGCTTTGCAGAACAACAAAGTATTAACAGAATTACGTTTCCACAACCAAAGGCACATAATGGGCAGTCAGGCTGAAATGGACATGGTCAAACTTCTAAAGGACAATATTACTATTGTGAAACTAGGCTATCACTTTGAGCTTGCTGGACCAAGAATGAGTATGACAAGCATTCTGACAAGAAATATGGATAAACAAAGGCAGAAACGGATTCAAGAACAGAAACAACAAGAGTCCAGTTGGGATGGAGCAGTCAATCCAAAGACCAAAGCATTGCAGAAGGGAACTCCTGGTTCTTCACCATATTCATCTCCTAGAAGTTCACCTTGGTCTTCTCCAAAGATTTCTAAGAAAGCTTCAGCTTCTCAAAACCAACTTTCACCTCCCAAAAGTTCACCTATACCTTCTCCAAAGATTTCAAAGAAAGGTACTCCTGTTAAAAACCAATCTCCATCTCCACCACAATCACCACCTCTACCACCACCAACAGCACCACCTCCACCACCACCAACAGCACCACCTCCACCACCCCCACCACCTCCTCCTCCTCCTCCTCCTGGTCCTCTTCTTCCACCACCACCACCTCCTCCTCAAATAGTTTTAGAGAAAAAAGCACCCACCAGGAATATTGCCGAGGTTATAAAACAGCAGGAGAGTGCCAAAAAGGGTCTACAAAATAAGCAGAAGAAGAAAAAAAGCAAGAAAAACAAACAAAATGAGAATGCAATATTAAAAGAAATTAAAAATTCATTAAAAGCCATCCCAGACAATATGTCAGAAGAAGGGTCACGTCCTTCTAGCCGACCTTCTACCCCAATAAGATCACTCCACAGTGATCTTATGGACGCAATTCGTGCAAGTAGCATAAAGCAGCTAAGGCAGGTAAGTAATTGTAATCTCAGGAGTTGATTTAGAACTGGAAACAAGTTGGGCTTACAGATAGATAATCATGATTTTTAAAGGATATTTATAGGGTGATGAACTTTTTATCACTTTGTGAAAAAGGGAAACTACTTCCTTAACTTGCCTCTGGGCATTTGTAGGAATTGAGCATTAATGGAGATGTCAAGCAAGCAGCACCTTGTGAGATGAGAACCTTCAAGAAGGAGCTCCATAGAAAGAGCTTCTTACCAAACAGCCATACCTCCAAACCCTTTCAGCTGTCATTCTTTGGAATGAAACAAAATTACAGTGCTCCTGCAAATCAATGATTTCTCATTAGGGTTCTTTCATGATTTTCTTTTGGGCTGAAAAATAATTTTTCTGTAAAATAAGAGATCTGCTCATTTTTAGATTCATTCCGGACTCCCACTTGCAACCAATTTTGGATTAATTATTTGATCCAATTTGGTGTCTTAATGCAAACTAGTATTTAAAGACAGGACAGCTAATTTGGTTCCCAAGAGAAAAATCTTAATCACAGCCAGACATTCAAGTCTCATGTAATCTTGTCATATCAGGTGGGACGTACCCTCACTGGATTTAAAGATAGGATGGGATCTAAATGTTCAAAATGGATTGGAAGCAAACCATTTCCCCTCCCTCACTGGTGAAGGATAAGTGATTTTTATGAGATCTGGCCATTGAAGAGAAAATGCAGGTGTTTTTTTTTCCTGAATTGCACAATGGGAGGAGTCTTGCAACTTGAAGTCTATATTTCAGTATCTTCAAATGCTATGGAGTTGATCATTCCACCTATTTCATGAAGTTCTAATAAAGTTCATACAGTACAGTAGCAAGGACAAATCCAATATGTGGTCTCTAGGAGGCAAAAATGACTCGATGGCACATAATCAATCAATCAATCTTACTGAAGGACCTGATTTTTTAACGTGATAAATCAACCTGTAATCTCTAGAATGGTTCCATAGCTATTCCCATTTTTGAACGTGTACAATGGAAAACATTTCTGTTCAGCCATATTTCTGTTATATAAGTAGATCATCATCATTTGTTGTTCAGTCGTTAAGTCGTGTCCAACTCTTCGTGACCCCATGAACCATATTGCGCCAGACCTTCCTATCTTTCACTGCCTCCCTGAGTTTGCTCAATTTCATGCTCATTGCTTCAGTGATGCTATCTAGCCATCTCATCCTCTGCCGTCCTCTTCTCCTTTTGCCTTCCATCTTTCCCAGCATCAGGGTCTTTTCCAAAGAGTCCTCTCTTCGCATTAGGTGACCAAAGTATCTGAGCTTGAGCTTCATTATCAATCCTTCCAATGAGCAATCAGGGTTGATTTCCTTTAAGATTGACTGGTTTGACCTCCTAGCAGTCCAAGGGACTCTTAAGAGTCTTCTCCAGCACCACAGTTCAAAGGCATCAATTCTTCGGCGTTCATCCTTCTTTATGGTCCAGCTCTCACAGCCATACATTACTACTGGAAAAACCATAGCTTTGACTATGCGGATCTTTGTCGGCAAGGTGACGTCTCTGCTTTTTGATATGCTATCTAGGTTTGCCATAGCTTTCCTCCCAAGGAGCAAGCGTCTTTTAATTTCATGGCTGCAGTCTCCGTCTGCGGTGATCTCAGAGCCCAAATAAATGAAGTCTGTTACTGCTTCCATTTCTACCCCTTCTATTTGCCAGGGATTGATGGGTCCAGATGCCATGATCTTAGTTTTTTTAATGTTGAGTTTCAAGCCAGCTTTTGCACTCTCCTCTTTCACCCTCATCAAGAGGCTCTTTAGTTCTTCTTCACTTTCTGCCATTAGGGTGGTATCGTCTGCATATCTGAGGTTATTGATGTTTCTCCCTGCAATCTTAATTCCGGCTTGTGATTCTTCCAGCCTGGCATTTCTCATGATGTACTCTGCATATAGGTTAAATAAGCAGGGTGACAGCATACAGCCTTGTCGTACTCCTTTCCCTATTTTGAACCAATCGGTTGTTCCATGACTGGTTCTAACTGTTGCTTCTTGGCCCGCATACAGATTTCTCAGGAGACAGGTAAGGTGGTCTGGTATCCCCATCTCTTTAAGAATTTGCCACAGTTTGTTGTGATCCACACAATCAAAGGCTTTTGCATAGTCAATGAAGCAGAAGTAGATGCTTTTCTGGAACTCTCGTGCTTTCTCCATGATCCAGCGAATGTTGGCAATTTGATCTCTAGTTCCTCTGCCTCTTCGAAACCCAGCTTGTACATCCGGTAGTTCTCGGTTCACGTACTGCTGAAGCCTAGCTTGTAGGATTTTGAGCATAACCTTGCTAGCATGTGAAATGAGTGCAATTGTGCGATAGTTTGAGCATTCTTTGGCATTGCCCTTCTTTGGAATTGGAACCTAAACTGACCTTTTCCAATCCCGTGGCCACTGTTGCGTTTTCCAAACTTGCTGGCATATTGAGTGCAGCACTTTAACAGCATCGTCTTTTAGTATTTTAAATAACTCAGCTGGAATACTGTCATCTCCACTAGCTTTGTTGTTAGCAATGCTTCCTAAGGCCCACTTGACTTCACTCTCTAGGATGTCTGGCTCAGGGTCAGTGACCACACCAGCATGGACATCAGGGACATTAAGATCTTTCTTGTATAGTTCTTCTGTGTATTCTTGCCACCTCTTCTTAATCTCTTCTGCTTCTGTTAGGTCCCTGCCTTTTTTGTCCTTTATCATGCCCATCTTTGCACTAAACGTTCCTCTGATATCTCCAATTTTCTTGAAGAGATCTCTAGTCTTCCCCCTTCTATTGTTTTCTTCAATTTCTTTGCATTGTTCATTTAAGAAGGCCTTCTTATCTCTCCTTGCTATTCTCTGGAAATCTGCATTCAGTTGCTTATATCTTTCCCTTTCACCCTTGCTTTTCGCATTCCTTCTTTCCACAGCTATTTGTAAAGCCTCGTCAGACAGCCATTTTGCTTTCTTGCATTTCTTTTTCTTTGGGATGGTTTTAGTTGCTGCCTCTTGTACAATGTTACAGACCTCCGTCCATAGTTCTTCAGGCACTCTGTCTACCAAATCTAATCCTCTAAATCTATTCATCACCTTCACTGTGTACTCACATGGAATATGATCTAAGTCATACCTGAGTGGTCTAGTGGTTTTCCCTACATTCTTCAATTTAAGCCTAAATTTTGCAGTAAGAAGCTCATGATCTGAGCCACAGTCAGCTCCTGGTCTTGTTTTTGCCGTCTGTATAGAGCTTCTCCATCTTTGGCTGCAAAGTATGTAATCAATCTGGTTTCGGTATTGACCATCTGGTGATGTCCATGTGTAGAGTCGTCTCTTGTGTTGTTGGAAAAGAGTGTTTGCTATGACTAGCTTGTTCTCTTGACAGAACTCTATTAGCCTTTGCCCTGCTTCATTTTGTACTCCAAGGCCAAACTTGCCTGTCATTCCGATTACTCCTTGACTTCCTACTTTAGCATTCCAATCCCCTATGATGAAAAGGACATCTTTTTTTGGTGCTAGTTCTAGAAGGTCTTGTAGGTCTTCATAGAACCGGTCAACTTCAGCTTCTTCGGCATCAGTGGTTGGGGCATAGACTTGGATTACCGTGATGTTGAATGGTTTTCCTTGGATACGCACTGAGATCATTCTGTCGTTTTTGAGGTTGTACCCCATTACTGCCTTTCCCACTCTCTTATTGACTATGAGTGCAACTCCATTTCTTCTAAGGGTTTCTTGCCCACAGTAGTAGATATAATGGTCACCTGAATTAAAGTCACCCATTCCCATCCATTTCAATTCGCTGATTCCCAAGATGTCGATGTTCAATCTTGTCATCTCATGTTTGACCACATCCAGCTTGCCTTGGTTCATAGATCTTACATTCCAGGTACCTATACAATATTGTTCTTTACAGCATCGGACCTTCTTTTCGCTTCCAGATACATCCACAGCTGAACGTCCTTTCGGCTTTGGCCCAGCCGCTTCACTCTTTCTGGAGCTACTTGGAATTGCCCTCCACTCTTCCCCAGTAGCATATTGGACACCTTCCGACCTGAGGGGCTCATCTTCCGGCGTCATATCTTTTAGCCTTTTAACATTGTCCATGAGGTTTTCTTGGCAAGAATACTGGAGTGGGTTGCCATTTCCTTCTCCAGTGGACCACATTTTGTCAGAACTCTCTGTCATGACCTGTCCGTCTTGGGTGGCCCTGCACGGTATAGCTCATGGCTTCACTGAGTTACGCAAGCCCCTTTGCCACGACAAGGCAGTGATCCATGAAGGGGCATCATCATTAGGGATGATAGAATTTAGCATTTGTAGGAGCACTCCTGCAATTAAATTTGGAAACTGCCGTGCATATCACGTATGCCAGCTTCTCTAATTGGAGAGGTAGTAGCAGGACAGGAGGATCTGAAAGCAAAATAACACCTTCCTATGGGTGATCAATTCTATAAAGATAACTCTTATATCTTGATGAGAGTTCTACAGGTATGGGGACACAATAGGCTATTCTTGATTAATGTGCTAAAGCAATTGATATATCCAGAAAGGTAATTCAAGAGGAAAATCTGATTTTTATGATGTCCGTGCTGATCCTTTTAAGGAAAATGTAATCATTAAAAGGATCAGCCCAAATCTCATAAAAGTCTGATCTATTTTAATATTTGGTTGATCTAGATGATAATATTCTACCAACTGTCCAACATTTACTTAGTTTTGCTGTTTGTATTTGTACAGATAAGCAACAATGTGTACCTGTAACAGTAAAGAATTCATCATAATGTAAAAATATTCAATGGAATTAAATATACTTGCTCCAAGAACAGCGTAATTTAGGGCAAAGAGTGAGCAAATTCTTTTGTGGCCTGGAGTCACATTTTTTTCAGCACAACAGAAATTAATATTATTTATTTATTTTCCAAAAATAATTAGAGGGGAAAATAACAAAGAAAAAGAGGTATAAGAAAAGAAAAGGCTACAAACATTGTGACATTAGATTTTTTAAAACTACATAACAATGATTCGATTTAAAAATTTATCTTGGCTATTGAAGGCTGCAAGAGTATAGCTGGTGATCTGATGTGAGGGCTGATATTTATTTATTTATTTATGCTTCAGGAGGGATTTTAAGTACAAAATGTGTCTCTTGTCAACTTCAGGCACTTATTTTGATTCTAACTTTCCATGGGAAAAATCAGCCCCAACTGAAGAGGGGAGTTAAGATGTAAAAAGTGCCTTTTATTCTGTTAAATCCTTCAGTGCCCTTCCCAGATTAGCCAAGCTTTTTGGCTCTATCACTGTGGAAGCTGTTGCCCATAATTTAGGACCTGCTTTTGGGAAAGATGAAGAGAAATAGAATTCTGTTTATCAGAGTTGTGTAACTACCATGATTTTTGAGGATCTTGAGGGCCATACTGTTCCAATAGTGGATGGAAAAGTGCATAAGAGGGGGCTTCATGAGTTTTAAGGGGTGAACCTACAAAACTTAAGACACATAGTTTGCTCCTCCTCTTTACTTCCCACTAGGGATCCTAATTTTTGACCTCATTTGAGACCTATCTTTGCATCCTTGCCATCAAGCCCAATATGCATTTAAAACATCTGTATTATAGTCTTTGTTATCATAATACACAGTATAATAGGACATTGAAATCTGTGGGGTTTTCTCTACTTAGATGATTTCATTTTTTTACTTCCAGTTCATATTCCTAATTTAGGTAAAACATCCTTCTTTTTAGGTGGAAATCCCAGAAGCTCTGCGATAAAAGAAAGCCAACACAATGAAATGAAGATCTATACAAACACTCAATTATTTACCGTGATACAATGGACTAATGTAAATGGCTTCAAAAGTGCATTCTTAGATTTGAGATAAAAATAGAAAATGCCTATGAAACTTCAAGCAATACTCTTAAGAATGCAGCAGCGCTTTTTCATTTGTAAATATGAAGAGTACTTTTTTATTTAATAAGATTTCTAAAAAGACATAGTGTATTTAGTTATTTATGTTGACATCAAAGAGCACTTCATGGAACATGTCCTTTCTACAGAAAAGCAACTGTTCAGTTCCCTGTGTTTCTTTGCCTGCATCATACATTTACAATAAATGTGGTTTGAGTTTCCAAGTGGAAAAAAAACAAATAATATTTGTCTTGATTTTTTGGAAATCTATTGACAAAGAATTATGGGTTTAAGGAGTATTAACTGATGGTCTGAGAAGGAGATTTTATGTGTGGAGATTTAGTGTGGATTTGTGTGGTGTTAAGATCATTAAATGAACAACACCAGAAATGCTTTTCTGTGTGCATGATGGCAACTGTAAACAGTAGCTATAAAATTCAAGAGCTGGTTTCCCCCATCAAGTGGAGCCTCGTTGTCAGGGGTGTGTCATATCAGCATGGAAGAATTTCATTTCATCAGCGGGATCAACAAGATTGATGATTGAACGTCATGAATGTCTAGTGGCTGATGACACATTGATGACACCCCAGTGGTTTTCATGCAGACTGTGCGAGATGAAACCACACTAGCAAGTCAGTTTTATATAAAATGCTTCTCTGGACAACTTAAAGGTCTATATATTTCTACTCAACTGGATCAAAACTCTTGAAGTTTTGCTCTTACATGTTTATTATATTTTGTTTTTGCTACCATATCCTGCGAACAGCCAGAGATATTAAAAAAAAAAAAAAATTGTGCAGTAGTTTCTAGCCACACAAGCTCAATTTCATTTATTTATTTATTTATTTATTTATTTATTTATTTATTTATTTATTTTATTAACACAATGTATAAGGCTGCCCAACTCAAACAGTGTGACTCTGGACAGCGTACATGATAAAAAGCAAACAATCTCTCCCCCCCCCCCCAAATCTCCCACCATATAACATTAAACTTATACACTATATAAATATCAGTATAATACAAAATATAAAATTATGACCAAAAAATAGAACAACCAAAAGGGCTCTCTCACTCAACTGGCCCCTGAGGTCTAGGATATCTCAGAGTATATTATGGAGTTCATACAGTCTGAACGGAGAATACTTGTTTCTTTCAATGGAATACAATTACATGGCTGTAAAGGAATGGGAACGGTACTGGAGAAAGATTAATTCCAGCTTCTGCTTTTTTAATTGATACAAATCCAAACATGAGGGACGACTGCAATGAGCTGTTAACTGTATCTCTTATTCTGACTGCAGACATGCATTGCACCAACTCAGATTGCTCACAGGATACTGGCCTTCACTTTTTCATGTGTACATTATGCTGGTCCGAATGATCTAGATTTCAGCGAAAACCAAATCCCACTCATTTATATCAAAGTGGCTAATGTCCATTCCCTGCTGTAACATTCAATCTGTATTTTATGTCAGATAAGTAACCTGTATTCTCTTCCTCAGCAATAATAGCAAGCTTGAAATTCTTCCTTTTCAGAAGACAATGCAAGGTTACTGACTATGATGATATTTCTTGTGAGGCTTGCATTTAATATGGGGTTTTGTACCATGTTAGTTTCTCTTCCCAGCTGACTGATATTGAAAAAGGATTCCTATGATGGATGGGTGTTCCTTTTCCTTTCCTTTACAGTGTAGCAACTCTATGTATTGTTTATACCCACACACATTCCAGAACAAATATTTAGTGTGGCCTACAGGAAGTATACAGGTAGTCCTCACTCAGTGACCACAATTGGGACTGGCAACTCTGTCGCTAAGTGGAAAATCATGTGACTGCAATGGATTGACAACTTCACTTCCCATTTGGTCATTAAGTGAATCACCATGGTTGTTAAGCATGTGACTGCAACTTGTGATTTTACTTCTGTATTCCCCATTAACTCTGTTGGAAACCAGCTGGGAAGCACACAAATAGTGACCACATGACCGCAGGATGCTGCGATGGTTGTAAATGCAAGGATTAGTTGCAAAGTTTTTTTTTTACACTGTCATAACTTTGAACAGTCACTAAACAATGCAGCCAGTAACTGAGGACTACCTGTACTCTCTTTCAATTTTGTCAGTAAATAAATTCATTCTTTACTCTGATTTCCCATCAGGAAAAATCTGCTAGGAATCTTTGCTCAGATGAATTTATTAAGAAGCTATGTCACTTTAAGCCAGGTGAGGAATAGCTGGTTTGTGTTAATATCTCTCTCAAAACCTCAGAGGAAATTTGTAACATTAGCTGCATCAGTGTTCCTTAGAGACTGTTTGTCACTTTAGTTTTATTTTCTACTCTATTCCCTGGAGTCATTATGAGTGCAGAAGAGTTTCCTAATTTCTTTTAGACCTCTGTACACAGAATTGTGAGACTCTCTGACCAGCTCAAGCATAACAGTTTTCTACTGCTGTTTGATCTAAAGAGAATCATGAAATTCAGTGGTCTTTCATATCATACAATCCTTCTGGGTAGCCTATGAAGATTGCTTATGGGACGCACGGTTTGCAAGGGTTCTCCTTGGTCTGCTCATTATGACATGTTTGACAGTTTAATATTTCTGTGGAGCCACTGACAAAGATCATCCATCAAGCCCAGGCGAGGTATCCTCAGTATGCTGATTTGTTGTTGTTCAGTCGTTAAGTCGTGTCCGACTCTTCGTGACCCCATGAACCATATTGCGCCAGGTCTTCCTATCTTTCACTGCCTCCCTGAGTTTGCTCAATTTCATGCTCATTGCTTCAGTGATGCTATCTAGCCATCTTATCCTCTGCCATCCTCTTCTCCTTTTGCCTTCCATCTTTCCCAGCATCAGGGTCTTTTCCAAAGAGTCCTCTCTTCACATTAGGTGACCAAAGTATCTGAGCTTGAGCTTCATTATCAATCCTTCCAATGAGCCAGTATGCTGATAATACCAGATTATACTGTGCATGTTCACTCTAGGAGACATGAACAGGAGATATACTCAGGGGAGAGTGTAAGAACCTGGATGGGGAAAACAGGCTTACACTCAATCCTAGCAAGACAAAGTAGCCTTGATTACAGAAGCCATTGGATTGCAGTAGAATTCCATCTTTGATGGACAGGCCCCGGTGCAGAGCAGGTCATCTTGGACTCACAGCTCCTGCTGGAAGATCAGGTGGAGCCATGGCCAGAAAGACCTTTTCACAACCTCAACTTGTGCTCCAGCTGCTGCCGTTCTTGGGACAGGAGGCTTTGCTGACGATAACTCATGCCTTTGTCATCTCAACCTGAACTATTGCAATTCATTTTACCTGGCATTGTACGTAAATACCATTTGGAAGAGGCAGCTGGTTGTGGATGAAGTGGCTCGATTAGTAACAGGTATGTCATGTTTTTCCCAAGTATTGCCATTATTTTGGGAATTGCATTTGTTGACAATTGGTTTCAGTTGGATCTATACGTGGAAAAAAATAATGTTGCCATTCAAAAACATGCTTGCTATTGAAAACTTTGCTGTTTTATGCCAAAACTATGTGTCCAAATTGCAGAAGATAGCAAGTGATTCCCTCCTTGAATGCTTTGTGACAGCTTCTTGGATTCTATTTTTCAAGACTACATGTAGTTCTTGGATTACAATGACTCATTCAGTGACCATTCAAAGTTACAATGGCACTGAACGAAGGGGACTTATGACCGGTCCTCAGAGTTCTGGCCATTGCAGTGTACCCGCGGTGACATGATTGCGATCTGGGTGCTCAGCTGCCTGGCTTGTGATTACAACATTGCAGCAAGCCGCGGTCACATAATTGCCATTTGCAATCTTCCCTGCTGGCTTCCCATAAGCAAAGTCAATGGGGAAGCTGGCAGGGAAGGTTGCAAGTTACTCCTGTAAGTTGCTCCTGCTGTTTTTTCTCTCGAGAAGCCCTGCTACGGAGTACAAGATCCCAGGGATCTCATACTCCATAGCCCCCAATATGCACCCACACTCTGTAGCACCTGCCCGGGGACCATGCCAACCCACTTACACTCAGAAGCGCCAACCTGGGGCGCTCACCCACCTGCCTGCAGGTCTCTCCACCAGCTGCTTGCCTAGACCCCGGTCACGTGAGGTTCTCGCTTACCAACCCACGTGATCTCTGAGTTATAATGGCAATTGAGACTGCTGGGATTGCCATTGCTAAGTGATGCGGTCATGTGACATCATGTTTTATGATTGTATTACTTAGTGACAGAAATTCCAGTCCCAATTGCTGTTGGAACCTGAGGACCACCTGTTTTGAATATTCTTTTTTTTTTTTTAATCTCCAGGAGATGGGGGTGGGGAAGCATGTAACTATCTGGCACAGTCAATTCCAGAGAAACTAATTTGGGAATGCATGGAGGCTGCAAAAATAATAAGGCTTTTTCTACATGCTTTCATTGTACATATTCTGTGATGAATAGTTGGGAAACAAATGAGATTGGAGGAAATATTTCAGGGGTGTTCCTGCTGCCTTTTATTATTCCTTGAGTCATCCCTACAATCAGGAGAAAATTATAGGAAGCCAAAAGGAGTAGCTTGTAAATTCAATAAAGTCCCTAATCTCTTCCTCTTTCCATACTTGTAGCCTATAAAGCTACAAGAAAAGCCCTCCTCTGACCCCAAACACACAGAGAATTCAAACAAATTCAGTGGTGCATTATGCAGCATGATTTGTAGGAGAAAAAAAAGCAAAATGCATGCTGGCAGCCAGCAGTTAGAGGGTTTGTCACGCTGAAAACATTTCTTTTTTTAAAGATAAGAACTTCCAAAGAACACAGGGTTGCAATACACTTCTACGTTTTCTTTTGTTCTTTTCTCCATCCAACAGAGACACTTACCTAGATTGCATTATTGATACAGGATTGAGCAAGAAGAGTGGCAACTTCAGCTTGATCCTACATAAGTTTAGTCATACATTTATTTTATTTTATTTTATTTATTTTTATTTATTTATTTATTTATTTATTAAACTTGTCCCTGCCCATCTCCCCCCAATGGGGGACTCTGGGCAGCTCACAACATATTAAAACAATAAATAGATATACAATTAAATGTATAACAGCACACGTTTACAGAAATAAAAGGAAAAAAATCCAGGAGGCTGATGGTTCAAGGCAGCAACACCAGGCCTCTAGGGGGCTAGCCAACCCCACATCTGATGACCTCCCTCCCCACCCCAGGCCAGATGGCAGAGCCAGATCTTCAAGTCCTTCCGAAAGGCTGGGAGTGAGGGGGCCTGTCTCACCTCTGGGGGCAAGATGTTCCAAAGGGCGGGGGCTACAGCAGAGAAGGCCCGCCTTCTGGACCCCGCTAGTCAGAGTTCTTTTGCCAAGGGGGTCCAGAGCATGCTCTCTCTGTGTGATCAGGTGGGATAGGTTGAAGTCGTGGGGGAGAGGCAGTCCCTCAGGTAACCTGGCCCCATGCCATGTAGGGCTTTAAAGGTGATAACCAACACCTTGAATTGGACCCAGAAGCAAACCGGTACCCAATGCAGCTCACAGAGCAATGGTGTTATATGGGTCCTTCTTCAGACCCCAAAAATAGCTCGCGCGGCTGCATTATGGACCAGCTGAAGCTTCCGGATACTCTTCAAGGGTAGCCCCATGTAGAGCGCATTGCAGTAGTCTAAGTGTAGTCAAGGGAAATGTAGTGTAGTGTTCACGAAATGTTGTAGGTTTGCAGCCAAACAGGTCCACAATGGGCTAATGTAATACAGGTAGTCCTCACTTACTGACTGCTCTTTCAGCAACTGTTTGATCTTACAACAGTGTTGAAAATTGAGACTCAGGACTGGTCCTTGAAGTTGCAGCTGTCATAGTGTCCCTGCAGTCATGTGATTGTGATTTGGGTTCTTGGCAACTGGCTCACATTTACGATGGTTGCAGCATCCTGTCGTCACGTGATCGCCATTCACAACCTTCACATCCAGCTTCCAACAAGCAAAATCAATGGGGAAGCCATCAGGAAGTTGCAAGTCGCAGTCATGTGAGGTCACACTTAATGACCACACTGCTTAGCAATGGAGTTGCTGATCCCTGTTGTCTTGGTAAGTGAGGACTACCTATAATTAACTGAGAAAAAGGCATTCTTCTGCCAAGCGACACAGCAATTTGCTTTGGATAAGCCATAAGTATCATTCCCGTTTTATATAGAGAACATGGTCCAAGCTGAGAAGCTATCATCAGAAGACAGTCTGAAAAAAAAAATTTTCCCCCACATAAAGCCATAATCTGATTTAAATGAATAGATAGATGTGCACTAAATATGTTCTTACTAACCATCATTATACAAAGTACTTTTAGATATTAAATTCTAACTAAAATTGTTTGGGACTGTATCTGTAGAGTCGCAAATTAACAGTTGTACCGTTCTAACATATATTTGTATTGGCATCTACTATTAAATGCTTTAATGAAAAGTTTCAGAAGTGATTTGCCAAGCTAATGTTTTTGACTATCAGGGCAATTAGTCTTCCTTTAACAATAGTCAAGGTAAAGTTTCCCTCAAGTTGAATTCAACATGTCCATGGGAATTTTTTGGCAGCAACATGGAAGGGGTTTGCCATTGTCTTCTTCAGAAATGTTTTTTCAAGTTTAAGCTCTTTCTGATGGTCTCCAGTCCAGATGCTAATGAGGTCCAATCCAGCTTAGCTTTTTACAAGTTCCACTAAGTTTAGTTATGTGCTATCACTTGCTACCTTTGTTCTTATTGATCTGCAAATCCTTCTCTGTTTGAACTCTACCACGTAGAAGTAATTTATGTGATAACATTCAGAAGAGTGTCCTGGTTATTTACCTCCTAATAGGCACACAATCTTCCTTGTTAACTAAGCTATTAGTTATGAGTCACGAATGTGAGATGGACAGCTATAAAAATTGAATAAACAAATATTACTTAATATTTACTTTTGGTTGCTAATATTGTATGCTATAGTAAGAACCTTAAGTGAGAATGTTGAAATATGGTGCATGGCCAAGATCTCTCAGTTGCTATCCCAATTGCATTTTATTTGCACTTGGTGCCTGGGACCATCTTAAGCTCAGAAGTTCAAGTCCCTTTGTAGTTCATGCTGCTGTCCGCTTTTTCATACAAACACACAGGATAAGTTTCCAGTTTGATAAAGGCCTTATACCTTTAAGAATGGAATGAAGTACACGTTGTTGTACGCCACCTGGCATCACTTTTTGTGAGATGGGCGGCCATATAAATTTGATTAATAAATAAATAATAAATAAAATAAGTAGAATATATTTTCCTCTTCTCTTTCCAAAGGTATAAAACAGATAGCACAAAATTAGAACCTCAGCTAGGGAAGAATAGAAGCAAAAGGTCATATCTGAAGAGCTGTCCTTGTGTTTCTTGGAAGAACTCCTAGCCTCTAAAATGACAGCACAGCTGTTCATAGAAAATTATGCAAAAAGATGACTAAATTCTGTATCTAGTTCTTGGACTATGCAGCGCTGCTAGTTGTCATACTTGTAGCAATGATCAAATTACAGCTGCTATGACAAGCTGGCTACAGTTCAAGAACACCGTGGCAGAGACTCCGATTTGTTTGACTGTGTAATAAAGGTTATATTAGGGGCCTCTTGTTCCTTTTTTGCCCACCACTACTGATAAAATCCTAGGTCCAAAAAATGTTGTCCAATGGCAGATAAATTCCAACAAGCAAGTTCTGCAAACTGTCGTTAATCAACAAGTCAGTTACATGAATATTACACAGATATATCTTATAGAATGCATTCCAGATAGCCAAAATAAGTGGCCAAAACTCACTAGTTGGCAAAAAAGGAACAAGAGCTTATTGGGGGATTCAAGAGAGGGAATCATGTTTTAAATTGTTTGCTTATTGTTTCAAGGCCCAAAATGCTGAGACTTTTTGATTTTGCTGTTCTTTCACAACTGTATGATTCAGGGTTCTTTGAAAGTCTCATGTGCTCTTGATCTGCAGCCAACAAGCCTCATTAAAAAAGACAGAGTAAAATGTTGACAGTATCTGCAAAGTACTTATTGACTGAAAACAATGGATTGTATACAGCCTACAGCCAGCTTTGGAAATGGAAATGGAATTTTGACTTAGATTGCCCTTAGATCTGATTCAGGTGGGAAATTTGAATCAGAACTATCATGGTTACTCAGCTATTTCTCCTATAAAATAATTCTTGACAAAATTGTGCATCTGTAGAACAGAATGGAAGAATTAAGATAAAGTTATCTTTGCATTTCTTTGTGTGGATGTTCTTATGTATGTGTGGGACAGTAGCTGTGTATTATAAACAAGATCATAGGATTAAACAAAGACAGGGAATCAGGGGCTATAGGAATCTGGCTAAGTCAAGGAACTGCACTGAAGAAGTTGGTAAATTGTAACTGTTGGTCAATTCCTCCTCTTCCTCCACCACTGAAATTGCATTTTGACAGTGTTATGGTTACAGGAAGGAGCTGGGCCCTTTGATGTGTGGTGAGATCTGTGCTGAAGTTTAGACATTGCTTGGAAGCAATCAGCATTCTTCGGCTGCAGACTTCCAGAGAAGGGCAGGACCTGGTTGAATAATTTAAAATTTGGCTGTATAAAATTAAAAGCATTGTTGGATAAAACCAAGCCCAAAAGAGGATTGCTTCAAACTGGTTCTTGGGCCTCAGACAGAATAACCTCATTTCCCTAAGCAATAAAAATGGAGTACTGTATTACCACACAAACTAATGTTTACTCTGAAGTGAGTCCCGCACTGAGGATTAATCTCCTTCTCTGGTATGTCTGAGCAGGGCCAAAAGAGACAGGATTGTGGTTGTGGCACTGTGATCCAGAGCCTAACTTTTTTGTACGTGGGTCACCAGCATATGTAGATAAAAAGCAACAGGGCTTTGATTACAGTGCCCTAGCTGCCACCCTGCTGTTTTCACACACACACACACAACCAGCTTTACTCCTAGTGATTTCATGGATATGACTATGCAATTTTGTGGCAACACTACAAAAATGGTTTGAGCTGTTGTATTAGTGTGTGTGTGTTTTCTACTTAGTTCAGCCTACCCACCTAGGATTTCCATCTGTTCTAACCAGGCACAACCCTGCTTAGCTTCCAAGCCCAGACACGGTCAGCCCTGGGCAAATCTGCAAAACAACCTCGGGCAAACTCACAAACAAAGACTGCCAAGCGTTTTTCTTTTTCCACATAAACACATCGCTATTCTGTCTGCTCTGCCAAATTTCTGGGAACCCACTTGAGCAGTTGGTGGATTGCAGGATACGAGTGAACTATAGCAAAACCAGGCAGTATGTAAGGTTGGGTTGCCACCAGCTGCCCAGGATTAAAAGTTGGTAGCTCCCTTTGGAGAAGCCTGCAGGGGAGACTACATCATGGTGACATCAATCCCTCTAGTAAGTCAGTATCACTGAATTGTCCCCATCTGAGGTGCTCTTCCTAGTAGCTGGTATTATCACCGTGGCTTTCCTACCCAGACTGACATCTATTGCAGCAGGCAGTGAGAACAGGAGATCTGGGCTACAGCACAGACCTTGGAAGATAAGGAGCAATAGCACATTGTCATAGCCCCAGAATCTATAATAGAAAAACTTTGATTAAAACATTAAAAAAAAAAAAAACCCTCCAGCAACTTGTTTTGAGTTGATGCACACCAAAATATTAAATGTTCCTTCCCTTTTGCAGAACTACCTGGATGTTTATATATTGCAAATTACCCCATATAGATTTATGCATTCTTATTCTTACAATAATTACGCCGGGTTTACTTCACTCCAGATTATAGAGGCTTTTCATGCATGGCACTAACACTGGAAAATAAATTGCACCCAAATCTTGCAGACTGACAGTAACCTGCAGTTCAGCAGTAGAGTCACTTTATCTTCCAAATAAAGAATTACTTGTCTTTTTATTTCACAGAAAACAGGACACCAGTTTACGCTGACTTCTCATGTATTAGCTTTACAGCTTTTTTCTGTCCCTCTCCAACTGGAATGGCTCTCAGAGTAGTTTATTAATCAATACAAAATTAAGTCCCTACAAGCACACTCAAAAGGGGATATGGAATAGAAAATAAGCAACAATGCTTCTATGAAGCATTCTGCAAGTTGTTTTTTCTGTTCATGTAACCTGCAATGATGAAACAGACACAATTACCATTTTCCTTTGCAGAAATAAAAGGAATAGAATTTTTGTGGTTCCTCAAGTCTAAAATGAGAGATGCCATCTGCTATTTTAATTTTTTTTCTTTCTTTCCTCTCCCCCCTCCCAATCATCTTTTAAAGTAAGTACTGTAGTTCTAAAGCAAGATATTGTATTCTCAGGTCATTATTCCCCAAATTGTATGTTGAGGCGGGAAAGTGTACCCGATATATGCAGTGACCATGCATTCTTCTGGGGTTAAGATGACAAACTCTCATTTGACTCCTCAAAACATCTGTACTAGGTGCTGTTTGTGTATCTCAGTGAAGAGGACCAAGGGGAAGAAATACTTCACCCTCGAAGTTCTTGCAAGGAAATCATTTCAGTTCTGTATATTGAACTATATTAAGGACAACAGATTTTGAAACTCCTTAAAAATTCCTTAAAAAAAAACTTTTGGAATATTTGGGATTTGAATTTAATCAGTTTTAGTGGAATTCTTTGCAGCATGGAACTCTTTTTAATCCTATTTCAGCTAGTCATTCTACCCTCGAAAAAAAATTGCCCGTTATAAATTGTAGTAATTCCAGATTGCACTGGCAGGATTGTGAGCAAATTGACACATATTATATTTGGAAGAAATGTTCAATTAGCTTCCAAACTGATAGAGGTGAATATGTGTAGCTCAGGGTTGAACTGTGGAGTCCCTGGGGTTCTCTGAGCTTGGTTCTTTTCTTGCAAACGTTTCATTACCTGGCTAGGTAACATCTTCAGTGAACCAACTCAGAGAACCCCAAGGACTCCACAGCTTCCAAACTTTACCATTTGGAATGAGGTTGCCCCCAAGACCCAGATGGCCCCCACTCTGCTGTTGTTCAGAAGAGCAGTGAAGACTTAACTCTTCACCCAGGCCTTTGGTGAGGGAGAGTGAGACCCCTTGCTTCATTCTATTTGGCCTGTTGGGCTTGACACCTTTTATTAATTTTATTTAAGTTCTTTGATTGTTGTGAGCTGCCCAGAGTCATTGGGCAGGCAGCATACAAGTTTAATATTGAGTTTTTGAAGAAATTGGGAAAAATCACATCTTTGATCATGAAGTTTATCTCTACAGGTAGTGCTTGGGTTATGACCACTTGTTCAGCAATCATCAAAGTTATGACGGTGCTGAATGAGGGGGACTTATGACCAGTCCTTGGAGTTTTGGCTGCCACAGCATCCCTGCAGTCACACGATCACAATCTGGGCACTTGGTGCCCGGATTGTGATTACATTGTTGTAGCAAGCCATGGTCACATGATCACAATTTCTGATGTTCCCTGCTGGCTTCCCACAAGCAAAGTCAATGGGGAAGCCAGCAGGAGGTTGCAAGATGCTCCCGCCGCTTTTTCACCCGCTTGCCCTCTGTAACGCCTCCCTGCGGCACCCACCTGCCCCCCGTGGCACCCCCGTTCCATAGTACCTGCCCACAGCACCCGCCTGCAGCTCTCACCCACTGGCCTGCTTGTCTGGGACTCCTGCCTCTTCCTGCTTAATGACCTGCACAGTCCTGGGGTTATGACAGCAACTGGGACTGCTGTGATTGTTGCTAAGCAATGTGGTCAGATGATGATGTGCTTTACAACTGTCCCACTTAGCACCAGAAAATCCAGTCACAATTGCCATTGTAATCTGATGACTACCGGAATTTTTAAAGACATATTCATTGATGCGGTGTAAGAAAATGATTCAATTCCTGTTCTTATCTGCCAGGTTTGTCATTTGAAAACATTGGAAAATTAAAATATATTTTTTCATGGGATCAGTGATTTTTAGGTGTGGGAAACTGCTGTGGCTGTAAAAATAAAACAAACAGCTATGATTTACTTTATAATGCAGGATTAATGTACTGGTTATTTACATTGACAATTTTTGGTAAGATTACATCATTTTGATAAGAAATATTGAACATAGGTTTAAAACATATTTTTCCTTAATATCATCGTGATTTGTTTTTGTCATAGAAATTTCTCCTTAAGACTTTTTAGAGTTCATATTTTCAGTATGCAAATAAATGTTTAAAAGAGCGAAGTCAGTTAAGATAATTTTAAAAAGGCAATTTTCAGTTTTCTGTGGTGCTAGAAAACTCACCGTTGCATAGCAGATCAAAAATTAGGGTTTGATTATGATTTATATGTTTTTCTGTTGTAAACCACCAGGAGTCCATTGAGAGCATAATGGCAGACAAAGTTCTGAGAGATGCTGTAATATGTTCAGTTCAATGAGCTGTTACCATGTACATGTATTTGCACCTTACAAGAATCACCAGGAACTCCTCTGATTGAATGGCACCAGAAACATTCCACTCCTGTTTTTTGTTGATATAAGGTATGTTTCATGAGGTTTAACAATTTGACTATGTAATCATTTGCAATGTTGAATCCACTGCTTGATCCTCCACTATGAATTCACTAGTCAAACTTTTGGAAGTGAAACAACAGGACAATGATTTCATAGTGGATTCGTGGTGAATTCATAGTGGAGGACAATAATCTGGGAATTGCAGATTACTGGTTCAGTTTGCTTAAGGCAGTGGTTCTTAAACTGTCTGATTCAATTACCCCTTTTCTCAAATGTCATTACCCTACCCCAAAACCCCCGGACTGTTGTTTTACACAAGCATCTCAACAGTGACAGTTCCAGACTAGATCAACTGACAAACAAGTAATTACAAATTGCTTCATTACCCCCAGGATATGCCCCAATTACCCGCTTGGGCCTAACTACCCCATTTAAGAACCATGGTTTAATGGCTACAGACTTCTTCAATCTGCCGCCTTTTGTATGCACTGGGTTACAATCTTCAGAATTCTAAACCAGTATGGCTAATTTCACTGATGATCCTGAGAATTCTAGTCTATTTGTTGGATGTTCATTTACTATGAAACAAAATAATCAGAATCCTTTCCATAGAGCATCCAATGGTAACGTCCTATGGTTGAGAGTGGAAAGCAGAGGAGTCCTGCTAAGAAAGCTTTGGGGGGACCTGTCACTTGTCTTCCATGTTTTCCCTTGAGAAACTTTAGGAAAAAGTGTCAGAGCATTTATATCTTGCCATTCATTTTAATTAGCCCATTCTAATGCTACAGAGACATGTAAGTTATTTGCTGAAGCCATGTTTTTGTTTTAAATCTGGAATATTTTTTGAACCTAATTAATTTCAATCTGCCCTCAAGTGAAGACATAAAAGTCACAACGTTCTGTTATACTGAGACAAATTAATTTTATTATGCTTCATGATGAATTGCCACCAGTGCAACATCCTATTCACTGTACATTTCCAAAGAAGAAGAAAAAGAACCAGAAAGGAAATTCACATACCAAGAATTTCAATCTGATGAAATGGAAAACTGAATGATTGCGATGTTTCCAGAGTACAAGTCGCTAGATGCTATTGTCTAAGCGCAGTGTTCAGAGACAGTCCTCAGGCTCATCCGCTGCTTGCCAAGGTTATGTGGACAGTCAATTTAATTGATGCAAAAGGCTGCCCTGGTTACAACAGTTAGCAGTAGTGATTCAATGACAAGAAACATTGCCTCCTGCCCACACTGAGAGCAGGGAAGTAGAAACATGCAGCTGTGACCTTAAATCTAATTGTAACTGCGGCCATGCCTTAAATTAAAACCATACAATATGCTATTGAAAGCAACACATTTGAATGTTTGTGCAATAATGTAGATATACTTTCTATAAGGAAAAAAAGCCTGTTTGGGTAGGTGATTAATGGATTACACAAGTATCCTCAAAATAGTATCTCTTTTCAAACTGTCTCAACTTTAGAAGCATGTGCTTAATTTATAAGTAACATTGCTGGAGACCAATTGAGCAATATCAACTTTTAAAATGCCCTTTATGGAACTAGAGAGGAAACAATACAGGCTGTACTGCCCGCCATTAACATCATCTCTCATGTGCATACACTTTTAACCCACCTCCACAGCATTATTACACTGCTCACAATTCTCATGCCATACTAGCAGTAATGCTAACTGAAAAGTCTTTCTAGCACAAAGCAGTGCCAGAGATACAACTGAAGATACTTCAAAAATGTTCCTTTTCCAAGGTGTCTGCATCAAATTAAAGTTATTCCTTTTGGAATAATTTAGCTTCTGCTTACCACGTCTTCTTTCATCAACATACTCTTTAAATCCCATCCTTCTTACAGAACTAAAAACCCAAATGTTAGACATACATTATAATTGCATTAAACGTCCAGGCCACATCATGCAGGTCCAGCCTGCCAAGATCAGGCCAACACTGGATTTCAATAAAGATAATCCCATCCAATATGTCATGAACAGAAGAAATATGAAGAAGGAAGCAAGCGGGGATTAATTGTACTCCAAGTATGTCTCACTTGAAACCTTCTGCATTTACTAAGTGTATTCTTACTGCTAGTACAGTATTAGCATTGATAAAGCTTATTTTAAATGCAATACTGCATGAAAAATAAGCAGATAGTCCAAATATTAAGTCTCCTAGTAAATATGAAAAATTAAAATGAAAACTCAAATTTTCCCATCATACATTGGAATGTAATTCCAAGCACAGGACCACCTAAATATCCCTTATTTCTAGTGAAATACTGTAATGTGCAAATTTGGTATATATAAAAAACAGTGGCTTATAAACCTTGTAGTAGCGAACCTCTCTCCCAAAGCAAAAGGTAAATAGTTCAATTAGCTCTGTTCACTCTTGCTTCAGAGTCTAGAAATTTAGAGTCAAAAGGAAACAAGGCAACACTGACCCATAATGTTTGAATAGCCATAGGAGCCTGTGAGAAATACTGCATTTGATGGGAAGAGTATCCACCCAGTCTCAATGATCTGGATAACACAAATACAGAGACTAAGTTAAGAAAGATGGAAACATCAGCAAGAAGCTCACTGGTCTTCTAGCAACAGTTTCTATCATCTAATGTTGTCACAATCGGTATAGTATGGACTTAAGGCTCCATCACTATTTCATTTTTAGTTATAGGATCCAGTGTCTAATTGTGTTGACATGTCCCATAACCCATGAAAACTGCAGTTACACTACTTAAGTTCATTTATTAGCATACCAATGCCCTACATTTTAAAAAATTAATTTACAACCATTATTATTCAAAGCAAACATCAACTACAGCCCTTCAGTAAAAAACCTTATATAAAAATAAATAATGACTGCAGCAGTTGCCAAAAATGTAGACTCCTTTTTGTCATGAACGACAGTTGGGTAAAGTCATGAAGGTGGTTTCTATCAGATCTATTTGACCAAATAGACTATTCTTAAATTCAGTATTCAGATATCAAAGCTCTGATGGTAGGCAACAACGCTCCAGATCAGGGAAAATTTTCATGATCACTTAATTTTTCTAGTGATTGCTTTATAGCTTGAAGACTAAATCTGACTGGTAGTGTTATGAACTGAAATGCTCATCATTTTATCAGCCTCATTCATGAAGCGTAGTTTTCAAGATGAAGAGGCTAAAACTAGGAGCTGCATTGCTTAAAGTATGTAGTGCTATATTAGGTTTTAATAAGAAAATCTAGATACAGAAAAAGTAGGGTATGAAAATAGTGTTTTCCTTCTTGCAATTATAACTAAATACATTTAAGGTGTGTTTGTCAATCTCACAGATTACATTAAAACTCCCTTATTGATGGAATGGAAAGTATTCACATGTACACTGGGCAATCTGGTGTAAACTTTTACATATTAAGAAGGGAGTAGCCTTGTATAGGATGACAAACCTTTACAGATTAAATGAGGTATTGCACAGATTAATAAAAAAGCAAAAGGCAACAAAAATATACAGTAAATTGGTAAAACATTTACATGATAATTTTACAGAATCCATAGACAGAAAGTAGTTTAGTATTTCACCGTAAAAATATATATATGATATAATATATTGATCAGTCATCCCATTCATCATCATCTTCAAAGTCTTCTTCATCATCTTCATCCTCATCTTCATCTGATGACAAAAAAAATAGTTATTTTGCAAGAAAAAATAGTTATCTTAGTAAAGACAAATATTGGGAAAATTATTATGGCATGGCATGTACAAACTGGCATTTGTACAATAAAATGTAAACTTGTATGCAAAAACAAAAAAACAACTAGGATCTAGGCTTTAGATCACACACTAAAGGCACAAACTCAGCTTCAAACTGGTAAGTGAAGGCCTCAATTCACATGTTATTTTGGGTTGAGGATTGCCCTGCTCTTTCAGTGACACTCTATCAAATTGTTGGGTTTGAATGAATTTAAATTTAATTGATCAAAGTATGAGATTCAGGTTTTAGAAGTGTTTTCTCCATTTTGATTCTGAAAAAGGGCAACCACAGGTAAAAACTGATGGCCACAAGTAAAAAGTTTATGTTTGTTGTTTAAAAAGGCTCACCCAGTTAATCTGATTGCTAAAATGTTAAATTATTCATTCTACAAAAAAGAACTAGTCCTACTTAAATCTTTATATTTGGCTAAGTACTTGTGCATTGACAAACATATCCCAAAGCCAGGCTTTGTATCTCCTAATCATTGGTCAATCCAATCAATATGTTTCCCAGCCAACAGGTTACTCAAGAAAAGGAATCTATTTCCTAGGTCATCATTTTTCTTTTCATTTCCTCCTATGTGACGTGTTATTCTCATTTCAGAAACAGAAAGTCCTTTGATTTTTTTTTCTTTTTGAAGAGGTGGCAGAGCAAAGTTAATCCAAGTGGTTAAGCCTTTCTTTGATTGTTTAGCTTGGATACCTATTATTACTGGGGTCTCCAAGAGCTAGGACTTTGTCATTCACCCTTAAACCGTCTCTTTAAACATTCAGCCACATAGAACTGAATGATCCAAAGCTAAAAAGTTATCCTTTTTATGAAACTTCCGAAAGAAAACAAGACAGATTAGAATTTGTCTTGGAAGATACTGAGCACCTAGCATTGCTGCACTGAAGCCTTTTGCCACCGCAAGACACAGGAGTCTCTAAAAAGTCTTCATTTGTTCCCCAGTGAATCCTAACCATTAGATACAGAATCTTCTCCATTTTCTAGTTTCCTTAATAAAAATCAAGGGGGTTAAGGTGAAATTATGGATTCTTTGTCTTTATTGTAGGGCAGGTTTCACTTTCCAAACTGGAAACTGCCTCAGACTTTCAATACTAACGCCCTTCTGAAAGTCTGAGCATCAGAGTGCATCTCTTTATCTGTCCAGTTATTAAACACTTTAACTCCTAATTTTCTTACAACCATTCCTAACAATTCCTATTCCACTGTTGATGGCCCTGCATTCAAGAGCTTGAGAATTTTACAACCAAGCTATCCCAATTCCATTCATAATGCTCTCAAGTTCAGCTAGACTTCATTGTAAAAACACTTTTGCTATTTGTATGTAGCACTGCTTACATTAAAAAAAAAATCTTTAACTTGTGCGTTCATTCTTTTTGTATTTTTGATTGAATTACTGATTTCTCAACAAAAAATACCTGGATTTGCACCATCAAATGTGAAAGAATGTTTTAGTCCATTTCTAAATAAAAGACACTTAAGAACATATAAACTTGCTTCTGTAAAGCAATACCCCTCATGCAGGTTGTTTTGAGAAGAGTAATAGATCTGTCTGTATCAAAAAAATTATGCTAAATAGAATTCTAATTGTTATAACAAGTCTACTTTCCATGCAAGATTTATTAAGATCTATATGTGGGTATTTCCAGCAAAAATATTTTAATTTTCTGTTCTTGATAAACTGGCTCTTTCAGGTCAGATATTACAACAGTATACAGAATGCAATGAATGTGGATATAAGCTAGAAAGTTCTTTCCTACTTGATGGCACTGGACTAAAATGAATACCGATTTCCTGACCTACCTGAAGAATGAATGGCTTTGCTCCTTTTCTGCATAACTTCCATTAGTGCACCCACAATACCTGAGGTAGGTGCAGGTGTAGGTGGTACAGTCTCTTGGCCATCAGATACCTTAGGCAAAATTAAATACATAAGAATGAATGCAACAGAACTTAGTAAACATTTCCTATTTTTCAGAAGCCTGAAATCTGAGAAGATCTAAAGAAACCAGGCCGTTAAAAGCATTAGATGTTTAAAATCAACTGCATTTTGGAGTTCCATGGTAATATCTGTTGAAATAGCAACAATTTTTGATAATTTGGGGGCAGATTTTTATACATCAAAATAAAACAAAAATTAAAAACCAGCAACCCATAAAAGGGTTTCCAAACTTTCTTTGAAAAATTAAGTTCTCTTAAACAAGACAACTAGAGACAGGATCAATTGAACAAGAGAAGATGAACCTCAAAATTTAAGATCTGAACTCCCTTGCTTCTGATTAATCTCACCTGGAGCTTAGAACGGACAGGCAATTGAATAAACTCTACTCCTTGGCAAACTCATTTGGCTATTATCAAAATATATTTGCAGAAGCACATAAACGTGAATTTTGTTCTGTCTGCGGAAATCCGCCCTGCTAAATCTTATCATTTTCTTTCATTATTAGTTTAATTTAGAGGCATTTACCTTTTGCCCAACAATTTGGAAATAATAAATAAGCAAATTTCAAATCTTGCAAACCCCCACCCCCTTGTGCACCCTCCCCAACCGGTGCCTCTCGCACACCCCCTGGCACCCTCATGCACCCTCCCCAACCTACGCTGTGCCTCTCACACACGCCCTCGCTCCCTCCCGCACCCAGTAGCAGCCACTAACGTGCCTGCCAGCCTTGGACTTGAAACTTCCTGCCAACTAGCCACTGACTTTGGTTGTGGAAAGCTGGCAAGCTGCCTTGCCTAACAACTATGGGATTCAGTTAATGACAGCAACTGTGACTGCAGGGATTGCCATCACTAAGCTATGTGGTCACACTTTATGACTGCATCGATTAGCGATGGAAATTCCGGTCCCCATTGATGTTGTAAGTCGAGGACTATCTATAGAGGAAAATGGCTTTAAAAAATAATCTAGAAATTTGAAGCCAGATCTTAAGAAAGAATGATACTCACAGACTTCAGCTGTATACCCTGTCGTATCTGATCAAGTAGTGCATCTCTTCCTGTACAGGAGACTGGACGACTGTTTTGTTCTACTTTTTTTAATTGGGCACCTTCTCTGATTTGATCTAATAGAGCTGCTTTATTTGCTGAAGGAGCTGGAAGCTGATGGTCAACCTCTGATGGAAGACCAGGTGGAGGAGGAGGACCAGGAGGGGGAGGGGGAGGCGGTGGTGGTGGAGGTCCACAAGAACCAACCGATGGTGGTGGAGGGGGAGGAGGTGGGGCAGAGGGTGCAGAAGAATGAACTGGTGGAGGAGGAGGATATATCCTATTTGGTGGAGGTGGTGGCACTATAGTACCAGGCCTAGAAGGAGGTGGGGGAGGGGGTGCTGCTATTGGAGCTCTTGAAGGAGGTGGGGGAGGGGCTCCTCTTCCCCTAGCAGGAGGAGGAGGGGGGCCTGAGCTATGTGGTGGTGGTGGTGGAGGAGGTGGACCGCCCCTAGATGGTGGAGGAGGTGGTGGAGCTGAAACCAAAAACAAACCAAAAATAGAGAAAAGTATTTATTCACTATCAGACAGAGCTCTCTGAAGTCAAGACTGAGAGTATTAAAAGTACACCAATTACCTTAGAAAGCATCCATTCATACTTCACACTGTCCCTCAATTTGTGTTTAACTTTCCTGCCGCTCACATTTATTGATGCAATCCATTAAAAAGAGCAGATTATAATACTATTTCCACAAATTGTAACAATATCAATATTTATTTGCAATATCTAGTAAATATCTTCACTGGGCAATGTTTTTATTTAAATGTTACATTCTACTCAAAGTTTTTATCTATGGGGAGGTTTGATATTCATAACTTATATCATAAATGTGTCTGAATTTGTTTGGAAAAAAAATACTATCTAGTATTACCCATTTGTCATTCTGAAAAAAAGTAAAGCTAACAAAATTTAAAACAAAAGGCAAAATATAGATCATTCAGTCTCTAGTCCCATAAAACGATCAACTGAAGCACTGGAATTATATGTTCAACTGTAATCCCAAAACAGATCCAGTAAATTACCTTAACTTGGAAGCTACAGAGATATAGATACATTTGGGCAAGATGTGCAATTCAGAAAACTCCAAGTGGTAAAGCAAGGAAGTGCACAGTTATGATGCAAGACAAAATGCAAAGCTTCTTTTTATCATTTTGCTTTGGTACTTGTAGTCATCATTTCAGGGAGAGTCAGATTAATGAAAGGCCCAAGCACCTATATCTGACACCCAATTTTCTATGCGCAATCCCCAGCCCTAGGGGTCCAAAGCAAGTACTGAACAGTTCAGTCACAAAGCCATTACTGGTAAATGCATTTCATTCAGCTAAGACTAATACTGATTGCCATTTGTAAGTAGAGGGTCTTGCTATTAGAATACATATAAACAAATAAGAAAAATCAGTTACCCAAGATAATTTAATCAAGACCTCAAAATACAAGCACTCTTCAAGCAGTGATCATTTCTTATTATACAAGGCCTACTACATAGTCTGCAAATATCGAATTGGAGAAGCATTGAGATAAGTAAGTTAGTATCCTTAAAAAGATTACAGTGTCTCTGTGCCAATAAAGCATAGTTATTCATACAAAACATAGCTGAAACTTAAATGCTAATACCATGTTTACCCAAAAGGAAGACAACTCTGATGGAAGAGTGGGGGGGGGGCGGGAACCTATGAACCCAGACAAAAGATTATGTGCCACGCTTCCTTGCCTTTCCAAATGAGGACTGCCAATTCCAGCTGAAAATATCATGGAGCTTTTCTGCCACCAACAAGTGTGTGTGTATGGATGTGTATACACATACGCAAGTATTGACAAATGTGTTACCAGAAGCAACACTTCAAAAAAAGGCAAAGTGGAGGGGACGGGGGGGGGACGGACCCAAAGCCAACCCAATTAATCCAAACTGATTGCCCCTGAAAAAGGTATTCCTTTTATAAAACAAACTGAATCCCAACTGCATGTATTACTCATTCTCTCACACACAGGAACATGCAAGAACATATATGCATACTACCTTTCCTTCCTTCCAGCCAGAACAAGGAAAAAAGAACAAGTAGTGTGGCTATGGGGTGAGGGGGACTGGATTGAGATGAAGAAAGGGGAAAGGTAATTGGACAGGGAAAGCAAACACCCCCTTCCAATCCACAGTTAATTTTCAAAACATTCACCCTTCATAGTAGTGATGACTGCAGCAGCTTGCACCTCACTTATTTTGACAGGGTGTTCTATGCATCTCAGAAAATGTAAGGCAATTCACACACACACTGCAGGTAATCATCGACTTACGACCATTCATTTAGCTACCATTTGAAGTTATGACAGCCCTGAAAAAAGGAACTTATGACCGGTCCTTGCACTTACAATTGTCACAGTGTCCGTGGTCACGTGATCAAAATTCAGGTGCTCAGCAACCGGCATGTATTTATAACAGTTGCAGTGTCCCAAGGTCACATGATGGCCATTTGTGACCTTCCCAGCCAGCTTCCAACAAGCAAAATTAATGGAGAACTACATGATTTGCTTAATGACTGCCACAAAAAATGTCATAAAATTGGGTGTGGTCACATGATGCCTCACTTAATGACCACACTGCTTAATGATGAATTTTCCAGTCCCTATTCTGGTCGTAAGTTAAGGACTACCTGTATTAATTCACAGGTAGTTATTTGGGGGAAAAATTGTCTTCCTATTAAGTAAAAAGGTATATAAATACTAAAAAGACTAGAATTCATACATACCACTCCAGCGTGGTGGGCCTAGATTATAAATGTAGCATATATTAACTTTCTCTGAAAGTCCCTCATATCCTACATTCAACCATATGAAACTGAAATAATATTGCTTGCCAATCAATCTAGCACAATAAAGCCAATTCTATGAAGTATTCAGTGCTCATACAATGTTAAGTGCTGTAATAATATTGTAATAATTATTTATTACCGTCCAATTAAATTATACTCAACCATTAGAGACATTTGATGATGATGATGATAACTGAATCAAGATATACAGAAGTTACATTACTTGGGTATATTTGAAAATTCAAATTCTTATTTTTGGCTTTGTAGTTCCACTGAGGAATAGTCAATCTGTTTCTTGAAGTGAATAGCAGCAATGTGTTATTGGCTACAGAGTTTGTAGCTCAAATAGCTATAGAAAGCATACTCTGTAGTATAATGAGATATATTTGCAAGTGTGACTTAGAAATAGTTATATTTTAACAAATGTGCAAATGTATTTTTAAATCAAGAGAGCACTTGTCAAATTACCCTATTTAAATATTCTAAATCTTTTGTAGACATTAAAAAGCATAATCTATAGACTGCATGAATATAAGAAGACTCACCTTGTCTACGCAATTCATTTTTAACTGCTTCTACTCCTCCTGTTTTTTCAATAAAATCATATATAACCTTGGAAGTTTCTTTGTCTTTCAGCTGAGCCTCTGAAATTCCACACATATCAAATAGGTTTTTCAGTTCTGGATCCAAATTGTTAACCTACAGAAAACATTATTAGAGCTATCTGAACATTCATTCTTGTTAATAAATGTGATACAAATATTTTGTAGAAAAAAATTGTCCACAAATTACTGAATTCTATATAAAAGTAAGTGAAAAATGCTGAAAACTTTGAGACATGTGTACTTCCAAAAATCTTTTTAAATCCTGAAAAAAATGGGTCAAGTTGGTGAAGAACACTATAATCCACATACACAGATTACAGTTGCCCTTCTATTTTTGTTCTAGAAAAACAGGACCATATATGCATGTAATGAATCAATGGTCAGAGATATGAAGCCTCATCTGATGAAATACTAATGTAAGTCTGCACTATGCTTACTTACATCAAAACCTGTGTTTGGGTCCCAGCCAACATGGCCAATGTGTCTGAAAACAAGGAAAAAAAAAAAAGCTTTAGATACATGAAGTTAAGGCAACTGCACTATACTAGGAACCAGCAAGCTGATAAATAGTTGTTACAATTATTCAACTGATGTGAGAAAAAATATGGAAAAGGTTAAGATATCAATGAAACAGATTCGACACTTAATTCTACAGATCCCAAAATGGATTAGAACCTTCTGTCACAGCAGTAATCAAACCATAAATTTATCAGATGCTATCTCCTAAGTATCCATCCTTCTCCAAATTAAGCAAGTGATAAGAATGTCAACTGAAGGCGGGGGAGCACCAATCATGAAATACCCTATAATTTAATATTGTGCTGATTTTGTGTTCTATTAGAGTTCACCGCCCTACTTTGCTTCTTTCTTTCTTTCTGTGGATTCATTATTGTGTTTTCTTATACTAAAACTTATCATTTAACTGCATAAGCCATCGAGGTTTTTTTTAAATCAAACACTAAAGGGCAACTATTACAGGACATTTAATTCAAGGAACTCTTGCTGTGCACGTAGAATTATGTAACTGATTGACTTTCCTACTGAGATGTAAATAAACACATCTGTGGCTTTTTTGTAAAGTTAAAATGTTAATAAATTAAACAGGCACTCTTACTGGAAGTTGCTTGGAGTTCCAATATCTGCCTTTGTCAATCTTTTCTTTTTTGCTTTTCCTTTTTTCTTCTCTTTGGTATAGGAGATATTGTTGACTTGTGAACCATAAAATCTATTAGTGGTGATTTCTGGATTTTTGATGTCAACAGTTGCCATTGGCAGACTTGGACCTGTAAGAATACAACTAGATGCTTGATTTGAAATGATTTTTCTTCCTCTTCATATTCTGGTTTCAGTATTCAAAAGGATTGTAGAAAGTTTCAAAACAAAGAACGCATTGTATATAAAAGAAAGTTTCATAACAATATATTTCATAAAGTTTGTGAATTGTCTAGTAATTGTTCCAACAGTAGAAATCAATATCCTTCTTGAATGCAGAACAAATGTATGAATCTTATGACTGATTAAAATGCAGAAATTATAAAGAGATTTTTGAATACATGGAATAGCTAACTTATTTTAGAGTGCAATTCTAAATATTTTACTCAAAAATTAGACTTAAACTCTGTTCAGTTGACTTACATTCAGGTATTACTATGAATGAATGAATACTAAGGTAAGTTGTTCACTGGCAATATATCCATTAATAACCTATATATAGAAAGTTTTAGCCTATTAACAAGCAAACTAACCACTCTAATTAGAGTTTGGTTGTCCATGGGGAACATATGAATATAGCATAAGGAATTTCCACTTCTACCACTGCCATGTTGGTATCCAACTGAAAAAAAAAATTGCCATCATAACATAAGCACCTCTCCCATCAGCAAAAGTTAGTGAAGATGAAAGAGGTCTATAAGTTCATCCTTTGAAGAACTTGACAAAATAGCAGCTTCAAATATCCACTGGGTTGATATCTTATCCATCTTCAGGTTTCCCCAAAAATATAGCATAAAACATCACAACATATCTGAGATCCTGCGTATTCCTCAGCTGTTCTTCAAAAAGGGTAGTCTTTTATACAATAAATCAGATTCTATCACATATTAAAATGAAAATGGGTCCCATATATACATGCATACACACACACACACACACATTTTAAAACACTAATTCCATTAAATCCTCATTTTCATTCCAGCAATTATGACAGTGATAATCCAACAGTTAACTGCTTCACATTTAAGAGATTTTTCTATTGCCAACAGCACCGGAAGCACAAATCCAAAGAATTTACAGGTTAATGCATTCAATGCCAATTTAATCCTACAATTGTTACTACGCTATATTACTCAATCTCTTCAACTGTTTTTGTTTTTAAATGATTAAAAATATAAATTGCAATTTTGTGTCAAATATTAGGCTGCTGAGAAGTGAACAGATGTAAATGTAGAATGCAATTAATTCTTACCAGAAGACAGATATTTTATTTTTTTCCTACTTAGCAACTGAAATTTCGCAGTGAATTTTGAATATGACAACCTAATGTTAGTATGTGAAAACAGGTTAAAGCTGATTTAGGACATTCCCATATAAGTAGTACACAGCAAGGGGAGTGTTTTATACTGTAAGAATAAAATTAAAATCATTGTAATTTGTAATATTCCACTGTTGCATTCATATTACAAATTTAAAATATGGTCCTTCCTTCTAATCATCATTCTCAGAAATGCACACAGAAGTTGGCAGTTATGTAACAATGATGAACATGTTATAGTTATTAATAAAAACCTTACCATTTGGTAGATCTCTCCTTTTTTCTGTTAGGAGGGAAAACACACAAAAGAGTATCATTCCATTCATGCATGAAGTTAAGAAAAAAAACTAATCAATATTTTATTCATTTTAGTAATGGGTTTAAGTAATCTCTAATGGCCTGTGGATGATCCCAGACCCTGCAGGACCACTATTAACTAGCTTAAAAAATCAGCTTTCCAATGGAAATGACATTTTAAAGTGCAGTTTAAAAGTGAGAGAAACATACATACACAATTTACTGTTAAGAAGTGTGAGATTTTTTTTCAACTTTCTCTTAACATTGTAGTAATCCAAGACAGGTGGCTGATCCATTGTTTCTATCTTACAAAATTATTTTAACAATAAAACTGTATGCAATTCTAGACAAGTAAATAAAAAGGATAATTGACAGTGAAACATTCGATATTTGGGGAAATAATTCCTCTAATTATCTCGCTTAAAATATATGTGAATTTCTAGAATTATTACAGTTCACACATTTTTATATATTATGTATTTTCTCTATATCAAAGAAATAGAAGCAATGTATTATATTCTACAGTAAGATTTTTAACAAGTAAAATTTTAGATCTAAGAACATTATGTCTGTAAGAATAAATGAGCAAATGTTTTATCTAGAACTTCAGAAATCTTAATTACATTATAAAAAGGACATGTACTAAACTGATGTATTTAACTCCTCCATTTTAAATATATTTTTCTATTATTTCACTTACACAAATGACACACAAATAGAGCATGACAATGTATCCTTTTTTAACAAGTGAGATACTACATCTGAGTTCTTAATTTGAACAAACTAAAATTTAAGATGGATTTTAAACTTTTTTCTATTCAACTGAAAGGCAATTCAGTCTCAATAAAATGAATCAAAACCATTTTTAAAAAATAAAAAATGTACAGCAACTTAGAATATTTTTTTCCAGTGGGAAAAAAGCAGGTTATCTCCCACCTGCATTTTGAAGTAGTTGCGGCTTTGACATGGTTTATCTCATCATATATTTGTAAACAGTACATCTTGATATAATAAAGCACCTTTTAATGAAAACAGGATGCCCTGTCGGAACTCTTATCTTATAATCCTAAAATCTTTGTTAGTAAATCTATATTGTGGGAGATTTACTGACAGAGGAATTCCATGCAGGAATTCTTATTAAAATATCCATGCCAGAAGAGTCATGGAAAACATTCTGTAATCAGAACTACATCCAGTAGTGTAATATAGACTTAGGAGTCCATCTAGTGGCTAAACAACTTTTGTCCCCCCCCCCCCAAAAAAAGGAAAAGGAAAACAAAGGCATGACTAAGAACTCCAATAATGTCTTTGCCAGAATAGATTTCAATTGTTTTCAATAAATATTATCTTACATTGACCTTTTAAAACAAATTCCAAGTTCTACATTGTATGGAAAACAGAAAAAAAATTACCACCTGAGCAGTAACATAATTCATAGAAATAGTTTCGTAGGGAATGAGAGGTCACTGAAAGAATTGCTATATGTATATGGATGCAGGTATATATCTTTACATATACATATACACATATGAATATGTTTAGTGGCCTGAACTATGTCCACTCAGGTGGCAGGTAGAAATACTTTTTGGGGTGGGGGTGGGGGATGAGAAATGGTGCTTAATTCATAATGCAGCTGAACACTAGGAGCTAGACAAATGCATACAAGCAGCTAGGTAATTTCAAGCTTCAGCAACTGCTTAAGTATATTAAAATGCAGAAAAAGATAAATGTAAACTAAAAATTCATGGAGAATTAGCATATCCAGGCTTGCTTATATAGTATACATACCTTTTCCTCTTGTGTGTGTGTGTGTGTGCGCGCGCACACACACACACACACACCCCTTATCTTATTTGGAAAATCTAAACAGCAAACATGTATTGCATTTATGGCACTATAACACTGTATATTCAGTGAGTTATAAGTACTTTGTTAGCTACATAAAATATATGACCGGAGAGCAAAGTATTCTTACTTCCTAACTGAAACGCTCCTCCGGCAGACCATTTCTTTTCTCGCCACCCCTATTCTTCCATTTTTGTTTCAACTGACACTCAATATGTTGTTGCTACTGAGCATGTTGAGTCTTGTGCTAAACCAAGACAGGATAAATCCAATTTCTTTCTTTAAAAAAAAATAATATATATATATATATATATATATATATATATATATAGATATAGATATAGATATAGATATAGATATAGATATATCTATATATATAGATATATATATTTATTTACATTTCTTGGGTTTACCCTACTTAACTTTCCAGTACTACCCACCCCTGCCCATTAATTCTCAGCGGAGCTGTTTTTACTCAATTTCAGTTGGCTTTTATTACTTACATTACCTCTTCTACGAAGGAGTAATAATATTTAATAAATTAATTTTGTAATAGACTACATAGCCCCTAATCCTACCTAGTTGATAATAAATCCTTCTGAAATTGTTATGCACTGTGTAGAATGATCCATTTTACACATATTCTCTTTGAATTAATTTCAATTCAAATTGTGAAAAGTAATTACTTGTTAATTAATACACAGAAGAGCTTTGAGGCCATGATGTTCTTATGGAAGCTATTTCAAAAAATAAAACATACCAATATTTTATGCCAAGTCTTTTTCAAGCCTAATTTTAGCACAGGGGCGATAGGGGACGTTCAGGAAACATCAGCACTACAGTCCACCAACTCAACCCCATGCTGCATTAGTGTTGGACAAAGACTCCATTAACTGAAAACTTGTTCAAGCTTAACTAGCATACAGCAAAGTAGGGAGGGTACAAATTAATTGGGGATGTCCACAGGCCAAAGTTTCCTAATATAAGCTAGAACTACAAACAAGACAAACAAGCATTGAAAAAACTATGCAAGTACCAGATTTTCTCTGCCGTCGTCCAAGTAGGTCTGTTATTGTCTTTTGGAATTTTTTAGCTTCTTCTTCATTAGCAAAATTAAGACCCACCTGATATGTCTGAAAAACAATAATGTTCCTGTCAACCTAAGAAACTGAATAAAGATGTGCACTTCTGCAGCTCTTGTGAAACTAGATAAAGGAATGAAAGAAGTTCCACTGAAACAAAGCAGTCTTCAGATTTTTTTACCATCATTGATCTCAACTGGAATTAGGAATACTTTTACTCTTACACCTTACTTTTCAGTTATAAGCTAACTAAAAACAAGAGTAAAAATGAAATATGTTTTCATGTAAAAAAAAATCAAACAGAACTTCTATTTGAACATTAAAATGTTTGGAAATAATCAACACAAATATAAATAATTCAAATAAAATTACTTAGTATTTTATAGGCCATTTTAAGAGAATGTACATTTTTAGAACAGTAACTTTTAAAAATTAACTCTTTAAAATACTTACATCTCCAGCAAAGGTATGAAAATATGCTCTAGGACTATTATATACAAAGTTATTATATAATTCTTGTTCCCACAATTGTTTTCCATCCTGCAAGAGTGATGGGGGGGGGGGAGGGAAGAAAATACAGACATTGAGTATGTATTGATTTATATATCACCTTTTTGTTCATGGACATTCTGATTTCCTGCATCCTTTCTGATCACTTTAGATTAAAGCGCTATTCTAAAGACATAGGAACTAGCTTACATTCTTGGTAACCTGCACTTTTGCAGCATGAATCTGAGAATGTGCTACAATTCTCATGTAACTTGTACTGTCTCAATGCCTATTAAAACAAATATGGACAAAATTCACAGACAGAAAGGACACGTATAAGTGGAAACAAACCAGACCAATGACCTTTTTCCAAAAAGTCCTAAATGCAAAAAACCCCCCTAAGCTACTTATACTTTCAGTAATAAGAATATCTGCAATAGAATATGAAAACAAAGTCCTTGCTTTCCACATAGCTTTCTCTTATATCCATATTGTTTTAGCAGTTAATATGCAAACAAATTATTTGTAATTATATGCAACTGCCTATTACCCAACACTTTCATAAGATATAATCAATAGAAATATATACTAAATATGGCAAAGCAACAGTTCCTTACCTTGATATCATATATTCTGATAAAATAAGACCTTTGTGGATTGTCTTTTACAAGGCAAGCTACACCACAGCATTTCTTTGACCACATAGCATTGCGTTCCGCTGCGTAAATCTGAACAACCGCAGAGCACATTGTCTAGAATAAATTTTTAAAAATTCTTAGTTAATATTTAGCTATCATCTTGCTTTTGCTAGGCACAGTCTTCTCCATTAGTTACAAAAAAATCGAGCAGAATTCATCTGATGAAAACTGAGTATTTCTGGACAGATAATAGTGCTCTCAATGACCTTTGTTTGAAAGTACTACAAAATCCCACAGGCCTCAAAATACTGTTTTTCAAATACATTCTTTTACTAACATGAAAATACATCAACACCTCCCAACTTCATCTATTGAAATGATAACCAATTTGTATTGATCGTATCTAAAAGTTATCTGTATATAGTGTATATCATATTATTTATGTCTATATCAGTTATTTTTATGCACTTTACCCAAGCCAGGCAATTCAGGAGAGGGAGAGAGAGAAACAGCAATGACAGAAGAGAGCCCATTCAGTATATTAAAACCTTTGTCTAAGGATTGGGACTAATTAGCACTGACTGATATTAAACACATTTCAATAATTGGGTAATAACTCCTTTTCTATATAGTCATAAGCCTATTCTCTGTTAAGTTAGACAATACAGATCAAGGAATGAATTTGAGGTATTTTAGACCAAATCCTGTTTGGCCTTTTCTAAAACACTGCAAAATTTGTAAGGAGAAAATAAACTAATTAGAAATTGTAGAATGGTCTGTGCTTGATCTTCACTTGACTTTGAATCACCAGTAGCTAAGCACTGTACTATGGCATGGCATTTCCTAGCAACAAGAGCACTAAAAATATTAACAAGCGATTGAAAAAATTTACACAGGTTTTTCAGAGATTTCCCTGGCACAGTTCTTTAAAAAAAATGCTGCTGTAGGAACTATTATTCTTGTTTTAGATTTCTGTGTTTTTATTAATATTATGAGCTTCCTAAAACCACATAAAGGCTAGGCAGAATAGAATCATAGAATCTCGGAGTTGGAAGGGACCACATGGATCATCTAGTCCAACCCCCTGCAATATGCAGGAAACCAATTAAACCATCCCCGAGAGGTGACTGTCCAGCCTCTTCTTAAAAACCTCCAGAGATGGAGAACTCACAACCTCCGTAGGTAGACTGTTCCACTGTTGTACAGATCTAACCGTCAGGAAGTTTTTCCTTATATTTAAGTGAAATCTAGGTAGCTGCAGTTTGTACCCATTATTTCTGGTCCTAGTTTCTGTGGCCATGGAAAAGAGTTCCTGACCATCTTCCCTATGGCACCCCTTTATGTACCTGAACACTGCTATCATGTCTCCCCTCAGTCTTCTTTTCTCCAGACTGAACAGCCCCAGTTCCTTCAGCCTGTCCTCATAGGACATGTCCTGAAGTCCCTGTATCATCTTTGTTGCCCTCCTCTGAACCTGTTCTAACCTGTCAATATCCTTCTGGAAATATGGTGCCCAGAATTGTACACAGTACTCCAGGTGTGGTCTCACTAGTGCAGAGTAGAGGGGAATAATGACTTCCCGCGTCTTTGATATAATGCTTTTCCTAATGCAGCCCAAAACTGCATTAGCCCTCCTAGCAGCTGTCTATAAATGTTTAAAACAAACAAAGCTCAATAGTTCACATAAAGAAAACCAGCCTTTCAGGGTACAATGGAACATTAATTTAGAGGGACTAAGTAAGGCATACATGGTGTACAATATGGTGTAACCAATCTTTGTTTTGATGCTCTGCATCTTCAACTGGCTGATTCCAGGTACACAGCTAGATCTGTGCTACAAAACTAAGTGAGTGGGGACATCCTATAATGAAAGTTGATTGGTCCTTTTTTTATCCGTAAAAGGCACCCTCTAATGACATTTTCTCTGCTGAAAATCTTAAGTGTCCAAACGGGAGTCTTGGTGTCCAAGAGGGAACAACAGAAGATCTTCCTGCATCTCTTGGGCAGAAGTTATCACAGAGGTTACAAAAATTAACAGGCAAATTCTTGCACGCTCCTGAATGTTTTCTTTTGAAGATATTCTTCTAGCAGATCTTTCTTTTTCCACAAAGAAAATCTCTTTCTTTAATATTTGAAGGAACAAAGTCATGCACTTTCAATATAAACTACTACTCAGAAAAAAGGAAGCTAATTTGTGGTGCTTCACTCAAAGCCACAATATTGCAGTATGTTCCAAACTTTCACAATCTTAACCACAGAGGTCAAATGCTATATAGTATTGCAGTATGTTACAGTGATGCTTCTGACTTTAGAACTGTAATACAGGAAATAATTTCAAGATGATTTGGCTAAATATGTGGTATGAAAAGCAGGATTAAGAATATTTCATGGAGAAAAAACACTTGCTCAGATTACTGTTCATGTTCTTTTTCAAAAATCTTTAAACTGAACTCCCCTTTCTTTACATTCTACAGTACAGTACAGTTATGCACCAGCATCTATAATTTGAAATAAGCCATACACCAAAACCTTTTTAAATACACACACACACAATTCTCACATTTATGACCTTTACAGGTCTGTAAAGCAAAGGAAAGCCGAAGTAAGATCATAAGCACAATCAGTTTCACTTAGCAACCGCTTCACTTAACAACCAAGTTGCCAGTCCCAATTGTGGTTGCTAAACGAGGACTACCCACACAAACTAGGAATTATGGAACACATGGTCCAACACATCTGGAAGTACTCCTGGATGGTAATAACTGAGGTACAATCTTCTAAAAATGTTAAAGCCTCACTGGACATGAGTTTGACTTCTGGTGACTTAATAGCTTTCTTGACAACAATAGCAGAAGTCATTTGCCACTCTTATTCTGTTGTTTTGTTTTGTGTTTCACTTCCAATATAGCCTACAACTCTAGTATTTCCTAATGTTTCCCATCCAGATGCTAACCAGGTCTGACATTTCTCAGCTTTCTGTGATTAGTGCTGTGACTTAACTGGGCATGACATTCTACATAAAAACAAATGTATCAGTCTCTGTGAACATGAGTATGTGGACACAAATTTCACATTTAGCATGACAAAATCCAAAATGGGGACAGGGAAGACTACTTCAGTTTTCCGGTTTTGAAAAAAGAGCAAATGCTTAAAAATTATATGTATTAATCAACTCATGCAAGCATATCTTTCTTATCTCAACTAATTTGTAAACAGCCACTGTTCATTAGGTAATTACCACTGTTCTGAATGTTATTCCCTTCTGACTATTTATAAACCCACACTAATATTTGGTATAATTCCTAAATTGGAATAAAATTTCACAAACTGGATTGTAACTCACAATTTTTTCTGACAGTAAATTTATTAGAGGTACAAGAAATTCTTTTGTTTGTTTTTTGCCAAGACAGGCTAAAATGGTTATCTTTCATTAACCAAAAAGCTTTGAAATGATCTGTACAGAATGAGAAATTAAAATGGCAAATGAAGTTCAGTATAAATTAGGGTGATAGAAAATAGAGAAAACCCTTTACTAGTTTCACTTATTCACTGACTTTAAAAAAGTGATCCTGTTGAGTATGAGAGATCGTTTAATGAAAACAAATCTATAGTGCAGCAAGCTCCGGATACTGATTAAAATCCTGGTTACTGTATCTCAAGGAGGCTTAGTGTAGAGTTGGAGAAACAAAGAAAGGAACAATAAAAACAATTAAAGAAAATTTAACAAGGCCTCAGCCAGGTTGCCAGTCCCAGGCAACTCCTTAGTTTACTGAGGAGCTGAGAGTGTTAAGTTGATGAAAAAATGCCTAGAGCAACAACAGCATAAAACTAAAAGTGGATGTGACCAAGCACTGATACAAGCTTAAGTTCAGAGTCTATTTGGTGGTGGTAAGAATAATGTGGCACCTGTTCTTTCCCAAGCTTAACCCTATTCAAGAAGAAACAGACCCTCATGGAAAAGAAGAGCATGACTAAGCACCTACAATTTCTTGTGGGTAAAGCTACCTTACATTTTCCTTGGTTTGGATGCCAGTTGGGCAAGTTCTGAGGTGAGCAGAGAAGGGCCATGGATGACAATCTGGGATTCTTTTGAGTTTGTGGAACTTGAAGTAAAAAGAATTCTTTGCTGTATGAGCTCCACCACCTGTGGAGTAGAACCATGCTCCTCCTGGATTCTCTGAGCTACTGTATAATGCTGGATTTGGGAGGTGGTCAACACTTTGAGAAAAGATGTTGCAATCCTTGAGAGAGGTGGTAGAGCACCTTCTCTTGAAGAGGCCCTCTCAATCTGGCCATTTGCTATAACTTTCATTTCCATTCTTTTGGGGGAAATGTCGAGAAAGTGGAGAGCTGCAGAGGGCCCTAAAAGAAAAAGATTATCTGAATCCTTTTAAGTCAGCACGCAAAGTTCAGCCATGGGCAGAAACTATATTGATCACTCTTGAGTATAACTTCCATCAGGACCTTAATGGCAGAAATATACTGCTTAGTGGCCTTCAGTAGCATCGACCATGATATTCTTCAGGTCTCCTGCAAAAGCTGAGACTAGGAAGCTGAGCAGGTGGTTCCAAATGGTAGTGGTGAGCAATCAAGCTCTAGGCTGCTCCACTGGGAGTGCCAGAGAGCTTGGCCCTTTTTTCTGTGTTATCTAACACATATATGGAACTACTAAGAGGAATAATCTAACATGGTGGGGCATCATCAATATATTAATGACATTAAATAATATATTTCCATCCCTGACTGAGCCAAAAATGATGTGGAAATCTGGTCCAGAGTCTCTTAGGGACTGAATGGGAAAAACAAGCTCAGATTAAATAGTACCAAGATGGAGCTGCTGTTATATCCATAAACACCTGGGCTTTGCCTACAACATTGGCCCTGGTAATTAGTCTGGATGGTGTTACCTCCCCTTGAAGAAGTTGGTCTGTGATCTCAGTGTCCTTTTGGACTCACAGCTCCTGCTTGAGCAGCAGATGGAAACTATACCTAGGATTGTGCTGAGCTGCTGAGGGTGCTGCCAGGAAGTAAGAGCACAGAAACACAACCTTTAGATCAACTGGATTTGAGGAACCACTAACTTTTCCAGTATATTGAATGATGCATGTAATACTGAACAGTATATTGAGTGACTACCATTTTAAGGTCAATAAGGATTATGTCATCCCTCAGAGACTTAGTAACATCCTTAGCATTTTACATATTAAACTATAACCTGACAAAATTTTACAGCTAGGGATAAAAGAGATCCCGAGGAGAGGTGGTAGATTTTAGTGCTCCAAAAAGCTTTCCCATAATCTTCCCTTTTATATCATAAAACTCGGTACAAAAGTTTTTCCAGATTTCAAGTTGTCAGTCTGTGGTCTAACTCTATGGAGTTATTAACAGAGAGGTGATAAATGTACCCACCATATCCTTTTTAAAAATGAAAAATCTGTTCAGTTTTGCCATTCCTACCCTGTCAATTTTTTCAGTCCTTGCTATGGAAGAGAAAGGAGGCAGCAAATAACAGCTATTCTGATATCAGTGGAATCCCACACATACTCTTTAAAGGAGAAATATAGACAACCTCCAAACCCTTTAATTAATAAGTAACGCAAGCATATAAAGATTAAAAAGAAAAGTGTCCTTAAAACACTGAGGTCACATGGAGTTCACATTCACTTTTCTTGAACATTCTGTGAAAATGTACATGAAATATAAAAAGGTTGCTATTTATTTAAAAGCCAAAGCATTGGAAACAAAATGCAAATGTTCTATAGAAACCTAACCTCATACTATTTAATCTTCTTGATCATGGGAGTATTACATATTATTGTGGCTCAATTGTTATGGTTAAATGGCTAGTAGAGCACTAAGACAATGTTCTCAAAAAGAATCTGCCTTGCCTTTTCTTGTAAGACAACTAAATATTATTGAAAATAGTGCTAGTTTATCAATCCCAGCCTTGTTTCTATCAGCATCCAATATGCTTCAATGCATGCCCAATACAAATGGAGCAAAATATGCAAAAATATAACTGTGGCCTACTCATTTAATAAAGAAATGCCTTTTATTATCTTTGCATTTGAGACACTATCTTAAATCCCACCTTCTATCACCACATCTAGGCAACAGATGTTCCTTCACAGAATTCAGATCTATTAATTGACAATTACATTGCATAGTGAGATGAGAAGGGTGACAGAGAGTACAACACAGAGAATACATGTAGATTTAAGTATCTGGAAAATGTATAAAGCTCCCAGACAACCATCTAAAACATATGAATCCATGCTATGCCTAGATACCAGACTTCTACTAGAGATGTCTAGTAGGCCACAATTAAAAACTACCAATATTAGACATGGTACAGCATATTAGAATCTAACACACATTTTCTGCAGATAGCTTTGCAGTCAACTGCAACAAAAGATAACATTTTCTCTCAGACTGAAAAAAATTATGACACCTTTCAACAGGTGAAGTAATCATATTAAGTCTTAGCAAGTCGGATCTTGTGGATATAGATCTGTCCCTGAAGTCACCCTGAAGAAGACTTAAATCCTACTGAGAATATATTTTCATGGTACTGAGCATCAATTAACGGTGTACAGTATAATTAAAGAAAATGAAAGAATGTAGTCCACCTAACATAATGGCTTTGGATTTCTTAAACCTGAATTGGGGAAACAACTAAATGAAATCAAGAATGAATGAATGAATGAATGAATAGGAGGAAGATAAATAAAAAATAACCCATTGGAGTAAACCCACATATAGGTAGTCCTCACTTAACTGTAATTGGGACCAGAATTTCTGGTGCAAAGCAATGCAGTCATAAAGTGTGATGTCATGTGACTGTGTCGCTTAGCAATGGAAGCCCCAGCAGTCCGCAGTTACTGTTGTTAAAGTGAGGACCTCACGTAATTGTGACTTTTGACTTCCTGCCTGCTTCCCCATTGACTTTGCTTGTAGGAAGCCGGCAGGGAAGGCAGCAAATCATGATCCCATGATGCTGCAATGGCCGGAAATCAGGGTTAGTCATTGAGCACCCAGATCATGGTCACGTGACTGTGGGGGTGCTGCAATGGCCTGAACTTTGAGGACTGGCTATAACTACTTGTTCAGTACTGTCGCAAGTTCAAACAGTCGCAGAATGAGTGGTCATTAAACAAGGACCACCTGTATTGAGCTCAAGAATGGATCTGCTTTTATAGAATGGGGGGGGGGGGGAATGCCTTTATTTTATCCACACAGAATTTGTTATGATTCAACAAGACTAAGGAGTATTGCTGATTTAGAAAAGGTCAGACTATCTGTCTCTCCAAAATTGCCTACTCTTGAACAGTGATTCTTCAGATTTTCTGAGTAAAGCCTTTGCCATTATGTATTCTCTTATCTTTTTAACTGATGCCAGAGACTGAACCTAATCTTTTTGCATGCTGAAAATATTATCTATCAGTTTTGGTTCATATCTTCTATATCACATTGACATTAATTTGCATTATAATTCTCGGCCTAGCAGTCACAATTCCAGGAGTGAGTGATTGGTTATTTCACACTGCCATTTGCAGCTATACAATATTACACAAAACACTGATATATACGCACACATGCACATCTGAAGAACTACCTATTCCAGGTAAAACCATGTTGTCCAATAGGTCCAGCCAGAAAGGGATGGTTATGAGTGCCACTTCCAAATGAGATCAGAAGAGGAGAGCAGGAATATGTTGCTGCTCGCTGTATGTCCTATGCAATGTAACAATCTGCTTCCTGAGATCTGAATGGTGTTCTCCCTGATAAAACTTCCTGAAGGCCCTGAAGTTAGAACTCTTTCACACAGCTTTTAATGGTGTAATAGAAGGTAACATTAAGGGACACAGGGTTTTAGTAAAGGTGGAAAAGCTGTATAGGTTACGTCTGATGGTTATCATAACTCTGTAAACTGTCAGTGGCACAAATACTCTTAATAAATCACTAGATATATTAAGATATATATATTTGGACATAATTATGCATTAATTAAGCAACTAACACATATGCAATTTGTTTTTAAAGGGATTTTAAGTTTGCCACTGAAATTATTATTTTAAAATAATAGTTTTAAAGAGGTTTTCAGCAATCTTTTTGTATGTGAGGAAGCACTGAAAAAAATCATATAACCCAATTTGCAATTTATTTTCAAATCTTTGAAGTGCCAACACCTAGAATTTGAAATATTTTCTCCAAGTCTAGAATATATCTTCTAATTTTATTAGTGAATGCTATCTGGTTTTCCATACTGTAGTAGATTACTGTACCCAAATTGGTGCTCTTTAAAAAACATAATTCTCTGCAGCTAACCACACAATTTTGATTTTCCAGTTGCCGCTTGGATTATTTTATTGATTACATTTACATATAAAATAATTATGTAGATAAAAGCACACTTGTTCCTTAAATAATGCAAGCACACTTATAGATGGGTCATTGGAATTCATCTTGCACTAAATTAGTGCAAATCCATGCAGCTCAATACTACAATGACTAGGAATGGCTCTCCAGAGAAAGCTCTTTTCAGCAAACTGGGACTTTGCTAGAAATAAAACTGGTACTTTCTGTGGGCAATGCCTGAACTCTTCCACTTAGGAACAGCTCTTTGCCGAAGAGGAAGGAATGTAACATTCTAAAATAGATTTTAAAAATCTGTGAAGTGTATTAAACTTCAGCAAAGACATTTTTAGCAAACGTGCCAATTTTTCTTTAGTCCTAAAATCTAGAAAAAAAATTTTTTTTTCCTTAGTCATTAGTTAAGATAGAGACCCTGCAAAAAGTGGATCGCCGGTAAATTACAGTACAGTGTTAACATAAAGGGTGGGACATGCACTTTCCTGTATTGCATCACCTAGCAAGCAAGTTGATATTCAGCCACTTGGCCTACAGTATTTTAAAAAAAATCAAAATGACAACCAAAATTTATACACTCCCAAGCAAGCCTGCATTCCCAGAAAAAAGCAGCTCATGTTCTTTAGACACTTTATAAAAACATATTTTATCTTTGCAAATTCCCATTAACATCTGAAAAGACATAATATATCTAGAGTGCAAACCTGACCTTAATGAAACATGAATGACAGACTACGATCTCTGACTGAATGATAGATTATGATCTGTGAATCTTCTTTACCCATCTAAATCCATCAGAAACAAAAAAGTCAGTTTTCCACAGATACCACTATACTACTATAATTCTTATGGAGCTTACAGTGGGCAAGGACATTTACAAATCTGTAACCAAGTTCTTGGTTCCAATATAGTTTCAGTTTGTCCTTCCTCTCATTATAGAAAAAAACTTTAGTAATATTGATTTCTGCAAAAAACAAACAAACAAAAAACCTTAATGGAATCAGAACATGTCTATGGTACTTTACTTATGATTGTCTATTTTAAAAAAAATGGTTTGAGTGCCAATCCATCTGAAATACAGGTAAATAATTTAGTGATGTGTTTAAATGTATGCCATCTCAGAAATCAGAAAAAGCCAAATTTAAATGCAGAATATTTCAATATAAAATAGCATGATACAGATTTTATACTAAAACCCGATAAGCCAAGACACAGCAATGTAAGTCTCATATTAATAAGTCAAAGTAGCAAGATTTCCAGGATTATTACAGTATGGTTTTTTTCCCAAATAAAATATATTCTCAGGGGAATTTTGTATCTGCTCTGCAAATCTATTGTTCAAATGGGAACAGAATTCAGAGCACTATTTTGACATCTCATTTTATAGATCATTTCCTGAAAGTTCAGAAACTAGCTGAACTTTTCCACAAAGTTGCAACATCTTCACTGCTGACACACACCTATTAGAAACCACAGAGCACTTCCGGGATCCTTTGAAATAATAATACCTGTTGGAAAGAGGAAGCGGAAGAGAAAATAATCCCTTAGCATAGCAAAAGCTGAACAGCTACCCTGCAATTCTAAACAGCACCTCTCTGAAACAAGCCACAAGGGTAAAAGATTTGTCTGAAGTTGCCTAGCCAGGTTTATTTCCTTCAGCAAACCCGCAGTGGATCCAATGGGCCAACTCTAGTCAACAGACTCGGAGGGGCGACTCTGCCTCTCTTCCCCTGGCTTGGGTCCGTAGCCTTCACCTGCGCCCAGCACTTAATCCCACTCTCACGAGCTCACAAAAGGACCGCTGAACTCTTCCCCTTGGAGAGCAAAGGCGTGCATCTCTTTCTCGCGCCCCCCCAGCCCCTTTCAGCAGAGAATTAGCCAAGGTTGTTTGGGGTTGATTTTCCACCCCCGCACCAACAATAGAGAGCCACGGGGAGGAATAAAGGGGAAAATGAAGCAAGCAGCTGTTCCGTGGGAACGGCCCCAGCCGGGGACCTTCTGCTCTCTCCAAACCAAGCCAGCAATGACCCCCGCGCCGGAAAGGGAAAAAATGGGGGGGGGGGACTGGCAGCCCCTTCGCATCATCACGCCTCCCCCTCGGAGCAGCCCGCTTTTCCTCCAGCGGATGCAAGTCACCCCCGTCCTGCCCTGGACCCCCTTCCTGAGGGGTCAGTGCAGCTGGCTGTCCGGGACGCGCGTATGGAAGCCCTCCGCACGTTCCCCAGGCGCCCCTCAGGATCGGCCGGGCCTCCCCGCACGGCAGGCCCAGCCGGCAGGGCGAAGCCTCCCTCCCGTCCGCCACTCACCACGCATTTCTTGCCGAGGAAGCCGAACAGGCTCTCGTTCTCCTGCGGGGTGAGCAGCAGGGAGCCCACGTTGGAGACCCTCCGCGGCGGCGGGGGCTGCTGCTGGCTGCTGTTCATGGCGTCCGCCGCCGGCGCCCGGCCGGGACTGCCAACCCCTCCGCCGGCCTCGCAGCTGGCCCTGGCTCGTCTGGGGGTCAGGCCCCGCGTACCCTGGAGGGTGGCGGCGCAGCAGCCTGCCTCCCCGCGCTATTGCAGCAACATCGGGGCGGCGACCGGAGGGGGCGCCGCGGCGCGCCGGGCACTAGGCCGCTCCCGGGGGCTCCTGCGAGCGGGGCGCCGGGAAGTCCCGCTCCTCGCCCTCCCCGCGCCTTCCGCCGCTCTCCCGACAGGCACTAAACTTCCAACTTCTCCCCGGCGCCGGCCGCGCAATCCAACATGGCAGGGAGCGGAGGCGCGGGCGAGACCAAACGCCGCGGAGGGAGAGGGGAGGCGAGGGGTCGAGCGGCCCCGGGCTGCCCGGCCCGCACTGCCGCTTCTCGGCGCGGCGCCCCCCCGGCTGGGCTGTCTTCTCCGCCGGCCCGGAGAGCGACTTGGGGAGGCCCGCGGCTAAGCTGCGACGCAGATCCCAGCGGCGAGCTCAGGAGCCGCGCTTCCCGCGGCCTCCCCCGTTAAATACCGGGCGGGCCAGGCCGGGCTGCTTCCCGGGCCTTGTCATCCAGGAAGTCTGGATGTTGGCGGGAGGCGGGGAAAGCGAGCGGAGGTGCCGCGGGCTGGCGGGAGGGACGCGCCCCGCGATTTCTGCAGTTGTGCAAGGCAGAAAGCGGGGCTGGTGGAGCGCGGCGGGATGCGCGCGCGAGTCACCTGCGTGCCCCCGGCTTAAAGCTTCCGACGATCCAGACGTCTTTGCTCCTCGGGAGCGCAAAACGTTGCTGTCATAAATTTATATGTCTCTCTCTCTCTCTTTAGTCGTTTGGACAAAAGAGTTTGCATACAGTATGTATCGCCTGCAATAATGAATGTTGGGCTTGGCTCACCCCGGTGGTTGGTAAGGTCTGGTCGATGGCTTAAGGTCCTAGACCATGGTTAAGAGATTAAAAGGCCTTAGGAATGTGGGAACCCGGGTAGTGTGTGTGTCCGCATAGAGGTTCCAAAGTTGGGGACAAAGGAAGGAGCTCATCATTTTTATTTTCGACTGAACTGAGATCATTGTTATGTTACAGGTCTCGTCCTTGGCTTTACGGAATTGCTGGATTTTGATCTGGATGCATCTTCATGCACTCCAGAGCATTGCTCGTGGCAGTATAACGGCCTTAATCATAAATCACTGATATAGCATGTTCTGCATGGAAAAAGAAAACTCTCTTTGAACCCCAGATAATCATTTTTGCAAGAAAGTACTGGAAGGTTGCTCACACTGCAACCATGTTGAATCTGTATTACTGACAATAAATGGTAGATAAAAGCAAACCAGATCTGGTGTATTGCGTTGCTCATGAAATGATCAGGTTTATTACAGGATGATTATTATTGCTGACTCAAAATTCCGCCATCTAATTAAAGCTGTCAATATGCACAGACTGCACTGTAAAGGTTAGAAAGCCAGCATTTCATGGTGTAGAAAGATAAATTCAAGGAACAGATCCATACAGAATCTCAATTCTTTTATAAGCCACAAAAACTAGTAAATGTTTTATGATGCAGTTGTGCTGTTTTTTTAAAAAAAGGATCCTCATAATTTTCACAAGAAGATACAAAATGCGGCCTCTCTCAGCTCACATCCTTGTGCAAACTTTTCCATGGCACACAAACCTAAAAGGATTCTCCTTTATGTGCAAAGGTCCACTGAGAACCCTTTAGTTATAATGTGTCTCCGTGATGATAGAATTGATCACAAACACTCAAAAACCTGTTGAATTATATGTGAGGGGTGATCCAAAGGAAGGTTTTGAGTACCTTCATGTAAAAGTCATGAGAATTCAGTGAAGGTCAGTACATATCTCTGATCTAGACTTGTGCACTGAAATGGGATCTCTGGTTTTCCTAGTCCAATCCAAGTTTCAGATGTGCACTGTTAGATGAATTTGAGGTGATGCAGCTGCTAATGTTAGGGATGTTCACTGCCTTGAGTCGACCAAATGTTTAAAAAAAATGGGATAAAATAACAATGCTGTAATAATAAAATTAAATCCTTTTGGAAAATGTATCTAGTGCCCTAGACATCCAGGGTATTCTAAACTACATTTGCTTATTTGACAGCGTGCACCATCACGTCGATCCTTAAAGAAACAGTGACTGGATTCACACATGAACTATGACACTATTTAACTGTGGTTCCCTGAGTTAATCATAACTGCTTAAGTTCTAGAACCTGTGATCAAGAAGCAAAGTTCTAGTGATGGAAAATGGGCTGCATTGGAATGAACTTTCTCATGGAACCCCATTAAATTCTCATGGGACCCTTGGATTCTGTGCAACCCAGTTTGAAAAGCTGTGCCATAATGTGCTGTGTACACCATAATGCCTGGATTCACATAAGACAGTTAAGCACATTAAAACCCAACCGCTGTGTTTTGTTTGAAGCATTATGGCTTAGTACAACATTGGATTCCAGCCGGTCTGTGGTAAAATTAAAAGGAAGGCAGTGTATGTTTGAATGCATTTCTTCATTATACTGTATGTATATTCTCTTAGCCCTGACATTGAAAAACTAATTCTATGGGCTCAGCTCCACCAAAAGTGAAGACCTACCAAGGATTCTTACAAACAAAACAAGAGTAGGAGAATGAGGAAAAAGAGGATGAACTTACACCGCAGTACACTTTAACTATCCAGGTAATTATATTCAGAATAACAAATACAGATTCTGAGTATCTGCTTATTTTTATGGTTTCGTTCCAAAATGTTTTGGAAAAATACATTTAAAATTATGATAATACGCCATGTAGTATCCTGTAACCAATGTATTCATATTTTTACTGAAAAATGGGAGACAGTTCTGAAATAGTGATAGAAGAGGGTAGAATTCTGCAAGGGAAGTGCATAGGTTGATGCACTGCAGTGTGGAGCAAATGTATACAAATAACAGAAGCATCTGTTGTGAACTTTGCTAGGTGGTATGCAGGAGAGGATTAAAATTAGTCAGCCCTGAAATACCTTTTGATATACAAACATCCTGTAATATGTTGCCAACAAATGAAACAGTCAACCCATTAATTTTGATTAGACATGTGAAACTTCAAAGAAGGAAAGTCAACCACCCTGTTCCCCAACCTTTTTGTTAAAAAAATATGGAAAAATGGATTATAAATATTTTCATTTAAAAATGTAGAAATGATCAAGAGGCAAATAAAATTGATCTGAAACCATAGCTGTTTTCTGAAAATCATTACTTTCTGCATTTCTGATTCTAGAATATACTTTTTGTTTCACTATGTCAGATTCTTTTGTTTTCAGCTTTAGCTTTTTGTCCACATAATTTTAAACTAAGGTGCTAATTCCTTAGCAGCTTGAAGTTCCATTTGCAACAAAAATGCAGAACACTTTAAGTAGTACATTTATAATAATTGTCTGAATAAACTGTACTTTTCAATTTCATACTTCATATACACTTATACACACATATACTTCATAAATTCCAATGTGATACAGTAACTAAAATGTGTGTCAGTTTACAGCTAGCTTCACATACTGTGCTAAATAATAATTTTGTTAAGAATTTGTTGACTAAGCCAGAATTGACTGGGTTCATGCACTGAACTAAGCCATAAATCATAGGTTACAAATTAAATGGCTATGTCCACACATTAGCTAAATCCCAGACCAAACAACCCATACAATGGCTTAGCCAATGTCTGAACCCAGCCTCGGACTGAAAACTAGGGATTCAACATTTGATTATGCACATTTCATGCTAAGCCGTAAAGTATGTTTTACAAATAATGGCTGCCTTCGCACATTGCTTAAGCCAGAAACAAACATGCAACCTTACGGCTTAGTGCAATATTTGAGTCTGGTAATTGAAATCAATAGGACAAAGTGAACCCGCCTAAGCTACTGTAAGTTCTATTGATTTTAATTGGTGTACTCTAAACATGGCTAATTCTGGATTCAGTCCTTTGCCTGAGAGGTAATTTCTTTGTGCAGACAAAATTGCTCCTAATAAGAAAAAAGTAAGCAGGTTATTTTTGTAATATTAAAAGTGTCTTTTCCAATATTAAAGTTGTAATTTTTTATGGTAATATGCTCAGTGGAAGCACTGAAAACATTTTTTTGTTCATTTCTCCTCTCTGTCTGAAACTTCTGAGAACTTTCAGACGAAGCCAATAAATCTCTTAGGAAAGAAAGGTGAGGAGAGCAGGTAATGAAAGGGAAATGAGTTAGGTAAGCTAAAGCAAACAGGAGTTTGTCTTTTCCTTAAGGTATTATAGATTATAAAGTTTAAGATTTTTTTTTTAAAGTCAGGCAATAGCAAAGTATGGTAGCCAGCAATGACATCTTTAATTTTTAGTACAGAATGGGAGTTTAAAGCTAGGACATTTAATGCTCATTATAGTATGCAAAAGGATCGCCCATACAACTTTATTGTATGAATCAAAATAGTATAATAATTCAAAATAAAAGGAAGTCAACTTTTGCATTGTATTCTAGAAAGATGAAGGAAGACTATACATGGATCAGCCTAGAAGTTTTGGTTTTGGCAACCCAATAGAAAGGGGAAACAACAAATAAATATAAATTATTCTTTTGGGCCTTGCCTGCTTTTCTGTAATATCTGCGAAATAAACCTTTGAAAGAAAAGGTTGATAATAAAGCAAAAGAAATGGCAGATAAGTGCAACCGTCAATCTCCAACAGCATGGAAACATTCTAGTTTCAATTACATGTTTTGAAACCAACATTGTTAGTTGAAATTAAATTCCTTGTATACTGTATCTGAGTGTAATATATGTTAAATACTGTCTAGCTCTGTGAGAAACTGTAGAACTCATTGTGTAAGAGAAGACCACATTTTTAGAGGGAGGGGGCGTTCTAGGACATATCTAATATTCTGAGAGCATGTTGGGTTGGGTTGGCCAGAAGGAAAAGTAGCAAGGTTCTCTGTGCCACTGAATCTAGTCTTCCAGAATACTCACTAGTAGCCCCCAAAGCTATCCACAATTTTTAAAGCCACCCACTGTGTTATTTTCTAAAAACATTCCTGTGGGGTCTAAGTAGAATCTAAGGGCATTCTTAATAATAGAGTTTCTGCTAGTTAGTGTTTTGCTTTAAAACTGGCTGGGGAATTCTGGGAGTTGAAGTCCACACATCTTAAAGCTGCCAAGTTTGAAAAACACTGCTTTAAAGCATGCAAGCTTCCTTACCTTCACTACCATCATCATTATTATTGAAAGCCAGTGTCATGGTAGTGGTGAAATTGCTAGATTAAACTAAACAGCCCCAAGTTCCACTTTACCCTCCAGTCTGTCTCTCAGCTCAACCTACTTCCCTGCATCATTGCCATTATTATATTTCTGTGTTTCTCTTCCTCCCACACTGAAATACTAACATTTTGTAAGGGCTATGATTACTATAGTCCTTACAAAGTAAATACTATTTATTGAACACCAATGCTCAGTAAATACTAAAATAAAAACTAACAGTTGTAAGGATTATAATTAAAATTATAAAAATTTAAAAAGTAGAGGGAAGCAGTGGTCATGGCAAACACAAAAGAGGATGATTGAAGGTATATTAGGGCCCTTACTGCCACTTTGGGGTTACCTAGTATGTCATGTAAATCTTAATCCTATACATACATATGTGTTTTCCTTCCATTTCAGTTACAGAGCTGAGACCATATTTCACAGTTTCCCAGCTTGCTTTGCCAGCTGCTAAATTTTCCATAATGGAACATGCAATTAAACACACACATACACACACACTTAGTATCATAAAATATGGTCCTAACAAAGAAGTGGCTTTAGCAAGAATGCCAATAAACACCAATAAACTGTTACCTATAAGCACTCCCTTTCTGAGTAGTGAGTAGTTTTAAGGCTTTCTGTTCCTCAGAATTTGCTTTGCCTTAGAGGGAGGTGACTGGAAATTGATGGCAGTTCTATGATTTAAAATTTATTTACACATTTATCAAGCTGAATATGTTGTATATTCACAGCATTTATACTGCAATTAATTTTTCTTCCCTATTAGATGCAGGGGACCCCTCATTTCTCCAGAATTTCTAGCAGCTGTCTGCTACAGATGACTTCCTGGTACAGTCATCTGAGCCCATCACCTATGTCAGGGTTCCTCAACCTTGGCGACTTGAAGATGTGTGGACTTCATGGCTGGCTGGGGAATTTTGGGAGTTGAAGTCCACACATCTTCAAGTCGCCAAGGTCGAGGAACCCTGACCTATGTCATTTTAAGCAATCCTAGCTCTTACTTGCCAGTATATTAATAGCACAAACATTTTAAGGTTCATGGAAGTGAACACAATTGGCTTCACACTGTGAGAGGTTGAGGAATGAAATGGCATAACAGAGTGATAATTATCTTGTGAGGTCATCATGATCATACTAATATGTATAGTGCCAAAAAGGGCATAGTATATCTACATATCTGTAAGCTTACATCCCAGTTAACAATCTAACTGCAAGTTCACTCAGCATCAGATATTTTAAGGATCAGAAGGGTAGGTCAGCAGGGAATATCTATTTGAGGATTACTACATTTCCCCCATGCTTTCAAATTGGAATTATGAGAAACCATACTAAAACAGATACAAATACAAGCATAAGTTTTTACCTGATGTGCCCACCGCAACATAATTTATAGTGTCTGATATTCTATAGTAACCCACATAGATTTTCAAAATATTGATCCAGAGGTGCACACATTTCAGCTAGTAGATTGGATGCAACCTCTCAAAAGCAAGAATGCCCTCCTGCTCCATGAGCTACTTCCAAGTGTACCAACAAATGTCACTGGAAGGTTGCACAATGGTAGCTACTCCATAGGAGAGGAAACTAACAGCAAAGTAGTTCTTCATCACATTGTTCAACATTCTAAGTCATCCTACCTACAAGGCAGTTTCAGAGGCCCTTCCCATTGTACCCTCACCAAGTATTCCATTCTGTCCCACACCGTAGGTGCCTTGCCTTAAAACTGTAGCACCACTCCAAAGATCCTTCTAACATCTTTCATATGGTCTAACAAAACTTTCTTCCTTGAGTGTGCAGTAGGCTTGTGCAATGAAGGTGACACTTCTCCTTGGCTGCGACACTAGATGAAAAGGAATTCAGTTTAAATGTAGATCGGCAGGATAAATTGAGTTCATAGATGGATGGAAGTAAGCAATGTGTACACAGGTGAATGAATCAATCTGGGCAATCATATTGAGGGCATTTAAATGATTTGACTGAATTGTTTCCTACCTTGGACCACATTTTGGAATTCAGCCTCAGTATGCTCTTCAAAAGCCAAGTATTGGTCCCCACTTGCACACTTTTGTCTTAAGGATTGTAAAATGAGTTATATTCTTAAATGGGAAAGAATTGAATAATTGGGTCTAGAATCACATATACTTTATTTATTTAGGATTCTAAGCAGCTCAAATAAAATGGAACCTATAAACAAAAAACATAAATAGCCATAAAACACATAGATGAAAATCAATCAATAAAACCCATCATATAGTCCATAAATGCTTTCTCCCACATTTATCTGCTTCCAATTAAGTTGTTTCTTTCACCCTGATAGCCTGTTGAAAAAGCATGGTCTTCAAAAGCAAAACAGGGAAGTGACTATCATAACTTGGGCTACCATCGAGAAGTCTCCATCCCCCTTGATTTCTCACAGGAGAAGGATTTTCAGCCTACTCTTTTGGCCAACTTGGAGTAGGTGGGCAGACTGTAAAAATGGTCCTAAAAATAGAAAGGATCCAAGCCATTATTAGGGCCTTCTGATTCAGAAAAGGCTTCAACTGGCACATCAGCTGAAGCTGGCAAAAGTCCACCTGGACACAGCCTTCATCTGCTATTTTAGCAAGAGCCACGAATCTAGAAGAATTGTACACATGTTCTTTCAGGGGCAATGCCACCCCTTCCAGAATAAATATGGAGGGATTCTGAACTCTAAATGCTTCAGAAGAAATCGTACCTACATCTTGCTGGGATTCTTTCTAATTCTGTTTTGCCCCATGCAGCAACTTATAGTTTCCAGGCATCAGGTTCTTAAAAAAATAAAATAAAAAAAGGTTGTGATCCTGGCAGAGTGGTACCTTTCCAGAACAATACAATCTTTTGTCCTGAACATGGTTTTACCACATTAAGAGGAAACTTTCCTAGTGACATAATTCTACATCATAGCCCCTACAATGCAGGGGAAAGTCTTTACCAAGAGAATGACATCTGCTGAGATAGAACTGTAATGTAATCATACCAACTGATGAAGAACCAGCAGAAGACCAGGTTAACTCCCCACTTGTTCCAATTGTTTTCATCTTTGTTGCTCAAAACAACTGCATTGCTAGAAGAAAGATGTCTTCTTATGTCCAGGACAGTTCTTCTTATGAAGTAGGCTGTGGGCCAAACTCTTGGTAACTGTGATGGAATGGAATTATGGAGGCCAGACTCAGGGAGGAAAACATGTTCTTTCATCTCCTGAGGAGCGGGGGAGAGATAAGAGGATGAGGCTGGCACCTCCCTGAGGAACTCACTATGTTGTGACTGGCGTTACTTGGGAGCTGGGTTTCAGTCTGGGAAGATTCTTGCTGGAGGTTGTAGCTAATAAACATTTGATGTCAGGCCTAGCCCAAGGAACTCCAGGAGACCATGTAAATTCAGTCCAGCAATGTTTATTAGCTACAACCTCCAGCAAGAATCTTCCCAGACTGAAACCCAGCTCCCAAGTAACGCCAGTCACAACATAGTGAGTTCCTCAGGGAGGTGCCAGCCTCATCCTCTTATCTCTCCCCCGCTCCTCAGGAGATGAAAGAACATGTTTTCCTCCCTGAGTCTGGCCTCCATAATTCCATTCCATCACAGTAACATGTTCATAGGATTCAGATGGATGCCTTGAACACCGCTACTATGCTGATAGGTTTTTCAGATCTCCTTCTGCCAGTTAACAAAATACAGATCGATTAATAGCCTAATAGAGTAATATATATATACTTTGGAGTCAATTTAATGTACTATAATGCAAAAGAAAAGAACTCTTGGAACTGAAATCTATGTTAAGTAGATTTGTGTACCTGGAGATAGCGCTGAATCATATTTTATATGACCTGGAGAAAGACTTTGGGAAAAAACAGATTATGAAACATACCCCACACCACCCCTGAGTTTCAAGAAATTACTACAATGTGACTGGCAAAAAGTTGTTATAAAATCAATTCTAAATTCTGTTTGAACAGATGACCAGTTTCAACACATATTTATATAAAAACAACAGATTCTAAAAAGCATATAGACAAATCTCATTGCTTATTTTTTAAAATTTTGCTATACCATCACCAGCACTGTTTGGGATTATCAGTCTTGAAACTTTATCAATATTTATTATGTTTCAAATTCCATAGTACATCATGCTTTGGACCTCATATCAGACGTGATATAATTCTTTTATGATAAGTTATGTCAGTGCTTAAGCTGCAGTCTTAAACTTGCCTGCCAGGAAATTCATCTTCATGTTTGTCCCACTTGACTGCAGTGCCCATTTATTTTTGGACTGAGTTCTTAAAGCAAAACTATCAGTGCATGATGGGACAAGGGCTTCCATTTTTCACCTGGTTGCCATAGAGCCAAACTCTGATTACAGCTAAGAGGGAGTGACTGGCCCAAGGTTACCCAGTTGACCTTTGTGCCTAAGGGAAGACTAGAATTTAGTTTCCCTGCTCCTAGTCCAGCACCTTAACCACTATACTATATTGACTCCCATACCTACCAGGGAACAAGTCCCATTAAAAGACCCATAAGCAAGGAAAAGACTGTATTGCATGCCTTTCAGAAATGATTTCAAAATTCAACATTCCACCAGAGCATATACTTTTGCTTAAATGGGCCTGTTGTATTATTTTTCAGGCACTGATTATCTAAGTTACCAAGTAATTATTATTATTTTTTACTGGATTTCAAACCCTTGGGAAAAAATGACAATGCTATGAAGCACTAGCACCCCTAAGGGAACAGATAATGGGATAGGAGTTACGATGTGTCATGCCCTGGCCAACCTCCCATATTAGACTGTATTTTTTCCAACACTAACTGCCATATCAGGAAATGGAAGGTTTTCATAACAATTGTAGCAGAGGGGAAAAGAATCAAACTGCTCCTAGTACACTGGGTTCCTCTTCCAACACTCCCCATCACCATTAATAATAATTCTCTAAAACCAACAGCAAGAACACTGGACATTAGTATTTAATGTATTTTGCATTGTTGAGAACAACTGAGACTTATTGGAAGGCATTCTTTCATAGACTCCTTCAGCCTAGTACAATTCATAATAATAGAATGTCCTCAATTTTCTGGAAGAATCAAGGTTTTAGAGAATCCCCCATAAGCTGTTAGCAACAATATACTTTGAACTGAGATTACTAGCACCAGTTTTCTCTTCTCCCTGGGAACATCCAATGGTTAGAAGACTCAGTAACAGAATAATAAAAATAAATTAGCGGAGTTGTCAGCATGGCAAATTCTCAGGTTAAAGAGAATATCAGTGGCATTATACAGCCAGTTCTCCTTGTTAATGTAGTCTCTCTTTCACTTTAGGCTGTGAAATCTTTTCCCCAGGCCTCCTCGAGACAATAATGGAAGGTATTTCAGATCAGCGATGTGGTCTTCTTCCCCCAGCATATGTTATTCAGGTATTCCTTAATATCAAATTATGGTGTTACCTAGTTCAGTTATGCTACTGAATCATCAGATAGAATATGGATTTCAGTGGGATATTTCTTAACAAAAGGGGGCTGTTATTTCTTTCAAATCATAGGGTACTGGTTCCATTCAAACGAGGTAGTTATTCAGATGAAATAACAGGCTATTGGTCCTGTCCAGATAAAAATGAGGCCTTGAACATTTTGATACTTTAAATATGAAATTTGAAAGCAGCCAGCATAAAACACTCCCCACTTTTTCATTAAATGCTCTGAGATTAAGGATAGAAAAATCCATTGATGCTTGCAATATGTTTGGGTTTTTACTTCTTGCTTAATGTTCCTGTTCTATTCCTTCAGGCTCAGAGTGTCTTTGCTGCAAAGAAACTGATCCTGTTGCCGGGTAAACTAATGGAGTCAAGAAGTTTGTGTCCCATCTACTCACTGCTGCCTGTGAAAAGCAACCTTGAAGTGAATCGTTCATTTCATATAGACCTCAAATAAGCAAGTGTCAGATGCTGGTAATTTGGGGGTGTCAATTAATCACAGAGCTGCAGCCAAATACTAGATGAAAATGTCCTGGGCTGAAACCTGATGCTGAAACGCAAGGGCAAGCTTCCAACTCTGGCTTCTCCAAGCACATGGTTCTGTATGCTTCAGTAGGTGTTTAATGGCCTGAATTAAGAGAAGAAGCAAAGTGGTTGCATCAGATTGAGGAGTGTGCTTATCTACAGGTGATAGCAATAACAGAAGGCCTTCCTTGTGGGACAGAAATGCTGATAAATAAGCAACTGGCTGGCCACGCAGGTAGCCAGTGTTAGGAAAAGATGCTGCACTGAGCATTACTGAAATTTGAAGTATTTGGTAACCTCACCTATTCTGCAGCCTTAGCTACTTTTGATACCCCATACAGACCTAGGGAGATATTTGTGCCTTAGCTTAATTGAACCCACATATCCAGTAGAATTGCTTTAGAGGAGTTACTTTTTAAAAAGTTGAAAGTTCTGCTTGAACCATCTAGAGGTTAATTCACAGTGTCCTTGGATTGCTAAATGCAAGGTTTCAGTCATTGTTGGAATGGATTACCCTAATAGCTGCTGATGGTGAGTATGGAGGAGATTGATGATCATGGATATGTTGATAAAACTAGAGCAGCTGCAGCATTTCAAAGCAAAGCCCCTTTTTCCCTACAAGAACCAGCACAACAAGCTCTGAGACCAGATGGATCCAGCAGCAGTCCCTGAAGACACAGTGTTAAAAGGCCTTTTCAGATAGTTCTAGGAAAACTGTCAGACCATATGCTGGCTTCAAAAGGAAGTAGGTGTTAAAGAAGATTTTTCTAGAAAAATCAGGATAGCCTTTTATGTTATTACTGCATTTAGCATTTACAAGCTACAGTCCAAGAAATTAGGAGAACTCAATTTTTGTGTGTTTTACAGCCACAGTAGTCATTCTATGTGGAATTAAAATAGCTCCAAATTGCATGCAAACTTTAAGGTATTAATTAGAAAACATCTGCAAGAATATTGGTCAGAAGCCAAGCCATCCTAAATGATGTTTTATGGTTTCCTTTTATTAGTTTTAAGTAACTTGCCACTTCTGTTATTGTAAACACTTGGTAGAAGATGACACATTAAAGACATATGCATCACTTACATAGATGATTCACATCCAGCTCATGCATACAACTTAATTTACAGCAAGGTGAAGGAGGTATAGTCATTATTAAGAACTTTTTTGTTTTTCTCCATCTTAAGCTGGTCTAGAAGTTTAATATCGTCACAAAAGAACATAGCATATGTGGATTCAAATAAGCTGAGAGGATAATGCTATCAGAAGTTGAGCTTGTATTTTACTATCAGTCCTCTCTCTCCGTTAGCATTAGTGATGGTTACTATTCAGGTCTGCTAATCAGTGAGCAGTAGACTGATTTTGTTATGGAAGAGCTCTAAACATCTTGGAGTGTTCTGATGCTTTTGAGTTGTGTCCTAAAAAGTTTAGCTTAATCCTTAAAGCAGAAGATTCAAAAGGTAAGAATACAAGCAGGAATGGGAATTTTATTGTCAGTTACAATATTGTACTACTAGGTGTTGAAGAAATAAAAAAAGAGCACAATTGCAAGATTCAATTACTATAGACCAGCATTTCTTAACCTTGGAAACTTTGTATAGGTGGACTTCAACTCCCAAAATTCCCAGGTGGCTGGTGAATTCTGGGAGTTGAAGTCCACCTATCTTAAAGTGCCAAGATTGAGAAACACTGCTGTAGACAGTATAATAAAGTAGTTTTAACCTTCCCTTGGAGTTACTTTCTTGGCCTAGTATACATAGCAGGGCTGACATCAACCTTGCAAGTCTAATGGTGCCCCCCCCCCCTACTCCTGTGAATTAAGGAGGTGCTGTCTGAGCCATTTCCTCTTCCCCTCAGATTGGTTTGGGCTTGAGTTGAACTTCTTGCCTTTGCTCTGGGAACTGACCTGGCTTATTTCCATCACAGTTATCTTCTTTATTGTCTAGGGATGGTCATAACTTCATACAGCCATGAGGATCTTCTCCTGTGCATTGGACCAAGATGTTAGATGACCCTGTTCAGCTGTTAAAGTGAGTCTTTGTTATACCCAGCCTCAGCTATGTGCTTATGGTGATTTTACTGTAAACTGCCCAGAGTCACTTCTTCGTGAGATGGGCGATATCCAAATTTGAAATATATATAAATAAATAAGTTTGTTATATTGGTCCATTTTTTATTTATTTTATTGGGTTTTTAAATTTTTTTCTTCCAAACTTTATTCTTTGTAGAAGATTGCAAACTATAAACACAGTACCAAAATACAGAATAATAACAGGAAAAAAAAATTAAAACAAAAATGGATACCCCCCTCCCCAGTCCCTTAAAGACCTTAACCAAATTTAACAATTTACAATACTAAAGGGTTAGAGTTAAAACTAAAGATCTAACATGAATGTTAAGCTTATAGTTTTGGTTTACAAAAAATACCATATAATACTATAGTGCAATCAGATAAAAAAAAAATCTAATAATATTCCTGCATTATTGTAAAATATCATAAAATCTATATCAAAGAAGTACATATTGATTGATCCTTTGATTAGTAGAAAATATTGCCTTTTCTTGAATGGATAAGTTACACGTTTACAGGAATCAATCCTTAATGTTGCAAACAATATCACTTTTCCTATTTCTCAAAATAATTCTTTGGGCCATCCCCATGCCTGATACAACCATAACTCCTTATAGATAGTCAGATTCCAGAGTTTTGGTATACAGTATAATTCAACATCACAGTAGTATCTTTAACGTTGAGGGATTTCTCCATAAATAGGCTTACGTACATTGAAAGTGAACATGACCAGATCACACGGGTCAATGACCCTTCAATTTGTTTGCATCTCCAACAGAGAAAATCTGATGTCCATCCTTTCCAGTACTGTACATTATTTGGGGAGTCTAATGCACTCTAAATAGAATTTTCTGAATGAAATATTTATTTATTTAATGTACACTGCCCAGGGTTACAAACTGTGAATGAAGCAGCATCATACATTCTTGAAGTAAATACAAGTAAGTAAAAAAATATGCATTTGCTTTCTGATTCTACTTATATCACACACCTGTTTCTTTTCCAACTAGTTTCCCCTTTTCTCTTCCTGTCTCAGTGGAGCTATCCAGTGCCTTTAACTGGTCTCCACCCTGGCTTCTTTTTCTTCTTTTGGGCTAGAACTAGAGATGTTTCTCTGTGAATGTGTTTCTCTATGTGAGAATGACTAGAAAGAATGTCTACCATGGGCAGATGAGGGGAGGGAGGAATGGAAATAAAAAAAAAAACAAACTCTGAATTTTTTCCAGAGATAAAAATATTCTGAGAACCAATTATACTTCAGATTCATTTAACCATTGCCTTTTTACCTAGTGATAATTAGCAGCTGAGTTATATATTGGAGATCAAAGCAGAGTTGGGTCCTGATTACATCTAGGTCAACCTGCTTCCTGTAGGGCAAAACTTTAAAGAATAGGCTTGCATTCAGGCATAAATATGTCCTTTATTTCATCAACCTAACAGTCATATTCAACTGTTTCAATATAATCCATGTGTTTCACTGCTTTGGAATTAGTTTACAGTTGAGTTAGAGAGAGAGGAGGAGAGAGACAGAGAAACTCCAAAGGAAGTTTATCAAGTTGGCAATGCCCTCTGACTGTTTTGGTTGTGGCTGTGGAGACACTAGAAAGTGAAGCAGTGAGCTTCAGACAATTACAAGCATACGTTGCATATGCAAAAACAGAAAGCCCTCCCTTTACAGCTTACGGCCTGGTTGATCGGTTACCCTCTGCTTGATTATATTACTCAGGCATTCTGTTTTGACAGTTAATGTATTTCAGCCACTACAGGACAATGTTGCTATTTTAATGAAATGTGAGGTCATTGTAACATGTGGCCTGTCTAGTTTTGCAATGTGATGCTTGGGCTGTCTTTAAGCGGCAGGTCAGGACTGTGTTTTCCTTCAAGGATTTTCTGGTAGATAAAATCATCAAACAGCAGGTCTTCACCATATAAAAGGAATTCCAAGAAAACTAACAGTTGGGTTAATACTTGGAGAGAAATCCATATTCTCATTGTAAGTGGCAGAATTATCACTTTCGTAAGGATCTTTGTTACTCGGTTTAAATCTTATTAATTATACTGGATAAGAGTAATAAAACTGTACAGAAACTTAGTATTTTCTCTCCTTCAAATGTTTGGGCTGTGGTAGGGAAGTATCCACATACTGTTAGCCTCTTGCTTTTGGTGAGCCATGTTTTGGAGAGCCTGGGCTCCCTCCAGATGTGTGGAGGTTATCTCCCAGAATTGTCAGGGATAGTCACATCTGGAGGGAGCTAAGATTAGAGGTAGATAATTGATTAGATCCACTGGGGATGTAGCACATCTGCCAGAGCCATTAGAAAACTTGGCTGCCTGAGATGGAACAGCAAACACATCCTCACAAAGCATCAGGATGCTTAATAACTGAAGGTGGTAAAGTTATCTTTGGTACACGAGGCAGAACATTCCACAACTTCCTGTTCCTGAGGCTAAAAATACAGCAATATAACAACAAGTAATTGCTGTTCTTTCTTGACATATCAGATATGCTGCCTCAGGTGGGGTCCTCAATCTCACTAATGATAGAGCCAGCCCTATACCAATCCTATGTGTAATGTTATTTCAACACAATATAATGTAAGGAATACTGCTGCATGATCTATATAATTTCATCTGTGTGAGGATGAATTGTTCCTCTATCACATGCCTGCGTGCTTCTCAGTACAAATGTCAGCTACTGTGCATTTTGTGAATTTTCATCTCCCTCAGTCCAGATACATGGAGTGTTTTAACCTGGTACCTGCTGTTTCCACATAGTGGGACAAATCAGCTTGAAAACAGATTGGGGAATGACGTATAAGAAACGGATGTTCTCTGCCCTTTTCTGAACACTTCTTTCTATTCCTGCAATAGCAGCCAACCAAGAGTATAAGTTATTATCTCTCATTCTATAAGAGAAATGTCCTATAAGAAAGTATGCAGTGTTCTGTCTTCATCTTGTTCATTCAGAAGTGTTTCCTAGATCTGAATTCTTTTAATTTAGTGTGTAGTCTAAGCTTTTCTTTCATCTTTTGTACATCTATATCCAGATCCAACACAAACTAATCAAACAGTCCAATCCTGGTGTTCAGTGGTTGCCAGTGCAAAAGAGCTACCAATGCCTATTAGGGCTGAAGGCTGGAAAAGATCAGCTTCCATAGCAGCAACAATAGATGGGAAACTAGAGGCTCAGAAATTGGAAGTATAATAAGTAGAAATATAGAAGAAGAAAATAGACGTTTAGCCTGACAAAGGATTTTGGCTATGAAAAGACAAGCTTAATGGTGGAAATTGGGCTTTACTGAACCAAGGGAAGAGGAAATGGTTTATGCCATAGGCAGAGAATTCAATCAGTTGGTAGGGAAAGGTGTGCAATTTAGACACAATCTTTAAATAATGGAGGTGAGTCTTGAAGAATCAGAACAGAAAGGAACTCAAGACCTAACTTTATGACCCAGTGGGGCATAATGGTTACTGCCTGGGAAAATCCAGGTTCAAATCCACCTTCAGCCATGGAGGCTCAATGGATAAATTTTGCCCATTAACTCCCCTCCCAATCTATGTCACAGATTTGTTACTGTTGTGGTGGAAATAGTGCTGCTGGAGACAGAAGTATTGTGCACGCTGCCTTGATCTCTTGAAGGAAATACAGGATATAGGTATAACAAATAAATAAACATCCTGTGAATAAAAAATGTAATTTAATACTAAGCATAGAAGGTGATTATCCCCACAGGGAATGTTAGTTGAACTCCTGCCTTCCAGTTGCCAAGGAACATACCACACCTTTTACTGTATGACAATTAGCATTAGGAAAAAAATAATAGATCTCTGTACCTTCAAGGTGTGGGCGATTTTTGAATATCACCACTAACAAAGACAGTAGCATCTATGGGAGCTGGGGTGAAAAGTTGGCTGTCATAACAGCACTATTCATGTCCTACCCCTTTTGTACATCCATCAGTGTCATTCACAAATTCAAAGGGGTGGGGATTTGATTGTACTGCCGTGACCACTATTTCCTCTATTTTGACATTTCCTCCTCCTGTGGATGCCACTGAATTAAGGAAGGCTTAAGTTTTCTCTTTTGCACCCTGGTTCATAATTTTTGAAAACCAGCAATGTGATTACTCATTGCATCATTAATGTAACATACAGTTAGAACTTCAGGGCCAACCGAGATCTTTAGTAGTGGAAGCTCCACTTGACAATATTCTCCTGCCAAAGTTTTGTAATAGAAGGTTTGAAAGCAATTTCTCCTCCAGTGGAACTAAAGGGCAGTAGTCCAGCTTCTACTTATGGCCGTTCAGCAGGCATGTGGATAGGTTAGGTTTCTACCTTTAGCTTTTCAGAGTACCCAGAACAAACATGTCAGTGAAGAGTCTACCACCGCCATTCTCCCAATAAAGGAAGAAATATTAATATAATTGTCTCATTAAATTATATGATCTGATTTTCCATCTACCACTGAGGAAAAAAGGAAATAAATAATAATTCTTGTGGTTAGTACTATTTCTACTTCACATTAGGAAGAGTTCTAATCTTAATTAGCTCCAATGCAGTTCCCAACATTTCATTTTTAAATAGAATAGAAACACTATAGTAAAAAGTACAGTAATCCTTTCCTTTCCTTTCCTTTCCTTTCCTTTCCTTTCCTTTCCTTTCCTTTCCTTTCCTTTCCTTTCCTTTCCTTTCCTTTCCTTTCCTTTCCTTTCCTTTTCTTGGCATGTGCAAGCAGGAAATGATAATGATAAAAAAATTTTGTGGAGAGTTTTCTCTGTATTTGTGGTTGAACCAAGTGCTTCAACAGTAATATTCCGTTTGAGTCTTCTTTGGCACCATGAATTGCTTACCTGCTTATAAGCTTGGATGAGGTGAGAAAGTATAAATCAGCATGATTTAAAATAATCAAAATGGAACTTGATCCAAAAATGTGTAACTCTTAGCTGCAGCATTTGCATGGTTACCTGAGTTAATTCAGTGCTATGCTGTAGAAAAGGGGGGAAAAAAAAACCAAAAGAAAAAAGAAAAAGAAAAAAGAGGAAGCATAGTGAGTCGAAAAATGTAAAGTCAAGTCAACCTTGACACCTGGCGACTTCAAGGAGATATCTATATTGTTATTCTGGTTCTATGGAAGCAAGGAATAAGAATCAATAGGAAATCATTGTACTTGATTTGGTAATTAACTTTGCAGTATGTATTCCATGCTACAGGATAGAAGAATATAATTATGGCATTTTAGAGAGTTCCAATGTTCGGGCAATTATCCTTAAATAGCTATAGAATTTATGCCTTTAGTAAAAAGCTGCTGATTTGAGGATGCCTAGTGATTGCTCTCTTATCTTTCCATAAGAGAAATCCCTCTCGCAAATTTCCCCCAAGAGTTCATTTAAACCAGAGACTGGCACACAATTCCATTGACACACAGATTGTTTATTATGGTACTGGAGGCGGCAGAGGTTAGCCTAAAAGGTGTGGGGATGCAACCCCACTATATAATGCAAATTACAGTACACAAATATCAGATACAGTAAAATTAGGAATTGGTTGCAGCAGCAAATTTTGATTTGATGTAACAAATCATGTGCTGAGTGAGGTAGCTAGAGTGAAGCAATTAGGTAATGGAAGCAGTGCTACAAAGACAATGATATATTTGAGAGAACAAAGAAGCCGTATTTCATGAGCATAATTCTAGGGAGTTATTTTTATGGGTGTATCTGATACTGGATAAAGCCCTTATATTCCCTGAAGAAAACCCATCAAAATACTAACCAGCCGTGACTCTGACCTTTCCAAGTATGGCCAAGGTCAGCCAAATGCTGCCACTTCTGGTGAAGAGTGGAATGACCTAGTACAAACTCAGAAATCCTGTAATTTGAGTTTTATCACAGCCTGCAACTCTGTGTTCTATTCATATTTATCCATGTTCTCTGAGAAGAAAGGAGGGATTTAGAGCAATCATCCATTGAGTGATGCTTGCAGTCCTGGATTTCAGGCAGTGAACATTTCCAGAACTTTATAGAGATACTTGAACATGAACCTACAAGAACCTGCCCTGCCCCTAAACTACTGGCTTCATCCAAATTCTGGGCCAGAGGATTTGAACTCTATGCTCTGCACAAATTATGGAAACTAACCACATTTGCATATATGGCTTATTTTGCTTAATTTTTGTAGTTCATGTTAGGTCTTAGAAAGGTTGAGAACCTATGACTACTGGAAATATTTTAAACATGTTCATTTCTGTACCCAATAAAAATTATTTGCTTTTTCTGTAATAATGCAGAACTACAGCCTACACAAGGAGTAAAATCTTGCTCTATCATGAGGAACAGTATTATGTATTCAACAGCCCAGGAATACTTGTCAGAAATTCTTCATTTGCCACCTAGAGGTCTGTTTGGAAATAATGGATTACATTGAATGGGTTATGTTTCCAATATGTGAATTAAATCTTTAAGGCAGATTCAAGAATAAAATGGACCAAATGTAAGAGGATACACCGCGCTAAATATGAATATTTTAAGATAAATTGTTAACTCCTTATTTATAATAAAATAATGACAAATCACAATTTTATACAAAACCTACAAAGCAATGGGTATAGTGCTACAGTCAGATTAGGGTTGACTTTCCAATCAATGCATTGTACCAATATTGTACCTTGATATCTACTGAGTGAACGTGTTTAGAATGTCATTCTATGTATTCTCTGCAGAGCAACTGTGAAGAGCCCTGAATCATTTTTTTCTTTGCAAGTTAATGAGACCTATTGCTACATTGCAGGTTTATATATTTACAGTCAGGTCAAAAGTACATTTATTAAAGGCTGGAGGTAGAATACAGTGTACAATTAAATATATTTAAACCCAAAAGAAGAGAGTATATGTAGCCCAGGTTCGAACTGTGGAGTCCTTGGTGTTCTCTGAGCTTGGATGTTTGCTTGCAGACATTTCATTATTTGACTAGGTAACATCATCAGTGCTAGTGAGTGTGGCGTTTACTTCCTGTTTATATGCAGTAATGTGCCTCATAGCTAGTTTAGTAGCTAGTTTATATACAGTAGTTCCTTGATTAGCGTATTGTTTTCTGCTTGATTGTTTGTCTGGTGTTAATCGCTGCTTATCTGGGTGTTGACTGCTGGTGAGGTGGTGTTCTGGTCTTTTTGTTTCCTTCTTAGTTTTTTTATTATTAAACAATCAAGCAGAAAATAATACCCTAATCAAGGAACTACCAAGGAGAAAACCACACCCCCACTGGCAGGGCAAGCTACTGTATACAAACAAGGAGCAAACCCCACACTCACTAGCATTGATGATGTTACCTACTTGAATAATGAAACATCTGCAAACAAACAACCAAGCTCAGACAGCTTCTTTTTAGAGTGAGAACGGGAACCGGAATCTTCTATGAGACAAACTCTCTTTAACCCCTACAAGCCTCTCCAAATAGCCCAAAATTATGCCTTGAAAATGTGGCCATTTGGACAGTGCAATCTGGGAGTCAAAGATCAATGGTTCATGGACTGCCTACCACTGATGGACATAGAGGGTCATGGTGGACTTGTAATACCATAGCAAGAGGCTCAGATCCTTGGGAAGTACATAAGATTTAAGCTGAAATAGGACTGGGCTCTGGTACTTTATAAAATATTTTTGTTTATACAACAGGAAGAACACTATACCTTTCCTATTTAGTATAATGGACAACAATCTTGAAGCACATTAATGAGCAAAGAAATGTACTGTGAATAACTCTTTTGAAAAAGAGAGGTGATACTTTTATTTTCATCATTCATCAGATGGTACAATACTACTTTCTCAATTTAAAATACATTAATTGGTTGGAAAAAACATGTAAAATGATATTTTAGAAATTTGGCTTCTCTAGAAAAGTCTATTCCAAGAAGTATAAACTATTATCATCCCACTTAAGTCTCCAGAGCCAGTAACAAATGGACATAAATTGTGTTTACTTCTACAAGAATATAGTAAAATACATCACATCTCATATTTGCTGATTTTTTTCTTTTTTCATTTTTATTATATTGGGAGTCTTAATATAATATATTATACTTTTCTTCTTTATTTCCCCAAGAGGAGTAAATTCCACCAAATATATACTAATGCTTAGTGTTTGTATCTGGAATTTCAGCATTAAATGTTCTGTTACTTCCAAACGAGTAAAGAACTACAAGTTTATATAAATCGGACAACCTGAAAAAAATTCCAAGATAAGGCATGATAGATTTGACTGGCTGATGCAGTGATACAGGTGCAAAACCAAAATGAACTATGGGATATGTGTGGGCCTGACTTAAGCTGACGTCTGCGCACATCTTCTCACCCATGTGTTTGTTATTTCTTAGCTTTGTCTGAGTGTCAAGTGAGGCTTAAAACCTAAAGTAATCCCTATGAAGTTTCAGTTTTGCTGTTTTCACTTCTATGTTCCTTCTATTTTGGACATTATCATTAAAGGAAGAGAGAAAAGTGTGGTTCATTCGCAATGCACTTGTAAACAAACTGAAAAACATGCAGTTTGTAACATTATAATATCTTCTTTGCAAGTCATATTACAGTGCTTGGAATCTGCTTTTTTTATTGGTTATTACTACTGATGTTCAACCTGTTGGAACCTGTTTAAAAGGTGGGAACCTTCCTTGGTATTGGCCAAGGGAACTATAGTTCTTTCTATGTAGTAACAATGAGAGCTTGACATGTGCATTGAGCGTAAATTAAAGTACTGGATCTTCCCTATTTTTTTTTTTTTTTGGTGCTTTTGAGTCAGTGTTAACTCCTGGCAACTGCCTGGACATGTCCCTGCACTTTTCTTGGCAAGATTTTAGAAGTTGTTTGCCATTGCCTTCTTTTTTTCTAGGGCTGAGAGAGACGGACTAGCCCAAGATCACCTAGCTGGCTTCATGCCTAAGGCAGAACTAGAACTCCTGGTCTATCTGTTTCTTAACTGGGTGCCTTAACCACTACACCCAACTGGCTCTGTAATGTTAATTAATTACATGTATTCAATTATTTCACATTGGTTGAAAAGAGACAGAGATACTACTGGAGGTACCATTATGTCCTGTAATTTATGAGTCATGGAAATAGATGAGGCTGCTTCCTCCTTGCGACAACCTTTTTTATTTACCCACTTGACCTCTTCTGGTACTCAGAAATCCGGATAGTGCTGTTGACACCTTAACGTTTATATAATTAAAGAGTCAACAAAATCTGACAGGAATCTTACCAAGCAGCATTCCAGTCTATGTGGAAAGGAAAACATTTCTGTCTGCTCTGGAAAATATAATTGCACCTGCTATGATAGCTTAAAATGAGTCATAATAATATAACAGCCGACAGCAGGCTGCATTTAACATAGCTTCACTCCTAAGTACAAAGAGAAAACAAGTTAAACGGTTACAACTGACTTGTTTGTGCCTGAAAACACATAATGCTCATCTGAATGTCAGACCAAAAAGCAATCACAGAATGTAAACTAACTTTAAAACATGTTATAAATTAGTGATTGCATACTGTACCATCACTAATGGTTTAACTCTACAAGTAATTAATTTTGGGTATTTAGAATGTAAATGTTAGGAGCTCAGGAGACATTTGAATCCATTTAAGATAATTTAGCTGTTGTTTTCTTTAGTGTAATAGTATATGAGCCAGACAGTACAATATCTAATCTTATCTCCTGGTTTTATTTTGGTACTGAGGAACAGGGGTGGCAACATCAGAGTGGTTAGGAGCCACAAACTCCCTTCTCCACTTTGAGGAGGTGGTGTTGATTTTTTTTCTAAGACACAGAACTTTCCGCTTGAAATTTAGAATGAGAGAAAGTAAAAATTGCCCCAAACCATCTGTTTTGCTGCTACCAGTTTTACAGTTGATCCTTTAAAAAAATACAACTATCTTGTTTACTATGGATCCTCATTTTCATGCAGAAGGTCCTCAAATTGGCTTACAGCCCGGTAAATAAAACAAGTAAGGACCCCTTGTGATATATAATTAATATAATTAAAGACAGCAGTGAGGCTGTAAAATCAGCAATCTAGCAGTTCTGCAAAAGAGAAAGGCTTTCCGTTAGCTATTCAAAAATATTAATTGAATCTATCATTCTATAGTGCAGTATTAATTCAATGTATCCATCAAGGCTCATTGGGAGGTAGAAGTGCTGTTACTGAAATAACTTCACTGGAACATCTATATCAAATAATTTCCTTCCTTCCTTCCTTCCACCCATCCATCTTGACTCCTGGTGACTGCCTGGACTAACCTTAGCAGTTTTCTTGGCAACATTTTCAGAAGTTGATTTCCATTGCCTGCTTCCTAGGGCTGAGAGAGAAGGACTGGCTCAGGGTCACCCAGCTGGCTTCATGCCTAAGGTAGGACTAGAACTCACAGTCTCCTGGTTTCTAGCCTGGTGCCTTTAACTACTACTTAGAGAAATCCTTTCCTGGCCCACAGCTGATCTTTAATAGCAATGAAACTAACAAACAATTTGTCGTACAAGTCTGAACAAGCCCTTTACAGCTGTTTTTTGACAGAGCATGCAAAATAAAATCTTATTTTCTAGTTTTCTGGTGTTGGAAGCAAGAGTGGAAATTTGAACCTGCTTATTCTCTCATCTTAGATATAAGGTTTTTGATAATAGAACTTGCATGCTTTTCAAAATGGAACACATACAGGAAAAGAAGTTTTCACAGGTGAATGGAATTTCAGATGTCATTTCCTTGGTAAAATTCTAGCTGGATGCCCTAGAGTTCTGTACAGCAGAATGAATTTCACAAAGGATATAAATCATCTACTATAATACCTATGGTGAAACGGGATGAACATGTCAAAGTTTACATTTTGATCAACCCTAAACGAATAAATCTAAAATAAATGAATAAATCAAGCCCTAAAACAAACAAATAATAAAGATTTATGACTGAAAGTTTCCTTCTTATAAAAAGGAAGATGTGAATATTATTTTTTTAATTCCTAGATCTCAGGAAGATGAATTAAGTCTTATTTTTCTTTCTGCTAGATTTATATGTAAATAGATCTTAATTAATTTATTAATCTCCATTGAAAGAATGAAATAGTATTTCACTACTTGATAGTCTAGATTGGCCTTTCTTGTTAAAGAACCTTTTGTAAACTTTTCCAACAATGTTAATTGGTCCATATAAAGACTTTTAAAATAAACAAACAAAATTTTACTTCTTGTTCTTAATCAGAACTTGCTTTTTTAAAAAAATACAAAACATGGATTTATAATGTAAAAAGGCAAACAGGTAATGTCAGGAATAGGATAAATGTGGAAAATTCAAAGAGTTTAATATCCAGTTCCCCCAGCACTTATAAGCAGTTGGTCTAATCCAACATGATAGTAACAGAGCAATGAACATAAGCTTATTTTTAAGGATGTTTTACTGTTATATAATTTGCCATTTGCAGTAACTGAAAATTTAAATACATTAATAGACAGCTTTAATTTGTTTGTGTTTTTTTCGATGTATTTCTTGGTTTGGGGTTGGGAGAAGACTGCTCCCTTAGTAGCAAATGTTGTTTTAATAACATGTAACTACTAATGTCATACTTTGTTGGATCTCTCCCTTAGGGCTTCAGAGACTGAATGTGTGCTAGAGAGGAAGAGTAGAAATAAACAAATGTTGAATGATCTATGCCGTTATGTCTCATCTTGACATATTGGCAGGTATGCTATCAGAATCACTGTTTTGCTGAACATATTCGAGGAGGAGGAGGAGGAGGAGGAGGAGGAGGAGGAGGAGGAGGAGGAGGAGAAGAAGAGGAGGAGGAGGAGGAGGAGGAGGAGGAGGAGGAGGAGGAGGAGGAGGAGGAGGAGGAGGAGGAGTGTTCCTCTGTCCATTTGTGTGTGTGTGTGTGATCAGCAAACTGGATATATCATAGTTCAAATGAGCATAGGTGACAAGATATAAACTTGCACAATTACTACCACAGGGAAAAGTAGTAGTCTTTCAGCACCACCTTCTGGAATATCATGAGAATGTAAAAACACTGTAAGACAATGTTTCTTATCTCAAGTTATAGAGGCACTCAGAAGGATGTCCTGATTTCACCATTTAGCCATTGGCTAGCTCTTTACCTCCTATGCTTCATTGCATAATTTAAGACTTAGGAACAATGACAACAAGGACCACACTAATTGGAACACAGCAACCTTGGCGGATTTGAAATGTTATGTAATTTGAGAGACGAAATCCCCATCCTCTCTGATCAGGTCAGGATTTGTTTTGTTAACTATACACAAAAGGGGGACAGAGTTTAATGTAAATGCAGCAGGTCCTCCAAATTGTTCTGCCAAGTTTTCTTCTCCTTACTATTGATCAATAAGGCAAGTGAAATAGTCCCAAGTTTCTGCATGTTTAGAGGCTTATAGTTTAAAAGTTTTTTTCAACTGTTATTTTGTAATAGAACATCAATTACAGACTTTCAGTTGCATTATGATCCCACCTTTGCTGATACATGATGCTGTTGATCTGTATCTTAATTAATCTCTTAATATGGGTCATAAAAACTGTGGCAGAGAAGATTTGACAGTGAAAAAATGCCTGTGGCTGATAAGTTAAGTGTAAGGCCCTATAAAAACACATATCACGGTGCCCTGAACAAAAGAGTTAGTAACGTTAGTAATGTTATTTTAGTAACATTTCTGTGATTTGAACAGGAGATATTTCTCCCAATTTGTAAAGATATTCTGATATTCCACAACAAACGTTAACAACTGAGTTTGCAAAGTGCTATAACATGCACTGATTTCAAAAGGTTCTCTAAACTTTCTTTGTCTTAGTATTCATGAACAGATTGCATGGGGTACTTGTGGGAATAGGGATAATTCTTAAAACGTAATAAGTGGGCTAAATTCTCTGCATGTCCCATAGAAATGAATGGGAAATTCTACAACAGCATCTATGTGTTTTTCTATACTCTCAAATTCATTTCAGAGTGGTGTGGACAAAATATGCTCCTAAAGCATCAGTCCTAAATATGTAGAAACCATTAGACTAAATGGGATTTATTTTTGACTCAAAATGGGTATACACTAGAGCATAGTGCACTTAGCTCCTTATCTGAATAATAAAGATCCAGTCTTTGCTATTAGTAGGTGCCAGCCCATCCATCCTGTGAAAAGGTTGTTTTTTTTTTCTTCTGCAGAGGAGAAAAGCAAATATCAAAGTACACAATAGCAACCAGCTAATAGCTACTACTAGGTAATGGCAGCTCCAGTGGTGCAGAGAAGTCTGATGCAAGATCTTGAAGTAACAGGTGATTTCTCCAACCTGGTAGAAGTTTGGGTTCTAGGAGACTGAGCTGTAGTACTATTATTATTTATTAAATTTATATGCCACCCAACTCCCAGTCACCCTTTACCAATTATTTAAAACATGAAAAACAAGACATTAAAAAAAAGAGAAGAAAATAAAAAGAAAGATGGAGTTTGGAAGATAAACCAGGTAGAAACAAAAGAAAACAACCTAGGTTAAAAGGAGGCTTCAGTCATCCCCACCAAGGCCTAGGCGAAGAGCCAAGTCTTCAGGCCCCTTCAAAACACCAGCAGGCCATTAGGATCTCAGCAGGAACCTCATTCCATTGTGAAACTGCTCTGTTGGCTTTTCATGAAATTCCAGGATATCTATAGACTTTCTGTGCCTCTTGTGTAAATATGAAGCCTGCTCAGTTTCAAGTGTGTGGGACATTTTATAGGTGGGTGGACGGAGTAAAAGAACTCCCTTCACAGTTTGAGAAGGAAAAGCTACAAGAAATAGTGACACTGTAGATATGTGCTTTGATAAATACTTACTGAACATCAGAAAAATAGGTGGAATGGCTTGGAAACCAAACTCCTTTAAACTTTTAAAAAAGAAACTTCTTCTTCTTCTTCTTCTTAGTTTAGAACTGCAGACATGACTTCTCTTTCTGTGGGATCCCTCCCAGCAAAGTGCAGACATATGGGTGCATGGGTTTCACTATGCATTATGCAAAACTGTTGATTCAGGGGTGGTTGACAATCTAGATTCAATGCAGACCCTTACATATCTTTACTGGGAGACATAGATTGTGAAGAATTAAGAGCTAGTACAGTGCCAAATGTGATGAAATAGTGTTCCCATTATCACCAAAATGCATTATGGGAGTCGTATGTCAATAGATATGGAAGACGCCAGATTGTGGAAGCATGGATTGTAATGATATTTGCTTTTAAACGAGATTACAATACCTTTGTATTGTAATTTTATAGGTGGGTGGACGGAGTAGGTTACATGCTAATATGGAGACAAATAATTTTCCACATTCCTCATTGTCTCTTGGCTTTGCTCTGTTGTGTGTTCTAATTTTCCTGGATTGTTTGTTTGTTTTACTAAGCTTCTATTATGTGGCTCCAATTGTGCCAGACCTCCCAAAGCAGTAATAAGGTCAAAACTAAAGAATCACAAGGTAGACATAACAATATAATGAAATGCAATGCGGTAAGTAATAAGTAACTTTCCATGCACTAGGGAACAACCATAACACCATCCACACCAGGAGAAGCCAAAGTGATTCCCTCAACTTCCAGAGGTCCACGGGAATAGTCAGGTATCACTGGGTTTCCAAAAAGCAAACCGGATTTGGCCACTCTGATATGAGGAAGAATATTGTTCCAGAGAATGGGGGCAGGACTGAGAAGGCCTGACTGTGGGATCCCTGCAAGAAACAATCCATAAAGGACAGGATCAACAGGGAGGCTTCTCTTCCAGATCTCGACAGATAAGGAGACTTTAATTATTTCACTCAAAAATGTTTTCTGGTTGTGGAACTGAAGAATGTATACTTTGTTGTAACTTTCAGTTTCTTTCCTCCATTTTGCATCTTCTCCACTTCTCTATTACCAATATGCATATGGATATTAATAAAATGAAATCAATTGATCGATCAATCAATCAATCATCTATCAGCATTTCTACATTGCCCCAATTTGGGCAGGCCCACACGTCCCCCATCCTCAATCTTGCATCAACACTTTTCTACAGTATTTTACATCAGTGCATATGAGTTTCTCTAATCACTGAAACACTACACAAAACAGTCTAGCTATTACTGAACCTTTGTACCTCCACACTAGTTTTCTTTAAACAAAAATCAATGCAGAGAACTGCATGCAGCACACACATTGGTGACATTTTGATATAAAGTACATAGGCATATCATACATGGGCTGCAATGATCTAGAAGAGCTCTAGATGGCAGAAAACAGAGTTTTCTGTATCCAGCAGATGCCTGGATTTTTGCAACCCAAGTACGGTATGTCTAAAATGAAAAATATTAATGGTCATACCATAATCGCTTATTTTTCTAGTGGAAATATGTTTATTGATAGCATAATATTGGGGAAAGTAAAAATTCTGGCAAATTGCTCATGGACAATCTTTGCGTACTCAGTTCAAGAATAATAATATGGAACAATAAAGAATGTCAGTGTCTTACTGTGCTTGGAAACAAGGCTAGGTTATGAAGAATACACACTATTAAAAGACATTCAGTTGGGGAAAATTTCAGAAATGACCCTAGAAATGAAGGGTACTCCACCCTTAACTATAATCCAAGTATGATTGGTAGCTACATTTTCTCTTGATATATTTATTTATTTGCAGTCGAAAACCAATATTTAAAAGAAGGCAATAGCACAACACATCAAATATAAAACAATGCAAAAAATAGAATAGAACTTACATAAAAAAGCTGGAAGCAATGAAGAGTGTAAGGGAGGCCGCAGATGATTTCTGGAAGCCGTGGCTATTGTCAAAAATTGTGATTGCCTACAAGAAAAATGATAACCTCCTGCTCAGAGGAGCAATTAAGATTTCTAACAATTGGTGTTACGAGTCCTGTCTTCCATTTATTATATAGACAGCCCTGTAGCAGTACATGAAAAAGAGATTCGGCTTCTCTATGGGAACGTATAGTGTGATATTCCTAGGGATATTGCTGTATATAGCAGTTGTTGCCCTTACGGGTAATTTGCTGATTTGGCCCAAGGTGAAAAGTTTCCTATGCGAATCCCTTGTAGACTTTTTGAAACAGAAAAAAAATGCACTTATGACTTATGACTTTGATGATTAGAAAAAAAAGATCATAGAAAAAAGTGAGCTTTTTTTTGTAATCATAGAGTAAAAGATAACTTTGTAATTATAATTATATTTGCTGCAAAGGAAATCAGAAGCTTCTTTCTATTGCTTTTTATCTTTTATTTCTGCACTGTTGTCCTTTTTCTTTCTTTTTTCTTTTCTTTATTCTGTATTAGTTTGTATTAGTTTTTATGTTCTCTTTAACTTCTAATTACACAGAGAGAGAGAGAGAGAGAGAGAGAGAGAGAGCTTCCTATGTGAAATGTTATAAAAGTGTCTAGGGATGGAGCAGGGAGGTGATTGTTGTGCTGTAATGGAGGTGGGAAACTCTGGTTCTACCTGTTTGGGGATCTAGGTCCCAGATCCTCCACTGAAGGGTAAATATGGCTTCAGGGAAAGAAAAGCCTCAGTAAGCTAAATCAGGACTGATTTGTCTTCTTAGGGAAGATTCAAATCTATCTAGTAAGGTGAGAGGGACCAAAGATGTTCCCCCAAAATTTGCTTCAATCAGACTTTGAGGTGACAGAGTCTCAGATGACTCCCTAAAAAGATGCAGCCTAATACCAGCTGGATTAGGGAGTTAAAGATGGAATAAGGAACATGGGTTATAGCCTTGAAAAATTTGATTGGATAGCTTCTAACTTAGAAGCATCCTTATAAATACACAACCTGGTGCCATATAGCATTGATCCCAATACTTTGTGCAGTGGCAGTATTGTAGCTAATGAGATTAATCCAAGACACAATTATTGCTAATTGAAATCTTTTCCCAGCACCCTACTATGACAACTTGAGACATAGTTGGCATTGGCAATTTTTGACAGTTCCTCTTGCTAGTGTCCACTTTGCTATTAAGAAAGATATGTAAGGCAGCAACAATAAAAGGGAGGATATGGCAGCATTTCCCATCTCTTTTGCACTCACATTCTATTAGTCCTTTGAGGTAGTCCAGACAAGAAGCACAACCAGGAGTACTAGCTCTATCTTTATTGTAAGGTTATGGTAACAGAATCTTGCAAGACTGAAAGTATTTCTCCCCTCCTCTCCTTTTACTCTCTGGAAAACTAGGGAGGGTCCCTTCTGAAATGCTTCCTATTCCCTCTCCCCTCCTTCTGTGGGCTGAGATATCTTTTACATGCTGATTGTCCAGTCTGCAGCTCTTCCTTCCAAGAGGTCATTCCCACATACCATTACACACTCATGGTTATACGGATTAGGCCTGGGAGAATAAGCAAATGAATGGGCAGAAATGTCAGTGTTGAGGAGATAAGTCTCTTCCAAGGTCATCAACTGCAGCTTCACTCCCTTGAACCCAGAGTTGTTATATCATTGAGATAGGAGGCATATTGGTTGGTCAATAATATGTCTTATGTATTATAAAATAATTCCTTTCAGCTATAGCTATACCAATTCTGTACTGTTTTGTAACCATTTGTGTAATTTCTTACTTTAAAGCTTTAGTATGTGTGTGCGCGTGTGTGTGTATGTTGCTAATAGATATCTTGCCTTCAGAAAGTTGATCTGATATTTATGTCATAACAAATTAAACTGTCATGCAAAAGCTCTTGTTCTGTTTTGTGAATCAGTGAATGAATGGTTTGAACTCACTGACCCAGATTTTTCTTCTCATAAGCTCAAGGGGAAAACCTAGTAAATCCATTTCAACATGAATATTTCTGGAATTATGCTTCCGGTTCTTTCATTTGGGACAACATACATCTGCATCTATGCATATCAAATACATGTTTACTTTTGACCTCATTGACTTCTTTCCAGGTTCAGGGTTTCTTTGTTTCTCAGCCAGAGTGCTTATGATGCTCTTAAAATTTGGCAATGGTGAACAAAGCTTCACCACGGCACCCTCATGCTAGATCTAAGATTTTTGGAACACTGAATTAAAGCGTTTTCAGTTGCCCTCTATAAACTGAAATGGCTTTTATAAATTTCAATGGAAATTTCAGTTTATAGAGGCATACCAATAAAAGCAGTTGTCACACTATTTCTGTCTGTGTCTCACTATGCAAAGTAAAATGGATGCACTTATAGGGATATTAGCCCATTCCTGGCATTGGAATCTAGGTAAATGCTGAAACTCTCAGAACCCTTGGGTTCTGTATTGATCTGAACAGCAAAGGAAGATCTGAACATTGCACAGAAAGGAAATTTGGCTCCACTCTGGAAGATTAATTATGTGCATTGAGTGTTAAAAAAGAGAAGGTGAAGAGATCCACTCCAATTATATGACACACTTATTTGTACTACAACAAGTACATATTGTCTTTCCTATTCCTACCCCTTTCTCCAGAAATTCACACGTACCTGCTAGGTTTTTATTGCTGTCTTGGTTGGGATACCCTCTAAACTAGAAGCTGTAATTGTAGAATCATAGGCATTCTCATGAATCAACAATAATAACAAATACTGTGGGTGTTTTATATAAGCTGTTACGAATTAGCCTACATTATAAATTTATATATATCTTGTACCTGCTATTATGTATAGCAGCCATACTTCTAATACGATGTTATAGAATTGGAAAATGTGAATAGAAGGACATTCTTTTTTCTCTTCTATGAACTGGGATCATTGATTAAAGCTAAACTTAGGGAAATTAATGACTCATCAAAATAATGACTTCTTTGCACAACACATAGATGAAGAATTCACTGACATCAGATGTGATGGCTGCCAATTTAGATAGCTTTAGAAGGGGTCTAAATGAATTCATAGAAGATCATGCTATCAGCGGCTAAAAGTCTCGATAGCTGTTTACTACTTTCCAAATCATCTTAAGTACCATTTAGAACTGAAGAGGACTACCAGCTTATTGCCTATGTGTTCAAGCTTCCTAAACGCCTCTGTTTGGTCACTTTGTGCTACGAGATGCTGGTTTAGACGGGCAAATCCAGCAAAGTTCTTTATATGCTCTTAACAAAAGTGCCTGATTTTAACAGGCTTATTCTAAATATTACAAAATCTGGATCCAATAAAACACACACACACACAGAGTACAGGCTTCCAGCATTTTAAAGACAATTGTTATGGCATAAGCTTCCACGCATAAGAAATTATGTGAATTATTCCCCAGTCTTTCTTCATTCACTCAACAAGATAAAATAAACAGATTGATGATGCTGATTTGTGGGTTATCAAATCAATTTTATAAATTTAAAACCCCTTGGAAATACTTCTACTTGTTTTAGTAGGCTTGGGCGCAAGCTTCAGCTTATTCATTTCTAAAGCCCTCTTTTTGTGTTTAAACTATGGAGCAGAAATATTTCTGCATAGTTTCTTTTTAGAACACTCATATAAGTGGGAAAATGATGTGCCACCTCTGAAAGTTTAACTAAGCATGATAATGTGATATTCACTAAGCAGTACAAGACAGTTTTTACCAATTTAATGATAATGTGTATAATGGAATCATTATAGAATCTAGGGCTGAAGTAGTGCAACAGATTTGCAAACTTCAGTTGAGAATAGCAAAAAAAAAAAAAAAGTGCTTGTTATGCACAGCAATAACCTATTTATACTGCTCAACCTTAACCCTAACCGTAAATAGTAGCATATTCTTTACAACATAGTTTCAATACATTTAAAAAAAAAAAAAAAATCACAGTATCAGATCACACTCTTAGAGTATGTATATGTTGACTACAATTTGCCATGCCTGCAGGTTCCCACACAAGTGTACCTGCTTTGGACTACAGTCCTGATACATTAAAATAAATAAATAAAAGGATTGCAAATACATCGCTCAATATATATTTGCTCAAAAGTAAGTGTTTAGTATGGCATCCTGTCATCCTGATTCTATCACCCAACAGTAGTATGGCTATTCACATCGGTTTGCCACTAGCAATAATGTCCACAATTTATCTCTGGAGAGAAGACTAAACACCACATAGTAGAAGACCTCCATGCCATCACACTAAACAGCAAATACATCACGCTAAACAGCATAATCCTTACTTGGATGCATCAGTGCCTAACACACATGAACTGTCATTCCAAGAAGGGCTGTGGGAGAATCAGCATCAGTGCAAACATTCCAACAGAGTTGTGTACAGACAGAGCATTTTAACGGTGGAAAGAAAGAAAGAAAGAAAGAAAGAAAGAAAGAAAGAAAGAAAGAAAGAAAGAAAGAAAGAAAGAAAGAAAGAAAGAAAATGGAAGATGTCTTCTCATCAACTCATACAGGGAATAAAATCCAGCCCCTTTAATGGCTCAATCTAGCAAATGTCTGTACAGATTAGTAGCATAACATTAAAAATCAATTTTAAAAACCAGATGAAAAAGTTTTCAATTTTTTTAAAAAATGTGCTTATCTTGGGATTTTAACAGATGACTTTCAAAGGTTCCATATTTCTTGATTGAATTTGAGCTGAATCTTTGATTATAAAGCCATGTCCTAAACAAACAAATAGGTGAGGGTTCTTCAAACAAAATTACTGAACAGGTGATCAATTAGTGTTTTGACTTGCTGATAAATCATAAAATAAGGATGCTTCAGGATTCCTACTGAGGCAATAAATCATGTATTGCTTGACTACAGTAGCAACATCATTATGTGGAAGGCATCGAGAATTCTCATTGTGTGCATATTCATCTCACAGTGGTTCCTGAAATTTGACACCAGAGAGGATGCACAGGTCATGAAGTTCAACTGCTATACAATTAAGATAGAGGTGAACAGCAAGAGTATTAAAAATACACAAATGTGTGTATTAGGACAATGTTTGCACAGGAACACATTAAGAAAAATGCTTTTTCAAAGCATGCATGCTAAGAAAATTGCATATCAAGTGAGCATATATGGGGAAATACTCATAAGAAAAGTACAAATTTTTGAGAAGACTCCTCCACCTCCCGCCCCCAAATTTACAAATTGATGTGGAAATGGTTTGAAATCATGGTTACAACAAAGAAAAACTAAGCCAAACTGAAACTCACAGATTTGCCCATCTCTATAAGTAGGAATGCTGATAGAATTCTCCTTTACATTTCAGATTCAGAAAAAGTGTGGCACCTAAAAAACTAACAGAATAGAACAATTGTAAGAGAACAAAACTCAGGAAAATGGATGATCCGTGATGATGGCGATAGATGAACCAGAATCTGTTAGTATGAAGAGCCAGGAAGAGTTTCTAAAAGTGATGAAGAATATTTAATCATGCAGAGCAAAGGTTTTGCAAATATTTCATTGCTTAGGGTTGGCATATGGCAGTGTTTCTCAACCTCAGTAATGTTAAGATATGTGGACTTCAACTCCCAGAATTCTGGGAGTTGAAGTCCATACATCTTAAAGTTCCTGAGGTTGAGAAGCACCTTGGGAAGATAAATATTCAAACTAACTATACACTCCTATAAAGGGCTTGCCATCCATCCTAATCTAAGGCCTGGGAAAATGTCCAGGTTTTCAGAGACTTTTTAAATAATGTCACAGTGGGGGCCATATGGATCTCTGTGTGAGAGTGTGGGCAGAGAACGGCCAGGCAAGGGGGGTCAAGCATGTACTGTTATCCCCCGAACAGCGAGGGAGAGATAAGAGGATGAGACTGGCCCCTCCCTGAGGAATGCTAGGCGTGTTTACGGATTGACCCTGGGAACTGTTCTCAGTCTGGGAAGATTCTCTGTATAGGCTAAGCCAAATAAACCTTGCTGGATTGAATCTGTATTGTCTCCTGGAGTTTCATGGGCTAAACCTGACACTCTGGAAGATGCTGTTCTAGAGGGCAGATGCTGTGACCCAGAAGGCACGCTTCCTGGATTCCAATAAATGACATTTCTTGATTGATAGAACCTAGAGGAGGCTCATTTTTTCACATCATATAACGTCTGATTGGAAATAGATGGTCCTCAGATAACTTTATAATTCAAGTAACCTGGAAGCCAAGTGGCCATCACTGCAGCTCACAGGACAGCAGTACTTCATAGGCATACTGAGACATGCCCATTACTATCTATACCACTGCATTCTGGACCAGCTGGAGTTTCTGGGTGGCCTCAAGGGTAGCCCCATTGCAATAGTCCATGCGCAAGGTGACTGGGGCATGAATGGCCATCTGAAGGGCCTCCTGGTCCAGGGACAGGTGCAACTGACACAACAGATGAATGTGTGCAAGGATCTTCCTGCCACAGCTGCCACCTACCCTGAGCAGGAGCTGTGAGTCTAATAAACACCCCAGATTGTATACCAGTCCTGAATTGGGAATTACCTGAATATCCACAGCCAATTAATCTTGCTAGGATTAACCTGATTCTATTTGTCCCCATACAGACCTTCATAACCTCCTGTAGAGAGTAAGAAATATGACCTTGATGGAGATATGAAGGATGGTTATCTAGGCAAAAGAGGCTAAAGCATGATTTCTTGGTCTGAGCTACCTAGTGGGGTTGACACCTTCAGACACTAGGACAGTGTTGTCCAAACTTGGCCACTTTAAGATAAGTGGACTTCAAATCCCAGAATTCCCCAGCCAGCCATGCTGGCTGGGGAATTCTGGGAGTTGAACTCCACTCATCTTAAAGTGGCCAAGTTTGGACAACACTGCACTAGGACATCGGCAGCGTTGGTTGGGCAGCCTGGTATCACAATGTACATTAGGTATCATCTGCAGTGATGGTTGACCTTGCCCAGCTCAGGTAGATATTAAACAGAAGGAGTGAGAGTGTTGAGCCTTCAGGCACCCCACAAGTGAGGGGCCTTGGACTCGCCCCTCAAACCAACTTGAACCACCCACAGAGAAAGGAGAACCACTACAAAGTAGTCCCCCCCCCCCATCCTTGGAAGCAGTCCATAAGGATACCATGATAAATGGTATTGAAAGATACTGAGAAATCAAGGAGAACCTGGACAATACCACCATTCCTGTCCCATGATCAATGCTGTCTCCATGCTATGCTCCAGTCTGAAACCTGAGTGTCAGGCTCTGAAAGGATATCAAATTGATGACTAAATTAAAGGCTCCTAGAAGATAAATGGTTGCAGTATGCTTTTTGTATTGCTATTTTTATAAGCTGCTTGTATTGCATGCTCCCCTTTTGTACAAATGTTCTTTCCCCATTGTTTTCATCACCAAGGTTCTATCTATGTTCCACCAAAGTTCTCTAGAGATGAGATTAAACTGAAGTAACTTCATACTACTAGTTTAAGAAATAAGCTGTGTCTTCTTCTCTCAGTGTGTCTTACATACTGCTATATATAAATAACATATAATGATAAATTGCAGAATTAATCTAATCTGATGTTCCAGCATATCTTTGTAAGTAAAATGAAGTAGTGGTTTGGGTCTATTCATCTACTTCAGTGGGAGTGTTTTGAGCGATAACGCTTGTTATATTAGAGTAATTTATTTTACTTAAGATATAGAATAAGATTCCAAAGTTGACATTTATCTGTGTTTCAATATACTGAATATAGAATACACTGTTAAGAATTTGAATGGGGTGGGGAAAAGTGATAGTCTCCTTTTGAATGTTAATAAGGATTTGATAATTAATAACTTATTTCATTTAGTTCTGTTGTGTTTAACAATAATTCTCTATTTTTATAGGAATTATGTTCAACATTAGAGAATTCACATAGCTAGGGATCAAAGTACAACTGTACAAGTACCCTGTAGTACTTTGTCTGATCAGAATATCCTAATCTGTGAAATATATTAACTGGGAAATACTGTAAACTCATCTGGGAAAATGGTATGAGAACAGAGATTATAGCAACCCTCCCCACCACGTGGCTTTATGAAGCCTATTCAGCAGCTAGTCTCATGCTCCTTAGAGCAGGGCTTTGTTTGAATCTCCAACTCTTGACTTCACATGGCTTAATTTGACTGCTCAACTCAAAGCCAGCAGACATCGTTCAGACCCTCAACATAGTGTACTTAGATAAAAATCCTTATTACCATTAGAAGGAGACCACATTAAACAGCGATTCCCTTTTAAATGGGAGCCCTATGTTTTCAAAAACTAGGGTTGGGGAAGATGTCAAGTGAAGTGCCCCCTGGAAGATAGGTGGTAGCAGAAGTAACTACAGACCAGCAACACCAGAGCAGAGATGGGACAGGGTGTTTAGACTTAGTGGGCTTCTTGGGAAAGAGGTATGAAACCTCCAGTCTTTCATTCTCTGGGCTCAGCAGGGCCACTACACTCCGACTTTACTAGCATTAAGTAAAGTACTAAAGTAGTAAACTAAAGTATACTAGCATAGCTAGATAAGAATCTTTATTACAATTAGACTGACGCTATCTTTTATTGAACAGTAATTTACACAAAGAGAACCCCCCCCCCACAGAATATACCATTTATGAGGACAAATACAAAAAATAACATGAATAAATAAAAAGTAAAAGCCCCTGTGAACAACAACAACAAAGTCCACAAGTTGTTCATAATTTCCATATATCATAAGAGTTGACAAAGTTACACCTCTTGTGATTAACATAACAAATATAATCTGCCTAACTTGACAAAAATGTGATTCTTGCGTCTGGAAGTTTATTCTAAGTTTATTAGTATTTTTTTGTAGTAAAGCAATTGAGAACACTTTTTTAATCCCCAAATCAATGGTTAAGTTTTCAAGATATTTCCAACACTGAGCATTAATTAATTTGGTTGCCAAAAGTACATAGACAATCAGCTCCTTATTTTTAAGTGAGCCAGTGGATCATAACCTCACAGGATTGTTGCTGTGGGGAAAGTAGGAAGAGGAAGGAGTATTAGGTATGTTCACCAGCTTGAGTTATTTATAAAAATAATAAAGGTGGGATAAAAAATATATAAACAAACAAACAAACAAACAAACAAACAAACAAATATTGATTCAAGAACCCTAGCTGTGGAGAACATCTGACTCTTAATTTGTAGTCATACTAATGTCACTTATAATGTACCAGAAGAGCATCACCTGATACTCTTCTGGCACAACATTATAAGTGACATAAGTGACACTTCTGCCAGAAGATTAACCAACATTCTAAAGAGTGATTGTGTGGGGTTTATGCTAATTTAGCAGGGGTTAATTGCCACCTTCAATTGCAACTCTTGGGTAGAGACAGAAAGAAAACCTCTTGATTTCCATAATGATTGCCATTTTGGTTCAACTATTACATTGCCCAAATCAGTATCCTAAGCATCCTTTAAGCCAGGGCTCCTCAACCCCAGCAACTCAGCAACCAATGCTGGCTGGGGAATTCTGGGAGTTGAAGTCCACCCATCTTAAAGTTGCTAAGGTTGAGGAACCCTGCTTTAAGCCATAAGAGGGATTCCTTGCTTCAGTTACAAAAATAACATAGAGATCTTTGACAATATTCCTTTTGGTTGTGCCAAATTAGCATCAAATTCTCAAAGATAATGTATGGACAAGTTATGGCATTCCTAACTTCTTCTTTGTCCAGTACCGTGTTGATCTAATGCTCAATCTTGTCCTATGTTGCCTGGTATTGGTATAACAATCATTTATCATATCAACATTACAATTTCTCAATAATTTTAATTGAGTTAATCTATATTGATTCTTTGTCTTGAGGGGAAAAAAACATTAGAGGTGCTAGAGGGGAGATGAAACTGAAACCGCATTTCATTGCCCTCTGTCCATATAAAAGCCTAGTTCCATCTTTTATTCATAGAAGCTTAAACCCATTGCTTTTTCTTGCCTTTCCTATGTTTCAAAGGAGCCTTTACATTGTATTTTCTGATTTGACATAACTGACATCTCTTCCCTGAAAACCTTGGCTCTTGCTTCTTATGGTAATGGTTAAAAGAGGAGGGGTGACTCTTTGTGTTCATATGGAAATTCTGTTGCAATTTTTTTATTTGAATTAATATACAATTTAATCCTTCTAATTAATTAGATCAGCATTACATTAAACACCATTTATAATAGTCGGAAATAATTGCTTAGTTCAACATTGGTTCCTTTTTAATAAATAGTTAAAAATATAGCTTTCCACCGTATCTACGGCAACTTTGAATGTCTCTTTTCTTATCATCACTGTACTTTTTTTCCTGTTCTTCTCCCCCTCCCTCAAGGAGCTAACTCTATCAGAAAAACTACATATTATGTCTCATCTATGGATTAAGTGCCTGGCAGTTTGGATATTATTGAAGGGAGTTAATGGCGATAATGTTATGCAGACCAAAGCTCCTATGTATCCTGACCAACCTTTCATTGTGTTCTGGAATGCCCCTACAGAACAATGCCGGCTGCGCTACAAAGTGAATTTAGATCTCAACGCTTTTCACATTGTACCAAATCCCAATGAGACTTTAAGTGGGTCTGTTGTGACAATATTTTACCCTACCCATTTGGGGATCTATCCCCATATTGACGACCATGGGCATCTCATCCATGGGGTTATACCACAGAATGAAAGCCTCACCAGACATCTCACTAAAATGAAATCAGATATCAACCGGATCATCCCATTGAAGAGATTCCATGGACTTGGAGTCATTGACTGGGAAAACTGGAGACCCCAGTGGGATAGAAACTGGGGCAGTAAAAATGTTTACAGAACCAAATCTATTGAATTTGCTAGAAAATTGCACCCACAGTTGCCTGAAGCCAAACTCAAGAAAATTGCTAAGGAAGAATATGAAAAAGCTGGGAAGAACTTCATGAAGGATACACTTATACTAGCTGAAAAAATGAGACAAACTGGATATTGGGGTTACTATCTGTATCCAGATTGCTATAATTATGATTATAAAAACAGACCAGATCAATACACAGGCAAATGTCCAAATATTGAAATTTCACGGAATGATCAACTACACTGGCTGTGGAAAGAAAGTACTGCCCTTTTTCCTTCTATATATCTTGAAATAATATTGAAATCAAGTGCCAATGGTTTGAAATTTGTGCACCATCGCCTTAAGGAATCAATGCGCATTGCTTCCATGGCTAGAAAAGATTACGCCTTGCCTGTTTTTGTATATGCCAGGCCATTCTATGCTTATACCTTTGAACCTTTAACAGAGGTAAGGTATTGGAGTGTATGAATCTCAGAATCAACTTCTGTTGACAGCTACACTACATGTTTATTAGAACTCTAATGTTAGATGAGAGAACTCCTGGAAGATTTCACTTCAGATGGTTCTGCTCTCCTATAACAGTATACCCATTAGCATGCTTGAAGTTTTCACCTCTTGAACACTAGTTTCTGAGAGGTTTAACATGGGTAAATCTGTTGCATGTCAGATTCTTCATGTAATCAGGAATCCTGACTGGTTAGGATTCTTGAAGTTGAAGGATCCTAAGTAAAAAAAGGCTAGGTCTATTTTACATCAATGTCAATCATATGGCCATGGAAAAGGAATAGTCAGCAGGTGCAATCCCACATCTCTCAGGTGTTCCCTGAGCTGCATGTATGTATATGTTGACTACTGGAATGATGCAAATCTGAATATGCATGGAATGTACAACACTACTTTCATAGTTAAACCTGCTATCCTAGGGTTGAATTACATATTGCAAGGTTGACCTTAAATAGTTCATGTCTGTGACACAGCAGAAAATGCCCTTGTCTCTCAAGGCAAGAGGCACAGTATTGTAAGACAATCAAGTTATTTTGACACATGAAAATTTCACAAAGTACAGTAAAATATAATGACAAAGTTTAAGTAGTTAAAATTGGGATAAAATGCCTGCCAGCAGCACTGTTTTACCTAACAGCAGGATTCGCTTTGCCACATAAGAGATACCTGATTAGATTTTTCAACTTCTTACTAAATTGAAGTGTACCATAAGTGTGGCTCTAGATTTGCTCCTAGGAGTATTGCAGGGATGGGATGATAGGACAGGGAATGTAATGTCCGATCCTCACTATCTAGTCAATCAAATTTCCAGGCAGCAAAAAATAAAATATAGGTATCCAGATATTTTCACTTGTGGATAAACAAGTGTGTTTGTGTGGATGAAGGGACAATATGTAATTTTACCACTTCAGTGAAAGTGAGATCCAAATAAAAGCTAAGCATTATATATTGATTTTATTCTCTCTTCTCCCTGCTCAGTATATCCAGTATTCCTGTATTCCTGTACCCAGTACATATATGTCATATATGTCATTTGTATTTCGGTGGACATATTATTGCCTTATTTTTTAGCAATTAATGCCAAAAGCACAATTCCTCATCTAAGCTATAATTCAGGAATGAGAATACTGGAATACCTTGAATCTCCAACATAGTGCTTGAGAACACCTATCCATTCATTCATTCATTCATTCATTCATTCATTCATCACATTTATGTAGCTGCCCATCTCACACAAAGTGACTCTGGGTGGCGTACCACAATGAAAATAAAATAAAAGTGAATAAAAACAGGCATTATAAAAAGATAAAAAGTTGTGTCTTCTAACACATGTTTTGGTGTTTGCCGAGATCCCTGCCCTACCTAATTTATTTTCAAGGATCTTTTAAAGATAGCGTGAGGAACCAACTGTGGTCATAAGCAACACAACAACTTCACGCATAACCTGTACATTATATATAACAAGTTTTCTGTGCCCTGTATATTAGTGGCAATTTTAAACTGTTGGCTCTCTCTCTTCCTCCTTTCCTTCTAGTGTATAACATTTTTTTTTATTAGCAACAGCCCCCATAGCAATAATTTTGTGAGAGTCCCAATACCACCTTTCAAAATTCCCAATGCACCTACTGGCCCAGAAATCAGATTTCTTGGATATACACTGTCAGCGAGGAATTATAGGCAATTTTCTGAACACAGCATTTGAGTGTAATGGAATGTTCACCATCCTACAAAGTCTACATATTTACCATACTCTATAACTTGATAATCTGAACGGGTCTCATAGCTGAGAAACCATTGCAATCCCTTTTACTGGGAATATGCATTAGCGTGGTTGACTTGCAGCAAGGCATTTGATAGAGCTATGAGGCAGCATTCTTTCCCAGGGGGTAAAATCCACTTACTGTTGTGCCAAACAGGTTTTGCAGGTCAGGGCTAAACCTGTTTTTTCATAAATAGCCCAAAGGAAAAAAAGTAAGGGGGAGGGGGAAAAATGGCTGCCAATGTTTTAACTCTTTGTTATCAGTGCATGGCGCTCCATTAAAATTTGCCTATTCATTACCTTACTTTTCAGGAAGACTTGGTGACTACAGTTGGTGAAACTGCAGCAATGGGGGCAGCAGGAATTGTCTTTTGGGGAGGCATGCAATATGCCAGTACTGTTGTAAGTTAGTATGGGTGAACAAAATGCCCATGAGCCAACTTTCATTGGAACTCTTGAGACCCCTCCCTTCCTCCCTTCCTATTTCCTTCTATGTAAACATTTATGGCTTGTTAGAAGTCCTCTAACAGGTGATATCAAGTTAGGATTTCTTTGGGGGATTATTAACCACATCTAATCACATGAGGAAGACATCTTCTTAGATAGAATAATGACGCTTCATTTCTGAAATGATATTCAGGAAGCAGTTATAGGGATGAAGGGGTTTGTTGCATTATTGCTCTAATGTCTTAATTTGCATCAGAAAAATAAATGTGAAATCTACTCAAATCTACCTTAGATAAGAAGTCACTTTATTTTTCTGCTCCTTGACAGTGTAAAGCATGGATGGACAAATGGACATGTTATTTGTGGAGCCAGTCCAGAACCCTGGCCATTTCTGTCCAACAACTAGCTGATAAAATGGATCAAGTTTCTGACCCCCCCCCCCCCCCCAAAACCAAGTATTTTCAGTGATAAGAGCAATAAACGTGAGCAGTCTGTGATGTTTGGAGGAAGGGGGGGAAAAAATGAAACCATGCTTAAGATCACTCTTTTAACCCTACTGAAGACCACTGGTTTCCCTGCAGCATTAGCAGTGGGAGACCAATGAATGATCTGCAGCAGAAGGGAGCAACGTTACTGCCTGCACAATTATTTTGTAATGAGAATGTGCTTATAGATACTTACATACTGAGTGCATGTATAGGTAAGGCTGCAGCATGAGGATATGTGCATTTGTAATATTATGTGCATATGTATGTGGATTTGATGACATGTTTATTGAATAGGGTTTTTGTAGCACACATCTGTAGCATGACTGCAGCTTTATACCCTTTAGCCCAGCAGTAGATGTGCCTTTCAGGGTAAAACCATTATTTAAATGGAATCAATGAGAAAAGTAAGCTGTGAGTAACAAATCCAATTTGAAATAAATGTAGTCTATATATAATTAAAAGTACATCAAACTCTTGGTAGCTATAACATATCATGTGAAGAAAAATGTGTGTGAGGTTAGCAATGAAATCAGTCTCTTTGATGTTGACCCAATTTCCTTACTCATGTCAGTACTGAAGACTATAATATGATTATGCATGTATGAACCAGGTAAGAGACTGAAGCCATAAAGCAGAAGTGGGTAATCCTAACCCATGGGCTGTGCATGATTTCCAGCATCCTTTGTGTCTACTACAGCCCTATGTGAGTAGACATGGCTAAAATGTATGGTGCTTTTTTAAAAAAATTGAGGGTGGAAGAAGAAGCAAAATAGATTCTTTAAGACTTGCAGAGACTCAAAAAACCCATTAAACCCTTGAAAAATGGCCAAGCCTTACAAATTGGGCTGATCTTTTTCATTTAGGGAGATTAAGAGGTAAATGGGTGGAAGGATGCTTTAAATCTCTGTGTAACCTTGTTTGTTATTGTTGTTAGTATCAATCACCAATCTCAGATCATTCTGAGCTATAGCATTCCTGAAACAATCTATATAGATCTGGGCTGCTTGTGTGTACTCCTGGTGATCTGTCCTTCTTTCCTCCTCTTCTACATGCCCCTTTTCATTTTCAGATTTTCACTAAGATTTTTATGCAGCCACATTTGCATCTTCTGCTGCCCTCCATTTTTTCCTCTTTGAAATTGTTTGCAATTGTGGTTTTAGTAATTTCTTCTAGGAACTCCAGCTTATCATGAGGTCTTTTTCAATGAGTTTCTCCTGTGATAGAGTCCTACTTGTAATTGCTCTGAGTTTATGAAAATCCACATTCAAGTACACTCAGCTTTAATTTTCCTTAAAATCAAGAACACTAGCACTACATGTACACTTTCATTTATAGTTCTAGTACCACCATTGAATAAGTTTTCCCTTTTTAATTGGTATAAGGTCAAGGATAGATAATTCTCTTCTACTTTCCATCATCCTCTGAGAAGGAAGTTGTTTGCAAGAACATAGCACACTGTCTTAAAAAAAAAAATCAATAGTACCTACCATTGCCTCCATCTTCTTTGTTTTTCTCAGTAAAGAGAAGGAGAAATGGAGCAAAGAAGTGGAAGAGATGTAACTTCTCTACATTTAGAGTTAAGTTATGTCTGGGAAGGGCCTCCAGCTAAAATCCTGGGGAATCTGACTGTCAGCCTAGAACTTACTGAGCAGGATAGCCTAAAGGTCTGGTTTTTATAAGGCAACTTCCTAATCGAATATAGCATGTAACAACATGTATGAATGAGCATGTTCTGTGGCTGGAAAGGAGGAGGATGGGAAAAACAGGAATATCCTGAAAGAAGCCATGGTGTACTATAACACTAAACAAAGAGTAATTTTCTGAAATGCAACATGCTGTTAAAGGTTTCTTTTATAACCTAATCACATGGCTAATCTGGCTAAGAACTTGCAATGTTACCACATTAGGGATCCATTTGCCTACTGAGATTCGTCTTTTGATAGTAAATAGCTTACTTGTAAATATCTCCAAAACAAATGTAAAACAGACATGCTTATGACAAGCTAGATGCTGTACTAGGTTTGCTGCTAAGAACTTCCAAGAACCTCTGTATGGTTATTGTGTGGCTGCATTTGGGAATTACAGCATAGAAGGGAAGCATTATCATCTAAGAGATTTTTTTTGCAATGCATGGATATGGATGGGAAACGTGCAGTCCATGGGCCCCATGTTGCAATATCTATGGACTCTGAGATCACGCCACTGAAATTTAGCAGCAAAAGGGCTAAGGTGGGGCAACTAATTGAAATCAATCCACCAAACGTATGCAAACAAACATATCCAATCCCACCAATAAAACTCCCGGGTTCCCCAGGAAGCTCAAAGCCAGCCATTGTTCTAGGGAAGTCATTACATTATAGGTAGCCTCCTATAGCCTAGTGGCTGCAGAAACAAATATAAATCCAAAGCTGAAAAATGTTTATAGTTCTATTATATGCAGTAATTTTCTACTTATGTATTTCTGCTTGTAAAATGTGTATCCAACCAGTTATCAAACTTTGCCATTACCTCTTTTTGTCAGACTTTGAGTGGTATGAAAAGGAGAAAGGGGCTGATTCCCTTGGAAAGAAATGGGGTGGGTAGAAGTGGATCTTGACTGGGACTATCAGAATCAAGCCATAACTCCTTTCTGTTTTCCAAAGCTTTGCTTGCACAGCCATTTTCCAATACTTTGTTCCAAGAACTTTAGAAATTAATAATAACAGTAAAATAAAATTAACTTTTCATGATTATTATGAATACACCAGAATGCCTTTCTGGATCTCCTGAGCAATTATCTATGGAGGTCTTTCTTAAACTACAAAATATGCCCATTCTCTGGACATAAGCTTCACTGAATTCAGTTGGACTAATTTCTGAGTAGATATATTATAGATTCTATAGGAATGCATCATAAATCAATTATCATTCTTTGTTTTATTTTAGGATAGCTGTCAAAAAGTGAAAGACTACATGAATGGTGCATTGGGACGTTACATCATTAATGTGACTTCTGCAGCCAAGATTTGCAGCAAGGTCCTTTGCAAGAAAAAGGGAAGATGTATTCGTAAACATAGTGATTCAAATGCCTTTCTGCACTTGTTTCCTGAAAGTTTTAGGATCATAATGTATGCCAATAACACTGAGAAGAAAGTGATTGTGAAGGGAAAACTGGAGTTGGAGGATTTGAAGTTTTTAAGAGATAAATTTATGTGTCAGTGTTATGAAGGCTGGACGGGAGATTTTTGTGAAGAGCGTTCTGTAAAAAAAATATACCAAATATAAGGAAAATAAACACATTGAAGAGTCTTTCCTTTATTCCCAAACAAAACAAAATTGTCATGCAGATCACAAGACAAAGAAATCCAACTTTGATTTGGGGGCAATTTTATTAGATCAACTGAAGACTTACAAATAGGTATAGCTTTTAAGTTTCTAAGGATAGTAAGTTGCTGTAATTAAAAATCCAGGAAAAAAAGGATGCACTTAGTTATGTAATGTACACAACAATCCTGGGGAGGAAGGATAGACATGGCTGGCTTTCAAATCTTGGGTCTACCTAATTAAAACCTTTGCAGAAACCCTGGAGTGGTCTTGGCTGTCATCTAATACCTTCATCTTCTTCATAGTCTCCAAAAATGAATTTAGGAATGTAATCTTGTTACAGTTGCAGCCCCATTTTTTTCCCTTCTACCCTCCCCCCATTTCTGTTTTTTGTTTCTGAATTTTGAAGTATTGTGCTGGATGAAAAGTTCCTGGGAATTTCAATGCTTGCAAGCATTTTGTTAATCTTTAGCTGTTGTATTACTTCAGTATTGATTTTGAAGCCCTTGTTCAGAGGCTATGAGCTAATTTGTCCACTAGCACCCATATTTCAAATTTGTAGCCCCTTCTTCCAGGTAGGCAGGGGGTAAAACCTAAAAGATTGGACCTACTTTTAAGGGAAGAGAAAGATGAGTGGGGGTGTGGGGAGGGGAGACTGGCAAAATGGTTGCCTTAGGCCAGAAAATAAGGCTACATTTCATTCCTGAAATCTTCAATTCCTCTATGGGGTGATTTTCTCTCCATTAGGGTGGGGGTTAAAAAAAATAAGTACTTTAAGATTATGTAAGACTTAAAGCAGCACTTTCTCCCCTCTTCCCTCTCCCCAGACCAACCCCCAAAATCAGTCTTTCCCAAAGGCCAGAAACTCTAGCTTTGTCCAGTTTAGGGATTTTATGACATCACCAACCGTGCTCCTTTCAGTCCTTGGAGATCAAGGGAATACTTTCAGTTTATTGATAGATGAATTCCTGGATACAAAGCAAATGAAGATTCTTGTTCAAAAATTAGAGAGTTAACTGTCTCATATAGATCTCAGAACTGCAGAATAGTTTACTAATTAATTGTACTGACTTGTAATAAATTTTAAAAAAGTAAGAATGATTTAAATATATATACATAGTTAGGCTGCTTGTCAAGGCCTTTTACAGACATTTGATATTTTGTACTCTATCTTGAACACAGTACACACATTCCCTTTCTGATTTTGTCGTGATTCGTGGTTGCTGTAATGGTTAATTTTTGATGGAGTACTAAAGGAGATGACTTCATTCATTCATTCATTCATTCATTCATTCATTCATTCATTCATAAGCTGCTTCAGTCAGTTGACTCCAAGTGATGTACACAAGAAATAGCTGCAGCCAATGCAACAATGATAGCTATAAAATACAACAATGTACAATCATACAAATCCAATAGACAGCCACTGGCAAACTACTTTGTTATCACTGAAGAGATCTGCCAGTTTGTCACTTCACAGAAAGGCAATAACAATGAAAATGAAGAAAACACTGCCCTAATTTATTTTGTGATATATTGGTTGCATATGGTGAATAGTCCAGTTGCTAGAATTCTTGCAATTCCATTGCTTCCCAATCAGTCTTATAAAGAGACCATATGAGAATTGTGCATGGAAAAGAAATTACTTTTACTTTAGGCAAATGCCCGACTTCCTGATGGTTACTACAAAGCCTGGTCTACAATGATCTCGGTTCTACATAAACAGGGCTCAGTCTTCTTACAATGTTAAATATTTTCTTATTTTCCATTTATTTATTTGAAGCATTTATTTAGGTATCAACTTGCATGCTGCCTCAGTCATCAAAATAATTCTAAATAGCTTTCATAGGAGGATTCAAAACAAGGAAATAATAAAAGCAAACAAAAGCCAAAAACATATCCCACTTTGCAGCAGGAATACTTCCCAGAGTGATAGATGGTGGAATCTCTTTAATGTTATAACATTCCATATTAGCCTTTTAAAATGACCAATTATTGGAAGAGAGGCAAGCTTCCAAGTTTTGCTCCCAATATGCATCTATGTTCAGCATACATTTGTTAATAGAATATGTTTTACCAAAAGTTACCTGTTGCTAACTCAATAATAATAAATGCCGGAAGATTCCTATGAACAGCACATGTTTTGCTAATTCTTTTTATGCTATCTGTCTGAATTTTTTTAACTTGAGGATGTTCTAGGCAAGTATGAACATACATTAATTCATAGCCTACATTTTCAATGGGATACATTCTTGCAATTTTTGCTAGGTGAGATCCCACTTATACCAAAATCAATACATATTTTAACTGAGCAGTATTAGTTAAACTGAATTGGAGGGGCATTATTGCTTATATGCACATATGTATTCCTACTCAAATATTAATATTCAAATCTTGTTTTGTTCCACCATCCTACTTTGATTGATGTTCATAATGTCCCATAATTCTCTGAAGATCTCATTATTTATCTGAGATTATATCAATATTTTAAATATAATAAAATATAATATTCATAACCATACTGGGGATATACTTTTTTGCAGTAAGACTAATGAATAATAAAGACATGCAGGAATACTAATGAATAATAGTTATTCATGTCCTGAAATCTCCCTTTGTTACCTGTTGAAATCCATGTCCGCTGCTTCTGACACCATAGCAAGAATAATAGGATCTAATAGTACATTGAATTTCTGACACCCATTGTTTTATAATAATTTTCCAGTTTCATAAAATTATAATTCCTTATATTCTTGATTGAAAGAGTCATACTAAGTTTTATATGTGGAATCAGCCTTCTTGTCCTATATCTCCTTACAAATATGCATACAAAATCATTAATGCTATTCACCTTGAAATATTATAACAAAACATAATATTTTAACCTAGTCCACATGATGACTGATGAATAATTTCTGCTGAGTACTTTTTACCTTCACACTAAATAGAATAATTCAACAAATCTATTTCTAACAGCCATTGGTTCAAAATACATATTAAACCAACAGATGATTTTTTGATGATATTGTTACGGGTGGGAGCAACGCAACATTTATTGATGACGAGACTCTCACTGGGTCATTCAGGGAGAAGCTTTATTTGCGCAAAGGTTCAGTTTGGACTCGCAGGTCCCTGCAAAGAACTGAACCCCCAAAAGGAGTTCAGCAAGCCTTTTTATCATTACAAGAGCCGTTTCTCCCCAATCCCCCCCTCAGTGCCCTCCCCATGCCTTCCGTACTCCAAATTTGGTCAATTGCTGGTAGCTAAACCACAAGTCCTTGTCTTCACCGGTCGTACCTTGTTTTGGGTACATTTCGGCCTTGTTGTCTAGAGCATTGCTATCTGAGGAGGGAGGGAGATAAGAGCACTCAGCATCAGCAGAAAGGAAAGTTACAGAGAGTTACATTTAAAATGTAAAACTTCACAAAATACCAGTTTCATACAAAATATAGGATATAACAAAAGACTTCTTCTCATATTTGCTTCCGAGACTTATCACTGCAAAGCCTCTAGCTAAAAAAACACTTCCAGAGAAGAGGTTCACTACTTGGTTACTAGTGAGGACTACATAACCCAAAAATATAGGATAGGACTACATAACCCAAAAATATAAAAATGTAGTGTAAAGATTAGAATGAAGTTACAAATAATTTTCCATTTGTACCCTGCCACCTCATTCCCCCCTTTGAAAGTCCTTTGGCTTTGCCGAAGGGCTTTCACTCATCAGAGTGGGAATGGGGTCATAATGCCACAGAGCCATTATTTGAGTTGTTGCTTCCCTTTTGGCTATGAGGGAGAGGGTACTTGTGATAGTGCGAATAAAAATAGGTAAAATGCAAGGAATAAGCACACAGCCAGCAGCAATTATTCCAATAAGTGCAGCTATAGCTTGGAGACCTGGGAGTTTGGGAAACCAGGACCCAAAGAGATTTTTCATATTGAAACCCTCCCATGTCTGAACAAAGACATGGGCAATTTTGACCACCCGGTCAGCAATTTTCTTAATAACCTTTTCAGTATCTTTTATCACATACACCTTCTTCCTTTCCTTTTATCTCTCTTCTACTTTCTCCACTCCCTCCTTCTTACACACATACACATACTCAGCCATTGCTCATCACATATCCTGTTGCCCACATCTGCTTGCTCTCTTTCCCTTTGCATACGAACCATCAAAACCACTATAGAACAAGCATTTACATCCATTCTTATCGTATGGGTGATGCCAAATCTTCTGGTTGTTCCTGAATTAGGTCACTACCGGTGGACCTAATTAGTCCTTAAAAAGATTTGCTGGTGAAGCTAGAGAACGCTGCCATTTTAATTTAAGTCCATCGACCAAGGAAACTTGCCAAATGTCTGGGGGTTCCTTCACCTGCCCGATCCTGGATCCGTGCACCCAAGCTTTGATGTAGGACTTTCACAGCAGTTGGCATGCTCAGTAGGACTTGCTTCGATTGGGACCACTTCAGATCAGTGCAGGATGGGAACAGCTCTAACCCACTGGTCTGGCTGGGCAATGGGTTGTATGTCAGGAGCGACTGGCAAGGCATCTCGGACCTGCAGGGAAATAGAGGATAAAACGTGCGCCAGCTTCTGCAAGTATTGAGAAATGTTCTTTTCACCAGTCCAGGCAGTTTGTACTTCATGAGATCCAAATGGTCTCCCATAAAGCATTTCAAAGGGGGACAGTAAATAGCCCTGATACGTGTTAAAGCAAGGGACAGTATTTTGGGCCATGGCAACTGAGTCTCCTAACAAAGCTTTGCAAGCTGAGCCTTTAAAGTACGATCCATGTCTTCAGCCCCTTCTTCAGGCCAGTTGACTCCAAACGTTGGCCATTCTTGTTTACAGAAAATCTTCAGGGTATCCGGGTCGCACCTGGGATCCCCATAGTCGCCACTGAAGGCAGCTTTAAAGTTTTTCAGCATGCACGACAGAGGGGTAATTTTGCTTCCTGTGTTCCCCATGGTGTTCCTAACGTGTACCTGATGTTAGACTTTGGCAAGGGGTTCTCCTGTCAGGCCTCGGTCCGGCTCAGGGAAACGGCGAGACAGTCCTCCCAGCACTCGCTGGCCTCCTTTTAAAGGACCTGTCCCCTCCTGCCTTGGTCTCCCAGCAAACGCTGGCTCTTCCTTTTAAAGACCAATCCCTGCTACGGAGCGTGCCAGATTTCCAATCCCTTACTCCTTTAGGAGAAGGGATGTTCCCAACCCACTTGCCTATACACTACAGCCGACCTACGGTGCCGGACACTCAACGGTCACCAATAGGAACTGCGACTGTTTAACCACCCACACAATCCTAGAAGGCACCCACTCTTGGGCCCTTCACCCCCAGGAGGATGCGCTTTTCCTCCTCTTCCGCCTCACCGGTTATGACGGGTATTCCCCACTGAGTATACTCGCCTGGTCTGGTCGCTAGTCGGCCCACTCACTCCTCTGTTCCTCCGGCCGGCCGTCCACTCACTCCTCTGCTCGTCACCGTGAATGGATCCTTGGATCCAGGGGAAGGCTCCCTGCTCTCTGTGGCGTCCGCTGGTCCCGAGGCACAGGAGTCAAGGGGTCCTGCCAGCTGGTTGCGTCGAGCCGCCGGGCGTCGCTGAGTCTCAGGAGTTCCACTGGTCCTGCTCAAAGGGCCGGGAGAGTCCCATCTGGGGTGCCAGAAATGTTACGGGTGGGAGCAACGCAACATTTATTGATGACGAGACTCTCACTGGGTCATTCAGGGAGAAGCTTTATTTGCGCAAAGGTTCAGTTTGGACTCGCAGGTCCCTGCAAAGAACTGAACCCCCAAAAGGAGTTCAGCAAGCCTTTTTATCATTACAAGAGCCGTTTCTCCCCAATCCCCCCCTCAGTGCCCTCCCCATGCCTTCCGTACTCCAAATTTGGTCAATTGCTGGTAGCTAAACCACAAGTCCTTGTCTTCACCGGTCGTACCTTGTTTTGGGTACATTTCGGCCTTGTTGTCTAGAGCATTGCTATCTGAGGAGGGAGGGAGATAAGAGCACTCAGCATCAGCAGAAAGGAAAGTTACAGAGAGTTACATTTAAAATGTAAAACTTCACAAAATACCAGTTTCATACAAAATATAGGATATAACAAAAGACTTCTTCTCATATTTGCTTCCGAGACTTATCACTGCAAAGCCTCTAGCTAAAAAAACACTTCCAGAGAAGAGGTTCACTACTTGGTTACTAGTGAGGACTACATAACCCAAAAATATAGGATAGGACTACATAACCCAAAAATATAAAAATGTAGTGTAAAGATTAGAATGAAGTTACAAATAATTTTCCATTTGTACCCTGCCACCTCAATATGACTCTGGACTTTTGGGACTTCCCCCTTTTGTACGTTATTTACATATATGCTTCTCGATATCAAAATATTATTCATTTTTATTATTTCATTAATTTTTTTGTGAGCCTATCAATAATTCTTTAAAAGTTTACTACATTTATCTATTAGCCCAGGAATTTTATCTGTCAGTACCTTTGTGATTTTTGTACCTCCAAGAATAAAACCAGGGCCTCTAAATATCTCTATGTGCTAAAGTAATTAACCCCCCCCCCCCCCCCCCCGGTAATAAGATTCACAAAATCTTATATATGAGCAAATGAGTACTTTCATGACTTGGAGAGTTATCCAAAAATAACCTAAAACTTATTACAAATCCTATTATGATTCGTCTTTCTTATATAAGATTTTATATAATAGATTTGCTAACAAATCTCCTGTAGTATTACTGCATTCAAGCATCTTTTTAGAATATATTTTCATAAGCATTCATACCTGCTGTTCTGTCTTCTGCGAGCAAACTTTTATATGCTTACTATATACATATTTCATTCATAACAATGCACTGATGTTTTGCTTGTAATTTCTTACCAAATGCCCTAAGAGATACATACCATCTTTGTTTTAAATCAGGGATGCACCATGTGTAGCTTTCCAAACAATGTAAAGTGAAATTTAGGGAAAGAAAGTCAAGAACAGCCTTGCACAACTACATCCTCACAGGTTACAGTGAATTGAGATCAGGCCTATGTGCCTTACTCATGTTCTGCATGGAATTTAAAATAAGACCAGAATCATTTTGAAGATGAAACTGTAACACCCGCCCCCCCACCCCCCCCCGCAAAGACATGACTAATTATAGTACAAATGATGCTTAGAGTTTCTCACTGTGTTAAGTTCATGACTATTTGAAAGCAAATACTGGATACAATAGAAAATCAGTCAAAAGTAAAGAGATGTTAGATGGATGGATGGAACTTACTTTGGGTCTCAAGTACTGAAATTATTCCCATCAAAAATATTTGTCCCTCAAGTCAGGCTCAGTGCTAGAGGACTGTAAACTAGTTAATGTGAACCCTTTTTTTTTTTTTTAATGGATTCAAAAATGGAGATCTAGGAAATTATAAGGCAGTGGGTTTAATAAATGGTCTGGACACATGGTAGAACTGGTAAACAAATATAAAATAACTAAGCATGCAGAGGTATAAGCCTCACTGAAGGAAAATCATAATGGATTTCACAAAAGTAAATCCTACCTCACTGTCAGCCCTTCAAGGTAGCCAAGACAAGAAGCACAAACTATTTCTAAGACTACCTTTATTGTAAGGTTACAGGACCAGAATCATGCAAGTCTGAAAGCACTTCTCTCCTCCCTTACTTTTACTTTCCAGTAAACTAGGAAGGGTCCTTTCTAAGACACTTCTCATGCCCCTTTCCCTTCTGTGGGCTGAGATACCTTTTGCAGGATGGTTGTTTGCGACTCTTCCTATCTCCCAAGGTTATTCTTACAGACCATTATACCCACCAGCTTTTTAGAGTTTTTTGAGATGTGAACAGGCTGGGAGATGGAGGTGACTCTGTCGACACTGCATACTAGGATTTTCCAAAAGCCTTTGTCAAACATCTACATCAAAGTGTTTAAATAAGCTTTGTAACCATAAGAGAACCTGTCTTCTTAATCATAGGATAAGAGAACCTGAACTGCTTGAACTGGTTGAAAAACAGGAAACAAAAAGTAGAAATAAATGGGCAATTTTTTCAGTGGTGAGAAGTAAGTAGAGACCCTCAGGAATGAGATCAGTATTTTTCAGCTTATTCATAAATGAACCTGACTTGGGGGTAAGCAATGAGCTAGCCAAGTTTTATCACATTATTTTATCAAACAATTCAGGGTGGTAAAAACAAAAGAGCTCCAGAAGGATCTTTTTAAATCAAATGAACGACTATCCAAATGGCACGTGCAGTTCAATTTAAGTAAAAGCAAATGGATACACATTGGGGCAAAACCCTAATTTTACACTAATATGGATGGGATTTGAGCTGTTTGTAGCTAGCCAATAAAAAGATGTTAGGGTGCCAATGGATAGCTCAATGAAAATGTTGCCTCCACGCTGGGGATCATTAGAAAAAGGTCTGAATATGAAACTGCCAACACTATAATGCCTTTATAAAAATCTATGGTACTGGAATACCATGTATAAGCTTAGCCATCAAAACTGAAAAAGGGTATAACTGAGTTGAGAAAAGTACAGAAAAAGGCAACCATATTGATTAGTGATCTTAAATATCTTTCTTATGAGGAAAGGCTGCATCATTTGGGACTCTAGCTTGAAAAAAAGGTGACTGAGAAGGGGATATGATTGAGGTCTATAAAATCATACATGGCCTAGAGAAAGTTGACACAAGGAGGTTTTTTTCCTCCCTCAAAACAGTGAAGCTAGAGATAATCTCTCTAGAGATAGAGAACAGACAAAAGAAAGCAGTTTTTCATAGAGCTTACAGTTAACCTGTGTAATCCATTGCCACATGATGTGGTGAGGACCATTACTTTTGATGGTGTTCGAGGAGGTTTAATAAATCAATACAGGACATATCTATCCAGTCTTATGAATACCTCAGAAGTTTTTCTTACTTACTTCTGAGTTGGGGATCCTCCAGCAGAATCAAAATTAACCAGAAAGAAACAAAATGTACTGGCAGAAATGTTCTCCAAAACAGATTAATCAAATGTATAAATTGCATCAAAGTAAATCTCAGGATTTTAAAAATGATTTAAATGCTATTAATTTATTTAAAAATATATATAGTATTTCCCTGCATTTTATTCAACTATAGTTATCTGAAGCACAATTAATATATTTCTTTTTCACAATTATTTTGAAGAAAATGAATTTAGGGATCCCAGTAACTCAATAACAGGGTTAACTAGTTAGATAGAAGAACTAGAAGATACGAAGAATTAAATTGTCTTGCCCTGCTTCTGACTTTATTTCCCATAGAATCAATGGAGGATTTTAAAGAATCATTATATAGCTATGCTGGAAAAATGGAGTAAGGGATGGAGTAAGACATTATTTTTCTTAAAAATAAAGCCTGGGTGTGGGGTGGAATGATATCAGTTCTTCCTATTGTCCATTTTGCACTTTATTATAGCTCTTTGGTTTCTCAGTGGTGCATGCCAATGGCACAGCTCACATGTATCCCAGCTTTACTTTATTGAAGCTTTTCAAGAATTATTATCTTACCTCCAGTTCAAGCAACTAGCTTGATAGGACCTCCAGTTCTCGGAGGTCACTTGAGAATAGTGGAGCTCACAAGCAGCACTTAAAAGCTTTTATAGCAAGATGTACCCCAAGTTTGAATAAGATGTCACCTCCTGTCTTTTTGTTACATGACAATTCTCAAAAGCATGGAATAGTTTTAACACAATCATCTTGTATTGTGTCCTGGAAGCTAATTCTCAGAGATGTGAGGGAGCTTGTAGCTACCTCTCAGTCTTTGGTGTATTGAAATCTTTCAAAGATCTGAAATGTTCTTTTCACTGAAATGTATGCTTTTTTATACACAAAGCTATCCTGCAGAGCTGTGCAGGATTACTCATAGTCTACCTGCTGTAAGCAATGGGCTGGAAACTTTTATCCAGGTAGATAAATGTTTCTTTCAAGTTGGCCTATTTGTGCTTTCAGGATAAAGGACTTGCCTTTGTGACTTCTTGAATCTACATTAGAATTTGTTACATGTATTATTTTTACCCTTTTAAAAAATATAAAATGACATTCACACAATACACACACACAATATACATGCACAATAAACATCAAAATAGAACATATACACCTTTTCCTACATCCATTCTAGTATCAGTTTCTACTCAACATAATTGCCAGCATATTTCACTTCTACCAAGCCAGTGTTGGTGCTGCCACATACCAAGCAGTCTATGTCAATCATTAGTCATAGCTACTGGGTAATAACATTGCATGTTGCTTCTGGAAATATTCATCGAATCAAGGTGTGATTTACTTGGTGTGATATTGATCAAAATAACTTACTGAATATGATGGTATATTACCATGTATGTTTGCTTCTCGTTTCTGCATATGAGCACTAATACTATATTGATACCATGGAAATTGATCATTCAGCTTGTAAGTTTCCTAAACAAGAGGAGAAGTACAATTAGAATTTAAAAATCCTACACTAAATTTAAACCCTAAACTAAACTAAAACCCTACACTAAATTTAAAATTTAAAAAATCAAAAACAAAACACCTCAATTCTCAGCCCTTGAACTCTGGAACACCATGCTTCCCTAGATTAGATTGGCTACTACCCTATCAGCTTTTCACAAAGCACTGAAGACTTGGATGTGCTCCAGGGCAAGTGTAATGGTATGTGGGAATGACCTTGAGAGACAAGAGGAAGAACCGCAGCCTAGACAACAGTCTGAAAAATGAAATCTGAGTCCAAAGGAAGGGTGGGGATGGAGAAAGCATCTCAGAAAGTACCCTCCCTAGTTTTCAGGAGAGTAAAAGTAAGGGAGAGAAGAGGTACTTTCAGACTTTCAAGATTCTGTTACTGTAACCTTACAATAAAGGTAGTGTTAGTACTCATGGTTGGTGCTTCTTGTCTGGACTATCTCGAAGGGCTGACTTCAGCTTTGCAAGTCTCAAAGTACCTCTCCCCTCCCTTACATTTACTTTGTGGCTCTTCATCCTATCTCTCAAGGTCGTCCCCACCTACCATTGCACAAGGTTCGATGGCCCATGCATGTTGTTATCCTGCTCATTGCTTTGGTCTTATTCTTGGTGTCCCTTGTAAGTTTTTATGTTTTTATATTGTTTTTAATGTGTTGTGAGCTGTTTTTAATGTGTTGTGAGCTGATGAAATGGGATGTGAGAATAACCTTGGGAGACAGGAGGAAAAGCCACAGCCTAGACAACAGCCTGTTAAATGAAATCTGAGTCCAAAGGAGGGACGGGAGTGGAGAAAGCATCTCAGAGGAGACCCTCCCTTGCTCTCTGAAAGTAAAGGCAGGGGAGGGAGGAAGTGCTTTCAGACTTGTAAGATTCTGTACTTTAACCTTACAATAAAGGTAGTGTTAGTACTCATGGTTGGTGCTTCTTGTCTGGACTACCTCAAAGAGCTGACAGCTGCCCAGAGTCCTATCTGTGAGATGGGCAGTTATCTAAATCAATTTAATATATAAATAAATGCCTAACATCTTTTTTTATGTATATATGTATAGAAAAGCGAATTTAAAAACAGATACATAGATAGATAAATTAATGGATACATAGATACATAGGTATCAAACTAAGATTACATAGCTTGCTTCAATTTTTTCCAAGCTGTGGTTCAATTTTTAAACAATGAGTTGAACCTAGAGCATAAAAAATCATATTGTCCGGTCTTGCCTGCCTGTTGGTTCAAAACCTGAGAGCTGACCAGTTTCACGGATGCACTGAATCTGGCAGAGTTACAAAAAAGAAAAATGGAGAGAAATCCAAACTCAGCTCTACTTGGGAGTAAACCCAAGGAGCTCCATTGGACTCACATTTGAAGAGAGGTACTTAGAACTTGTCTGCATGAGTCTAGCTCATGACAGAATTGCAATGAATATTTTAAGGTAGTAATGGCTAGTTTAAACCAAGGCATTTACGTGGGATTGACTTCAGTTAAATAGAGATTCAGCAAAACCTTCCAGTTTTACTCGTTGCCCTGAGTCACCCTGTAATGACATGTTTTCTGGAAAACAGACCAAAAGCGTTTTGACATTCTGCTTCTCTCTGCATGGGATAACTTGCATACTGATGGCATACTGGAAGGTAATCATAATTATATTTTCTCATCTAAAATGTTACGCTCATTCTTTTCAGAATGAAGTGAAATGCCTTGACATTTATGATATTATTTTGTTTGCCTAATATAAACTTCAGTGCCAACTGCTGACATATAAACTGCTAGGTGAACTAGATTAATTTGGCTACTTGAAGATAATCAATAACAGTGCCATTTCTTGATAATGCATAATTAATCCAAATTATTCTTTTGAATCGCAACATAAATGAGATTTACTCTATATGAGGGATTATATTCTTACATCCCAGGGGCACTCCAACACCATTGCAAAAGGCTTTTCCATGCTAATGCATATTGCAAGGTGTACACCTCCTATGCCATGAATTAGATATTCAATTTAGATATCCTGTGGGGGCTAATATTCTTGTCAGTAAGTAATCTTTAAAAACATATTCTGTAAATTCTGCTTCAGAAAGAATATTAGGTAATTCCAAAACCTGCAAACTGTAAGCCCTAGGAGGTACTTCCCTCCCTGCCCCTCAGCCATACTTGATTTTTGTGATTTGTTGTGAGAACTTTTCAAATGGAAATGTCATTAAAACGTTATAGTTCATGCTTCTGCCTAATAGGAATAGTTTCCACCTTGGGCTTTCAGCCAATTGTTTCTTCTCAATGGGAGTTCTACTTTTCTGTCCCTGTGTTTTCCATTTTTCTTTCTCAATGTTCTGTGGCTACCAACCGTGCTAAATCCTCATTAGTCCTTATTTTGTGTGGCCTCATTAGATTTTTCTATTTGTGTTACTACACATTTTGCAGTCTCTCTCTCTCTCTCCCCCTCCCCTTTTTCCATTGCCTTGTTTTGGCTCCAGTCTTGATGGTCCTCATAACCTGAAATCAATATTAGAAGAGATGATTCATTCTTCTGTATAAACGCTCCAACTGTTTAAAGAATGGAGTATGAAATATTATTTTACCATGTAATTTAATAACACAAATTAAATTCAGTACCAACACATATTTAAATCGTGACTGATACGTTGTCTGTGTTTCCTCTTAACAAATTACAAGGGAAATTCCTTACTCAATATATATTCCTGCATTCCTGATTTTTCTGATTTTGCTACAAATAAATATTATAAATAGCACTGTACTCACCCCATAGATATATGAATGGCCACCAAAAAATATTCAGACTTAGGTTATTTTGATATTTCAGTTATTACTTTAACATGCTACCTTCCAGTGGAAGAAGTTCTGTTCTGTTTTCTTTTCCCCCTATCCTACCTTACCTCACAACCTTTTAAGGAATACTATGCTGAGATAAATTTGCTAAGGATGAACAATACATACGGCAGTTGGGAAGTTATTTCAAGCCAGGTCTCTCTTCCTGAGCCTGTCAACACAGCAATGATAACACTTTAATTAGAAAGCAGATGGACGGTGCTTACCTTCTCGCCTGCAGTGAGGCAGGTCCTGTCCTTTTTCATTGCTTTTTAATATTTTAATAATTGCACGAACTAATCTGGGGGCAGATTCCTGTTATAATGCTTTTTTGTTGAAACAGGTACTGTACTGGTGCCCCTGTAGAAAGATATAGGTTTCTGCCGAAGGGGGTGAAAAAAGTCAACATGGTAGTCACAACTAGGCAATCAATGCAGACACAGTAGGGGTGGGGCTTTAATCATCTTCCTGTGACTGCCATCCTTGACTTTTTTGACCCTCCTCACCAGTACTGACAGTGCAATCTGTCTACTCAATACTGAGTACAAGTCTACTCAGAAGTTAATTCCTGAGTTCAGTTGGGGTTACTTAATTTTATTGCTAGGAGTTTAATTTAGGAATGAACAGTTCTCATATTCTTTATGCAGCTCAATGTTTTTCCAGACTTAGCCTTTTCCTTTTAATATTGGATTAATAAAGCTGGGTATTTCAAAGGTGACAGAAATAACATATTAAGTGCTTCAGATATTTTGTGGGCCAGTTCTCAGAACACAGTAAATCTAGTCAGTCATTGCCCCAGCAGACAGACATACTAATCAGGTCCAACAGCAGGAAAAACAGAGTCCCTGCTAGTTTTCTGCAAGAAGTATCTATCATCTTCTGATCTTTACACCAGGAAGAGGCCTGACAATGTCTCATGCCATCATAGTCCCTTCCCACTGACCAGACAGGCCACAGTAATCATGGCTTGAGCCCTGTGGCCAACGTTTGGGTGGTGTATTCTCTGTGATGCCATGCTTTGGCAATGATTTTAGCAGTGGAGAAGCTCACTTCCTCTTTTTCTCCAGATCCTTTTCTCCAGCTCCAGGATGCAAAAACAGATCAATTGACTAGCTGTGAATGTCATAATCACTGCATGGAATGAGTCAAATGCTGTACTTAACTGTGTCTGTTTTGCATAGGCTCCTGGTTATTAGTCAACTTGCTCAATTTTGCTGTTTCCATTACATGCTACTATCCCCTGCTGACTGTTATGGGGACAGGGCCCAATAATGCAGTGTAATCTAATTTAAATTCAACAAACCCTACTGTTTAGAAAGTATATTTAAGATTATAATCTTAAATAGGGCTATAAATGCTGTGCTGCACCTGTATCCTTTTGCTAACATCTTTGCAGCCCAGATCTGGTTGCTCTAGTCTTAAGCACTTTTTTTTTTTTGGTCTGCTTCACCTGCAGTGACCGCCCCCTAGCGGTTTTCAAGGCAATTGCATCTTTCTGTTTTTCGGAAGTAGCCTTTGCCAGAGCCTACTTCCTAGAGCGTCCAGCCCAGCTGGCAAGCGCAGGAGGCGGGATTTTTCGGTTGCTTCGCGCCCGTTTTTCGGGGCAAGCGCGATTTCGCGCTTTTACCGGCAACTGTGGTCCCGTCTCTCTGTAGAGTCGCTGCCAGCATTTTTCCTCCCACCGGAGTGAGAGTACCCATTTATCTACTCACGTACGTTTTCGATCTGCTGAGTTGGCAGAAGCTGCGGGTAGAGAAACAAGAGCTCACCTTGTTTAACGCGAGAGGCTGGACTCGAACCGCTGAAGTTTCCAGCCATTTCTGGCCGGCACTTTCAGCGTCATTAAGCCGCTGCGCCACCGCGTCCCCGTCTTAAGCACTACAAAATGTTAAATATCATTTATTCATTATTGCAAATACCACTAATTCAATACTTTTACCAATGATTTGGTCAAATGCGTTACACAATATCTTTCAGCAAGGAACTATGGGAATAATAGATTTGGTTATAAGACACAGGAGGTGAAACTTTATCAGAATATTTCAAATCTAGGCAAATTATAATTTCTAGGTTGTGTATAAAACTGTTAAAAATGAAAATAAAACAGTTGTCACTTTTTTTTCTTTTATTTTTGAGGTGCAGGTTAATTTAAGCAGAGATTCATAAATTACCTATTTATCTTATAAAATTCTGTGATGTAATGCTGCATTCAACTTAGAATAATAATCATTAAAGTTGAAGATTAATTATTTTGATGTGAATTAGCCAGTTTGGTGTAGGGGTTAAGGCATCAGGCTAGAAACTGGGAGACTGTGAATTCTAGTCCTGCCTTAGGCACAAAGACAGTTGGGTGGCCTTGGGCGAGTCTTTCTCTTAGCCCTGGTAAGTAGGCAATGGCAAACTACCTTCGGAAATCTTGCCAAGAAAACTGCAGGGACTAGTCCAGGCAGTCACTAGGGGTCAAGACTTCCCTGAAGGAACAAAATAAATAAATACAAGTTTGAAGTAAAGGCACTAAGTTATAAAGGTATGCAAAACAGCCCAGACTCCTCTCCTTATAATTTCCCATAGCTTATTAATCGGGTTCTTTGGACATTATCAAAGTTTCCATCACACCTCTGAATTCTGCTTTTCCTGCTTTGTCCATATATGGAAGGGACCACCAGAAAATCCACTCCTTTTCAGATCATCTTCTAATCTTTCTGAAGCAATTTCAGAAGATAGCTTATTTGGTGTGACCATCCAAATGAAGGTTTGGTCTGAATAGATCTGTTGGTCAGATTGCCTCTGGAATTAATCACTCCTAACTTTCATACAACTCTAGTGTACCAGAATGTGGCTTGTTTTTGACTTAGCATATTATGTGAGCTAAGCCATTATAATTTATAAATCATGGTTTATTGCTTCATGTTATAGATAAATCAAGCCATCATAGATTCTTTAACAAACCTTGGTTTCAATGGCATAGTGCATGTGCAAACTATATTTTTGATTTAGATATGACTTGTTCCCAGATTAATGTCTTGATGAAACTGCAAAATAATTGCTATAAAAAGAGGGTAGGGGTGGATTTCATGAAATCATATTATTTCAGAGTACTGAGTTATTACACCACGGTGTCTGAATTCTCATTATCCTCTAAATGTTACTTGCATTAGAGTAGTGTTCTAAAACTTTGTTTAATGGGATAATGAGATTCACCTTCTCCCCAGAGAGATCACATATCCTTTTAGGTTAAAGAAAAATCCATTTCCTATCAATCTGTGCCAGTTTCAGAGAGTGGGAGTCTTTGCAAACACAGGTTTGCTAAAAATAAACTGGAAATTATAGTTTTGTACACAGAGAATGAACGCCTGGAAACAACTTACTACTTAAGAAAACAACAACAATTCTTCAGCATTACACTGTTGTTCTAGCTCAGGTTAAAAAATCCACGTGTGGAAGCAGACTCCCATTTCCACTTTACTTACTGGATTGGGAACCTTACACTGAAATGCGGATGCTCATTTGAAAGTGGCATTGTTTCTAACTGGATGTCTTCTTGAATGACCTCTTGTCTACCTCCCCATTCTAGTGGAACCCCCCATTCAGAGACATTTTGGATTACATCTGAATCAGGAAAGTCCGTGGTTATTATAGATGCAGTGAGGCTTTCCAGATCATTAAAACCCTTTGAACACAGAATCAGGATATTTCTGAGGCGTCTTTACCTTTTCCAATTCTCACAGCACCATAATCATATAGGAGTCTATAGCTTGCAGTGAATGGCAATTAAGCATTGCTCTCCTTTGCTATCTTTGTGTCTTCCCCATCTGACTTTCCAGATTGTGAATTAATAAAAAAAAAATCTTCCACTCCTCTCTAAAATAAAATAGTAAAATTAAATAGTGTTACTTGTCCCTGGTGCATGAACAGCAACAATAATAACAGATGCTTTCAGATCATTTCAATTCCTAAGAGCTGCATGCATGAAGTCTTCTTACAAGTTCTTTCTTCCAAGAACATGTTGATTTCCCAGTTTAACCAGCAATCTGTTTTTTGTTTCTAGTTGGTTTCCCAAACACTAACAAGACCTCAATCTCCTTTGTATCTGGGATCAGCTAAGATTGGCTAGATGGGGCCATCTGCTGAGACTTATGGCTAAGTCTTTCTCCCTGCTTCCTCTCCCCATCAATCTCTCTCCCCACTCCCACCCCCCAACTGCCCTGATGTTGTTATCAAGAAAACTGCATGGCTGGGTCCTTGTAATCTCCAGGAGTTCAACTTAACTCAAGAATGGTTTTACCCTTTTTCTTTTGACAAAGGCAAAAAAAAATAAATAAATAGTCCTTCGAGAGGGGGTGCATGGGGAAGAGAATATTGAAAGCATCAGTGAATAGTACTAGTTGCAGAGCACCAGGGTAAAATAGTAGCAAACTTACATCACTTTCCAAATTCACACACAAGCATGAAAACAGACAGCTTCATTCATTTGGATAATGACCATCCTGGAATATCTGGAACATTTTCCCTCCTGAGATTAGGATGGCCCTGATCCAGGCTGGCTTTAGGCCTGGGCCTGGGGCCCGAGTGTGCAAAGGGCCCCATTTCATGGTTGTGCTGATACTGACGGTTTTTTAAGATCTCTTGGCTGTATTTATATTTATATTTAGTTTTCTGTATTAAGTGTTTGACTGTTTTTATTATTGTTAGCCACCCAGAGTCACTGGTCTGAGATGGGCGGCTATATAAAATGAATGAATGAATGAATGAATGAATGAATGAATGAATGAAATGTTAAACCTCTCTTTGGGGGAGGCAGCTGTTGTGGCTCTCCAGGTAGGTAGGCTATTTCTCTGTCTACTTAATATAGGCAACAATTATTTGACATTCGCTATTTTTGGGGAGGGATGTGTGTACTTTGGAGTCAGTATTGACTCCTGGCAACTGCCTGGACTAGTCTCTGCATGCCATGCATTAGTTTGAAATGTCTGTAAACACGTTCTACTGTTCCGACCACCTTGTTTCGGCCATAGACACCAGTATGGACTATGAGAGAATCCTCATGTTCCCTTGCTGACTGGAGTTGCCAACTTTTATTTCAGTCTTTGCTCTGTGCCTTTATGTGCCTTTCCCCACTTGCAGCTAACTGTGGAACAAACATATGTCCTCCATGATATTGTCTTCATCTCATCTCCATCTCATATGTAAGACAGGCTTAAGGTATCTTTAGATGTATCGGCGTTAAAGTTGTCTTTGCCCCTGCATTCCACCTCTCATCATGCAGCTTTGAAGTGTGTAAAATTGTTTTGTCATCTGTTATGGAGGAAAATCATGTCGCTGAGTGACTGGGAATAAGCAGAGGCAATGAAGGTAGAATATGGATTTGCAACAGAGGCAGCAAATTTCTTGCTTGTCTAGTTTGTTTCATCTCAACAGTGTGGAAAGTTCCTAAGAGGAGTTTGGTCTGCTAATGTTTGCGACTTGAGGCAATCATACTTATGAGCAAGTTGCAGAATACTCTGCTTAAATTTTATTGGCTGCAAACTTCTTAAAAATAATCAGGCTCACCACTGAGAAGTAAAACTTAAATTCCATTGATACTGCAGAATATGTCATTATTATTATTATTATTAATATTATTATTATTATTATGATGACTACGACTACTACTACTAGTAATAGTAATAGTAAAGTAGTAGTAGTAGTAAAGTTTACAGAAGTTACATAGCTTTTTTTGTTTACATGGACTAGGATAAACTTTTCTCATTTTGTAATAATCTCCCTCTTAATTTAATGGGCAGCTTTAGGAGCAATATTTCCAGGATACATTTCTGATTCATTTATAACTCTTTTAGGTGATGCTGATGGGAAGTAAAGCTATGCAGGTACAAGAAGAAGGGTAACATATGATTCCCAGTATCTGCAGTATGACTTTATTTTTAAATGAAATTTACTTATCCACTTAAGACTGGAGAATAATGGAAAATTTTCCCTGACTAAATCCTAAGATTTGCTAACATTAGTCCTTAAAAATATAGTGACAAATTCTTTATAAACCTCCTTCTTGCAATTCCCATATGCTTTATGTCAATTTCCATTATTTTATATTCAGGCAAGGTGCTGGAATAGATGATGTGAAGTTTCAGCTCCATGATACCTGAATGATGCTTATTATCTACATTAATTTCACTCCAACTTCAGGCCTGGCTGCAGGGTGGCAACTGTTTTGTTACATCAGTAGACATCTACATCAGAAACCTGACTGTAAAATGGCTGTATGTCCTTCAGGTGGATTATTCCTCTCCTTATTTCTTCAGTGGTCTCAGTGATAATCACAACAGTTTTCACTGTTCTTTCTTGCTATTATTTGAATGATTCATTGACTTTTTTACCTCAGAAAATAACTTCTTTTTCTCAGTTATTATTTCATTTTCTTTGGAAGGGGGATATATATGGAAAAACAATGACAGTGAAAAGTACAGAATTCATTGCAACTTTCCATGTCCACGAGTAGTAGCAGAAATGAAACAATTTAGAAGCTATATTATACTGGCATTTCTTTCCTTTAATCAATTCTAGGGATATCATTCCTGATTTTATCCAGTTTAAGCTGAGCAGTCCTTTAATCTTCAACGTTTTTAGACATATGACCCATGTGCATGTTGGAATGATTAGACATTTTCTCCAAACCCAACAGATTTGTGCAGGGTTTTTCCTTTTTAAAAAATAGCTTCCCCCATTCCCTTTTCCTGTGGGCTATATCAGCATCACTTGTTCTGGTTAAGACAAATGTGGCTATTCCAGTTTGACAGCTCCTGAGCATTTTTCAGCAGTGAATAATGTGCAAAGATGCCTTGAGCTTTATAGCTGCAATGAAGTTAATGTGCTAATCATCAAATGCCACTATGACAGAATTGATGTTGAGAACATTCCTGGTCCACGTCTCTTGAAAACCTTACACTACTTGAGTTTGAGAATAATGGAAAGATGTTACCCACCTCCAGGTCATTTTTTAAGTTCCTGCTAACTAAAAATAAGAAGCTGCATTGTAATAGACTAAGAGTGGCATGTTGAGAAGGAAATTAGAAAAACTCATGCTTGTTGATGTAGTTCTGTTATGTGCTCCTAGATTTCAATAATTGCCTATATTTCAAATCTGAACTCTGAAGATGTCAATTGCTCAGAATAATTTGCATCATACTTACAAATTTAAGTTGTCAACATTTTCTGTTTATAATAGTTCATAAACAGCATTGGTGTGAAATCTAGAGAGTGGGGAAGTTGAGAGTTGCATTTGGCCTCTGAGTATTATGTAAGGTGCCATACTTGTGAAAGTAGGCAGGACAATGGAAATGACGTACATGGGGTCAAGTAAAAAAATGCATCTTATTAAATTGTAATTTAATTTAATGCATTAAATGTGATTATTCTCCACGTATTTAATGATTTTCTCTTTTGTCACATTTAAAGATGACAATTTGATGCTGTCTGACTCTTTGGTAGTTGTCTCAAATCGAAAGTAATTCTATCCAAGCATGAGTCTTACAAAGTCTTCTTTAGCAAGATTTATTGAGATGACAAAGATAAGTTTATAAGAATTTCAGCAACTGAACTATTTGCCATTTATAATCTATTCCCTAATGTACTAGGGTGGAGACTTCTATTTTCTTTTTAACAAGAGGTGGGACTTTCTACTGATAATGGAAAAGCTTGCAGATGGTTGTTCACATAACCATTTCCTGAATCTTTACTAGTGAACTCACCATTACATGTTGAAATATTTGCAGGGGTTTTGAGGATCATGCCAAGGGTTTCAGAGACCACAGGGGCACCTGAAGCTTTTTGTTATGCATCTCTGATATATAGCAGCAATTTCTTTTTTCTTTTCATGAATATAAGAAGCTGCTTCCTACTGGCCACAGCTCTTCGGTCTTTCAGACTGAACTTGTTTTTGCTTCAGCCTAGAAATGTCAGGCATTAAACCTGAGCCTGTGTACATGCCAGCCATGCTTTTCATGGAGTCACAGTCATTATTTGCTTACCATATATCGTCCATGAGGAAGAAGATGCAGTAGAACTGTCTATTTGTGTGTGTCTGTGTGTGTGTGTGTAAAATATTTATTGAAAAAGAATTTTGTACAGGATTAAAAACTGCAGAAATGTAAAGACAAAATTAGAAAAGAGAAAAAGGTATGAAAAGATAAAAGAAAAAGTGAAAAACAGTAAAAGCCAAAGAAAGAGGGAAAAAAGGGAAAGAAAAAGAAAAATATTTAAAGAAGTGATGTGATGTTTGCATAAGTTGCATATAAGAGAATCAGACCACTTCAGATAATTAATCTAACTACTTATTTGTACTTTGCTGAGAAAAACTTACAACAGAAAACTTAAATAGGAGAAAAACAGAAGAAGCAATCTCTAACAAATTAAGAGTGAAGTTAATGGTCTATTTAAACCCATTATTCTGATTCCTTGGGTAATTATAAATTTCACAAATCAATAAATGACAAGCTTCTGCTGCAGAAGTGACCTGTTTCTTGCATTTTATTCACACTGTGTTCTTCAAGATGAGACTTTTATTGCAGAGAATAAGGATGTCAGATGATGATATCCTCAGTTTGTAACCCCCTCATCTTTCCTCATCACTGCATGATATACTCAAGAAGCATTCTTAGTCTACCTCATCCTCAGATCTCCTGGATTTTCCTCTGTAAAGTGCAATGCACATTATTTAGTAAAACTGTTCAGAACTTTTTCCTTACCTTCCAGACACCCAGTTGCATGGATGAGTAAGGTCTGGGATATAGGTTTAATTTTGTCCTCTAAGCCAGCCAATCTAGCCCATAGTACCTTAAATAAACTATTAGCCCTCAACAAGTGTCATGTTTGCAGGCTGGAGCTCCTGCAATTCCAGAGCTAGCTTTGTCAACCCATGGTACCCTGGGAAGATCTGAGGCAGCTGAGACTGAGTGCAGCTCTTATTGCATTCACATGGTTCTCTCTAGAGCTAGATTGTGACATTGTGGGAGGGGTTTGAATTTTGGCCCAACCAGAATACCATCATACAGTCCATTTAGGGTGTCTGGAGAATGAATCTAGCCTGAGAGCCTTTTTGCCACCTACTATGCTTGAGTTAGGTGATCTGTCAGCCTTGTGAGGTAGTCCAGACAAGAAGCAAACCCAGAAGTACTAGCTCTAACTTTATCATAAAGCTACATTAACAGAATCTTGCAAGTCTGAAAGTACATCTCTTCCCCCTTGTCTTTACAGTCCATGAAACTAGGGAGGGTCCCTTCTGAGATGTTTACCACACCCAATTTCCTTCTGCAGACTCAGCTGCCACTTGTCTGACCATTGTCTAGTCTGCGGCTCTTCCTCTTGTCTCCCAAGGTCATTCCCACATACCAGTACAGGATCTTACAACTACACATGCGCCCTTCATAACCTTCTTGTGATTATTCATCTCCAAAGGAAACCTTAGTATCAAAAAACATTTAGTGTATGCAGTGGAGACAGAATTAGATGAAGTAGATTTATTGCAGATGCATTGTGAATTATTAGATTTTGGTACTTATTTGTGCCAGTTTCATTTGACACACTGTCTCTGTGTATGGTGTATGTGTGTGTGTGCGTGCTTGTGTGTGTCAGTCTACTCCCTTCTGACATAATAGTACAGGTACTTGACAGGAGCAAGTGGCCATTCTGAAAATGGTTGTTTTCTGTTTTAAAACCTACTGTTGAAAAACCATATATTTTTAAACTATGTTTTTAAACAAAGGCATTCCATGCCAATGTTTGGTATACACCTAAATTAACACAAAACCACACTCTTAACTTTTCTTTAAATAGCTTTGTTTTATTTTAAAGGTGCTTGAAATAGACTCCCAGTGACTGATAGTGGCAAGAGAACATCTACAACTCTGCCAAGTTAAGTAGGTTTAAAAACATAGAAAGCATAGCATTTCTTTGGAATGAGGTATTTTTGATCACAAAAATTATGGTTATACATTTGGGGATCATAACTAATGATCCTGTAATATCCATTGATTTGCTATGCAGCATGGTTTTATTCATGCTCAGAGCAAGAAACACAAGCTTCCTGTGTGTAGAACAGAGCTCCCAGATCTGGACTACAAACTCCATGAGGTGACAGCAAAGAAATATAGAAACCACTAACTCTTGCTCATCTAGTGATGTGGTGTAGAAACTTATAAATCACTTATTCTAAACCAGTACTTAAGACCTAAAACTAATTGTGTGTGATGTTTCAGGGATGGGGGGCAAAGCCTTCTGTTCTGGGCATGAAATTCATATGGGTCCTCAGATTTAGATACTTCTAAATTTTTTAACTTAAAAATACTCAAATTCTCTCTCTGTCAGCACACTCTTTTGTTTACAGGTGTGATTTTTATTATGATGGGGGGGGGGAGGTATTCAAAAGCCAAAAGTAGCCCCCTGTGATAAGTCCCCCTGTATTCCATGGGCTGCTCCCTAGAAAGCATCTTTCAAGTTTCCCTAAGGAACATTTATGAGCAAACATACTTGGCATTCTTCTGTTAACTGTTTTCTGGCTTGAGCATTTGAGTTTCAAAAATGGGTTGGGTTTGGTAACCAGGAGGGCTGGAGACATATATTTTCTGAGAAGTTAAAGACAATGAATACACAGAGACAAATCATCAGAACATCAGGATCCTGTGGCCCATCACATGTTGCTGATCTACAACTTTGTCATTGCACAGACTGGCTAAATACAAGACAAGAAATTCCCTACCTTTGCCTATTGCACTAAGCAATAAGTATGCTCTCTTCTAGTACTTTACAAAGACAGACCATCACCATCATTGCCATTGCCCTCACCATCACCATCACCATCACCATCACCATCACCATCACCATCACCATCACCATCACCATCTCTTCTTCATATTTTGCTTTTCCTATCTTGCATGTGTGTTCATACAGCACATATACTGCCTAGTTGGTGAGATGTGGGGAACAGTATCCAGGTGCCCTCTGGATTAGAGATCCTAGTTTGCCTAGAATAGCATGAGTATGCTGGGGGAAAAATTGGGCTTTGTTTATGTTTCTGGCATGTTGACCAAAATGTACTAAAATAATAGAATAATACGATAATAGAATGCTTGTTTAAAAAGTAGAAAGCCCTGGTATAAGAGCATATTTTTACTTACTTTGTTATATGGAAGTGAGAATTGGGTATATAAGGAAAAACATGGAAGTAAACTGAATACACTGGAAATGTGTTATTTAAGAAATGTGTGTAGTAAAAAAAGAAGTGATAAATTCAAGAAAGAATGAATGTGGAATGAATATAGAAGTGAGTGACAAGTATAAAAAGCGTATATAGAGAATGAATAAGCATTGAACTGCAAAACAAGTATATGAAGGAAGAATGAATGGGTTGAGAGGAAGTGGAAGACTCAGGGGGTTTTGTTAGATCACCCCAAAACAAGAAGTTCAAAGTACAAAAGACAATGTATGAAGCAATGTATGGATGGGGATGGAGGCAAAGATGCCTGAGAAGGACAGAAAGACATCAAGAGATATATTGAATGGTGTCTGGCTCTATTTCATTTCCTTTTCTTCTCTCCTGCCTTAATTTCTTTGCATTACTCTTTTTTGCGTCTTTTTTGTGCTTTTGAATAAGGCTGCTTGCCCCCTAAAAGAATAAAATGATGGGCATGCATGGATTTTTATGTATCCTGGGGATTTTTTCTTGACAATTCAAAAGTGTTATCTGTTACCCAGCAGGTCCACTCTACACTCTGGTTACAGATGTCATTTATGTGGAGTTCTGTGTTGGCCCTGAAGTCTGCTCAGCCACCTGTGTTCCGAAGGACGCCTTTCATAGCCGCCTGGAACGCTCCAACAGATCATTGCTCCATCCGATACAACATAGCAATTAGCTTAAAAATGTTCCATGTGATTGGAAGTCCGTTTGCCAAAGCTAGAGGACAGAATGTGACCATATTTTATGTCAACAGGCTTGGCTATTACCCCTGGTACACTTCACAAGAAATCCCAATCAACGGTGGCCTTCCTCAGAATTTCAGTCTACAAACACATCTGGAGAAAGCTAGCCAAGATATTAACTACTACATTCCCGATAAGGATTTCACTGGATTGGCAGTCATAGACTGGGAACACTGGAGGCCCCAGTGGGAGCGCAACTGGAATACCAAAAATATTTACAGGAGACAGTCAAGGAAACTAATTTCCAAACTGCAAGAGAATGCTTCTGCAAATGCCATCGAACGTTTAGCTAAATTTTCTTTCGAAAAATGTGCTAAAGCTTTCATGAAGGAGACAATTGAGCTGGGGATTAAAAGCAGGCCCAAGGGCCTCTGGGGATATTACTTATATCCTGACTGCCACAATTACAATTTCCATGAGCAGAACTACACTGGCTCATGTCCAGAAAATGAACTCCTGAGAAATAATGAACTGTTGTGGCTGTGGAATAGCAGTGCAGCATTATATCCCTCCATCGGCATTAAGAAATCCCTTGGAAGCAGTGAAAATACAGTACGCTTTTCACAGTTTAGGGTGAAAGAATCCATGAGGATTTCCTTGATGACCTCACATGATTATGCTCTCCCAGTATTTGTATATACTCGACTAGACTATAGAGATGAGGCTTTGCTCTTTCTTTCTACGGTAAGCTCTCTGGGGGATTATGAACTTTGTTGCTTCTGTAGAACATGGCAGTGGACCAATGGAACTCTTAATCAAAGAGAGCTAATTCACATTTCACTTCAACGAAGAACTCCCAAAGGCGTTTGGTTGGCCACAATGGGAAAATAATGGTGGGTTAAATAAGGCCTTGCTCTGATCCAGCAAGTTTCTTTTTAGATTCTTAAAACCACACGGCAAATTTTCTCTCTCCTTCACCTTCTTCCATTTCCCAGCTCTGAATTAACCACATCCCCACTGCCACATTCCTGTCATTCCTTACTCCTTCCAACTCCCTCAGCCGTTTACCTAACATTGCTGCTCTCAGTGGTGTCCTTCCCTTTCATAATACAACTCCCAGACTTGATTCATGACTTTTGTCTATAGTTGGAGTGGAAAATCTATGAATTAAGCTGCAAAGAGTCATTGGATTGTGGTGGAGGTGCAAGTTAAATAAATACATGGTTATACATGGCATTGAATATATCTGAATGTTGGTAAGAGAGACAGAATGTCAAAGTATCCGAAATGCTGCAACTGCTTTAATCATCACTGTTCATTTCTCTTCTAAGCCAATAGGTCTTTATAGAGAAAAAAAGTTCCTCTCCCTTAATATATAGGAATGCAACCTTAGACAACTGGGGAAAAATGATTTGTATATGAAACTATTTATTGTAACACATTTCAATATTGTATCTTAACTTTGTGTACAGACATTCTATGTCTGAAGAATAATATACTTTTTTTCCTTTTAATGGAACTTTCTGTCCTAATTAATGACCCAGGATTTGTTTGTTTGTTTATATGGTTCATGCTTTCATTTAAGTATTTATTTAAACATTTATAAATCTCAGAGTTTGGTTTGCTATATTTGAGATCAACCCAGCATGAAATGAATATACTATATGCACAAAACATACTTAATCACATCAGTTAAAGACCTTAGGGCTTCATCTGCACGATGCATAAAGCCTGGCTAATTTCACCCTCTGTGTGTGTGTGTGTGTGTGTGTGTGTGTTAGCATGTTGTGCAAACCCTGTCCAGTTGGTTAGTATATGGTTCACTGTATTGTTATATTTTGTTTTGAGCTCTCTTCTTTCCCCTTAATAACAGCTTCCTGCAGCTGCATTACAGGAAATGGGTTCTTCGAAGATAGGAATAGGATAGAAATAAATACAAATGATATAAAGACAGATTTTTTTAAAAAATAGTGATGTAAGTTTTAGAGTTTAAAGTTTAAATTCAGCCATCAGAACAATGACCCTAATTGTACAATTCCAGTGAAACAGTCTGGAAAGAATCAGTGTAGGCCTGTTTGTACTTTTATTCCCCTCCCCACCAAAATATTCTAATGTTGCAAGAATAATATCTGATCTCATGTTTTGAACAGCAAGACTTCGCTAGATTCATGACACAAAGTATTTATGGAACTTCCATATTATCATCAAATTGGCTCTGAAATTGAAGTAACAAAATATCCTTGCCAAAGATATAAAACTGATTTAAGATGAAACACATTAAAACATGAATATATGCAGCAATCAGTTACTGACTAATTCTTCTGAAGGCTTGGTTGCTTAGAATGGGGTGCCTCATAATTATGCTATTAATCTGCCCATTTTTAATGGCATCACGGATGATATACAATAATTGACTGATAATATTTTCTTCCATTTCTACATAGCAAGATCTTGTTAGCACTATTGGTGAAAGTGCTGCTCTGGGAGCTGCAGGAATTGTTATTTGGGGAGACATGAATTTAACATCATCAGAGGTAAATTAAGGTCCTTATTTTAAAATCTACTTTTAACTTGCCTAAAAGTCCTTATGTTAACATGATATTCTTTAATGCATTAGACCTACTTTTCTATCTATCTATTCTTCTTTATGCAAGATCAGATTATGAGTAGGAGAAGCTTCAAGGAACATTTGGTAAAGATCTATAATTTTATTTTTACAATGAAATTAAAGTAGGGCCTTTGAGAATGATGTTACATAGGTTCCTTTTTTATATTTATGGTAATAGATATAGCACCAGGAAGCCTTTCTGTGATTTGCATGTTTCTTCTTGCTTGCAGGCCAATTGCACAAAGGTGAAGGACTTCATTGCTTCTGAGCTAGGTCCCTACATCACCAACGTAACCAAAGCAGCGGAGGTGTGCAGCAAGCATCTGTGTCAGAATAATGGAAGGTGCATACGAAGAAACTGGAAAGCTTTGGACTATCTTCATTTAAATCCTCAGAATTTTCAAATCAAAGCCTCAAAGGATGAAGGAGTTACCGTGACGGGGGTACCATCTTCAACTGACCTTCAAATCATGGCAGAGAAATTCACTTGCCATTGTTATCAAGGATTTGAAGGAGCTGACTGCAGGAAAATTAAGACTTCGGGCTGGCAACCGGGACGCTCTGTCAGTTTAATCTTATCCAGAATAGTAATTATGATAAATTTGGTTTCCTTCACCTTTTTAATTGTTGAGATTTCTTTTTGACAATGACAAAGCAGTGATTCCCTCCAAGATCTGTTGCTCCAGAAGAGTAATAGGAGTTTAAAAACAGTTATCCTATGAATTCTTACTTCCATGATACTACGCATAAGCTTATAGCTATGCATAAAACCATGAAACCTCAGTTTTACATGCCTTGGTACAATGATCTTGGCATGCAACAGACAAAATTTCTGCAGTGATTTATCACTTGTATAATGGTATCACTAAATAATTTGCATACATAGTGATGCAAATAACATTGTTATGCAAATGATATAAATCACTGCAATTACATACTTCAATATTTAATGGACATTCCCTAGAATAGCACATCCCCTCCCCATCCCCTTCCGTCCATTAAAATGAGATGTCACTCTACAGTACAAGAGAAAACTTGAAAATAATACATGCAGCATTTTTACTTCCCAGCAAGCCATTTTGTACTGATGGAAATCAGGATGGTTTCTAGAATGCTGATTATATGTACTTCTGTGAAGTAGCTTCTTGGTGCTTTCCTGCTAATGCAAACAAGTAAAAACTGGCAGGTACATTTTGAACAATCTGCTCTCTGGTTTTATCCCTGCATCACGGCAGTCAAACAGAGCAACAATGAAGATTGAAGCATCTTTCACACAATCATCAGCTAACCCTACTGCAAGCATTACTTTTGCAATACTTGGAAAGTGTCCTCATCTTCCCCTCTTTGAGTTGACCAGTACTTCTTCCAGTTGGCCAAGAGGATAGTGCTAAAAATGCAGTCAGTTTATTTTATGGCAGGGAAGGGTACTTCAAAAAGGCCCTGGAATTCATCTGCATAAGGTAGCATGTTGTAGCTGCTTCTTCAGATAAAAGCTTACCTACCCAACATTAGGCATGGCCAGGTATCATTCATTGGAAGTAGTGTCAAGATGCAAGGCAGTCCCCTAGGTGTGGCAAGCATGCATGGTAAGTGAGCATGGTGCTGTCTAAAAATAGAATAAGAAAGATAGACTTCATTCGTCATCTCCAAGTAAGGTGACCTCTCATCTGAATTATAAAACAAATTGTTCCTATTTCTTTTTATTTCATTTTTATTTGATCTCCATACATCTTCACAACTGGAGCAAATAAAAGGGGAACCAACATTGCCATGCTAAGTCCTGATGAGGCATTTAGCCTGAGTTCAAGAGTGTATAAAGTAGGGGAATAGAGAGATGGCTGCATCTCTATTGCCAATGACTCTTTACCCATCAGCCTGGACTTCTCCAATCCCAATCTTAGTGCAGACCTTTGAGGTGATTTAGAACTGAGCACTCTTAGACTATTCCACATATATAGAAACTCTGCAAATGTAAGACTTCCCATCACTGAGAAGCTTCTAAGGCATCCTGCTGAATACACTTGGGATCCCATGTATGTTGTCAGAAGTAATGTGCAATTATTAGAAAGGAAGGTAGTAGCTGCATTGAGGGGTAGGTATGATGAGTTGTTGTTGCTACTGAAAGATGGATTAATGAATGAAGTCTTGGGTTTAAAGAGCAAAATGGATGTCTTAAGCCTTGCAGATACACACCCCTGATTAAAAGCCTCTATATACCCCTGAGAATCACAATCAGTCTAATTAATGGATTGATTAACTAAAGCTTAATTGTGACAGGCAATTATTATACCTTTTATTATGAATTAACTTTATTATTTGATGGAAACAAAATGGATTAGCGCAAGTAAGGAAATTATAAATAATAAAGCTTGGCTCAATTGACTGGAGGAGGCAGTTAGTAATTAGTAAAAGAGCATTATGGTGCTACTGAACACATAAACCAAGCAATTTTTAAAATTTATTTACCAGGAACTAGGAAAGCTTTTCTATAAGAAATTAGAACAACCCTCCCAAAGGAGGGAAGTGAGACAGCTAGTTTCAGTGCCCATGTGGATCTAATGATGTGTAGAGCAAGCGCTGTCCTACAGTTGGAGGCATTCCTTTATTTTATCAAGAGAATAGAACACAAAATGATAACCACTTTCCTGCTAAATAAAGCTCATTAGCATAATAAGCATGAAAGATAAGCAGGTAGTTTTACAACGTCCAGGTTAATGCATGAACAAGGCATAATTGTAAAAAAAAAGAAGAAGCCATTATAAATGATAAATTTATAAATTATAAATAAAGCATTATGAATGCTATTACAAAACCAAGATTAGAGCATAATACTATAGCGTATATCACATACATTTTAAACCTCAGAGTAGTAGTGTCGTATTATTTTTATTGCGTTCATTAAAAACTAGGGCATGTTTTAGCCATAGTGTTAAGATTTAGGACCTTTCCCTACTTGCACCTAGTCACAGCACAAACATACCCTGGCAATATCTTCTTTTTTCCTACTATGTCCCCAAGATGTTGCCTTTACTTCATCCCCAGCCCATGAGTGACACTGGCTTAAGTCATTCTTAGCTGTACTGATATTCAGATATGGTGTTCCTCCTTGTTCCAACATGACCCAATGCAGCCTTGAAACATGTAACATTTGGTACACTTTGTCACACATTACCTTGGAGAGAAGTCAAGATGGTATATAGGGACTTGAAACAGAAGAAGTAAAGTCAGGATAAGGATTGGTAATGGGGACAGACCTCATATTGGTATTGTTCTCTTCTGAATTAGGAGAAAAGTTCTAGTGGCTTTCCTTTGAGTTGGAGTGTTGGCAAATGTCTTTGTTTTCTTCAGGATTCTCTGAATGTATCAGTTGGTCCTGACTTATTGTTCAAGTCTGGTTAGGCATCCATATAACAAATATTCTGTTTTGGTGGAGGAAGAAGGAGCAACCAGGCACGAGAGCCTGCAGGAGGGAAGCAGAAGAAGATTGTAGTTTAGGTGAAAAGTGACGACACAACCCAGATGTGAGAGATGTGAGAAGATGGCATTACAGAGACAGTCTGTCTTAATTCACTCACTGTAACTCTGGCTGGGAATACACTCTTACAGTTTTCAAGAATCTGTTTTTACACCAGACTAGCATTAAAGAGATCTGTTTGATATCTGTGTCATTCTTGCTTCCTTGGTTTTGCCCAGCTGGGGGCGGGGGGCGGGCTTCTCAGGGCATAGCAGCAAACAGCACGATTTATATTAACTAAAGCAGAGGTAGGCAGCTTTTTGCTGGCAAAGTGAGTTTAGGGTAGAATTAGAGTGTGGGGGTTTTTTTTAGAGCATATAGTATAGTTCTCTCCTATTTCCCACCTCAAAGTGGAAGAAAACAGTGATGATTTTCAGCAATGATGGCCAGGAGGGGTGTGAACCTGCAGAAAAGGATCTTGAGGATGTTGTGTGGTCCTGGGACTTCAATTGCCCATGACTGAACTAAGGATGCTGCTATAATCTGTGCTGGGTAGATTTTATGCTTTAAGGATGCATCTTAGCCTCATCCAGATTGTCTTTATCCAGAATACTCACCATGGGAAAGCCATGGCCCTCACACTTAGGACATCAACAGAAGGAAAGCCTTCATGCATTCTCAACATCCTGACTCATATGGAAGCATATGTACATTTGTTTGTATATATAAAAACTTTGCTCACTTTTAGGCAGTTGCAATGAATGCAGACTTGCCTTCTGGAAGCTAACGCTACTTGAGTGACCCTGGTGAGAGATGGAGATTTTCTAAAGAGCTCATGTGATGCGTACTCTGAATAACTCACACCTGGATGGGACCTTTATTTTCCTAGATGCACAATCAAGAGACTGGTGCAAGAAGAATGCACTTAAAATGAAAGAAGTATGATTCCCATGATCTATTTTAAGTTTTTGAAAGGAATCCATAACACTCCCCTCTTCCCTGGCATCATCCTGCGTTTCACTTTTATAAGTTACAATCAGATGAAAGTCATTTTTTTGCTTTTATTGCCAAATTCCTAAGACCTTGCTCATCTATTTTCTACCTATTCCTTTGGCTTTGCTTGCAAGCAAGACAGATAAATTCGATTATATTCCATTGTCTGGGGTATTGGACTGTTGCTATAAAGGCCCAAATACTTAGCTGAAAGTAAGCCCCATAAAACTCAATGGGCATTACTTCTAAGGAGACCTGTATAGGATAGCCCTCTAAGAAGATGAAGAATAGGTACAGAAAACAATCTTTCACAGCCTTTTAGAAGTTGTGCAGATTTTCTCAGCCCAGATCTGGTACAGAAAAATGGTCACTGTTCTTCCAACTGGGATGAATACATTATAAATAATTTGTGGAGAAACTTGAGAGTAAAAGTGGGAATTTCTCATATACTTAGAATGAAACATTGTCGATGGTTAAGACTGAAACAGGTATCTCAGTTATCAGCTAGAGGAATAGAACTGCCATATAAAACTATTTTACTGTCAACCACTAGAGGGTAGCAAAGAGATGTATTATAAGGAATTTGAAGAACAAGTTTCTAATTTAGATCTGTTCCAAATGTCTTGAAATGGCATGCCAATATAGGTGATTTTGTAGATTCCTAGACATAGCTAGATTCGATAAATATTCTTTAAATAGAAATAATATTAGTAATAAATAGTAAATATACTACTTATTAGTATATTTACAAATAACTTTGCACCAAGACTATTTCAGACCAACACAGAGAATAAAGATTAAAATATAAAACAGCACACTCACCCCCACACAAAATTGCAACACAAAATCAAGGAGTAAAATCAACAAGTAAAAACCAGCTCAAACAACTGTCTAACAAGGCAAAAATGTGAATATAGTTAGCGAGGTTCCATGCTTTAAAACTCATCTGTTTCAGTAACACCAACTGGAATAAAATACAACATTTTTTTTTTTTAAATGTGGAGAATTAAAAAAAAAAAAAGGCTTTGGTGTCAAAAGGTACCGACATTGAGAAGAACTTTTCATAACGAAGTATTACGTAAAGGGTGATAAATAAATACAATGATAAATAGGTAAGAATATCTAATGGAGCAGACTCTGCTGTGCAATTTGATGACAGTGTTTTGCTTTTATAAATTATTCAACCTTCTCTACTCTATACTACAACTCCTGGAACCTCTCATGGCCCAAACCCCAAAGCCTGGATTCTCCACAGAAAATTGTCATTTGCTCTCTGCTCCAGTGTTTCTCAATCTCAGCAACTTTAAGATGTGTGGACTCCAACTCCCAGAGAGCCACATTATTGATACCCTCGCTTATGTGGAAGCCACCCCAGCATCTCTCCTGCAGACAATGAACACACAACTGCGTGCAGGAGCTGATATTCTTTGGGTGATGTTAATGACTGGGCTCATCTGGACATGGCGAACCCTCTGAATATCTGGATGTCTTTTCTTTTTTATATATATAGCTTCATTAAAGTTTGAAAGAAGAAAGATTAAAAACTAACAAGAACTAATATTTAGACTAAAGAGAGGAAAAGAAAAAGAAAAAAAGTCAAAAATTCAGAAAAAAAGAGAAAGAAAATATAAAGAAGTGACTTCTGATTTTCTTTCATAGCAATTATAAGTATAAATGTAAATTAACCTCTTACTCTAACATTTAAGAGCATTAGTTACATTTTTTTCTATAATCTATTTTTTTCTAATCATCAAACCCATACATCATAATTTCATTTTTTTTTTTTTTGTTTCATGAAAAAAGTCACTAAGGGGTTTCCAGTCAGCATTAAACTTAGTGTCTTTTCTCTAATCAAAGTTGTCAATCTGGCCATCTCAGCAGGTTCTATCATCTTCGCCATCCATTCCTCTATGAATCTTTCTACTTTGAGCATATAATAATGAATATAATGAATATAATGGAGGCCATCTCGGGGCTGGTGGTGGAGTTCCCCAGGCTTATGGTTCTGGTGGACTTCAACTTGCCGTCCCTGGGATGGGCCTCGGAGGCAGCTTGGGAGTTCATGGCTACCATGGCAGCCATGGTCCTGTCTCAAATTGTGCGGGACCCAACCTGAGACAGTAGCCCCATGCCAGATTTGGTTTTCTTGTCGGAGCAATGGCAAAGTGATCTGAGGGGAGATTTACAGCTTTCCCCATTGTCATGGTCAGATCATGTCCTGGTGACCCTGAGTTTCTCCTATGCCACCCCCCTCCGCAGAGAGGCAGGACCCATGTGATTGGTCCACCCCCGGAGTCTGATGGACCCGTCAGGGTTCCAGAGGGAGCTGGGTGATATTCCCATGGATCTGCTGCACAGTCCAGCAGAGGCCCTGGCTGCAGCCTGGAATAAGGAGGCAGCTGGGGCCTTGGACAGGATCGCGCCTATGCAACCTCTCTTGCCACATCAGCCCCGACACTCCCCGTGGTTTACGGAGGAGTTGAGGGTGCTGAAGAGGGTCAAGAGATGTCTAGAGTGCTACTGGAGGAAGACACGGACTGAATCCGACCGAACACATGTTAGAGCTGCTATTAAGGCCTACATTGTGGCAATAAGAGCAGAGAAGCGCCAATACTTCTCTGCCCTTATCGTGTCCGCAGAGTGCTGCCCGGCGGCCCTGTTTGGAATCACTAGATCCCTCCTTGCTAAGGGGGAGCTGGAGATTCATTTGCAGGGCAGCATGGAAGAATTTTCAGAGTACCTGCAGGATAAAATTGCTTGGATTCGTTCCAAGTTAGACTCCAAGCGTGGCGCAGGGTCTGGGGAGATACCAGGGGATCATTCTTGCCCAGTTATCTGGGAATGGTTTGATCCTGTTGTTCCTGAGGAAGTGGACAGGATCCTCTGGACTGTGAGGGCCACCACTTGTCATCAGGACCCATGCCCCTCCTGGCTGGTGAAAGCAGCTCGGGAGGTAACACGTGGTTGAATCCAGGTGATAGTTAATACATTCTTGCAGGAGGAAGTGTTTCCAGCCCCCTTTAAAGAGGTGTTGGTGCACCCCCTCCTCAAGAAGCCCTCCCTGGATCCTACCATACTGGACAATTTCCGTCCAGTCTCCCACCTCCCCTTTTTGGGAAGGGTGGTTGAGAAAGTGGTGGCATCACAGCTCTAAAGGGTTCTGGAGGAAACGGATTATCTGGACCCTTATCAGTCAGGTTTCAGGCCCAGTTATGGAATGGAAACGGCATTGGTCGCACTTATGGATGATCTCTGGCGGGAGCGGGATGGTGGAAGTGCAATGATCCTTGCTCTCCTTGATCTCTCAGCGGCTTTTGATACCGTCAACCACGGTATCCTATTGGGACAGCTCAGGGAATTGGGGGTGGGCGGCACAGTTTTGTACTGGTTCACTTCCTTTCTTCAGGGCCAATCTCAATTGGTGGTGATAGGGAGCGAGAGGTCCCATCCTCGGCCCCTCCTCTGTGGAGTGCTGCAGGGTTCAGTTCTCTCTCTGCTCCTTTTCAACATCTATATGAAACCGCTGGGTGAGATCATCCGCCATCATGGGATGAGGTATCATCAGTATGCTGATGATACTCAATTATATATCTCCATCCCTGGTGAGGTAAGTGATGCCATGACTGCCCTCTTGTGGTGCCTGGAGGCTATAAGGGTCTGGATGGGGAGCAACAGGCTCCAGCTGAACCCTGGTAAGACAGAGTGGCTGTGGGTTAATGGCTCCTCTGTATCCGGGACGTTGTCATCATTGGTGCTGGATGGGGTAGCACTGCCCCAGACAGACCCAGTACGTAATTTGGGGGTCGTCCTGGACTCATGGCTCCTGCTCAAAGAGCAGGTGGCAGCCGTGGCCAGGAGGGCTTTTGCAAACTTCGGGTTGTGCACCAGTTACACCCTTTCCTGGATCGGGATGCCCTTTGAATGGTCACTCATGCCCTTGTTATCTCCCAGATAGACTACTGCAATGCAGTCTACCTGGGGCTACCCTTGAAGAGTATCCGGAAGCTTCAGCTGGTCCAGAACACAGCCATGCGAGCTATTTTTGGGGTCCGAAGAAGGACTCATATAACACCATTGCTCCTTGAGCTGCACTGGGTACCGGTTTGCTTCCGGGTCCAATTCAAGGTGTTGGTTATCACCTTTAAAGCCCTACATGGCATGAGGCCAGGTTACCTGCGGGACTGCCTCTCCCCCACGACTTCAACCCATCCCACCTGATCACACAGAGAGGGCATGCTCCGGAGCCCCTCGGCAAAAGAACTCTGACTAGTGAGGTCCAGAAGGCGGGCCTTCTCTGCTGTAGCCCCCGCCTTTTGGAACATCTTGCCCCCAGAGGTGAGACAGGCCTCCTCACTCCTGGCCTTTTGGAGAGACTTGAAGACCTGGCTCTGCCATCTGGCCTGGGGTGGGGAGGGAGGTCATCAGATGTGGGGTTGGCTAGCCCCCTAGAGGCCTGGTGTTGCTGCCTTGAACCATCAGCCTCCTGGATTTTTTTTCTTTTATTTCTGTAAACGTGTGCTGTTATAAATTTTAATTGTATATCTATTTATTGTTTTAATATGTTGTGAGCCGCCCAGAGTCCCCATTGGGGGGAGATGGGCGGGGACAAGTTAAATAAATAAATAAATATCTGGATGTCTGAAGGGGCTACTCAGTTCATTGAAGAGACTATGATCCCACTAGCTTCTCCTGAAAAAATACCACCTTGGACTCAGAAAATATCTGATGATTTTCAAATGTGCCTTTTCTTTCTAAAGAAAAGTAGCAAAGATCATTTTTACTTTTCCCTGCCAGACTGCAGCATGGCAGGGATTGTAAGGAGATGAGACAGAGAAGAAGAAAATATCCAAAAGAGAAAGAATGGCTGGTCTCAACAACATACTTTTACCCTGGCTCCATCTGGCCTGTAAACATGAGCAGAAGGATGTTGCTCACTCTTAAAGCATCCTAGTTCTTCAACTTGTCTCCCCAAGAGATTTTAGTTGGCACATTGTCAGCTAGCAATTCAGACACTCTTTATATCAAATAGCTGTTTGATGGAGCCAATTTTTAAACAGGAGGTTTTGTCATTTAATTGTCCCTTGTTAATTACTGTAAGAAGTCTACCTTGTGATTTGTTTTTCAGATGTGGTGTTTGGGTTGATGTTTATTACTATCATGTCTTATATTTTACTGAATTTTATTGCATATTGCCCATACCGCTTTGTTTCAGTGCCACACAGACATTAAATACAGTAATAAAACAGTATTTTTAGAAGCAAACCAACATACCCATTCATCAACAAACATACTATGCTGAATTAGGACATTCTTGGGGTGTTACAGAGCTTTTCCTGTGACATGAGGCCACTGCTGATTTAACATTTAAATTGTTGAAGGAAAAATATTCCTGGTTCTTCTGAATGACTAAATATATTTCATTTTCTGAATGGGTAGAAGTATACAGTATTCTGGGGGAAAAAAGGATTCTACAACATAATTTGTTATAAATAAATAGAAATCCACATCTATTTTGAAAAAAGAAAGATGGAAGAAGAACAGAAATTGCATCCATTCTGAATGCTAGCAGATGTGTAACTCATATAGAAATTAAAGTCAGTATCTGTATTTCATATTAGGTAAGATAAAACTTTCTTTGCTGAGTAGAATGCTCTATTAGGCCATTCATTCTATCCAGACTCAAAATTCCATCTGGTTTTAAAATTTCCTTCTTTACTCCAAGAGAGTAATTCTGTCTCTGTCTGTCTGTCTGTCTGTCTGTCTGTCTGTCTGTCTGTCTATCTATCTATCTATCTATCTATCTATCTATCTATCTATCAGTTAATCCTGCTCCACGATCCAGTCTCCTACAGTTCAGACAGTTCCTCAGCCCCTGAAGAGGATTTGGGGGAATGCAAATGGCAGGAAAAGGGAGAGATTGAAAAACTTCTTTAATTATCTCAATTAATTTATCTTAGGAACTTGAACCAATTTGTTCAGGACTGTGATTTATTCCTCCCCAACCCTCATTTCGGCTTAATTTGAGGGCCTTTTCATTATTTTTCTCATCCATTCCACTTTACCATATAGGTAATGAAATAATGCATTCTTTCTCTGTTCCCCAATGGGGAGATGGAGAATATGCTGATGCAGTTCTCACTCAAAGCACAAATGATCAGCTCAGATAATCATATTTTGGACACACTATTCAAAGACCTATGTAGCTTTCTTGAGAAGTCTATAATGCTGGGAAAGGTGGAAGGAAAGAGAAAAAGTAGATGACCAGCAGCAAGGTGGATGGAATCAATTACAGTGTTAATAAGTGCTCTGCTGGAAGATCCAGAGAACCATGTTCATCATCATATTCATTTCAGTCATTGACCAATAAAAATACATACAATAAAACAGACAACAATATTACCCCTTTCATCAATAACTGTTAGCAACCATTTGCGGGTGGAGCTTACACATTATGTAGCAAGATTTTGCAACTTTGAAAGAAATAGATTTATCTTGATTATGTTGGGGACAGATCTTCCTGGAGACCACCTATCTATATGGTCACGAAGAGTCAACACCAACTTGATTGCACATAATCAGTCAAAAGAGTAAAACAACAGAATGGAATTACTCACAAACCAAATAAATATTTAAATGTTTATTTGAGAGAGAGAGAGAGAGATACTGGACAGGTACCACCAAAAACTGATAGAAAACTGTGAGTGGGGTCACAGAATAACACCCGCAGTTACTATAACAACGGACTTTCAGTGCCCCCCTTGTGCTAGACTTTGTGCTTCCAGACTGGGACTACAGAGACACTCTGTGTCCACAGATGAATTGTACAACAGTGTGTCTTCCCAAAACCTGAAGGACTACCATATATTGCAGTCACTGACCAGCTAAAGATCAAATTAATGTTAGGAACATCACAGAGCACCATTTCCCAAATTATCACAATTGTAAATTATTGTTGATATTCCAGAAAGATCAGCTGTCTCTAGAAACTTGATCCATTTCATAGAGTGTTTTGTGGTCATTCCTCAGTTTTATATTGAACCAGTTCCCTTACTTCTACAATCTTTTTTTTTTTTCAACAGCCTCACACTGGACATTTTTTATCAACCACAAATTATCTCTGCCAGAAGAACCTACAGTTTTACATTGTCCTTATTGAACTGACTGCAAATTTTGTTATATACTATTTTTATGCTGGTCTGCAACCAGAAAAATAGACACACACACACACATCAATCTGTCTATTGATCTATCTATAGTTATTCAGTATTGTCTTATTGTTATAGCTTACATCTTTACTCCTTTGGAAAACACAGAGCACTATCTTATTATTTTCCTTTGTTTTTCTACTATAGTATATAGGTATTACCTTAACATCAATGTTTTTAAATCGTTCTTTTTAGTCTCTTATAGATTATATAATAATTGTATAGTTCTGTGTTATTATTTGTAATAAAAACAATGTTATTATATATTTTATCATGATAGTTCATGGTTACTTGCAGGTCAGTGATGGAAATAAACATCCTAGAGTCCCAGCCAGAACAAATTAGGAATGAGACAAAAATGGGGGGGGGGGGGGGGGAGGATCCATGTTTTCTTTAACAATGAAAAATCAGGCTAGCTTAGATACTCTACTGGAAATAATTATAGGCATCCAGAATAGTAGATAAGGTTGACCAACTGTAGAACTCCTGCAGGTAACAAGGGTAAATCAATTCTATAACCTTTTTCTTTGTTTTGTGAAGCGACAAGAGCCACAAGGAGCATCAGAAATGGAAGCCTGAAAACACACACACACATACACACAGAAACAAATTATTGAGAAAACAAAACTTTAAAAGAATAAAAAAATAGATATTGCCAATAAATTTTTACCAAAAGCCTTCTTACTAATTAAACAATTATAGTAGGATACCCACAAATTTTACTTAATGCTATAAAATGAATTAATGTCATTGTGAGCCCCTTGTCTACAACAAATGAATGCTTCCTGATCAGAGTATATTAAGCTTGTTAATACTTCCTGGAAGTGCACACAGTCAGAAGAAGACCTGCCTTCCTTCCATAAAGTGCTTTATATAGTCAGCAAATATCCTTATCTGACTCCACAGAAATTCTTGTAGTAGTAGTAGTAGTAGTAGTAGTAGTAGTAGTAGAAGAAGAAGAAGAAGAAGAAGAAGAAGAAGAAGAAGAAGAAGAAGAAGAAGAACTCTTCTTGTTGGAATGCTTCTTCTTTATTTTAAACCTTGACAATAATGGCCAAATGTATCAGTTCTTATTCCCATGGTGGAGCAAAACTGAAATCCAAACAATCCTCTCTTTCTCTCATTGAAAGTCCATTAGTAAATCAAAAATTGTACAGAAGGTCTTGCACTAGGCATTTCCTAACATCTTCACAATGCCAACATTTTGTGGCTCTTGTGCTTTCAGATCCATAAACATGGCAATTCAGTTTCCATAAAGCTGTTATAGCAATTTCATAAGCTGAAGCTTGTCATGTTAAGTAACTGGAAAATACTACATTCTGTTTTATCCATTCTGCTGTATTTGTAAGGTGTGATGTGCCCACTGAATCTTTTACTCTTTTAAACTCATCACTCACGTTTTTATTCATGTGCTAAATAAAAGACATTGCACTTTTATCTTCCATCATAGATGCTGTGCCTCCAACTGCCCTGGGGTTTAAAAGCCTCTTTTTAGTTTTGTATTTTCTACCTTTTGAAGATGTTTAGACCACTTGTAAGCTATTTCCCAATTAGATTGCAAAAGAAAGGAATTGCCACCTGTTTTTCCACTCTAGGCGAAGGAACTGCTTGATGAACACAAGGTGGAGTAGTTAGAGTTGTGAACTGACTGCAGACATCTAGACCAGAAATTGCACCTCAGTAACATCTGCCAGAAAAAACAAACAAACAATATTTTATTCATTCTTTTATTCAGCTGTCTCCTCTAGTAAGGGAAATTCCCAAAAGGTTATCAGTTATTTCATGGCCAAGAAATGGAAGGAACAAATGAAGATTTTAGTGGAGAAATTAAAGGTAGCAAACAAAATGGAAGTTGCACCCTTTTCCTTCCTGTCCTTTAGACATGACCAGGGTCATATTCAGCTCCTCTCTTTGCCTAATCCTATCAGGCCCAAATTGATCCTCCCTGCCCCAGACAAAGTCCTCTGCAATCCTATCTAAACGAAAGAATAGAAGCCCCCTCAACAGCTCACAATCAGACCAAGGGCAGTTGCTATAGGAATTGCAACATACAGAAACCTCAACCTTCCATCTTCCATCAGCTGTTGACCCCAACATTCCATCTCCTTTAACAATGGACATCCCCAGCTCTGCTCTTCTCCTAAAAGGCCCATTTTACCTAACAATAGAACTAACCTTGGGACCTACCTAGCTTCCCCAAACTGGCCAACCAATCAGATCCCAAGGATTTCCTGCCTTGTAGCCCTCAACTTCTATACAAATCCTTGCTTTCCCATAGTTTGGGGTCCCTCTTTCTTGTAAAGCAGGCACCCAATGATTATTGCAATGAACATGGTTGTTCTCAGTGTTGTGCTCCTTCTTCAGGTTGAATCCATGACAGATCCCCAACTCTTTCCCCATGTTCCATTTTCTTTTCTCCAACATTCCAACAATCAGTTTTATTCCCAGATGGGCTTCCTAGACTGGTCTTCCCTGAATAAGGAAAAATGGGTGTTGAAAAGTGTTTCAACAGATGTAAGAAGGAAAATAATAGCAATTTCCTGTCTCCCATCTGTTCTCCAAAGCAAATAATAAAGAATGGCCAAACAGAATCTACTATCTAAAATGGAAGGTGTACTAATTCCTTGAGATGTTGGCTTGCAGGCCCTTGAATCAAGAGCCACTCTCAGCTGGAGGTATGTAAACTACTAATGCTTTTATTAACCCAGGAGCAAACAAGGAATTGCAACCTTGATGCTTATATCTGAGTAAATATTACAGGGCTGAAGCCTCAGGTAGAGGAAGTAACTTCAGGCCATTTCTTAAAGTTGCAGTACTATACATCTCAAAGTAGAAAGAGGATTTTGTAACACAGACTTTCCTGTCTCCTTGCCTGTGACAGTAGTTGTGCTGTGATTTGCTCTAGTCTCAGTTTTCTTGTACTGGGTGGGCGGGCAGATGGCTTGAATTTAATTTCATCACAGAGCAAGGGAAAACAGCAACCCTAGTCACCCCTCTAATGAGTAGGATTGTAGCACACAATGAAAAGCAATAAGCATTCTTCTTTCCTACTTTGTTTAATGAAGCAGATAGTTTCCTATGCTTCTGTATCCCTAGATACCTCCCTTATAATATTACAAAACAAAGGATACAGGGTGTAATGCTCTTATAATTTATAATGTTTTTTGTTTTTGTTTTTAAAAACTTATAAAGGATGCTACTACCCCATAAAATCACAACAGCACTCCAAATGTTACTTGTTCAAAACTGAGCCTCATCTATCTGTGGTGGTTTTCACTTGAAAAACTCAAAATATGTTCCAGAAACAAAGAGATCATGTTAACTTTATTTTACAAGTAAGGAAAGAAAAATGCAGTGGGAACTCAAGTTATGCTTTCAAAAACATAAGGAGGATCATCACAAAGAATTCTTGTTTCCCTTCTACTAGTAAAATTAACCTTCGAGGCCTGTTGGATTCAATTTGCAAAGTGAGAGAATTTAAAACGAAAGGTGGATTTCATTTTTCCTACTTTACCCTTTGTGCTGGGGCAATGTTTGTGCTGACCCATGTTGGCCTAATAAAGGTATTGCCTCGATATGGATTTGGGTTGCTTTTTCCCCTCATGCCCTAAATGGCTTTCTTTTGTTGTGGCTTTTAATGTACTTGTATCATAAATTAAGACAGATGAATGTTACATTATAGAATACTACTGCCAAGTTGCTACTATACCTGATGTGTATGCATCTTAGATTTTGTGAAATATGGAGCTTCTCTTTATTTTGCCTAAAAAGGAGACACTAGTGGCAGCAATTAGGTGTAGAAAAGGACTTTTCAAGAGATAGAAATCAGAAGACCTTGCCCTTCCCCCTTCCGCCTTCATCCTGACTTATTTTTCCAAGATGGTGAAGACTTCTATTTTCCTCAGGCCGATAAAGACTTCTCTATTTTTTTTTTTTTTTTGTCTTGCCCAGTCAATAATACATTGATTGAAATACTGTTTTTGCTTACCATGTTTGATTCTATCTTTTACTGATGCAGTACTTTCACTGTGAGATTGTAATTTTATTTCAGTGTTTAGGTATTAGAAATGATTTTTCTTCTCTTTATGTTGACTAATACATTTGTTTGATGGATAAAATAAACATATCCTTAAAAAAAATACATGAATCCATTTCGTTTTGCTCAGGAGCTTCCTTTTCTTTAGTTAATAATAACACAACATGTTTAAATTTTAAGTGGAATGACTTTTCACTCTATGCATGAACATGCCAGAAAAAGCTGCACCACTTTCTGAAAATCATTGGATAAGAAAAAGAGGATAATACAGAAACAGACATTGACTCAGCAGAGGATACCATGACATTTCTTGCCACAAACACCATAACTTTCATTAACATTAACTTTATGTTTTTAAGAGAAAGAACTCCCCCAAAGGATTTTTTAAAGTGATTTTCCCCAGAACAGAAACGAATTTCTCTCTTCTTTACAGACCATTAAATGTAATGAGTATATCTTTTTGCTCTTCACATGCTGCATGCAGCAACAGATTATTGTTGTTGTTGCTTTTCTCATAGGGATTAGTCGATTGTCTCATGAATTTGTCCCTTAGTGCTGTTCACCAGGTTACATTCATAGAAGTTTTTCCTAGGACAAAAGAGAGGACTTTGTTGGCTATTGTAGCTGTGTCAAATATCTGCAATTCTTTTCCTTCTGCTCCTGCTCCTTCTACTCCTCCTTCCTCGTCTTCTCTTTCTTCTTTATTTCTTCCTCATCCTGCTGTTAGTATTGGTTAGGAATTTCCTAGGAACTATTAATTGGAGTTAATGAGAGAACTTAAAGAAGAATGTTGAGATGTATTAGAATTTGGCTCCCTATAATCTGCAAACAGTTAGGTATTTGAACTTTCATATTTGGATGACAGTACATTATTCTTGACTATTTAATCTTATTTACTGAGAATAGTTTACAAAGCCTAACCATCACTAGCTTTAACGCTTTTTCTGTTGACCCAACAAAGAATGGGAATTTGGCTCTTTGCCACATCTTGCGGTAGTATGATCCAGATTCAGATTGCCATCATTACAATGGAGTGCTTGAATGACCATCAAACTTTAATGACTCTCATTACTAGCCTATCATTAGATATCAAGAGAATACCAAATTAGAATCCCATCACAAAGAACTACTCCAGAGTTGGCCTATTATACATTGCTTGTGCAACCAACATCACAATTTTTCCTTTCAATACTGGAATCCACATGCATCTTTGAACAATCTCCAGGGACTTTATGCATCCAGATCATGCACATGAATCTGGACCAGAACTTCACAGCTTGAGATTTCAAGTCCAAAAGTGATCACCAAAGGATCTGAGTCCAGCCTATGAAATTATCCCAAGAGCTGCCACCAAGTTGTGGTTTTTAATGGCACCTAATGGACTTTATATTTATTTATTTATCCACCAAAAAGGAAAAGAAATAATACTGATACAAATATACCTTCAAAAGAATATAGCAAATATAGTTAGGAAGAAAAAACGATCAATATAAGCAATAAAATACAGATGGATAACCAACAAATCTCAAATAACCAGCAGATGTAAATTATGATATGACTAATATAATCTAATAAATCATTAACAACTTAGAGTTCTATAATACATTTAATACTCAATTTCTAGTCCAGGCATGTCTCTATTGAACTGTAAAAATATTTGATTAACACAGTTGAAATCAATAAAAGCAAAAAGAAAAGGTTTAAATAACGAATAGTACATTAAAAAAAACCTGTAAATAATATGTAGACAATATGTCAGATTAAAATATAAACTCTAAAACCCAAATTTGGCATGTGATGCAATTCCATGTAGAGAACTGTAGTCCAGAAATGGTTTCCAAATAAGACTGAATTGTACATCACATTTATTTTTTAGACAGGAAGTTATTCTAGACAAAGAAGCATATTCTCACAGCAGATTATTAAACACATGGAAAGTAATCATAGTAATTGCATTTAATTTATTTGAATTAAATGAAATCAAGTTTCTGCTCTAAATCCACCCACTTCTTTTTTCTATTTTTTGGCTGAAGCACTCAGCTTTTGATTCCAAAAGATGCACATTCTGAAACTGGACCTTCAAAGAAACTCAGTGCAGCTTAAATGATATTAAAGCTGCCCCTTATATATTCTTTTGTACCCTTTTGATACCCCATCTTTCAGCTTACAAGGGCTACAACTCATTACAAAGATATTACAGCTCCCTGAATTTTATGAATATACAGTATTTTCCTCCTATCCTCATAATTTTTGTATGCAGGCGAACTGTCAGGAAAAAGCATTTCTCTTATGCTTACATTCTTTTGAAGCATTTTGGAAAAGTCATGTTCAGCACACAGTAGATCTCCTCTAGCTATAATATTCACAACAGTACTCAATGTTTCATTGTTTAGTAGACATGGTTATAATAGACTTTCAAGCTTTATTAATGGGCTTTGGTGTGCCAGAAGATTGAGGGTCACTGATAAAGATGAATAGACATTAGCAAGAGGCAGCAACTTCTACCAGCTTTGCATAAAACCAAAACCAACTGGATAAAATGTTGAGCCCAGGGACTTTAGCTAGAATATTAGGATCACTACTTAGTGACAAAAGCTCATAAAATCCTCCATATATCAACACTGACACTTGCTAGTAAGGAAAAACCTTTAGACTGTGGGTGAGAAAAAAATTCATATTAATTCCCTTTCAAGAAAAGGATTGGCTATTCCATATATACAAAATCCACCTTCAGTTAGGAATAAATGATCTATTGTATTCTAATAATGAGGCATCAGTCTTATACCTACTTACCTAGGAGTAAGCCCCATTGAATATAACGAGATTTACTGTTGGGTGGACAAGCTTAACACTGCACTGTCAAATCATGTTTCCTCAGAATACAGAAGATACACAGCTTCTTCCTCTGATTCTTGAACAGCTTAAATAATTTCAGACATGTCTTTCTTGCCACAATGACAAGTAAAAGCACAGAGTGGACTGGATCCAGAAAGATGGCTTATAAATAGTTAAATTTTGGGGGAAAATGAAAATACATAAATGAAAACTAGAACTAGAATGGTCCAAAGCTTAATTTCTACAGTCTCTTTTAATTTCTGCATTAGTGTAATGTGTATGCATAATATATATATATTATATATATATTAAATTTTGATAGCAGTTTATATTTAAAAAAAAACACTTTCAACAATGAAGGATATTAATCTTCCAAAACTAGTATGTAAGTTGTGGCCAATGCCAGGGAAAAAGAGAGAGAGAGAATAACAATTAGGATAAACCTTCTTCTTTATTCTATAAACCTTCTCCTTAATCCTATTCCTGAATCCAAAATTGTTACAGATTAATGGTTTTAGTTTAGCAAAATGGGATTTTCAAATGCTTTTGATAGAAATTGGGTTGTGTGTTACAACGTGGTCTTGTTCATGATGTCCTTTTAGATCATGATGGAATTTTAAAAAATAAAATAAAAATTATGGCATTAAGGCTACAACCCTAATGCTTATGTGGAAGGAACACTACTACAGTTCATTGAACTGGCTGCCTGAATAAGCATACCTATAAAGTTGTGCTGGAAAATCACCTTGGAAATTAGGCAACATATCTCAATTAAAAAGCATTGCTTGATCAACCTGCAGAACCAATACCCCACAAAAGCAGAACTTTAACTAGGTACAGTAGAATCATAGAATCATAGAATAATACGATGACTCATGATTATGATAAAGACCGGCACTGGACTCATCAATAGCATGGAAAACATAATTTAAATAACAGGGAAGAAAGTGAATTTGTATGTGTGTACATGCATTCATACTCTATAGATTCTATAGGTTGGCAATTGGCAAAAAGAGAGGATGTCCAATATGATATCTCCAATTAAAGTAAACAAAGTAGCAAACATGGCAGTTTTGATTAAGGGGTTTTGCTTTTTTATGCATTTGTTTAATGATCCTGAACTGGAGTAGAACGTTTTCAAGAAATCTAACTTTCTTCAGTTAGTAGGTTAAATACCAGCCTTCTCCCTTTGGGTAACCTCCAGGTGTACTGAAATGCATCTCCCATTATTCTCAAGCAAAAGGGTCTCTGAGTATTATGACATTTGGTTAGAGTGGTGGAGGGGCACCATTGAAAGACCTGAAGGATCAGGTTAGGTACAGATCATTATGGAGAAAATCTATCTATGTGGTCACAAGAGTCGACACTGACCTGATGGTGCATAATCAATCAAAGCCAACAGATACAGGCTTATCAAAGAAGGAAACTATCCTGTAATCTACGTTCCAGGCAACCTGAACATGATGCTTGTGGATGAATATGTCTGGGATCTTTACTGGCTACCTGCATCTGACTGACTATCTATCTATCTATCTATCTATCTATCTATCTATCTATCTATTTATCTATCTATCAATCATCCATCCATCCATCCATCCATCCATCCATCCATCCCCAATTTGCTTCCTGCTAAATCAGTGCTTTGTGACTGATTACTGTATATCCCAGCATGGCAACCATTTGCCATAGATAAGTCCCCCTACAGCAGCCATTTTGCAAGAGGAGCCACTACATGGTCCCAATGTTCAAAATATGCTTACTTGTCCAAAAAAAGCTGGGGACTTTGTCAACTGATATGCTGCATATAAGTTAGCGACATGAGAACTGTAGTACTTTCCTAACTAATAATTGTCATGTTGGAGCTATACATCTTCAGAACAGTACCTGAACATTCACTGTCTAATTACTTCTTTTGTGCAAATAGCAGCGGAAAATTAATTGGGAGTAGAAACAGCAAAGAAGAGATTTTGCTAATTTATTCCAGTCCTGTTCTTCAGCAGTCTTAGCTGAGATTTTGGGTGACTAAGCATGAATAGCCACTTCACCTCAGCAACAAAAATCACTATGTAAAAAGAAGGGAGAGGTTGACTGAAAGAGATTCAGAACATGCCAAGATAGTGACATTATTTTCTGTGATCACAAAGCTCAGATTTGGAACTAGATGTCATTTTCTAATTTTTCTTTGAGGTCACTTCCTTCAGGGAAAGATCAAAAGGCCTCACCTATAAATAGGAATTGTTCTGATTAAAGATACCTTGAACTCTCCTATGTGGTCTTTAGTTAAACACAGATTCTTGCATTTGTTCTGATGCATAAAGAACAGGTTCTAGTGTATGACTTGATTCATCAATTTCAGTGGAACACTGGACATGAAACATAATCAGTCAAGGGTTACTAATGCAGCACAAACAGCCACTGGAGTGGGCAGTAATAATAAACAAACAAACCACACACACGTACACACACATATACATACACACTCAAACCTTAAATGACATATGTTTGTGTGTATGTGCATATTTTATTGTAAACCTCCCAAAGTCACTCTTTGAGTGAGATGGGCAGTGACTAAATTTGAAATATAAATACATACATACATACATACAATGCTGAGATTATCTAAGCTCATGCAAGAACGCTAAGATTTGGGGTTAATATGTGTAAATTCCTGGATCTGAGCTTGTCATAATTCAATGAGATTCAAGGTGATGTTTTTAAAGATACATCCCAGGGTTAGCAAACAAAAGCATGCAATGGAACTCACTGCCTGAAAAAAAAACATGCTTCAGTGAAAGAAATTGAGCAGGTGCTATGTATCGTGGAGCTCCATCTGCACAGACTTTGGTGTCAGAATGGTCAATTTTCCAGTGAGGCATTCTTGGGGCAAAATCAAGAGAGCTATTGCCTTTGCAGCCATCACAGCCATAATTAAATTCCTGATAACTAATAATATCAATATGTTGCTGTAAAAGCAATTGATAATGTCAAAACGTCTTACAGTGGCACAGGTTTTTGAGTTCAGAACCCCCTTTGTCAAGTGGTAAACTATTCAAACTACTAAGCTTGTATGGATCTTGGTGAGGTCTTACACGAGCACTGTGATCCACCTTGACATGGATTGCTGCAGGGCTGAACAGCCTCTGGAAGGCCCTTTTCTTTGAGGTCAGGAGCGCAGTTCATGCACAAAAGCCTCTGTTATTTAGTGAGGTGATGCATTATGGGTATGTCTCTGTTGCCATCACTTTGCAGTTTTGCTTTGAAGAGGTGTTTTGCTTGAGACTGCCAAATGAATTCCCTCCATGACTATCACCCCAATCCAGCTGCCTATCATCTTACCCCCTTGCCTCTTTGAATCTGGGTATCTTTTCAGCAATGTCACAAGTTTTGTATCTAATGTATCACATTCATGACAAATAACACAGACATTCAAACGACACCATTAACAATTAACAGATTAGAATTAAGATACTCAGGAACTCCGTATATCATAGGGATACATACAGTTTTCTTTTTCATCAGGATATTATTCAATGTGGGTAAATAAACAGAAAGGTACCAAAGAAAGCCAGTGTAGTTTCCATAATATAGATTAATATTTTAGGATGCAGTACAATAAATCACTTAATGAAATCCTTGTCACCACTGCTTATTTCATTTTCCCTAAAGGGTCTTGGGATTCTTACTGTGTATGTACAGGTGAAACTCGAAAAATTAGAATATTGTACAAATGTTCATTTATGTCAGTATGGCAACTCAAAAGGTGAAACCAATATATGAGATAGACGCATTACATGCAAAGCGAGATATGTCAAGCCTTACTTTGGTATAATTGTGATGATTATGGCGTACAGCTTATGAAAACCCCAAATTCACAATCTCAGAAAATTAGAATAATGTGAAAAGGGTCAATATTCTAGGCTCAAAGTGTCCCACTCTAATCAGCTAATGAATCCATAACACCTGCAAAGGGTTCCTGAGCCTTTCAACGGTCTCTCAGGCTGGTTCAGTAGGAATCCCAAGCATGGGAAAGACTGCTGACCTGACAGTTGTGCAGAAAACCATCATTGACACCCTCCATAAGGAGGGAAAGCCCCAAAAGGGAATTGCAAAAGAAGTTGGATGTTCCCAAAGTGCTGTATCAAAGCACATCAATAGAAGGTTATGTGGAAGGGAAAAGTGTGGTAGAAAAAGGTGCACAAGCAGCAGGGATGACCGCAGCCTGGAGAGGATTGTCAGGAAAAGGCCATTCCAAAGTGTTGGGGACTTTCACAAGGAGTGGACTGAGGCTGGAGTTAGTGCATCAAGAGCCACCACACACAGACGGATCCTGCACATGGGCTTCAAATGTCGTATTCCTCTTGTCAAGCCGCTCCTGAACAACAAACAACGTCAGAAGCGTCTTACCTGGGCTACAGAAAAAAAGAACCGGTCTGTTGCCCAGTGGTCCAAAGTCCTCTTTTCTGATGAGAGCAACTTTTGCATCTCATTTGGGAACCAAGGACCCAGAATCTGGAGGAAGAATGGAGAGGCACACAATGCACGATGCTTGAAGTCCAGTGTGAAGTTTCCACAGTCTGTGTTGATTTGGGGAGCCATATCATCTGCTGGTGTTGGTCCACTGTGCTTCATTAAGTCCAGGGTCAATGCAGCTGTCTACCAGGAGATTTTGGAGCACTTCATGCTTCCATGCTTCATGCTTCCTTCCACAGACGAGCTTTATGGGGATGCTGACTTCATTTTCCAGCAGGACTTGGCACCTGCCCACACTGCCAAAAGTACCAAAAGCTGGTTCAATGACCATGGGATTACTGTGCTTGATTGGCCAGCAAACTCGCCTGACCTGAACCCCATAGAGAATCTATGGGGCATTGCCAAGAGAAAGATGAGGGACATGAGACCGAACAATGCAGCGGAGCTGAAGGCCGCTCTTGAAGCATCCTGGTCTTCCATAACACCTCAGCAGTGCCACAGGCTGATAGCATCCATGCCATGCCGCATTGTGGCAGTCATTGCTGCAAAAGGGGCCCAAACCAAGTACTGAGTACATATGCATGCTTATACTTTGCAGAGGTCCGATATTGTTCTATTTCCAATCCTTGTGTTATTGATGTCATGTAATATTCTAATTTTCTGAGATTGTGAATTTGGGGTTTTCATAAGCTGTACGCCATAATCATCACAATTATACCAAAATAAGGCTTGACATATCTTGCTTTGCATGTAATGCGTCTGTCTCATATATTGGTTTCACCTTTTGAGTTGCCATACTGACATAAATGAACATTTGCACGATATTCTAATTTTTCAAGTTTCACCTGTATTGTTTGTCACTTGGCCTTCTTAGACAAATATGTTCTTTTCCCCCTCTTGTAATAGGCAGATCTCAGGCTGGGAAAATTTGCCTGCTTTTCAGTAAGCCATAAAGATTTGTCATCTTTCTGTTTTTCCCTTCTCCTTTCCTACATGGTCATTTCCCAACAGCTGGAACAAAGATAGAGGTATTATTTATCAGTATTATTTTTGCTTCAGAGGGCAATTTGATATTTTTTTTCAGCAAACTTTTCATGAAAGGTAATATTCAGTTGGCTTTGAAAGAAAAATTGGCAGCTTTCCCGGAGCATCCCTTCCTTCCTTTTGAGGTTTTCTTTTGAAATCCTTTCATTTGTAGTCATTTGCATAAGTGTATGTGTCTGTTTTCAAAAAGGAACCCATGGAGAAGCATTTTTTTGGTGAGGTGTCAGTGGTAGATATTTGCATTGTTAAATGTAAGTCATTATTATAAACTGGAAATGAAATGAACTTCAACTCTTTTGTCATGATTGTGGAAAAAAGGGAAAGAAGCTGGAAGAATTCTTATGGTGTTAATAGCTTTGGAGCCCTAAAATGTCATATATTTTCCTCTTAAATGAATACCTACATTTTGTCAGGAAGGAGAACAGATTTTTGTTTAACCTGCCCAAGAGACATTAAAGCATTTTGTGCCAAAGGAGATATAAATAAGAGACTTTATCACCTCTTGAAATGAAAATAGAATTTTTCTATTATCTTGACCTATTAAAAGCTATTTTTTTCCAGCTTGTTTCCAAAGATAGCACCCATAAGATATATAATAGCCAACAGAGTGGTTGTTTAAAAATAGCCTTGTCTGAAATGGCTTCAGAGTCTCTGTATTATGAATAATGTCAGTTCCGCTACAAGAGCCACAATTTTGTGACTGCTGACTTGGTGCTTTGAACTTCACTTGGTAGACCTCACAGCATATGAAGAGCAGCCACCCTCAAGAGAGTGTCAATAACATTGAAATTAATCAGGCATTGCCCGATCAGAAATAATGTAACTCTGCCCCATGGAACTGGATCCAATGGGAGTGTAGTTTAGTTGGACAGGATCTCCTGTGCTGGCAATAAAGAAGTAGCAATCAAACACCAGTAGCAGTAGTCATAACAGCAACAGTAAAAAATGAGTGAGAACTTTATGAGGGAGAAGAAAAAACCCTACTATTCTATCTGAGCCTCACCACGATCAGTGAATAGAAAAGAAAATGGCACTAAAGCCAAGGAAAAGCAGCCTGTGATGGAATGGACTTATGAAGGCCAGTCTCAGGGAGATAAGTGTGTTCTTAGCCCCCAACAGGAGCGTGGGAAGTTCAAGAAGATGAGGCTGGCACCTCCCTAAGGAATTCACGGTGTTGAGGCTGGCTGGCTTGGGAACTAGGGTTCAGTCTGGGGAGATTTCTGTCTGGAGGTTGAAGCTAATAAACGCAACAGAACTGTATTTGCATTGTCTCTTGGAGTTCTTTGGGCTGAACCTGACACAGCCGTGACTTAAGTCTTTTTGTAAATTTTATGTAAAGAGAGAGAGAGAGAACTTACGTGAGGATCGGGTGAATGACAAAAAGAAAATGGCTTAGAATAAAGGAGAGTCACTTCATTTCTGATAGAATAAAGGGGCAACAGAGATGAAGTACACACATCCCTTTAACCAAATGCCATTCTCAGAGAAAGGACCTTGTAGTTCAAACAACCCCTTTAACTAACAAAAAGGTCTCATTTACCAAACAGTGCACTGACCTTTCCGGTATTGAATGCAAAGCTATATTTACTTAATATACTGCTAGATGAGATTAAGACCATGAAAACATCCACCTTGGCTACTTTGTTAAGATGATCAAGAACCAGCAACTATCTTCCTTTTAAGGCAGATATATTTTTTAAAGCCAGGTTCATCACATTTGTTTGCAAGATAGGTAATAACACCTGCATAATGAGGAGAAAAACAGATAGGAGAAACTATTGGCTCTTCAACCTGAATGATCTTTCTGATAATATAATGATGAAATGAAAAGAAAAATATATTTTTAAAGTAGAATGGATACCAAATTGACAGATGATGTAGCCAATGATACTAATGAAAATGATTGGTATCCCTTATGTTATCTATTTTACAGACTTCAGACTAAAAATGTTATACTTTTTTTTCCCCTACACCAGGGATATAAAAACTGTGGTCCTCCAAAAGATCATGGACATATCTTTGGCCTCTATTGGTATAGCCAATGGGAAAGGCTCCTGGGAACTGTAGTTCAGCAACATTTGTATGGAGAGTTACAGACCTTTACCAGCAGAACATACACTTGGATGTGGATAAGTTTAAGGATCAATCATCAATATTTCACCTCTGGGGAGACTAATGTGATACAATTTTCTGGGAAGGTGACTACATAATGAACTTGTGACTCAACAAACCCTATCTATACAAGTTCTACATAAGACTTGAAACCAAAGACAAGATTCTTCCTTTGAGGCATGATTCACTTTTCAAAGCTGGCTTTCCTCAGATGTAATTTCCAAGCCCACCTCTCCTACAACATTTGTACATGGTTAATTTATTTAGCGCGCTGTGCTTTTTAAATTTGGGTTTTATTCTGCTCTTATTTTCTTTTTATCCTTCATTTTTATAACTATGGAAAACCATTGTGGGATGTTTTAAAAAAAGAAGTGACATATTACCTTTAGTAAATACAACTATTAATAACCTATCTGTAATGTGGAAGTCCCATGCATTTTGGGGACATTCAACTAGGAACTCTCCTTTATAATGTATGGTCTATGTAGGATTATTTTAATTGTTTTGCTAAAGGCTCTTCTTGCCTTTGAATATCCTTCACGTTAAGCAATAGATGGTAGTTCAAAAACGCTGCTAACTTGTCAAGTGCTTCAGTGGTTTAAGATATTCTCTATAAAGTTCATTTTTGCTTTCTTCTCCTCTTCCCTTTCCCCTTCTTCCTTCTCCTTCTTCACTGCTTTGTAGAGTGTACAAATGCAGTATAGAAACTATTTCTATAAGCTGACATTCTGACCCCTATGCCTGGGAACATAGCCATGTCTTCAGATCCTTGTGAAAGGCCAACAGGGTTGGGGCCAATCTAAATTCCAGTACAACAGAAAAGTCTCTCTTCCTGAGTCCTGCAAGATGATACTCTTTAAGTGACTGGATCCTTATCATGCCCCTTTTGTTGGATCTGATGGGATGAGTGGGAAAAAATGGGCTATATAGATGACCCAGCACTTTGAACTAAATTGTACTGGATTCATGCTGGCAGCCAATGCAGTTCACAGGATAGAGGTGTAACACGTGCAAATAGAGATGCACTCCTCACTGCCCATGTTGTTGCATTTTGAACCAGCTGCAGCTTCTGGCTGCTCTTCAAGAACTGCCCCATGTAGAATGCATTGCAGGAGTCCTCTCAGTGATTAAAGCATGAGTGACTGTAAGCAGAGCCTCTCCATCCAGGAAAGAGTGCAATTGGCACACAATCCAAAGCAGTACAAAAGCCCTTCTCAAACAGGAGCTGCAAGTCCAGGAGGACCCCCAAATTGAGTACCAGTTCTGTTTGGGGTAATACAACACCATTCAGAACAAGAGATAGAGAGTCACTGGAACCTGGAGGGCCTAAAGCTTAAAATCATTCAATCTTGTTAGTCCCCTCCAAACTCCCACAGCCTCCAGACTCTTAGATACCTGCATAGCATCTCTTGGTTGGCCAGGGTTGGAGATTTAAAGCTGGATATCACTGTACTGATGATACTTCACCCTGTGCTGGTGGGTGATCTCACCCAGCAGCTTCATGAAGATGTTTAAATGGGAGTGGCACTGATACCTGAAGCATCCCACAAAACAGGGGCCACAGATTAGACCTCTCCTCAATCAATACCAACTGGAACCAGCCCTGGAGGAAGAAAGAGAACCAGCACAGTACAGTGTCACCCACTCCCAGCCTCCAAAGCTGGTCATGGAAGGATACCATGATCAATGGTATTGAAAGCCACTGAGAGATCAAGGATGTTTACATCACCCCAATTCTGCTCCTATCAGATATCATTTACAAGTGATATCAATGTTGTTTTAATCCCCTACTGAGGTCCAAAAGCTGACTGGAAGAGGTCCAGACAATCCACTTCCTTCAGAGTTCTCTGGAGCTGCTGCAGGACCATCTTTTCAATGACCTTCCCTAAAAAGACAAAGTTGGAGACTGGATGAAAATTGTCAAGTATATTTGAATCTAGAGGTGGGGTGTTCCACCTTAAGGAATGGTGGAATCATTCCCTCTCTCAAAGAAGAATTCACCACCACTAGATTTAAAAGTAGAAGAGGTTGCTTTCCTGGATAAAAGCTCTAATTGTTCACAAAATATTTCCAAATAGATGGAAGGTGCAGTAGTAGAATTGTCTTAACATGGGTTGGTTATATATAGCTAACTCCTGGTTAAGAACTTCCAGATAGAATAGGCATGTTAACCTGTTGCAGTCAAAGACATAGAGTTCTATGTCACCTGAGAAGATTAATGGAGTTGGAATTTAGATGACTAAGTTAAACCCTCTTTTCAGTGGTAGACTCCAAATGAAAGTACCTCCAACAAATTTCTGTCCACCTCAGTAAGAATCCATCTGCTATCTTTCATAATGGAAGCCTGTCTTTTTCAAGCAAGTACCCTTCAGGTATTATGGACTACAATTCCCAACTTTATGAACCAATATTTAGAGCACCAGGTCAGGGGCAGATGAGTTCATGGATTAGGGAGTCATCTTTATGTGTTAGGTATCCTACTGAAGATACAACTGTTGAAATATTCTAGTCCAGGAATTAGCAACTGCACGAGAGATGCTACTTGACTCCTTCCTCAAATATTTGTATCTATATTTAACACAGGGCTCAAACTCACAAGTTTTCAGTGATCTCAGCCCTGAGTTTCACATATTGTATTTCAAATTTGGGGGATCCTGAACACTGTTGGAGATGTCACAAATGCTGCAGCATCTGTGTCCATGGTGTTGCCCATCCCACTCCAATTATGTCAGATTCATTTGGCTTTGTCACCCATTACCATGGAAAGAAGTTAGGTGAGTGCAGCAACTTGAAACATAGCCAGTAGTGGCAGGATTTCAATCAACAATGAAGCAACAATTTCAGGATGATACAAGTCTTCTGCCAGCTTAAGGATAGGTGGACTCCGCAGTGGGGAAAGGTCCTTAACTATGATGGCTCTTAAGAGACTCCTAGGCCTTTTGTGACATTACTTTTTTATTATTATTATCAAATGTCATTAAAATCTCCAAAAGCATCTAGTACAGAGCCCAAGGCATAAGGACATACCAAATGAACAAAATGGAAATCAAAGAGGGTATAATTTATGGAGAGAAAAGTAGCTCTAAGGAGATAATTTTAGATGCTTTAAAAAGGAAGCTTCTACTGTGTCATTGCCTCAGGTTCATGGAACTGAACAGGAGTTCAGCTGTTCTTCTCATCCACTGAAACTCTCTTATGTTTTATGGTACTTTGTATTTTTTTCTTTTCTTAAAAAAGAGAGAGTGGCAATATAAAATACCTGTATAAGACGTTTGGATGATGGCACATAGAACCTTTCATCCAATACATTTAATAAGGAAACTAGCTGGTGGGGAAAGAGTTTTCTGGACATGGAAGGAAAGTCTTAGGTTAGTTGCAATGCAACATGATTTGCATGCTGAATATCTCACATTTAATTCCCCAGTATAAGGATATAAAATGAGGGAAAAAATATAAAAAGAAACCTGCTGAATCAAATGAATAATCCTTCTAATCCAACAATCTGTGCCACACACTAGCTAATCATTTCTCTGAGTGGTGTGAAAAATTCAGAGCTTATCCAGATTGGCTTGATTTGGTTTGAAAGGAAATCAGTGGAGACTTATGGAGTACTGGGTATTTTTATTTTATTTATGTATAAAACGTAGGGCCGTGTGTGTGTTGAAAATGCTTCAGAAGTGCTTTGGGATTCATGCAAGCGTAGCACCTCACTGCTACTCATCAAAGCATCTCAACTTTTTTCAGGTTTCTGTGCAAGCTTGAAAAAAAATGTCACTGCTTCAAGGAATTCATTTATTAAAGAGATTGCATCTCTTAAGTACCAGTGACAGAGCTTTCTTTGCTCATGTGTTTGTTCAGAATTTCTGAGGGCAGGTCTGGGTGTGTGAATAAATGTGCTTATTTCAATTTAGCACAAAGTACATAAAATAATTCCCGTGGTCTGAAGAATCCTTAAAAACTATTCTCAGTTCTAAGAATCAATGGAAACTAATGTGAGATGCACACACACACATATCTGAAATGGACAGCTCTATAAATTGAAACAATAAATAAATAAATATTAGCTTTTAATACGTGTGGCACTCATAATATATGTGTCCTGGAAAACATGGATCATTACAGCCACCATGATAAACCTGATACATTAACAGAATGCCATTAGTGAAATATGAATAAACCTTGTATATACAGGGAAATACATAGACATTGGCAAATGTTCCTTGGGAAAATAGAAATAGACTGTGTCCATGTTATTTTCTTCAGAATTTCAGGTTCCGTTTTGATTAATGGTTTTTCTTAACCATTTTCATGCTTTTTTCTTTGCATTCCTTAGCATGGCAGAAGGATAACACATTTTAAAGTTTTTGTGAGTTGGATATTGAGATAAGTTAGTAAAAGGCATTTCATTACTAAAACAATTGGATTTTTTTTTAAAAAAACCCTTTCTGATAAGAGCAGGATGGTTAAATGTATGTGTTGATGATGATATTGATGATGATATTGATGACGATGATGTAATAATAAAGTAGAATATGTTTAGGAACAATCGGGAACCATCATCACAGTTGACTTTATCATCCTTGTTCCATGTTTTTCTTTTAAATGTCATCTATACTTTATTATGAACCTCAACCATTGCCAGATTCTGAATGTTATTCTGTTGGAATTGTTGTGATTCATTTTATGCCTTCCTTTTTTTTTTAAAGTAGCTAAGCCTTATTGTGAGTCAGATGGGAAATGTGGGTTGAAGGAACACATAGCAAATGCTGTTCTTTGGCAAATCTAGCAGGTACCGGAACAAGGAGAAGGGGCATTTCAGGGGCATTATAATGTAAGCCATTGTAATGTAAGATGTAAGCCACTCTTGAATTTCAGGAATTAATCCTCCTGAACACAGGGCGGTGGAGTTCTACCACGCTACCTATAGCACCTGCTCAGCTCTTCAGTCTGAATGAGAAAACTACAGCTAGTGGAAATCTCCTAAATTACTGGCAGGACAAGAAAAATCTGTATGGAAAGGAGGAGGTGTATTTTATGAGCCTTTTGAACAATAGCCGTACTTTGGTTATTGTAATTATACCACCCTTGTTCAATGTCACAGCTGCTGTGCATTATTCATTTGAGTACAATAAAACAGCCTTAAAAAAAAGTTTCCCTGCAATTAGCATGTTGATCAGGGTGTTCTTTACCAGCAACAAAAGTGTGCTGCCTTATAACATGCCATTTCTTAAGGAATAGAAATAGGTTAATCACAATGGGTGTTAAAGATGCTAAAAAAATCCACAAAGGTGCTAGATTTGCTTTTTCTTAATGTATTAATATGTGTTTGTAATGGCATCATGTACACCAAGCATTATAACTTTCACAATGTATTGATTTCAACAAAGGTTACAAAAGTAACTTTGCTTTGGTATCTTAGACGGCAATTTTTTTCTCTTTGGCTAATTATACATCTTTTTTATCCTCTCTGCCTCTCCAAGGTTCTGGCCATCTTTCATTTTGCACAACTCAGCACAAGGCCAGGAGGCAAAGCAGAGACAGAAATTGGATCAAACCTTGCCACACCTAGCATTCCCACAAACATCAGGTGTCTTCAGCTAAGCCCAGTTGAATCTTCTTCCTCCTCTATAGCAGAAAGAGCATAGATTGCACTGATTGCCAATCATTGCATCATCGGCGATGGCTCCTGAGATGCAATAGAAAGCAGTGAAAAGCCATTGTCACTTTACTGGCTGCTAAGAGAGAAGAACGCTGTGCTCTTACTGCCGAAACCTGCTGTAGGCTACAAAGGCAGTAGATGGCTTGCATAATAATTCAAGTCTTTTTGCTAGTGAATGGCTACCACCCTCTATCTGCTAGTGAATGTTACCAGCTTCCACACAGACATTGCTGGTCACTCACTGCTTGACACAATTGTTGATCACTCCCTAGAGCCTGATACTGTAGAAGGGTACTTTAAACTTCCTCATTTGGGACAAGTGCACTAGATGGCTTTTTGCTACCTGAGGAGACAGATATTTATGAGCCAAACCATTTAGGGCTTTAAAGGTTAAAGGCAGCATTTTCAGTTATACTTAAAGATCTATTGAAAGTGAGTGCAGTGCCTACAAAATCAGTACTATATGACTGGATCAGCTCTTACCTACTGGCACATCAGCTGCTGCATTCTGCATCAATTGCAGCTTTTGAGTTGTCTTCAAAGGTAGCCTTATGTAGGGCATATGCAAGATGTGTGGTCTGTATTGTGGATAGGATGAGAGGTCCCTGAACATATCTTAGGTATGAGATACCTGTGGGGTGTGTGTGTGTGTAAGTATGGTGTGAGAGTCCTCTTTCAACGTTCAGTCATCTTCATAGTTTCCCATTGATTGATTGATTATGTACCATCAAGTCAGTGTCGACTCTTAGCAACCACACAGACAGATTTTCTCCATAATGATCTGACCCTAACCTGGTCTTTCAGGTCTTCTTAGTTTCCCATGCTGTAATTAAATCCCAGTGAAACTCCTCTTGTCATCTTTTTTTTTTTTTTTAAATCAGGAAATGTGGACACCCACACTTACCATTTTATAACAATAAAATACACTTAATCACAACTGAAACAAAGTCTAGCACATCCTGAGGATAGCATAGAAAAACAGAAGCCTCATCATTAGTGGAAGACATTTCTGTGAAATTGGCTACAAATTTAGCATAACATTGATACAACACTGCTAATGACCTACCCTTGATCTAGGCATGCTAAACCAGATATAAGATGTCCATCTTGTTCAGCATGTCGGCCATTGATAGCATCACCCATCCAGAGTTATAGGGAGAGTCTTTGCCCAGAATTGTCTGGAGATGCAGGTTTTCATACCTACCAGCCTTGAGTTCTACCATTAAGTTACAAGCCTTTTGAAATCCCTTGTATGTGTGGTTATGACTCAGATTTTTTGCATCCTTCAGTCTGTTTTGCTCCTCAGCCATTAAAACTATCAAGGAACAGGAGAAGGAAAAGCAGATTTTTAAAATTCCTCAGAAGCAAATTGAAATATAAATAAATATTTATAAGCATATAAATTTAATGAAACAACCAACCAACCTTGGCCACTAGTCTTTTTGAATCGAACTACTACATTTACACTTAGATCTTCTAAGAAAATCAGATCAGTGTTTTATTACCTTCCCAACAGATCTGAGATGCATTAAGGAAGACTGGCATTTCTATAGCTATTTAGGGAGCTTTATATCTATGCTGGGATTTAAATTTATATTTCCCATGACTTCATTCAATCCTCTAATCATGAAATCACACTGACTATATTTTACAGTTTTTAATTTTCCACCAACCCATCAGAAAATCTTTTCCTGTTCTCAATCCAAACTGCACATTACTTTAAAAGAGTACTTTGTACTTTAAAATACTTTATACTTTGCCTGGAAATAGCAAAGTAAATTGCACATGTAAACATATCTGGAATGTTTGCACATGTAAACATATCCTGAAGCCCAGTCTGGATCTATTGCCTGCCACCCTCTTGCCTCATATTAGGATTATGAACTTGATAAAAGTCCCCATTATTTAATCTAAAATTATACTATTTTTTTAGATAAGATAAACTAACATAGAGCTTCTGTTGGAGATTTGAATTCAGCAGGAACCCTTGTTAAAGGAGGTGCTCCTGAGTATCTGGAGACTGCTAAACTATACCCAGTAATTAAATAGCAGCATATCCCATTTAAAAAGAAAATTGTATTTATTTCTTTGTTCACTTTATATAGCTGCTTAATCATCAAGCGATTCTCATAAAATGCTCATCATATATTTGTCTTGCATACCAGGTATCAGCTTGGCACAGTTATCAATGAACGCAGACAGACATTTATTATATTTGAAGTAAAAGTAGATTTATTAAGGAGTTCATATGATAGGAAACTACATCTTGAAGACACAGAGAGACAGAGAGGGATGAAGTTCTCTTTTATCTCTTAAACCTGGGAGATTCGTTTAACTAACAATAGACCAGCTGAGAAACAGATACAGGGACAACATGGGAACCCCCTCCCCCTTATCTATCTCCAGTGGTGAAAATAGGCTCATGGATGCAAAGAGATTATGAAGTCCCCAACTGTTGGCCATGTCTTTTGAGTAGTAATAGAAGAAGCCTTTGTCCTGATTCTCTTTCGCTTTCAGTGTGTGCAGTATAAAGCTATAACATTTTCTGTTACGAAATCTGTCAGAATGATGATGAACCATGAAACACAACAGCCTATACTTACAGGCACAACATTTCCCAATTTTAACACACCAGTTTTTCATCGTATTTGTCAAACACAGCATAATGTTTTGCTTCAATACTATGACCTTTGCAGCTAACACACCATATAGACCTTTAAATATGCTACAGAAAGATTACTGCAAGGTAAAGTTTGAAAGGACCTTGCCTGCAGTCTAGTTTAATGTAGACAGATTCACATTTCCAGGCTAAGTATACCTCAGCACCTAAAATGTGATTAAAACTTCAGTCTCAGCAATGAGATTAAAAGACGGCAGGAATTCATGTGTAAGATTTGCATACTGAGCGACCATCAGTGCCACACTGGGCTCTGAGGTAAGTTGTTGCTTGGGTTCAGTGCCAGTTCACACTGAGTGCAATTTCTGAATGAAAATGCCCTACACATCCTGAGATCTTAGCTGTCAGCTCTGTGAGGGAATGCTCTTGTTTGCAGTTCGCCATTTCCTGACTGGCAATGAGAACTTTTAAATTTGCTTGTCGCAATTAGATTTATCAAGTTAAATCAATTCCGTGGCCAAAAGTTGCAAAGTAAATGTAGAAAGACATCTTATTTCAAGATCATATGATAATTTACATTTTCATTACACAGAAACATCTTTAATGGAAATCACAAGGGGCAAGTCAGGTTATACCTAATCAGTTCCTGTTGGCAAGATTCTCCAGGCTCAGAAAGGAAGAGGAAAGGAATTGCCTGAAATTATAAAAAAGGCAAGAACTGATAAGATTTTGGTAATCCTACCCTGAGATCTTGCAAGCATATCCAACTTTGGCAATATCATGAGAGCGTAAGGTTTACCACATTCAGCTCTAATGAAACTCTCATGACACGCAGGTTCAGCAAAAGAAGTTTACTAGAGTGTAACATAGGTAGACACAAACAAAGCCAGGGTTGGCTTGGCACAGATTACATAGTGTTTTATAGGTTCCCCGTTCCCACGCTTTCCCCCATTGTCTGGTTACTGATTACCCACAGTAATCTCCCCCTTGCCCAAATGGCAGATTCAGTCCGGTTCTTTTGTCCTCTTGATTGCTGTCTATTGTTTATGGGGTTGTTGTGTTTGTTAGGCTTTCACTGCGCTTCAGAGCCTTTGCGGTTCTGTTTGTCTGAGGCGCTTGAGGGAAGCCGGCTGCGATACAAAGTATCCGCTCTCGGCCAGAGTTAACTGCTGCCACCTGTCGGCGGTTTGGCCGACTTCCCCTTTTCCGCTGTTTGCCTGGGGTGGTGAAATTGACTAGGTGAAACTGAGCAGCGGCGTTCGCTGTCCGTGCCGGCTGAATCTGACAGAGAGCATGTCAGTTTAAGCAAACATTTAATTGGGGGAGGGAAGTGCCATTCTGGGACATGATGCCCTTTGTCACCCATGGATGTTGTGTTGCCAATCCTGAAATAAGAAAGAGAGGTTACTCAAAACTTTTGATGTGGCTGGTAGTATGAAGTACCTGAACTGATTAGGCCTCACTTATGACAACCAGTTTATCCTGCTTTCCACTAGTGGAAAGATGGTACAAAGTATGCTAGCAGACATGGGCTCTATTCCTATAACCAAACTCTACCCTGCCTCATTAAGGAGGCTACTGAATGGTGTTGAACTAACAGTTTACTGGAGTGGCAAATGAAGGGGCAAAGATTGGTGAATTTTCCTGCCATCAGGGAAAATATCCATCAATTGCTACCCCTAATCTGGGAGGGGCTGTGGCTGAGGGATGAGGTTAATTTTGACAGATGACTGGAGTGGTAGATTTTGCTATCTATCAGTACCTGATCTGCAGAATGGGTGGAGGCTTTCTACTATCGGTTTATTAGGAAGCCCCTCCCCATCTTCTGGATTATTTGCTGGATCTGATTTACAGTGGTGGGGTAACAGAGGCATTAAAGATGCCCCACTGAGCATCCTGTTGCATCAAAAGGCCTACTGAGTGCCCTGCTGGTGAGATCCTTCTGTGGACAGGGGCTGACAAGCAAGGTGCTGAATCATCTCAGCATCAAAGGACTCCTGTCTGTTAGCTTCTACTCATAATGAGGATCACCTGCAGCAGCTGATAGATGGGTGTGAGATAGTTCATCCCCATGATCAGATGCTATGAGTGATCCATGGAATGAGTAGGAGCTTCCTGATAGAGCAGGAAGATTAAGCCACCCTGCTCATTAGGAACTCCTCCCAGCACCTGTTCCAAGGAGGTGAGGTGACCAGGCATCCTCCATCACTCTACCGCCATAAATCAAGTGCTGCAGGGTATGGACAATATTGTGGCCTTTGCCCAACAGTTGAGATGACCTTACCCTTGGCCTGTTTAAGGCTGAAAAGCACAAGAGGCTGAGATAACTGCAAATAACTCTCCAGCAAGAACAGGAATGAACTACACAGCACATGAGCTTAGATTTACCATACAAACAAATGCACCGTAACCAATTTGAACTGGTTAGAGACAAAAACACATCCTTCCAGAGGACAATTACTAATTCAACCTATCCTATGTTTTAAGGAGACACGTCATATGTACTTGAGATACAAGAGTGATGAAGGCTGATATAGTTATTCCTCATAATTCCTTCCTTCATTTAACTTCCTCCTCATATTTCCTCAAGTCCTTCTCCTCTTCTTCTATTTCTCACTCCTTCCTCATGGGAAAAAACTACATGGTACAGAACATTAATATAATTCTAGTTTTTGTCCTTTTTTGGAGGAAAATACCCTCTTCTCATATACTGTTTTTTTTTAAATCAATAAACGAAGAGATGGTCTCCCATTCCATGCAGGTGGCCCTGATTCAAATTAGTTCTCTGTTCTTGTACAAGGAAATTAAAATCAGAAATTAGACTGGTTGGTAAAAATTGTAAGCATCATTTTGGTTTTCCCTGTCTGCAGAGTTAAGAGGTAAGGATCTTTTTAAAAAAAATCTACATTGACTTAAAAAAATGCAGTACAATATAAGAAATCCTAATTCTGTCCTAGTTTAAAATCAAATCATCTTCACTTGACAATATTTAGCTCAAAATTGTATTTTAATAGAACTACATGTTGAAAGCAATGTTTGCTTTATTGGCCTTTCCATATTTGCTATTTGGATGCTATTTTCTTTGATTCAAGTTGGATTTTCACAGTGGTATATTGGCTTGCTCAATAGGGTTGTTGCTATGAGAATAATTTCTTATTAAATTTGTAGTATTTTTAGCACTCTAATTATAATTCATTTATGATTTTTTAAAGCAATTTACAGTCTTTATTGCACAAAAGCTGTAAATTGCTTCAACTACCATAAATGCATTACAATTAGAGTACTAAAAATAATTACTAAAATCAGTAATTTATCTAATCCAACATTCCAGCTACAGAATGATGCACAGGGCATCGGTTCCTCTATGTTTTAACATATATCACATCCATTTGTTCAGTGATATATGACAAAAAGGTGGGTTTGTTTAAGTGGAAGTTGCGGTTGCACATTTCTAATGGGAACATTTTTTTTCCCCTTTACGGGAATGAATGTTACATAGTGAGCTTTTTAGAATGAACATGGGAAAATATTCATTTTCTTTTAATTTGAGCAAAAATTATTTTCACTTATTTCATGACTCCTTTATAGAGTAAGTTATATTTTGCTAATGTCCTAGCACAAAAGGACCTTGTGCTCCTTCCTGTGCTTTTTTCCCCAGTTGACTCTGACATCAAAGCCAACAATCAAAGCTTTGCTGAAAAATACAAAGCTGCCAAAATATCCTTTATCAGCGGAACAAAACACAAGAATTATTATGAGACTGTAAATAAAGCAATTCAAACTAAGAACATATAATGCCTAAGTAAATATAAGGAGTATGCAAAAGAAACACCTAAAATACAACCTTTAAAATCCTGAAGGCCTCACAATCACGACAGCAATTACTAGCAAAAACAGCATTAAAAGGTTAAAAATAAAAGCCTACCGAAAGCTTCACAAGGCTGAAACAAAAATGAGAGAAGAACGGGGAACCAAATTAACCCTGAGCTGCCTTTTTGCCAATCAATATAAATGAGCTTAAAATATAACCACAGAGGCTTCTGCTGACCTCTGTTAGTTCAAAAGTTAAATACCAGTCAAAAAAAATTCCAAGAAATTATATGAGACAAGGAGTAATAAATCTTAATCCTCATCACACAGAAAACGATGAGAAAGGCAGAAGGAACCACTGCAGGGTATTACAGCTTGAATCTGTGAATGCTCACCAAGAAATAAATCTGTGTTTAATGTTGTCATCGCCACTGTGGTCCTCAAGAAGGATTTTGTAGAGGTGAAGAAGGCACAAGGAAAGGACAGCCAAAATGTTTAGTGGGCAAGAGTAGTTTCCTTCGAAAAAGCACTATAAACTTTACAGCCAAAAAAGATAAGAGGAATTCAAGGTCTGTGTAACTAAAAACTTGACTCTAGCAGAATTCATATAAATTATTTAGTACAATGAAGCCTCAATTTAATATTTTCCTGTTTAGTGAACTTCAGATGAAATGGGCAAAAATTCTACCTAAATATCTTCCCCCAAACAGCAGATATTAAATTTGCCTTATCTGTAGCAATCCTTTCCATTTGCATAATTGTGTTGTTATGCTAATTGTATGCATAATTGTGTTGTTATGCTAATGACACACATGACATCATTCATATAATAGCATCATTATGCAAATGATGCAAATCATCATAAATACAGTAAGCTTCTTTCTCTCTCTCTTTTATTGTATTTTTAAAATTCCTCACAAATGATGTTAATTTATATTTAACAGAAGTTCTAGAATAATGCTGCTGAACAGTCTGTTAAATTGAGATTTTTCTTTGTAATAAGCTGATGGTTAAAATCTGCAAACAGCCAAAATAAACATTAGAATATCAACACAGCACAAGCCTAAAACAGCAATCTGAAGAATAGAATAATACAGGTAGACTTTGTTGAGCCATTAATTTGGCATTCTGACTATTGTGATTGTATAGAGCAGTGTTTCTCAACCTTGGCAACTTTAAGATGTGTGCTGGCTGGCTGGGGAATTCTGGGAGTTGAAGTCCACACATCTTAAAGTTGCCAAAGTTGAGAAACATTGGATTAGAGTCAAAGAATAGTGAGAGAATATATCCTACTTACCTGATAACAGGCAATCTAAGATTCAGCCACAATGCCCACTATTTGTGATAGAGGTATCTTATGGACATGATTTTTAAAAGGGGACTAGATACAGTCATTGAGGATAGAGCTATAAATGTTTTTTTTTTTTTTTGGTGCCTGAATACTGATTGTAGGTTATTTCCTTCCTGTCCTGCTTGCGAACTTTCTGGATGTATCTGGCTGGTTGCTATGTGATACCGAATGCTGGGCTGTATGTGCCATTGGTCTAATCCAAAAGGGCACTTTTCATTCTTAAATATTGATAGGACTGCAGCCGTAGGCGGCAATTTTTCTCATTCCTTATAACGTGAATGGTGCAGTCTCAGTAAATAGCACCTATATTTCATTAAAATGTCTTATGTTCCATCATCTTAAATATTTGCCTTTCAAGTATGCTGCCTAAAATCTCTGTACTTACACACTGAGAGATCTTTTCAGATGGTTGTCATAGCTACAGAATTTTCTCCTACAGAGGACCACCAAAGTTGAACCTCAGCATGGATAGAGAGTGGGGAGAACACTGTATGTTAATAATGCGTGGGTGGTGTGAGCTGGTTTTAAGTTGTGGGATTTGAACATTCAGGACATCATTTCTACCTTCCAGTGTTTTGTTTAAAAAAGAATTGTAATCCTCCGTGATTGTTGTGATGCATTAAAGGTGGCTTCCCTCAAATCAACTCCTGGTGACTTCATGGATACATCTACACAGTTTTCTTGGCAATTAAACAGCAGTAATGTGCCATTACCTCATTCCAGGATGCTTAAAAAAAAATCTCAATCTAGTCTATAGCCCTGGTATTCCCTGGAAATCTTCAATCCAAGCACTAATTAGGCCCAACTCTGGCCCAGAGCAGGCTGGCCAGATAAGGCCCTTGCAAGATGAATAGGAACAATGTAAATAGATACATATTGAAGATTCTTGATTCTAAATAACAGTAGATCAGAAGAGGCAAGATTATATAACTGAAACACAATTGGCTAACAATAACTTCCATTTCTAGATGCTTAGCAAAAATAATGGAAATGAAGTAAAGTATGGTTAATTACTTAGTTACTTAAAGTTGATTCTGGTCATAGACCAGAATCTAGCAAAGCATTTGAGGTTTTTTTTGTTTTCATTTAGGAATGTTGATGGCATATATTTCTTGATATTCACAATTCACAGGAAAATACATTACCTGCTGAAAGCACAAACAGCATCTGTGTATTTCTACATCCTTAGGTTTTTGGTTCCCTTTTCGTTTTGGCCTTCAAAACCTAATGAGGACTCAGATGATTGGAAAGGAATTGTTTGAGATACAGTTCCAGAACATAAACCCATTGTACCTTTTGTCTGATTGACCAGTATGAGCATTAGGAGCAGAGGCAGCAAGCAAGGCACTTAGTTTTTGTTCAATTCTTTGTCTCTGTTCTGCTCTCCCTTGACTGGAAGACTTGTAGATGACACCCTTTCTTCTTTTCCTTTTTTCCATTATGAGAATGACAACAACAACAAAAATTCAGAGATGCAGGCTATCTCTCATAGCATGTAACTTCCTTAATAAATTTGACATATTCTTTGGAGCCCTAAGCATCAGGTTCCAGGTATTCTTGATGAGTTTGGTTTTACTTATTTTTGCATGTTCTGCTAAATGTGCTAAACCAATGAATGAATTGGAGGAATCCACCCAGGATTAAGTCAAACATTTCCCTACAGGAATTGTATATAATACATTATGGTATTTTTAATAGCATTATAATGCCTATTAACAAGTCCAAGGCAATCTACAAAATGAATAATCAATAAAAGACATGATAAACAAAAAACAAAAATGGATTTTATTTATTTTTATTTATTAATTAAAATTTTAAAACCACCCAATAGCCAGCGCTCTCTGGGAAGTTTACAAACACATGAAAAGTATGATCTGAATAAAAAACATATGTAATAAAATAATTTAAAAAAAAAAACACTATGGAGAAACTAACACCAAGGCAAGACTAACTCATTCAAAAAGTACACTTTAATGCTGAATTGCAACAAAGTAGAACAACCACAAGTAACTTCTCAAAAGAAGCCAGATATTTCCATTCATTTTATACTGGCAGAGAGCTGTGTTGCATTAAAATCTATAGTCTTGATTAATAGCTGAGCAACCTATAAGTGAATCTTTACTGTTGGTGCTACAGATTTCCCCATTTTCCAGCAGGAATTCACAGTATACTAATATTTGCTTTTGAGTGCAAGAAAATGACAGCTTTATGATTGACTGGAAATGGCAGGAGACCAAGTAAAATTTATTCCTCAAAGTCATTCTGGCATGCCACCAAGGCATTTGTTATGGATCACTTCACAAAAAATAAAATATTATTTAGGGAAATCATGCATGACTGAATCTAATAAAATATTTTGCTTAAATTAGGAAGACAACTATAATGGAGTGAAGGCAACCAGTTCACTGTTGATATTGCTATAAAAGTTTCAACATACCAGATGGGGACTGGGGTAGGTTGGTGGGTAGGTAATAAATTGAGGAATGCTTAAAGATTTGAAGACACATTGGCAAAACTTCTTTTGGTGGTTCCAATATTATGACAATGTCAACTGCCTGGCTGGTAAGAGCTGTTCAAAGAATGTCATATTTTGGTGACCAGGAAGTGCACATTTTCTGTCTCAGCATCTGCCCTCTGGAACAAGGTCCCCACTGAGATCCAGACAGCTCCCACCCTGATAGCATTCAGGAAGGCCTTAAAAATCTGACTGTTCTCCCAGGCCTTGAGGTAGGGTAGATGGACCCCCTTCACTTGTTAAAGGTGACTGATATCTTTTGTTTTTGTTTTGATTTTGATTTTGATTTTGTTTTTGTTTTTGTTTTTGTGATTGTTTTATTTTGTTGTTATCTGGACTACCATTGCATTATTTCCCTTATTGTATTTTTTTTAAAATTTGTGCTATTGTATGTGCATTCTGTTTTATATTTCGAGCTTCCCGGAATCGCTCTGGAGGTGGGTGGTGCCAAAATGAAAATAAATAAATAAATTGCAGGTATCTATAAATATCCATTTTCTTATTTCCCACAATGCTTCAAAGACAGCATTCTTCCAGGTAATTGTGGCAAATCAAAAATTGCATTGAAACTACATTATCATAATCAACACATTCTGTTTATAAACTAATGCACTAACTCAGCCATAGGATCATCTGAAGTTTCCTCTATGAGACAGGAGAGATTACTCTGTCCTGGGAGGAAGGACTCCAGACTTGGACTTCATGTCACCCACCCAACATAAGAAACTCTGCTATTGAGAGAAACAGAACAGTGGAGGCTGGTCAGGAAGCATGGTTGGAAGGACTGTAGATCTGAAAGGTTCAGAGCCCTTCCAATTTTCCCAAGGAATATTTAGATCAGCTGTTAAAAATCCACTGGAACAGATCAGAGAGATACGTCTCTCCACTTCCACCCTACTTCACTTCATTGCTGGTGGTTTTCTGGTAGAAAATTTTTAAGATTATTCAGTTTGTCTAGATCCAGCCCCCAGAGAAGTTCCACACTGGAAAGAGCCATTCTTGTTATAAACCAGATTTGCCTAACTACCTCAGATAAATGTATAAATAAAAGAACACCTGGAATATGAATAATAGGACAAATTGTTTCTTAACCTCTCAACATTGGAACTGTGAAACAAATATCTACCTCTAAAATGTAACCAAAATGGCATATACAGTCTACCTTCCCTTAAGCATTCAGAGGAGAGAGGTATAGGTGTTATATGTCATGCTCCCATGTTTTACATGACTCTCACACACCGTGCTTGGAGGCGGGGGATTTCCCTCTCTCTCATTTAATGTCTTCAAGTCAGTGTTGACTCCTGGTGGCTCTCTGGACATTTTCCCTGCAGTTTTCTTGGCAAGAGTTCAGAATTGGTTTGCCCTTGCCTCCTTCCTAGGGCTGAGAGAGAGAGAGAGACTGGCCCAAGGTCACCCAGCTAGCTATGTGCCTAAGGTGGGACTAGATGTTCTTCAGCCTCTAGCCTGATGCCTTAACCGCTACACCAGACTGGCCTCTCTATTTCTATACAGTGTATATTCTGAGTGATATTTTCACTTACTTTGACCACCAGGAGGCACCACATGACTGGTTTCACACTTGTCCAGACTGTTCAGATACAGGTAGCCAGATATTATCCTATGGGTTTCAAACCCTGTACTGGAAATTGAACTTACAGATATTTGCACTTTTATATGAGTACACACAATGCATTATCTTTAGGAGCTGTCCAGGTTCTGGTGCTCAGCAGTTGCAGGAAGAGATATCTAGAAGTACTATCAGAATGGTATATATAGTCCACTAGGACTTGGATAATGATACAGGATTTCATTGTAAAAAAAGGCCACAAAAGGCTAGAATGTTACAAATGTTGTGTAAGAAACTTTCCTGAAGCATTTCGTAGAAGAGTTAATGAGGATGTATTGAAAGACAGGAAAAAGAGAGACAGAAAGACATTTTTATTAGCTTCTTTTAAAAATGGCTTAAGGAAGAATGTTTATTGAAGTTTCTGTTGCTAAGCTTTATGTATATTAATTATTAATGCCTAGATCATGTTCTGAAGAATTTGGGAAGAGCTGTTTGTAAAGACAATTGTGAAACACAGGGACAAATTGTCATCCAGATTATTAAATTATGCAAAAAGGAGGTGGAAGAGTCTGTGGGGAGGTATCAGGGTAATGTTGCCTCTTATTATGAACAAATATCATGGGTACTACTTTCTGAATCACATCTATGTAAATTTATGCAAAAACTGATTAATGAAAATAGAATTCTTTGGCTGTTTATATTTGCTATGAAAATAACAACCGGAAGATAATTTCTTGGGAACAATAAAATGGCACAATGCAAGCTACATGGAAAGAAGATAAGGAAAGGCATAGAGGGGGCCTTTCCATCCATTACTGACTGCCTTGTATTGACTAGAAAGGTCTGAGACAGGTTATATCCATGTCTGGCTGAATGTTATTATAGGCTCTCATGTATTCCACAATACGGTACAATCACAACCTGCCATAGGTTTGACTAACATTGGTATCAAGCACTGGCAGGTGGGATGTCAAATGTCATGAACTGGGGAGGGGGGTTGAAGATTGATAACACGTTGGTAGTGTAATTACTTCTCCAAGCCGCCTTCTAATGGTCCCCTTAAGAACCATTAAAACTTAATCATTGTACAGTACTACTAAGGCTTGCTTTGGCTAACTGAGCCTACAAGACCTAGTGTAAGCACTAATCTGCATTTTTTCCACCATGGCCTATTGCTTCATATCACCCCCTCACAAGGAGCCCCAGCCCATCTAAGCCTGTGGCGCAGCTGGCATCTGCCTGCCACCAGACCTCTCTGATGGGTCACCATCATTATGGCCTTTCACTAGGCCTTCACTGCTGGGCCTTTTCAGTAAGCCGTACTCATACTCTTCCCACACATTAGGGAGCAGCAAATACAAGTCCTAGGTGAACAAGTAATGGAAGAGGATGTGCTTTTAATATAGTGAAAGGAATCATGTTAGTGTGCCATGCAGCTATGCTATTGGGAAATATGAAAAAAAAAAAATGCTTGGTGGAATGATGAAGTGAAAGAGGCTTAGAAAATAGGCACATAAGAGAGTGACTGCTAAAAAATTGAGGATGAAAGATATTGTATACTGAGAAGAGGGTGAGTCTGAAGAATGTAAACAAAGAGAGGAAGGAACGGTTAAGATTAAAAGAAAAAAGAAAATGTGGGGTGATTTTGGAAATGGGTGGAAAGGGCTAAAAAAAAGCCTCATGTAGAATGAATGGAATTTAGAAAATGAAAGTGATGAAATGATTTAGGATGAACTTGAAGTAGGGAAATGCTGGAAGAAGTATTTTAGAGATTTATATGGGAATGATAGTAAATATGTCAAAGAACGGAACTGAAATGAATGCTTTAAATGTTAGTATCCAAGAAGAGATTGATGAAAAAGTCATACATGCTGTAAAAATGTTGAAAAATGGTAAGCCTGCAGATGCAGGTAGTGTAAGTGGTCTAAAGGGAGAAAATTTAAAATATGGATATGGTTTGCTTCTGTTTCATGTGTCAATGAAGACTACATCTGTACCTCACAGTAGGAAGAATGCCATTATTCTCCTTTATACTAAGGGAAAGGTAAAAAGAGAAATGCAAGAAACATGGGGGGATTAGTTAAGTGTGTCTGGAAAAATTTAGCAAAATTGTCTGTTGCAGAGGTGGGAAATGTGAAACTTTGCAGATGTCAAAAAGTGCAATATTAACTAGGCAGCATCCATTTGTGGTAATTTACAACAACAGTGAAGATAAACTTTCATGTCAATGTTCATTCCACATTCCCAAAGAGGTTGTCACCTATCCGCTCTGATGCAAAGCTGAGGCAGTTTCTGCTTGTGATAGACGACAGAATGACTACTGCAGCTGCTGTGAGTTGATGGATTGCGTTTGCAACAAGATGTGTCATCTCCAAAGTCTGGTTATGGATGCATTTAATTAAAAGTCATTCGTGAAGATGTAAAATATTAACCCCTTAAGGAAAGCTATGCCATAATCAAGGGAAGTAACAAAATTCCTAAACTTTCTTTGAACTGTTAGAATTAATTTGATCTATCATTCTCAGCATATCTTTCTGAGGATTATTTATAAATAGTGCTGGAACAAATTAATGTATTAATGTAGCAGGGTCATATGGAGGACAGTCTTAGCCCAATTAGTTGCAAAACTTGGTTCATATACAGGTGAAACTCGAAAAATTAGAATATCGTGCAAATGTTCATTTATGTCAGTATGGCAACTCAAAAGGTGAAACCAATATATGAGATAGACGCATTACATGCAGAGCGAGATATGTCAAGCCTTACTTTGGTATAATTGTGATGATTATGGCGTACAGCTTATGAAAACCCCAAATTCACAATCTCAGAAAACTAGAATATTACATGACATCAATAACACAAGGATTGGAAATAGAACAATATCGGACATCTGCAAAGTGTAAGCATGCATATGTACCCAGTACTTGGTTTGGGCCCCTTTTGCAGCAATGACTGCCGCTATGTGGCGTGGCATGGATGCTATCAGCCTGTGGCACTGCTGAGGTGTTATGGAAGACCAGGATGCTTCAATAGCGGCCTTCAGCTCCGCTGCATTGTTCGGTCTCATGTCCCTCATCTTTCTCTTGGCAATGCCCCATAGATTCTCTATGGGGTTCAGGTCAGGCGAGTTTGCTGGCCAATCAAGCACAGTAATCCCATGGTCATTGAACCAGCTTTTGGTACTTTTGGCAGTGTGGGCAGGTGCCAAGTCCTGCTGGAAAATGAAGTCAGCATCCCCATAAAGCTTGTCTGCGGAAGGAAGCATGAAGTGCTCCAAAATCTCCTGGTAGACGGCTGTGTTGACCCTGGACTTAATGAAGCACAGTGGACCAACACCGGCACATGACATGGCTCCCCAAATCAACACAGACTGTGGAAACTTCACACTGGACTTCAAGCATCGTGCATTGTGTGCCTCTCCATTCTTCCTCCAGACTCTGGGTCCTTGGTTCCCAAATGAGATGCAAAAGTTGCTCTCATCAGAAAAGAGGACTTTGGACCACTAGGCAACAGACCAGTTCTTTTTTTTTTTTTCTGTAGCCCAGGTAAGACGCTTCTGACGTTGTTTGTTGTTCAGGAGTGGCTTGACAAGAGGAATACGACATTTGAAGCCCATGTGCAGGATCCGTCTGTGTGTGGTGGCTCTTGATGCACTAACTCCAGCCTCAGTCCACTCCTTGTGAAAGTCCCCAACACTTTTGAATGAAAATGGCCTTTTCCTGACAATCCTCTCCAGGCTGCAGTCATCCCTGCTGCTTGTGCACCTTTTTCTACCACACTTTTCCCTTCCACATAACCTTCTATTGATGTGCTTTGATACAGCACTTTGGGAACATCCAACTTCTTTTGCAATTCCCTTTTGGGGCTTTCCCTCCTTATGGAGGGTGTCAATGATGGTTTTCTGCACAACTGTCAGGTCAGCAGTCTTTCCCATGCTTGGGATTCCTACTGAACCAGCCTGAGAGACCATTGAAAGGCTCAGGAACCCTTTGCAGGTGTTATGGATTCATTAGCTGATTAGAGTGGGACACTGAGCCCAGAATATTGAACCTTTTCACACTATTCTAATTTTCTGAGATTGTGAATTTGGGGTTTCATAAGCTGTACGCCATAATCATCACAATTATACCAAAGTAGGGCTTGACATATCTCGCTTTGCATGTAATGCGTCTATCTCATATATTGGTTTCACCTTTTGAGTTGCCATACAGACATAAATGAACATTTGCAAGATATTCTAATTTTTTGAGTTTTACCTGTATTTATCAATGGGCCCATGCTCTAATTTGGCACCAACTCTTAGTACAATTCAGTAGAATTCAGAACACTTTTGAACATCACTCAGAAGTGGAATCGAGGTCTCAGTTTCCTGATCCAAAATTTTCTATGAAACACTGCATCCAACAGGTAGTTCCAGAGCTCAGGACTCTAGATAGGACAGTCAGCTCCCATTTGTCCAAAAGTCTGAAAACATTTTAAAAGTACTATCTTTTGGTGCTTGCTAATGTACCAAAATATCTTAGAGAGGAAGAAGGAGTGTTGGATTCAGAAAGTTACAAGTCTGCCCTCAAATTAAACTTTCAGTCATGTTACGGTTCCTTGCCCCAATGCAACTTCTCATGGATGGTGGAAGGAACCTGAGAATAAATTTTTATTTAACGATTTACTCACTGTTTTACATTACCGATTCTAGATGTTCTGCTTTGCAGCTGTCTCATATTTCTGACTGGCTTAAAGACTGTTCTTTCTTACATGGAAATAATGAATTGATTAACCTTGCCTGCTCTCTGTCCATGACAGTAATCTCTGATCTATTTGGAAAGAAGCATCATTATTCCTTCCTACTACTTTCAAAGTACACACAAAAAAGTATACTTTGCAAAAAAAAAAAACCCCAAAAACCTGTTTATTTGCCAGTAACTGGAAGTGTAGGTCCTGTTACGTGGGTAGGAAGAGAAAGAGAGAGAGGAGGGCAGAGAGTGGAAAGGGGAGTAAAAGAAGATGCCAGAGAGAAAAAGAAGATGACCTCCCCCCAATTTTTGGTCTACCCACTGCTTCCTTCAGCGTTACCTTTCAGTGGTATGTGATGTGACTCCCTGCAAGAATAAAGTTCCGAACATGCAATCTCTTGTCTTCTGTTTATGTGTATATGTTGTATGTACAAGGAGAATGGCATTTTGAAATTGATAAGTATCTGAATCAGGTTTGTGCTTAAGACTTCTTGCTTTTTTGCTATTTTTGCCTGAAACTATTGGAAGAATCCATCCACTTGACGTTAGTGTATGTTATTACTGAGATTGTTTTTAATGTTTTCAGTGCTCAGAAGAAATCTGCAAAACAGGGATATTCATGATGGGGAACAGATGAGTAGAGCAGGTAATATAGCAACACTTCACAAATATCTTATGAGTCACCCATGACATGAATGGAGCCACATTTCACAGGACAATAATAGCAGCAAGGAGTATGCTATTTGGGGCAATCTACTGTGCGTCCTCATCTCATATCCAAATTCAGACTGCCATGCTAGACACAATCCAAGAGGATTTAAAGCAAATGAACTTGAACTGGGATTTAACAAATGACCTTCGGTATGGATCCTGAAATTGACATGGCTTCTTTCTACACAAAATAATGTCATAATTCAGATAATTTTATTTTTCTTAGCATGCTTTTTAAAATGTGTGTGATATACAAAGAACAGTTCTTTTATTTATTTATTGTTACTCTGGTGGATTTTTTGGATGCAGTAATATTGACAAACATTCAGTTTAGTTGGTTCTTTTATTTATCCATGGTTTGCACAGGTGTTGGATGTCCTACATGTAATTTTTTTGCATGTTATTTATCTTTGAGCCGATTATGTTATTCCTGACACCTGTGGACTTGTATGTCTACATCATACTTAGATTTTAGATAAGTGAAAATATAAATGCAGCAGCCATATGGTGCGCATTGATTGAATGAAAAGTGGTTTCCAGATTGAAAGCAAACAGTTGTAGCATCTGGCTTAAATATTTTCACAGATGCTTAGACCAGCAGAACATTCACTTTGGAAAGAGAAATAAAGTGTGGAGACAGCTAGCAGAGTTGATATAAAGAAGTAAGATGAAGTCATCACACGTAAAAAACAGCATTAAATCACTGATAGCATCAAAACAAAATGAAGCTTTTGACATAGGCAGTAACCAGCAATGCAAGTACAACAGATTATTATTCTTTCATTAGCATTTAGAAAGCTTCAAAAATGTATGTGATAAATCTTTGGGTCTTCAAACCATAAAGGAGACACCGATTTAGCTTGAGACAGACAAGCTTGAGATATATTAGTATCCCCATCATCACTCCCTTCACTGAACGAGGATTTTCTTTTCCCTGGAGAAGAAGTTGATGGTCACTTCAGGGTATCCACATAATCATCAGGCATCAGTTCAAGGCATCCACACCATTTTAGAGTATAATGTTTCCATTTATTTCAAAATATATGCGTGAGCAGAGGTGGAAGTAGAGAGCTTAATGTGCTTTACCTGGTTAACCTGCTGTCTGCTTCAGGTCCCTCAAGAGGAGCCCTTCATACCTTCTCTTCTACACATTTTGTTTCTGGCTTGGCCAGGATCCTTCTCAGTCAACAACACCACATAGTGCAAATTTCCAGTGTGTGAAAGATCAGACCCTTGTTCAGAAAATGAATCATGCATGTCTCAGGACAACTAATAGCAGTAAGCATCTTTCCTTCATGTCAGATTCAGAGCAAAGTCCTAACGAATTAGATGAAGTAGGGGGCATTGATATTGCCTTGCAGTCAAGGAGAACACTCTATTGCTTTCTCAATGCCAATTGCAGTACCCCAATTGGGCCAGTCACTGTCTCTTAGCCCATCCTCTTTCACAAAGTTGATGTGAAGCTAAAACAAAAGGTGATCCTAACATAATCATCTTTGAGCTTTTTTAAACTTTATAATTTTTATACATTTCTTTATGAAGTTTATAAATCTTTTTATAACTCAGGATAGAAATTTAACAAACAAACAAACAAACCCAGCATAACACAAAGTTGGGGGAGAAAGCAAACATCAAAATCAGATAGGCAAAGAAGGAGAGTGGACATATTTGGATTGATGGGAAAGTAGTGATGACATCCTTATTGGATATGGTGTCTCAGGAGTTTTTTATGCAGCATAAGCTCCAAATCTATTTTCCATGGTGTGACCCACACATTGGTTGAATAGTCCCTCATAGCTATCCTTATTCTACAAGCTACAGACAGACCAAAGTGAAACCCACCCATTCCTACCCCCTTCTTTTTAGGGATGTGTTTGGCTTCTGGGTCTGGAATATGTGCAAAGGAGTGATCCTTTTTCCCTCACCCAGAAGGCATTGTTGCAGCTGGGCTCTGGGCTCTGGTCTACAACTGAAAGTGTGAGTAGCAGTAATTCATACCGTGGCTGCATGCTGCTAAGAATCCTGTTCTCAGTGTATAGAGAAACTATGCTGAGTTTATCAAGAAATCTCTACTAGATGTATTAATTAACGTGGTAATTGGTTTCTCTGGATATATACAACAACAGCAACAAAATTTCCGCACAGACAGAAAGTTGTATCTACACCATGTGAACCACAACTCTATCCTGCTGCACACAATTCTATCCTGCCACATTCCTTTCCTCAACACAAACATGAGCACACTCCTGCCTGCAAGATGCTTATTTGATATGTACTTTGGATTCCTGGATCACCAGTGAATACAGTTTAGAAGAGTTATGCACTTCTTCTTTTTTTAGTTCATTGGAAAAACTTCGCATCCAGATGCTATGTTATATTATTCAGAACCATACATGCAATAGAACCCATTCCATGGTAATGTGGAAGTCAATGTAATCATTTCCTTTTAGCGTTGCATTGTTCAGGAAGTACAATAACTACATCTGCTTTTTTAAAAAAACCCTTTTTTGTTTGAGGAAAAAAAAAGCAGAATTGCAAAAGGTTGAATTAAAAACTGTCAGCTTCTGAGAGCAGACATGTACCTATCTCAAGAGCTTCTCATTGTCGCTGCAACATGATATTGTGGTTTTTAAATTGAAATTGTTGAGTACAAAGATGGCATATAAATAATATAAAGTATATAAACTTAAGGGGGAAACTAAAATTATTTCCTTTACAATGTGATCAGATCTGTTTGCTGTTAGTGCACAAATAAGTTTTAGCAAATGAAGGCTTACAGCCTTCTCTCCGAACAAGCAAGTTGTACTGAACGAACCAACCACAGTACTATAAATGCAGTACACATGTCAAGGGAGCTTCAAAATGAGGAAATGACAAGTCAGCCTTCCTAAAATGACAAGTCAGCTTTTCATTGACTGTTTAGGGGATGTGTATGTGCAACAATGTAACTCTTTGCTATGTAAGGTAGTAACATATCTGGAGCCAATGAAACAGATGCATTAGGTCATGCTTACCCTTGAAGCTATAAATACTATAACCTTTTTAATCTCATCATCTGTCCTACGGAGCAGGTCTTATGCTACTGTAGCTATTTTTCCCCCCCTCTCTTTTCTATTCCACAACATTAGTTATTCTACCACGTATACACAAATCAGAGAGAGTGTTCAGAAATGACAAATACTATTTTCTATTTTTAGCATTGTGTTAAGTCTGCTAAAAATTAAATTGCTGGATGTCAAAGGGAAGGAATTAACTAGCTGTTCTAAAGAAGAATTTCAACACTATAAGTGCATCTGTTAAAAGCACTAAGGAAGAAAGTAGCAAACCAGAATTAAATTTTATCTGAGCACCAAGGATCTATTTAGATCAGCTTCATAATTCCTGCTGAGTTTTCGATTAACATTTACTTTGTTGCCCTTGCTAATTATCCATCAATACACACTTCTAAAGGCACACCTTTCTTCCATCATAATTGAAAACAGTTGTGTTTGGATAGCAGAAAAAACACATTGCCAGCACTGTTTCCCCAGACATCAGTGTTATTGTTATTTATAGTATGACGTTGTGGATAAAACTGAATATTCAGTTCCATTTGATATTGTCAGCAATAATAAGAAAAATTAAAATTAAATTTCAGCAGCAAAGTTTTATATGTTATTTGAAAGTATTCTTATTTGTTTTGTTTGTGTGTGTGTGTGTGTGTGTGTGTGTATCAGAATTAATTGCAACTATCACAGACACAATGGTCACGTGCTTTTATCCTAGAGAAGACTTTTGTCAATTTTGTTTGTCCTCCCATGGACATGTTGGATATCTGAGGGCCAGTTACCATCATAAAAAGCTGTTGGAGTTACAAAATACTGGTCAGGTCACAAAACAGCTAGACGACTTATCCAGTGGCAGGAAATGGGATTGGACTCAAGGATAGATATAGAATGAAAGTTTAACAAACACCCAAGCTGTGTGTCATCCATTTCCCAGGAGTGCTGAAAACCACACTTTGGACCACAGTTCTTACTACAAAAATAGAGAGTGAGTGATGTTTTGGAGAAGGAACTTGCTTGAAGCTCTATGGGATGACTGGATCAGCCTGATAGGACATATTAGGCTCAGGGTTAGAAGTTTGCCATCTCTGGTTTAGTCATGATGAACTTCTTAATGAATTCAGGTCCAAGGTGAGGTTTAAATCCCAAACACAGAACTACATATTTGTATTGTCAATGTAGTCTCTCATTGTATAACAAAATGGAATTTTCACATCTTTACAGAATGAAAAGTGAGATTACATACCAAAGAGGCTGAGAGACCTGTCCAAGAAATTGATAAGGAGATAGTGGGTCTAAGACTAAATGGCAAACTAGTATGGTCCCCTTCCATAGGTGAGAAACTGCTACTGCTGAGAGGACTCCCCTCCCAGTAGAGACACAAAACTACTTTGAACTCCCAAAGGAACCACCCACACAGAGGCTAGACTATACATCTCCAAGATTTGTCAAACATAGCTTTTTCTTCCTTTTCAAAGTCTCAGATCTGCAACCTCTCACTAAAGAAATTCTAGAAAGCAGAAGGAGAAGGAAGGGAGCAATCTGGAAATGCTAAAAAAGCAAGAGATTCAGCAGTTGTCAAGGGAGGTATTTTGGGGTGCTGCTCTTTGCAGTTCTAGAGTATCTTTCTTAGAACACCTTTTTTGCGTTGGTAGTCTAGAAATGCAGGAATGTAGGAAAAAACGTAGTAGGTAAATAGGTCACATTTCTTGGCAACTTTGATTCATAAGATCATTTTTCTTATAAAGCCACACTTCATAGATGTGCTGTCTCTCAGAACAGCTGATATCAAGTCTTCTCAAAATTATGCAATCTCAAAGCAAACTGCAGATTTTTTTTTCTTAATATGCATTTTAAAAATAACATTTACTTGAACTCAGAATGTTATGCTGCTCTTTCAGCTCAGAATAATAGAAATGAAGCAAGGCAATGATTGAAGTCTTAATGTCAATTTTTCTTAGAGTCAGCAGGGAACCTCAGCTTTTGGGTCTCAGTCTTTTTGAGTTAATGTATGAAATAAACAAGGTGACCTTCAGATTAATAGAGGTTCTGTTTAGAAAACATTATGCAAGATTTCCAAGATATAAAAGGAAGGAATGAAACAGGGCATTCCTATGTCATGCAGTCATGATGAGAATGTTTATACCATATTCCAGCATGGGCAGTGATGGACATGCCTTGGTATGCCCATGTAACACCTCTGCTTCACAAGCTGCATTGGTTGCCAGCTTGTTCATAGGTGCAATTCAAGATGCTGGTTGCTACCTATACAGTCCTACATGGCATAGGGCCTCATTACTTGAGGGACCACTTCTCTCTCATAGTACTTGCCTGGCCAGTTCAATGTAGCAGGTCTGGCATGCTCCAGGTTCCATCGATTAATCAATGCCACCTATCAGGAGCCAGAAAACACACCTTCTCTATAGCAGCACCTGGCCTCTGGAATGAGGTTCCTCCTGAGATTCGAATGGCCCCCACCCTACTGGTGTTTCAGAGGGCCCTGAAGACCTGGCTCTTCACTCAGGCCTTTGGCGAATATGATTAATGCCCCTTTCTTCCTCTATCTTGTTCCCATCCAGGTTTGTTTTCTCTGCCATCTCTGTTCTTTTGTTTTGACTTGTTTTTCCTTTTTCTTTTTATATCATTCTTTGTTTTTAAATGTTTTTAACATTGTAAATCACCCAGAGTCCTGGTTATTGGGGAGCATATACATTAATAATAATAATAATAATAATAATAATAATAATAATAGTAATAATAGTAATAATAGTAATAATAGTAATAATGCCATAATAATAATAATTAAAGCCAGAATTGAGAAGACAGCAACAGACAGCAAATGCCACCTCTACAAAAAAGCTGAAGAAACAGTGGACCACCTAGTTAGCTACTGCAATATCACACAGACTGACTACAAACGATGGCATGACAAAGTAGCAACAACAGTGCATTGGAATATCTGCAAGAAATACCATTTGCCTGCAAGCAAGAACTGGTGGGACCACAAAACAAAGTCATAGAAAATGAAGAAGCTAAAGTGCTCTGGGACTTTATAATTCAAGCAGACAAGAACCTGCCACATAACACCCCAGACTTGACAATTGTTGATAAGAAAGACAAAAAAATCTGGATAGTGGACTTTGCAATACCTGGAGAAAACAGAATAGAAGAGAAAGAACTGGAGAAAATTGCAAAATACAAAGACCTGCAAATAGAAATAGAATGACTGTGGCAAAAGAAAGCAAAGATAGTACCAATAGTTATAGGCACCTTAGGTGCAATCCCAAAACATCTGGCATAACACTTGAACACATCAGCATTGACAAAATCACCATCAGTCAATTGCAAAAGGCAGCTTTACTTGGAACAGCTTATATCCTGCAACAATACCTTTAACACCATCAAACAACAACATCTGCCTATCCCGGGTCCTTGGGAAAGACTTGATAGGTGGATAAAAATGCAAAATCTAGTCAACACATCTGAGTGACTGTGTGACCAACAATAATAATTCAAACTCATAGAAGAAAAGCATGCATTGGCTGATTACGTAAAAGACAGTCAAGAACAAGCACTGATGAAAGTTAAAAATTGGAACTTGCTGAACGTACAGGAAACAAAATGTGAATATTGAAATAATGTAATAAAAACACAAACAGAATGCTGGCAGAAAGCATTACATGGTCAATTTCTACAAAATATCAAGGGTAAAGTGAATAAAGATAAAACCTGGCAATGGCTTATAATTGAAATATCAAAAAAAAAAAAAAAAAAAGAAACAAGAAACTGAAGGCTTGACTTTGGCTGCTCAAGAGCAAGCTATTTGAATTAATGCAGTCAAGGCCAGAACTGAAAAATGATCAGATGATTCAAGGTGCAGATTGTGCAAAGAAGCAGAAGAAACAGTAGTTCATATACTCAGCTCTTGCAAGAAGATTGCACAAGCTGACTATAAATGATGATATAACACAGTTGCCAAAATAATTCACTGGAACATCTGTAAAAATTATCATGTGCCAGTAATGAGAAATTGGTGGGAACATGTAGTTGAAAAAGTAGTTGAAAATGAGCAGGTTAAAATACTGTGGGATTCTGGAATACAAACTGATAAAGTTTTGGAGCATAACACACCAGATTTAATTCTGGTTGAAAAGAAGGAGGCGTGGATAACTGATGTGGCAATACCAGGGGATAGCAGAATAGAAGACAAAGAATTGGAGAAGACCATAAAGTATCAAGATCTGAAAACCGAAGCTGAAAGATTATGGCATAAAATGGCAGTGGTGGTCCCAGTTGTTATCAGCACACTGGGTACCATACCAAAAAACCTTGGACAGCACTTAGAAAATCTTCTGGAAATTGACAAAATTTCCATCTGTCAGTTACAAAAGGCCACACTGCTTGGATCTGCACATATACTATGCTGATATATTATGACATCCTAGGTTCTTGGGGAGAACTCGATGTGAATGAAGGCCAACACCAGCTAAAGAACTGGCAGCTGTGATTTCACATTGTTGTGTATACAATAATAATTCAGGCATTCCTGGTTATATCTGATGAGTGGAGAAGTGGGACCAGGTTCGCTAACTGTACCTCCCCTGTCATGCTACCATTACTGGTCCTGTTATTTTCTACTGATTATGGGGGAAGGAGGAAGCCTACTCTATGCATGTAGCCTTTCAACACAGTGCAGAGCACTGTGTAATCAGGGTATGTGGTCACAAAAGCAACATTATGAACAGCAGCACAGTTACACAAAAGACAGCCATCTCATGACAATCTGGGTGGATTTGACCCTGAATTGTTAAGTTTGGGATAAAGGATGAGCTGGTTGACTGAAAACAATATAAGGCATTCTGGAATGCTTTGAAAAGAATGCTTTGATTGGAATTTTTGCAATTATATTTCTTTACGGTACCTGCGTTATGAAGGAAAAAGGCATTCTATTAAAATGATCAGCAGGGATATGACTGCCTTCAAGAGAATCCGATGCTTACTTTTTATCTTTGTTCCCTTTTAGTTCTGTAATTGTCTGCCTCTTTTCATCTCCATTCATTCACTCACTCAGCAGTCCTCTTTCATGTGTGCCCCTTCATCAACTCCTGTCTGCCTTTATAGTGTTATTCCAACTATAGAATTTGCTTCACCTTTTCTTATGCCCTTGCCGCTACCTTCTCTGCTTGGGCTTTCATTCATCTGCTTTCTCATTTTTTTTTTCCTGTGCGTTTCAATTAGTTTTTTCCTCTCAACTTTTAGACATTATTTGCTTCAATTAAAAAGAACAAACATATTTTGATACCATTATGACAAGATGACACAGAGACTCCAGCAGCCACCAACAGCCTTAATCAGAAAATGCTAAAGTGGAATATGTACTTACTACCTATAAACTACATTCTCAGTGGTTCTATTGCTAGTAGAAACCTCTGCTAGATGCCTCCTGGCCACTTATTAGGGCAGTATGAGATGACTTGGTTCTGCCCCAGAGGCACCATAATGTTTTTTGTGGAGGAAAATCCCAGTATGCCTTTGCTTTAATGCAGCAGTTGACTTGCCTTGACTCACCATTCTAATAGCTGGAAGAACCTCTTTCAGCTATTCCATGCACAGGACTAGTCTAGAAGCTACTACTGTACTGGAATAAAAGCAAAGAAAGACAATGATGCCATTTTGCTTTACGCTTACAGAAGTGAGGTAGCTCTTCAAAGATCTGTATCACCCTATTCCCCCCATCCCCACCATTGACATCTCCACATCTGTATTCACAAAGCAATTTCAGATATTTCAATCTAGGTAGTGAGTGTGTGTCTGGTCTCATTGGCTTCTGTCAGATAGTGGCTTTCATGTTTCTGCCAATATCTGAGATAGTCTGGTATAGTATTTAAAATGTTTGGATTGACCACAGTCAAGTCTCTAGTTAGCCTTATAGGTCATTGGGCTGTTTCACTTTGGGCTGATCACTACTGCTAACCTAACCTACATTATACAGTTATCATTAGAATAACATGGGGAGATAGAGAATCAGGTATATTGTCTTGATTACTGGAGAAGAAAAGAGCAAAATGCAAATTAGATATAGCCTCCTATTGACCTCACCTTTGTCACTATCTTCATATATGTCTTCTGTATCCTTAGACAATAAACACGCACAAGGTACCATTATCATTTTAGTCTTATGTAATATAACTGCTGGATCCTAAGCAAACACTGCTGGTTGCCATACTCAGAAAGCCATCTTCTAGGCTGGCTTTCAGCAATTGCACATCAGGCATTATGAATTCCCATCTGTATGTTGTTATTGTTTTCATATACTTATGGACTATATATGAGATGTTGTACATTGTGCCTGGGAATTCAAGGAGCCAAAATCCGACATCTCTGGCGGGTACCAGAATTCAGGAGGCTGTTCTGACTATGCTGTTATAGTTCTGCATGCCTAACTTATTCTGTTTTATTTTAGCTTGACTTTATAAAGGACTTCTGACTTCTGTTTCAGAAAGAAAAGGTGGCTGGATGCCAAGCATACCCTAAGAGCAACTAATAACAATTCTAATCATTTCTAGATATCAACATATGGCATAATGATGATATTATGTAGTCACGGTACAGATGAGTGTATTGCAGGAACTGAACTCCTGCACAGTCTGAAAAAATCTGGGCAAGTTTCCCTGACATTCCTTGGTCAAACGTGGTAAAGATATTCCCTTTGTCTTTATACTCCTGGCTTGGCTTCCTGCTGAAATTCTGTCTCTCAACCCATTATATCTTCTGACTGAATGGTTTCCTATTTTTTTCCACCCTGCATTTGCTTTTTATGTGATTTCACAGGAATCCAAATTACTCCGTTTACAATCGAGGATGCTGTTTCTTTGTAATATCCTGGTTATTCCCATGGTGCTGTAGGAACATATGCTATTGTATACCATCTTTTTACAAAATTTAATTTACTAGGCCCTGTGCAAATATTGAAACACTTGAATGACATGCAATGAAATTATGCTGCCCATCTGTCATCATGTATGAGTTTTAAAACAATTTAATAGGCTACCCTACAAAGCTATGGACTCATATGTCAGTCCACAGTTTTATTTGCTAAGTTGTTATTAAAATTAGAAACGCAAACAGTCTAGAATACGTTATTTCCTAGATAGTTTATATGTCATAAGGTACAATATCCTAGAGAGAATGTCTCTGTATACTGACCTACTTTTCCATTCTGTTACCCAGAGGCGTTCTCTCTTTGTAATACCCTAATGATCTCATACACTAGGCTGATCTTTGTCCATGAGTTCAACAAGCTTGATAAATAGCACACTGGAAACATGGTTTTTGCACAACATTCCAGGATTAACAATTCAGGAAATGAAATCTGTTTTAATTTTGAAAAATCAAAATGCTTTATTCTACCACCAACCTTCATCTTAACCTGCTGGATTGGGGTCACTGAAAGCAATGATAACATCCTAGAATTGATTGAGAATTCCATATACCATTTAATTCACCCCTACCCTGGAAGGGAATATAACTGACCTAAAGGTGTCTACTCAGCCAGTTCCTGAGACCTCCTCAAGAAAAGTAATTTCTCAAGCAGCTCAGTTTATTGCTTCACTTTCTTTTTAATAGGTAAAACACTTTGCCTATATTTAACCTTTAACTAAGTCTGCCTTCCTTTTTGCTGATTACTTCATCACTCCTTGATTAAAAACTTGTTCCTGTCCCTTCCCAGTTTTACCTGGCAGGAAGTTAGGTCAACTCATTAGCATGCAATCAGCCAACTAAGCTATTCCACATCTCCAAACCTGGTACGTCCAATATGTTCCTGTTTGCCGAAGAATCTAATATACTTTTCCCCAGATTTATTATCTCCATAGTTGTTGAACCAACTTGATGTTGGATGGGAATTCTGGCAGGACACTGGCTTGAGGAAGACTGCTCTAGTATCTTCACCTGGGGCCTTCTTCTAGGCTGTAACCCAAGATCACCAATTCATGGTACATAGCACCAAAAAGTCCATTTGGTCCGTATCTGTATACATTTCAAATGCACAGGCATCATAGTAAAAAAGAACTGAACAAGAAGACGACACTAAGGAAAAAAAAATGACAGACTTTTCCTGTTGGGTCTATTGCTCTACTTTATAGCTCCCATCTATAGTTTGATCATTTGCGCTACTGAAAGAAGTTCCTGTTGCATTTGAAAGCACAAGAGGTTTTTCTCTTGTTCTCTAAAAAGCTAATCTACTAATTATCATCCAATATTCATTCCTTCCTTCCTTCCTTCCTTCCTTCCTTCCTTCCTTCCTTCCTTCCTTCCTTCCTTCCTCCCTCCCTCCCTCCCTCCCTCCCTTTCCTCCTCCTCCTCCTCCTCCTCCTGATTTCCTTTCACAATCTTACTTATCTTCATATTCTTTTCTTGGCTCCATCTTCTTTCTTTGCCTTCCAATCTTCCCTATAACCATGCTTATTAGGAAGGAACACAGGAAGTCATCTTATCCTTTATTTGTTTGGCTATCCCAATAGTAATCATTTGGAAGGGCAGCAGTTCCTAAAGGCCCAAGTACTGGTCTTTTCCAACATTTGCTACCTGAGCATCTCTAACCTACTAGAGATGTAAGTACAGAATGTGGAATGTTAAACCAGTAGCAGAGCAAATGTTTCCAAATGCATATGTTCCATCACTGAGGTGCAGTCCATTTGTAAATTGTTGATTAGTACTTTTTCACTAGATTCAAATTCTTTCTCTTCTAGCTTTGGATGGGTTGATCACATCAGTCTGCTCCCATGCCCAGTATCTTGTGGCTGTGTCCTAGACTGTCCATTTATTACCTGTCTAATCAGTCATGTAGCATTTCCACCATGGGATACACTTTTTCTGCTTTACTCTTTTCCATTGGGGTAGCTTCAGAAAGCCATTCTCAAACCTTGGCTGTTCTTTATGTAAGTACTATCCATAGGTAGTCTCATCAAATCCCGTTGTTTTCAGTATTTCTTAAAGACTTTCTAACACAACTTCAGAACTCCTCTCCAATCCCTCATCTTGAGTTGTCTTCTCTGATATTTCTCCTGGAATGCTTCATTGCCATTTGAAGCAGAGTTGAGGGGTATAAAGAGAATTGTAGTGGAAAAGAGAGAAAAGGAAAAAGGATAGCTAAGAGAAGCAGAGAAAAAGCAAGAATATATGGAGAGAAAAAGAAGGGCTAGCTGGGAAAACTAGAATTGCTGAAGAGAAAGTAATAAACAGGGAGAATTGAGAAGTAGAGCAGAACAGAACATCTAGCAAATTTCTCCACCTTGGACACTCTGTGGAACTCCTAGAATTCTAGCCAACTTGGCCTTTGCTGAGAATCCTGAGAACTGAAATCCATACATCTGCAGTTGTCCAGGAGAGACAGAGAGAGATTGAGAGGAAATTGTGTTATTGGGACAGGTACAGATAAAAATGCAACAAACAACAGGGTTCATAGAGAGTGTGAGGTTGGGAGAGAGTTCATGTATTAAAAACAACTTAAATCCTAACAAAAGTGTGTTTCTGTGCAGGAAAATGTACAGTGGCAATTGTATGCATCTTATCTAAAGGTGTAAGGTTCAAATCCTATACATATTTATCTAGAGGTAAAATCACTGAATAAAGCACTGTTGATCTTACATCACAGTAAAATGTGGACTGCAGTCTGTATGAGGTTTTACAGCAATGACTTAACTATTCTATTTGCAGTTCTTTTCTAGTTTACTTACTATTTCATTCCTACCCTCATATATATTTAATGCCTGTTTTTTAAGCCTGTGGAGAACATGTATCCTTGGCCTGAATTATGCTCTTCTGAGAAGTTCAATCTTGGCTTCTGTAAATAAAAGAACATGCATTTGAGGTTTGATTTAAGGAGTCAATAGCATCATTATGAAAATGCAAACCACAGCTGAATGTTACAGTTTGCAAGCTTTGCTTCTTGGCAAATGTTGCACTATTCTGTCTCAAGCCTCTGGACTCTGTACTGGATCTGATAGGCTTGAGCACTGTGAGTATCAGTGAAACATGCTGTGGCAACTTTTATTTACAGTAGTGATATTACTCCCTGTTACCCCAACTCTTTACTACAGCAGGAGCCATGTCCCAGGAGAGACATTTTCAGTCTGGAAAGTACATAATTAATAGCGATAACATGGGATATAACAACACCAATGCTCTAGAGATCACCAAAGACCGCTGTGCACAAATCATGTGGACATCTGTAGCTGTTTATTAATAGGGGTTCATTCAATTCACTGCCTTTTATTTATTGTCTGCCTTTCAGCAGCAGAAGTCTCCCAGACCACTCATAAGACAAGTGAAAAAGGAATACAAATATAAAGAATCAAATAGCAATACCATCACAATCACAAAGTATCAGAATGAAACAATTACAGCACAGTTAGAAGCCATTTGTAGCAACAAGGTAGAAGCAGACTGAATGCTTAATGTCTTGTTAATTCTCCTACTTCAGACTGTATTGTTTGTATGAAATGTCTACTGATTAAACACTGGCCACTGAAAAGCTACCGTGCCCTTTAAAGTGTGTACACTACATATTCTTTCCTATATATGCACAACATTCCCAGCAGAAATGCAATTCCCTCTTCTCTAATCTTTTGAGATTGCTTACTCTGGAGTAAGTGTCACTGAAATCGGTCAGAATTCCTTTGAAACAATATTCATATATTTCTCCTTGTTCCTCTTGATTCCTCCAATATGTTCCTTATTTTTTTACCATTCAGTACTGTAGAAATACATCATTTCTCCATATTAATTTTACAGTCAAATGATTTTGATTAGGCATGTTTTTCATTAGCTAGTGCACATATATATTGATATTATATATTTTCCACTTCATTTATAACAGCTGTTTTAATATATTTTTGAAATGTTCATCTTACTTTAATATTAGCAACTTTGAGTACTAGGGGTTAGATGCAAAGTTATGTTGCTTGCAGGATGGGACTTAATTGTTCACCATTCCCTTGCTTCACCTTCCAGGGCATATCAGGGAGGGGATGGAAGGGGGAGTCAGTATTCAATATATCTGGGAGTGTCCACAGGGTAGGGTCAAAAATGTCAAAATGGTGGCCACAACAGTGCAACTGAAGCTCCACCTAGTTTTTATGTCACTGAAGGAACTTTGATCACACTGTCCTGTGTGGACACCCCTAAGTATATCCATATTTTTTGAAGTGAAGCAGGATATAAATCACGTTAAACTAATATAGATCCAGGCATGTCCAGAAAGCTTCTCAACAACCAGCCCTTCCTCTTTTCATCTACTGATCCATCTTCAGCATGTTCAAAGTCATAATTTTTCTGCATCTGTAAAGACTATGTTTCTAAACTAAGCTAAGCTCATTTTCCTTGGGACATTCAAAGGGTATCCTTTTCTGAGAGGAAACCTCAAAGATGAATTAGTATACAGTAGAAGTGATGTGTACTACTTTATAAACTGGTGTCTTCTCATCTCCCCCTTCTATGGCTCTACTTTCATGTTGGTATCACTATGGCCATGTGTCACTTATACAGACAAGCTTTATATCACCACATTGATGACTGGGTGATGTTATAAATTGTAGCTAAGAAAGTCCTTACAGGTTTCCGTCATCTACCTCTACTTTTGTTTTTCTCTTTGGTATTATCTCTTTGACTGCAGGCCTTCCATTTCTCTCCTTCTCTTCCCTCCCTCCTTAGTTTCCCACCATCTTCTGATCTGTGTTGTTGTATATTGGTGATTCTGGATCTGTGGGTGTGAGAGAACTAAGCTCAGATAGAGTTGTTTGATTGGATCCCATATCCTTGCTAGTTCTAACTGAAGGACTACTTCACCTTTCTAGTATTTAACCTTGCTGCTTCCACTGGAACCAAGAAGAATGCTATTGTTCCTGCTGAACTGAAATTGCTGTAGGGAAAACTGATTTTAATCTTCCCTGTCCTGCTCCTAGGCTACTGTGTCTTGGCATATAGTGACCAGAGAAGTTAAAATGTGGGTGCCTTGGGGTCCTATCCTTCAGAAGGACTCGGAACTTGAAAAGATCTCATCACTTCAGTTTGATGAAGCTGAGATCTTTTCAGAGCAAATATTGTTGTCTTTCTCTTGGGTTTAGGTTTGGACCTAATATCTGTGGAAACCTAAGTGCAACTGATGTGTGCCACCTGGCATTCACCAAACTGATAGCTGCTTCCAAGATAGGGAATAGACATCCTTCTGTTAAGCAGGATCTTCCTGAAGGGAGATGATGTGTTGAGCAGGAGACAGATCCCATACAACACTTCCTCTCCAGGTGGATAAAGCATATGTTCTTTTGGAAACTGAAAGCAATTTTTCCAGCAGGAAAAAGACAAGCAGGGAGTTGTATGCTGAGGTGGGGGAGAGAAAGTGAGACTAAGATCCTCCTCTAACTCTGATTAAACTTCTAATTTGCAAGCAGATGGGATCATATGTTCTTCAGGGGAAGAGGAAAGCATTAGTCAATAATTGCCCTAAGTGTAATTTCTTTTAATGTGTGTGATTCAAAGTCCAGTTCTTTTTCTCTGGTGATGACTGCCTCCATACATGCTTAATCCTTGTGTGTTTGATGCAGATTGGAACCTCTTTACATTGCAAATTGTTTCTAAATAACAGCATCACTTTGGGATCTGCTCAGGGCGCTAACCCAAGGCAGGAGGTAAAGCTAGGGTGTGTATACCCACAGGGTTTCTGGGAGAGGAGGTTTGAGGCCTCTAACCTTTAACCCTATGAGTTCAGCTGGGCTACTACAGCAATTTTAGCTATAATGCAAAATGTAGATGACTAGGAATAAATTTTACTGGGTAGAGTGGAGCTTATTACTAAACAAACATGCACAAAACATATGAATAAGCATATCCTATTGAAATAAATGCAATTAAATTATAATTTCCAGAGCAGTAGCTGAGTAATTCTCATGCAATAAAAGCAACCAAAATGCTTATAGCTTCTTAAAGATTAAGACACTTAATATTGCATAAAAGAAGAACAATATGTTCTAGAATTTTGGCAATGTGTATTCCCATCACTGAGAGATCTCTGTACTAAGGACAGATGAGAGGAATTACATGTAGTTCTTGGATTACATCCATTTGTTCAGCAACCGTTCAAAGTTACGATGGTGCTGAAAAAGTGAATTTACAACTGGTTCTCGAAGTTCTGGCCATCACAGCACCCCTGCCGTCATGTGATCAAAATTCGGGCCAGCCCACATTTACAATTGCCCCCTTGCTGCTGCTGCCACCTCTCTGCCATCAGCAGCACCCCCCCCCCCCCCCCAGTAGCTTTCACCGGCTGCTCTCACCTAACAGCTGCTTGCCTGGGACTCCTGCCTCTTCCTGCTTAACAACCCACATGGTCCTAGGGTTACAATGGCAACTGGGACTGCCGGGATTGCTGTTGTTAAACAATGCAGTCATGTGATGTCACGCTTTATGACTGCATCGCTTAGCAACAGAAATTCCAGTCCCAGTTGCCATTGTAACCTGAGGACTACCTGTACAATCTTAGTCTTACAGCTTTTCCTTTCATATTTAAGATACAAATAGTTTTTCCCTGAATCATGTACAGGGGTTAAGGACAAAAATGAATATGTAGTTAAGAAGTTGGACAGATGGGCAGCAAAAAATGAAAAAAATCGATAGTGCGTTAGGACCAAGGGCATTGTACAAACCATGGCAAACAATACTGATGTTTTCATACCATAACCCGCAACTCTATGATCTGTTGCTGTTAAGCATTAAGAATGGATCAGAAGACTTCAGTGTTATTAAAACATAAAATATTGTTCCATTTCTTTTAGGATAATCTACTTTAGTGCTCAGAGCAATGAGGAAGAACATTCAGGCATGCCACACTGATGGATGAGATATTTGATTAAGAGTATCTATTAGTACTATTAACAGTATTTTTATATCACCTGCATTACCAGATGTATTCAATGTCCACTAAGAAAAAATGGAAACTGATTATTTTACCTCTTGCTCTGAGCATTGATATTTTAATTCTCAAGTCCACCAAATTGCCATTTTTGGGAATGCTGGATGCAAGATGTAGGAAACTCAACATGCAAGACACAACTTAATGCCTAGAAAATGAACTATTATATAGAATCATTTACCCTTAAAGTGACCTTTTTACAAAATGTGATAGATAGATAGATAGATAGATAGATAGATAGATAGATAGATAGAAGGATGTTGATTTTCACAAGCAACATACAATAAATAAAGTAGTTCAGTGATACTGGGAAAAATGTGCTGATCCATTTGAAAGCACTTGCCAAGGAATGTCATTCATATTTGAGAAAGTGCTTCTTGCATTGAGTCACCTGGTCATTAAGGATTGGTGAAGGACGGCATTCTGTCACTGAGTTGAGCGGAAGTACAGCCAAGGGATTTCTCTCCACTGAATGGGAATGCTCTCCACTGAAAGCTAGGCTGATCCATGCTGATTTGATTTCAAGGCCAAAATTAATCCAACAGTTAAATTAAAATTAAATAATTGCATGTGCACACACAAAATCAATCCCTCCTTAATTTTCCTCAGCAGGCCTTCAAGAATACAAAACCATGAACTAATGGGTCTGTCACCTTAAACAAACAAACTCCTGAATAAAATAAGTGTTAAAATCTGAAGAGTTGTGTATGATAACCCTAATTGTTCCTCACCATTTTCTCCTCTCCTCTTCTGCCAGAGAAATCACATTACAGATACTTCCTTCTCATAGCAATGTGCAGAGTCTTATATGAATGAATGAATTACTTTATTGCAATCAAGAAAATAAAACGCTCAGTTACAATCACTTGACACTAACTAACTTAGCATCTGTGAGCAGAATCTACAGACAACAGAACCGAATATCACAACATTTAAGGACATAAAATTACCGATACTGTTTAGTAAATTTTGCAAGTAAAACATACCAGAATGCCTCACAAATTTAGGTAAAAGAATGGTGATCAACTGAGGGCAAATTTCCTTGTGGAACATACATAGTATATGTAATTGCTACAAAATATTAAACGGTATATTTCATGTAAGGTATATAGATTTGTTTCTATATTTGATTCTGTATAATTTATCCTTTTTAGAAGATGAAATTTGTTTAGCTGCTTTTGTTGATGATCAGTGCCAACACTAATGAATGTATCTTTCTCTGTGAATGATAGATTAATTTCTGTAGCATGTTTCTTAGAATTTGAGATATTAGCTTTCTGGTTTAAAGACTAAAATCACCATAATGAATGGAGGAAAGAGAATGTATTCATACTAATTCCACTGCCATTTTGACAGGAAGAGTTTGTATTTGCATAACGAGGAAGGCACCATTTCTATTCAGACAGAATTCGTTAAGGGTCAGAGAGAGCAACTGGGATTAAAAGACATATTTTGGAAGGATAACTGGCTTAAACATACTCTCAGTAAAGCTATTCTGTAAAAAAGACCCATTTGCTATAAAATCTGGCATATGTCTTTCTTCCTCACACTGCTCTTAATACTTTGAAAGAGCCTATTTCCCTGGATCCTTTTCCTGGAGATTTATTCAGCAGCATCTTGTTAGGGGATTTTGTACTCCTAAACATCAGCAGAGCATTAAAAGAATACCGAATAATGAGCAGAGCATCTCACTGAAAAAGTAAAATGCTCATAATGTAGCTGTCATGGATGCAAGTATGAGCTTAATCAGCTATCAGTGAATGCTAACAGACATTCATTATATGTGAAGTAAAAAGTAGATTTATTAAGAAATGTTTAGGATAGAAATCTCACTTCTGCCTAAACTGTGTTTTGAAGAGAGGGAAGCATAAGGGAGAGAGAAAGTGAAAGAGGAAGAACTATCAATAGACCAGGTGAGAAACAGACCCAGGAAGAGGTGTGAAGACCCTCCCCTTCTCTCACCATTTGCCCTAGTGGTCAAAATATGCTCATGGGTGCAAAAATTGAGGCCATCCTGAACCCCTTTCGACTTCTCTTTGATCCACAAGTAAATTTATGAAATGATTTTAGTAGCATCTTTTAATACCTTAAACATCTAAACTGGATTGTTCTCTAGTTCTCATAAACCTTTGTAGATGCCTGGAACTTTCTGAAATAATCAACCTGGTGGGTATAGATTGGACTTCAGAGATGAGATCACTGAATGCTCCTCCATGCAAAGGATGGATGAATTTGTCAATGGTGTTTACATTCTCATTTTTAAAATTTTGACTCATTCACTCCTTAGATTGTGATTAAAAAAAAAAAAATCCATGCATTTTCGTGTCATATTACCTATCACAACCTCTTTATACACAATTTCCCCATATACACATTTTTGCCAATTATTACCCAAGTATAATGTGTTTCTGTGCACTATTTTCAAAAACAGACATTTATGTGGATATTTTCCCTTAATTTATGCATTTTTCTACAGATTCTCTTAATTAGAGAAATGTTCATGATATTTGGAAAACGTATGAACTCAGATAACAACAATTATGTTTGCAATTGTTGGAGAATCATGAGTTAGAACATTTATATTAAAATATGAATTCAATGAATTTCTTTCCATTCCTATTCCACACTAAAATAAAATGATTTGCTTATAACCCCCCTATTTCACTACAGTATGGTGTATGTACTGAAATGTGCATGTTTCCATTTGCCAATAGACCTTCTGAAATAAACTGTTCTGCCTATAATGGAATTCAGGATGAAGGATTCCATTACTATTAGTAAAGTCAGATTATTAATGCATGAAGACTATTCTTGAGGAATAGTCTTCAATAGCTTCAAAATTTAAAGAGAGAGAAAGAAACAAAATGAAGAGAAAAAGTCTAACTTTTCCAGTGATGGTTTATTTTATTCATTATTGAATTTATATCCCATATTTCTGTTTATATCAACACTTAGAAAATAAATACCAAGAAGAAAACATACAAGATAGAGCAAGTGTGCAGAACATTGCTTCTGAAATTTGTTCCTTTACCAACAATGGCCCTAAGAGGCTTCTGTATTTTATTCTGTGTAACAAAGCAATGAATGCGTTGCATCTGTGTGGGTGCATTGCTGTTGTCCCCTCTTGTTGTATCTTTGTGTGTTTGTGTGCAATGAGAAGCACAGAATGGACTGCATAGGCTGCACTCTGAGTCATGTTATTGTGAGGAAGGAAGGTGTGAATTTATAATGGACTGGCCAGCAACATTTTCTTCTACTGCCCAACTGATTCTCCCATAGGAATCCATCAGTGATTTTTTCCCCCCAGGATGTTATCATCTACAGTCTTAAACTGAATCTGGTCCATTTTCTTGATCTTTCTTTTACTGATCCCCCCCCCCTCCAAAATTGGTCCAATCCTGCTGACAGATAGTGTTGAGTTGAAATGAATACCAAGAAAATTGGTACAATTGAAATCAATCATTGAAATAATTACCAGTTAAAAATGTTGGTGAGGGAGATGCATTTTGCCCTCCTCCTAATTACTGAGAGAGTGCATTCCATAGAATAGGAGCTACACAGGAAGGGTCTTTTCACACACGCATGATAGGCCTAGCAGCAGGAACTTCTTCAGAAGGGCTCCTCCTGGTGCTTTATTTAACTGACAGGTTCATAGCAGGTGAGATTGTTTCTCACATAATCAAGCTTGAAGCCATAATTTTCCTTGAACAAATTATACTGTAGGAATTTGCATGGGGGGGGGGGGGGAGAGAGAAGGGGAAGCCGAACAAGGTAGACCAGATTAAGAAACCAATGCCATATGGGTATAATGGTATGTGGACATGACCTTGGGAGGTAGAAGAAAGAGCCACATCCTAGACAACCGTCATGCAAAAGGAACTTAGACCACAGAAGGGGTGTGGGGAGCGTTTCAGAAGGGACCCTCCCTAGTTTTCTGGAAAGCAAAAGTAAAGGAGGGGAAAAGTGTTTTCAGACTTGCAAGATTCTTTTACTGTAATCTTACAATAAAGGTAAGATTAGCAACAATCGCGCCTCAGATTAACCTCATTGGCTACGATATTGCCACTGTGCAAAACAATAAAGGTAATGTTAGTACTCATGGTTTGTGCTTCTTGTCCGAACTACCTTGGAAGCTGCCATCAGTCTTGCAAGTCTGAAAGCACTGCCTTCCTTTTCTCTGTTAAAGTTAGTATGTCGTATACTGCTCTGGTTATCAGTAATGATGAAGTTCAGGACACGGATCTTATGACATAAAATACTGTAAAATAAGGTTATAAGCATTTGTTTGCATTGGTTCTTTGTTCCAAGATTGAACTGCTTTCAAGCAAACAAAGAAAATTGTGTGTGTTTTGTGTGTATGTGATGGGCACATTTTAAGTTTTGAAGACTTAACAATATGCAAAGATGCACATTCCCAGACTAAACAAATAAAGCAATCTGCATGCCAGACCAGTCCAGCAGGACCCTTTATATCTTACATTCCCATCTTACAGTAAAAGGGTTAAACATTATTGCTGGTCTTGGTATTATAGAAAAAACAAACTGTAATTATATTATAATTCTCAGCAAAAACAGTGTCGAAATGCAGTCACATAACTATATAATAGAGAAAAAAAACAGACAATGAATCTGAAAGGATTTGATAATTTAATATACAAAACCAACATTATAAAGCAACCCTTCTCCCCTAGCATATTAGACTGAATGAGCTTTGAGGATATCAGAGAAAGTTACTTTGAAAGACATGTGCGGTTCAAGGAAAAAAACAACAAAAGCCACAACAGAGAAGTTTTTGCTAAATGCAAAATACCTTAGATCACAGAAGGCTGATTTGGTTTTGAAGTGACAGAATCAACATCCAAACCACCCTCCTTTTGTGTACTAAAGTGAAAGAGTTCTTCTCAGGCATTCACAAAAGCCAAAAACAACCAGATCAGAACTACTATGAATCATTTCACTCCTTTCCCAGTGAAGATGAAAGGCGGGTTTTCCCTGCAACCTTTTTTTGGGGCATGCCAGCTAAAAACTGCTTTTAAAAGAATGTGTCTGCTTTAAATTTCCAGCCAAAGGAAGCAAGGTGAACCATAGACCCACCATGAAGCAAGCTGACTAAGGTCATTCCTTTTTCCATCAGTGATTTGTTATACTTTGGCTGAACCATCAGGGAACCAGATGGTCCATGAGAAGCAATGGGTTGGTGCATCAGGTGAGGTCTGGATCATTTCCCTACTTCATTAATTGCCAAATCCTTAACAAAGGCTACAGCTGATACTATTTCCCTTGCCCTCACTGTTTGATTAATAAATAAATTAATGAGTGATACTGAGTGATACTGTCAAAATTTCCTCTTCCCCCTCCGCCCCGGGGAAGTTAGGATTTTTTAAACCCACAAGCAAGCAGATCTTGGTAAATGCATTGTAGCAAGGATTTTCACTTATCAGCATTTTTCAGAAGAGTTTACAGTTTCTTTGCCCACACATTGAAAGAACAAACAAGGGTGCTTAAAATGTTGCAGTATTGTGCTCTGTATAAAGTTGTGTTGAAATTTGCCACACAATTCTGGTTAGTTTTCTTCTGCTGTGAAAGAAGCTTCTGTCCCCCCCCCCCCCCTTTTATTCTTGGAATGCTTGAGGATTTCTTTATTCTTCCTGATGGTGCCTTTGAGTTGGAATTAGTGTAAAAATATAGTGTGTGTATGTATGTGTGTGTGTGTGTGTGTAAATAAATAAATAAATAAATAAATAAATAAATAAATAAATAAATAAATAAAAACTTGGACAAAATGAATAAATCCATATCCCCAGTCACTCAATTTTTGTTGGTACCGCCTAAGGCTCTTCCACACTGCGGCCTTCAGCTGCTTGTTTCCTATGCATAAACTGGTTGAAAACAAACCATCTTAATAAGTATTTGTCTGGATTTTAATCCTTTCCTCTGTTTGGGCCAGGTGTTTTGTTCAGACTGAAATCAAACAGGCCCTCCCCGATAGCAGCATTTCCAGCTTCCACTCCCATCCATGCCAGGAAAGCAAGCGCCAATAGCTTTCTGTTTTGTGGGCCTGTCTTTTGAGGACTGATGAAGAAATGCACCATTCTGCAGTTCTTCCTGTCACTTGGGCTCTAAGGAGAACTTTGGCAGAACGCTTGTCCACGTCAGCCATTAAAGACAAGGAAGTGGCCAGTAACATTTCAGGGTTCTTCTGCAGATTTAAAAATTAACCGCCAGCATTTCATCGTTCTGCTACTGAAGCCAGGAAAAAGAAAAGGTCCAGTCTTTTATGGCAGGCAGCCCACCATCCTGGTATGAAATGGCAGTCAAAGGCAAAGGAGGGGGGAGGGGCAGTCACGCCCATCACAGCACATCAGCCAATTGGAATTGAGCTACTTGCGTAAGTCAGAATGGAGGTAGACCAACATGTCCTGCTTGCTCATCACTTTTCATGTGGAGCCAGAAACTTCAGAGGGACGTCACTTCCCCAGCAGTCTAGAGGTGGCCTGAGGATGATGTCATCCTTTCCTACCATCTCAAAATCCTAGAGGTCCTCCTCATTCAAGCAGAAAGTGTGGCACCCTTGATGTTGTGCCAAAAATTTATTCTGTGCTTTCAAACCATTGTTCTTCAATTTTATGGGGAAAATGCTTCCCTTTTGGTTTCAAACAGAAGAAAATGCCAATGTTTTTTTAGGAATGAAGATTGGGCTTTGGCACTAGCATTATTTACAAAGTTGTCAAAGAAAATATGCACGTGTCTTATTGTCCCTTGTATGATCATCTCTTCAGAACTTGCATGGCTTCCCACACTTTCAGTAAATCTCAACAAATCGTTCCCATTGATCCATGTTCAGATTGGTAAACTCAGGTACTCTAGAAGATCACAGAGTGGTAAAGATATATTTAATTAAAAAAAAAAAGTAACCTCCTCACCTTGAACAATGCGATAATTTCAAATATGCCACAAAAGAAATTCTAAAAAACCAATTTCGAAAGCAACTTTTGTCAAGAAGGACGACTTGCAGGAAATCAGAAGATATATTTCAAGAAGGAATAAAAGTCACCACCAACGCTATGCAATGGCGTCTGCTCCTTATAGAGCTCTGCCAAGTTTCATTACTGTGTTGAGGCACTGCAATTTCAGAAAGCTTTCAATGTGCAGATAGATGTCTGGGAAGGCATTTGTTGTGTTAATGGATCTGTAGCCTCCTCTAGTTATGAATGCTGTACTACATATAGTTAATGTATATTAACTGTATATAGGCAATATAGTTTCCTGTAATTCTGAATAGGAAATACATGAAGATTATGCATACTGCAAGCCTGAGATAAATAAATTCTGGTCCATTCCAGGTGGTGTTGACAAGGGACAAGAGGACACTTGGGGGGTGCCTCAGGACTCAACCCTCTTGCTCCTCCTGTAGATCAGTGTTTTTCAAACTTGGCAACTTTAAGATATGTGGACTTCAACTCCCAGAATTCTATTCTATGTGCAGTTTGATCAACAAAGAATCAAGGGGAACAATGGCACCTTTTCTCCCACACTACTCATTTAATTTCAACTGACTGATAGGCAACAGTAGGAAAAAGGGGGTTATGCACCCCAAAAAAGTTCTTATTCTATCCTACTGTCTAATTTTGATAGAGGACCTGGAGGAGAAACAACCAAGAGGCTCATGGTACTGTAAAGACTGCAGTCTGCTTTATCAGGTACCCATGAAAGATTTAGGTATAATAATTATATTAGTTTTTAAGGTGCCCCAAGACATTGTTGATTTTGCTGCACCAGACTAACACAGTTATTTTTATGGAAACTGACATGGAGGAGGGGCTCTCCACAGATTTTAAGGAACAGGGAGGCATACAGAGTTAGGGATCCTCCATATGATATGCATGGTCCACTGAAGGCCTTAAAAGTTAGAATCTTCAACTAAGCTGTTATTGGAACATCTAGAAGCCATTACTTGAACATCTGATTATCCTGACACTTTAAATGCCAGCCTGGATATACATGAGCTTGTATTGCCTTCTGTTTTATTAGTGTAGCTCTGGTGGCTTACTTGCCTTTGAGGGTACTGTTAAGATTAATTGGTTTAATGGTTCTTCAGTGTTTATAACTATAGGTAGTCCTTGCTTAACATCCATTCATTCAGTGACTGTTTGAAGTTACAGTGGCACTGAACAAAGGGACTTATAACCGGTCCTTGAAGTTCTGGCTGTTGTAGTGCCCCCATGGTCGTGTGAACAAAATTGGGGCCCGCTCAGGCCCACCTGCATTTATGACTGCCTTTTGGCTGCCTGCCTACCTGCTGCCACCATCTGCCCCCCGCCCACCCCTGACTGCCACTGTGCCCACTGCACTGTGCTCCACTACTGTACTGGCCAGGGCCTTCCATTGTGCCTCCTTCTTTTGCCCCAGTGCAACTGGGACTTCTCTCACATGCTGGCCAGGGCTTCCATTTGCACACTGTCCAGGCTTCCGTTTGCACACTGTGAAAGAAGGCTGGTGTGCAAAAGAAGGAGGCTTCTAGCCATGGCCTTCTTTCATATTGGCACAGCTGGTGTTGGACTTGCGGGTAAACCAGATAGGAATCACAACCAGATGAGCTAATTCTACTGTACTGTGAAGGTATATTGATAGAATCTTGCAAGTATGAAAGTATAATTTATTTACTTATTTATTTACTTATCGAATTTATATGGCTGCCCATCTCACAAGAAGTGACTCTAGATGGGGTACAGCAAAAAATGTAAAACAATAAACATGTCAAACAGTCATATTAAAAAGAAAAAGAAAAAAACTCAAGAGATGACATCAGCAAGGGAGCCACCTCAGGATCTCACTGGTCCCTTGAGACCCCCCAGGCCTGATGACATAGCAAGGTCTTGAGGAACTTCTGGAAAATAAGTAGGGATGGAGCTGACCTCACTTCAGGGGGGAAATGTTCCATAAGGTAGTTGCCATGGCAGAGAAGACTGCCTCCTCTACTTGCCAAGATGGCATGGGCAGATGTAATCGGGGAGAGGTATCCCTAAAATAACCTACATGCCATTGAAGGGCTTTAAAGGTCAAAAATAGCATCTGGAATTGGACCCAGAAGCAGACTGGCAACCAATGCAGCCCATGGAGCAGAGGTGTAAAATGTTCTAGAAGCAGACATAACTGCTGGCGCTGCTGCATTTTGCACCAGCTGAAGCTTCTGGATACTCTTCAAGGGCAGCCCCATGTACAGTGCATTACAGTAGTCCAATCAGGAGGTGACAAGGGCACGAGTGACTGTGAGTAAAGTCCTTTGATCCAGGAATGGATGCAACTGTCTCAAACGCCCTCCTAGCCATGACCACTACCTGCTCTTTGAGTAGGATTCAGGAGTCCAGGAGGACCCCCAGATTGGGAGCACTGGGTCTGTCTGGGGCCGTACAACCCCATCCAGCACCAAAGATGGTATAGTCCTGGAACCGGCCAACCCCAAAACCCAAAGCCACTCAGTCTTGCTAGGGATCAGCTGAAGCTGATCCAGACCCGCACAGTTTCCAGACACTGGGATAAGACATTCACAGCATCACTTAATTTGTCAGGGCAGATATGTATAATTAGGTATAAACCACATACTGATGATACCTCACCACATGGTGATGGGTGATCTCACCCAATGGCCTCATGTAAATGTTGAATAAGAGTAGAGAGGCAATGAACCCTGTGGTACCCCACATAGCAGGGGCTGGGGTCAGGATCTCTCCTCCCCAATCACCACCAACTGGAACTGACCGCAGAGAAAGGAAGTAAACCAGCACAACACAGTACCACCCACTCCCAATCCCTTGAGCTGATCCAGAAGGATACCATGGTCGTATCAGGATTTTCTCATGGGAAGAAGGTCATCCCGTTGGCTATACAAAAAGCAGGTGTTGAGATTACAAAGTATCTTCTGATTCTGTTATGATTTTTACTGCCACCTACTGTATGTGTGTGTGTTAGTTATTCAGTGGGGGTGTCATATTAGCAATATAAGGGGAGGGCTAAAATGCCCAGCTCAGTTCAGTGTGTTTTTGCTTTGTACAGTTAACCATGTAGTTTATAGATTATGTAGTCCTAACTAGTAACCAAGTAGTGAACCTCTTCTCTGGAAGTGTTTTTTTAGCTAGAGGCTTTGCAGTGATAAGTCTTGGAAGCTAATATGAGAAGAAGTCTTTGTTATATTCTATATTTTGTATGCAACTTGTATTTTATGAAGTTTTGCATTTTTATCAATAAAGACCAGTTAGTTTATATTTTCTGACTGGATTTTCTTTGAGGAACAAAATATGGACATTGCATTTTGCAAGCTCTCATGCTGATGTGTAATTTTCCTGAGAGCAGGATTTATGGGATTTTTTTTGCTGCACTCTGCGCAACAGGTCGATGGTATCTAAAGCTGCAGAGAGGTCAAGTTGGGCAAGGATGGAAGCACAACCCCATCCTGCCCTCCCCAGAGATCATCCAAAAACACGACCAATACCATTTCCATTCCATGCCCAGGTCTGAATCCCGACTGAAAGGGATCCAGATAATCTGCTTCATCCAAGGTCCTTTAAAGCTGCTGCACAACCAGTTTCTCAATCACCTTCCCCAGAAAGGGGAGGCTAGATACTGGATGGAATTTTTCCAGTATAGGGTCCAGCAGCGGCTTCTTGAGGAGGGGACGAACCAAGGCCTCTTTAAGAAGTAAAGGAACAACCCACTCATTCATACAATTCTCTCTCCCCCCCCCCCCCAATTTCCTTTACAGCCTGAGAAACTAGGGAGGGTCTCTCCTGAGCCTCTTTCCCCAACCACTATCTAGCTGCGGGCTATTCTGTCTCTTATCTTACTGTTCCCTTGGCAGCATCTCTTCACCCAGTCTCCCAAAGTCTTTCTCACATACCATTACAGCCGGGGCCTTCTTTTGTGAAAGAAGGCTCTGACCAGTGCATGAATGGAGGCCCTGGGTAGGGTGCAAATGGAGGCCCTGGCCAGTGCATGAGAGAAGCTTCAGCTGCACCAATGTGAAAGAAAGCCCTGGCTGGCACAGTAGTGGCGCATGGTGCGGTGGGCACGGTGACAGCAGGCAGGGCTGGGCGGCAGGAGCAGTTGGCAGCAGTGGGTAGGCAGGTGGCCAAAAGGGCAGAGATGGTGGGGAGATAGGTGGATGAAGGGAGTTAAAGCGGAGGCAGTCCCTTACCTTTTTCCAAGAATGGCTTGGATCCCGGTGGGTCCTTGCCTAACCACTGCATGGGATTCACTCAACAGCAGTAACTGGGATTGCCATAACTGCTGTTGCTGAGTGGAGCAGTCACGTGATGTTTCATTTAACGACTGTGACACTTAGTGATGGAGTTGCCAGTCCCAATTATGGTCATTAAGTGAGGATTACCTGTGTTAGCTACTATATAAATTTTTACTATTCTTCTATCAGCAGTGATTTAGAATGAAAGAATGGCAGTATGTCTTCCTTAAAAGCTTTATTTGTCCAATGTATGTTGCTTAAAGTTTAATCTAGTGTGTTATCTGACCATAAAGACCGAAACTACTTATTAGGCATCTGAACTTTTTCTCAGAAATACCATTCAGTGTTCTGTGGGATTTACTGCTACATTAAATTGACAAAGAATTGCAGTGTAAATCTCCACTTGTTTCTGAGTAAACAAGCATAAATTAGGTTTCAACGTTCTTAGAAAAACACTGCAGTCTTCAGTCCTGCAGCTGTAGTTTTTAAATTCCTGAATTGCTTTGGTACAAATGATGAAGTCAAATATGGTTAAAAACAGAAATATTATTATTATTATTATTATTATTATTATTATTATTATTATTATTATTATTATTATTATTTTAATAATATATATAATAATATATTAATAATATTAGTAGTATTAGTATATTATTATTATTAGAATTATGCATATTATGAGATTCTTTTGCAACTGTGAATTCACTATCAGCTCTCTCTCTCTCTCTCTTTTTTTTATTAGAAGTCTGCCTCTGTCACAACAACAAAGTAATGTTTCATTTTTCTTCCTCCCTTATCCATTTAACATCCTGGACCCTAATTTTCTCATCCTCTTTCAAATTGGAAAGAAATACCCTCCAACTAGTTGCCTGCAGTGAGAGTGGCACAACATTTTCCTTCCTTGTGCAATATTTATATTACACTAATAGACGTATAGAAATCAGATCAGTATTAGTAGGTATATATTTATTTATTTATTATATTTATATGATGCTCATCTCACAGAAATGTGACTTTGGGCCATGTACAATAAAACCATAAAAAACAGTGATTACAAAAACACTCTACAATTTTATTTATTTATTTATTAAATTTGTATGCCGCCCATCTCCCCCAACGGGTGACTCTGGGCAGCTATTTTAATTAAATTAAATTAATTTAATTTAACAATTAAAATATCATCATCATCTTCTTCAAAAACAAAACAAAGAAACAAAAACAAAAACAAAACGGCTAGAGAGATGTTACATGCAGCCACCTCATTAAATCCCCATTTCTGTGAGACCCACAGGCTGTTGACATAACCAGGTTTTGAGGGGCTTCCAGAAGGACATCAAGGATGGTCCCAGTCTTATCTCGAGAGGGATCATGTTCCACAGGCGGGTGCCATGGCAGAAAAGACCCGTCTCCTGGGTCCCACTAGACATAGTTCCTTAGCAGACGGGACCCAGAGCATACCTCTTCTGCCAGACCTGATGAGATGGGCAGAAGTAATCAGGAAGAGGCAATCCCTCAAATAGGTACTGAGGCTGTGTAACCTTCATTCTGTTTTCTTGAAGGCAGGGTATAGCTGCTTCTTAGTTGGTCTCCAGAGCATGAGATGAAGGCCTATGTGCTGACATGAGTTGCTAGCAATCCCCGTGAATGTGGTGCTTGCCAAGCCTTTGAAAAATACAGCTGCTCCAAGAAGTAGGTTTAGAGGGCCTTCTGGTGTGAAGCATCCTTCCAAATGTCTTGGACAACCTTGTACATATTATGTTCATTATCTATCTATATCTCTTTCATCTATCTCTTGATATGTTCAATATTATTTGTTCAAGGATCAGTCAAGACTAGGGGTGTATCTCTGTCAAGGCAGGTGTACCTGTGATAACACTGGATTGGAGACTGCGTGAAGTCATCTGAAAGTTTTTTTAAACATGAAAAGTGTCTTTCTCAGCAGGTATTCAGTGTCTACCCAGAGATACTCTGAGAATGATTTACATCACAGATATGAAATTGAAGGCCAAAGTATATAATGTGCACCCCCTCCCACTTAACCTGGGAGTAGAAAGCCTGAGTAAATATTGCTTCAGTAGAGGTTCATGTTATATGTGGATAGCTGGAAGAGGGCTGTGATATGATATTACAGGCAGCTTTGCCATGCTGCTTGCTTTCACTGAAAAAGCATGTGGACAACTTTTAGGCACCACACTTGAAAAATTAATATATCAGCCTCTAAGGGCTGCAGGAAGGACTTTTTCAGTGACACAGTAATGTCCCTTGGTATGGCTACTATATCTGGAGTGCAAAAATCCAGGTATCTCCAGGTGGCAGCAGACAGATTCAGGAAAAAAGGAATTAAATCTTTGCTGCCATCTAGTGATTGTCTCTGTTTTTGCATCTCAGATACAGTCCATTTCATATCTGGTCAAACGTTCAGGCCTTTCTCTGGCTTTGTGCAGGTTAACCCAGTTGTGGGATTAAAACGCAGGACACAAATGCAGAATAATCAAGGCTTCACTGCAGTGTTTATTGAGCAGTATGTACTGGAGGGGGACCCCACCAGAAGTTAGTGGGAGGCACTCCCCTACAGGCAAAATGGATGCTCTGATATTTATACAGTTCTACAAGAAAGGGAAGGGAAAAAGAACATATACGTATACACATACATATTCATATGATGATGCAGGCATACCTAAATAAGCAATAGTTCTCAAGTTACTCTCTGCCCCTCTGTTATCTGCTAGTAAAACAATAATGTCACAGAGAAGAAGAAACAAATTAGTTCAAGGTGCCAAATGCCCGGAAGAAGGCATCCTCCCTCAGGGCAGATGCCCAGGTTGCTATGGGAATGTTTGTGATAAGGAGTTTACAACCGACCTGGTTCACATCAGCTTCAAGGACATGCCTTTATGTTTCAATCTTATTAAGGTGATCCCATTCATCTGAGGCCTCTAAAAACTTGTCTTTTTCACCCAAAGATTCATTTTTCTCACACAGTCATGAGTAAGCTGCCATAAAACAAACTTTATTATTCAGTCCTGTGAATATGTACTAGTAAATAAATCCCACTCATTTCAATGACTGCAGTCTTACATGAAATAAGCCTGATTAAATTCAGTGTGACTTTCTTCAGAGTAGACATGTTATTCACAGAACTGTGAAATGCTGTTTCATAATAGGAAATCTGTGCCCTGAACATTAAGTGGAATACAGTATAATTAAAGGTTTGCACTCTCTTCAGTTGTACTTTTCACATTATCAGTGTTTTATCCTGACACTCTAGTTCTCACTGCATCTTTAATTAAGACTACTATGCCTGGCTTCTAGCTACAAATGTGACTGTATAATTCTACTTGACACTCATCTTGTTTCTGGAAGACAGGAAGCTGTATCTGCACACAATCCTGGCTTATAAATTAGCACTGTCTCTAAAGCATTTCTGATTTCACACAAATTTTAGCGAAACATCCAGTATGCTACCTAGTGAAGATTTGTACTAAGAAAAACAAAGCTTACAACTTTGTTTTGATGCCTGTTTGAAGCCATAATAATTAAGCAGGAGCATGCTCTCCATTCAAATGGCACATTGAGGAACAATGATTGATGGTTTAATTTTTTTTTTTTTTAAATGGGATAGCAAATGACAGGCTTTACATCCATTCTGGTGCTATCTTTCAGCATAAAGCTGCCAGATATTTTATGGGCATTAATATGTGTGTATATCTGCTTGATTATAAACCATTCAGAGGTACAAGTATTAGATAGTCAGTATGTATAAGCAGTAATTTAACATTCAAATTCTGTTTCCAGAAATACATTTTCCTTATGTCAACAATTATTGCTAATCCAAACATTCTCCTTCCTATTTTCACTGGGCCAAGAACATTTTTAGTTGTTTTGGAAGTATTTTTTTTAAATATAACTTTTGGAAAAATGGCATCAGTGTTCCTTCATTCCTCTGCAGTATTTGAGTTTTTGTTAGAAATGTATTATGTGCAAGAAGAGGAGCCTAATTAAAGTATGTAGTTCCCATGACAACTTTATCACCTCATTATTGACATATTTTTGTTAAAGAGTGCTGGAAATTGCAAGTTAAAATGCATTCAGCCACAGACAGAAGCAAGTTTGAAAATATTTATTTTCGTTAGTGATAACAGCCATTCTTAGCTAGGGTTACCTGATATCTGAACAGGGAAAGGAATACAAATAGGGGAACAGTAGTAACTGTTTCTTTCTTGGCAACTGCAACAAAAATTACAGCAATAATATAGAATTGATGACAATTCACTTTTCAAATTTCATTATAGAAATGTATGATGAATCATGTGATCTACAGACTACAGAGATCATAGATTTGAAGGGGCTGGATTGAAGCTGATTACTGGAATCAGGAAATCAAATAAATAATGTAAATCTAGCTATCAAATCTGTCGATGGACAAGGGAAAGAAAGAAGCAGACAATTTACAAGGTCACAATACACAAAAGTGTGAATGACTATTGTTGTGAACCCCCCCCCAAAAAAGCCCCCCCAAAAAGCCAGGACAATATTTGATTTTAAGGCTATGCCTGCTGCCCAGAGGACATGAGAACGAAAAGGAGGACATGTCCTTCTTTTGCTGGACATCTAGTAGCCGTATTCTTAGTGGTTCTTTTGGAGACTGTTCATAAAGAACAATTATGCTGAACACCATTGACTATCCACTGTATGCATTCTCCCTGGGAGAACCACAAGGAATTCTTGCCTTTTCCTTCTCAGTTTTTAAAGAAACAGTGTGACTTTAGAAACAGCTTCCCCATCACTATACCTTTCTATTGCAGAAATGCAGTTTCTCCAATTGTTTCTCTGTTGTGCAGCAATTATTAACCCAGGTAGCTGGATTGAAGCTGATTACTGGAATCAGGAAATCAAATAAATAATGTAAATCTAGCTATCAAATCTGTCGATGGACAAGGGAAAGAAAGAAGCAGACAATTTACAAGGTCACAATACACAAAAATGTGAATGACTATTGTTGTGAAACCCCCCCCAAAAAAGCCCCCCCAGAAAGCCAGGACAATATTCATTCTAGGATTCATTCTGGTCTAGGATTCATTCCTGATCCAGAAGATTGACTACTTTATTCAGAAAAACATTAGAAAGAAATCTCGATCCTCAACTCAACATAAAATCTGATGTGGGCTTCAGAGAGGAGAGTTTTATTATTTATTTATTTAAATTCATTAGCTGCCCAACTCCAGTAGACTCTGCAAGATAGAAAGTGGATACTAGCATTTTCCCTAAAATTGTGATTTTCAGGTGTGTTGGACTATAATCCCAAGAACTAGCAACACATCAATTGGGTGATTTGTGCATATATGACCTTTCTTTTTAGAATGAAGCCAATTCTTACTTCCTGGGTGAGTCTGGGTGCCAAAAAGTCTGATTGTAATATGGGAGGTAGTATCCTGAAGCATTTGGAAAACATTAAAGTGTTTAAACCCAATACTGCAAAGTAGATCTTATGTTGTTGGAGTTTGCAGTCAAAGTATTAAAATCATGGATGATGGTAACTGTGATTTCACTTTCAGGGAAAACAAAATTTCAGTATAAAGAAGTCATAGATGATTGAACTTTAAACCTGAGGACCCAGCTCAGTTTCAGTACAAATTATAGAATTCTGTTTGAACTTGACAATTTAAAAAATCAATATTTATCATATCCTTCCCCTTTGCAGACAGCATCTAAGATAGTTTACTGTAATACTACTATTTTAAATAACAATAACAAAGTGAAAAGAAATATGTAAGTTAAACAACAGTCAAGGAAGTCAATACAGTCATAAAAACCATTTGCTCTTCATTTTCCAATTTATGTGTAGTTTTGACAACATAATCAATTCAATTAATCAATAATAATTGTTTTTTTTCTTACATAGTTTTTTTCATATTGGAGAAACAATGTAATGTGAAATAAGCTGAGCTATTTGAGTGTTTCTACCTCCATCCTTAGAGAGAGAGAAAAAAGGGTCAGATGCTAATTTTCCCTGAACTTCTCTGCTTGATGCTTGCTAAACCTTCCTTTTTAAAAGGGTTGAACATCTAGCCTGAGAGAAAGTAAACCTTTCTAGTACATTCTGTTTTTGAATTCACTAGCATCTGGTCTTATAGACACAAATCTACACTCTGCTAAACTATGGTTGGTTGGTTTAACAATGGTATGATAAACCCCTAGCCTTTGTATGACACAATAGTGCACCTAAAGTCCTGCGCTGGTCTTTGTAGGGTGTCAGGGTATTGATGGGGATGAATATACTTAGGATCAGTCCCAGAAAGATGGGCTGTGGGATCAGAAGCTTTTGAGAAATTCCATCTTTCATTCTGGATCGGATCATGCTTTCCCAAGCAGAATCTTAGTACAATTTAGGTGTCCTCCCAGACTAGAATTCCTGCTCAATGCATATGCAACAGGTGTAGCTTGGAAGGCCTTTCCATGGCTACAACCTTTTCTGGAGTGGGAGGCCTCACTCATTGTGACTCATGTCTTGGTATCTGTTGTTGGAACTACTGCAATATACTCTATATGGGGCTGCCCTAGAAGACCATTCAGGAACTTCAGCTGATGTAGAATGTAGAATGCAGTTGAAGGGGAAATAAGGGTATGAGTTGCTTTACCCTTAATGTAAAACCCCTGTTTTGAGAGCTGCACTGATTACCAGTCTGTATCCAGATATCACTCAAGGTGCTGGTTGTCACATTTAAAGCCCTTTGGAGTTCAGAACTTTGATATCCTCAGGATCACTTACTCCCACTAATTTCTACCTGTACTTCATGGTCAAGAAGAAAAGGTTCTTCAGGTCACTACTAGCATGAATTGTCATCTGAAGGAATCATGCAGTAGAGGCTTCTCTGTTGCTGCTCCCATCCTCTGAAACAACATTTTCCCAGAGATTAGATGAATCCACACGCTTCTGGATTTTTTTGGAAAGCTACAGATAAGTACAAACCTACAATGTAGGCTGTATTGGATTTAGATTTTTTAATATATTTATTTATAAAACTTGTATGGTGGCCTATCTTATATACAGTGATGCCCAACCTGGTGGGATGGACAAATATTCTCAAGGAGAGATGGTCCTATAAATAGCCAGGCCCTGTGGCTTTCAGGGCTTTATCAGTGATAACTGGCACCTTGAACTGCAACTGGAAAGAAACTGGGAGTCAGTGCAGCTCATGTAACAGTGGTGTAACACAAGCAAACTGAGAGGCACCAAAAACTGCACATGCCACAGAATTCTGGACCAGTTGTAGTTTCCAGGTGGTCTTCAAAGGTAGACCCATGTAAAGCTTATTGCAATAATGCAGTCAGGAAGTGACTAAGAATGCAGTGAGATGGGCGGTGACAAATTTGAAATACAAATAAATAAAATAAATATAAAGAATGAGTCAGTGAGTGTGAGCAAGGCCTTCCAATCCAGGAATGGGAACACGTGGTGCATAAGATGAATTTGTGCAAGGGCCATGAGTCCAGGAGGATGCCCACTAACATCTGTCTGGGGTGGGGTGCAACCCCATCCAGAATAAGGATGGCAACTCACTGGACCTCAGGGGGCCAAAACCCCCAAAGCCACTAAGCCTTGCTAGGATAGAGTCACAACCAGTTCCTCCCCATCCAGGCACTGGGTAATTTCCTGAATGGGATCACCTGCCCAGCATGGGGTGGAGGTATATAGATGATACCACACCCTATGCTGCTGAATGATCTTACACAGCAGTTTCATGTAGATGTTAAATAGGAATGGTAAGAGACGCAAACCCTGAGGCACCCCACATAAGACTATCCTAGGACTGGACCTCTTCCCCCCGACCAACAAGAACTGACTATGGAGATAGGAGGAGAACCACTGCAAAACAGTGCCTCCACTTCTTACCCCCAGAGTCAGTCCAGAGGGATACTATGGTTGTGCTTTTAAAAGCCACCAAGAGATCCAGGAGGGCTAGGATGGAGACATCTCCAGGGGTCATTCACAAGTGCAACTAATGCTGTCTCAGCATATCTAGATTTAAATTCCACTTGTTTGTGGAGAAAAATAGAAGGAACACTATGTATTGCCACTTTGAGCTCTTATATGAAATGTAGGATATAAATCTAACAATAAATAAACAACAAAGAGTGGCTTTAAGCTCTCAAGTATAGGTTGAGACATGAGATGAATGCAACATTATGAGGACATGGCAGAAAAGAGAAATTGCTAGAGTCTGTTTGTGAGATAGTAAAGTGCAAATGTGGAAATGACTGATAAATAAGACCATAAGAGTATATCTAACACTTAAGTTCCAGTAGCAGAACTAATTCTATAGTTCTATAATTTCTCTTTCCCTTGTTTATTTTCTTCCCCACATCTTTAAATTTGCTCCAGAGGATTGGCCAGCACTTCAGAGTAGATCTGAGAAGAATGTTGGGTATGTTTTAATTTATTTCTCACTTATTGCTGTTTTTATTTCATTTATTCAATTGCTCTCATCTAAATTGCTTCTTCTTATACATTACTAACATGTACCAAATAATCTACATCTCTATCTAAGATGTAGATAGAGTTTCATAAGATTTGAATTTTTCTTATTTCATGAAAGATTGCTTGGGAAAGATACATAAATATTGTCCTAATACGACAGCCATAATTCTGATGGGAAGTTGTACAAGAGTGCAAACATTTGAAAAAGGGGAAATTGATTTATGTAGTTCACTTGGGGACTATATGGAAGTCAAAAGTAGTTGGATTATATGGTGTGGGTTTTTTTATAATAACTTTATTAATTTTTTTAAAAGGGAACAGTAAAAACTAACAAAAACTAATATTAAGAGAAAGAATAAGAAGAAAAAAGAGAAAATTGAAAAAAGAGAAAATAGTAAAGATCAAAAGTACAGAAAAGAAAAAGAAACAGCAAAGGAAAAAAAAAGGAATTGACTTCTGATCCTCCTTGCAACAGATACAAGTCACAATATACATCAAACTCTTACTCTAAATTTAAAACATAAATTCCATTATTTCTATTAACCCATTAACCCATATTATTTCTAATCATCAAATCCATACAACATAATTTCATTTTTTTCTGTTTCCTGCAAAAAGTCCGAAAAAGGTCTCCAATTAGCATTAAAATGATATGATGTCTTATCTCAAATCAAAACAAATAACCTTCTGATATCAAGATGCTTATCTGCAGTGTTTTCAAAATATTCAGTTTGTTATTTACTTGTAATTTACGTTTAATTAAATTGTGTTTTAGACCCTACCTGACAGCCTTGTTTCATGGACATTATTATATTAACTATGCATTCCAAATACATGCAGTCAAAATAACCCATTCATGCAGATGACAGCGCATCGGCAGGATTTCAAGGAATCTTAAGATTTATGGAAACATATCCGAAGCAAGGGAAAACTATAAAGAAAAGCTCTCCCAGATAGCCCTGAAAGAACTTAGCATGCTTATCTGACACAACATGGGGGGTGAGGTGGATGGTTGAGATGGAAAACTGGGGAGAAAATGGAATATACGATCACTGGAGACAGCTTGGTCGGCTGACTGGCTGGAACTCCGCATGTTAGAATGTTGCTTGCATGCCCGATCTGTTCTTTCATGTTCCTGCTTATCATGCAACTTCCTGAGATTCATCCATTTGCATGGCAGGACAAATCACAGCAGACTTTACTTATGTATAATTTAGCATGAGATTTACAATTTAGCATGAGATTTAGAAAAACATCATTTCGGATCTCCAAGCCAGAACTGAGATATTGAAAAAAGTGTACTTAGCAATTGTCTCAGAAAGGTGGCTGAGATCCTATATGCAGAATTGTGATTCTTGAGGCTCAGTGTAATTGTCTTCTTATTTAGTGTTGTTCCCGAAGAATTTCCATAGGTCGCAAAGAAACTGTGAATCGATCTGCAGCATAATTTGAAAGGACATCTTCAGACAGAGCTGTACATATCATCTATGCTTCCAAATACAAGGTCTTGCCAAACATCCATAGATAGGAAGAAAGAAAAAGGATTTCACAGGGAGAAGTGGGTATAGATCAGAAGGTAAATGTTGAATCCTTCCTTTACATTTTTTTCCCTATAATCTCTGCTTTGCTATTATACTGCCAATCTCCAATATGGCATATAAATTCATTTAGGATTAAAATCGGGGAGGGGGATTCTCCTTGAAATTTCTCCCCCATTTCAGGTGGCTAATTACATACTGGCAGAAGAGGAGGAAAAATGAATAAATACATCCATGCACTTTCCTTGGCAAAAATATGGGAGTGCTTTGGTGTCTTCCGTGACTGTTTTAAACTTTGCATTGGCCTTCAGCCATGAAATTCCTTGGAGACCTCTCATCCAAGAATTAACCAGACCTGACCCTGATTAACTTGTGAGCCCCATCAGAATCAGCCGGCTGCTGCCACCTGCTGAGGCTAAAAGTTATTCCATGACATTAAATAGAATTTAAATATGAAATCCTTTAAATCAGCCTTCCCGATCCAGATGCTTATTCAAGTCTGATTTTTAGATAGTAATGGTTAACAGACATCTTGCTTTTGTTCTGACAACGCTTCAAATGGAGGACAGTCTCATATAAAGTAGGATGCCATGGCTGGGGATCCTGCTTGAAATCATCATGTATTTTAACCATGGTTTGTTGAATAAACACCAGTAGTCCAGTTCACACAATACTCAAAACTGAAATAACACTATAGCATAGTGCAAAGTATGACATGGTCCCCTTCCATTTTTTTTCTCTTTTGAAACCATCCATTAATGTTGGGGGGGGGGGTTGTTCCCCTGTTTGGTACCCATTTTAAATTCTTCACCAGTTAAGCAAGGAACAAAGGACTCTTTGCTTATATACAATGTTCTCCATTCAGTTAACAACTTGTGATCAAAGAGTCTTCTCCCAGTTTCATTGCAACAAAGGAAATCAGAGCCAAAACCACCATGAAAAATAAAGGGAACATTACAGTTGTGTATTATTAATGCACACCGATTGGAATTAGTGAAGCAGCTTTTTATTCCTATTTATCTCCAAACTTCTATAGAAAATTATACCCAATTTCTCCAACAGAATGAAATTATTAATTTCAAAGTGTTGTATTCCAGAGTAAATAAACACCAACAAAAAACAACCTAAATCAACTAGCAATTAAAATAAACCAGTAGCAATAAAAATGTTTCCCAAAATGTCATGTAATCTCCACTAAATATGTATCATAAGGTGTTATGCAGATCACAATTTGAACGGTAGACATTTTGAAAAAATCCTGCCAATAATCTGATTTTTTTGGTCTGGGCTCTTCAGATGTGTTTGGAGTGGGGATACTGGGAGTCAAAGTCTCCTTTTGTTTGGAGTCCAGTAGATTTAGCAAAGCCTTATTGAAAACTTTGAAGTTGGAAGACAGTTTGGTGTAGTGGTTAGGGTGCTGGCCTAGAAACCAGGAGATGGTGACTTCTAGGTCTGTCTTAGGCATGAAAGCCAGCTGGGCATGTCATTCTCTCTCAGCCCACCCACCTCACAGGGTCATTGTTGTGGGGAAAATAGGAAGAAGAGGAAGTATTAGGTATGTTCACTGCCTTGAGTTGACCGAAATATAAAAAAAAGTGGGATAAAAATGTAATAATAATAATAAAAAGAAGAATTTTGAAATGATCAAGGAAGAGAGACAAAATTATGGTGTTAGGGCCATATCTGAACCCAGATTTACAAATATATCCAGCTTCGTTCCATTCTAGCCACTGCAATCATCCCTAAAAGCTCATTCATAATTATAAATTGATTACTGCTCCAGCATAGTTCAACCACTCATCCAGCCCATGCTATGCTTGCTCACATACATCAGCTATGTTCATAAGAAATGCTGAGCTAGAATGTATTGAGTCAAATTTTCTTAACTGAGCTCTAGGGATTTAATTCAGATACACCTTTAGGCAATAATGAGTGGTTTCATACATCATGGTAAGCATAAACTACACACACACACACACACACACACACCCCACCCTAATGGCATAAAAAATTCCCCTCTCACCCCTATGGGTGGTACCTGTCTTCCTTAGTCTTGGGTCTTCTATCAGAGGCCTGGGAGTTTGAGGGTTCTGCGCAGTATCTTAGCTGTTCCTAGCACTGCACTCTTCTGCACAGAGAGCTCTGATGTTGTTCCTGGGATCTGTCGGAACCACTCTCCCAGCTTAGGAGTCACAGCCCCAAGTGCTCCTACCACCACTGGGACCACTTTGGCCTTTACTTTCCACATCCTCTCTAGTTCTTCCTTCAGGCCCTGGTACTTCTCCAGCTTCTCATGCTCCTTCTTCCCGATGTTGCTGTCACTTGGCACTGCTACTTCTATCACTACCGCTGTCTTCTGGTCCTTGTCTACTACCATGATGTCTGGTTGATTGGCCAGTACCTGCCTGTCTGTCTGGATCTGGAAGTCCCACAGGATCTTAGCCCTGTTATTCTCCATGACCTTCTGTGGAATCTCCCATCTGCACTTTGGGGGGGGGGGTCTAGCCCATACACTGTGCAGATGTTCCTATACACAATGCCAGCTACTTGGTGTGCCGTTCAGTATATGCTGTTCCTGCCTGCATCTTATACCCTGCCACTATGTGTTGGACTGTCTCTGAGGCCTCTCTTCACAGCCTATACCTTGGGTCCTGTCTAGTGTGGTAGACGCCTGCTTCTATGGATCTGATGCTTAGTGCCTCTTCTTGTACTGCTATGATCAGTGCCTCAGTGCTGTCTTTTCGTCCAGCCCTTTCCAGCCACTGATAGGATTTCCCAATGTCAGCCACCTCAGCTATCTGTCGATGGTACATCCCATGCAGGGGCTTGTCTTGCCATGGTACTTCCTCCACTTGAACTTCTTCCCATATCTGCTGCTGCCTCAGGCATTCTCTCAGCAGCTCATCTTTGGGTGAGCTCCTGATGTACTCCTGGATACTCTGGGTTTCATCCAGGACAGTGGCTTTGACACTCATCAGGCCCCGCCTGCCCTCTTCGCGGCTGGTATACAATCTCTGGGTGTTGGACTTGGGGTGGAGACCACTGTACATTGTGAGGAGCTTCCGGGTCTTCACATCGGCAGCCTCCATGTCTTCCTTTGCCCAGCTCACTATACCGGCAGGGCATTGATGATTGGCAGGGCGTATGTGTTGATGGCATGGATCTTGTTCTTCCCATTGAGCTGGCTCTCCAGGACCTGCCTTATCCTTCAGTGGTACTTGGATGTTGCTTTCTTCCTTGCCTCCTCCTCATGGTTCCCATGTGACTGTGGGGTATCAAGGTATTTATAGCTGGGCTCTATGTCTGCTATGTGGCCCACTGGTAGTTCCATTCCATCAGTCTTAACTACCTTCCCTCTCTTTACTATCATCCTGCCACACTTCTCCAGTCTGAATGACATCCCAATGTCCTCACTGTAGATCTGTGTCAGGTGGATCAGTGAGTCAATGTCTCATTCACTCTTAGCATACAGCTTGATGTCATCCATGTACAGGAGGTGTCTGATGATGATTCCACTCTTGAACTTGTACCTGTATCCAGTCCTTGTGATTATCTGGCTGAGCGGGTTTAAGCCCATGCAGAACAGTGGCAGGGACAGTGCATCACTTTGGTATATGCCGCACTTGATGGCCACTTATGCGAGCTGTCTTGAGTTGACTTCCAGTGTTGTCTTCCACAGTCCCATTGAGTTCTTAAGGAAGGTCCTTAGTGTCCTGTTGACTTTGTATAGTGCCAGGCATTCACAGATCCATGAATGTGGCATTGAGTCATAGGCTTTCCTGTAGTCAATCCAGGCTGTGCTCAGATTGGTCTGCTAGACCTTGAGTCTCAGGTGACTACTATCAATGAGCAACTGGTGTTTTGAGCCTCTGGTGTTGTTCCCAATGCCTTTCTGAGCTATGCTCATGTACTGGCCCATATGGTTTTGTAGCTTGGCAGCTACGGTGCCTGATAGAACTTCCCATGTTGTGGGGAGGCAGGTTATTGGCCGGTAGTTGGATGGTGCTGTTCCCTTGTGAGGGTCTTTCATGATCAGCACTGTCCTTCCTTGTGTTAGCCAGTCTGGGTGGGAGCCTGCTGCTAGCAGTTGGTTCATCTGTGCTGCTAGGCGTTCATGCACTGCTGTGAGTCATGTTCTTGACCCACTGTTGGATGTCTGCTACTGTGATGGTGACTGGTTCCTGTTCTGGGAGATTGCTGTGGTCTGCTTTCAGGTCCTGCAGCCACTTTGCACTGGTGTTATGTGTCTTCTCTTTCTCCCATATGTTCTTCCGGTACTGTTCAGTTTCCGCTGCTGGAGGTTCAGCTGTTACTGTGTGGTTGCATTGTAGTTTGTCGTTGGGAGTATACTGTGGATGGTTGTTTGGAGAACAGGGCATTTATCTTCTTGGCCTCTGCTTCTCTAGTGTATCTCCTTAGCCTGGCAGCCAGTGCAGTGAGCCTTTGTTTAGCAGTCTCTAGGGCTTCAGATGGAGTCAGGCCCATATATTTTTTCAGTAGCTGAGTCCTATCCTTAATCTCCACACCCTTCTGTAGTTCCACCAGCTGACTGACTTCTCTTCGAGTTGCCTTGATCTTAGCCTCCAATCTCATTTTCCAGGGGGAGTATGTACTGTTGTTCTTCTTGATTGTGTAGACAAGCATTTCCAGGATTACAGTGGCTGTAGCGTATACCAATTCGTTGGTTTGAGTTATGGCAGTTGTAGGGATTGTCTGGAGGGCTCTATTGGCATCTTCTAGCATACTATCTGATGACACTTCTCCACTGAGCCTTGGTAACTGATCTCAAGGGTTGACTGTAGCTAGTTTATCCATGATCTTCTGCCTCATATCCACTGCTGTGCTCTGTAATGGAGGGGGTGGCCGTGACTTTCCAGCTTCAGGTGTTGGCTGCACATCCAGTTGTTCTTCCAGTTCTGCTTGAGTCCGGGTTGTAATGTGGAGTTGGTCTAGCTCAAGTTGTGAGAGCAGCTTCCTCTTCACTATGTTGAAGCACTGGGTAACTAGTTGTTTCTCAGTTAGTGTGGATGTAGGCCTTCTGTCTATCCATAGTTCCCTCATATGTTTCATATATCCCCTCTCATTAAGTTTGCTGTTGTAGTAGCATTCCATCAATTCCAAGTTCTCTTGTCTCATCCATGTATGGTTTGTTCCAGTAGCCCACTTATCATCAGATTGTCCTGGTTCCCCAACATCTGATGCGGACCTTGTTAATCCAGGCGATGTCCAAGCCGACATGACTCTCTTAGTTCATGTCACTCTCATATTTGAGGTAGGCAGATGAAGCGTTAGGGGGTCTTTTGCCCAAGGACCCCTACTGGTAATGTAGGTACCAGCCAGGATTTGAACCCTGATCTCCTGAATCAAAGGCGGTGTTCTAACCACTACATTATCCAGCCACTCTGCAGATATTGTATATATATCCCCTATAGGGATGCCATGTATATATCACCCTATAGTATATAGGGTGGTGTGTGTGTGTGTGTGTATACACACATACATACACACACCACCCTAATGGCAGAAAGTGAAGAAGAACTAAAGAGCCTCTTGATGAGGGTGAAAGAGGAGAGTGCAAAAGCTGGCTTGCAACTCAACATTAAAAAAACTAAGATCATGGCATCGGCACCCATTAATTCCTGGCAAATAGAAGGGGTAGAAATGGAAGCTGTAACAGACTTTATTCACTTGGGCTCCAAGATCACTGCAGATGGAGACTGCAGCCATGAAATTAAAAGATACTTGCTCCTCGGGAGGAAAGCTATGGCAAACCTAGATAGCATATTAAAAAGCAGAGACATCTCCTTGACGACAAAGGTCCGCATAGTCAAAGCTATGGTTTTCCCAGTAGCAACATACGGCTGTGAGAGCTGGACCATAAAGAAGGCTGAGTGCCAAAGAATTGATGCCTTTGAACTGTGGTGCTGGAGAAGACTCTTAAGAGTTCCTTGGACTGCTAAGTCAAACCAGTCAATCTTAAAGGTAATCAACCCTGACTGCTCGTTGGAAGGATTGATAATGAAGCTCAAGCTTGGTCACCTAATGTGAAGAAAGGACTCTTTGGAAAACACCCTGATGCTGGGAAAGATTGAAGGCAAAAGGAGAAGGGGACAGCAGAGGATGAGGTGGTTTGATAGCATCACTGAAGCAATGAACATGAAACTGAGCAAACTCAGGGAGGCAGTGAAGGACAGGAAGGCCTGGAGCGATATGGTTCATGGGGTCACGAAGAGTCGGGCATGACTTAATGACTGAACAACAAACAAAATATATATAAGTCAGTATGACTTCCTGCAGGAGTGGGCTACTTCTATTATGAAGATTTCAGCCTACTTCCAAAAGTCCTGGGCAAGACATGAGTTCAGACCTCAGAAGAGCTATTTCTTCTTTCCTGCAGCCTGCTGTTCAGGAAAGAGAGAAAAGTATGTCAGAAAATTTAAAAAAAAAAAAAAAAAAAGGAGGGGGGTGAGGACCAGAATAGATTTCTGGTTCTATCTACTATTTCTATTTCTGCTATTTCTACCACAATGCACCTCACCAACTGATTATCTCTGAAGGAATGTGTTCCTAGTCAGAAAAAAGTTTGCTTCCTCCTAACTTAATACAAGGTTAACCAAGCTAACCTGCCTATTAGGAAACTTGCCTATTTCATGTTAAACTATTATAATTAATGGCAGACTGAACGACCTTGGCTTTTTGCAGCTCCAGAGTTGGGTCTTTGGCGATCCTTTTTACACATAACACTCTCCAGTTAACTGCTTCCAGTAGTCAGCCTTCCTTTATTTTTAGAATAATGCCTGATCTTAACTGAATAGCATTCCTCAGCCATCCATCATCTGTTGGGCCATTTGTTCAATCATAATTACAACTCCAATTAAATGTTTGCACTTTATTTTTAATTTGAATGCCTATAACAGCCCATTTCAAGATTCACAGCTCATTCTGACATTTATGATTTTATTCATCCTATGCTTTCCCAAAATATCTTGAATAATATTGCATCCTTGAGGTTCACTCCAGTTAAAAGAGCATTACAGTCACTGAACTGTAATAATTTCCTGCCAATTCAAATATTTTAGATAAACTGGTATCAGTTTGCTAACTTTTTAATTCACATTAGCATTCATGAATACCACACTTTGTCATGATAAGGACATTCTTCATTTCCTTATTTTTCCTTATTTTTCTTTAAAGGAAAATAAGCATAGAATTAATGGAAATGTCAATGCATTGGTCAATGTGCTCTCATTGCATGGTATAACTGCTAAAGGACATATTACAATTGTTGATTGTCTTTTATTGTTGGCTATATTAAGAATAATTTTTAGCACTATATTATGTATTTGTATGTTGTAGCTTGTAAGCCACTTAGAGTCAACATAACAGCAGATATCAAACGAATGAATAAATAAATACAGAGAAAGTAATTAATTTAGTAATAGTAAAAGGCTTTGGACAAAGCTTAAAACTAAGGATTGAAAGCAGAAGGCCCTCAATTGTTCAGGAAAAAAACTTCAAAGTAACTATCAACTGTATAATGACTTCACTAAAAATGCACAATGCAATGTATTTCAAAGTGGGCTGCAGGAAGAAATCTAATTTTTTGATTGCATACAAAATCCTAACATACTGTTGGTAAAAGTACATGATATCACTTTCGGTACACTATCACTCTTCATTCCATATCCTAGATCAGTGTTTAAGGTGTGTTCTTAACTTCTTAAAGTTGCCAAGGTTGAAAAACACTGTCCTAGATCCAGGCATCATTGTGAAAATGGCAGCTCCATTTGAACACAGAGCATTTTTCACTGAGCAACAGTAGGTACATTTAAAATCTCTAACAATCTTCCCCGGTGGAAATGATCTGATCATATCGAAGAGATGTACCCCGTGAGAAGTCATCATCTAATGAAAGCTTTAAGCAAACCAAGGATAACTGCAGTGATTGTCCTACTGATAAAACTGCAGGAAAAAAAATTAGAAAAGACGTTGCATATGCCTACTTGTGTGCAGAGTCACTTTATGCTTGCTTCTAATGCCTACCCCTTTCCCGGGCTTAGGTCATGTTTTGCTAACCACTGTCTTCTTTTACCAAGGTCACCTCTGTCGTTTTCTGTACTATCCATGTGGTTTTCTTGGCAAAATACAGGAGTGGTTTACCATTGCCTTGTCCCTTACATGAAATGATGCCTTTGCCATTGCAGGTGAAGTGATTGTTGTTTCCAGCATCTTCCTTTATTGCTGCTGCCTAATAGAGGTGTCTGCTTGCTTTAGTTGGATGAACTTCATGCCTTGGGTGACCTTGTTGGGAGTATACAGTCTTGGCATACACTCCTGGCATTCCCTCCCAGGAATGCTCCCCTGTTATGATAAGGCAGCACAGAAGACTTGAGGGGAAGAATTAGGCATTAAGTAAAAAATAAAGCTGTTTCCAATCCAGTTGAACTCTTGGTGACTTGTATATGGACACATCCATACAATTTTCTTGACATGATACAAAAACAGGTTGTCACTGCCTTCTTCCAGGGTGCTATTTTCATTTTTCAGTCTAATTACATACCTGGATTTCATAGATGATCCCCCATCCAAATACTAACCATGACCAACCCTGCTGAGCCTTTATTTCAGCCATGATTGACCAGATGCTGCTACCTAATTCAACAGGCCATAGCAGATATTGTATGTGATTGTTGTATATCTTCTTTCTTTCTTTCTTTCTTTCTTTCTTTCTTTCTTTCTTTCTTTCTTTCTTTCTTTCTTTCTTTCTTTCTTTCTTTCTTTCTCTTCTCTCTCTCTCTCTCTCTCTCTCTCTCTCTCTCTCTTTCTTTCTTTCTTTCTTTCTTTCTTTCTTTCTTTCTTTCTTTCTTTCTTTCCCCTCCCTCCCTCCCTCCCTCCCTCCCTGAAAACAAGACACAATGGAGAATGGGACCATAGCAAATAGCGAATGCATTAAACTTTAACCCTTCCCCAATATCACTTTCCTGTTACCAACTACTTTTTGTCCCTGAGGCTGTTACTGTAACTACTGACAACTTCAAGGGCAAAAAACAAACACCACAGTTTCCAAAAGAAAACATGAGCAAAGAACAGGTTTGATTTCCCTGCCTGCAAAATAGGCTATCAAGTAAATCAATGTGCATGATTGAAATTGCTTGCAAGAGCTCTTTCTTCGTAGATCAAGGCAATTGAGAACATCTTATTTACAGTTATCAGAAATATTTAAAGTAATCAAAAGAGTCTACGGTATAGAACATTGTAAGACTGATTTTGAAAATAGAATTGTGTACAAATAATGAACATGTATTTGCTAAAATGTATACACTTTTATTGAAATTTGAAACAGAAGAAGAACAAGTGAAAGAATGTATGATAAAGTGGGCTACACTGATTGTAGTATATTTCAGAATCTGATTTTTACACTGTTTCCCTAGATGCACCATAACTACTAACCCTAAATATAGCAAACATATCTTTTCCAATGCAGTGAAACAGCATTGTCTTTTTAGGCTGTATGTGGCTTCTTAAATCTTGAAATGAAAATCTGCATTACAAAAGCTAAATCTTGACAGCTATAGAGGCTCCAAGAATTCATTGGCTTTGCTTCTGACTCCAGAGCTCCGTACTGGATATTAGTGTTCAGATGCCCTAGAACCTTTCTAAATTTGCCTTCAATGGCATACAGCTGCTAGTCTGTTTCTCAAAAGAAAGCCAAAACTAAAAACAAGTTCAGAGATCAGTGTTTTGTGCATATGTGTGTATAGCTGTTGTAGGTATCTGTAGAGCAAGGAATTTTGAAAACAAACCACCAAACAGATGAGGGAGTTGGGTGACTTCTGCAGTCTGGAAGAAAAAAAAAAAATTGAATCCAAGAAGTGCTGATCTGGGACAGACCAAAATCCTACTCAGTAGAACAGCTGTCTTCTATGCTTGTTTTTCACCAAATGGTATATAGAGGTAGGCTGCCTTGGAAGAGGGAATTGATTTATTCTCCATAGGACCTGAGGGAAGGACAAGAAGCAATGGGTGGAAGCTTGTCAGAGGGAGATCCAACCTGGAAATAAGGAGGAATTTCCTGATAGTTTCCTGAACTATTAAGCAGTGGAACAGCTTCCCTCCTGGAGTTGTGGGTTCTCCATTGCTGGAGGTTTTCAAGAAAAGATTGCACACCATTTGCCCAGGATGGTATGAGGATTCCTGTCTTGGGCAGGGAGTTGGACTAGAAGACCTCACAGGTCCCTTCCAACCCTATGATTCTATGATTTTGATGATCATTAATAGCCACAATGACTTTCCAACAATCCCTTTCAAAAGGCACATTTGGCAGAAGCAAGCTTGTGAAGAATTACCCCCCTTATTAATTTAATTTATTTGATTTTGAGGCTCTCCAACTCCTCGATGACTGAGTAGCTTACAATTAAAAAGAAAAAGAAAACATAGTCCATTGAAAGGCTAACTCAATATCACCTAATCCAAACATTATAGGGACTCTACAACCATCCTACCTCAAGGCTTGGGAGAGCAACCAGATTTTAATAGTTTTTGAAAGTCATTAAGGTGGGAACAATATAGATCTCTGGGTGATGTCATTTCAGATAGCAGGCACTGCCACTAAGAAGGCACATTTCCTGGTCCCACAAGATGACATTGTTTGTTTGATGAGAACCAAAGTGTGCTCATTCTGTCTGATCTCACAGGATAGGTGGATACATAAACCATTGTTAAATAATGATTTAATAAAAATTATTTTCTAATGATTCCTAGTGTGGATTCTTTTTTCTCAACTCTGGCGCTATGTGTTGACATTTTTGCAAACCTATCCAATGCAGTATCCTTAGTGGCCACAAACTGCACAAATGATGTGAAACAAAAGTATGGGAAAGAGACTGAGGCTATAATAATTGGGCATGGAGGGATCTGGGTTGATTCAAGATCACCTCTTTACTGCAAGGAACAATGAATGCCCCTCTGCAATATATTTCTGAAGCTCCTGATGGGAAGTATGGTTGACACATAATAGTGACTGTTTATTCATCAACCATTAAACAAACCTTTAAACATGCCTCCTTTTTTCATACTCTCAATCAGGAGGCCAATAGAGGGAAAGAAAGTGGGGCTAGGACTGTGGGAGACTTTCAAGGTCAAATTCTCACTTAGCCACAAAATTAATTGGTGGTTTTAGGCCATTCATTTTCTAGCAGCCTAACTATTTTAAAGGAGGGACATGTACCCCATCCTGAATGCTTTAAATGTGATAAAATGAATACCATCTACCATCCTTCCTTCCTTCCTCCCCTCCCTCCCCCCTCCCTTCTCCACAGGAAGGCTAAAACTACTTTTACTGAGATGGGCTATTATAACAGAATCTTGCAAGTCTGACTGTGCTGTACCTCCTTCTCCTTATAATTCAGTGAATTAGGGAAGTGTCTGAGCTGCTTCTGAATGTTATCTGGATGTTCTGGACTTAAAAAATGCCTAGGCAACAGCTTCTGCTTATCTCCATCAAGGTCATCTTCCTTACTCTCTCTCTTATCTATCATCTATCTATCTGTCTATTTTTCTATCATCTATTGATCAATCTATCATCTTATACCTCATCATAACCTGATGTCTCTTGGTGGCTTAATATATATAAATCCTATCAGTGGCTGGAAAGGGCTGGACTAAAAGACAGCACTGAGGCACTGATCATAGCAGCGCAAGAACAGGCACTAAGCATCAGATCCATAGAAGCAGGGGTCTACCACACTAGACAGGATCCAAGTTGAAGACTGTACAAAGAGGCCCCAGAGACAGTCCAATACATAGTCGCAGGGTATAAGATGCATGCAGGAACAGCATACACTGAATGGCATAACCAAGTAGCTGGCAATGTGTACGGGAACATCTGCACAATGTATAGGCTAGACCTCCCCAAGTCCAGATGGGAGATTCCACAGGTCATGAAGAATAACAGGGCTAAGATCCTGTGGGGCTTCCAGATCCAGACAGATTGGCCAATCAACCAGACATCATGGTAGTAGACAAGGACCAGAAGAGAGCGGTGGTGATAGATGTAGCAGTGCCAGGTGACAGCAGCACCAGGAAGAAGGAGTACAAGAAGCTGGAGAAGTACCAGGGCCTGAAGGAGGAAGTAGAGAAGATGTGGAAAGTAAAGGCCAAAGTGGTCCCAATGGTGGTAGGAGCACTCGGGGCTGTGACTCCTAAGCTGGGAGAGTGGCTCCAACAGATACCAGGAACAACATCAGAGTTCTCTGTCCAGAAGAGTGCAGTGCTAGGAACAGCTAAGATACTGCACAGAACCCTCAAACTCCCAGGCCTCTGATAGAGGACCTGAGACTGAGGAAGACACATACCACCCATAGGGGTGAGAGGGGATTTTTTTTTAATATAAAATTAAAACATCCATGGTACAATTAAAAATGACAATAACATCATAACACACACACACATCCAAAACAGCAAGAACAATAAATGAAAAGTAAAATAAGTAAACATGGCAAAGGGTTAAGTTAAGAGAATACCCTCTAGAAAAACTCTGTTTTCAACATTTTTCCTGAACATCAGCAAGAGGAACACCAGCAGGAGTCTAGCCTGATCTCTTTCAGGAGGCCATTTCAAAGCACTGGTACCATCACAAAAGAGCAGCACCTTCTAGTTTTGGCCCTCTCACCTCTTAGAAGTCTGGGACTATAAGCAGCTTTTCCTTATAAAATATACTATAGTGGATTTTGGTTGGAGTAAGGGGACCTACAGACACAAATGACATTTTTAAACAAATGAACTCTGCTGTCTGGTATGATTACTATAAGGTTCATTCCACATCAGAAGGATAGGGCTTCTACTTTCTCAAACATGCATTAAAATGTCAATATTCCTAGAACTCTGCTCCAATAATACCATCCATTCCAGTAAATCGTAAAGCTGTTCTAATTCTTATAATAGCTCCTAATTTCTTCTATGTATGTCCTGTCTTCTCATAGCCCATCTTCCACTAATCCACCAACAAACTCTCTGCCCTTTTCAATGTTGATCTTTGCTTATTATTAGTGACTAATAATAACTAAGCACTAACAAGAACGCATTGTGAAATATGATTTTGTCCAAGTCATCTAGCAGGAGTCCTAAAGATAAGGAAACTAAGGAACTATTTCTATAATCAAATTATTTCCAGTGCATTCTGTTCTTATGTGAGTGTTTTGTTCATATTGAATCATTTTTCAAAAATGGAAAAGTGAGACCATTATATAGTTTAGTTCCATGAGAGTAGACATAATTCTATGTACACAAATAGAGTTTGAAGATTCTGTTTACTCTTCAGTTGTTTGGGTGGGTGAATAAAATTCTACCCTTGTTTTATGATTAGGAAGACCTCAAGTCCTTTCTTTAGACCTCAATAGATAATGGTTTCACGTTTGCCTGAGTTTCAAGATCAAAACAAGACGTACCAACCCAATGTCAATACCAGTCTAAATTTGCACAGGGTATTCAGGAAAGTTACGTATGGTATCTGGGAGAATATTTGGTGTTAATTTCCTACATCCACTAGTTTAAAAGTTTCCTGGAGTCTGATTTGTTGAGAAATTTGTAAATTCTAAAGTAGCACAGCGAAAACCCCAGGTTCAGAGGCAGTAGGGCTTCATAGAGTACCTACCACAGAAAAGCAAATGTGAGAGACAGAGTTATTGTCTGTTTGTGTTGTTTCTGGTTTTCCAAAGGAACCTGGTATGATTACTATGGGAAACAAGATATTGAACTAGAGGAATGTTGAATTTTCTGCACCAGTGAACTTTTTATCATGGTATTCCTCTCCATCCTTCTTCCAGAATCAGTAAACATTTGTACCTAGTCTTGAATTACAGAAGTAAAATATTTGGCATCACTTATTTCTGGCCTGGATATTTATATTTCTTCAACCTACTCATTAATCATATCAATGCCTCCAAATCTGTTTCAAGAAATCATTATTTGGAAGGAATACAGATTAAGGATTCCAGAAAGAGTACAAGCAAACCCACATTCACAGTGGAAGTTAGTGTCCTGCATAGATACCTCTTTGCTTCAAATTCCAGTGTTTACAGAAAAAAGTGCTTTAGTAAGGATTTTGCTGTTAACATTTAGCTGAAAAAAGCTTTTACAGGGATTCTTCAGTCTTCTTTTCTGGGATGAAGTCTTTGAGGTATCCTCTTGAGATATGCATCAGATAGCACCACCCTGCTGGATTACTTTCATCACCTAAGGAACAAACTATGAGTCGTGGGAAAGATTGCATGTGAACTGTTTGTATCAGGAATGGAATTAAACCAAGTCAAAAGAATCATTTCCTGGTCAATTTTTTTTCCTGTTATCCTTGCATCGATTCACTTTGTTTCAAACTCTAACTTACAAATTAATTGTGTATTGTTGATCCATTTCATTGCAAATCAGAAGCAACGATGTGGGCTGCAGTTGTTTGAACCACAATCTTACTGCAGTTGAAATCTGTGAGCATCAAGTATATTCACTCACAAACAACCTCTGCAAGGTATAACAGGAATATCAAAAGAAGGAAACAACCCAGGACAAGAATCAGTTCATATAGAAAAAAGATTCTTCTAGATAAACCTGGAGCCTGTGATAACTTCAAACAATTCAAGGACATGGACCTATCTAGTTTAATAGGAATCTAGTTTAATAGGTTAATTTTTTAATGAAATTAAAAGAATTTAATTTTAATTAAAATCATAAGCATACATGTGAAAGTTCATCCATAAAAACCCATAGAACTTCCATCAGATGAAATGTGATTGAGATAAGAGCATTAATGTGAAATATGCAATATTTTTTAAATTTAGAAATCTAATGTGACATAAAATCTTCCTCCACACATAGAAGTAAACCTTGATTTTTCAATTCCTTCCTTCCTTCCTTCCTTCCTTCCTTCCTTCCTTCCTTCCTTCCTTCCTTCCTCCCTCCCTCCCTCCCTCCCTCCCTCCCTCCCTCCCTCCCTCCCTCCTTTCTTTCTTTCTTTCTTTCTTTCTTTCTTTCTTTCTTTCTTTCTTTCTTTCTTTCTTTCTTTCTTGGAAAGGGGATTGAGAAAAGGATTCTCATGCTGCCACTGAACAAGTATTTAAATGGTTTATTTACATTTACTTATTTTTATTAATGCTGCTTAGACAGCCATCAAAATGCTCCTTAGGTTTGAAAAGTCACAATAAATGTGTTGTCTTCAGGTGTTCTTTCCTACTGTGAAGCATCCTGTGTAGATCATTGATGAAGATTATATATAGCTGGAGTCAATCACGAAGCTTGGAAACCCCCTGCTGTTTACTGACCTCCTTTGCTAACATCCTCCTAACCTTTCAGTAATAGTTCTGTGTGACCCAGCATAATCTCTGCTAGGTTCTGAACTACATCTTAATTAAATTCTAACAAGTTGGGAAAAGAGTCACATCTGCTCCATCTGTCCCTATTTTCTGGGCACAAGCCCTATTTTCTATTTGCTATTTCCTGGTAGAACATTTTGACCGACCTTCCTTCCTTCCTTCCTTCCTTCCTTCCTTCCTTCCTTCCTTCCTTCCTTCCTTCCTTTTCTCCCCTCTCTCCCTCTCTTGATTTATTATACATTTAAAATGAATGCAATTATATTCAGTTTTTTATTTTAATTACTGGGAGCAAGATAACTATGAAGTCTATCTTTTTCTTCCCCAATACTATTAAAATAAAAGCCCATCCATAGGCAACCATATAAAAGATAGAAAGAAAGAAAGAAAGAAAGAAAGAAAGAAAGAAAGAAAGAAAGAAAGAAAGACAGACAGACAGACAGACAGACAGACAATCCCCATTTTGGCACTGCATCTACATGTACAAGAAGAGGGAAGCCACAGTCGCACTTTTACAACTGCCATCTTGCCTATTCAGACAGACACACATGTACACACTATGGGGCTACCAGTGCATTTGTGTCAAAAGGAGCTTTTTCCTTAAGGCTCAAAGCCACATAGAGAGATTTTCGCTCCACATAGTCTGAGGAAGGCAACAAATCCTTACATATTCCATTCTCAGTGACTGGACATTAATATTCATTTATGTTCATAAGAAGCTTCAGCACATAATGCAAGATGCTAAATTTGCTATTCTTCAAACTCTTTCCTTGGTTTAGCATTTTCATAGAAAATCTCCTGAAAAATAATTCTCTGGCCTGGGTGACATATAATGCTCAGATTCCATGTGGTTTGTACCCCCATGGCTTAGGAAAGTATAAGAATCTACCCACAATGATTTAGCATTAGGTACAAACTTGTCATCTGCAGTTTGCTCAACTGTATATGGTTAGGAAATTCCTGGCTAAGCATTATGTTGGAATATACCTTTTTTACACACTTTGCTAAACCATAATGTAGTTTGTTTTCAGGTTAGCCTGATATGCAAATCCACTCCAGGAAGGAAATATCTTGTAAGCTACAGTGTATTTTTTAAACTATTAGGCTAAGCCCAAACCAAACACATTGCATTATGGTCTAATGCAGGAGTATGAAAACCAGATGCTCAATGGCACCCTCCTGTACTCCAAAACGGCCTTGCTAAAACTTAATGGCAAATGGCTGGGTTTTTGGTGGTGGGAGTTCCTCCATTCCCCAGGTAAAGTGGGAATAGGGGTCCTGGGAAACTTCCCACTCTCACCTCTATCCTTGAAACCTCTCATCTCCATCCCATGGCCAAAATGGGATGTATGTATGTATGTATATATTTATATTTTATTATTATTATTTATTTTATGTTATATTTTATATATATATATATATATATATATATATATATATAATATAATATATTTATGTATTTATTATGGTTTATTGTAAACTGCCCAGAGTTGGTCTTTGAGTGAGATGGGCGGTGACTAAATTTGAAATATAAATAAATAAATAAATAAACAAACAAACAAATAAATAAAATGATTCATGAAAATGAACCATTTTCAGCAGAATTGCAGCAATACCATTTTGGTTCCTTTTTTTCAGAATTTGTGAAATGTTGAGGGTAGAAATGGGCATGGTTTTGACCCCAGAGGCCTTCAATACCCACTATTAAGTTTCTCAAGGGAAAAAAAAGGAAGCAGAACTAAATTGGTCTCTCTGTATGTGGAAATATCACTGCATTGCCGGAAGGCCTTGGGCAATGATTTGTGCCGCCTAATTTTTCTAAGGCTACCCATTGGTGCCTTCACGTAATGTGGAAATGTTAGGCTGACTCTTACAGAAGGGAAGCTAGGACTGAAGTTCACATCTGTATATTGTATGTACCTGTTTATGACTGAGGGTCCATGTAATGCACAACTTTCCATTTTAACCACTGGCTGCATCATCTGGAGATGAAATGATTTTTGTTTTTCTTAGCATATTTTAGCAAGAGAAATATCAGCTTTTTAAAAAAGCAGGAAAAAAGCATTGTAAATTGCAGTGAAGTAAATAAAGAGTGCAGATAAGTTTAAGCTTTGGCTGCTTCCCTTCCGCCTCCCTCCCTCCCTCCCTTCCTTCCTCTCCTTGAATCCTTTGCTGCTTTTGACTACTTTCGAGGTAAAATACTAGCCGTGCTTGCAGCAGGAATGAATTGTTAATGCTGTGGGACTTTCTTTCAATGCCGTAATAATATGAGGAATAATCTGACATTTATAATCAACTATAACCTAAAATTGTCAAGTCAAGTCCCTTTGGGCAAAGAGGTTCAGAATAAAGGTTGCACTAATTAAGCTTAATTGTGTCTACTTGAGGTGACTCGCTTGTTCATTATGGATATTATGAGATTAAAAAATGCACTGAATCTCTAAGGATTCATAGTTAAATTAGTGTCAGGCTTGTTCTGATCTTCTTTGGCAGCTTTAGAAAACAAAGGAAGCTTCAAAAAAGGTTTTAGGAAGGAAGTAGGTATAATATTATGTATTCATTAGACTCACACAGGATCATACAATAAAAGGGAATGGAATGGGATGTGATTATTTATTTACAGTCAGTTCGCATCAGTTTCCAGAAATGTGTTCTAGCAGGATCTTTATATGCAATCTAATTTAGGCATTCCTCTGGAATGCATGTCCTTCTCTGGATTTGTAGGCTCTCAAAAACTACATTTCTCCCATAGGATATGAAAGCAGGTATTAGATGGTGTTGTTCATTTTTTCCTTGAAATAGACTTCTGAAAGGTTCAATTTTCCCTACCATTTACCTGTGCTTGAACACATCTTTCTTGGTGTGGTTGTGGCTTTCTGTGGGTAATGGGACTAAAGGAAGAAAAGAGGCAAGAAAGAAGAGTTTGGGCGAATGTGGGAACAGGCATCTGAGTAAACCTTCCATCCCTCAAAAATTGTATTTTTCCACTTTTCCTTTAATGGATTTATATACGCGTGGCCTTCCAGAAGTTCAGAACTCTCATCAGCCCTTGCACATATCCTAGTGGTGAGAGATAATGGAAGTTAAAATTGAAGATTGAGTGGTGTACGCCTAGTGACCTGATAATACCTTATTGACTCATTTCCCATGGCAGCATTTTGCATGCCCCTGTCTCTCGAGATTAAGTGAGGAACCAGATTGCCAAACTTAGTTGCAAGCTTTAATTTCTTGTACCTTAGACCCAATGATAGAAGTAAATCACCTAAGATATGTGTTCGAATTTGGTACTAGATATATGTTTTCAATTTAGCTCAACACAGCTGAAAAAAACATATTTAGCTTTTTCCCTTGTACTCTTTCCCCAGCTGAATTGTCCCTTTGAAACTTTATGGGGGGAAATGTAGAGTGACTGCCTTATCCCTTTACTAGTGCTAACAGCTGAGAAAGTGGGGACATTTAGCATGAAAAAACAGCAGGGAGAGAAATGATGAAATGCACCCTCCCTTTTGTGTTCCCGTTCGTCAGTAAAATGCATTTGCAAAAGGTTTATTAAAACCAACAAAATCAGTACATCCAGCCCTGCTTCAAGAGACAAAATGTAACCAAACCTACGCTTTAAAAATCAACTAATAATCTTCAACATCATTGCATTCTTTATTTCTGATTCCCAATATGACAATGCTTTGAACAGAACTCTGTAAGATGAAGAATTATCATTCAAACTGGCACAGAGGCACAATTGTAGAACCATGTACCATTCTGTATCTTGACATACTGCTTCCCTTTCCATCAATTATTTGCTATGCATTCTTTATTCATCTGTTTTTTTTTGTTTTGTTTTTCAGTAATGCAGATACCAGGAGACAGCTGGAGAAGCAGCAGCTACCTGATATTCTGTCAGACCAGTCAGGAGTCATTTAAAAGACTGAAATCATTTTTGTTTATTTGAGAAATAGAATGAGATGCTGTGCTGTATTCACAAGACAATATGATTTGTAGATACATTTATCCTTGAGGTCAATTCAGCTAACAATACTATACATATCCCATGGCTGAACCCTAAATTAAAATAGGCAACCACATTCTATTCTGAATGAACATGGAGTATATGTTCATGTTCATACAGATCTGAGTTCTGTAGAAATTTGCCTGTTAGAAAGCTAATGCTTCCTATATTACTGTATTAGTATTTGATTCAAGTGCTAAGTCACATAGCTTTTCAGGCAAAAAGATCCTTGGTTTAGTCACTGTCATCTCATGGTATGGCCAGCCTGAAATTTTGGAGTCTTCAACTTGATGCCCTTATTGTTGGACAATGATTATGAATTCAGCATTGTAGACCATTGGTCTGATGTAACGTAATACAGCTTTCTATGTGTTAATCTCCTAACACTCCTGACATAGACAGATCAAGAGAAATTAAAACCTTTGTTTAAAAGCGTTGCTTAGTCCCCTCCTTAGGCAAAGATCAAGTGGAACTCTACAGGAGAATTGGCTCATTTGAGTAAACATGTTTAAAAACCTCCAGTAAAATCTGTTAATGCATAAGCCATAGCCAAAGGCTTAAGCGATGCAATCCTGTGCGTCTCTGTGTTTTAAAAATTTCACCCCTGAATTTTAGAAATGGTGTACTACTTTGCATTTGGCACATAGAAAGAAATGCTTCTGCAGAAAAGATCAAGGGAAATTTGTAGTAATAACAACAGTTCCTGGAAATTGTTCAAGAATGATTACATTCTGCAGATGTTAATGTACCACCATTATCTATCATTGCTGAAGTAGTTTTGGGGTCTATAAACAATGTTAATGAAAACAGTGGAAGCTACAGAAAGGTGTTTTTGGATATGCGGTGATCATTATTTAAAATGTAACCAAACTTTAGATGTGATCCTCTTAATTTGCTTGCTTTCTTAAAATGTTGGGAACATGGCAATTCCGTAAATGTTTTCTTCATTCAACAGCACAAAGGCAGTCCAGTGAGAAACAAATAAGGAAGATGATTATCTTAATCATCCTATTTTATTTTCCCAGTAGAATTTTGTGCCTCTTGCAGGAACACATTTCAGCTTGCTTTCCCATTACTATATCTAGGTATGGAATCTTGCCTTTTATTTTCCTGAGCTTATTAAAATCAGTTTCTCTGAAATGCATGGGTCATGCTGGATTATATCCTCTTTAGCTTCCAGTAAGATCCAGAATTCCATCATGACATAGTAATAGTTCCACAAAATGTCTTCTATAAACTCACTGACTAACTCTTGTCTGTTACTTAGAATTAAGATAAAGATACAACAAACCTGTTATTTCCTGAATCTTCAAGCCTGCATGTGATTAATTTGTTGAAAATCCCATGCTGTTCAGCAGTTTATCTCCCAGTAGATAATACAACAGATGAAACCTCCCATTAATAACTGAGAACTGAGACATCAATACTGTCCCTCAGGAAAAGGTTTTTCACATCTTACTCTGTTATGAAGATTTGTAATTCACACGGAGCCTCAGTGTCTCTGTTTCTTTCTCCTATAACCAGATATTTCTGTACACAGCCCATACATATTGCAAAGGTATTGCTATTTTAATTACTAGGTTGTCGATGGTTGAAGAAATAATAAATAAATAAAATAATCAAAGAAGGGCACTTTAATACTTAAAATTAGATTAGGTGATCAACATTTGGCATTAATAAATGTATATGGCTCAACCAGAGACATGCAAGAGAAAATGCCCAATTACTTCCAATTTTCATGTTATGTTAATGGACTATGTAATAATGGAAAAGGAACTGAATAAAATGTTGGATCCCTTTTTGGATCATAGCTTTCTTCTTCTTTTTTATGTTCTCTGATTCATAGTACTTCACAAGATTATCTGTGTGGATTTAAATTAGTAACTATTTTGTATTCCTTTAACACTTCCCAGTGTGAATATGTCTTTTTTCTGCATACAGAAGTTGTTTTCATCCATAATATTTGATATTTCATTCTTTGGTATTTACAGTTAAAGACTGTAAGGTAGATGTCATACATTTTTCAGGCCATACTGTAGATAATCTTATAGCTTTGCCTGATAATACTTAAACACTTTCATGTGATCTCTGTATCTCTGCTGAATGATCAAGACTCAGTGAAGCAGATGGAAAAGAACATGGCAGAATTGTTGAGTTCTAAGAGGGATTTAATTGCATCATTTCTAAAATGGGATACTACAAACACAATTATTTGAAGTCATATTACTGCAATATGTAAAAATAAGCAATAGTTAATGTTAAATCTTCAGTGAATACAGTATTGACTCTGTTGTATAGTCCCTTACTTGTGTTAAATATGAATCTAATAAACATCATACTCCCATAACAGACATTTTATTACATTTTGCTACATTTTATTACATTCCTGCATGTTCCAAAGCACATTTGCCTTTAGAATCTGAAGTGCTGCACAGCCCTATTAGGTAAGAATACAGATAAAGGGGGAAAATATATAATAAGCCACTGCCTTCTAGACTTTCACAAGACCAATTAAATAACATAATACCGTGTCTTTCATTTGGGAGATTGTATATAAATCTATTAACTCTTTCTTTTTAAAAATGCTCTTACACATTTTTCTTGTATTATATAGTCTCAGTTCTTCCATCTGAAGCAGCAGCAAGCTCTTTGTCTTCCTGAAATAGGAGTTCAAACTTGTAAAAGTTTTCAATCTTGGAAAAATTTGGCTCTTCTGTACCATGATGCTCTTGTTATTTGATTGTGCAATTTTGCTAGAAGCCTATCACCCCCTCTATTCTTCTGTCTGATCCACATGGGAAAGCTGGAAGTTTTGGACTGAAGGTGATCTCTCTTGCAAATTAAAGGGGGTGAAAAATGAACATGTTGATCAAGAGAAGCTGTTGACAAAACTGATTTCACATCCTCTCCTTTGCATTTAAATAATAGTTAATGAAGAAATAATTAGCATGAATGATACTTTTGGCAAAACCTTGTGTAGAGGACTGAAGCCAACATTGCCATGGAAAGGTTTGCTGCCATAGACACGAATAATAATAAGGACTGAATATGCAGGGGGAACATGAGTCAGCTTTATCAATGATTCTGAGTACAAGATCAGTTGACAGCTGGAACGGATGGCTATCACATCATAAGCAAGAAACCTCATTGTTTAGAGCAGATCGCACATACTGAAGGCAGACGCTTGTGTGGTTGGGAAAGGATAAGTGGGTTGGTTGCCATGGCCACTAACCTCTGACAGTGTCAGCTTCTCTCTGTTAGATGTTGACACAAGATCAGGGGATCTTTTCTCAACATGCATTTTAATAGTATTCCAAGTCTTCCGTGCCCTTTTCAAGGGTTAGGATTGTGGGTTGGGCAGGTCTATAGGAGTGGGGAATTCACACCAGCATGGCTCCAATTTTAGTCTTGCAAATCTATAATTCCACAAATTCTGTATAAAGCCAGTTTGGCTTGGAGTTTTTAATGTATAAACAGACTTTCATTCCTTGCAATATATTCCTCATCTATTAGAAGGACAAACTGGGTATTTCTTTGAACTCATGATATAACTTTCTCTGTTGAAATAAATGAGGAATGTCAGGAAACCTGTGAAGAAAAACACTGCATTCATATGTTTGGAGCAATAGGATTTCTAGAAGTACCATATCTGCTTAGGACAGGTTACTATGGTCTGGCTGTAATTCAAAATGTTGGTTAACACCTTCAGTCCCATTGGGTTTGCAGCCTGTTCATCTATGAGACCGCCTACTCCAAGTAGAATCTAGAAGGGGACTCAAAGACAAGGATTTTGTGTGGAAGCTCCCATCCTATGGAATGCCCTTCCTCCAGAACTAAGATATACGCTCTCACTTTTGATATTTAAAGAGTCTGTGAAAACAAGGCTATATCAAGGAGCATTTGGGGACTGACGCATATGTGATGGGTTGTTCCTGAGCTAAGATTAATAGTGGTTATTGGATCTGGTACTTGATGGTTGTTTTTATTATATGAATATTGTTTTTTTTAATGATTACAATAATTACATTTATTAGTATATTACTGTGGGAGCAACTGAAGCAGCACAAAGGCCTTGGTAATGAACTGAAATAAATAACTTGGAATGGTTTTTTTTTGTTGTTGTTCTTGTTGTTGTTGTTTTGTTTTTGTTAGAAATATCTCTCTTCTTTTCTCCAAGAGCTCAAGGCATCTTTATTAGAGATCGCCCTTCAACTTAACTCCGTAACAGTGACTTTTTGAGGAAGTTTGGGCTGAGAAATTGTAGTGGAATCATCTTCCTGTGTGAAATTCCATGGACATGAATTTGAGTCTTTCAGGGTCTAGTCAAACAACTTAACCACTATACCATATTGGTTCTTCTTTTCCCTGCTTTAGGAAGTATCCTTTTCACTCCACTGTTCCATGAATGATGGTGTAAGATTTATTGTAGTGTTAGAGGAACATGCCCCATTTTGGGTCCTTATATAAAGTGTATTCCAAATCATGTTATGAAACTCCAGGTTGTACTTTGTCATCACACAAGTTAAGGAAGAAGGGGTTGAGATTCATGTCTCATTAAGTGATGAGTAGAGAACAATAGCTGCTAGATCCATTTCTGAAATGTCACCCATTTCGTAATGCTGGGTTCATTCTGTATGGTGTATCAAGCTAATGGAAATAACCAGTCTGACTCATCGAAAAGATTAAAGAAGCCTCAAGGTCAGCTTATTTAGATGCACAAGACGAAGCCTTTGTTTGCACACATTATTTTCTCAAGGACAATGGTTTGTCCATTTCTTCATCTCAGGAGACGAGCTGTTCCAGTAAGCTAAAATACCAAGGATTACTTTTTAAACAAAAATCAGAAATCAGAAAGTAAAATGTGTGCTATATTTTCCTGAATTATATGCGTGTTTTTTTCTATTGTAATGTTATCACCTTTTTCTGTATCTGGCTCTCATTGTGGGATGATAGTGATGCTGAAAAAAATTGGATTGGAATAACAAAGCAGTTAACTAAAGGACACCTTGTCAAAAAAGCCAGGAAATTTAAATTCAAATTGAGTTTGAACTCATGACTATTAGAATCTCAATGATCTAATGGACAACCTGTCAGCCATTCAAGCTATTCTGGGGTGCATGATTACATACAAGAACCCCATGTGAGACAATCTCTAAACCCTCCCTCCACAACCATACTGCACCCTCCCCACAACTCTCAGGAACAGCGGATTTGATGATGTATCACCAGCTACTTTTCTCCAGAGGGATCCTTCTGCCCTGAAATATTTGAAAGGAGGCAAATGGTAATTTACCTTCTTCTGACTGGATGGGAAGATGTGTTCTAAAGGCTGGTTCTTTTTCATAGAATGATCATAGCTGATTCTTTAAGAATTTAAGTCTTCATTGTGTACACCAAAGTCAGCGAATTAGAAAGAAGTTAAAAGGCATCAAAGGAGACAGACAAAATGAAGAAGAAAAGAACAGTTCCTTATAAAGAAACTGATCTCCTACAAAGCACACATAGATCCATTTTTACAAAATTAAATCTACACTGTATCTAATTTCACTGGTGCCTGGCTCGATGTAGAATCCCCTAATCTCTAATCCAGATTTTCCTCTGTTGAGGCTTCTCTTCATACCTGGCTTTCATATTAGTCAGCCTCGGGGAGGAACTCTGAAAGGAACAGACAAGCAAAAGGAAAATAGAGCCACCACCTCTTCTTTTTAAAATCCCACCCAATAGGGGAAAACTCCAGTTCCTGACTAGTTCTTCAAGATTTGATTTTCACAGGCTTTGGCTATCTCTGCCCATGTCCTTGGACTGACAGTTCTGGTTTTCCTTTAAGCCTTGCAATGTATGAACCCAAAGGAATGGAAGGTCCCCCACTCACTACACAGGCAATTTATATGCCAAACCCATTATAAAAGCGGAGGTGGGTACTGATCCCTCTTGTAAATCATGCTGTTATGTCAGTGAAAACCTGGCTTCCCAGTTGATCCCAAACCCTATCGGGATTCCAGAGATGTATGGATCTACACTTGAAGGTTTTTTCATTATAGTCAGCATGCCATTTTCATGGAAATTCTTTGCTGATGACACTGTTCAGCTTATAGAGGGGTGTTGCTTGTGATGTGATTTCTACATTGGTTTGTATTGCCTCAGTGTGATTCACACCTTTTCTAACTCAGAGTCCTCTGGATGCTCAATGAGGCCATTAAGGATTCCTGTGCTGATTCTTGTGTAACCCTAAGTAATGAAGCCTATTTCCATTTAAAGAGAGACACAAACTGATAAAATATAAGTTATACATCTTGTCATCTTCTGTGTTAGCTCAAACATTGGGGTAAAGGACTTGAGTTTTAAAAATGCTACATCTTCTAGTAAAAAGTCAGAAGGGTCCATCCTCTGGAAAGTAAAGAGACTTAACCTCTAGCTCCAACTAAACCAGTCTTCCTCAACCTGGTATCTTTGAGATATGACGGGAATATGCCCTTCCAGAATTCAAATACCTGGACAACATCAGATTTTCAAAGGCTAGATTAGACTAAGTAGTTCACCAAAGTGAAAGAGAGAGAGAGAGAACCTGCTGAACGAGTCCATACATACTCCAAAATCATAGCTGTTCTGAAAGTTAAATACTTTCTTTTTAATGTCTTTATTTTGAATTCTATACTGCCCTTCAAAACATAGTTTCTGCAGGGTGGCTTCTAACAACTGAGAAACTCTTTTTTCTAGTCATAACTAGAGCAAGTCTTCGCATTGGTCATTCACAGGTACAACACTATTCCCTGTACCAATTTAAACCTGCTGCTGACTGTGTGGCAGAAATTTGCTGTGGTGGCAAGAGAAGCCACTTCATACAAACAGCTTATCTTACGGTTCAGTTCCCATGTGGTTGGTTTTCACATTGCTGCCCGTGCAGATGATTAAATATGTCCTTTGGGAATGAGACTTTGTAGACAGAAGAGACTTCACAAAACAGAAATACATACACACAGAGACTTGATTCTGTTTGTATATCTGTGTGATTAATTTAAATTTTAAAAAAAAAATCCTGAATAGGTTTGCATTTGAAGAAAAAAATAGTCTTGAATAGAGTGCAACAGTGTTTCTCAACCTTGGCAACTTGAAGATGGGTGGACTTCAATTCCCAGAATTCATGCTGGCTGGGGAATTCTGGGAATTGAAGTCCACCCATCTTCAAGTTGCCAAGGTTGAGAAACACTAGATTACAAAGATAAAGTATCCTTTAATGAAAATCACAACCTTTGCCCTAGTATTTCCCCACTTTTAGCTAGATCATCTGCTCTCTCCAGTAACCAGCTGAAAATATAAGGATGTCAGCTTGCTTCTGGGTTACATATTGGCCACAATAAAGTTTTGAATGGGGTGAAAACAAGTGGAATTTTATAAATGTTGAAAATATTATGAGTAGACCACCACTCTCTGCTATGAATGGAGCACATATTCCCTCTTAAATTTTCAAAACATCTCACAAACTTATAGACAAGTAAGAATGGAGTGAAGTATATATACATTAAGAGTGGATGAGAACTTCATTTGGACCATTTAAAAAAATAATGTATTTAAATTCATATATTTCTTCATAAGATTTTTAGATAGATATGAGAAGAAGCCAAATTCACAGATTTGTTCATCAAGGTAATAAACACTGAATTCTTAGTATCTGTTTTGAATCCTTCTCTATCCACCCACATTTCTGTTGCTGAATTAGTATTGCTATCTTTTTCTTTTGACTAGCTCCTCATCTGTAACAAACACATAGCAAGCAGACCCATCATATTCTCTGTTGTGTGAATAACTGTTCCTATCTTACTTGTGCAGATGGATGACACTTTCATTTTATTTGGTTCAGTTTGTTTTTTTATGATAATTCATCAGCATTTTATGTCTTCAAAAACACAACCAAAAGAACTTGATATTTTGAAAATATGAAATGTGGGAGCAAAAAATTGATAAAATCACCTACTGATAATGAACACGCCAACAGCAACAATTCTCAACCTTTGGATGGGGGGGGAACCTCCTGCAAGTTCACATCATACCAAGATTTTATTATATCTTGGTAGCTTTTGGGAAGCTGAACATATTATTCTAAATAAAGAACTTTGGTTGCTGTTCCAAATCTATATTTTTCTGTTTTGCCAATTATTTTTTGTAAAAATAACTGGCTTTGCTGAGACAAGAGATATTTCTTTTCTGTAAACAATATAAAGCAAATATTTTGGGTGGCTATTTGGGTATAGGATTTACTTATTTACTTATTTACTTTTTAGATTTATAGTGCACCTTTCCCTCAGTAGCCCAGTGTGGTGTACATCAGTGTTTCTCAACCTTGGCAGCTTTATGTTGGGTGGATTTCAACTCCCAGAATTCCCCAGCCAACATGAGGTTCACCCTTCTTAAAGTTGCCAAGGTTGAGGAACACTGGTAAACACAGCACTTCCTCTTTCCATTTTTCTCCACAACCAGAATTCTATGAGGTAGGTTGGCTGAGAAAGAATGACTAGTCCTTTATGCTGGTCTATGACCATAACAAAGATTTGATTTGACTGACTGTCCAAAGTCATTCAGGCAACACATTTCCCCAGTTCTTGTCCAACACCTTAACCATCACACCACATCTCTCTTATGTTGGGGAGGGATTAAACAAACATGCCTCATACTTACCTTAAATGTTCTGCTGACACTTGATCCCTGAATTTCTTGACCCAGTTGCCTGACAATGCCATTTATCCATCAAGTACTTGTCTCTTGATTTCGCTTGTTGGGTTTAAGGTCTATGGGAGTCTGCAAATTCCATAGAAAAAGCTCATTAAAATTGTTCTTCTTTTACACCTTCCTCCCTAGTTTCTTTTTAATTCAACTAACATTGAGAGAATGTGCAGGAGATTGGGGGAAGACTGATAGAATGTTCAGAATGATTGATTGACCATCTGATTGAAAGAAATATCAAACAGAAGATTATTTTCAGATCAGTGTCTTCTAGTGATTCTGACCAAAAAAGAAAAAGAAAGCTTTTTCATGTAGCTGTAGAATTGGAAGACAGTGATAACTGTCAACGTGAAGGCTTGTATCTTAACAGAAGCTTCCTCTGATTTCACAACTCTTGTAGAAGACACTGCACAGCACTACTAGCAGGTATCTTGAGAATAGATACCTGCTAGTAATAGTGACACTTCTGATAAACTGTGAGCTTCTGTGAACTCATCTCATCTCATCTCATCTCATCTCATCTCATCTCATCTCATCTCACTCATATGTTTCCTTTTTCCTGCACCAGCCATCACAATCTTTTGAAAACATTAAATGTCAAAGCAGAATGGAAAGACATATCTAGCCACATGATCATGGAGCTGTGCCTCGGCCTTGAATGGTATATACTTTGAAATCTCCACAATTTCTTCCATCAGATTAAGCAGAGTCCTATGATGAGGTGGCCTAGGAAAACCTTAGAAGCATGTATGGAACTCTTCTCTTAAGCTGCTGAGGATTTGCATGGAACTTGGGGTGAGGGGACATTTCTATGGGAAATGATGGGTAGTTTGGTACTGCTACAAGGAAAGGCTAGCAAGCAAGCCACCACTCAAGATGGAAATGAGACACATGGCTGCGATCTTTGCAAAGTGGGCAGGCACACAAGGTAAAGTTACCATGTGTTCTCCTCTACAAAAGATACTTCTATATTTGAAGGGATCCTGTTAGGCTATCCAATCCAAAACTGCGTTCTGCTTTGCTTGGCTTGGTGCACTACAAATCGGCAGCACACTTTCTTAGAAAACCTGTTGCAATGCATAAGCTGATTTAGTTCAAATGTATACACAAAATGTTCCTACCTGTTCTGTAATTACAACAGAAATACAGAGGAGGGCAATGTACATAGCATTATCAGGACAAAGATAGTCAGGAATCTCAGATAACCCATGCCATCAAATGCAAGGCCAGCATTCTTTGCAGCAGTCCCTTGTGTCCTTCTCTCCATTCATCTAATCTGTCTGCATGTTTGAGGATATGTTTGTACCTTTTCCATACTAAAATATGCATCTTTTCTGGCTTGAAAAACAAGCAGACAGGCTATGATTAATCCGTGGAACACTTATGTCATCTGAATCTATCATTATTTATAGTTTGCATAGCATATCTGCTATATTCCAATCAGAACTACAAGTATGGATGTCTACTCACAGATTGTGTGGATAAGATATCTGCAGTATCAGAGAAATACTGTGATGTCTTAGGATTTAGTATTATTGGACACAGTATTGTACAACACGTTATTGCACTTCTCTTCATGGTTCCTTTCATATTCTGTATATAACGATAATTTTTGGGAAAGCAGTTTTGCGCTAGAGTTTATTGAAGCCAACTATACAAAGAATGTCATTCCTGATGATTTGTGAGTCTGTGAACTACTCTTTCTTCCCTCCCTCCCTCCCTTTGTATAGCTGCCCATCTCACATTTGTGACTCTGGGCAGCTCACATAAACCTTTATCAACCTTCCATAATCAAAGCATTGCACATGCAGTGAATGTTTAATACAACTTAAAGAATTATGTAAATTGACTTAGATGTGCAATCTATTAAAGGCAATTTTTCTGCCATATATGAGCAATATCGATGATCACGTAATTGTCATTAAAGCTGAAATAATTTCACTGTTTATAACTGATTCCCAAAGGCACTGCCCTGACAACTTCAATTTTCAGTCAGTTGAGAACCTGATACTCATTTTCTATATTCTAATGAATATAGTAATGCCTTTTCCCCAGAATAAATTGCTGCAGAATATACATTATTTTAAGGATGTGTTATTGATTATACTTAATGAAACTCCAAAATTCTAATTCTTAATTGTCTTGACATTTGGGTAACAAAAAAATTTAAAATACTGTCATGAATAAAACATGAATATAAAAATTTGCGGATTTAGTACTGTAAGGTAGGAGGTGGAAGATCATTGATTCTCCAGATGCTTGCAGAATGTTGAACATTCCTAGTAAGAATGGCCATTGTGAAAGATTCTGGGAACTGTACTTGAGCAATAATCCAAGGACCATAGGCTCCCTTCTTATAATGTCGGGGATTACAAAGCATGGTTAGGATGCTGGCATTGTAGATGGAGTTCCAAAATGTTGGCCCTATGTGTGATAAACACAGATCCCTATTTTGCCTGTAAAATAATTTGAATTCAACTGGTACTTCATATCACCAATAGCTATGATAGAATGGTATGAATACATGACAGTAGTGTTATACTTTCTCCAACTTGATTATTTCCAAATGTGTTGGCTGTCAATGTCCATAATTACCAGTCAAAATGGAGTTCATACAGTGTAGGGTAAGTACTCTTCCTCTCCTGCAATATTGGAAGTCAGGGTAATCCATTAAAATTAAACGTGGGGGTGGGGGATTCAAGACCAATGAAAAGAAGAACATCTGCAAAAAACCTCATTGTTATAGATGGTTTTAAAAGAGGATTTAACAAATTTATGGAGATTGGGTTAGCAATGGCTACTAGTCTTGAGGATCATTTAGTACATTTAGAGATATACAGTAGATAAAAATAACATTAAGTTGTTAGGTGTGATAGAGGAAGAAAATTTTCACATTTTTGTCTGTATTTCTGAGCTTTTTGAATATATCCAGTTGCCTGTGTGTGTTCTAGATATTAGTCTGATCTAGCAGGGCTCTACCTGGGTTTCTAGTTTAAGTTCAACATATCTGAAAGTCACTGGGTTGAGGAAAGACGATTTAATAGAAAATATGTAACAATGGCCAGTTCATTATATTTCATATTTAAACTCACTCTGTACTGAAATACGTTTTCTAAAGTATCCGAATCTGAAGGTTAAAATGACACAGAAATATGCAAATTAGGCCTTAACATTTAAAATCTTCCATTTACAAATAGACAGGTGAATTTCAAAAGTTTGCCAACATTTGGAATATTTGTTTTAGCTCTGATTATGGATGGGCTATGAGGGCCTTTAATTAAGGTAATGAATGTTGACTCATGGAACATTTAACCTAATAGCACCATAAATGCAATATATAATTTCACTGTTTACAGGAAAGAGAAAATTTATTTTTTAATTTTCTTTGACAGCAATTAATTAAATAAGTAAATAAGTAATTAAAACATTACAAGAATAAATTTTCAAGTTGTCCTCTGATACAGTAAACATTGTTGACAAATAGAACATCTGAAAGGAATTCAAACATAGTTAAGCTAATGAAAAGAGACTTTCAAAACTTACATGAAAGATCATTGTATCTGGAGAATGCCAATTGTCACTGCAGCATTATAGAATTACATAACTGACAGTATATATTATCTTTTGCAGTAAATTGGCTGAATGATTTATTCCCAAAGATCAACATTAGCCTTCAGGACATGGGATGTGTGAACCAAATAGAATACTATAATCACCTGGGTAATATAAAATACCTGATAGACATTATTATTAGGTTTTCACACTATCATGTTAAAAAATCTTCCATACAAAAGGCTAGAACAATAGAAAACATATACTGAAGTAGAGACGGAGTCCAAATATCTCTGATATACTGCGAGGTATATCAGCTGAAATTCTTCAGAAAAGATGTCAATTGAAAACCTTGACTCAAAAGGTCTGGGAAAACTTATTGGCTGACATACCCTTTTAGATTAGTATTCAACCCACATGGGAAGAAGAAAAAAAATGCACACTGAAAGGGAAGCCACAAATATATAATGAACTGATGAATCATGATAACAGAACATAGCAAGACCTACAAAGAGCTGTTCTAGACAGAAACAAGGAGAATGAAGAGGAAAATCTACTAACAATTCAGGAGTAGAAGAAAAGAAATCCAAATAAGAAGAATAAAAACTTAAGAGAAAAGAATGTTGAAGTACGATAATAGAGACAGATGTTAATTTATATGCAACATTTAATGTTGAATAACTAAGTAAATCACACATATAGATGTGGGTTTATATGCAACATTTAATGATGAATAACTAAGTAAATAAAAGATGTCTTCTTTAAAAAAAAGTCCTCCTTTCCTCTTCTTTTTAGTTTTTAATAATTCAATTGCTGTTATACTATACTGTATGTGCTTATACAGTATTTTGAAATTAGGGAGAAGCAGCAGAAGTCTTACCTTCTCACCCCTCAACAAACCCCCAAACAGGTTTAACTGAGTAACAATTGTACTGAGTTTAAATGGGGAAAGTGAAGGCTAAGAATTAAATTATGCAAAATACTATCTTGTTTTATATATCTGGATTTTTGAAACATGCCTAAATTGAATATTGTCTCATGAGAATGAATGAGTCAATAAATACGTGTAAAAGCATTAGCAAAACTCTAAAGGAGCGTAGACGAGATATGTCGTTGTTGCAAGAAACATATCAGAAGGGAAATACTGTGGTGTTAAAAATCCCATACAATCTGCCCATGGAGAAGAGTCTTGGTTTTTTGTATTTTTTTAGAAATGGTACCTTCAAGGCCAGAGGAGCAGCAGTATGGATTGCAGTCTGTCTGGTTTTAGGTCTACTAATTTAACTAGGGACAATGAGGATAGATTTGCATTTATAAAAGGGAAATTATGAGCACTGGGTATAACTATAGGATCAATGTATTGCCTCACATAATTAAATAGAATTCATGCAATCAGTTTGCAGAAACTAAACTCATCAAGATATGGAAATGTCATTATAAGGGGAGACTTCAACCAAGTTCTAAATAACTAATTCAATTGATCTTCTAAAAGCGAATGAGAGAAATAATAAATTTGAAAAATTCCTAGACTATGCTGACTTGATTGATATAAAAACATCCAAATGAAAGGGATTTCACCTTTTATTCAAAGTCATTAATGTTATTCAAGAATTGATCTAATTTTACATACTGAAACATGGACTAATGACATTTTGTCAGTTGTAATTGGATCCATTTTTGTTTCTGACCATGTTCCATTTGGAGTTACTTAAAAGAGGACAGATCTTTTCTTGGAATGAAAATGATAACACAAGAGATAGCCTGTTTAGAGAAATTACATTTTAAAAAGTGCTAAAATTCATGACAAACTGTATTATAAAAGAAAAGAATTTCCCAGTTTAGGAATAGATAAAACAGTATCTCATCCACCATATCTTAATAAAAAAAAGTTATGAATTTATTGACCAACATTCTGATTTTTTGTGAATAAGTTAAATAAAGGATTACTAGCAACCATATCAATTAAATTTCTAAAACAAGAAATTCATACACAATTCCAAAAGAAAATGGATAGTTTTAAAATATGTTATGAAAAGCTATATCAAGCAATGGAATGTGATCCTTTAGAAATTAAGATCTGTCCAAACAAAATAAATATAAAGAAGCTCTTGGAAGAATATAAACATTCTCTTATATAACAGCAGAGAAGAAAGTTTAAATGGCTACTGAAAAAATAAAACTAGGGAAAAGCCCTGGGAACAGACAAAATTATTGGATTATTTTAGAAGAAATTAGAAAATGTCATCTTGACTCACTTTTTTAATAGCATTATATGGTAAACAAATCCAGATTCATGGAACAAGTTCTGATTTCCTTACTTAAACCTAATAAAAACTTAGAATTTGTGGACTTATATAAACCAATAGCATTAATTGAGACACAAACAAATTTTACAACCATTTGTATTAGCAAGCAGAATGGCTAATTTTCATCCCAGATATGAAGGCCAAACAGGATTTATTAAAGGCATATTAATTGCATGTCCGATATAGAAAAATTTTAATGCAATTTATCTGGTTAATAACCAAGATAAGTAATTATTAATATTATAATTAGATGCAACAAAGGCATTTGACAACCTTTGTTGGTTTTTTCTGTTTTACACCTTAGAATACATGAACTTGGAGAATCAGTTTTCTTTTTCTAATTAAAAATCTATATCCTAAATTAGGACTTGAATTAGTTAATGGGGTAATAGACTCCCTAATTTTTTATATAACAAGAGGTGCTAAACAAGGATGCTCATTTTACCCTTTATTATTTACTATCTAAATAGATTTATTAACAAAGAAAATAAAGGAAATAAAAGAAGCAGATTCTCACAAGCACCAAAAAACAACAGGACAATGATGCCAAAATGGGAACCAGATCCTGCAACAAACCCAGAAGTCTGTTTTGCCCCCACATTTACACCAAAGGCACTATCACAGGCCCAGCCAGTGCATGCAGAAGATTAGAGGTGACTTCAAATGCTCTTCCTCCAATATGATATATGCCATCATCTGCCAGCAATGCCCCCCTGGATTCTATGTAGGACAAAGGGGACAATCTTTGCACAAAAGAAGTAATAGTCGCAAGTTTGACATCAGGATCCAAAACAAGAACAAAGTAATATCTCATTTGAACCTCCCAGGATACTCCAGAGCAGACCTCAAAGTGATTGTTTTGAAATAGTGGGACTTTAACAGCACGATCAAGGGAGATATTGTTGAATTCACATACATCAAATGTTTCAGGGAATCTCAGAAAGTCTCAACAGACACAATAGGTTTTTAACACATTATAGTTGATAATTGATAAGGTATTTGTAATCTATCTCACATGTAATCATCTTCATATTCAACCTATCTTCCCCTTCCTGTCCCCTCTACCTTTCCCCCACCTTTAAAACTTACATCGTTTAGACACTATACATCTGATGAAGTGAGTTGCAGCTCACAAAAGCCCATACCTTTTAATAAAATTTCCTAGTCAGAAAAGGTGCTACCAGACTTCTGATTTTTGTACTAAATGTTAATTGTTAATACATTGAAATAAGAAAAACTAAAAAGAAATCTCTTTCACAGAGATTAAAAACAAATTAAAATTGTAATTTACTGAAGGGCTAGCAAGCTACTAAATGTCTGGAAGTAAGAGGAATGCATTAATTTATCAAAATCCAATATGTAGAAATCCATATATTATTCTAGATTTTATCTGAAGTTCTGTAGATTTCTCTTGAGCATTCAGCATCCCAGAACTGCAGCAGAGTCATTGAAAATGAATCTGGAGCAGGTTTGCTTTGTCAAGATAGGGTCAAAATTGGCTTAGGGCTGGGTTGTCAGAAGGCATCTCTATCCCAAAGGAACCAAACTGGTATGTCTGATTTTTCATGAAGAGTAAACTTTGTGCAGGAGTGATCATAATCTGATTCAGTATGTTAAACAAAGAAATTATGTATGTTTTAAATTAGAGGAAGAATCCTCTGCATACTATGATCCTAACCCGACAGAGAGAATATAATAGATATAAGCCACTGAAGCTCCATCAGCCAACTAGCAGAAACAATGGTAATGACCAAGATCTAAAGAGCCATTATATTTTTCTACTTCTGCTATAGGCAACAAATAGGTATTTAATGAGGAATGAGAGGTTGTGATGAGTGCAACTGAAATACCTCCAGACAGTAATCCTGTTACAAGTATTGGTATAACAACAATATTTAAAAAAAATCATAGTCATGTTGGTCCATGAGGGAAATCCATAACTGAAATTGTACTTTTATTAAGGCCACCTAAACTGCAACTCAAGTGTGCAGATTTTCAAATCCTTCAAAGTCCTTCATCAGGTTTGATTTTAAGAAAAACAGAGAATGGGGAAGAAAGAAGAATGTTTTCAAAAAGTTATTGATACTGTCCTTCCACGTTGCACTGTTTTAAATAAGTAGACATTTTTATATAGGGTTCTCCATAGCCACATTTTACTGTACTGTTCAGAAATGTATCCATATAAACCCAATAAATAAATTAATGCATCAATCTAACATGTGGAATCCATTCTTTGGAGGAAAATATGCTTGAAATTTATCGTGTCTTTAGAATGCTCTTCTCTTTCGGTGTCCTCAGAGTGCCTTGCCAGCTTTATGGAAATCAGCTTAGCTTTAGCCATGCCAAAGCAGCTTGGCTGTCTCTTGCGTATCCATGTCCCACTTCCAATATCTTTTACGGAAATGTGATCAACCTTATCTAATATGAAGAGACAGGCTTTTAGAAGGTATATCATTCACTATACACAGTAGCAAATGTAGCTAGGCTTTTTTTTTTGGTCCCGTCATCTCATTTCCATACAGCTTAATCCTCATTCCAGCAAGCAGAGTTGACCTTTTACATTTCTTTGAGGGAGGCTATGCTGATAAATTGGTAGACATCTTGACAGCAAAAGTAACATGCTTTTTACTTTAATGCAAACACATCTTATTTCATGTTATGCTAAGAAGAATCCACATTTGATACAGGAATTACGGATATATAATTGGCAAGTTTGGGGTTATCTCCTATTCCATGGTATCTAAAGGCTAAGCAAAGATGGACAGGAGGGGCTTCTTCTTGTATTTGGTGGGACTGACACTGAAATCAAAAAAGCGCTGCTTTGTCAAGACTGTTGGGAAGATTACTCATCTCTTATATGGAGGTAGGATGTTGGTTTGTGTTTGTCTTTGGACATTCATGTGACTGAATTCTCTCAGTCCTATCCCCTTCTTCAAGCAGAAGGAAATGGAATTTCATTTCAATGACATCATTAGCCCAACCTGATGTAATCTCAATCACACGCAGAGGCAAGTCTGGTTATCCACATGCTTCACTGCTTATGAGATAGTAAGAAACTTAGTAATGCTGCTGATATTTTTCTTGATTTTTTAAAAAATATGGCCAGAGAACATGCTCTGCAGCTGAAAAATCTAGATTTATTTTTTTTCATAAGCCTATTTAAAGTAGTTTCTCTGTTGGGGATTAATGAATTTATCAGGATCAATTCATTTCTCCCCCCCCCCCCCCTTGTTAATTTTGGTTTTTTGCACTTCCATATTAATATCAGACTTTGCCACAAAAAAGATACATTTCTCCTAATTACAGATTCTTATCTTCCCCACACCCTCTTTTTTGTAATACATACATTTTGACATGTTCCCATCAAAATACATGCCTAATTTATTTCTTCCCACCTCCCTAGCTATTACCTAAGATACTGGAGAACTGCACCCAGTCAGAATAAAGCACAATTCAGTTTAGAAACAGTATGAAACTTGCCCTCTAAATATAGCTGAACGATTACTCCTAGCTGCCCTTGCCATAAACCATACTGGCTAGTGCTGCTGAGAGTGGTGGTTCACAACATGCAAGGAGCCATTGTTTTAGACCTCTGCATCATAGGACTGTTCTAACGCATTCCACCCACCAATGAATATGAATCAGCCTAAAATAAAGAAATAAAGTACATAAAAGCAGTTTTTGACACAGATTCAGATCAAGGATGCTCATCTGGAAGACACACTGATCTCTGAATCTTTAGAAACTACCTCTCCTGCTATGTTTCTTTTAAGCAGTTGTATGTATATTATGCCTCCATGATCAAAAGCCATTTGCAAAGACAATGCAGGCCCCCACATGAATTATCTGCTTGCTGTGCCTGCCAGGCAGATGAGCAGTGCATCGTTCATAGCGTGAAATAAATTGGTTGAATAAACCAAACTAACCCAAGTGCTGTCTGCAGGCTTGTCCAAGCATGGTTCTCTATAACGTACGCAGTCAGGAAATTCCATTTCTGAAACCTTTTAACTTTGATATTAATGGAGCAGATAACCCCTGTGAAGTGCAACTATGAAAGGGTTTTTAATTCCTGTCCCCACATTACTGAATTTTCTTCTCAAAGTAGAAAGATAGACCACTGAAAAATGAATTTTATGAGCCAGTTCTTCATGATAGACATAGGAGGAGGCAGCTGGTAGAATAGGAAACTGCTTATATAACTTTGACAAAACCAAGTTCACTTCTTTTCCAGCAATCAGGTTTGTTGCTATGCCCCTCCATAGGACCTCCTCCTCTAATTTTATCCCACCACCTGCAAAGTAAGTTGGGCCAAGAGAAAGGGATTGGCCCAAAGCAAGCTTCCATGTTGAAGGAAGGATTTGACCTTGGGTCTCTCAAGTCCTAATCCACCACCCTAACACATTATAGTATACGATTATACTTTGCCAAGATAATGGAAAGAAAAATCGGACTCCAATCTATCAAGCCCCTACAGATGGGTAGAACCAAGCAAGCAAAAACTACACAGATTTCAGGAAGACACCTTTCATGCTCGTTTGAGGCAAATGCAGAATCTTGACAACGTAGATTAAGAGGAATTCTCAGGCTCAGCTGTAGTAAGTTAGTTAAGATGGGCTTTCTTGGAATACTTTGTGTCACTTCTTCCCAGATGTCTCCACACCTGGCTGAGCTTCCTTTTATGAGATAAACTGTCAAATAACTCGCCCACTGATATCTCTTGGTTGTTTATATCTCTGTTCTCTACCATTCCTTTCCCAGCCTCTCACCAGTCTCTCACCCAGGCCAAACTCACTTCTTATCTGACTGTTTATTGATACACTGCAGCACTTAGAATTAGTTATCCCTCCCCTCAGCTGTCCTTGAAGGCTGATACAGGAAGATTCCTCACCTGGAGAGACAATGCCCCTGTGACTCTGGACACACGGAAACAACAGAGCAGGTGCTTCTCCAGTGACTGTATTACAGACATTCATACTAGTCTCATCTCACTATTACTGCATAAATACCCAGGGCCTACAGGACAATTCTACACCTCTCTGCTGCTTTCATATACCAACCCTGCTACAACATACAATGTTGTCAGGTTCTGCGTGGCAGCAATTAAAATTCGTCAGGTGATGACCTGTGCCATAAACTAGACTTAAACAAGTTTGCCATACTAAAGTGCTCTATAATTTGATAGATACAGTCTTCCCCATACTAACCTTTATGTTCTCCTACACCCATCTAATGCTCTTACCCCTCCTTTTAGATTCTTTTAGACTCTTGTTTTTATATATACTTTGTTTTAATATATACAGTATATCTTCTAGCTTTTCATGTTTATTTTAGACTCTGCTGTATTTTCTATGCTTTTTAATTGACCGTACCCCACCCTCCTTATGCTGGTCTATGACTGTAATAAAGATTTGATTTGATTTTAGAATTAGAGATTGAGAATCTTCTTTGAGTGCCTCCCATTAAAGATCAACAAAGGAACAGATGTTTCTTATTGTCAGGCCGTGCTCAAAATATTAAAGCCAATGTAAAAATTGAATCTTTGGCTGCTACAAAATATTAATCTGACCAGCATGGGTTTGCTGCAATGATTTTCTCTTGGTGGGGCTGGCACAACTTTTGTTTTTAGAATGGTATTGTGGAACTATAAAAATGAAACTGCTTTGATTCCAAAAGCACATTCTGTTTTCGTTTTTGTTTTCCCCTGAGGTTGAAGAAAATTATTTGCAGTAGGTGAGACTGACAAATCACTATAGGTCTTTCAATACCCCTTTTCAAATCTTATCTGAGCCATGAACTCACTAAAGTCTGAAATATGAGTAAGTGTAGTGTAGCAGACTACATAGGAGTATGGAGATAATCTTGATGAAGGAATGTCAGAACCATTAAGAGAAAGTAAACAACAACTCAGTTCTAGGGATGGAGAAGGTGTGAGAAAGGAACACAAAATAACCCCACCTTGATTCTGTTTGAATGAGCTGAAGGATACTCTGACAGGCTTTCAAGATTTTGTTGTACCCTACAACAGTAAAGCAGCATTCCTGAAATCCTTGCTCTGCCTATTTCCTGATCTGAGCTACCTCAAAAGTCTGACACTGAGTGTTAAATTGAGAAATTAGTGATCTGAACTAATCGAGAGCCAGCTTTATGGATATTATGACTGACTAAATGTATTTTGACTTGGTTCCCAGCAGACCCAACCTCACATGGTAAATGGTCAAAGTTAATTGATATCGCAGTCACTCCAAATATACTTGGAGACTTTCTAGCCCTGATTTAATCCTATGATAAGGCCTATGAGTATATATTAGAGTTTTTCACTTCTATCTTTCCCACACCTGATTATTCTACTCTCTGTTTCATACTTTCCAGTAATCTGCAACTTCTATGATGTCTGCTGTGCCCACAACTCATACTTCATCCCTTAGTTTTTCCACAGTTCAGTCAAATCTAATATGCAGTTGGACTGAATCTGCTTTAATCTTCAGGAATTCTAAAGTAAATTGTAAATGTTATGGTTGCATTTTGTATTAGTGATAATTTTGTTGTTCTTAGATATAGTTGCAATGGAAAGCAACCAGAACAAAGGTAAATTCTTTCAGGATGGCTTTTTAAAAATAATTACTGCATTTGAAGATTTCTTAGTTTCAGAAGAGCAAAATAATTTTAAGATGATTAAAGAACTTTATTTTTAATACATTCTTCTACAAACTGACATGACATTTTCTCAGAAAACTGCCGATTAGAGATGTGTTATGTATCACATTTTGATTCTGAAACTTACATTGCATTCCTTAGTTTAAAATATAACAAAATGCATTTGACAACAAACATACTGAGACCAAATATTTTCAAAATATGTCTTGAAATTTGTAACTACATGCACATTTTCATAGAGACTGAAAAATATCTCAAATTAATGAAGCGAATGAAACAGAATTTTGAATGAACACTCCTAAAAGCAAGATCAGCCAGACATTTAATAGCTAACCCTAATGCACCAATTAAGCCAGCCTAGTCCAGATGTGTTGAAGGGCAACACCCATAATTCACAGCCAGTTTGGGACAAGCTGCACTCACTGCTCATTCCAAAACCATCCATTTTCTTTTTCTTCTCAGACATAGCAATCAAATAAATTCAAAACAGAACATACGATAAATTACAAATATTTTAAAAATACATTATTCTTAAAGTCTTATAGCCATATTGCAGAGATAAAGCATACACACAAGTTCTGAAGATTATGCTTTCTGGCAAGCTTATTTAAATGGACTTCAAGGACTTTTCTTTATTAGCATTTAAGTTTAATTAAAATTTGTTGCTGCTCCACTTCCCAAATGAATCCTTATTTATATATTTATTTATAGCAGAACTCACTGACTTTAATCTATACTAGGATATTCAGTACCTTAATAGCTATTTAACAGAACTCTGCCCTACTCCTCATGGCTTGGACACAACCTCTCCTCTTGCATTCAGTGTAAAAGCTGTTCAAAGGCAGCTCCTTGCTACTGGACTCGTCATGTAATTAATGTCTTGGTCAGGCATCCTTTATGCAAGCTTTCTCAAATGGGCAGGCTTTTAATATCTGATACTAGCCTTGCTTTAACTTTTGCAAACTGCAGAGCGGTAAGCATATTGGCTCTCCATATTAGACATCATATTGAGCCCCGATCTTTACGTTAGCCATAGCAGAAAGGCAGCAGGAGATGTTAATGGAAGACCAATGGGAAGAGGGAATGGCCAATCAGTCTGTAACAACCAGTAAGTACATCTCTGATTCAGCCTCTCTGATTAGGCATTGAGTGGGACAGATTTTGCACGCTTCACAGTTGTCCTTGGAGAGATTGTGAGGGAAAACGCTACATTAACATTAGTCCTGCTAAAGATGACTTAAGCTGTCTCGTGAAAGGGTGGGAATGAAATGGAAACAAAGTCATTGGAACCCATCAGAAAAAAAGATGTTTGGCTGTTTGTACCACAGTTAGGAAAAAAAAACCCTAAACCTGCTCTGTCGTTTGTTTACATCAATGGCCTGGCTAGAGGGAGAGAAGGAGCTGGATTCATTACAAAAGGAAGGTCTGTTTCTTCAGTGGGCTTCATTCTGGAATGAGCTGCCATCTAGTTTTGGTCCTGGCTACACCTGTTTTTGGGAGTGAGGCCCCCAAGAGAGTGGGCCTTGAAATTGAAGTAGGTTGTAGACTGCTGTGTTAGTGAAAAAGCTTTGCAGAAGTAATGGAAATACTAATCCATGAATAATAACTTGGGGAAAGTTAAAAAAAAAGTATTGATAAATAATGGTTTAAGAAAGTAAAACAAATCATACATTAACAGTTATGAAAAATCAATCAATCAATCTAGCTTGCAAGCTTTCTCCACAAATAATTAGGGGTGATATGTAGTGACAATGGTCATAAATTGCTCAATTCAATGCCAGACACATTTTATAATAATTCCTTTATATTCTTTGTAATAACCCCATATTGTTGTCTCTTACTAAGCTAAGAGTGGGCTTTTCATTTTGCATCTGTTGCTATAGCTACAACCCTAATTAATAAAGTTGCTGCAAGATAGAGTGCCTTAGCCATCCAAACAGTAAATATAGTTCAAGAAAAGGAAAACACTTCACCTTGATTTTACGTCTCTTTGCAAAATGCCTGCATCACATGCAGTTGTGTCAGCTCATTAGAGTGGATTGCACACAGTGTTCTATCTTTGAGAAGATACAACATTCCTGGATTACTTTAGATCATTATTATAATGACTACTGAGATTATATAGATGGTCATGAAGCGCTTGGAATATTTCTTATTAAATTTACCTTCTGAAAGAACTTTGGCCTTCCTTGAGGACATCTGCTGTTGCTTCATAAAACAGAATGCTGCTTGACAATTGCTTCATTCAGATAACCTATTATATAGAGATACAATCCATACATCTTCAGAAAGTATAGATTTATTTCTTTATTGGAGTCAAATTCTGCCTTTCATTCAGGTAGCCTATATAACACTCACTCTTATTTTTCCCACAACAACTCTATGAGGTAGATTTAGTTGAGAGGCAGTGAATACCCAAAGGCACAATGGCTGTGGATGGACTAGAACCTGGGACTCCCCGCTCCTTGTCCAACACCTAAACTGCTATTCCACACAGGCTGTCAGAGGCTACAGACATTACAGTACCTTACATACAAACTTCAGATACAGGTGATATGCATGAAGACTATTTGTGAACAATCTGTGGAGCTGTGGACCAATGGAAGCTCAGAATAAGAGTAGTGGTAGTAATCCACTGCTTCCACTGTGCATTTATGAATCATTAATTTACAATGTAGCTGTCTCATAGAAGTACATGCCATTGACCCATTGAGCTCTAGGCATTATCAAATGGCATCTTTAATGGCATCCTGTAGTTTACTTTGCTATGGCATTTACTTCTTTAGATTTGACCTAAACTCTAGGATTGGTGGGGCCAGAAATCTATTTTTTAGTTTATATATTGGTAAGGGTTTAGTTCAGGGTTCTTGGCTTTAGAGAAAAACCTGTCCCTTGATTTCTCTCCTTATCCCATTTATTCAAAATTTTCCTTTTAAATATTCAGCAAAGGAACCATGTTTGAAAAAGATGAGAAAGAAGAGGGCAGGAAGGAAGGCAGGCGGGCAACTTTTGCGTAGCAACTGCAAAGAAAATGGTAAAAAAAAATCTGCTGATTTTCTTGTCTGGCAAGCAGAAAACTATTGCATTGTTCACTTAGACTCTGAAAGATCCATTTTCTCTTTGTTTTTGAAGTATATTTATCAACCTTGCCAGAAGCTCTGTGGGGGGGGGGGGGGGGACAAAATATACTAGGTTCAATAAGCCTCTACTGAAGAGAAATTCTTTTTTATAGATTATTTTAAAAATACATTTCAGTTTCAGTTCTTGAAGGCCATCCATTTCTGTGACGTCTTATTATTGTTTAAACATAGGATTTAAGGAGATAACAAATACAATTGGAAAGTCAGTGCTGTTAGTAAAAGAAAATCAGGATCTCCAAGATGGTTCATAGATGAGATACATGAATGAAGAGAAAAAGAAAAGATGCCTCTATCTGTTTACAGAGCACAAAGTTAACTTTAATTTCTAACCCCAAAGAGAAACCCTCAAAATAGAGGGCTAGGAAAATTATAAGATATCAGAATCAATACTGGGGAAATGAGCTTCCCTGGAAAAAACATTCCCAAAGTGAGAGTTCGATCATTAAAATGTCCATCTCAGACAGTTTAAAAAGCAATCCAGAAAAGGACTTCATAATATGGTTGCTTGGTTCTGACTTATTGCAATATGAGATATGCAGACTGTAGTTTATGACCCAGTGTGTTATCCAGAACCATCAGTTGTGGCTTATCCAGCAAACCATGGCCAAGCAAATCAGGATTTTAAGATTAAATGCAAATTAGGTCCTATTTTCAGGAGGTGTAGTAATTTCATTAGCATCCTTTTAAGCAATGTTTTTCAGCTTTCCTTAATGTTTGTAGATGGCAGAGGGTTTGCTGCTATTGTGTCTTCCACCCATTTTACTTTCCATCAGGCTGCAATCTATCTGGCTGCCCCAGATCTTACATTTGTGCAGCAGATCTCTCGGGTTAACTTAATTTAAGATTTAATTGAAGCATGAAAAACTAAGGAGGTAGCAGACCACTAGCGATATTAATGTATTGAAAGATAGGCCAGTTATACATTAGCCTTTGGTTGCCCTGTAACTAAGATAAGTGGAGAAAGAATAATACAACTTATGAGGATTTCCCTGGAAATACCTTCTATGAAAAATGTGGTAGAGAAAGCATGAAGAACATAGCTTCTGGGATTCTTTCCACCCCTTTAGCATCAGTGGCTATAGGCCATCCATATGGTCTTCTCTGTAATAAAGTAATACATTGTGATCTGTGTGTGTTTCTGCTCTTCTCTTGTGTTGCTTCTTTGTGTGTTTGTGGACCACATATGCTCCAGTCCACTTTGGGTGTTTATAGAGTGCATATACTCCACTCTATGTCATGTGAAAAAAAAGAGAGAGTTTAGAATGGATAGTCAACAACATTCTGAGCCACTGCCCAAATGTGACTGAGATGTATACAGCTTTCCCCTCCACCCCCAAGAATGTTTTTCTCCACAGCCTAAAGCCAGATCTGGCCCATTTTCAAACCTGATCTTACTTTGCTGGCTTCTGTTCCCATCCATACCAAAGTTGGTCCTATTATGTTCAGTTTTTGGAGAGCTATCCTACTGACAGACAGAGAGGCAGTGTCTGAAGCCCCTTCATGCAATTTCTTTTCAAGATTCTCTAGAGAGAATAAAAATGATCAGAGCAATTGCTTCCCCATCAAACTTAATGAGGATTTTTAAAAGAAGATAGCTTTAATATAGCACTGTTGGGTTGGGAATACTGAACACCAGATGGAAGAAAGTTGGCTAAGAAGTAACACTTTGAATTGTACCCAGAAAATAGGCAGGAACTTATTCATTTTGGAACCAATGATATTTATTTCATATTGCCAGTCATGCCAGTATGTTTTCTAACCTCCCTGTGCTTTGGACAACTAACAGGATAGATCTCCAGTTCTTTTCTTTATACAGCAAATAGCTTTTAACTAATATATTGAAGATTAATCAGAGGTTTTTTTTTTTTTTTTCCTAATCTAGCATTTCTTTATATTCATTTCTTTACATCCTAGTCGTTTTCTCTGTATTAGAATTCAGCATGTGATAAAACACAGTTTAAAATCACACAATCAGCTTGCGTGGCAAGGATGATCACTGGGTGGTTTTAGGCTAAGCAACACTACCATTCCTCTGTCTGAAAGATTCTGATCTCTAATTATTTTTAATAATGAAATGTATGTACTTATTTATTTCTAGTTGGTTCAAATGTACATAATTGTTTGACTAGAAGGCAGAAGCACTTGGTCATACAGTTGGGGAATTTATATGAGGAACACAGTGTTTGAGTCACGCAAGATCATCCTCTTGTTTTATGAATGAGAAACCCATACATTTGCACAAGCAAATTACCCTCAATAATTTCTAATTTCCATCTGGAAATTAGAATGGATTGTACCACAGAACTGATGGGAATGAAGTTGAGGCATTCACTGCGGTGAATGCCTGGCAGATATACGGCATTATGAACATCAATTGAACATCTAGTTAGTCATTATTTTTCCATGGATATAGCCTGTATGTTGGAAAACAGTGGTGGGTAATATCCAGTTTAGTTCGCACTCAGCACATTCCCAGTCAGCCCTTTTATCCAGATCTCAGCAAGCACACACGCCACACAGCTAGCAAACATATACCATGATGTCAATTTATTAAACATCAGCAAACATCAAAAAAGTTAACTGGCAAAATGGGACAAAAGGCAGCCAAAATCAGGGAGAGAAACAGAAACATGAACAGCAAGCAAGAGATAAAAGGGCAGGAACCATAACATCAACACACTGCTTTTTCTCTAGCTCTATATATCAGTATATATCTAAAGCACAGAGCTTTCCAGAGCCATTAGAAATAGTACTGTGGTAATTAGCATGGACAGCCCCAAAGGGAGTGGCCTTTGGTTATTCCAGCCTTAACTCTTTTATGTACATAATAGCAGCAGAATAGAGATGGAAAGTAGGTCACTAGGTGATCCCTCCTCTGGTCTGCACCATGAATTGGGTGGTCAGGGATGATGCATCCAACTTTCTAGACAAGTGTTTCTCAAACTTGGCAATTTTAAAATGTGTGGACTCCAAACTCTCATGGCTGTCTGGGGAATGCTGGGAGTTGTAGTCCACATATGTTGAAGTTGCCAAGTTTGAGAAATACTAATCTAGACCTTCTATCTTGTTTGTAAGTGAGATTTGTTCACAAGCTATACAAAAGGTTCAAACATGTTTAGGAAGAATGGCAAAACAAAGCTATTGTTTATTTTAGTTGCTCCACATGTGCTTAAGCAGATATTTTGTGTTACGTGTGTAAAGAACACACATTCTTTGTTTTCCACTCTGTTAAGACCATTGATAAACAAAGGCGAGAAATTATTAACCTTATATACTACATTGGCCAATTCTTGAAGTGTATGTCAGTAAGAAAACTTCTTTCTTTCATACTTCCATATCTTGTTATATTCATCTGAATTTTCATTCCTGACCTTCTGAAAAGGAGTTACAATCTGTCACCTTTCAAAGTTGACCACCTACATTGAGTAGGCACTAATGAACTTTCAGCAAGTTGCCAAGGCTGAAAGGAGAGAAAGTTCAAATCAGTCAGGCTGCTGAAAGAATAAATAAGGTTAGCAAATTAAATACAATGCTTTCTTTCTAGCATGAATAAGCTCATAGAAACCTATTTCTGAAACAGGACAGAGTGTGGTAGGAAAGCTGATCATGTTACCTTGAAAAGAGTGAACAAGTGACATACTGAAACTGGAGTGGAAAACACTGCACATTTTCAGAAATCAAATATTGGTCTGTTCTTAGGCATCCTATATCTGGCCTACAAAAATTTGGATGAGCACTAGAGGGCAGCAAAGAGATACAAATAATTCTACCTTTTTGCTGCCCTGTAATGGTCATCAGGAGTTTTGCATCCTAGATTTGGTATGCCCAATGTTATTATTACCAAAACCAATATTTATGAAAATAGCGAACATTTTATGTATTAGACTGCAGTCTTAAACATACTTGTGAGGATTAAGAATTTAAGAGTATGTGCAGTAGAATTGCAGTGTCCAAAAACTGGTTTATGTTAGAAATACAAAGGAAGCCATGGTTAAAATCATGGTAAGGCAAATACAGTGCAAATCCATAAATATATTCTAGATCAGGTTTTCCAATTCGGTGTCCTCCAGGATCTCAATTCCCATAATCCCTAGATGTCATTCTGGGAAATTTTCAGCAAGTAAGTGAGAATGTGTTAAATTAATGGTATGGTTATTTTTTTAAAGGAGATATAATGAATTGTCCTTGACAATTAATAGGTTTGTCGCTATTTTTGTATCTATGATTTTTCATTGATTTGATGCATATATGATGGTCTGTGACCGTAACAAAGTCACATGATTATCATGTTTGTAGTAGGACTTTGTTACGGTCACAGACCATCATATATGCATCAAATCAATGAAAAATCATAGATACAACAATAGCAAGAAACCCAAGAAGCAACAGAAATGACTGTTTCTAAAAACTGTACACGTTGTAGGAGTGTTGTTTGGCAAAAAATCTGTCAAATTATTGAAATTGTTATTTTTTAAAGGACCTGTTAACTTTGGATTTTGGATTCAGATTTGCTGCAAACAAACAACTCCTCAAATCACAGTGATTAGAAAATTCCCCAAAGCCAGTTTCTGTATTAGAAGATGTATCTATGAGTTTGTCCATTCCGTTCTGCCTCTGCCTCTGACCTCACTTCCCATCCAAGCAAAACAAAATCTACAGTTTTGGCAGATAGAGAAGGCAGCTTTTTGCTTTGCCCAGAAGCAAAGGCAAAGCGTTGTTATGGTCCCAGTTCAGCTTGGATTGTTTTGTAGGACAGCGTTCAACTTTAAAAATGGCAAAGGCAGTTTAAAACAACCCAATTCCACAAGGGCTTTTGCTGGGCCAATGTATGCTCATAGTTTGTATTCTGTGCTATGGTGAACTAGCTGAACCTTTGGCAACTTCACTTTGCAATGGGCAAGATAAATTACTTTTCACTTATCAGCAGAGAGCAAATATGGAAGCAGAAAAAAAGTACCTCGAGCTTGAAGTTTGTGCAAAATCAGGAGCCTTTAGCTGAGTCTTTCAACTAATTCAATAGTTGCATGATAAAAACAGTTAATAACCATGAGTTCCTTAATTATTTACTGATTGCTACTGTCAAGTAAGTGTTTGGTAGGTTTGTATGTCTAACGCATACCTTCAACAAAAAGCACATGCAAATATTTAAATATAGAGAGCCCGTCTGGTGTAATGGTTAAGGTATCAGGCTAGAGACCAGGAGACTGTGAGTTCTAGTCCCGCCTTAGGCACAAAGCCAGCTGGGTCACCTTGGGCCAGTCACTCTCGCTCAGTCCCAGGAAGAAAGCAATGGCAAACCACTTCTGAAAATCTTGCCAAGGAAACAGCAGGGACAAGTCCAGGCAACTGTCAGGACTCAACAATGATTCAAAGGCACACACACAAAATTAAACATACTGTATGTGTATCATTTTTGAATGGCCTGAATTTGTCTCTGCTATATCAAAGTTTAGCTCTCATCTGGTCTTTATTAACTTTCACTGAAGTTAATCCACCTCACTTTTTAAAATTTAAAGATAACTTTGGAACTTGAAAGAGTCCAATGTTGCCTGATCTGTTCAGTCTTTCAACAGCCTCCATACCCCTATAATTCATAACCTTTGCTCCTGGGACCACAGCTTTGCAACTACTTTTGACTTAGATATGTTGGCTTCTTATTGTTTATATTTATATCTGCTGTTCCAGACATTCCACTCATTTCTCCTCCTCCCCTTTCCCCCAACACAGAAACATCTCACTACCTCTGGTACCTTCATCTGAAGTCTGAAACCTATGCATGTCACGTCAACTGATTGGCATGATAAAGATGCAGATGAATGACTCCAGTCTTTGGTAAGGCTTGGCAGAAACACTTGGAGTTTAAGAGAGTGGCTGCAGGTGCCTGTGGCTGGGTCTGCTGCCAGGTAATCATTCAATGGTACAAGGAGAAATCACAAAATCATAATACCTGCTCAGAGAGAGATAATTTTCTTTCACCAGGAAGGACTCCTAAGTTGTAGCTGAGAAGGTTTGTCAACGAGAGGACAGCCAGATAAAATAAATAGGTACCCTGAGGCACAATGAACTTTATAGTTCCTAGGTCACCACTCATGTGAAACAAAATGGGCATGAATCAAATGCCAACGGAAATTGCATTCCAACATGAGCCTTGCTAGACACTTTGGTTTCTGAACCTTATCTAACTATATGTCAGGAGTTCTGGGATCTGGAAAGAAGGCTAAAGTTCAGCCAGTTAACAACCCTTCAAAAGTTCATAATAAGATGAAATACATGCCATGTATTCTCTGCCAAATGAAGAAAAAAGCTAAGTCTAGGAAAAGATAAAGATGCATAATGGAGGAGTGAAAGCCATGTACAATTACATAAAATTTGTTGGTTGTACTGTATATATTTCCACTCTGATATATGTACATTGAGAAATTGTTGAATTTATCAGACTTGGTGTTGGCATAAGACCTACTTGCAAGTCTGTATTATGTGACTTTAGTCATATTATATTGTGTACAGGAACTCCATGTTTAAAAAGGAACATAGGAATGAAGCTCTTAGAAATTGTGCACACAAGGGCTGCTTAGTACCTTACCAGCCAATATTTATTTAAAAAAGAGCAGTTCACAAATGATGCAACACTTGTGACTATTACATATTCAGACAAGTCCATTAAAGTACACTCGTCCAGAAGAATATGGCCAGAACTGGGTAAGTAATCTTTTTGGGTAATAAGCATTTTTCTTTTAATTGTTAGAGCCTATGGTAGGGAGATTTGCAAAACAGCTATCTTGGGACAATTGTCTATACACAAAATGGCTTCCACTGGGCACATACAAATCACAAAAGACCTGTTTACCAAAAGGCAAACCAGTCCTATAGATTGCTTTCTGCTGTATTAGGGGACCCAAAGTCATTGCTGCAACTAAATCTGGCACTAGAGACTAAGGCTGTGTTTTGCAGCAGGCTAGCTTTCTAGTTATACTGTTTGTTTGTTTGTTTGTTTATTAAAGCTTGGTGAGATACTGCCTATTCGTGCCTTGGTGGAAAGGCATATGCTGTGACCTGGAATACTTCACAACCTGTGCAACAGGCACAATCATTTCTTTCAGGAAGAACTTCCTAGAAGCATATCCTGCTTTATATTATGTCATTGTATTGTTTTAATTATTGTAAGCTGTCCAAAGTGGCTATTATGAGATGGGCAGCTATATAAATCAAATAAATAAACAAATACCATTGACTCCTTAACCACAGTAGGAGAGCACAATCAGGTCAATGCCTACTTGGAGACAAGGCTCTAAACCTTTGTGGTTTAGAGACATCTATCACCTTTTAGCTGGACAATCCTGAACAAGTCCTGCCTGGAATATTCTGTATGTCATGTGGACTTTCTACTGCTTCTATATCAGGGATATGGAACCTATAGATTATCAGCTCCCACTAACCTCAGTAAGCATTGACAATTGTGAAGCACTAGTTCTCTACCCATGGAGCTGAAGGAGGGAGGGAGTAATGGAGGAAATATCACATGTGTCATGGTGCAATTGCACAAATTATGGCAACGTGTACTACACGGTTAAGTCATTCAAATTTCATAGTTAATGTCATGTGTCATTACTGTTGCTTTTTGTGGTAAATTGGGAATGATTCTATTTGATCTTGGACTTTATCTGGATTATGGGTTGCTTAATTTTATTGTTGCTTGATTTAAATTTCTTGTACACGGCCCAGAGTCATTGCTTTGAGATAGGCAGCCAAATACATTGTTTAAATAAATAAATCATGGCTCTACCAGTTACCTATGTTCCTAACCCTGTTTTGTAGCCCTGGCTTGTCATGAGTCAGAAAACAGTAACTTGTGAAATAGCTTCAGAGAAGGCCTCACTGTCTACAGTTCTTGTGCTATGAAAACAGAGGTAATCTTCTAGATTTGCAGAACACACAAAGCACAGATTAGCCAACTGCACTTCAGCTTATGGTGTTGTTCAGGCCCAGCCTCTTGCTTAGCTTTTGACTAACCATTTTCTATGCAAACTCAGAAAATGTTTAGTTGGGGTAGGATGAGGGGCTTGAAGACAATAGAAGCCAGTATCTCTGACTGCCATCTTAACATTATCTATCAGCTCACGTTAACAATACATAGTGATTTGTATTTCTCATAAAGTCCTATTTGAGGTCCAGATTGGACAAAATTGAAGTTTTGAAAACTCAAGTGGGTTTGTAGGGTTGATGGTCACCATATCAGGTTGTACAGCTAAATCCAATCTACAATCTATTTCAGTCTTTCTGAGTTGCATTCGATGCTATCCAGTCCTGTGCTATCAAATAACATCAGACTTGGTCGATACTCATGACATGTTAGAAAGTCTACAAGTGAGACTGGTGGACTCTTCACTTTAAAATCAGGGTGACAATAAGATAATGTTTGACCTGCAGACATTGTTTCAGCTGAAAATACCAAAGTGAGCAGGACATTGTGAAATTGAATTGATCATGTGGAAAATAAGGCTACAGTATCATCTGTGGAGAAAAGAAAAACCAAGCTAATCTTTCCAGAGATTATTGGGGTGGGGGAAGAGACAACAGATGTCACTGAATGTTCTCAATGTAAATACTCTGTTGTGCAATAGTTCTAGAAATAACTATGTATTCTTATCTGAACCTTGTAGGATAAAGTGCTTTTCAGTTTTAACTCAAGGATTTATAAACAACCAATTACAAAATTAGACCTTTTAACTGCAACTTTACACCATGAAGACAAAAGGTGGGCAATCTGTGGCTGTAGGACAGCAAGCTGCAACAATGATTTTCAGGTTCCCATCATTTTGATGCAGAAAATATGAAAATGGAAGTGTAAGCCCGAAAGAGATGAAATAGACAGAATGAAGAACCTAAATCCCGCTTTATCAGCATGTTCAACTGGAAGAAGCAAGTCTTAACAGAATCGCATTGAGGCAGTACTAATGAAAAGAGCCGAGCTGGGTAGGAAAACACAGGTTAACTCTGCTCAGTTCTGTTGCAGGTATTCAGTACATAATTCTAGTAAAGCATCTTTTTGCAGACAGTACTTAATAATAATGTCACGGGGTTTTTTTTATGTAGTTTTGCTGCTTTCTCTGTCCTTATAAATCCCATTGCTTGTCTAGACAAGCAGAAAATAAAAGGCACCAGTATGTAGAAAGAACAATGGATTTGGGTGATTCTGGATACTTCAAATTTCTGTTTTCTCTGATGCTGGCTCCCCCCCCCCCCCAACAACTACTTCCTTCATGAACATGTAACTGGAGTTTTTACATAATGGTCCCCAGACAGCTCAATTTACTAAAGGCCTTTCTCCATTTTCATCATGGTGCAAACATGCTAGTATCTCCTTTTTTTCTGCTTATTGCTTCCATCTTGTCCTCAGTCTAGGAGTAAGACAACTTTAAGTTATCCTTAGCCATATTGACATTAATGTACTGTTTTCCAAGTTGAGCTGACAGCTTCCAAGGACAGCCTCAAAGTGTGTAAAAACTGTTACACTTCATCACCTCTTACACCAGAGGCAATATCAGAGACCAGTACGGATGGGATCACATCATTGCTTATTGGCTATTTCAGACTGATGCAAGCATTGTTTTTCCTCTGCTCCCTAATCAGCCTCATCTGCTGCTATGCTGTCATCTCCCCAATAAACTGTTTATTCCTTTGGATTTGCACCAAAGTGCAGTTCCTTAGCTTTCCTCTGGCAACTCTGCTCTGGCTGCATGCAAAAAGTTTCCTGTCACAAGCTTACTTCTTCCATATAGCACGATACACAGTACATGCATGTCACCATTTTACATCTTCTGCAAATGGTGGAAGCAATTGGTGACCAGTAAATTTAAAAGGTAGACAATCAGAATTTGACAATAGCATGAGATTGCTCAGCTAGCAGGACCGTGAGTGCTTTAACTCTGTGGTCCTTTCAGGTTTAGGGCAAGGCTGAAACAGCATTATAATGAAATGATGGGGCCAAGCAAATCTCCATTGCTTACCAAACAGAATACAGAGAGGCCTGGAAGTCATTGTTTGTTTACTTATTTATCTATTGATTAAATTTAGAGGTTGTCCACTTGCATCCTGACTCTGAACGTCATACAATATGAGACAATTAAAAATAGAGTAACCCAGAAATCCCCAAAAAACAAATATCTGGAGAAAGGAATACCAACACCAAAGCAAACATCTCCTAAGGGGTGCACCCACTTCTCTAGCTCAAGGCCTTGGGGAATAGATAGGCTTTAAGGACTGTGGAGTCCTTGGGGTTCTCTGAGCTTGGTTCTTTTCTTGCAAACATTTCATTACCTGTCTAGGTAACATCTTCAGTGCTAAAATGGGATGGGGTTTGCTCTCTGTTTATATGCTGTGGCCTGCCTTGCCAGTGCCGATGGGGGTTCTGTTTTGCTCCTCTGGTAGTTCCTTGATTAGCATGTTTACTGATTGATTGTGTGCCTGGTGGTAACCTTTGCTTATCTGGGTGATGATTGCTGGTGAGGCGATCTTCTGGTCTTTTGTCTCTTTTGAATAGTATGTAGATGCTGTTTATCTCTTTAAGGACTTGTTTAAATAGGGTCATTGTTCTAGAGGGCAGGAGGCCTGCTTTCTGGATCAGGTGACACAATCTAATCAACAGGACCTTAAGCATGCCAAGTCTGCTCAATCATATACAAAGGACAGAGGCTACATAAGACAAGCAGTCCCTCGAATCACCTGGTCCTATCCATAAAGGGCTTTATAGGTGATAACCAGACCTTGGATTGGGCATACCACAGCATGCCCATCACTGCCTATGCTGCTGCATCCTGGACCAGCTGAAGTTTCTAAGCATTCTTCAAGGGCAACCCCATGTGGACCACATTGTAGCAGTCCAATTGAGATGACCAAAGCATGAGTGACTGTTGTAAGGGGCCATATTGTTGCCTATATAAAGAAAAGAAAAGAAGGGGAGACAAATCCTAAATAAAGCTGCTACTTGTGATTCAGTTTCTTTCATGACTAATTCAGATTATGGCAGAATGGGGTGCAGAAGGATGGACAGAGGAAGGAGGCTAGAGATGATGTAATCATCCAGTCCTGCAGTCAGGTACATCCCATTCCTAACTGCAGTACCATGATTAGCAGATTTTTATTTTTTTCCACCTGCTGGGAAGGGTAGTGACTATAGGTGGGGAATTATGCTATCCTATAACCCTGTGGGTCCTTTCCTACAGACTGTTGGAATCCTCCCTTAAGTTAATGTGAATTTCCCTTGGGTTTGGTTATTATGACCAAATAATTATGGCGAAAACAGGCCATTGTAATTGATATACAGAGTCAGTCTTCTCCAACTAGGTGACTCCCCAGATATTGTTAGGACTACAATTCTCAGAATTCTCAGCTATTGTTACTGTTTGCTGGAATCCTGTTGACTATATAGGGATGGAGCTGGTGGGAGGATGCATTTTGATTAAGCACTGATTGATGGAAGGAAGGAAGGAAGGAAGGAAGGAAGGAAGGAAGGAAGGACGGACATTAAGACCTAAAACATTGGGACATGGGAGAAATTTACAAACTCAGCTGCCCAGGCAGACTGATTGGGCTCATCAGTTTCAACTATGTCTGCCATTAATCTCTGCCACATTAATATGGGAAGGAGCCTGATGCCTGGCAGGTCAATGAGTTATAATCTGAAAACACTCTTAATTTTCATTCTCTGTTCTATTATTTTGTTGGTGGCTGGAGCTTTATAGGAGTGAGCTGATGTGAATGCACCCAAAATACCTCTCAGAGTACATTTTTTTCAACATTCATGTCTCATATTGTCTTGCAAAAGATCAGATAGAGGAAGGCTGTAAAATCAGTGTGGCAACACAATTATAATTCACTAGATTAATTCATAACAGCCCATTTACCCTAACATTTTTATTGTACAATGCTGTTATATTAGGCAGAGTGTGGCTTAAGATGATCATTAGAATTCTGAGCCTTAAAACATTCATTCTGAACATCTATCCCAGTTCTTGAAACACAGAATCAGTGCATACTGAGTTTGACTCAGATGTAGATATCTGTTCTGGCTCTAGCAGCCTTGTATTTTTCATCACAGCTCCTCCAACACACACACACACACACACACACACACACAGACTCATAGGGAGAGAAGGATAAGGACAGGCTGAGCCATTATTAAAAAAACAAAAAGAAAAACTAAGCTTTCTTAGTATGGAATGTAATTCAGAAAGAAGAAAATAACTGAGAAAATAAGACACAAATTTGAAGGCAATAAGCTAGAAAGGAGAATGGGCTAACCGTTGCGTGTGTCTGGCTCAAAAACATGTTTGAAAACACTGGCACAATGCCCTTGGGCCTTGGCTGTGCCAAAAGGACGGTAAAATATAGCTTCAAGACTGCCTCATGCTTATTATCTATAGATCCATCGATTCCAAATCAGATGTGCCCAGTGTCTATGGCCCCAATATCATGTATACCATGTTAAAGAATTTTGAGATCCTAAGAAATAATCTGTGCTGTCAGATGGGATTGGTAGCATTGTTGTGATGGCCACTGCCTTAAGGCAGTAAATAGGTGATTCAGGCTATGAAGATCTGGCTATGTTTGCATGACACAGTAAACCAGCCAACTTCATTTTAACATAGTAGATGGTATGTACTCATCCTGTGTGGTTAGTTTCCAGTTCAGTGTGTTGTTTGAACCCAGGAAGATGGGTTACCTGAATACTCTGTGGCTCAATTTTCATAGATAAGTGTGTCATGCAAACACAGTCTTTGTTTTGGCATGCAGGATGTCAAGAGATGAAACCTTGACTCCTGGAGGAACTCTGGGTTGCGTTCCAGAATGAGGGCTATAATACAACAGATAGGCAGTTTGCAGGATAAGCCAAAGAAGATTTTAGAGTAAGCCAGCATTGCTGCTGAATGAAAGCAAATTAATATCCCAGATATGGACTAGCTGAGATTCACGTTTAAGTCTGTCATTGAGCATGCAGCTCATTGGGACACATTTGCCCAATGACTCTCATTCAGCCCAACATAACACAAGATTAATTATTATGGGAATAAATTTGAAGAAACTATCTTGAGGTATCATAGGAATTGCCTTATAAATTACAATTAATAAAAATACTGAATAATATATAGGGAAGGTACAACCAACAGACTGGTGATACCAAAAATTATAACTGCACATTTATATTTATTTGAATTTACATATGATAGCCAATAAGTTTTAGAGTACTTTTATACATCAGGGCAGTCTATAAACCTCTCAGCATATATACTTATCTATAAACTAGAAATGTTTTCTACTGTTTTTCTTAAGACATCCTATAACACTGGGGTTCTGTGGAAGATCTTCTTGATTTATTCATAGAGAATCTGGAAAGGTAAGGAGCCGTTTACATCAAGCATACTCGTGATGGGCCTGGTTTTCATGGGGCAAATAGGCATAGTTCTAGAATGAACTATGAATGAAAGTAGCCATGAGGAATATCAGGGGTATCTCCAGGAACAGGTCAAAAAAGTCAAGATGGCAGGCACAACCATGTGATTGAAGCCTTGTCCTTTTTTATGTGTGTTACAATGCACTTTAAATAGGATGTGGCTTTAATCACATGACTGTAGTGGCCAACTTACTTTTTTTTACCCCTTGCAGACACCTCCCCACCCAAGGAATAAGCATATAATATCCTGACTTATTGATCTTTCTGGAGATCCTTCAGTCAGTTCAGGACTGGATTATATTTTCTGCCATGGATTTAAATTAGCAAATGTTTAGATTACTCTGTGGGCTACTTGATTGTATTTGTCACCCAGAAACCAAGATGACTCCATTTAATGCTTATTTATTTATATAATTCATAAATCAGTTCACTTCAAAGGGTGTAAACAGTGTTCAGAATAAGAATAACAATGCAATACAATAATAATGTCATAAATAAAGCCACAGTACAGTCACAATATTTCTAGAACTGGTGCTGATCCCACACCAGATGTTCAATCCCAAAAGGCTTCTGAAGGAGCCAGTCTCAACTAATCTCTTGAAGGCCACAAAATTGGGAGTCACTTTTTCTTCAGAGGGTATCCTGTTTCACAGGAAGGGAAGGGCCACCTTTGTGTCCCCTCTCCTTATAATTCTTGATAGGGCCCTCTTTCAATTTGCCCAGACTGGACAAGAAGAATTTATCTTGATCAACCCACTGTTCATTTACTTATCTAAGAGCCACATTCAGTAATTGAATTAAGGGAGATGTTACAGAAGCCATGAGCTTTAATTATATTCAAATTAGGTAGTGAGATAGATAGGAACATCAGGATCCTTTTTCTCTTAAACTTATTCCATGTCAATGTCTTCCAGAACCATAAAGAGATTAGACAATAAAGAGTATCTACCGTGTTCGTAAAAACAAGTATCTCCCCATGAAAGTTCCTGAAGGTGCTTGATGTCATACAGGTAGTCCTTGCTTTACAACCACAATTGGGACTGGAATTTAGAGCACTAACCAATGTGGTTGCTAAGCGAGATGTCATGTGACCACTTCAGTTAGTGACCGCAATCCTGGCTGCCATCATTAAGCAAAATTCATGGGTTGTTAGGTGAGGCAACTTCCTGCCGGCTTCCCACAATCAAGTCAGTGGGGAAGCTGGTAGGAAGTTGCAAGCCCCAGGTGCTGCCGGTTGGGGGAGGGAGTGAAGGGGTATGTGGGAGAGTTGGTGAGGGTGTGCAGGGGTGCAGTGCAGGTCGGATGCATGAGGGCCTCAGAATGGCTTGGATTTTCAGCCCCAGAGTCAAGAGGCTTCTGAAGTCTCTCCACTCTGGAGCTGAAAATCCTCTGTGGCTGAAAATCCTGCTTGGATTTTGGCATGGAGCTTTTTCAGCCAGCCCCCAGAGATGAGGGGGAGTCCTCTTGGCAGGCAGCAGTGCCTTGCGATCTTCCCTTGGATTTTGGCATGGAGGGAAGCTTCTCTACTCTGGGGACTAGCTAAAAATGCCCTGTGCCAAAATCCTGCTTGGATTTTGGCATGGAGCTCTTTCAGCCAGCCCCCAGAGGCAAGAGGGAGTCCTCTTGGCAGGCGGCAGCAACTTGCAATCTTCCCTGACAGCTTCCTCATTGACTTTCTGTGGAAACCAGCAGGATGATTGCAAATGGTGATCGCATGATTGCGGGGCATTTGGCAATTGGTCATTAAGTGCAAACCGATTGACAAGGGCCCAGATCGCGATCACATTACTGCAGGGCACTGCAATGGCTGTAACTTTGGGCACGGGTCAGAAATCCCTTTTTTCAGCACCATCATAAATTCAAATGGTTGCTGAACGAATGGTTGTTAAGCGAGGACTACCTGTAGTTAGCTGGATGGATAAACAGATCTGGTAGGCAACATCTGAGAATGACGGTATATTTAAACCCCTGTACTGTCTTTCCTTGTTGTTGTGTTTCCTCATAAACAACAATGTGCATTTGGTATGGGCGGTATGTTCAGCTTTCCCAATAAAAGAAAAAAAAAACTTTATGAATGAAAAATTATTACATGTTTTTCAAGCTTTATTCCTGTGTGTAAGCAAAGCACTAAAGTTTTTCCAAAGAAATCTATTTAATTCTACCAGTAGCTCACAAAATGCTTATCACTGATGCAGCATAAAATGATATTCCTAGAAGCATGCAGGCATTGAAGATTGCACATTAGAATTTGTTGTTTCGAGCTTTGCATTAGAGCTGTTAGTCTTTTCCCAAGATGATAGTCCTCCGAGCCCCCCCTACCCAGGAGGGACCAAGTGACCCTAAACAGGGCTGCTGGGCGACACTCTGAGGATGCAATAAGAACGGAGAAATACTGGCGTTTCACTGCCCTTACCGCCACTAGGTAGGCCTTATTAGTGGCTCTAACCCGTGTTCGGTTGGACTCATCTTTAGTTTTCTACCAGTGGCGCTCTAGACGTCTCTTAGCCCTTTTCAGTTCCCTTAACTCCTCCGTAAACCATGGAGAGTGCCGGGGGCAATGGGCCAAGAGAGGCCACACAGGTGCAATCCTGTCCAAGGCCCTAGCTACCTCCTTATTCCAGGCTGCAGCCAGGGCTTCCGCTGGACCATGCAGCAAGGCCTCAGGAACAACCCCCAGCTCCCTTTGGAACCCATGTGGGTCCATGAGTCATGGGGGGGCAGACCATTCGAATAGGTCCCACCTCCCTGCAGAGGGGGGCAGCATAGGAGAATCTCACGGCCACCAGGGAGTGGTCTGACCATGACAGGGGGGATAATATAAAATCCCCCACCAGATCATGCTGCCACTGCTCCGACAAGAAAACCATGTCTGGAGCGTGACCACTGTCCCGAATTGGGCCACAGATGACCTGGGATAGGCCTGTGGCTGCCATGGTAGCCATGAACTCCTGGGCTGCCTTTGAGGCCAACCCCAAGGACGGCAGATTAAAGTCCCCCAAGACCATAAGTCTGGGGAACTCCACTGCCAACCCTGAGATGGCCTCCAGCAGCTTGGGCAGGGAGGATGCTATGCAGCAGGGAGGCTGGCACAATAGCAACACTCCCACCTGATCCCGTGTGCCCAACCTCAGGAACAGGGTCTCACATCCAGCAACTTGTGGAGCAGAGCCCCTGAAGGCCAGCAGAGATTCCAGGATGACCACTGCCATGCCCCCTCTCCTGCCCTGGGATCTCAGCTGGTGCCAAACCCTAAACCTGGTTGGACATAATTCTGAAAGGGCTACCTCCCCTTCTGGTGCCAGCCAGGTCTCGGTAATGCATGCCAGGTCAGCCTGCTCCTCCCCAATAAGGTTGTGAATAAGGGGAGCCTTATTATTGACCGACCTGGCATTCATCAGCAGCAGCCGAAAGCCTGGGACTCTGTAGGCCTGCTGACCAGGGTCTGGGCTTGAGCCCTGAGGGCTTGAACACGCCACCGGTATAACACATGGGGGTATCTTCCCCTGAAACAGCCTGCCCTCTGGCTCCCGTTTTTATTTTATTTTATTCATTTAGTCTCTCTCTCTTTCTCTTTCTTGGGGACTTGGATAATAAGCCCAGTAAACCTGCAAATGCAGAGTTTCTTATAACCAGTCATGCTAGATTTATTTCAGTTTAGGATCTCTCTGGTCTTGCATCTCACCACTGGTCATAGACCAATTGGATGACACTTCAGAGTATGGATAGATACATTTCTATGGTTCTTGGGTATATCTGGAATTTAGAGAACATGATGTGGGCAATGTTACAAAATGGTTACAAGGTGGAGAGAACTGCTTGTTCCCAAAATGGCTGCCATCATGGACATGGGCAATCACAAAGCCACATTACCAGAAGGCAAATGGCTAAGAGAGCTTACTCCCTCTAACACCACACGTTTGTTTATATGTTCAACTTTCTTATTTCTCTGGGTTTAGACTGACCCTCTACCATTTTTAGTTTTCTAAAAATGGATTTGGGACCTTTGTGGAATCCCAAATATTCTAGAAAATAAAGATGATATTAAAAATTGTCACTTGGCTTTACTGAACAGCAGCTTTCCATTTATTTGTTCATTTCATCAAAAGCATCTAAAAGAATTCAGAACAGGTGGACTAATACATCTGGAGGTATCAAGGAAAATGTCAGCATATGCCATATTACTGATTTGTAGAAGATCAACCCAGCTTTTTCCAGCAGCACTGTGTATGCTTCTGTGTATTGTACTGCAACCATCTAACCTTCCTTCACAAATCAGCTTTTCAAAATAATACAATTCTTTTTCTAAGATAGATTGTTTCCTTTTCTATATGTGAAAACTGGACTCTTGAAAAATGGATGGTCTCTCTATTATAACAGGATGAGTATATTAAGTAGGGATCATTTCCCATGGAGAATACAACTTGACAACCAACATGGCAACAGATTGCCACAGCAGCTTTAGGGACTTGATGCTGTAAGGCCTCTGTGCCTTGAACTCTCATTGGTGTCAGCAGTCATTCAGCCTGAAGAGGAACTGTAGTCTAGATATGTTGGTTGTGGGGGGGGGGGGGGGGGGGGAGACTACAGATATTATTTTTGGTCTCTCTCACCCCAAATGGTTGCTCTGTTATCTTTAAACATACAAACAAATAACATTTTTTTCCTCCTGCTTTTGGCAATTTGTCAGACTCCCATAGCAAAATATAGGAACAAAATGGTACGTATATCCAAGGGTGTTTGCAAGGGGGTGGGGATGTCCAAAAAAGTCAAGATGGCGGGTACAGCCATGCAACCATGTGTAGAGTTGAAGTCCACACATCTTAAAGTTGCCAAGCTTGAAAAACCCTGATCTACGCCAATCAAAAGCTACAAATTATGCTGCATACCTCTGATTTCCAGACTGTCAGAAACATTATAGAAATCTTCCTGGGAGAGTATCAGCGGCCAGTCCCTCCAAAGAGTTCATGCCATTGTCATCAACCATAAAATGCAGCTGTGAAAAGCTGCAGGATTTTCCATACCTGCCTGCTATAATAAACAGATGTGCTTCCAAGGACATGTCTTCAGGAGCAGAAGACTAGTCTTGGCTGGTTTATCGGCTCCCCAGCAGAGACCCAGTGAATCAGTCAGCAGCTGGGTTTCCATTTGCATAACATTTCAATGAAAAGAAGCCTTGATATTCCAAACAGTTACCAGACCAGTCTGAGTTTTTTTTGTTTTTGTTTTAAATACTTAAGAGGTCAACCTGCAGAATTCTTACTAAGCTGTTTAGCAAGCAGAACAAACTAACCCATCGTGGCCATATGCAACTGTATAAATAGCTTTTGCATCTCTCTTTGACATGTTTTATTTACTTGCTCTGCATTCCAGAGTCTTCTTTTGCACAGAGATGTGTGAAGGGAAAAACTTGCAATGTTAGAGGTTATTTATGTTTTGGTTATTGTTACAGGAGGTACATTTCCATCTATGCCCTTTTAAATGTTCCAGACTAATTTGTTACAAACTTCAGCATCCCTATATATATGCACATATTTACCAGATGAGGCTTTTGCATAGTGCAATTGGCCTGCCTCAAACAGAATTTGATGGAGGATCCAGATGGTACTGTGTTGCACTGGTGATCCTCCTGTATTTTCCAATAGTTCTCCTCTCTTTAATTCCACCCTCCTTGGATTTTTTAAAAAAGAAAAGAAGGATAAAGACAGTAAAAGAGACAATAAAAAACCTAGGAAGGAAACAAAAAAAGTAGAACACATTCCCTCCTGCAGCCAACAGTCAGATAAGCATGGATTAACACCAGACAAACAATCAGGCAGAAAACAATACTCTAATCAAGACATCACCAAGGAGGAAACCACACCCCCACCAAAACTGGCAGGACATGCTACTATATATAAACAGGCAGCAAATCCTACACTCACTTGCACTGATGATGTTACCTAGTTGTATAATGAAATGTCTGCAAGCAAACAACTAAGCTCAGAGAACGTCAAGAACTCCAAAATGGATTAAACCCCCCAATACCTGGGAACTAGTTCCTCGCTACAATCAAGTGGATGTTTCCTCAGTGAGTTTCCAGATGAACAGCACAACTGCAGAACGGGTGCTGCATCTAAATTTTAGTTTCTATTATCCACAAAAGAAATTCAATTTTCAGAGAAGTAATGATTGTTAGCCTGCTCTCTTTTAGTTGTTATGAACAAGAACTATAGGGCAACAATAGGAGGTACTGAGGTCTGACTCAAATTATATCTGAGCTCAACTCATATTTTAAGGATGCAGTAAAGAAGGATAACATTTGCTAGAAGAAAGATCTTGTTTGGGCTGGAATTGAATTAAGGCTTTATCAAAGCACATCTACACTGTGCAGAATTGCTTGAGACTGTGGCTTCTGTCAGGGTATTACCCTGGAGTAAAGAATTTCTCAATGAGAATATGGACTTGACAGAGCACAGCCTGACTGTGTTTGCAATCCCTGCCCAGAGCACACACCTGTAGGGTGTGGCAGCATGACACAGCACAAAGCACTGTATATAGCAAAGTGCACCATGGGTTATAGTTGTGGCTGGTGTTGGAGTTCTGGGAAGTAATTAGGGATTTGCAGGTTGGTGTATATATTGTAGAGTAAACGTCTGTGTGCAAGTTTTTTACATTGGACTGTGGACTGCTTATTTTGTCTCACACACGGAGCACCACTGTGCGGAGTGTACTCTGCACACCCCGACAGCTTCAACCAAAGACTGCTTTAAATTATCTATATAAGGCTTCTCTTTTTCAGCTGAAAGATGCAGAACGGCCAAACTAAAAGTTAACACATACATTAAATCTATGGAAAAGTTTGGTTAATAAATCATAAAGATATTCTACACTGTGAGATGCTACTTTGAAATCTGAAGAAATCAAGATAATGTGCCTGCAGGTCCTCATAATTAAGACATTCCCCTCCCATGTCCGTTCATCAAATCATATTTCTTTTCAGTGTTGTGCCCAGTCCAGTTTTTGAGTTGCTTCACCGAGGTCCCATAATGTGCATGAATTTGCCCCAAACAAGGGCAAAATATGAGATGTTTCAGCAGAGTCACAGATCTAATGCAGCACTTCCATTTGTTCACTTGATTTTTGATTTACTGCCCTGGATACAAGGCTGTTTAAAGACCTTCCCAATGACCCATTCCTCTTCTTCTGTTCTGCTCCAGCAGGAATCTAGTTATTTATTTTATTTATTTTAAAGACTCATATGACTACTGATCTTATAGAAGATAACCCTGGGCCGAATATAATTGTCAAACCCTTATAAATATATAAGGCTTATAAATATAAATATATATGTTTCTGCAGTTGCTTTTCTTCAGGTACCATAAGTTACATCATGCGTACAATGGGCATCTTTTTGTGGTCCCCAAAGTCCCAACTTTGGGCCACTTCAACTCAGTCACAAATGGCAAGCTGAGATGCTGTCATGTCTTGCAGTTTTGGGGAGGAAAGAAGAAGGAAGTATTATTTTATTTTATTTTGCATGTTGAGGACCTCCTCTCCCAAAAATCATGAAAAGAAGACCAATAATTTTGGCCCTGTGGTGACATCATCATGTTTTTAGCCACAGCCCCTGAAAATGTAACACTTGGACAAAACAAAGCAAAACAAAATAAAACAAAACAACATTCTGGTTAGTCCTTCACTTTTTGGTTTAAGATCGTCCAAAACTTTATTTAGAACTTTTGTATTTTGGGTAGAATAAACATGGATCTCACTTAAATCCTTAGAGGTCTAACAAACATGCAATAAAAGTTATTTGTCAGGGTCCTACACTAGGGAATTTAGGATTATATTGTAAATAAATATTGTTTGGATAGATAGAAATGGTTCCCCCCACCTATAAAATCTCCTTAGTTTCCCTGGCACTGTTAATGTTGGGATGAACTAGAGTATTGCCTTCAGTGCAAATTGCTTCACCACAGCTAGGTGTCCATATGATTTAGGAGAACCACATCACTGAGGTGTCATATGAATCAGTATTATTTTCTAGTTTGAACTAAAAATCTGCTGCATTTGTAGAGCTCAAACAAAGGGGTCTTTTGTTTGCAAGACTTATTGCTACCATTAGTTTATCATATTGCTGTAGGGATTTTAGGCTGGAATATGGTTCACCAACCCCATTTTATCCTTACAAACCTGTAAGATAAGCTAGGCTATGTTTCCATGCATACTTACGTGTATTTGCATGCGTGTGCACGTTCTTATCTCAGAATCATTTCGTTAGTCAGTGGGGTTTAATCCAGAGCTTCCAGATGTCACCTGTGATTCCATCCGCTTCACTATACATTTTCCCCACTAGTGACATATAGCATCACCAGTCATCACCAAAGCCCATCTTTATATTTGTTATTTTGGCACAATAATGCCTGGATGACTTTAGAAGATTTATATGCTGGTAATGAGAAATTCACATTTACTTCAGTAGAAGACCTGGGTCATACCTACAAAGGAAACTATATGCAAATCTGCATCCTTAATGAAGTGTCTATATAGCTGAGAGGAGACATGACATTAACTGCCACGTTATTCCTTAAATAGAGCCAGCCCGTGTTTCCAGGGAATGCCACTGGGTGTTAAAGAAAAATTTTAAAAACTGAAGGTATTGGCACTTGGTGGTTTTGTCACAAGACCATACAAGGAAAGATTTGGTTCATTGGCTTCTGCTTGCCCTATATGCAGAGTTGTCAGAAATGAGTGATTGCCCATCATTTCAACTGAAATTCCCTCTTGGTCATTAAGCCAAAGGTCTAAGTACAGTTTCTTGAAGGATGAGAAAAAGCAATTACTCAAAAAGTTGCTACATTCAACTTAACAGCTGCCAAACCTGGAGCTAAGTTTGCTCAAATTAAAGTGATGGATTGTCATAAGGTAGATAGGAAAATATGCATGTGCGCTCTCTCTCTCCTTCTCTCTCTCTCTCTCTCTCACAGACACACACACACACACACACACCAACCTAACACATTCTGGCCACAGTTTGTCTCACCAAAGCTGAGTTGTATTCAGATCTGGAGTATCCAGGAATAGAATCTTGGAATCCAAGAATCCAGATTCCCAAAGTTTAGGCATGTATTTTTAATTCAATTAACTGAACATGCAATATTTTAAATATTTTTTAAAATGAAATGCTGTATAGAATTCAAAAAAAGAATATCTTAGGAATAAACAAGTTCTCTGTAATTCTTTACAAAGTAATCACATGGAAGCACAAACAGAGAGGTACACATTTTCTTCCATCTATCACTTAGATAGAGATTGATAGTGATGCATTGCATAGCCCTGGATTAGCAACTTGAAGGCACCTACAAACCAGATGGGGCTTCTATTATGACACACTGTATCTGCCATCTTGCAGACTTTGACACACACACCCCATGGATCCCCCTCTGCTTGAAGGAAAATGCAAGACATTTCCATATGTACCATTAATCCAAAGAAATTCAGGCTAAACAAATCCTGTCCAGATAACTTACAGCAAAGTTTAATATATTGCTTATTTATTATATTTTTAACTATATGGATATTTTTACTAGCCTGTTTCTAAAAGTTGATTAAAGTTGCTGATAACAAATGAAGAATCATGGGCAATCTTCCTAACTTTAGTTACTGAATGCCTTGCATATCCTTTTTCAACCTAGTGCCCTCCAGATATTTTGAATCATAATTCCCATTATTTCAGCCAAAGACTATGCTGGCTAGTGGTGGCAGGAATTGTGGTCTATCACTTTTGGAAGAAACCAAGCTGGGGAAGGCTAGCCTAGGAAATTGGATTGATTTAAAAAAATCTGACTTGTACTTGTATGGGTGGATGGATGTATTTACAGCAGGCCTACATAGCATACAGCCCATGGATCACATGTGGCTGGTCCAATAGCCTTGTGTAGCCCCTTGGCATTTTCTGAAAGGTCTATAAATTCATTGCCACCATCTCAGAAGACGTGCTGCCAAGCGTCTCCAATGCCTCCAGGCCTCACTGCTGCTGCCAGCTCCACTGCTAGCTGCCAAACAGCAGATTGGTACACCAGGTATTCCATTGCAACCCACAATTATCTTCTATCTATCTATCTATCTATCATCATCATCATCATCATCAATAATAAATCTTTAACTTATCAATATGGTCCCCATTTACAAGTTGTGCAGACCTGATTTACAATAGAGACTAGCTATGCAGCGTGCAGTTCTCTCAATACACATAAGGTGCAAGGAAAAGAAAGAACCCCAGGCAGATTTACATTTGTAATTAAAAATGAATAGTTAATCAGCACTGTAGTTGGCTGTGCCATCGCTCAAGTGCACAACAGCAACTTTTATCCTCCACAGTAATAGCCAGAGCTAAACCACTAAACCCCCCAGAGTCAGGAAACTTGCTTTGAATTTGTCACTTGATCTCCAGCTGAACAACCTTTAAGGAAGTTTAAAATAAAACACCAGCCCAAAAATGAGACTACTTTTGAATCAATTAACTAGGGAAAGTGGAAATTAGAAGCAGTTGGGGAACACGGATGTAAGTGAGCATGAAGCAAGTGAATTTATTCTGATCCACTGGCTCTTCATAAACATACAGATTTGAAAATAATATGCAAAGTTGCAAAGGACATCATCAAAGCACAGCACATGGAATCAGATGAGAATGACATGAGGGATTATGTGTTGTCCTCCCATATTACCATGTAGTGTTGCCCTTCAGCTGCTTAATAGTAGGACATCAAAACAGCAACTATCAGACATCCCACACTGCTTTGTGTGGTTCCTCTCTGTAGCAAGGAAAAAAAAATACCCCTCCCATTGCTGATTACCATGCAGGAGGAGCAGAAAAAGCACCCCACCCCCAATTGTGCAAGAAAGGGGAATGGTAGCAAGGTGGGGGGGGGGGAGAATTTTTGAGAGATGGAAGAAAACAGGAGTTCCCACTATGGACACATGTCTATCTTGCAGCTCCAGAGGGAATGTCGAATCTTTGTAGCACTTCCTCTGGAGCAGGAACCAAATTTATTGTGAACTGGTTTGTCTTCCCAAGGTTTTAAAAAGCCCCAGAGTGAATAGAGCAGTGGTGGTGGGGGACATTGCTGAACTTGGATTGGCACAACTTTCTTATGTGGAAGTGGTTGAATTCTTCTCCAGTTGAGCTACAAGAGTCTTCAGTTATAATCATGAAGTTTTCGGATCATATTCACTTGGTGAACACTTAAATGAAGTGGGAAAATCCAACATTGAACTGATTATGATCTGAACATCATATCTTGCGTTCTCTGTTGTAGCCTATCTTGTGTTTAAGACAAAGTAGTTGTTCCTGTAACTGTTGAAAACATGAGCATAAATGCATAAAAAAAGTGTGCCCACAACACTTTATGGCTTACAGCCAACTGAAGGTACCATCTCTGCCATCCACACAGAGCAATTATGGAGCCATGCTTCACCACCCAATTAATATTCTCTTGTAATCACCAGCACTGCACAAACATCTCTGAGACATAGCTTCATTGTTGTCCCCTTTGAAATCATTGCATGACAGCATTACAGCATAGCAAAAAGAAGGAAGGACTGTTGTCAGTCGAGAAACAAGAATCAACCATTTGGAAAAGAAACACTAAGACCCAAACACCAGCTCTGTAAGTATAAATCTGAGGTAACAAAAATATCAAACAACTGAAATATTGTTATTCATTCAGTGAACGTTAGTGGAAAATATATTTGGTACCAAAGAAAACAGAGAAATTTTGCAAGCATCATTTGACTGTTTTTGCTGTTTTGATGACTTGAAGTTACTGTAGATATATCTTGGCTTTTAAATGAGTATACTTCATTCATTTGTACAAGCCATGCTTAACTTCAATTGATGTTCCTATCTATCAGAAATTCCAATGGAGAATGCGAGATTCAGTAGTTATCTGAAGAGATTCAGTTCACTTAGTGCTCTGAAAACAACACTTTCATCTCATGGTAACTTCTTTCAAAGATACTCTCTCTTATTTGCATGGAAATGGAAGTTGTAGCCAGTGAATTGCATTTTAAGCCACTTTGCCATATTAAAGATTAAATTATGCTGAGAAAGTGTAGGGACTTTCAAAATCTCAAACCAGAAAAAAGGGGCATTAGTATCTGCCCACTGAGAATCATGTACCGTTCCCCTCTTATACACATGCTATGATATCTACCTTAATTGCCCCAGGATTACATTTTCAGGAAGATAATGATGTTGAGAAGCCCAGTTATGGTGTTCTCACGTAAAGTCTGGCTTGGTGTAGAGCACCTTTCTTTAGGCACTCACTACACATTATGTTCAAAATCATTGGATGTACTATCAGTATGGGCCAACCCCTGTAAGGGTGATCCAAGGTTTTGGATCACATGTACTGTATATGCATTTGGGTTAAAAAAAATAAAGCTTCCCTTGAGCTAAACGTGACTCCTGGCCATTACATGGAACACTCATACAATTTTCTTGGTAACAGTGCCTTATTTTGGGATTATTATTAATTTTTGCATTACTCCGCAGCCCTGAGATTTTCAATAATCTTCCCTCCAAGTATTATCCAGGTCTGACACTCCTAGCTGTTTTGAAATCAGCCTTATCTAGGCACTGCCACATCAAAATTTTAGTATAAAATCCTTACACATTCTTTTTGCTTTTTGCATGTAAAAACAACATGCAGTTTTTACATGCAGTTTCCCCTAATGCATGCTTTCTTTAAACGCAGCTGGCTTTAATAAACTTTTGATTGCTACACTGATTTTATACGCAAATTTCACAAATGCTATTTTTCCAGCCCCTTCAAAAAAGGATACTGAAAGACTCCATTTACTGTGGCCATCCATGCAGATCAGTGCACTTCATGCCAAAACTTCTCAAGTCTGCAGCAATCCTGTGAGGGACAGAACTTCCAAATGCTTTCCAAAGGCAGTCACACATGCCATGAAAAAAATATTGTGAACTGCAGGTCGGAAGAATGGGCATTCTTCTCCTTTGGCTAATGGAGATCCTTTTCTCAGGCTGAGAGGCCCCTGGTATTTTCTGCGCTCCTATCCCAGCTCATGAAAAGTTATGTCTTTTAATAAAATTTGATCAGAAAAGATATCATCAGACTCTGGTTATTTTATAGAAAATAACTAAGCGATGTCAGAAGAGATTAATTTAAACTCAGTTAACTGGAATTCAAGATTCTTTTGGTATAAATGGATACAATTTGCAAATTGAGTTATAAACCACAGAGTCACAGTCACAGGGGCCTAAGTCTTGCTTTTACAACAGAACTATGAAGTATTCTTTAGAGGGAAGCTAAAGGCACCGAGAGAAACTTTAACAGTAATACATTTAGGATTTCAGATATTTTTCCACCCTCTGAATTATTGAAAAAGATTTCTCTGACCCATTTAATATTTGTTGGCTGTGCATTTTGTAATGCATAATATTATTTGATCAATATTATAAAATTGCTCCAGCATTTGCATTCGACATAAAACCATCATGTTTTCAAGTGGCAGTTAAGCAGGCAGGACACCACCTAACATCAATATCATTAAAGGCCACTTACTTTATAAATTGCTCAAGACATTTGTAGCACATAATTAGCATACTTATTGGAGAGCCAGTTTGGTCTAGTGGTTAATGCACCAGGCTAGAAACCGAGAGACCATGAGTTCTACTCCTGCCTTAAGCATGAAAGCTGGCTGGGTGACTTTGGGCCAGTCACTCTCTCTCAGCCCATGGCATCAGGTTCAGGCAACAAGCCAGTCGGTAAATTCCTGTCCCAGCCAATGGATCAACATTTGGTTGATCTGAAAAAGTGGATCCTGCATCTGTGGGAAAACTCTAGGAAGAAAAAATAAATTAGCATACTTAAAATTTGGAAAATAATTGAGTAATTCAGGTATGGCTAGGCTGTTACACGAATGCAGACCAAAGTTTTTATGTTTATTCAAAAGATATCACAAATAGCTGGAACAATTTGTGCGTGTCTACATTAACTTTAATCCTAAAGTCAAAATCCTCAATCCATCAATTCCAGAACAGTTAATGGAGGTCATCCAATTCAAATAATTAGCCCAAGGATAGGCAATCTGCTTATCTGGGAGATGAAGTTCACTATTGCTGAACTTCAGCTCCCAGTTTCTCTAACCAGCATAACCATTATTGAGGGACACTGGAACTTTTGGTCATCAACATTTTGAAGGACACCGTTGACATTTTGACATTAAAGGATCAAGCAGCTCCATTTCAGTTATTATGAAAACTATGCTTGTTGCTTTCCATATGACCTAAAATCCAGGTAATGCAGGGTCCCAACAGAAGTAGAAACAGTGACCAAGCAGTTGTAACCCATGTGGGCCTTCTTCCTGTAGGCCACATTTGAATGATGCTGGTCATTTTGTGATTTTCTCATCTATCTGATGGGCTCAAGCACTGTGTTCATTTACATTTTATAGTGATATTCTTCACTGCAGGGGCCATTGTTGCTGAACATTTCATTACCTTGTACCTCAGAATGAAGAGATTATGGATATTATTAAAAGGAAAAGAAAATGAAAGTAGCTTAATTTAAAAACCAGTTAAGCAATTTCTGTGATATTTGTCATCTGTAGCCCTTAAGAGTAGTCTAACTTTCCTATAAAGTTTATCCCACTTGGAAAAAACAAAAAGAATTGTAAAAAATTTAAATGTTCACCCGCCATACAACAAATGGTTTCTTTCATGTCCACCAAAAGGTTTCTTCCATGGTGCAGAAACAGAGGAGAGATCACCTGGTGGCCCTCTTTCCACTGTTATTTTGCTATCGTTATGTACATAAAGGGTTAAGACTGGTATAACCAAAGGCCACTCCCTTTGGGATTGTCCATGCTAATCACACATGATATTGTTTCCAGTAGTTCTTCAAAATTTTGTGCCTTTGCTATACGGATATAGAAACAAATAATCTAGACAGTTGTTAAATCCTTTGCCTTTTATCTCATGCTTACTGTCCATCTCTCTCTCTCTCTCTGGTTTGTCTTCTTTTTGTTCTGTTTTGCCAGTTAACAGTTTTTGAAATTTGCCAAAGTTTAATGAATAAACATCCACTATATTTTTGCTAGCTAAACTGAGTGGCATGTGTGCTTGCTCTGATCTGGATGTAGAGATTGACTAAGAGCTTATGGGATGCAAACTAAATAGAAATTACCCACATTAATTTTCCAACATTAATTTCTATGTATTTGGCCTGTTTTCTTCCCTTATAATATTCTAACATTCATGCAAACTTCCCCCTATTTAAGTTAGAGCAGAATAATTTCAAAATATTTCCCACATTAAATAATGGCAAGGTGGAGCTTCTGATCCAGGGAATGAATTGGGGGGGGGGGGGGTGTCTCTCACAGAGCTCTGAATATAGTTTCTGCACAGTTCTGGACTGCTAACAGTTAAAACAAAATTAAAAAAAACACGAACAGTGATTAATAACATAAATAACATAAGACAGCATAAAATGGCAGCCAAAATAATCAATATAACCAGACAATGGGCTAACCCACACTATCAGGGCTTTAGGCTTGATGGCAAAGCCAAGTTTTTAATGCCTTGTGAAAGGCAAGCAGGGTTGGGGCAAGTTTGAAGTCGGGGGGCGTGGGGGATGGGATGATGTTCCAAAGAGTGGGCATCATGGCAGAAAAGGCCCTCCTTCTGGGTCAGCTAGATGATACTCTCTCACAGATGGGACCTGGAGCGTGCTTCTCCTGCTGGATCTCAAGGAAGGGTAGACACCACTGAGGGGAGACTGTTGTATAGGTAACCCAGCCTCAAACCATGAAGGGCTCTAAAGGTGACCACCAGCATCTTGAATTGCACCCAGAAGCATACCAGCAGGCAATAAAGCTCATGGAACAGAGGTGTCACATGTGCCAAGTGACCAGCACCCATAACTGCTCACCACCTCATTTTGCACCAGCTGAAGCTTCTGAATACTCTTCAAGGGTTAGGGTTAGGGTACATGGGGCTGCCCTCTTCAAGGGCAGCCCCATGTAAAGCACATTGCAGTAATATACAACAGGTGAAATTCAGAAGTTCTGTAAGTGGGACATAGTATACATTACCAAATTTTAATTAAATCTTTACCATGTACCATAAATAATCAATATAGTAACAGAATTCCTGTAAACGCACTTATGTCCTTCTTGGGAAAAAGTGACTTTATTTCTCTCATGGTAGAACCTAGATTCTTGGATAGAGTCATTGAGCCCAGTGGCTTTATATTCAAGGCCAGCTTAGGAAGAGAAATTCATTTCGTGCACATTGTACAGTAAAGTGTACCTGGTTTGTATTTTCAACAAACCAATACATGAATTGAAACTTAGTATGCAAAATTTGCACTTCTTTGAATTTCACAATGTATTCTCTTTTTTAAAAAAGTGTATGAGGAAAAAGTCTGCACAAAAATGCTTATATTGGTGAACATAGTGTACAAAATAATATTAGGAAGATGGACTTTATAAAAATGTGTCCATTAGACAGAATTTCAAGCAAGAATGAGGATAAATGGGGAAATGTGCACAACAATGAGAATAGTAGGGGAAATCAGCACAAAACTATAAATTAATTATAGTGCAGACTATAAATTCATTTTAGTGCAGACTTTGAAAAAAACCTCTCAAATGAATATGAAAACAGGGCAGACTAAATGTAAATTATGCACAAACCCGAGAGTAACTGACATTGAGAGATTTGTTCATGCTTAATGGAGCCAGAATGGACTGGGCTCTAGGAGATCCAGATTCAACTTTTTGACTCTGCTGCTTCCTTAGTAACTATAGGTTATCAGTAAACAAGAGGTGTGCAATATTCAGAACAAATGAGGGCACCCTCTCTGGATGAGTTAACTACCCCTTAAAGAAGCCACACCTTTTCCTGGGCTTTCAAAATGGATTCTGTGCATGGGCTTAGAAAAACATGTGGTTGAGTTCAAAGAGGCATCAATGAGTCAGTGATAGGGGTGGACCATGTGGATGAGTGATAAGAGAACTTGCTTCTCTTCTGTGGATTCTGCTTTTTCATCCTTCTTTCTTCTGTCAGCCAATCTGGATAATTTTGGTCTAGAAAGGCATCCTGAAGGATGTTATCAAGTCATTATAAACTAATTTAAGCTTGTCTTTTATAACTATATGTGGCCATTGATTTTGTAGTGGTGGCAAAGGATGGAATATCAATCACAGAGCATGGACGAGCTAGACCGTTGCTTCTGAGACAGAGGCATGAAATAAGTATCCCATTGCTGCTGCAGCTATTGCTCTTTCTTTGGCTTATGCCTGGGTCCTGCTGGCCTCTACTTTTTCCCAGATTTCTTCCAGAAAGCCAAGGAGTACTGCTTCTTGAGGATCTAGGATGAGGGGCAGTGGTTTCCCTCCAGGCAGTGATTCCATCCATTGCGCAGTGAGAATGCAACTGTTTGAATGTTTGCTTTTTTTCCTCCTTTCTCCATTTTTTTCCTTTTGGATATCATGTCTGTTGAATTGCAAACTTGCAGCCAAGTACCAATGTACTTTCTGCACAAAGCTTAAAAAGAATATAACATGACTTGGATCCTTCAAACAACTATCAAGATGATGAGGCCTCCTTCATACCTTTTGCTCATCATGTAAAGGGCAGGAGTTGAGCAAGCAGGGAATAATATCTTTGCTAGAGGGATAACATGAGGAAGATATCTTCTTTGAACACGTGGAGACATCACTCCTGAGGAAGGCCTGAACTTGCAACCTAATTATGACAATAGGAAGAATTCAGAGAAGACAAGAAAACAGATAAGGCCAGGTGTAAATATGTGGAATATGTACTGTATATTCTTCATTTCTTAATATTTCTTTTGGGTGGGAGTTAAGACTGAGAGGTTGATCAAGGGTTCCCAGAAAATGTGATTGTTAGGAAAGAGCTAGCAGAAAGGGTAGGTGGGTGGGACATCATCTCAATGTTTTATACACTGTGCAACAGGAGCTCTAAAGACTTTGGTTAGCCTTGTAGGCTGTTATAAAAGTTGAAGTCTGAGTTGATTCTCCTACAATTTGCACTGGTCCTTCAAGTTATCCTTAGGGTGTGGAAGGATGTGTTGAGGGATACTCTTTAAAGCCAACCTGAGCTCAGAGGATGAGCAGGCAAATGTGTCGTCACTAAAAACACTGGGACAAAATTTACAGCTACCAGATTTTTCCTTCTAAAAGTCATTTGCTCAGCTATTGTGATATTCTATGCTGAACTGAGTCAGTACAAAGAATCAAAGTTTTGGGAGTCGAAGAGTTTTTACCCAACCTTGAGCTGACAGAAAACTATGTAGAGAATATATAGTTTTATTTTTGGAATAACATTTACAGGAGATGACTTCAATGTCCTTTAGATTTTTATATATGATGCTATGATAACCCAGTCATAATGCAGATTGCAAGACTTGCACACATTTTAATAGTTCTCCTGAAACACATTTATTTATATTATAAGGGCCAAAGTTTATGAGCCACTAAAGCTGCTGGTGATGTTCTACTAAACAGATTTAGATAAAAACTTAGGGAGATTAAAGATCCTTGCCTCAAAGAAAAGGTGTGGGTTTATAGTAAATAAATTCTTCCCAACTCCAATCAAAATCTGAGCCAGAAAAAATCTCCAAATGTCCTGCTTCCATCTATGTTAGTCTACTTTGTTCCCCCTCCCCCTCCATCTCCACACTCAAAAGACTTTCCCTCCCTCCCTCCCTCCCTCCCTCCCTCCATAGCTAAGAAAGTAATAGCACACAAGGAAAAAAATAAAAGAGATTTATCTCTTCCTTCACTACCTCTTTATCTGCTTGATACATGGTTACCACTGCAAAAATTCCTATGGGAAATGAAGTTCTTCCAAAGGCTCTCACAACAGCAATGAATAATTTGTTATTAATTTGGATGAAAAGAGTTGAAAGTGTGTGTGTGGTGGAGGCAGTGCAGGGATTTTTGACAGGGATCATGATATACAGTGGCCATAACTGTGTCCAGAAAGTGGAAAAATCATAGTTTCCGTTAAAAGGAACTGAGGCTTTGCAAGTAAAAATGATTAACACACAGTTGGACTCTCAAAATATCTCAGCAGCATAAGTACCATTTGCTTTGATATCCCAGCCTCCCCAGTATTTCTGTTCTGATGCTGTGTGGAAGAAGAAGAGTTAACTATAAAATAAAAGAAGCTGTAACAGAAACCACATTTTGTTAGTCACTGATAAACAAACATACCGGATTTTAATTGAATGTCACTTCCATTGAACAGATAGTGGGCAGCCATTTAGAGAAGCAGGAAAATGGTGGGTGGTGTCACCCCTCAGTAGGAATTCAAGTGCTCTTTAAATACATTGCCATTTTGTTGGTTTGATGACCTATCACAATACCAGAGCAACAGGGAAAAAAAAAAAACTTGAAAGCTTTAGAGAATAATTGCTGATGCCAAAAGAAATAGTCCTTTCTTGTTCTTCATGGAAATTAGTGATGCATAATAATGCATGTCATTATTGTGAGTGAAAGCCATTGGAAAAATTGTTATGGAATTTTAATGAATGAGGTAAATGCCTGGGATTGTCAACTGTGCCCGAGGAATAATTATCAAGGAAAAATTAATTCTGGCACACAATAATTAGTACTTCAAATATTGTACAGTCTTTATGAATGAATCTTTGTCTTAAGACTTCCCATATAAAACAAAGACTACAGTTATGAAACAACATATACTAGATTACATGTAAGAATTAAACATTTGAAGTACGGAATAGAGAACTCTACATAAAAATCCTACAATGACCCCAAAGGCCTAAAATCAAATTTGAAACAATAACTGTTTAAGATGCAATAGGTTTTTTAAATTATCACTTTCAGTATTTTGTGTTCCAGACAACTACATTCTTTCAGTCATGCAAGGCTTTCATTGACAAGATGGGTGACCAGCATGTCCCACCTTCTTGCTCATATCTCAACAGTATTGTGTTTTTAAATACAGGTAGATCAGAAATGTTCACATTTTGCTTCCCAAGTGTTCATCCTCACATCTTTCTATACATGGAATGGATATGCCCTGCTAGCCATTTTTAAATGACATTTCCTCATGACATTGCCTTCATCTCCTCCCCAGGCCCACAGCAGAGGCAACTTAAAGTCATCATTAGTTGGTCCAGGTAAAATGGTGATTTCCCTCTTTTTCCAACACATTTTTTTCTATGGACTTTATCTGGATGCTTCACTGATGATATGGTTGCTTACATTAGACTGCTGAGGGCACATTCTCTTCCATATGCTTGTTGGGCACTGTCTTCTCTGGCCATTTCCCTTTGAGCTGCAGGAGACACTAGACACCTGGATTCTGCAGAGGCGAATGCTGTATAATGCTTTCTAAAGTGCTTGTCAGATCTTGTGTAGGCTCCTGATATACACGGGTTTAGTGCTCATTTGAAGAATTGCTAGATCTGTGTTTAAAATATACAACTAGTAGTCTCTTGAGCAACACAAGAGGGGGCATGAGTGAGCAAGTGAGAATGAGCAAGATGCTGAGCAAAAGAGATAGAACAAGACAGAACGCTCAAGAGGCAGAGTGAGCAAGAGAGAGAGTCAGAGTGAGAGTGAGAAAGATAAACAGAAAAATGCACTAGGAGTGAATGCCTGCCCATTCACCCCATTTCCCATCTCTGTCTCTACAACCTGTCAGTTAGGCTCTTTCTGAAGGCAGCTCTCTTCAAAAAAGAGCTAGACTTGTGTTCAGAAATAGCCTGACACCTCTGCACCTGGGAGCTGTCGCTTGAGCAATTTGGAAGGTGGCTAAACCTGTCTCAGATATCCACCTATGCTCAATCAACCTCACTCACCATATGATAAGGAGGCCAGCATGCTAAAGCACATTAACATGAAGTTTCTGCAAGTAAGTGGAGCAACAGTCAATTCCAAAGATAGTAACTTGGTACCATCCAATTGATTTGGACCACAGGTTTCTATAGAGAGGTCATATTGGCTGGTAAAGCCTATCAAGACAAAAGTTAGGAACATTGGTGAGTTCTGCTTTGCTATTGGTTTCCTACCATCATCGCAACCAAAAAGCATGCATTTCTCCAGTGTCCAGCATGTATCTTTCAGTCATTGAGGGGAGGAAATACCATATGTTAAAAAAAAAAAAAAACTAGCACAGAAAAAGATTCTATTGCCTCAAAATTGTCCTTGTCTTTCCCCACTGCTTTGCAACAGGCTATTTCATCCAAAATGTACTGCACATTAAAGGATAGACATATGGAGATTCCAAAGAATACACTGTGTTCGTCAATGCGCCAATATGAGGAAAAGATAAGAGAAACCTTCATGAAATTTAAAACTACATATTACTACACAAAATATCCTAAGGGGATAGATGAGAGTCAGGAACATCCTCAGGGGGAGTCAGAAAGTCGAGATAGTGGCTACAACAGCACGTTCAAAGCCAGTTTGATATGTGTTGCTTATATGACATACCTAAAAAAGAGGCAGGGCATCTGTGAAAAAATTACAGCTACCATCTTGACTGTTTGGTTCCCTCTGTGGCACCTCTGAGGAACGTCCATCTTATTAGGCAGGTAGCTAGCCTAGGATAACAACCCCTCACCCTTTCTCCAAACCTGAAAGGATTTTATGATTCTCTCTCTCTCTCTCATGATTAAGTGATCACATATTTAAGTGATTGTGTGAGATTTCAGGCAATTTTGAGGGGAATCCTTTAACCTGAAAAAGTTGCTGATCTTAGTATATGACTTCCATGGAAAATGCAGTGATGTATCTCTCCTCCAGTTTCTAGTTGCCTGACTTTTTTCTTTTTTTTTTAAATGATTAATCACAGTCCCATTACAGAACTGCAGCCTCTTCAGAAAAGGAAAGAGATTGAATTTGGTACATACGAATCTGCAAATATGAAACTCCCAGAGAGTATAATTAGCATTAAGTTTGCATGTATCTTGTTACTTACACTTCAAATATGTACATACTGTACATGTTGCTGGAACTTGACTGAAGAATAACGTCTTGCTGACAGACAAACTCTACCCCCAAATGAAATAACGGAATAGATATCTGCAGACAGGGAGGGAGGGAGGAGCAAACTCAACTGTATTAAATTCCTTGTGGAATGGGCACTGCAAATACATATTTGGCCACTTTCAAAGTCTGCAATAAATGTTAGTTACAATTTTAAATCAGCAGCTCTTTTAAAATCTGGAGTAGTTTATTTCTGGCTGGTTCCTTTAATTTGTAAGCATGACAATTTAGAGCATCAGAATTACTTATCAGGGATCTCATGGATTGCCATCTTTCTGATTTGCAAAAAAATTGTGATTCTATATTCTTGGGAAGTAATATCAATATTCTAAAGTTTGGTTTGTCAACTCTCAGCTTTTGAATTCTTTGTTTGTAGAGAGGCAAGATTGGATGCTATGATTTGTATGGTTAAAATTTAATATTTTTTTTACTTGATTTGTATAAGTATGATATTACCATGTCTGGTTTTGTAGAAAAGTACTGAATAATTATTTAGGTTTAGACCTTTTCTTTTTCTTCACTTCTCTTCTCTTGGTATTTTTTAGCTTTTTAAAAAATATTTAGTTTCTGTGGAGTACTCTGAACAAAACATACCAGTTTAGTTTTCAATTTGTATCAATTCTACTTTTTAAAAACTCAATAAAACTACATAAGAAAAAAAAAATTCTGAACTGAAATTATAATATCATGAAGGAGGAATAGCCATGTAAAAATTAATTCCCACTTCATCCCTGAATCTAGTGTTAGAAGTCTCTTTTTAATCATAGCATGGAAACTTTGTTTAGATCTCTAGATGAAAGTGAGAGTTGTACAGGTGTTCTGAAAGCAATTCCTCAACATAAAAGTATTCAGATTGGTTCTGTGAGTTGGAATTTGGAGACACAGGATAGAGTTTTTCCCACTTCCCCCTCCTACTGTGGCCATCATCATCTACCTAATAGCATGGGAATGTGCAAAACCTTCCAAGATCAAAGCAGAGTGTTCCAAACTCTGGGGAAAAAGAAAATCATGTGCCAAGAGTTTTGTTTCAAACTCAGAACAAACCCATTCATTTTGTTCTGAACTCAAGGCAAAGCAGCTTTGTTTCCAGGGTTGCAAAATGCAAAGACTGCATTGATTTTATTACTTATTTCATTTCATTTAGATACTCTCCAAATCGTAGAATTCCTAGAGGTTTACAGTCATATAATTGGTGCTGAGGTTTGCTTGCAGTTTGCCAAAATGCTTCTTTCTTTTTAGGAAAAGAGAGAGGACTCAGGCTAACAGCCACACTATTGCATTTTTTGCTGTTATTGGTCATGGGTTGGGTTGAAAAAAACTAAAGCTATGTGCTGCTGCTATGTGTAGAAGCAGGTTATTAAAAACTGTATGCTAAAATTCTTACTTCCATTGTTCCCATGGAGATTCTTTGGTTATTGTTTTCAAGCTTTTTAATTTGTTTTAGTCACCCTCTTGACCATTTTGTCTCTAGGTTGGGTGGTAGGTAACTATTAGAACAGACCCTTACCCTATTTTTTGTAGCCTGGGAGTGGAAAGGAAGGGAGTAAAGGACTTCTTTTGATTTCCCCTTGTTCTCTGTAGAAGAACACTTGAATAATTTCAGATTTAGTTTCACGTGGAGCACACATGTACAAGATGTTCTAGGTTTTATTCTGAATTATTGCTTTGTTGTAAGTACAAAAACAAACCCTTTTCTCCTTTTCATCATATCCCTAATAATGTGACTTTATTTACTACATTTACAATCCTTGTAAGAATAAGGAACTATTCTTTTAGTACTTCAATGACCGGCCTTCCTTGTACTATGATGTAGTCAGGTCTACTTCTGAAACTTTTGTGTTCTTCCCCATTATTTAGAGAAGTGCCTTCCAATCTGGGATACTCATCATTTTGCACCCAAACGTGTCTAAAAGTTACATCCATATCTATGTAATTTTCTTGGGAATAATACCAAAATTGGTTGCTTTTATCCTCTTTGGGAGTTGATTTTGGAGTACCATCCCTGAGATGACCTGGCTTCCCTTGTACATCAGAGCTCTCTCTGTTCTCACAACCTAAGAGCTTTATCTCTTCTTTGGACCTTACTGGCAAGAATGACTTTATCAGGACTTCGTGTTTCCACTGGTGTTGCTTTCCCAGTCCTTGAAGCTCCTGAGCTTCTACCATCCAATGGAGGTAACAGTCCCCTGGGGGAGACATTTACTGTATAATAGAGAACCAATAGACAGTAAAGTGCATAAGGCATGCGTTCATAATATATTGCTTGATTTGAGCTACTTCAACTTATGAACTTTTCGTAAACATTATTTAAGCTTAGGTTTGCAATAACTATTCCATTCTTCTTTTAATGGATGCTATTACATTGATTTTCTGTTTTCTTAGTTTTTTTTTAAAATATAGTCCACCTTCTAGCCACATCTGACCCTGAATGGACCATTAAGTGCCAATAGAAAAGTATGTTTAAAAGAAAGTGTGCATACTTCATTTAGAATTGGAAAGGCAAGAGGTGCTGAACAACTGATAGGAAAGGAAGAAGTCTGATGGTTTAAATGTTGATATAAAAGAGCCATGCAGATATCTGGTTCCACTTGGATACACCGGGTCCCATTCTTAGACCTGATACCAAATAATGAAACATGCATTGTGCTCTCACAACACAATATCTGCCCTATGGTATCTATGCTGCAGTGTTGCCAATAAATATGTAAGGGTACAGTTTGCATTGCAGTGTTGTGACACATGTTTCATCACTTGTTCCCCCTTGGCCCCCTCCCCTCTAGACAATGATGTAGGTATACTCAATGCACGGGCTATCACCGTAAACTCTACCTGATATATAAGCCCCAATATTTCTGCTCGGTACAGGAGAAAATAGTACAGAAGATATCTATTTTGGGACAACTTGAAAATGAGGCTTACTTACGTACAGCTATATATATGTGGGTTTACTTTTACATATGCTACTGATTTGTACAGGAACATGGGTCATATATAGGCCCTGCCTACAGCCTAGATCCAATTCTTTTCAATACTTTCACTGAATGTGCACTGGGAGTTTCTGTAAAGGGCTGAAGGGAATATTACTTAACTGAATGACAAGTGGGAGAAGGTGCATTGCAGCAGCCATATCAGCCTCCTGAGTCATTTTCAAAGCTCCATAAGAAGACTACCCAGGAAAGTCTGCCTGGAATCTATTTTGTTAATTCTTAGGTCTGGTTTCAGCCCTGATAATTACTTTTATCTGACTCCTAAGATCCTGCTGCTGTCTTAGTCTTTGACTGGATTCATACATTGGGCTAAGTCTTATTTGCTTAGCTGTGGTTTACAATTCATATAATATTCTTACTGAGGCATGCAGAAAGCACAGTCAGCATGTTGCATGCAACTTGCCAGGGCATTCCAGGACCTCCCCCTTGCCACCACAGTAGGAAGAGTCCAAATCCTTTCTTGTGCTCTTGAGGGTCATTTTGTCTGGTAACCCTCCTGAAACATTTTGGTTCTACCCATTCCACCATGCCATGTTATAGCTTGCTTCTTCTCCCTTTTAATAAAAAAGCTGCAGCCCCTTTTTTCATCAGTAGAGGGAATGGTGACATTGAAAAGAAGAGTGTGGTAGTGCCCTCTGCTTGTGAAGAAAAAAAGCTGCAGCTTTTTAAAATTTCGCACTTTAAAAATAAACAAAAAATAAAGGGAAAATATGATGATCAAGCACAGGTTTCCCTTTTAGGCCATCTATTCAGCATTTAGAGAACAGGGGTGAAGACATGAAGTATAGGATCAATATAGGGGGCCCTATTCCAGTCCCAAAGTCAGTTTGGAATTTGTGGGATGACTTCTGAATGAATCTAATGTTGTAGTCATAATTATGACACTAGGGAGGACACAGAGATGAAAGAACAGATTGATGTAGCCAAGATACTAGTGTGAGCAAATGTATATTCTTAATTTCTTAAATGTCTGTTTTGGCTTAGGATTAAGACAGAGAAGTTGATGAGAAGGTCATATAAAATGTACTTTCTGGGAAAATAGCTGCCAAGAGACATGGAGAGAAAGAGAGGACATTATCACAATCTATTGAGGATCAAAGGAATGGAAAAATATAAAGGAAATCAGTCGTTTTTTTAAAAAAACTCAGTTTCAGATAAGATCATTTCAATTCCTGTTCATCCTTCAACCCTCTTATATGCTATGCCACAGAAACAATAAAGATATTTTTCAGACTTCTTAGAATATTAAACAATAAAGTTAAAGAGCAGTCCCACCTCATGGTACATTCTGGTCTACCCAATTTTGTAGTGCAGTCTTCCAAATGCTATGCAAAGTCTGGTGCAGACCTGAAGCAAGAGAAGCTAAACACGGTTAGCGCAACGTGTTAAGGCAAAACCAAGCAAATCATAATATGACTTAATGGGCAAACCAAGGATTGTGGGCAACCCAACCATCAGCATTCCCAGTTCATCCAGTGAAATTGGGTTGAAAATGACCACATTGTGGTGGTAGGATTTCAGGATTTTGGGTTTTTTAAACTGAGGAGTTAAGACTGGGAATGATATGGGTTTGACTTCTCCCATACCCACCTCTAAGCATACCCATCATCCAATATCAAAACCTGATACCAATGTCACAGCATTATCAGATGTCCTCCTCTGACCTTGAGATGGTCAGGACCTGAATTGCAACCTCAACCCCTCAGGTGTCGTGTAAGTCAGGCTTAGCATGATAGGTCAACTCTGTGTTTTTTGTTGTTGTTATGATTATGCCTTTCCAAAGTTTTAAATGTTCCTTTTATGTAAACCACAATGCTCTGGAAATTTTTGGAGCTTTTATTATTAAACACTTGAATATTCATATTTTTCTTTATTAGAATCTCATTTGCTTCATTATTAACTTTGCCACTGCTTTGGGATTTCCCTCACACACACACACACACACACACACAATTTTGTAGACCAATGAAACAAAAAGGAGCAGCATCCATGGAGAGTTATCAGTTTTCTTATCCGCAATGCCCTGATATTTTTAAAAAATAAAAGTACACCCACTATAAATTCTGTCCCACCACCACTCTGTTTTGCTATCCCTTTCTCCTGTGAAAATTTTACTTTCTCTGATGAAGGGTTCAGCAAGATCCTAGAATTAGCACCCATTCATTTCTTACTACATTTGTGCTGAAATAAGTGAACATTAACTGAATAAACTCCATTTGTTCATTCTTTCTGAAAAACTATTGATTTTTAAAATTTTTACAATTTAAGCTTACTCAGTGCAAGATCATCCTGGAAAGAAATTGATTTATTTGGATGCTAAGAATGCAATGGTACACCACTGGAAGAACTGAAGGACCGGGTTAGGGACAGATCATAATGGAGAAAATCTATCTATGTGGTCACTAAGTGTTGATATTGCCTTGATAATCATTCTCACCAAGAGTGAACATCAACTTGATAGCACATATTCATAATCAAAAATGCAGTGCAACACATTCATTATGACTCTAAACTCGCAGAACAAACATTTATATTTGATGGTCCATTCCTAAATTAATCTAACAGCAGGTTTCTTATTTCTAGTGAATTTACATTTGTAAGTGGAAAAAGTAGTCCAAATGTTAGCTGCACTTTTCAAATTATTGAAACTTTGCATTGGAAAATGAACCCTCAGAAGGCTCTAATTTCTATTTCTTTAAAACTGTTTTCTTTTGCAATCTGCTAATTGTGATAAGCGATAAGCAAATTATTTTTTTAAAAAAATTACAGTTGTTCCCTGAATGAACTTGAGGATGCTGCAATTAATAATATTTTTCATTTGTAGGCTAGTAAAAACAGCAAGGTGTATGTAATCCATGTTAATGAAAAAATAACACATGTGTTGTCTTCTTCCTTTCTAATCTTTCTCCCTCTCTTTCTCTCTGCCATCTCTTTTCTCTCCTGTCATCATGAAATATCCACTGCCTTGTTTCTAAGGAGAGTTTAAGGATCTGTTTTCTTGATTCCCTGTCTTTCCATTCCATTCTGTTCCTCTTTGTTGCATGCATACCTTTGAGTCAGTTTTGACTCCTGGCAACTGCTGGACTAGTCCCTGCAATTTTCTGGGCAAGATTTTGGAAGTGGTTTGCCATTCCCTCCTTCCTAGGGCTGAGAGAGAGGGACTGGCCCAAGATCATCCTGGTGGCTTTGTGCGTAACATGGGACTAGCACTCATGGCCTCCTGGTTGCTAGCCTGATGCCTTAACCACTACACCAAGTTGGCTCTTCCATTCCTTAGCACACCACACCACAATACTCTCTTTTCTCCTCAACTATAGGACATGTTAAATCTCTTGTCCTCACAGGCCCTTCTATATATTGAGTCAAAATGATCTTATTTGCATGACATTCTGACTTCACTTTGCCACTCCCTGCCTCCTTTTCTTACTTCTAACCTATCCATGATAGACACAGCTGTGATTTCCCTCCTCCCTAGCCTTGTTTTTCTTTTAATCTTTTGTAAAATTCCCATCTTCAAAAATAATTCTTTGTCATTATTTATGAGTTCAGTCTTTAATAATTTACTTCTTAGCTTGGAAAAAAAATCTTAACTTTCCCACAACATTAAATATTTACACTGGAAGAGTTTAGAATAATTACTTCATTAGGAAGAGACAATTGTCAAGAGTGAGCTTCCCAAAGAGGTAGGCATTCCCCAGAGAGTGATTTGTGGATTGTCCATAAGAATATCATTATATATTTAAGTGACACTGAACTATTTTGTATGTGGGTGGAGCTGGGAGTTTCCTATAATGTTGTGCCAGTCTCTGCCTTTTACCTTCTAAAAGGGTCTCTTCTTCTGTGACAAGATTTCTCTTTTTCTACCTTATTTTTAGAGTACTTGAGCATTTCTTTCAAATTTCTCTCGGCACTGTTTTAGAGCTTTGGAGATTTCTTTATTTTTGGTGGTGGCATTGGATGACACTGCTAGAGTTCTTTTGGCTTACACAGAATGGTGTGCTGATAAATGTATAACAACCAAGCCTGCTGGTGCCATTGCTGCTAGTACACCACACCGCTGGTTGACAAACAATTAGTGCACTAGGCCTCCTGGCTCAGCTCTGCCCTCAACAAGCTCACAAATGTCCAGAACATTTAACAATTGGCTCTTGTGAACTGGTACAAGCTGGCTCCATGCCAGTTCAGTCCAAAGACTGCTGCGTGCATGTCTTTCCATCATTCTCAAACCTCCATGACTTCCCACCTTCCTAACCTGTAAAGCCCAGTAGGAGAAGTGCCATTATTGTGTCTTCTCGGGTGATTTAATTTGTTCATTTATTTATGAATTACATTTATATACTACTATAAGTCTTCAAGGACTTCCACAGGCATCCAACATGTGCATGCACACAAAAACATACAATATGTTTAAAACACAAATAAAAGTAGAAGGAAGAGAAGGAATAACAAACAAAACCAAGATTACAGTGTCCTGGTTAATCCCCAAAGTTCTTCTGAAAGAGGCCTGTTTTGATTAACTTATAAAATTGTACCATGGAAGGGGCTAAATGAGCTGTTCAAGAGTTCAGATGCCCAGGGAGGCTACAAAACTGATTTAGAGAAGATTGCACAATGAAAGACAGGATTTCTACACATAGTCCTGCCTACCTTATGACTAAGTAATGCAAGAACACCACATTCATTTTCACTGTGTGCACGTGTTTGTTGCTCCTTTGCCCTGGAACTTCCAGAACCTGCCCCCCCTTACTCTGTGAAAGCATCTGTGAAAGATTATTCTGAAGCTTGTAACATCACATTTCTACACAGACTTAGAAGTATATTTTCAATCCTCTGTGTCTTCCAATTTTCATCTCCTCAAGTTCATGCTAAACTCTATTGTTGGCCCCATCATAGAAGGGACCCAATGTCTCCATATTTTGGGAAAATACATTGGCCAAAGTATCCTTGATTCAAAATTCAGCACTAACACTGGAGGTCTGGAAAATGTCTAATAGGTAGGTGACCTCTATCTTGATAGCAGTCCTGATATCTCTCTTTCTAATCTATATTGCAAAAGTCAGTTTGGTGTAGCGGTTAAGGCATCAGGCTAGAAACCAGGAGGCTGTGAATTCTAGTCTTGACTTAGGCATGAAGGCAGCTGGGTAACTTTGCGCCAGTCACTGTCTCTCAGCCCTAGGAAGAAGGCAATGGGAAACTACTCCTGAAAATATTGCCAAGAAAACTGCAGGGATTAGTCCAGGCAGTCACCAGGGTCAACACTGACTCAAAGGCTAAATAAATAAATAAACAAACAAATAATCTATACCCTAAGCTTTCTACATACCCCACTTTGAACTCTGTTTTCTTACTTCTCCTGAACCTTTATGAAATATTTAAATATTTGATTGATAACTGAATATCAGTTAAATGAGCTTGTTCTCTTTTCCTGCCATTCTATGTTTTTAAAAATCTGTTTTTTAAAACATGTAACTTTTGTGGCAGCTATTTCTTACATGTTTTTGGTTGTTCATTGTATCTGTCCCTGTATCATTGGTTTTAATTTTTGGCAGCTGCCTCAACTGTTATTTTAAGAGAAATGTGAGAGCATGTATTCTCTAAGTGTATAAACAATTACAAAAGAAACCTGCTGCTTCAGTAGAATAATTTTCCTCATCTTCATTTTTTCCTAACTAAAATTAAATAATTTGAACTTCAGTTTGTTACCATGGCAAAAACTATAGCCACCTTCTCCATCTATCCTCTAGATGTTTAGACCACAATGGGAGAAGTCAGCAACAATATTTGTCTTGGTTACAAATCAAGGTTAATTACACGGCAGTTAGGGAAAGACAAGAATGCAACCTCCATACAGTTTTCCTGCGTTTCTACCAAGAATTAGTTCTACTTTCTGCATCTGCAATAATTAGGCAATAGAGAATATTTCACCCTTCATTAATGGAGTGAAGCACCAATTTATAATAACTACAAATAGCTGTTAATGATGAATCATTTTAGGCTTTGGTGGAATTCACTTAAGAACTCACTGAGGCTAGCAAAGTTTCAGTCATTACTGATGACAGTAATGCCCTTTTCAATACATGGGAGCTGTGGGGGAATTTACTTGTTGGCCATCATATGATTGTAATGGAGCCAGAACGTGCTGTTCTTGGCTATAAGACATAATCTGAAAACAAGAACACAGAGCTTGTTTTTCGTGAAAAATCCAAATCATCCTGGCAGGCCCTACAGTTTATAAACCATCATCCACTCGTGGCTTGAATTGGTGATCTGCAAAGTCCTGAATGTGTTTGAAGCTGGTATTGCCTTTCTGTTTCTAAGCAGCATTTAGAGCTTATGATTGTAGAGATGCCTGCAACACACTGCATGAAGAAAATGTGTATTCTTTCTCTCGCCAATTGTGTACCTGTGAAGACAAAACATGTGTCAGAAATACACAAGGTAGGGACTTAAGCCAGAGTGAAGAGAACTTGAAACATCTGTTTTGCTGTGAAACCTACAGTTACAGGTGAAACTCGAAAAATTAGAATATCGTGCAAATGTTCATTTATGTCAGTATGGCAACTCAAAAGGTGAAAACAATATATGAGATAAACGCATTACATGCAAAGCGAGATATGTCAAGCCTTACTTTGGTATAATTGTGATGATTATGGCGTACAGCTTATGAAAACCCCAAATTCACAACCTCAGAAAATTAGAATATTACATGACATCAATAACACAAGGATTGGAAATAGAACAATATCGGACCTCTGCAAAGGATAAGCATTCATATGTACTCAGTACTTGGTTTGGGCCCCTTTTGCAGCAATGACTGCCGCAATGCGGCGTGGCATGGATGCTATCAGCCTGTGGCACTGCTGAGGTGTTATGGAAGACCAGGATGCTTCAATAGCAGCCTTCAGCTCCGCTGCATTGTTCGGTCTCATGTCCCTCATCTTTCTCTTGGCAATGCCCCATAGATTCTCTATGGGGTTCAGGTCAGGCGAGTTTGCTGGCCAATCAAGCCCAGTAATCCCATGGTCATTGAACCAGGTTTTGGTACTTTTGGCAGTGTGGGCAGGTGCCAAGTCCTGCTGGAAAATGAAGTCAGCGTCCCCATAAAGCTCGTCTGTGGAAGGAAGCATGAAGTGCTCCAAAATCTCCTGGTAGACGGCTGCGTTGACCCTGGAATTAATGAAGCACAGTGGACCAACACCAGCAGATGACATGGCTCCCCAAATCAACACAGACTGTGGAAACTTCACACTGGACTTCAAGCATCGTGCATTGTGTGCCTCTCCATTCTTCCTCCAGACTCTGGGTCCTTGGTTCCCAAATGAGATGCAAAAGTTGCTCTCATCAGAAAAGAGGACTTTGGACCACTGGGCAACAGACCAGTTCTTTTTTTCTGTAGCCCAGGTAAGACGCTTCTGACGTTGTTTGTTGTTCAGGAGCGGCTTGACAAGAGGAATACGACATTTGAAGCCCATGTCCAGGATCCGTCTGTGTGTGGTGGCTCTTGATGCACTAACTCCAGCCTCAGTCCACTCCTTGTGAAAGTCCCCAACACTTTTGAATGGCCTTTTCCTGACAATCCTCTCCAGGCTGCGGTCATCCCTGCTCCTTGTGCACCTTTTCTACCACACTTTTCCCTTCCACATAACCTTCTATTGATGTGCTTTGATACAGCACTTTGGGAACATCCAACTTCTTTTGCAATTCCCTTTTGGGGCTTTCCCTCCTTATAGAGGGTGTCAATGATGGTTTTCTGCACAACTGTCAGGTCAGCAGTCTTTCCCATGCTTGGGATTCCTACTGAACTAGCCTGAGAGACCATTGAAAGGCTCAGGAACCCTTTGCAGGTGTTATGGATTCATTAGCTGATTAGAGTGGACACTTTGAGCCTAGAATATTGAACCTTTTCACACTATTCTAATTTTCTGAGATTGTGAATTTGGAGTTTTCATAAGCTGTATGCCATAATCATCACAATTATACCAAAGTAAGGCTTGACATATCTCGCTTTGCATGTAATTCGTCTATCTCATATATTGGTTTCACCTTTTGAGTTGCCATACTGACATAAATGAACATTTGCATGATATTCTAATTTTTCGAGTTTCACCTGTACATATAGGCTGAGATTTTCCCTCTATAAGTAATGCATTTATTTCTGTGTCTATTCTTTATTTGTATCATATTTGTGAGCATAGGGTAGAATCTTCAGAATGAAAGCTCTCATTTCCCATTCTGGAGATCATAGCTCATTACAAAAGCACCCATAATAAATTTCATAATTCATATCATTCACTTGATAATGTTATGAACAAATGATACCTCCTGGACAATTGAATAATAAATAAAATCTGACTAAATGTGGTTTGGACATGTTGTAGCATTTCATATTCTGTAAAAACCATCATATGCCTGTTTTAATTGTGATATATCAGTGGGGAAATGCTAGCAACAATCTTAATATTAGAACAAAGGTTTTGCTACTTCATTAAAAGAATGGGGAGCATCAGAAAAAGTAGACAGAATTGTATTTAAAAATAAAATATTCTGTTTAGCTATCTACAGCAATATTGTTTAAAAATAAGCATAGAATTAGAAGCTATGTCATTTATTTCTTCCATTCTTGCTGAATATTCCTTTTATCATTAGGTTTTGTGAGGAATGAAAAAAGTGAAATGACCTCAAATTATGTTAGGATGAACAAGAACATGTTCTGATTTTCTATTATGTGAAATGAAAATGATTGAAATGGAAAATGATAGGGTGCACATATTCTGTCCATATGATCCATTTAAGAATATTAAACATGATTTGTTTATTTAAAAAAATGCACCTCATATAAAATACGTTATCAGATATGTCAGTTATTCTGATGAAATTAGTTTCCAGGGAAGACAGATTTAAGGAGCTATGGAAAATCTACTTAATTATCTTTGTTCAGTATCAGTGGAAATTATCTTTGCATAAATGGAAGTATGTGATAATAACATGGCTTATAAATGAAATCTCCTCTAAGATATCCCATCATATTGATATGGTACAGTAAAGCTTGGAAATGGCTGCAGGTCCAGCACAGTGGAACAAAAGTCCAGCAGATCAACCCTGGTGAAGAATTGCGGCATTTTCCTTTCTTCCCATCCCCTCTATTTTTACTGTGGTGCTCTTTTCATTTCTCAAGAATACTTTTTTTTTTTTTTTTTCCTGGGAATTGAAGGTGAAAGGTAACTCCAGGGCAATTTGACAGTTGGTTTCTACATGCCACTGACCTAGTGTCCTAATTTTTTTTTTTTTTTAATCCTTTCTATATTGCTTTCTAGCACTATCTGAGAAGCTTGGTGGGGATGGGGGGGGGGAGGTATCCCGAGATACTGGGGAATCTGTATATTTGGAAAATTCCTTGTCTAGAGTTCCCTCAAACCTGTCACTAACTATGGTAATAGTAAAGAGTATGATAAAGAGTATGTGCCTGTCTCCCACCCTTCACTTGTTCTGAATGTTCTTGAAAACCTAGCTTTGGCCCCAAGCTGGGGGTTAAGGTGCTTGCCAAACCCCTATTGGGGTTTTTGTTTTGTCTGTGTGTGTATGTGTGTGTGTGTGTGTGTGTGTGTGTGCTTTCTGGGTGTGCATGTAAATTTTTCTCTATTTTATTGTTTCCATTGTTTGAGGTATAAGCCTCCATTTGGGAGTCATGTAGTCCAATCCAATAAACCATCATCATCATCATCATCGGATGTACAGTAGGTAGCATGTATAAAATTTGCTCTCTAAGTCTGCCTTTCTGAATGCCTTTATGGGAACACACCTTTATCTTAGACATCCTTATGTTTCACTGTTAATGACTGTTAATTGCATGCTATATATCTAAACTTATTTGGAAAAGCATACTGCCTCAGTTGTGTCTCCTTTCCTTGGTGGTCCTCCTTAGCAACCCCTTAACAAGATGATTTACTTCAGTGTGCTCTGAAAGACTCCTCTGCTGGTTGATAGATCTCACCACCCATCATCTGACAGATGACTACTGAACTATACCTAAAGCAAGGTTGGAGGGAGTAGAGAATGCTCAGGCTGTTGGATGCAAAACATTCCACCATGGGCCTTCTGTGTCCTCTTCTCTAATCAGTCTTTTATAACATTACTAGATTTAGCTGTAAAACCCAAATGCCCACTGGATGTCCTTTTTGCACCCCAGAGCTGGTTGCTCTAGTTTTTAAGGCTCAGATGGGCCTAGTACTGATTCAGTGAAATTCCTATTCAAATCCTGTAAACCAGTGCTTCCCAGCCTTTTCTATGCCCCACACCCTAGGAAATGTTTGATTAATGTTTGCACCCCCTACAAAAGTAGTATCATATTTGAAGATGAAGAAGTCTAATTTCTAATGCAGATGAACAAACTGAACTTAAAAAAAATAAGCTTTGAATTCAGTGCATAAAATTTCTGAAATTCCATCTTGCCCCCCCCCCCTCCAGGAATACAGGCACCCCAGGTTGGGAACCCCTGCTGTAAACAGTTCTAACTCCTCTGAATTTCTAGCACTGACTGGCAAATGTTTATGCCATCTCTTTTGAGGTGCTGTTATATAACTAGGCATTCTGCTATTTCACACTCACTGGTGGGAGAAAAGTTGTTGCTTTTCAGCAATCTGCAAAGGCATAATTCTAATATAGTTAACTGAGATAACAAAGCAGCTAGTGTAACCCTCTCCCCAAAATCAGTAGATTTTTTACCCCCTATGTTCTCAGGGATGGGCATATGAAGCATGGTATTGCCAAATGATTATATGTTGCAAGAGAATGGTATTTAAGCATCTTAGAAACCAGAACAATCTATCATGCTGATAAACTTTTCCCAGAACAAATTGTTGTACCATTGGGAAGATGCTTGAAATGTGCATTTATCTGGCACAGCTATTTTGAGGATTATTATATTGTTTCCATTTTATTGCTTTAAAAAGCTTGATGCACAAAGATAAGCTGAAGATAATGAAGCAAGCATCCCACTAAAGTAATAACCCAGGGACTATCTGATAACCATTTGTTGTTGTTGTTGTTGTATATTTGCCCTATTTGTTAAGGCTATTGGAATGGCCCATTTTGCACAGAAGCATGGACACCTACGCACACAAAATTTGATAACATTAGTGATCTGACCCAGGGCAAGTGGAAATTAAGAGGTATCACTCAGCTTTGCAATTTCACCTCTGTTATTAGCAGCCTATCATTCATTTAACAAGCTGCCAGTCAGGAGAGCTGCATAAACCCCATATGAAGGACAAAGTATTTACTCAGTTATAATAAGGCTTCTGCTGAGGCCAACAAGACTCTCAGCCTGGTGTTTTGTTTTTTTTTCCCTCCCACACATCACCACCTTTACCTTGTACCAAAGCCATAGGAAATGACCCTACTACAGTAATTTTAGTGCAAAAAATTCTTGATTATGTCAGCAAGAGCTGCCTATGATTGCTGCCTATAGAAGTGGCTGCTGAAGAAATGTGTGTGCTGTGCCTTAAAATATAGGTTTGTCAGCTCAGTTCAGTCTTTTTCTGCTTCATTGCTCTGCTATAACACTTTCTGAACTGTTCTTCATGCATGGCATTTTAATAACACATTCCAATATATTTGCTTGCTGGCTTGCCGACTTTTCCCAGGGCAACACAAAAGCAACCTAAAAATCATTGTGATGCAGCTCAGATAGAACACTGGGTGCAAACGAAAACAAACAAGCTATGCTCAGTTTCTCTTATCTCCTTATTGCACTCAATCGAAGCTGGGACTTGACTGACATTCCATTTTTAATTCCTTGGCCCAGTGCAGTTTATACTCCTGTCTCCATCCCCATCTTGCCCTCTGCTTTCATCCATCCATCCATGCATGAACACACGTACACAGACAAGATGCAATGAGAAAAGTCATGTCAATATCAGAGTTCCTTAGGAGTATCTAGAGTGGCTTTTCCTAAGCATCCTTCTAATATTGCCCTCATTGACAACAAGACAGAATGTGAACCACTTAATGTCAGAGATTTTCTAATCTCAGTGAGTGTGATAATGATAATGATATATTTTGATAGTTTTTTATATTCAAGATGCTTAAGGAGTATCTCACTAACCCTTACAATGCCACAGAGTAGAGCATTTGTAGCAAGGGCTGTATGTAGAACCACCATGATTATTGGGAGTAAATACTGTTGAACTCAAGGATTCTGCTATCAGGGAATGTCTTTCCAAGGTCCAAAGGAAATAAACCATACACACTGCCCCAGATTCCTGATCTTATGTGTAGAATGGCAATGTTAGAAGGAGGGAAAATATTGAAAGATTTTACTTGTTTACAGTAAAATTACAGTAAAGAGATTACAGTAAAGAAGAATGTGCTAAGTATTGAGTTGAAAGTAAACAGAAACATTTCAGCACAATTATCAGGTAAAAAGAATATCTTAAATTAGGCTTGAAAGTTCATTCTCTTTTCCTTCTGGGAAAATAAAAATTAGGATAAAAAACAAGACTTATATAGAAAAGCATGAAAATTCCATGCTTCCTTCCCTAGTGAAAATTTAACTGGTGACTGATTTATTGATTGATCAGTAGTTAACTGATTGACTACTCTCAACAACGTATCCATGGTGTCTGGACAAATGACTTTGGGAACAACAGCACATCATGGAAACACTTTGACCACTTTCATAATCAAAGATAAGAGGCTGACAAGACCTCCAAAATGCTTAGAATTTGTCTATGTAACAAAAATCACAAACCTTCCAGTTCTCAATAGAATGAACGATCATGCAAAAGAGTGGGTGAAGCGGGGAGGAGATATTATTTTTGCTTCAGCATAAAGCATTGAAGGCAATTTAAAGTACAAATTATCCTACAATTTAGAATAAAGACAGGATGGAGGTTCACCATTCCCTGACATATCTTTCCAGGTTGCCCGATTTTGTACCATTTGTGCCATCTATCCTACCTACAATTGAAAAGTAGCACAAATTGTGATGGTTACAAATTGTTGTCTGTATTATTGTTACTTTATTAGTTTATTGTATGTAATTTTATCTTATTTTATGTCTACTTTTTAGTTTTATTAATTATAGGCTTACGTATTTTTATTGTAGTGTTCTCTGGCCTAAAGGCCGTAATAAAGGTTTTGATTTGAGTAAATTATGAACTACGTCTTCTTTGTTTAAACAGCATTTTTATTATGCCATGTTTTTACCCAACAACACAATGACAAAAAAATGGAGAACATAAAAGTCCAGTAAACATAGATCACAGTACACTCAAATTCTGATGGTGTTCATTTGGTCATGTGAGCCAGCCCATAGCAAACAGCCAAATGTTTAATTGTGAAGTTAAATGGATGAAATCCTCTAAAGGGTTCTTTGTGTCCAGCAGCTCCATAAACATTGTCTGCAATAGTTTGTTTGTTCTTTACATCACAAAAATGGCTCATTGTATCTTTTATGCACACATTACAAATTCTGAAATAGCTTGAATGCATAACAAAGCTAGTCTCTAAGCACAATCTTGTCAGAGGGTTATGGAATCATGTCCTCCTTATCTCTATGAGCCACAACTGTGGTTAAAGATTAGGTCACTGTTGTAATAAACCATGTCACCTAAAAGATTTGAAGCTCAGTAAAAGATTTGAAGCTCAGTAATAGAAGATTCTATGAAAAGAGCAGAATTGTTAGAGTGGGAAAAAGAAGACCTCACCTGACCCAGGTAGGCATAATTAAACTGTGCTCTTGGGTTGTGTTGTGTTTTTGTCACTGTTGTCTTTTCTTGGTTTGTTTCATCTGAAGATCTCAAAAGGGAAAATAAAGGAAGCTGAAAAATGGAGAGTTGATGGAAGTGAAGGAGGGAAAGACGGAAAGATGGAAAAGGCTGCAAGATAGTAGATCAGTGGATACGAACACATGCATATTGCAAATGCAAAGTTTTATTCCTGGAGATGAAGACACACTAGTTATGATTTCTGTTTTTTCTTATCAGGAGCCTATATATGCATCTGTAGTATGTGCATATGTGTGTATGTATATATACATCTACATGTACATGTACACACACACACACACACACACAAGATACAACTATACAACTGACTGGAAGAGCAAAGTGTACAAAACAAGACTGAAACAAAACAGGCATAAGGACAAAAGAGGGCTCCACTATCCTCGTGTCCCCCAAACCTGGAAGAACAACCAGGTCTTCACTAGTTTCCTGGACAACATAAGGGTGGGAGCCACATGAACCTCTGGAGGAAGATGATTCCAGTTGCAGTAAGACTATTGCAATTACTTCAGCATTTATGCATTATTTTACAGGATAGCAATATATGCCAAGAATCCTAGAATTGGAAGGTGCTTTAGAAATCATCTCCTCCATCTTCCTGCTGAAGGTAGGATGTCACAGCCACATCCATGAGCAATGGCTCTCTGACCTCTGCTTAAATATTTCCAGCAAAAGAAAATACAGCACCTTTGAAGACAGTCTGCTTCATTGCTGAACAGCTCTGGACATTTGTCTTTACCTTTGACTAAGATCTGTTTCTTGCAAAGTTTACCCATTGATTGATTCTAGTCGTGCCCCTTGGGATAGGAGCAGCTCCATAAGCCTGTTGCCTCAAGTGAAGATCAAGATGGTGCCCTCTCTGCTCCATCTACTAATTAGACTGGTGACTTACATTGACCCTAGTAACTAGACAGGGTTCTCCACTATGTTTGAAGGAAATGACAGGGAGGGTGACCAGATAAAATGCCTGAGGAGCTGCTGTTCTTGCTTCCCAGTGTCTAAGACAGTTGCTTCACTTGGTTTAATGGTTCATGGTAACTGCCTCTGCAGCAACAGAGAATAATTTTGCTCCATCTTCTGCATGATAACCTTTCTGATATTTATTAACCTGTTTCCCCTTAATCATCTTTTCTCCAGGTTAAATACAGCCTGCTTTTTCAACTTTTTCTCCCTAGTTTCTAGTCTAATTATTTTGGTTATTGTTCTCACACAGTCCTACCTAGCACAGCCAGTAATGAGGGATGATGATAATGATAGTTCAACAATAACTCCCTGTTGCAGGAAGTCCCCACTGGTTCCACTGGCAGAAATGTCTCAGTATGAAAATGTAGGACAGGCTTTCTTTAATTTATTTGGATCTAGTTTCTCCATCACCAGAAGCATATAGCTAAGCTAATCTATGCTGGAAAGAGATGAGAAATTTAGAGGACCATTGCATCCATAAACATTTTACAGAAGAATTCATACAAACTTATTTACCACCACAAAGGCATAACCTTAAATTCATTCTCATTATGATAAAAAGAAAATTTGCTCAGTCAAATGTCTTCAGGAAACCACCAGACATGATCTGACTATCAAATTTCCATTCTTTCTTGGAGCTTGAAAACAAGCCAAGTAGATAAATTTGTAGAAGAGTATGGCATCAGAACATGTTATATTATTACAATGTACAACATATCAGGAATAAATATTATATGTTATATTGCTTCTGCTATATAAAAACATTTCTGTTTTGTTTTCCATGCTTACATTTTCTTCCATTTTCTCCCTTCTTTCAACGCTTTTCTGTATTACTATAAATGTTTCTTGTTTTTTTTTTTCCTTCCCATTAGTCTTAAACTCAGCACAATTTACATCCTGCACAGCATAACTCCATAGTACTCAGAAGAGTAATTGCATTAGGCAATTTTCATTGATGTTATCATATAAATGCTCATTTTTAAAAATAAGAATATTTTTTATTGCAGTGGAACTATTATGTTAAAAGTCATGATCTGTTGTTTGGGCATAGTGTTGAAGGACATGGTAATGAAAATCTCCCTCTAGAAAGGCTGGGGGTGGGTGAGTACAGCCAGGGTCTCATATGTTCCCCAATTCTCCCTTCTAGATTCCTTCAGAGCACTCCTTGACAACGTTTGCTGAAAACTGGTGGTACAATTTCTCAATGTTTTGAGAGGGAAAGTATACAAAGCAGTAGCGTTTCAGTAAGCTTAATGTCATTTCTATGAAAAAGCAACAAAGAATCTCCAAATTTTACCCTCTAAAATATGATCTTGCCTTCATGTACTTTTACTTCATCATCTGCACCGCTGTGACCTTCAACTTCCTACAAACATTAAGAATGCCACCCCCTCCCCTCCACAATTACCATTAAGTTACCCAGAGCTTAGAGCTAGACTAGAGCTTAGTTGTTAATACTTGCTAGTGTTGGAATATTTTATTTGTTTACAATAATGTCTGAAGTAGTATAAGGACTGCTAAGAAGGTAAAAGGTTGTAATGAGCAGCAGTGAGGCCATTTTGCAGGGGAGGGCTAGCTATGGTCATGGTTAAATGAGCATGTGGCAAAAGTTGTGTGAAAGGAAGATTAACGACTTAAGCATTGTTGTTTACTGCAAGCACTGTCTCTGTAGCCATTGTGGCTAACCATAGATAAGAGGGGAGGGGAACTTCATGTAGGATGTCCATGCTAAGAAAGCATATACAAGTGGAGGGAGCATATGACTGGTCAATGCTTTATAATCTCATTGTTAATAATTGGCCTAAACTTTTGAATTAGAAATCTATAAGAAAAGTGGTGAGAAATGGCCAGGGGTGGCCACTGCCCATCTCTGTCTGCTGGCTGATTTGGGCTTTATTACAATAAAACAGCTTCCTGATCCCACCACAAATGTCACCTGCTGTCTCTTGTAGCCCGGCTTGGGTACAAACTTCTTAACTTCCAACACTAGTTAATGGACAATCAAGGCAACAAATAATCTGGCCATTATTCTACGATCAATGTATTACTTCTGCTGGAAAGAAGCTATAAAACTGTGTGAAGTATGGAATGAAGAATGTTGAAAGAATCTCCTGACCTGGCCCAAAAAATAGGAAGAGAAATGTTGGGTTGCCTCTAGCTCTTCAGAGGTTTTCAAGATCTTCTACAACTGATGCTGCTTTACTATTAAACTATTATTGGGAAGTGCCTGTTTACTTGTGACCTACCTAAACTGCTCATTGATAAATATGCAGAAATGATTAAAACACCATAGCTCTGAAGTACCCATTCCTTCTGGATAGCCATATGGATACCCAGATGCAAGGCAAAGGTCTGCCTTAAAATGGTGAGAAAAGAAATCCAGCAATACAGTCAGGAGGAACCCCAGCATTGGGGGGGGGGGGGGGGCAGAGGGGTGGTGGTGACATGGACCAAGAGAATTAAGAAACCAAATCAGTAGGTTTTTCTTGTCTTACATTATTCTATTTTGTTCAACCTGATTCTCTTCTCTGTCAGTTTTTCTCAGGAGACCCTTTTATATTTAATGAAATTTAGTCTCATGAAAGTGAGCACTGAATATTAATTAAATATTAATTCAATAGCCTTGAGGGGACTCAAAAAGAATTTTCTGACAAACCAGACATGTTGCCAGTTCAGTAAAACATTCATATAACAGCTGCCACAAAATATCCCTTTTTTCATATAACCCGTTTTTTATGAAAATATACAGATACATTACCATTGGATGGAGAAAGCAAAGTGGCCAATTTTAATCTTGTAGAGGTTTGGAAGTGTGTATGATATGGATACAGGATGGACACTGAATTCTTCTATCCAGCTTCTTAGATGGTATTGCTTTTATGCCTTTGTCTTAGCTTCTGTGCCACAGGCAATTGCAGAAAGAATATTGTCTGTGCACTACATTTAGTTCATGGATAAAAATACAAATTTGATGTGTTACCAAGGGCTGCTTCCTGGATTTGCATTTTAATAGGGGCCCAATTTATATCCATTGAAAAAAACCCAACTATGAAGCATGCCTCAGATTCTCCAGCCAAAGTCTGCTGCTAGAATGTTGCATGACTGAATATCTGAATCCTTGCAGACTGTGCTCTTCTGTTCACATTGTGATTGTTGTTACTGTTTTGCCAACCAAGTGGTGTAGTGGGCAGGTAGGATTATGAAAGAAACTCACTGGAGGAGCAGGAACAGGAATTTCAAACCTGAGGCTAAAATTTGCTTGAGGTCCATTGGAAGCTTAACTCTTGTATTTTAATTGATTTGGTCCATGAAAATCATCAGGAAATGAAACACACTGCTGTTTGGCTCTTTCTTGTCAAATTTTATTGATGCTATCTAGGAAAGAGCCAGAAGCAGCAGAAAGTGAGCTGGGATGGGGGTGCAAGTAGTCCATAGATCATGGATAGCCTTTCCTTGCTTTACAAAAAACATTGCCTTTGTGTATAGAAACCATGCTATCTAGAAAGCTGGGTTGCTCACTGCAGCGATTGCTAGTTTTCTATAAGCAAGATGTATTAGATGGGGAAGCATGATGCCATTCACTTCTAGTGGGAACAGAATAAAGATTTAAATAATTCTGAGTGGTAGAAGCAGGCAATAGATCTCTCTTTCATAACTGTAGTAGTTTGGGAGAGACAAAGGAAAATAATTTTTCACACAGTGCATGACAGCGATGTGCAGGTAAGAGAAAACGTGTTTTGTTTGTAGCTTGGAAACAGCCTTATCCTGTGGCTCCTGAACAGTGGAATGTTCTTTCATTTTTGTCTTAACTAGAGCCCAGGATATACATACATACATACGTATATATATATATATATATATATATATATATATATATATATATATGTACATATATACATACATACAGTATGTATGCATGTATGTGTATACACACACACATATCTACATCTACATCTACATCTACATCTATATTTATATCTATCTACTTTTATCAACCAGGATTCCAAGAAATCTCATCAGGTCGCTAAATTCTGTTTGGCAATTGGCTTGAAGTTTCTCCATCTCTTTTTAATGCACAAACACAATCCACATTGCATGGATTGGGGGGTGGAAATGGTGCCACAAGGAAAACCTAGTCTTTGCATTTAGCATGCAACCTGTAAAATGACATTCATTGAGGGAATGCACAGAGGGGTTATAATAAAACTGGGGGGGGGGGGAGAGAAATAAACAAAACCAATGATTTTTACAGTTTACAACCTACAACTTTATCAGCACTATGAGCAATATTTATATTGGTCTATATTTGGTGGTGCTGACTGCAGAAGAAAGCCCAGTACAGAACACAACACAGGGACTGCCCAACCACTTTCATTTCCCCAAGCAAGGAGGAAGGCAATGAGAGTGATTTCCATCAGTTCTTAATTTTGAGATTGGCAATGTAGAATTGCCTCTTGCAGATCCAACCTTCTGCCTGACTCAACTGGATCAGCAACTGAGGTCCAGCAACAGTGACAACATCTACCTTGGTGCTTGTGCCCTGTGCACAGCTTTGAAGCAATGTTTTCTTTCCACCAAGGTTCATGTGATTCATCTCTAGATGCTACCCAAAATGGCATCCTCCTCCAAGGAAAATGGCCAAATTCCTTTACTCCAAGTCCTTGTCCTGCAGTTCTAGTAGCTGAGAGAGGCTTTAGTAGCTTTTTCTTACTCTTCTGATCAGCTACTAGAAGTAACTGGATCTGGAAGACGAGGCTTTGAACATTTGTTGAGGCCAACTGCTGGGATGACAGAAATCATGTCATTTCTGTGATGTGACTCTCATGTGCCTTTATTCAATAGCTGCTTTTTCTTCCACATTGCCATGCCTTTCTTACCTTGGTGAGTCTTGGCTGATAGCAGCAGGCTGCTTTATTATCTATGCTAGAAATATATTTTCTAAACCAATTAAATTTTAACACACCAATCACTGGAAATGAGATTTTCAGAGCCCTCAAAGCAATGCAAGATGGCCTAATTTTTCTTTTCAGCTTGGAAGAAAACCAGTGTGTTTCATTCTGAGGTTGGAATACAACTCTTTTTTCAAGTTTAAAATTCTCAGAATGGCGTCTTCAGCTTGGAATATTAGAGTTTGGAATGTTTTGCATAATGCATCTTGAGTATTCTCTTCTATAAAATGTCATGATGACCATCAGTTCACCACAGAATTCCAGAATCATGCAACGGAGTATGGGGGAAAGGTGTGTTGCTTTATTATCTGCTCATACCTTTTTCAGTGGTGATTGGCCAGCCACCATGGAAAACGTGATACAGGATTAAATAGATCTTGGACCAATCAGGTTTTTCTTACTTTCTTTTAATCTGTACATGCAGTTGGAGGTGGATCAGAGTAAGATAAGCTTTACAATTGCATTCTACTGAATGAATGAATGAATGAATGAATGAATGAATGAACTAATCCTAAAGCAGGACTGAGAAGAACTGTCAGATATTGACAGTTTTTGCCTTGATTTTCATGCATTTTTCATCTTGGCTCTTCAATCATCTGCAAACATCCACTTTCCTATAGTTTTGTTTCAAAGTTTTGAAAGACTGAAAAACAATCTAGTAACCTCTGGGTATTCTCACACAGAGGACTTCCCAATATTCTGTTTTCTTCCCCTTCTGTTTGTTCATTCTTTGTAACTGGTCTGAACGCATCCTGTGCCTTTGCCAAGAAAGCTTTTCAGTTTATGCCACCTTGCATGCAGGCGATGGTAACTTTGAAAGCAAGGGGAGCAGTGAAATAGCATAAGACAAAAGGCTGTGTTTGTAGAAAGAGGGAGGAATATGACAGAGTGGAGTGGAGTTGATGGTACGGTTGTCAAGGTAACAGAACAGCTTTCATTCAGATCTCCTAGCCCTTCCGCCCTCCCTCACCCTCTCCCTCTTTCCAGTATTAAGATATTTTCTACTACCTGCAGGATGTGTGATGTGGATGTGCTTGCTTAACTGTTAAATAGTAGAAAGTTGAAATAAATAGAAATAGGACAAAGAATTAAAACTGCCCTAATAGGAACTTTGGGAATGAGAGGGATTCTTGCAAGAATTCTTGATGGATTTCATAAGTAACCACAACAAATGTGGGTAGGTAGAAGCATCAGAAGAAATCTAATCTATGCTTTAAGACTGCATGCTTTCGCTTAAATGCATTTGGTGGTTCCTGATTGCATAGAGATGACAATTAGCAGATCTGAGCTGCAAAAGCTCAGATGACCACTGGATGTCAAGAAAGAGCTTTCTATGTCTCTTTGCTGCCATTGAGTGGTGATCTGGAGTTTTGCAACCCAGATCTGGTAACCTAAAAGAGATATTTTGGTATCTGAGGTGGAATATTGAGTGTTGTCCAGCCCAAGTCTGCAAAGGTGGACAATCTTCAACCCTAAGTCAGCCTGCAACTCTTCATCTAATTTCAAAAGGCTTCTGCAAGCAAGCCATTGAGTTTTCATACAACAGTAGTTCATCCTTTCCTTGGGACCTTTTTGAATAGGGAGGAAATGACAAAGAGGTAAGGGGATATCACAGAAATAAAGCAGGGTGTTTAAAGTTGTGAGAGTAGAAATGCCCACCCACTTTTTGATCTGACCTTGTACCTCCTGCTGGCTCATCCCATCCATAGATTGGCTTGTGATCTCTGTCAGATTCAGTCCAAGAACTTGGCCCATAAGAACTCAAGGGAGGTCAACTCATTTGGCACCTAGGGCAGAATATTTCTAAAGTTGATTAGTATCATTGATTGATTGAGTATAGTAATAGCGTTAATATAATTAGATGGCAATAATTCACAGTTTGTTATATTTATTACACAAAATCAGCTGCCTGGGGCAACCATCTCACTCTTCCTAAAGGAAAAGCAGCCCTGTGAGTTATGTACAAGCACCTGCATTTTTCTTCCAACTTTTATATGAATATTTATCTCTCTTGTCTTGATGTCTTATACATATGGTTATCAATAAGCACATGGAGAATTTCTGAGTTCAGTGATCTTATAAAAACATGAATGCATCTGAGAATTTTCTAATCCCTTTTTTTAAGTCCAGAAATTTGTCAACTTGCCAAGTAATGCAATTTTCTCAAGAGGAATTTGGTAAGGTCAACTCAAGAACAAGTTTTCCCCCAATTATGTAGTGGCTATCCCTTATACTGTATATAAAATGTGCCACTGAATTGGTCTTAGCAACCACATAGATAGATTTTCTCCAGGACAATCTGTCCCCAACCTGGTTCTTTAGATCTTCCAACAGTGCATCCATTCCCATTGTAACTGAATTCATCCACCTTGCTGCTGGTGATTCTCTTCTTCTTTTTCCTCCCACTTTTTCTAGCATTATAGACAGGTAGGTCTTTGTATAATGTGTCCAGAATATGATAATTGAATAATATGTATACACCCCCATACACAGAAGTAAACTGTTATCTTTGCCGTCATTCACAGCCCAAATTTTAACTAATTTTTGCTGTTCAGCAAACGCGTACAACTCAGTAAATGTATCTCTTGAGCCATGCAAGAATATTGTTGAATTCTGCATCATCCTCTCTTTTCCAGGATCTCTTTTCAAATGTTAGACAGACAGAACCCAGGGGCACAAAATATTCCATTAGGAAAGAAGCAAGCAAGCAAATATTCTTTGGGGCAAATTTAGGTTTACCCTTCAGAATTCCAAATGAAAAGGACAGGTTTGTTCCTGAGATATATAGCTACTTTTATTCTAGGTATTTAAACAATAGGTCAAATAAATAAGGAATCTAGCAAAAAAATGCAAAAAATACAATGATAGTAATCTCTTTAAAATTCATTGAAGAGCCTGCTTAGGTAAGGATATTTTGGGCAATCCTGCTACAGAAACCATTACTTTTATTCAACTTGGAAATTCATAACAAGCTCTCTAGGGAAAACAGGAATACCTCCAATACATACACAGAAGCTTTGTTTCAAATTCTGTGTGCTTGCCTCCTGGAATACCCTATAAAAGATGCAGAAGCCCTTTTTTGATCCTTAGCATCTTAGCAAAGGATCTTTATAAAGCGTTACAGCAATTACATAACATGGCACCATTGACCAAGACTTTTTGAAACTGCTGAATGCAAGGTCAGAGCAAAGTTCTGTGTAGTGCAACCAGCAGCTTTTATGCTGATCTCAGGCAGGCATCTGACAGTAATGCTTTTTCTGTCCAGTACAGAGGGAGAAGAATCTACCCTTTTAGTTTTCTACATTGTAATTCTGTTCCAATATTGCTCTTTCTTTCCAAGGACAAAAAAGATTGCCAGAGTTGTTGAATGAAATGCAGAGACTATACTTACTTTCTTGTACAATACAATAGAGTATCTTTAGTTCGGTATTTGACCTGAATATACTTTTTCTGTTTTGTTTTGTCTCCTCTTCTTTATCCTCATACATTTTAAAAAATCATAATACGCTTGTGGATAATTCTCAATGTGAAATTATAGCTTCAGGCCATGGCTGAACTGACAGACTATTTTAATTAGCTCATGTAAATGGGCTGACTTTGTAATTTATTAAGTTTACACGCACGCACACACACACTTATTCCTGGGTTGTGAAGATACAGGCAACTTTGTCAGAACAACTTCAGCACTTTCTGAATTATTTCACCTTGCAGACCCCTCACTATCTTTGCACTGAACTCTCATTTCATTTGTTTTAATTGGGAAAAAACTGGGAAAAACTGTACGCTTACGGGAGGGTCTTTTGATTGGTTTTGACAAGGTGCTTTACACTGGAATGGCAACAGAAGTGGCCCTGTTGAGACTAGAAGCCAATTAGATATGTCAGAGAGTGGATGCCGGGTTGCCTCACAGCCTTCTCTCCCTCCTACTCTAGCCCCTGCAAACCGCCTTTGAATGTATTAATTTCTAATGGAAGGGTAGCAATTATCTCATTTTCATGCCTACAGATAAATAGGCACATGCCAATTTTAGCAAGTTTGAGTGATGTATTTCTTCCTTTTGCTCTATACAATAGAGTATCCATATATAGTGATACGTTACAGGAATCAGCTCTAGGTTCAACATGGGAGAGCAACTGGATTATGTGTGATATACATTGCCAAGGCATGACTTGAATGAATGACATAGATATAGGCACAAGTGCCTACAGCATATATGCCTTTGCCTTCTGTCCCACTACTCTAGGAACGTCTCATAACCCATCTTATTTCACTGTGACAATCAGTAATAATTATGTATCTTATGTTAAGGTATTTTACAAGAACAAAATGACATAGGTGTCACCAGATTTAGTGTGACTCTTGGTTCAAAGTGCTCAAGAAAACAGGTTTGGGTTAGGATTTTGTGATTTAAGATCTGAAGTATGAGCTTTGTTACTTTGTGTACTGCTGTGTAGCCACAATTTCTCTGATCACTCCTGCTCATATCTGTCACATCCACCGACAGATTTACTTCAAAAGTGTATATAGCAACACTTGAGAAATCTCGCCTCCTTTCTTTTCGCATGCCTATACATATCTTAAATTACACAGATTCTGTTGATGGAAGGATAGGCAGTACAGTCGCTGAAAGACTCTCAAGGAAAACAATTCCATAAGAACTTGCATGCCTGTTAAAATCTTTGATGGAAACTCTGTGAAGTACACCTACGTTGAATCAAGAAAGCTGTTCAGTGGCTCCACCCAGTCCTGCTATTTCTTCTCTGGGACACGCATTCTCCTTCTCTTGAACAATTTCAACAAATAATCTTCCGAGCTACTATCTTAAATCTGGCTGTTTTAAGGTCTTGTCATTTCCACATAAACCTGGGCAGACTTAAGGACCATCAAAGGCCATTTCCCAAGTCCCTTCCCTTTTTAAAGTTAAAGGATTAAAGAGATAGATATCTGAGGGTTCTACCTTGCTGTGTGAGATGTACTCCCCAAGAAAATGTTACCTGACGAAAAAACAACAAAAACACACAACTGCCCCAGCATTGCTGCCTGAGGCAAAGAAGAAATTGCAACAGCAGCTATTTCATGCAGAAAAGTTGACTTGACTGCTGGTTGAATCTTACTTTAATAGCAGGAAGGCACAGTATATTTCAGCAGTCCTGAAAGCAGTAGGCTTTAAGCCATAGGGTTCACAGTTCTCTCCGCTAAAAGCTAGTGCTGCATAGTGTAATTGTCTGCATCTGCCTAGTGATAGGGCTGGCTGTAAAGAAATAAAATATCTTTTTGGTGCCCCTGAAGATTTCTCTTTGCCCAGGCTTATCAGCAATTTGCTTCAGCCAGCTTGAATTCCTGGCTTTGCATTTGATTCTGCTTGCTGTTCATTCAGTTCTGCTGAATTCTTTGATGGAACAGTTGTGTTTTATGGTACCTAGATATTCTTTATTATTTTATGGAGTTATTTTAAAAACCAAAAGGCAGCATAGAAAGATTTTAAGTCAATAAACAAATATAGCTAATGTCAATTTAGATAGGCATAAGCCCATTAAAATCAGTGGCTTCAGATGCATTTAAGGATATCAGTTTGGGACCTAGCCAAGCACAAAAACAGTTAATAATTATTTTGAGCTCACGTGTGCTTGTCTTTTCCCCACTGATGTGAAAAATGTTTTTTTCCTTGTTTTTCTACCCTCTTAGCATCTTTTAGAGGAAGAAGTCACGTGAACTCAGCCATTCATATGAAGTGCCACTTTCCTGCACAAACATTGTACCTACTCCTTTCTCCTTATGAAAATTTCCAGCACTTCAAAAGATCATAGGACAGAAGCCTTGCCAATTCTGGGACCCAACATTCATGAGAGATGAAGCTTTCTAACTTTTAGGGAACTGTAATTGAAAAAATAGATGCACATCCGTTTTCCTCAGGTTTTAATTTCATTCCCTGTTTGTTAACATCTGCTGGGATGGCATTTCCTCAGGCTTACTCTTGATTTGGAATTTGGATTTGTGACCTTTAGCGTTATACAAATTGTCTTGCAACACCCATATGTTGTACTATCTGGGTGCACTTGTGTGGCATGTCAATCCATAACATTACATTACACAATATTTTATTCAATCGTTTATCTAATACTAGTATCACTATTTGAAAATAGCAAAATCCAGAAGGTTCATATTACTGCAAGTAACATTACTTGTAGGCATCATATAACTGAGATATAACTTTCTTATCTTTCTGAATCAAAAGGACCCTGTGTTAAAGTATGAGTAAAATTTGATTTTCCTTGAATGAGGAATGCCTTTTAAATTGATTTCCTCATAAACAATCTGACCAAATTCTTGGATATAACTCCAATTTTCTATGGGCATTTAAGCCCAATCAACTGCCTGTTGTCAAAAATCAAAATCCAAGCTCGGCATTTTCCAGTGCATGTGAAATAAAGGAGAAATATGAGGAGCAACATATGGAACAAGGATACTTATTTTTATTTATACGACCAAAAGGTAGACTTGGCAGCAGCATAGAATGTTTTAGCTAGCATTCCTTTATATGGGATGAATTATCAACAAAAATAATCTGCGTGATCCCCCATCTGTCATTCATGAAGTCCATCAGAGGAGGTTTCCCTACAATTTTAAGGTTCATTTTGTTACATATCAGACCGATCCTTCTTTATACCTGCCCTACATTTTGGAATTTCGTTCCAAATTATATTGAGGAGACTGGCCTCTTTGTCATCTCTTTGGAATATATTTCATAAATATTTACTGTAAACCATAAACAGCCTTTGTTTTTCAACACTATTATAAGTTAACATGAAACATTTATAGATATAGGAAAATAATAGATGGATTATGAAATAAATACCATTCATTTCTTCTTAGCTTTATCCAAAGTCAGCATTACCACAAAATTCAGGATTACTAAATTCTGTAACTGAAGCAACCATAGGTGTGCAAACATTTCATTATGAGAATTCTACTAGCAAAATGGTGAGTGGAACAACTGAGTATGTTAGTGCTACAAGCAGCCTCTTCACCCATTTTAATTCATTTCAGGGCAATCCCATTTAGCATCTGTCTATCTATTTATCTGTCTGTCATCTATGTCAACCCCAAAGAGCTATATCAATTCTGAGATTTTTTTAAAATCTATTTTTTAAAATAGCTGCTTTTAAATGTGGTTTATGGATTTAAGTTTTAATGACAAAATACAATCATATAATTTTGGAATGTTTGTATTATTTCATTATCATTTTATAAGTTTTATATATAAGATCATTCACAACTTAAATGATGTACTGTTTTTGTAAAACCCAAATTCACATTTTTTCCTCCTTTTCTTCTTTTTTTTTTAGTGTCTTGGAGTCCCCATTTGTTGTATTTCATAATAGGATTGCAAATTTGATTACTTCTTTAAGAAATATATACTCTAAAAAATCATTAAAAAAGTCACTGCATTGATTCACAGACACACACACACACATTTTCAGATGCAATATATGCAACTATGACAAATACATCATACCTATCCAACCACTCAAACATTGTTTTTTAATTGCATTTATAAGTTTCAAAAATAGCTTGAAAAGAAAGCTTTGAACCTCTTGTTCAGAAGAGATGTTAAATAATAGTAATTACAACAAACTCATGTCTATGTAAAGTCATTAGCATTTTATTCTGAGGCTGATATTCAAGACAGTAATCTTCTTAGCTTCTAAATTAGCATAGTTCTGTGAGAAATAAATTTGAATGTTCAGAAAAGACTGGAAAATATTTACAGTGAATGATTTTATATTTCTCATTAGGAACATTGACTTTTTTTTTCTTCTGATAAATATTACATCTAGCATTAATTATGTTTAGAATAAGTCCATTGAAATAAAGAGATAGCCTAGTCATGACAAATTTGTACCACTGATTTTTATGGGCTTACTCTAATTATCATTAAAGTTGGGAAAAAATACATAGATCAGAGTTGGGGAACTTATATTGCTTCAAATATTGTTGGCCTACAACTCATAGCAGCCCCACTCAGCATGACCAATGATGAGGCTGCCTGGGAATTATAGTTCAACAACATTTGCAAGACCATAGACTTCCTACATCTCGTGTAATTAATTCCCAGGCAGTCATTTTAAAGCTACCTTCAGTAAACCTTTTGTAGTTTTGACATATCTGTACATTTTATATAATTTGCTTCTGTGACCAGTCACTTGAGTAACCTGACTTCTCTCTCAAGTAATGGGTAGCAAAAGCCATGAGGCTGCCCTTGGAGAGTGACAGAATAAAGCAAAAAATACTATTTTAGAATACATACTACAGTTTAGAACACTTCATATCTGTCTCACTCATTGGTTGGGGACAAGATGAAAACAACGTTATAAGGTCACAGGAAAAGGAGATCTTACCGGAACATGTATCTGCCATGGTTAGGTGCAAGTGGGGAACCACCCAAAGTTTTCTTAATGTCATCCTACTGTTTGAGACATTCATTACGACCTAACTGTATAGTTTGCATAAAATGAGAAAGCATTGATACATGATACTATAGTTTTCCTTCCATGTCATTTGCATGGGACACTATTTTATATTCAGTGACTCAGATCCAAAATTCTTTTGTAGGGATAGAAACTTGCACAATTTTTAATGATGCCTTTTTCCTGTTACATAGACTGTGCCTACACCACAGTTTCTGCTATACCAGAAGAACATTCAAGGTCATTTCTCAGGAGGCAAAAACGTCTGACATGAGAAATACAAATAGGCAATTCCATAGGTGAAAGTGAAGTTCCATGCTTATTTTAACAACTTGAAAAGGTCATAGCATAAATCCATGGACTTGATTAAGGAAGCAATACACATACATACATACATACATACATACATACATACATACATATCAATTCATTCATTTCTTAGGCTAGCTAAATTGTACAATAAAACCTTGATCTGCACTTAATAGCATCAAGGGTGGGAGGTGTTGAAGTAGGAACAATAAATGTTATACTGTACTTCTGTACTTTTCTGCTGACTTAATGATGTGTGGAGAGTACTATAGTTTGGGAGTAAGAAAATGCCCTTTGTGAGAAACCAGAATAGTAACTTTTTTTTTTTATTTGGAATAATACAGTTGAGAAGATTCAAAAAAATGTTTTCAAAACACATAGTTAAGGAAAATCTTACTTTAAGGAAAGTTACTTTAAGTTAAGGAAAATCTCACTTTCTCATGAGATGGGCGGTGTCCAAATTTGAAATATAAATTAGATAGATAGATAGATAGATAGATAGATAGATAGATAGATAGAGAGATAGAGAGATAGAGAGATAGAGAGATAGAGAGATAGAGAGATAGATAGGATATATCAGCAAAAGTTGGGAGGGATTGAAACCTAAGAAGGGGAAAAGGTAATATTTTGAAAGTGGCAGATGTACATGTAGATCTTTTATTATGTTAGAGCCAGATAGAACTTGAGACGAGGCTTTTTAGCTAACAGAAGTTTTATTGGCCAAGAAACATTCTGGATGGCTCATTCAACACAGTGGCAAAGTGTTGAGGAGAACCACATCTTGCAAAGCAACATCAGAGGTTTTATAGGCATTTACAAATGTACATCCCCTCATACCCATACAAGGAAATACAGGGATGGTCTAGGGAGGAGTAAAGGTGGGTCCTAAAGAGGTGAATCTAGGTTTAACTTTTTCTTCTGGTTACCAAGGAATACCATACCAGTACCTCCTTATCTCCTTCTCGAATGTAGGGCCCCTTTCTTTGCAACTTTTGTTGAGCTTGTACCAAGCTGGTACTGGGCTGATTTATAGTTTCAAAGAAAGTCAGGCATCTGGTTAATTGTTTCTAAAGGAAATGGGGTGGGGGAATGCTGGGCTCTTTAGAAGGCAAAAGTAAGTCAACCCTTTAGAAATAAGATAGAGTGCACTGTCACATGTATGTTTATACATTATGTAAAATATATGTATAAAGTATAAAATTGTGTATTAAAATAATGCCCTTCAATTACAATTCAAATGTGAAGGAAACAGAATTTCCTGTCATACCACAAAAATCAAAGGCTAGGAGAAGAAGTAAAACAAACAAACACTTAGAACTGTGGGTTTTATTCCTTCTATACGAATAATTAATAAATAAATTCCTTGAGTGTAGAATCACTCAAGGTGCTTTATCGTGCTGAATCCTGTATCCTTTGACTATGACTATCACTCATCCACAAACTCAAGATAATGAATTGGAAAATTGGAAAAGTCCATTTAGGCCACTGGGTCCAACTCTTTCCTCAATGCAGAAAGCCAAATTAAAGCATCCCAACCAGATGGTTGTTTAATTTCTGCTTGAACACATTCGGTGAAGAACATTTTTTTTTCTCTAACGTTCAATCAAAACCTGCGTTTCTGTACTTTAATCTATTATTTCCTGAACTCTGGAATGATGGATAACAGGTCATGATGTTCTTCTGTGTGATATCTTTTCAGATACCTAAAGAAAGCTGTCATATTTTGCCTTAGTCTTCTTTTCTCAAAGCTAAACATTTCCATTCCCTTCAACTTCTCTTCATACAACTTAGTTTCTTGTCCTCTGACCATCCTTCTCAAACTGTTCCACCACGGTGCCCAGAACTAGGGACAATTCTTAAGGAGGCATCCGACCAATAAAGAATAACATAAAATTATTAATACTCAATATTTGGGAATAATTTTTTTGTTTTGTGGACTAAAATTGCATTTGACTTTTTTTGCAGCCACATGACTCAGCACATACTAAATTTCTAATCCACTATCCAAATGTGTTTCTCATAAATGCTATTGAGGTGGCAGGATACAAATGGAAAATCATTTGTAACTTTTGAATGTGACTCTCTGTAACTTTCCCTTTCTGTAACTTTCCCTTTCTGCTGATGCTGAGTGCTGTTATCTCCCTCCCTCCTCCATTCTAGACAGCAAGGCCGAAGCGTACCCAAAACAAAGGGAAACGTACGGCGAAAACATGGACTTGTGGTTTAGCTACAAGTCAGCAACGGATCAGCCAAATTTGGAGAACGGAAGACATGGGGAGGGCACTGAGGGGGGGGATTGGGGAGAAACAACTCTTGTAATGATAAAAAGGCTTGCTGAATCCCTTTTTGGGGTTCAGTTCTTTGCAGGGACCTGTGAGTCCTAACTGAACCTTTGCGCAAATAAAGCTCCTCTCTGAATGACCCAGTGAGAGTCTCGTCATCTCTAAATGTTGCGTTGCTCCCACCCGTAACATTTCTGGCGACCCAGATGGGACTCTCCCGGCCCTTTGAGCAGGACCAGCGGAACTCCTGAGACTCGGCGACGCCCAGCGGCTCGATGCAACCAGCGCTGGCGGGACCCTTGATTCCTATGCCTCGGGTCCAGCGGATGCCGCAGAGAGCAGGGAGCCTTCCCTGGATCCAAGGACCCATTCACGGTGATGAGCTGAGGAGTGAGTGAACGGCCGGCCAGAGGAACAAAAGGAGTGCGTGGGCCGGCTAGCGACCAGATCAGGCGAGTATATTTTGTGGGGACTACCCGCCATAAACGGTGAGGCGGAAGAGGAGGAAAAGCACGTCCTCCTGGGGACGAAGGGCCCAAGAGTGGGTGCCTTCTAGGATTGTGTGGGTGGTTAAACAGTCACAGTTCCTATTGGTGACCGTTGAGTGTCTGGCACCGTAGGTCGGCTGTAGTGTATAGGCAAGAGGCTTGGGAACATCTCTTCTCCTAAAGGAGTAAGAGGTTGGAAATCTGGCACGATCCATAGCAGGGATTGGTCTTTAAAAGGAAGAGCCAGCGATTGCTGGGAGACCAAGGCAGGAGGGGACAGGTCCTTTAAAAGGAGGCCAGCGAGTGCTGGGAGGACTGTCTCGCCATATCCCTGAGCCAGACCGAGGCCTGCTAGGAGAACCCCTTGCCCAAATCCAACATTAGAAATACGTTAGGAGACCCACACTATGGGAAACATGGGAAGTAAAGTTACCCCTCTGTTGTGCATGCTGAAAAACTTTAAGGCTGCCTTCAGAGGCGATTATGGGGATCCCAGGTGTGACCCGGATACCCTGAAGATTTTCTGTAGACAAGAATGGCCAATGTTTGGAGTCAACTGGCCTGAAGAAGGGACATTTGATTGGCTAATAGTAAATGCAGTATATGACAAAGTCCGAAGAGACGGCCATTGGGATCAGTATCCCTACATTAACCAGTGGCGATGGGCCGTGAAGACCCGGCCTGGATGGTTGATTAAATGTGCTTGTGAAGCCGATGGTGGGCCAGTCAAAGTTTGGCCTGGCTGGAGTGGGACCGATTCCGAAGCCCACGGCGAAAGAAGTCTTTGAAAAATTGAAGGCAAAGGATAGACATCAATCACTCTACCCTGTCCTAGCGGACCCCAGTCCGACTGAGGATGAGCTGCCCTCTCCCTATAAGGGACCCCGAAGATGGCCCAGGATGAAGGAAGAAGGAGTTGTGGAAGAGATAGCAGGCCCTTTGGCCCCCTCAGCACCAGATCCCCCCGTGGCCTCCCGTACTCGGGGCCATGGGCCCCCCAAGTTGATGGCACCCCTGCGTGTTGTCTGCACCAGGGAACCCGGAGACGAAGAAGGCCAGTCAGTCATCACCTCCATTTTCCAATACACCCCTTTCACTACGACTGATTTGTTAAACTGGAGGCAACATTATGGCCCCTTCTCTGAGAAACCACGAGAGGTTTGCGACCTCCTTGAAACCGTTATGCATACCCACCTCCCTACATGGGAAGATATCCAACAACTCCTGAATACCCTCCTTACTCCTGAGGATTGGGAAAAAGTCAGGACTGCAAAAGAGAACCTACTAAAGGAAATGTACCCTCTGGATACCCCCGACCAGAGAGATCAGAGGCAGCGAAGGAGGGCAGATGAGAACCCAAGGTGGGATCCGAACGACCCGGAAGGACAGACACGCCTCCACGACTATCGCACCCTCATGATGAGAGCCTTGCGGGCAGCAGGAAAGCCCCCTGTCAACTTCGCAAAAACTGCTTCCATAATCCAGGGTCCCGACGAAAGCCCAGAGGCATTCCTGGACCAACTGGTGACAGTGTACGAACAGTATGCTAGCATCAATCTGCGTGCTGAAGACCATCGGATGATGCTTAATGAGAAGTTTATCTCGCAAAGCACCCCAGACATTCGCTTAAAACTCCAACGTCTGGATGGTGCCCTGGGAAAGAACATCGGGGAGTTGGTTGAGATAGCCAAGCGAGTGTTTGTTAATCGACCCCAATTGGCAGAGAAGCAGAAGCAGGAAGACATGTTCCGCCAGGCGAACCTCTTGGCAGCCGCTCTCCAGGTTCATCCCGGTGGGACAGGGTGGCCTCGTAGTCCCAAACAAGGTGCCTGCTTTCAATGTGGCAATCTGGACCACTGGAAGGCTGAGTGTCCCCAGGGAACAGGATGCGCCAATTGTGGCGAAAAGGGGCATTGGAAGAGGGAGTGTCCACGCCCACCCAGACGCCTTGAAAGAAGACCCTGTGCGGGACCCCGGCCACCACACAGCCGAGTAGCCATGGGCCAGGAGCAATGAAGAGGACCGGGTTGCAGGGCCCCACCCCCCGAACCCATCGTTACCCTCAGGGTGGGCGAGACGACCGTCCCGTTCTTGGTAGACACAGGGGCCGGTGTCTCGGTACTGAACCAAAAGATGGGACCCCTTGGATCTGAAACCATGATAGTGCAGGGAATCCAAGGAAGAAGCACCGAACATCCATTTACCCAGCCCCTCGAATGTGCCCTAAAAGGAGGTATGGTCCAGCTGCACGAGTTTCTATACATGCCCCAGTGTCCAGTATCCCTTATGGGAAGAGACCTCCTAATGAAGATGGGAGCTACCATCTCCCTCACGCCTGAAGGGACGAAGATTGAAGTCCACAGTAGACCCCAGGAAGCGTGGCGTGCTCTTCTTGCCAGACCCACAGAGCCTCCCAACGATGACTGGTGGCAATTCAAAGTTCCCAGACTGTGGGCCGAGGACAACCCACCTGGGTTCGCTGCCCACCAAGCCCCCATAATAGTAAAGCCTAGCCCTTTGCTACCCCGGTCCGGGTGAAGCAACGGTACTACCCTCCAGAAGTGGTGCGGTCCATCCAGAGACTGCTAGAGAAGTTCTTAGATGCCGGAATTGTGGTCCCAGCAAGTTCCCCATGGAACACAGCAATTCTTCCTGTCAAGAAGTCTGATGGGTCGTACCGGCCGGTTCAAGACCTGCGTCCGGTGAACGACGCCATAGAAACATTGTACCCAGTAGTACCAAATCCGTATACATTGCTGAGTGGCATCCCCAAGACGGCCACCCACTTTAGCGTTATAGATCTCAAAGACACCTTCTTTACTATCCCCTTGCACAAAGACAGTCAGCCACTGTTTGCCTTCGAATGGGAGGACCCAAAGGCTGGGCGGCGTCGCCAGTTCACTTGGACCCGACTCCCGCAAGGGTTTAAGAACTCGCCAACTTTGTTCGGCACGGCCCTGAGTGAGGATCTAAAAGAGTTCCACCCTGTACATGTTGAGGATGTCCTCCTCCAGTATGTTGACGACGTTCTCGTCACTGGCCAAGACGCCCAGGATTGTTGGGAGAACACCCACCGACTCCTACGGCTCCTCTGTGCCAAGGGATATCGAGCCTCCCATACCAAGGCTCAGCTTGTCAAAACTGAGGTGTGTTACTTGGGATATGTCATTTCCAATGGACTGCAGCAGCTGGGAACTGAAAGACGAGATCTGATAGCCCGCACCCCAGTCCCCAAGACACGACCACAACTGAGGACTTTTCTGGGGATGGCTGGTTTCTGCCGCTTGTGGATCCCGAATTTCTCTGCTATTTCAGCCCCCTTGTATCAAGCGACAAAAGGGGGGAATAGGGAACTGTTCATTTGGGGCCCTGAACAACAGCAGGCTTTTGAGAAATTAAAGACTCTGCTACAGGAGGCGCCTGCTTTGGGCCTCCCAGACCAAGACAAGCCTTTCACTGTCTATGTGGACGCCTGCGAAAACTGTGCAGTGGGAGTCCTAACTCAAGATGTGGGTCCCTGGCCCCGACCAGTAGCATACCTTTCTAAACAGCTCGATGGGCCGGCTAAAGGCAGGCCACATTGCCTAAAGTTGGTAGCAGCGACTGCTATGCTGGCCCTAGAGGCAACTAAATTAACTTTATCAGCCCCAGTGATGGTGAAGTCCTCGCACACTGTAACGGAGATACTGCAAACAAAGGCACATAAGTGGCTCTCCACCCAGCATTTACAGCGGTATCAGGCTTTGCTACTGGAGAACCCACTCTTACAAGTGACCCGCAGTGATAATTTAAACCCTGCGACGCTGCTCCCTGACCCAAGCCTCCCACCTGTCCATGATTGTGTCACCACACTGGACTTTCGTTTTGCATGCCGCCCCGACCTCAAGAGTGAGCCGATGCCAAAGGCAGACCTTAATTGGTACACCGATGGCTCTAGTTTTGTCCAGGATGGGGTTCGCCGCGCCAGCTATGCAGTCACCATGACCGACGAGGTCATCTTTGCCACTCCTTTGCCCGTAGGAACAAGTGCTCAGGCCGCTGAACTGATAGCCCTAACAAAAGCCTTACGCATGGGAGTGAGCCGTCGACTTAATGTCTGGACAGACAGCAAGTATGCCTACCTAACTCTTCACGTCCATGCGGCTATTTACAAGGAGCTAGGATTCACCGATGCGTCCGGTGGCCCTATTCGCCACCAAGAGCTCATTGAAGACTTAATAACGGCAGTACAGGAGCCCCAGGCAGTGGCAGTGATCCACTGTAAAGGACACCAGTGTGGGCCTGGAGAAACTGCCCGTGGTAACTGGATGGCTGATGGCGCGGCCCAACGGGTTGCCCTCCAAGAGCCCAGTAAAATCCTGCGATGTGAACCTCAGGAGGAGCCCCATTACACCGCCGTCAAGAAAGACCGTGCTGAAAAGGATTTAGCATGCTCGAAACAAAACGGCTGGTATATCCTTCCAGACCTGAGGCCCTATGTTCCCCAGAGTTTGGCATGGCCCTTTGTCCAGAGGCTCCATGCCCGGTCTCATTTAGGAAAAACCAGTCTCACATCATTCATCCTCCAAGAATGTTACATGGAGCATGCCCACCAGTTTGTCGCCCGGATGACCCGTCAGTGTGAGACGTGTGCCCGCTCGAACCCTAGACAAGGACCCTGCTTGCCCCCTGGGCATCAACCCTGAGCTGCTGTTCCAATGGACTACATTATGCTAGACTTCACTGATATGCCCCGCGTAGGGAGATTTAAAGCCCTGCTAGTCATTGTAGACACTTATACTGGGTGGCCTGAAGCCTTTCCTACAGCTACAAAAACAGCCAAGGAAGTGGCGCGAATCCTGATGAAACACATCATTCCGTGGTTTGGCTGTCCCTCATGCATCTCTTCTGATAACGGCCCAGAATTCACTGGAAAAATCAGTCAAGAAGTATCCAACCACCTTGGGATTAATTGGCGATTCCACTGTGCTTTTCATCCCCAGTCGGCTGGGAAAGTGGAACGCTTGAACCGTACTCTTAAAAACCTCATAACAAAGACTTGCATTGAAACCAAACTCAAGTGGCCTGAGGCTCTCCCCCTGGTTCTCCTCAATCTACGCATGACCCCCAGGCAGGACACGGGCCTCTCCCCCTATGAGTTGTTATTTGGGAGGCGTCCACAGATCCTTCATCGAGAACTGAATTTGACTGCTGCCCTGCCCACAACTCATCATGCCCTAGTTCGCCAGGTGCAGCTTCTCAATCAGGCTGTCACAGGCCTGCGCTCTTTTATGATAGAACAGTCACTCCCGACACTGGAGACGGAAGTTCACCCCTTCGTGCCAGGCGATCTAGTTTGGGTTAAAAAGTGGAAGTCTGAACCTTTAAAGCCACGATGGTCTGGGCCGTGCACTGTTGTCATGTCTTCTCCCCTTTCAGTGAAGGTAAAAGGCAGTAAGAGCTGGATCCATTGGACCTGACTGAAGCCTGCGCACCGCGACTGGCACATCGTCCCCTAGTCCAGCCAACCCCTTTAATTGACACTCCGCTGAACTGCTGTCTCAGATTAGCCCCTGCTGAGGCATTCCTGGGCAGCGGCCTCTCCTCGCACGGGCCCACGTATCAATGGACATTTCAGATGTGTATCTGTTGTTGTGTGTTCTGTGTGCTTTTGCAGCTCTCTTGCTTGCATTGTTTTGGTTCTGGCCCCGTTGTTATGGGTGCCCCAAAGAAAAGGACCCTCCACCCCTGTACCCTTTACCCCCTCCTTATACTTTTTTCCCTGACTCGAGCCCTAAAGGGTCAAGTTAAGGAAGCCACTCCTTCCATCGCCCATCCCTCCATCTGCTTGGAAAGTGCAGGGCGATGGAACATGTGCAAATTAACGGTTGCCCCAGAGTCTGTCCTGGTTACCTGGATACCTCCCTCTTGTGTAGGACCAATTATATCCCTGACTAACCCTAGAACCTGGGTGAGAGACTACTGTTGGAATCCCTGCTTCAATCCTTGCCACTTCAGATGGCTAATTCAAAACCAATGTCAACATAACTTTGACACTCCACAGCTGGGGTTGTGCAGGCAGGCAGGAGATATCCTTCTGAAAAGCATTTGTGCGATCCCACTTGATCCCCAAAGGAGGGGCCGACTCAATTGTGGGAGGCCCCCTCCTAATGAGAAGGACCTGTTTCCGGGTGGGGACAGACCCTTAGCTGCCTTGCCATCAGGATGGGCAGGAGTTTGTAGAATAGCAAGACGCCCGGTCCGCCTCCGTCGCAACATAAAGACAACCACCTCCCCTATGTTGGCCCTGGACTGTGCCCCATGTATCAAACGAACTAAGACAGAAGGGACAGTGTCTAATACTTTCATCTATCGCACGCACAAGCCAGATGATTGTAACCAACAAGGCATATGCATCCTTAATGGAACATCCTACTATCTGTGCAACCTAAAGAACCAAACTACTTGCTATTTGGCCGGGGCAGTTAAACAATACAATGTTACTCTTTATGCAGTCTCTCAGCTCGCACGGAATTCTAACAATCAGTTTACTTACCAACAGAAAAGTTATGTGAATTCCACCATCATTAGTGCAACCCGAAACCAAAAATCTGGGATCTTATCTTGGGATGCATGTCAGGCAATTAATCTGGCACCCATTGGAGGGAAAACAGGGGACCGTTCTTGTGGCTCCCTTAGTTGGGAACAGACTTACACCCATAACCATAAGTATCTGTGCCCTAAAAGGACCACTTCTAATCTTGGGAAATCATGGGTGCCTTGTGATGGGTGGAAAAGCTGTTCCGGGTACTCCTGTATTTACGATTACACAGGAGGTGGTTATAATCCACAGGAGCAGCTGCGTGACCTGAAGCGAGGCACCCCAGGTACATCCCAGGGAAACCTTAACCCAGTCACAGTACAGATCCAGGATGTCTCTGATCTACCCAATTCCACAATTTGGGGCTTTGGCATAGATGGCACAGGAAACGACCCCCAGGTGTACCTGGGCTTGGAGGTCACTCCCCTTTTTAAAGCTGAACAGAAATCCCTATTCTGGTCTTATTACCAGGAATTTCTGGAACTTCAGAACATGCAGGTACCCCCCAGGGCAGTTAACATGTTCCTTGCCCTGGCTGAAACCATTGCTGAAGAGCTAACAGTGAAGAATTGTTTTGTCTGTGGTGGCACTAATATGGGTGAGCAATGGCCATGGGAAGCCCAAGAAGTAAATTACACCCACGTGGCGGCCCACAAGGCTAATTACACCTTTGCTCCAGTGGGAGAGGAAATTTGGTCCATTACCACTAATTTGGTCGGCAGTGTTTGTTATGAAAGGAATCAGACCTCTAATCGAACCTTTAATGCCGGGTCCCTTCGTTGCCTGGGAACTTGGAATTCAGGCACCTGGTGGTCCAGGGAGAATACCACTGTGGCCCCTAAATCTCTGGAAGGGATGACCAATATGTCCTTTTTGAAATCTGACACTGACTCATCCCCTTGGAAAGCCCCAAATGGCCTGTACTGGACCTGTGGCCGCTTTGCTTATAATGTTCTGCCCCCTAATTGGTTTGGCTCTTGTGTCCTAGGAGTTATTCGCCCAGGTTTCTTCCTCTTGCCGCTTCGCCAAAGGCAGGTTTTGGGGGTTCCCGTCTATGAGGAAATAGGCAACATCCGGATTAAAAGGTCCCCAGGGACCAGGGATGTTCATAAAGGAAATTGGAAGGATTCCGAATGGCCCCCTGAGCGGATCATCCATTATTATGACCCTGCTACATGGGCAGAGGATGGGACCTATGGTTACCACACCCCCATTTACCTCCTTAACAGGCTTATCCGACTGCAGGCTGTAGTCGAAATAATAACTAATGAGACTATCCTGGCCATGACCCACCTGGCCAAGGAGAGTGCCAAATCCCGAACTTACATCATGCAAAACCGCTTGGCGCTCGATTACCTCCTAGCCAGGGAAGGCAGAGTCTGTGGAAAATTCAATCTGTCAAACTGCTGCATTGAAATAGATGACAGTGGTAACGTTATCCAGGAAATTACTGACCAGATGGTCAAAATTGCCCATGTCCCTGTTCAGACATGGGAGGGTTTCAATATGAAAAATCTCTTTGGGTCCTGGTTTCCCAAACTCCCAGGTCTCCAAGCTATAGTTGCGCTTATCGGAATAATTGCTGCTGGCTGTGTGCTTATTCCCTGCATTTTACCTATTTTTATTCGCACTATTACAAGTACCCTCTCCCTCATAGCTAAAAGGGAGGCCACAACCCAAATAATGGCTATGTGGCACTATGAGCCCGTTCCCACATCCGATGAGTGAAAGCCCCTCGGCAAAGCCGAAGGACTTTCAAAGGGGGGAATGAGGTGGCAGGATACAAATGGAAAATCATTTGTAACTTTTGAATGTGACTCTCTGTAACTTTCCCTTTCTGTAACTTTCCCTTTCTGCTGATGCTGAGTGCTGTTATCTCCCTCCCTCCTCCTTTCTAGACAGCAAGGCCGAAGCGTACCCAAAACAAAGGGAAACGTATGGCGAAAACATGGACTTGTGGTTTACCTACAAGTCAGCAACGGATCAGCCAAATTTGGAGAACGGAAGACATGGGGAGGGCACTGAGGGGGGGGGGGATTGGGGAGAAACAACTCTTGTAATGATAAAAAGGCTTGCTGAATCCCTTTTTGGGGTTCAGTTCTTTGCAGGGACCTGTGAGTCCTAACTGAACCTTTGCGCAAATAAAGCTTCTCTCTGAATGACCCAGTGAGAGTCTCGTCATCTCTAAATGTTGCGTTGCTCCCACCCGTAACACTATGGCTAAGCCAAATACAATTTGATTGTTTTACTTATATTTGTACAATTGTAAACATTGTTAACTGAGGATACATCACTGGATTTTGGGGGATTTTTTGCTCAGCAAAGCATTTGTCATTGTTTATATGACATTTTAAAAATTAAGCTGTTTTAGGATGTGTTAAATCACAATGAGACCACCTAGGTCTGTGTGTAGGGAAAATGTTGATAAATCCATTGTAGTAAAGTTTATACTTTTGCCATTTTAATTTCTGCAACATTTTGTGAACTATTTTAGTGATAATATTTTCAAGAACTGATCAATCCATGTTTTCTTAAGAATTTTCCTGTATGTTTAGTTGATGGGGCTTGAGGTCTCAAGCTCTACTTAGAGTGAGATGACATGGACTACTGATATAACAGCTCTCAAATATCCTTGACTAAACTGTAATCTTGTCACTGATCAAACGGTGATAAGCTTTTAGATCTAGATAATTTAAATTTTCTAATTACTTGCATTCATTTTGATACAAACTGCAAGTGTTTCAATAGGATTTCTGCAACCACCACCACCACCACCAACAAAGTGTTGGCTTTCTCCAAGGATTATTTATCATAACAAATATTTACCAGCTATTTAAATGAAAGAGTTGGTACTGACAGCTTCTTCTATATTTGCTTTAAAGGCTGCACTTGAAAACTAACTTGGTAAAACTGACATAATCAGATGGTAGAGTATCTCTCACAAGAGTAGAATAACAAAAATGAACATGTCCGTTGTTTGTTATCTGCACAAATAATCCACTTACATGAATAATAGAATAAATAATAGAAGAAACCAAAATAAAGGCAAAGTGACCTTATGCTATCAAAACAAAGAGATGAAAATAACTGCAGTGTACACACCATAAATCCACTTTGCTAGAGTTGTCTTGACAGCTTTATGTAAAAAAATATCCACAAGTCTTTAATTATTCTAGATTAATAGGTCTCTTACTACAACATTGTAAATTTATATTGTAAACAGCTTTATCTAAAGGCTAAAATAAAATCATATAGATGATTTTAGGGCAAACAAATAAAAATAAATTACTGTTCCAATATGTTAAATCACCTGGAAAAGAAACCACTTAGCACTGGTGTTCATTTATTTAAAAAAAAAATCTCTATCCCACTAAGGGATCTTGCAGACCATTCTAATCCATCAAGGTAAAATAGTGAAGTCAAATAAAATAGTGAGATAATTTAAAACACACAATAAATTGCCAATAAACAAGTTAAATCAAGTACATCACAGATATGTTTTCACTTTAGAATTAACACATTAAACCGTACATGGTTGCACTGAAAATATAATTGGACATTGTCCTATTTGAGAAGGTTTCACTCAGGAGAAGGTAAATTTAGGAGCTGAGTATATTTGGGAGCAATGTAAAATATGTCCTAATGTTTCATGGGATCTGCTGCACACCATATTAGAAGATAGGACTGTTTTCATCCATGTAATCCTGCTTTCCAGTAACATAATGACTTTCAGCAACATCAAATAAATGATAGATGTTTATAGTGAATAAAATCTTCTATCAAATTATCCTGCTTAAACTGTTAAATTATGTGACTTGTTTTGGTAAACTTGTTTTGGTCGTTATTTTATTTATTCAATTTTGTATGGCCATCCATCTTAACAAGTGACTCTGGGTGGTAAACAAAATTAAAAAGAAATAAAAACAATTATAATAATACAACAATTAAAATACATAGGAACCAATAAAATATCATATCCTATATTCACTAATACAACCAAGAAATGGGTCCCTGCACATACTCAGGGCCCATTTAGGTCTTTAAGGACTTACAAAAAGCCAGCAGGGTTGGGGCCATCCTGATTTCTGGAGGGAAAATGTTCCATAAGGTAAGTGCTATGGCGGAAAAGGCACATTTTCTAGGCCTTTCGAACTGGCATTCCTTAGCTAATGGGACCCAAAGCATGTCCTTCCTGCCTGATCGGATTGGATGGGTAGAAACAACTGGGAAGAGATGGTCCCTCAATTAACCCAGTCCCAGGCCATGAAAGGCCTTAAAGGGGACAATCAGCACCTTGAATTGCACCTGGGAGCACACTGGCAACCAGTGCAGCTCATGGAATAGAGGTGTTACATGCGCTAAATAACTGGTGCCGTTTACTACCCGTGCTGCCGCATTCTGCACCAGTTGAAGCTTTCGCATGCTCTTCAGGGGCAGCCCCATGTAGAGCTGATTGCAGTGGTCCAGACAGGAGGTCATGAGAGCATGAGTGACAGTGAGCAGGGCCTCCCAGTCCAGGAACAGGCACAACTGGTGCACAACCTGAAGGTGTGCAGAGGCCCTCCTAGCCATGGCTGCCACCTGCTCTTGGAGCAGGAGCCGTGAGTCCAGGAGGACCCCAGATTGCACACTGATTCTGTCTGAGGCAGTGCCACCTCATCCTTCTGTTAAAATGTGGATGTCTTCTAAATCCTTTATTGTTTCTATTTTGCCTTTTTGGGGGATAAATTTCTAGTCATGTTGCTATTCTAGTTTGTATGTTACTCCAGTGTTTAGCCTATTTTTAATGTTAACTTTTTGTTGGGTATTTTCTTTTTAATAATGTTGCTTGTATTTTTATTAGTATTATTGGAAGCTTCTTTGATGCAAATAATCAACTTTATTTTAAAATAAAAAAAACATATATCATTTTTTTTAATGCAAAAATAAATACACCAGGCCAGCTTTCTCCCTACTTTGTATCCTCTTGATGGGCTGGGATTGGAGAATTCCATGACCAATTTATTCTGAAAGGCTGGTGTGGATCTTCCGGGTTGTGTGGCCGTGGTCTGGAAGTTTTGTTTCCTAACGTTTCGCCAGCATCTGTGACCGGCATCTTCAGAGTGCAGGAGCACAGACAGGAGCAGTTCTCTCTGTGCCCAGGATGGTGTGACCCTTTTGTGGGTATTTATAGAGACCTGGGGGGGGGGTATGGGGTGTTAATGAGTGGCTGCTTGCCCAGGTGTCAGGAGATCTGTGTATCTTCCTGTGGGCCAGGCAGGGTCCCTTCTTCTATTGAGTTGTTAACGAGTGGCTGCTGAGGGTGATTAGCATGTTCATTGTGTGAGTTGTTCGCATGTCCTAGTGGTTGAGCTGAGTTCGTTGACCTTTTGCAGGCTGTATTTCTCAGGATTGGTAGCCAGGTTTTGTTGATTTTTAGACTCTCCTCTTTTTTATTGAAACTGTGCTGGTGTTTGTGAATCTCAATGGCTTCCCGGTATAGCCTGATGTAATGGCTGTTTGTGTTGTCCAGTATCTCTGTGTTTTCAAATAGGATTTTGTGTCCAGTGTGCCTGAGAGCATGTTCAGCTACTGCAGATTTTTCTGGTTGCTGTAGTCTGCAGTGTCTTTCGTGTTCTTTTATCCTGGTATGGATGCTGCGTTTTGTGGTCCCGATGTATACTTGCCCGCAGCTGCATGGTATGCGGTATACTCCTGCGGTGGTGAGGGGATCCCTTTTGTCTTTTGCTGATTTTAGCACTTGTTGTATTTTTCTGGTGGGTCTGAAGATTGTTTGGAAATTGTGTTTTTCCATCAGTTTTCCCATGCGGTCTGTGACCCCTTTGATGTAGGGCAGAAATACTTTGTTGGTGGGTGGCTGTTTTTCTTCTTCAGTCGCATGTTGTTTTCTTGGTTTGATGGCTCTTTTTATTTCATTCTTGGAGTAGCCATTCGCTTGCAGGACCCAATTAAGGTGGTTAAGTTCAGAGTTTAGGAATTGGGTTTCGCAGATCCGATTGGCACGATCCATGAGGGTTTTGATAATGCCTCTTTTCTGGCGTGGGTGGTGGTTGGAGTTTTTGTGTAGATACCGGTCTGTGTGGGTGGATTTTCTGTAAACTTTGTGTCCTAATTTGAGGTCTGGTTTGCGTATGACCAAAGTGTCTAGAAATGGAAGTTTGCCGTCCATTTCTTTTTCCATCGTGAATTGTATATTGGGGTGGATGCTGTTTAGGTGGTCCAGGAACTTCTCTAGTTCTTCCTCCTGACTCCAAATTGCGAAGGTGTCATCCACAAACCGGAACCAGACTGATGGGGTAACGGGTGCTGTTTCCAAAGCCTGTTTTTCAAAATGTTCCATGTAGAAATTTGCTACGACCGGGCTCAGGGGGCTTCCCATGGCGACGCCGTCCATCTGTTCGTAGAACTCATTGTCCCATTGGAAGTAACTGGTTGTTAGGCAGTGCTGAAATAAAGCTGTGATGTCTTCTGGGAAGATCTGTTTGATGAGTGCCAAGGTGTCCCTCACTGGTACCTTGGTGAATAGGGAGACCACGTCAAAGCTGACCAGTTTGTCCGTGGGGTTGAGTTTCAGGGTGCTGATTTTGTTGATGAAATGTCCTGAGTCTCTGATGTGGGCTGGAGTCTGTCCAACGTGGGTCTGTAGAAGAGTGGCCAGATATTTGGATAATTCATATGTCGGGGAGCCAATGGCGCTTACAATGCTTACAAGATCCACACCAGCCTTCGTATGCCGGCCGTGAAAGCCTTCGACAATACATTATTCTGAAAGGTTGATAGAATTAGTGAACAACATAAGGGTGATGACAGGCTCCAAATGTGGGGCAGACCTTTTCTTTGCTGTCTCTTGAAAAAATGAGCATACTTCTACCCACTTTGTTATATGGAAGTAAAAGTTAAATGTGTCAGGAGAAACATACAATGGGAACTGATTATTTAAAAACTGTCTGTGTGGTCAAAGAAGAATCAGGTGATCCTGAATTAATGTGAATATGAATGTGAATGAGACAGAAGTATAGTGTGCTAGTCTGGTCATACAGAGGGAATGAATTAGAATCAACTCACAAACTAATACCTGTATATGGAAGTAGAGTGAAGGGATAGAGATGAAGGGGAAGATTATGGTTGGATGGAGCAGATGAGCTCCTAAGAACAGAGCCATGAGAAATCTGAAGAACAAAAAGCAACATATGAATTAGTCAACAGACATGGGTGAGGCAAGGATGGCTTGCAAAGACAGAGAAGTAGGATCTGGTATAATTAATGCTTTTGGTGTAAATTAGGGGTAGCTACATTCCATCCCCCTTTTCTCATACTTATAATTTTCTTTTGTTCACAATTTATTGTTTTTGTGTTTTACATAGCACTGCTTACCCCAAAAGAGAATACAGGTAGTCCCCAGTTTAAGAACGAGTTCCTTTCCCAAGGTCTGTTCTTAAGTTGAATTTGTATGTAAGCCAGAACAGTATTATTGTATGATACTGTATAAGCAGTATTGTGTAATGAACTCGAAGCATTGTGTATTTAAGTCATTGTCCATTTAACTCAAATTTTGCTACTACAGGCTACATTCTTAACTATGGGTTGTCTATACACCAGGCATTCTTAACCTGGGGCTACCTGTAGCTTATGTGCATTTGATGTCATGTGATTCTGAATAATAAAGGAACCAGCCCAAACTTAATATAAATACACTGTACTTTATTAAGGTAGATTCTTCAAGAGCAGTTTTAAGACCTATAGTTCTCTCCTTATGACACAACCACACTGGTCTCTTCCTTATTTCCTGTTCCTACTTCAAAGTTCCCCTTTTTTGCAATGGATGATGTTCTGAACTCATTATATATTGTTACACACCCAGATGGCATGCTCACACAACATGCTAGGCTTAGCTTGGGATAATTCCTAGGTAGCAAATTTACCTATGAGTGCTTACTAGAAGACACTTTTTGCTTTTTTCCTCTCAGATGGTCTCCTAGACCATCTTGCAGTGACTGGCAGATAACATTTCCTTTTTTTTTAATCCCAAGTGACTCAGTTAGGGTTAGAGCAATCAAACACAGTAGGAGAAAGCTGAGTCACCCTGCACTCCGTATTCTCTGTGTTTATCCCATACAGAGAGAAGATAAAACCCAATTCAAGAAAAGGGAAGGCACTGCAGTTGGACAGACCCTATGTTTGGAGACCAGAAGGAAGAATCCTTATTTCCCAGTGCTTGTGTTAGGACATCACAGGGCACCATTCTTTAAGTAAATTAAAAACAATGTTGGGTCCAAATTGTGGTTAAGATATTCTACTTGAATCAAAATTTAATCCACGGTCTGGGTTTTGATGTCAAGCTAAGATTGACAACTTCAGGGCCAAGCACGGCATGCAAAGCAGGTACAGAGGGTAAGGAACATGACCGTGATGGAAATATACAAGAACTGTTATTAGGCGAAGGGGGCTGAAACATTTTGTTTAAGCCCAGAGAAACAAGACTGTATTGGGAAGTGGCTCAGGCAGACATCTCCCTGATTCACTGGAGTATATGATATGTTGATATGTTCCATTTAAAATTGAACACACACATACAGTACATACAAACTTGGTTGAAACTAAATAATCCTAGCTGAAGATTAATACAGAACTGGTGACTTAAACAGTTGTAATTCCAAGACTCTCAACTATACTTCTCTAGTACCATGGCAGCCTTCATTCGAGATTAGCCCTTTCTGTATCTCCCAAACTCTTCTCACATAAAACCTTCCATTTTCATCTTGTTCCAAACTAAACTGTTCCAGTTAGAGTGGCCAAACTTTGTTCAATTTTCACTGTCTGACAGAAACTTTTTCTGGCATAGTTATAACTGGTTAACATATCAATTTAATTTCTGCAAAAATAAAACATAAGTGGCAGTGTGATTATTGTATCTGGTTATCAAGCCCTAGTTTTATAGTACATCAAGAACAGGTGGAAGGCCAAAACTGTGAATAAATACATTGGTGAATAAAGTATTGGGGGAGGGGGGAATAATGCATAAAACCTGCTTGAATTTCTAATCGAAAATACCATGAACACTTGATTTTTTCCATTGCTTTCACAGATGTTGTTTCAGTCAAGTTTGAAAAAAGAGCTCAATGTATTTTTAAAAAATCCTCTTTTCCTACCTCTCATTACAGAAGCTGTACACAGCCTGTGTTATCTTACACAGCAAAATAAATCTCATTAACTTTTCTGAAATTTGACTTCAACTCTAAATTTATGTGTTTCTAAGAAACAACATCAGGAAATAAAATATGCACCACACATTGTAAGCCTTCCAAATGTATTGTCACTAACTCGGTGGCAATTCTCTACTTCCTGCAATGGCACTGTCACTTACAGCGAGCGTTATACACACAGACTGAAGACATACCTTTATTGTAGAAAATACTGTAAAAAGAAACTAACAGAATCACAAACGATACACCCAATATGAGTGGGAATCCCCATTGGAACAGACAGAATACATGTCTTTGCATACAGCAATCTGTTAAAAAGAAACAATCTTCAGCCTGTATATTGTGTGCTGCAGAATTAAGGGATTTGTTTAATGCATTTTTTGAAAGGTATATACTACTGGGAACCTGTTTTGTGTGGATATGTCCTAACTTCCAATTCAATGTGTTAACATACAACTGGATCTCATACTCAGAAACCACACATACAATTGCATATTTATGCTAATCTAGAAATGGTTATTGTTGGTCATACTGGCAGAAGGAATAGGCTTTACACTTTTATAGGCTGTATGTTTTTGATTCTGGATCAGCATATTATGAAGACCATCTCAGTTATTTTATTATAAGTAAGTGTAAAAAATGATTGATTTCCTTATGGAAATTTTCTTATATTACTTGGTAAAACTTTTTAATTGCTGGTTAACAATACAGGGAAAATAATAAAAATACTATTTTTTTCTGTGTCAAACCATCTCATAATTATTTACATCAAACAAATTTAAAACTATTCTCAAACACTTTAAATCACATAGTTTCATAAAACATTTTGGGGGGGGGGTGAGAAATACAGTGAGCTTGGTTAAGCAATTTATAAGCCCATTAATTTAGTAAAATACATAGGCATGTACTTCATACTCCTATAAGTTGACTTACTAATATTTGTTTCCATATTTCAAAAAGTTCAAACAGACAAATAGTGGAATCCTTTGCATATTTATGCAGAAGAAGAAGAAGAGAAGACTTACTCTCAAATATGTGTATTTGGGATTGCAGCTTTAGAAATGCTTGTTATAAAGTGGACATTATCAAGGTAGTTATAACTTCCCAAACCAAAATCTGCATTAGTTTAACTAATGGAAGAGAGCAGCAAAAATTACTTTAGCCTTCTCTTAACATAGAAACGCCAGCACCATCAAGGTAATGATTCTAAAATTCCCTGTTAAGTCTGTCTTTTTTAGTAACTAAAATTATTTCCCAAAGCAAACATGTTATATACAAACCAGCGTATTGTAGATTTTACAGAATTTACTTTTCCTTTTGCAACATGGGAAAAGAAAAAAATTAGGGCCTAACTGAAGTTAGCCTAAACTCAAACCAATTTTATTGTAAGTTGGGCAAGAATTCTGATCAAAGGGCAAATCAACAGTGAGTTCCCACAGAGGCAAATGTGGACATTTCACGACGTATTGTACTAAAAGGGGACAGTTCAAGCTCTGTAGTATATTCATTGTCATTATCATCACTTGTTACTGTAGAAGACTTTTGAATGCACTCATCACAACAGCAGCAGCAGCACTCCAAGACAGCTCGGCTGAATGGTTTACAAAGACAGAAGAGGAGAACCGGAGTTACGCATGATTTAAAGAACAAGAGAAACTGACTAATCAGATGGAGAAGGTCCATAGTCTGCTGAGATACCCCTGTGGCCATGTAGGCAGTGACAATATTGCAAATGTTTTCTGGAATGGTGCAAAAACCATACAAAATGGTCAATGCCACCACCGTGCAGTTCATCTGACTTTCCAGCTGAATTTGCCGCTTGTTCCCACGGGTGCAAGCTTTTTCCACCTTTCGGATTTTCCTGGCAGTCACCAATGAGCACGTGATGGTAAAAAGTGTTGGTAAGCAAAAGTAACAGCCAAAGTACCACCAGAGCCTTGCACCGTCATATGTAAGTGCTAGCACATATATTGTGTCAGGCAAGTGGGGAGAGATCTTGACCACACATCGTTCTACAGGGGGGTTCCCGCTGATTTCAGAGTTTTCTTTAGTCAATTGGCGCAGAACCACTTCAGGAAGAGCCAGCAGTAAAGCTCCAATCCATATCACAGCCAGTTTGGCTGTTGTAGATGTACAGTTTTCAATCATTTCATAATACATTTGCACGTTAGTGGCAGCACGGAATCGGTCTATACAGAGGGCACATAATGTGAAGGTTGTTACTCCAAGAGATGCTACCTGGATAAGGAGGAAAAAAATAAATGAGAATTTAGATATGAAGATGGTGGGATATGCAAAATTTGATACAGAACACAAAATATCCAGATTTTCAGAAAACTCCCAGCCTAACTTACAAACCTGTTATTTTTCACTACAGAAATGTCTGTTTATTAGTGGAACACTTCCTTTAAATGACATGCATATTTCCCCTTCCTCTCCAAACCAAAACAAAATACAAATGGTGACTGCTTAAATATATTAGAATTAAACAGAGGAGTGAAAAAAAATTCAGGGAGAATAAAAGCTCAATAGTATTCTATTAAGATTTGTTTTAAAACTGACACCATGATCATTGGGGTATAGAACTAGCATCTAAGATTGAATAGGGAGCCAACCACTTGTCATAGCTTCTACGGGATGCATCCTGGTCCAGTGAAAAGCCATTACCTGAATTGGAATGAAAGCTGATTCTAGTCTGCCAGCAGCAGAAAATCAGTGTAATTGCATTTTTTTTTTAAATCATGCTATGCTGCTATGCTGCTTTGGTATATTATCCTGTCTCTGTTAAAAGATATATTAAAACAAACATCTACCATCAGGTGAAAGCAAGTTCTAGCCATGAGCTATTTAAGGAATAAAATGCTACCTTTTCCCCAGTCAGACCATTCGTCCAACAGAAATGTCATCTGTTCCCAAAGCAGACCACCTTTTGGAATGCAGGGTCTGAACACATGAGGAGGTTGGGGTGGGGGAAGGAACTGAGGACTGCAAGGTGAATAGAACCATATCACATATGCAGGTAGGGTGGGTTTGGGGAAAAAAGTTTTTTCTCCGTTTTGTATTTGCTGTTATGTGCCTATTTTAGGACAAATACTATAATTTTCATCTCTTTCCCACCAAGAAAGGGCAGGAAATTGTTGTCAGCTTCATGGTCAGATGGTTGTGAAGGATGCAAAATGAGGTTTTGGGGACTCAGGCTGCCACTATGAATCTGCAGCCATTAGCAGATCTCCAGTGTTTATGATCCAGATTTTTTTCCAGCATTGTTTAGAAATACCAGGGCTTGAACCCTGAACCCTCTATAGTTAGAGCATATGCTACATCATGAAGCATTAGACCCAATTATTTCCAATTCTTTCAACCTCAGCATTTATGCTGATTTTCATTGAGACTTCCCAAAGCTTGCTTTTAAACCTGTCTCTATCATGGTATTTTGGAGCTCTGAAGGAAAGAAGTAAAGAACTGGAATAGGGAAAAAGATTTCTAATTTTCATGTTTCTTAGTGAAACAGGAAGGAACCTGAAACAGTGTCCCCAGGGTCCAACCCTACCATAGGGTCCAGAAGGATACCATGGCCAATGCTACTGAAAGCCGGCGAGAGAACTAGCAGTGTCATATTTCCTGCATCTAGTCTCTTGTGTAGTCATCCTTCAAAGTGAACAAAGCATTCTCAGGATCATATCCCAGATGGAACTCCAGTTGAAATAGGTCAGATGTTTTATCCAGATGTATCTCGCACTTTAAGGCTATCACCTTCTCTAGGAATGAAAGGTTGGAGACTGGCTTATTATAAAGATCTTCCAAGGCTAGGGATAGTGTTTTCAGTAAAAGCCATATGACTGCCTCCTTTAAAGAAGTGGGAACACATCCCTCACTCAAGGAAGCGATAACTACTACCTGCAATTATGGGCATAGCCCAAACCTAGCTAATTTAACCAGCCAGGAACGATAAGAGTTGAGCAAACAGAAGGTGACTCTCACCTCTAATCATACCTTGTCTATGTTCTTAAGATGCACAAGCTGAAAATAGTCCATATGAACAGGACAAACTGTTTCCAAGGTTATCTCCCTATGACCTGTCCCAATACTGGAATCCATGTCAAGGCAAAGCCAATCAACCTTGCCTGCAAAATATCATGAAAATGGCTCACAGCAAACTTCTGCCTTTTCTGGCCTTCCTTCAGGTGGGAGAGAAAGTAACCTTAGGTCAGGAGAGAGAAGACCCAAATTCATCTGATCTAGGATTAGTTTTGACAGTATTAAATTTCAATTTAATTTCAATTTGAGTACAATTTAGGTGTCTTGTAGATATAGACTTAACAGCATGGAAGCTATTTTTCCTGGCCAGAGATGGCCTATGATTGAAAGCTATAATAATGCAGGTAAAGTTATCCTTTCCCACTGAAATACAGCAGCCACACAGCAGGAGTGGATCTTAATTTTAGACTGAGGTTTCTGTTGGAATATGAATTGCATATACACATCTGGATCTGCAAAACTGTTTCAAATGTGCTGTTAATATTATTTGAATCATAAGCTATTGAAGAACAACAGTTTTTTTTAATTTGGCATCTTCCATACTTTCTAAATATCAGAAGGAGTTTGGTGGCACCTTTTCAAACTTACAAATTTAATTAAAAGGCATAGCTTTTGTGAGCTACCACTACAATTCATGAAAGCTTATGCCTTTTAATTAAATTTGTTAGTCTGAAAAGGTGCCACCAAACTCCTTCTGATTTTTGGCTACCATAGACTAACACATCTCTCCTCCTACAATCCATACTTTCTAGGAATCCTAAAACTTAAAAGTTGCAAGACATATGGAAGACATCAGATTAGGGATGAATCAGAATTGTCAGTTCTGTTGCCTTTACTTATTTAACAATAGTGTCTGTCATCATTTATTATATAAACTTAGAAGGGAGTTTAATGCCAAGGAAGAATATCCAGAACTAACTTCTACAGCAGCAAGATAACAAATGTAGCTTTTGTTACTCTCAAAACACTGCTGAACTGTTTTCTGCCAAGTCAAAGACAAATTCCTTTCTGTTTTGAAATTTCACACTCAGGATTTAAGGCAGATACAAATGTTTGTAGCCAACTCCAATATTCCTTTTTCTCACTTGCACATATAGAGGCAACTGGGAAATGACCAACAAAACAAGCATTTCTAATACAAGGATGACCAGAAACCAGGCTGACCATTTGACTAAAGTCTGATTGGCAAAACATCTGTATGCTTGTTGAGAAACTTACATGGGTGATGAGGCTTTTAAAGGAAAAGAAAAAAAAGAGGAATTTAGAATGAGCAAGCTTCATTGGTAGGGCGATTGTCAATGTTATCATTTCATGACTTGCTGAATATGTAGACCTACACTGGAAGCTCAACCTGTTTTCAGGTTCACTTTGACATTTCTAAGAAATATTCAAATCTTTTGTAGATTTGTTCCACTAGGTAAGAAACTTTCATTGCTGTGATAAAAAATGGTGAATATAAACAAGGAAATTTTATTGCTTATATTTGTACATTGTTTGCTCCACAGCGCTGATATACTGCCTCAATCATGAACTTTGGGCAGTTCACAATAATATAGGCAAGAACGATTGTGCTTCAGTTATTTTTTTATTACCGAAATGCCCAAGTTCATAACGGATGAAATCTAAGTGTGTTGAGGAAGGAACTTTCTCTGCAAAATTTTGATCACTCAGGACTACAAAAATCCTTCTGAGCACAAGTTGGCAGCAAAGAGATACAGATACAGTCTTTGTTGACACTGATTGGTCAATCAGATCTTTGCAGTCAAATATGCAAATGTAAGGTAGCCCTTGGTCACCTAAAATCCCTTTCTCCAAACCAGTGTTTCTCAACCTTGGCAACTTTAAGATGTGTGGACTTCAACTCCCAGAATTCTCCAGCCAGCCATTTGTTCCCCAACTCCCAGAATTCCCCATCTAGCATTTATTATGCTAGAATTAAGGTTTAATTCTAGCATTATAAAGGAAAGGAGAGGGTGGGAGGAAGCTATTTGCCCCCATTCCTCTTACTGCTCTTAATCGCCTATGGCTGTCTGCAATGACATCACACCTTCTCTGGGACGAATTTATTTATTTTATTTATTAATTTATTAAATTTCTCCCCACCCATCTCCCCCCAATGGCTGAAACACTTCCTGTAGTAATGGCTTTTAGACTTAAATAACAATTTTAATATGAATAGGTTGCAACAGTTACAACTGATAAGAATGTTAATATTAAAGTGTAGACATCAATTGGAACCTATTTCATTTTAGGTTTATATGTGCTCGATCATAAATGCACCCCAAGTACTTGCCTCATTAGGCATTTTTTTTTAAATACAAAAACGTTTACACTTATTTCTGTATCCAAAGGTCTCCTAATACTTGGTTTTTGTTATACAACCTTCTCTGATCAATGCATTTTTATATACTGCTTTTGACTGAAAACGATAGCAAAATCCAGAGAATGGGATCCGAAGCATAGCTGTGCTGATTGACACTGTAGTCTGGATGGAGGTGGGGGGTACAAAGGAGTATCCTTCCCACACTGCCGTTTAGTTGCATGATTTGCTGCAAATCAGTTGTATAAGTAGATAAAATGCAAATCACTGCCTTAAGAATATTAAACAATATTAAATTGGATTAATGAAGTTTTAAGCTAAATACATGTTTGTAGTGTAATAGGCTGATTAACCTGTGGGCTCATAAGCTGACTCTGATTATTAGGTAATATATCTCTAAACAAGACTTGCTGTGTATTTATTGTCAGTAACATATCATACACCATAGATGTGAGCCAATAAATGAACTAATGTGTCATTAAATAACTAACTTGTCACTTTAACACGTTAGTTTAACACACATGCTACTGGGTGGCTATGATACCAGCTTAGTAAGAACTTGTCACATCGGACTTCTTTGAGGCTGTAATCCATAATGTATATACTGTGGGGATTTCAATGGGTTTATTCTAGAAAAAGCATGGAGTAAAGCACATTGCCTTAAATATCATAAATATTGTCTCTATTAAAGTGTCAATTCATGGGAGCAGTTCTATTAAAATCAAGAGCACTAATACAAAGAAAACGTATTTCAGAATAAATGAAACAAGGAAATGCAATTTCTTCTAACTTCTGACTAATTTGCAATATATGCTTTCTGAATTACTACATAGTAATATAAATAATATTTCAATCAGGATGTCCATTTTACTATACGGTTTTAAATTACTGATTAAAAGCCAATTCACAAATGCAGTATCGAAAAAGAAGTTCCAAATTGAAAATGAAGATGCAGCAAATGCATATAATTGTTTTAACAGCAAATTAAAATTCTGCAATGCATCTCGAAGGTATGACTGGAAATTAAATAGCTGTTACATAATTCCTTTATGTTTTATAGCAGTTATGTGCAAATTAACACAAAATTGGGATTAAAGTCTTGAAAGAGATTCAACAAAATGCTTTCCTTCTTCAGTAGAGAAACTTAACAGATTTTAATACAAATATTCCAAACAGATTAACTAAGATGGTGTGAAAAGATTCATACTGAACATAAGCCACAAGCCAAGTGCCTTAATAAATCTTTATAAACTCATGGCATGCAATTAAGATGAAATCCGTATTTTCCTCTTAAACTGAGCCTGGACCTTCAAGTTTCTTTGCTTGGATTTACAAGACCATGGTTTCAACATCATGCACAGTGTTGTTTTAGTTCCCTCCTCATGTATTAAGATCTGGTTCAATAGACATGTACATTTGAATGTGTTTCTCATCCTGTTACAATTCCACTGAGCACCACTATGGGTGTAAGGTACTAGATTAGGGCTGGAGGAATCCACAGCTTTGAAAATACATTGGGCCAGTCATCCTCTCTCTGTGAAACTTACCTCACACAGATGTTGTTGTGGGTAATAAAATGAAGGGAGGTTGTGTGATGGAATGGACTTATGAAGGCCATGCTCAGGGAGATAAGCGTGTTCTTAGTCCCCAACAGGAGTGTGGGAAGTTCAAGAAAATAAGGCTGGCACCTCCCTAAGGAATTCATGGTGTTGTGGCTGGCTGGCTTGGGAAATTGGGTTCAGTCTGGTGAGATTGATGTCAGGTTCAGCCCAAATAAGTCCACGAGACAATGCAAATACACTTCTGTTGCGTTTATTAGCTTCCACCGGCTTTTTGTATGGGAATGATCAATTAATAAGCATCTATTTTCAAAGAACTTACATTTAAGCTACAAGGTGGTTCTTTAAGTTGACAGTTCTGCACTATAAGATTTAATAGATTTCTCAGTATCATGAGAACACAGTAAGTATTATCTGAAGATGGCAAAAAAATTCATTTTTTTTCTGCAACATGAATTTTTTTTACCTGGTTTGAAAAAGCATAAGACTGACAACATTACCATATTTACTCTCAGTTTAAAATAACCCATACACTGAAGAAATCAATGGCAAACCCTTCTGAACAGTTGTCAAGAAAAGTCCACCAACATGTCCATAAACTCACTAGGACTTAACTTGAAGAAGACTTCTTCCTTAGAAACTATGTGGCCCTCCAGAGGTTACTGAGCTACAACTTCCAGCAGCTTTCACTATTGCTGATGTAGGTTAAGGCTTCTAATGATTGTAGTTCTAGAAGAGCACTATTACCCTGCTTTACAAGGGATTAGATGAACATATGAAAGATAACTAAGGCTTATTTACCTTCAAAAGTTCTGAGATAACACACCTCTGAATGGTGGAGGCTTGGGATTAAAAACAGAGAAGAGCCATTGCTTTCATATAGTGTTCTAGAGCTCTACAAAATGTTTTGATGATGAAATGTTCTGAGCTCAAAATAGCCATTGTCAGTGTTCTGAATGTGAAACAAGACACGTGTTATGAGAGGTTTGTTCCAAGTGTGAAACAAAACATGGTTGTTTTGTGAAGCATAAGTTTGAACAGGAACACACTAATAATTTCTTCTCTGAATTGTTTGGAGTTTCAAACTTGGAACAAAATACTTCTATTTCATAAACATCTCTATTCATAAACATCTCTATTCTACACTACTGAACACGATGCTGCAATTGAAGAACATGATCCAGCAATACTTATTTTAATATATTCTCAATATCACATCTGTACTTCAAAAAGTTATGGACCCAACATCTAAGTCACAGAAAAGAATTCTAAGCTTACATGTTAATCTAAGACAGTGTTGTCCAAACTTGGCCACTTTAAGATGAGTGGACTTCAACTCCCAGAATTCCACAGCCAGCATGGCTGGCTGGGGAATTCTGGGAGTTGAAGTCCACTCATCTTAAAGTGGCCAAGTTTGGACAACACTGATCTAAGATGACACTGGAAGCTCAGTGGTAAGAGATTCTGGGAGCTGTAGTTCAGTGAGAGACAAGTTACCCATCCCTGCTTTAACCCCATTATTGTCTGTTAATGTAGTAAACCTCCAATACAAACTGACAGCTTGTTACACTGACATCTGAAATTTATAATTGGCTCTAGGTCTGTCATGAAAAAGGCCGTGTTTACTCCACGTGTCTGTGTTTTATGGGAAGTTCTACAGTTAAGGGTCATACCTTACAGGCAAGCTTTTAAAGTTACAAATCAAAGTGATTTATTTGGGCAATGTATTTCCATGCTGTTGTACTTTCCACTGTAAGAGGACTGAAAAACAATTCCTTCTTCTTCCTTCCCTGGCATGAATGTAATTTAAATACAATTCAAGAAATAATTTCCTTGCTTGACTAACAGAATGTCCTTTCTAAGGAACTATGATCATCCCTTTTCCCTTCAATCATCCCTCTGCTGTTAATTAAATGAATGATATCAGGCATACTGTCACGTGCCCAGAATTACTCCGCACTATCAACCAGATGTAATGGTTTCTTTTTTCCAGGGAATAAATAGACAACCTGAACAGTGTAAAGGGTTCTGTTCAAGCTGGCTGAATGTCTGGGTAACAAAATATCTGTTCCCTTGCCAAAAGGCAAGGATTTAATCAGAACCTGGGATATTTAAAGCAGTAAAAAAAAAAAAAAAAGCAAGTGACTCAAAACTAAGTTAATATTAACATTGTTAATATTGCAACAATAAATGTTGATGGATTTCAGGCTATAAGACCACATCTTTCACTCTATCATCTTCCAGCTGTAGAAAGAAATGAGGTATTTTCTTCTGTAGTAAATCTGATAAGACATGTAACATGTCATTTTTCTTCCATCCTTTTCTGTGACATTTATAAAATAAAAAGCTAAGCACCCTGTACTATATGTTATGCATACAAGCTTGGATGCAAACACTTGGATCCAAAGAAAGATTTGTTTAACTCCACCAATTAGCCGAGAATACTTGGATGCATGCCAGATGATACATTTTCTAAGCCTCAGTAAGTTGAAAGTTGGAAGCAAATGTTACAGCTTTTAATGCAACTTATTTCATAAAATAAAGGCACAGGGTTTATATCAGTTATGCCTAATTATTTCTCATTTGTAAATCAAAATGCAGCAGGAAATGTAGAAACACCATTTTTAACTTCAAATGCATTTCTTCAGTCCTAAAAATGCTACCCTCCTATTGAAGGCTGTACAACCCTTTTGACTCAGTACATAAGGGATAGGCAACCTAGTGCCTCCAGATGTTTGGGATTCCAGCTACCATCAGCTGCAGCCAGCATAGCCAATGGCAAGGGAGAGTAACAGATTGCACGCCCTTGGAATAAACTAATGGAGTTTGTAGAACAAGAATGGACAACGCCTATGCCCGAGATCTGTGGAAGAGAGCTGAATATCTAAAAGTAAATCTGGCATCTTTCAACTGATTTATATTCACACTGCATACTTCACGCGGAACTAGTCAGCAGATTGAGAAAGAATTGTATATGTTCTTAACTTGTATCACAATCAAATAAATAAGCTGAAATAGTTTATGTCTTGAACTTGACACAATAAATTCCAGCCATTATCAAGGAGAAGATGCAAAAGGTGAAAGCATACACACCAGATGTAAGGAAACAGAGCACCCCCAACTTCTGAGGATTAGCCAGAGTCAACAGATCTTAAGTAATTATCTGTAAATATGAAAGCCCAGAGAAGGTAATGGGATTTTGATCCCCATTCATTAAGAAAGCATTGGGCCCATGATCCCAATCTTGTGATCCTCTTTGAAACTGCAGCAATGTGACATTTAATATACTTACCTCAATGTAAGGTACAATTTTGCAGGAGAAATCCTCCAATAGCCACTTTTTGGTGAGTTCTTGAAAGATCACCAGAGGCAGGCAGAAAAAAATGATAAGGAAATCCCAAAAGGCTAAGTTGGCTAGCAAAGAGTTGGAGATGCTCCTCATATAGTAGTTATGGCAGACAATGCACATCACTGCCATGTTGCCCATTATGCCAATGCCAAAGATTACTACAGATAAACACATGACTGCGTAGGCACCATAGGACTCCTCAGTCAGTGGGTAAAAAGGGTTCTTTACATGAGGTGGTTGGAATGTCCCATTCCTGAGGGCACCAGGTTCCCTTCCTGCCATGTGACTTGCTGAGACATTCAAGGGTAATGCCTGGGGGACAGCATTCCCTACAACTCCATGAAAGGTGGTTGTCTGACTATCCACTGAGTTATTAAAAACACTTAAGTAATGCCTGTTCTTGAAAGTTTTAGTTTTTCCGGCTCCTCCTGTGTCCTGGGGCTCACCAGCCCCCCGCTTGCTTCTTGTATGTTTCCTGCGGCCAATTCGTGCTGTGCTCTTCTCCTGTTCTTCAGCCTTAAGAGCACTTCTGGTCCTCAAGGCTACAGAAAAATCTTTCCTCAAATGGCTTTTGCCATTTCTTTCCAAATGACCACCAGCCTGATGTACATCTCCGTGCTTGACAGTCTGAGCGACACCCCAGTCTTTGCTGGCACGACTGTAATCCTTCAGTGGATCCCAGCCCTCCTGGGCTCCAGCCGTAGTCTGGAATCTGACTAGGCGCTCAGATTTGTGTAAGGAAATCCCAGGGATATCACCCAAGTCACCCATAACCCAAGCTGCTTCTTGCTTGTGGGCCACTGGCTGGAGTACCGGAGGAGCTGGCTGGCACCACAATTCACACTCCTGACCTTTTCTGCCAACACCATCTCCATTTAATGTTGCTTGGCATAATGTAACCCGGGCAAAGGCAGATAGCATGCCCATAAGCCAAAGCAAGCCAAATATTGTTTTGAGAAGATGCATGGTTAGCAAAGGACCTGGCACCCTCCAACTGCACCCTTATTGACAGTTTTTGCCCAAGCTGGTAGGGCCGCCACTAAAACACATTTCACCAACTTACTCCCAAGTAGAAGGTGAGAAGTGATCCAGAGTTCCTTTTGTCGATAAATAACCCTGCTTATTTCCTCGATAGGCATCAAGTTCGAGTCATGCCCTCAGCATATGGATCCACCGTTTGAAAAAATAATAATAAGAATTAATAAGAAATGCCCTTGCCGGGCGTGAGAGTTTTCTTCTGCACCCAAGTTAACCTTTGGGGAGAAATCAGGAAAAGTTGCCTCAATCGCGGCTTCGGGATGGCGCTGTACTTCGGAGGAGGAAGGTGCCGCCGGAGATATCCCCCAGCGGGCGCGCCCCCTTTCCCAGCGCCTGCTGCCTTGGGGTGCCCTGCTTCGCCGTCCTCCCGAGACTGCCGCTAGCCGCTCGCCGGCGGGCGAGGCACGATCCCTTGGGCAAAGGCGGGCAATCGCGCCATCGCCTCGCCAAGTCGCCCCGAAGCGCAACGGAGCTCTCGGACGCGCTTTCCCGGAGGCTCGAGGCTCGTCCTTAGCGGCTGGGGTCGCCGGCAGTCCCCGAAAGGGAAAGAAGAGGGGGATTTTTCTTTTTTAAGGGGCGCCTGCAAAGTTGCTTCCAGGGCCAGCGGCAAGCGGGTTGGGAGCAGCGCCGCCCGAAAGCCGACAACGTGTTGCTCCTCCCGCCCTACCTACGCCCGCCAGCTGGGCACGAAAGAGCAGCTTCTGAGTCTGCGGAGGGAGGCAGCCGGCGAAGCCTCGCACCGGGGCTGAAGTGCGGGGGGACACGAGGCGGCGGCGGCTGTTGCTCGGCCGCGGCTGGGGGAGATTCTGGTCTACTCCTTTCCCTGCCTCCCGCTTTCTTTTCCTCGGGCTCCAGAGCTGGCAAGCGGCTTCCCTGGGCGGCGGTCGCTCCGCGAAGCCTCGCGCTACATCCACTCGCGCCTGGTAGCGGCTTCGAGTAAAGGTGGGGAAGGGAGGGAACGGGAGAAGAGACTGGAGGTCTGCGAGTGCGCACGCGCCGCGCTTCCCGGCTTCGGGGCAGTCTAGCGCCGCTTTCTCTCCGAGCTTGCTCTGGCTCCGGAACAACAACAGGGTGGGGGCTGCGGGGACCCTCGTGGCGCCTTTCCTTGCTTCTGAGACAAAAGCAGGACCTTTATCTTTCTTGTTGACATTTGCAGAGGCGGAGACACCCCCCCCCCCCCGGGTAACAGAGGAGCAAAGCGCCAAGCCCGCCCCGGGGCGTAATTGTTCGAGCCAAGACGCAGCGGGGCGAAGTCCCCGGAACCGGGTGCGCGCGCTCTCGCCGCCAGGAGCGTGTGAAGCTCTTACATGAATTAAGGCAAGACTGAAAAGCGGGGCGGGAGAGTCGCCTCGACGTAGAGGGAATTCCTGATCCTTATCTACTCCACACCTGCCGTACTCTCTGCCCGGCGCGGAGCGTTACTGGCTAGAGTGAGTGAGTGGAAATCCGGATGCATGAGAGAGAAGTACATCGGAGAGGAATTGTAGCAACAGCTGAGTTCACCCGAGCGAATGTTTGCAGGTCTCGCTGCTGCAGGGTCAACTTGGTTAGTTTAATTTCGTTTAGGGATTTACTTTAGGTCGGGAGGCTGCACCCGCTCCTGACCGAAATCGCGACAGCTGTAATCATACAACGCAGTTACCCAGGTCAGATAAGGCGCAGTAGCTCAATGCGTGTGCTAAGCTTGGTCTTTGTTTCTTCACGGAATGAGTTGAGAGAGACTGACAGTCATCTAGTCCAACCTCTTGTCTGGTGCATTCAGCCCCTCATTTGAAAACCACCCGGGAGGGAAACCCATTACTCCCGTCTCATTGCTTAAGAGCGCTCAGTCTCCCTCGTAATCACATCCTGGTTCTGCTCTTATTTTGAACGAAGAATAGGTTCAACCAGCAGCACCCACAGGGTCGGGTGGGTGGGATGCTATTAAAATAGGCAAGAGGGTGGTCGAGTCATCTCCACCCCTTTTGACTTCTTCATATGACAGTCTTTTAGAGACCACTGTTACATTTTCCTGTAGTCGTCTTTTTTGCAAGCTAAATGAGCCCAGCTCCTTTCACCGTTCTTCACAGGGTTTGGTATTAGCCTAGAAGCTGTCCTCTGAACCTCTCCACGCCCTGTTGTGCCTAGAACTTAAACACAGTACGATCTACCCACTGGAATATTTAGTGGAATCACAGTGGAAAATAGTGATCTTCTGTGATTTGATCAGTGTTTTTGTTAATGTAGACCAATATTGAACTGACCTTTTTAGCTGCTGCATCACCCTCTTACTCAGCTAGTGGTTCACTACTACTCCTAGATTCTTCTCACACTCCCTGCTACCAAGCCACAGCTTCCCAATCCTGTACCTGCACAGCTGATTTTTCCTACTGAGAAGCAGGATATTACATTTGACATGAATGAACATCAGCCTGTTGAATTGGGTGTGGGGTTCAAGCATGTTGAGATCATTTTGAATTGTGATTTTGCCCTATAAAGGATTAGCTGATCCTCATAGCTTGGTATTGCTGACAAATTGGAAAAAGATCCCTTCCATTCCATCCTGTAAGTTATTTATAAAGAAGTTGAATAATCCTGGGCTGTTTGGAGCCCTTGGGACCCCACCTGGGGCTTCTTTGTAGGATGATGCAGAACCATTTATGAGTGCATTTGGGATGAATTTGCTCAAGTTGCAAATCCAACTGACTAGCCCACATTGATCCTTCTTGGCCACAATATCATGGGAGATCTTGCCTCATGCTTCACTGAGGTCAAAGTGCACTAAATCCACAGTATTCCCTTTTCTACCAAACCAATCTCTCTTCCATAACTGGCTCTGATAACCTAAATTCATTTTTTATTTATTTTATTTTTAAGATTTATTTATTTATTTATTTATAGATTTCTTTAAGGTTGCAAGGTGGCTCTCTTACTGTACCTTTATCAGTTCTTAGCTGCCTTTCTTTTTCTCAATTATGTTAATCACACATGGCATGGCATGTTTTGTTTTTGAGTTTAGCATATTGTGCAAACCCTAGCCTGTTTGGTTAGTTTATGATTCAGTGTAGTGTGGGAACTGAAAAAGTTGGTTAAGCATAACTTTCTCATCCCTTTTTTCTTCCATTTTCACATTACAGCTGTCATTCTCCAGTGGGTCTTCTCCTGGTGTTTGCTATTGATTTTATAACAAGCAAGGATATTTAATAAATAATCCAATAAGGGATGAATAACATTTGAAACTATTGTTTCATCTGCTGTTTGCCCTCTTTGCAGCATCATTCCTTTTTTTTTCTTTTTGGGGTGGATAGTGGGAGAAAATTCTCTGATGTTCCATCAGTTCTTTATAATCTTTTTTTTTTTTTTTACTTATTCTAATGCTTTCCAATTATACAAAGATTAAGAAGCCTGTGGCCTATCCATTTTATTTATTCCAAAGTAAATCCTATTGATTAAACAGACTTGCTTCTAAGTAGGTATAAAGTTCTTCAGAACTGAACACAGTTCTTAGGGAAACCACTAAGAGTTGAATAAATATATTGAAATTTCCATTTCAAGGGTTTCCAACACCCCCTATCCCCAGCTTGAAAATGCACCTCAATGAGTTTCAATATGAATGTCCTTTAACACATTTTGCTTTTATTTTGCCAACAACATATTGGACAGCTCTTCTCCATCTCTGCTGGAATGTTCTGGATGTTGAACATCCCTAAAAAGATAGTTCACCCTGCTGTCAGATGACCCAGAAGTGCCATTTCCATTTCCTCTCATCGGGACCATGTTTTGACTCTATAGCAAGTTCATGACTTGCCTACAGCAGAGTCCCTGAACTATGCTGTTAGAAGGAAGGGATCAATGATGAAAACTGACTGCATTCTGCCATCATATTACATTCTAATACTCTGTAGTCCTTAGTTATCTCTTGCAAACAGTGGTTTGAATCTACTGTGGAGCTGATGAAATAGGTGTCATTCCCCATGTAGTTTGTTTTTTCTCTGAGTACCCCCACACTTTCTTAACACAAACAAACTTGGTGTTTGCATAAGAAAGGCCAGCAAGGGAATGGGGAGACAGAAATACATCCAATATAGCCTCTGCTCAGCTGCTGTGAAAAGAGGTAATGAGCATAATGAGCTTACCCTTGTGAGACTACTCTTCCTTCACTCTCCCAGAGGGGGTTCACAAGTAGATGAGAGAAATGGATGTCTCCTAGTCCAGCATCTAACCAGCTTTATGTTGTCAGCATGCCAGTACAGCTGCACTTCCACTGTGATGTTCAACCCACTGGGCTGGGGTATATCTTTGGCAATGGAAGGAGATGTACCTCTGGGCCTACCAGTTGCTATGCATGGATGGTTTCCTGCTGCTATGACAGAAATGGAGCTACTGATCAGCAGTTAATGGTGATTCACAATTGCACGGTACATTCACAATTGCAGGGTACATCCAACAAAGGGATGTACATCTACTTTCCATTCAATTACATTTGTGCTAGGGGTATTATAACCACAGCTTGTTGAATTTGGCTGAGTTAATACAACATACTGAACCATAAATAATAGTTTAGCTACCAGAGTGGGTTCATATAATATGCTGAACAGCAGGGGCAGAATCTCAGTCCCAGGGCCTTAGGTTTCCATCATATCTTCTCACCATCCTGTATTTAATTAATTACATTTTAATGAAATTTAACTTTAAATCAAATTGAATTTCCTGGCCCTGCCTCTTTTTTCCTGGCTCTATCTGCTTTTTGCAGTGTGGCCTCTGGGATACTATGCAAAAGCCAGTTGTGGGCCTTAGCCTAAATAAAATATGGTGTATCCATATGCTACAGCAAAATCAGGCAAAGCAAGACTTTCAGTTCATGCATTCCTATGTTGGTCTCCACCTATTCTTATGATTCTTTTTGCAGAACTAATGTGACCTAAGAAATCAGCATTGCAGGGAGAGGAAGGAGGGAAGCAAGGTACTTTCCCATACTGTTAATTTATTGCACAAATACTAAACCAATATATCGTTTTGCAATCTGCCAGATACTAGTACCAGTTCCATATTGTGATGGAATGGTTTGATGAAGGCCGTGCTTGGGGAGATAAGCATTTCCTTAGCCCCCAGCACGAGCATGGGAAGGTTAAGAAGATGAGACTGGCACCACTCTAAGGAATTCATGGTGTTTTGGCTGGCTGGCTGGCCTGGGAAGTGTAGATTCAGTCTGGAGAGATTTCTGTCTGAGAGGTTGAAGCTAATAAATGCAACAAAACTGTATCTGTACTGTCTCGTGGAGTTCTTTGGGTTGAACCTGACACATATACCACTAACTTAAACCATCTGAAATAGCTGGAATCTGGATCCAAGCATGGTAAGCATTTGGCTTAAACCTGGAATAATGTGATCACAGTTGCTTGCTTACTTGCCTGCCTGCCCGTCTTGTCCAGCCATCCATCCATAAATTCATAAATCACATTTATAAACTGATGCATTCTCAACCAATTCCCAGCAGTTTGCAGTATAAAAGCAGAAATGTCCATGAGACTCTATCCATATCTCTCAAGACTCTGACAATCTGAATGGCAAAGTTATTGTAAACTGTTGTTCTGCAAACTGATCCTCACTGTGATCACATCTAATCTGCCGCGACAAAGAGCTAGTGTATAACCATCTGCACGTGTTGGGCCAGAGATAACTGGAGACAATATGACTCCCAGGCTTTCCCAGAATCATCCCCTGGTCCATGAAATAAGTCAACCAACACACAAAGATGAGAGTTCTCCAACAGCATCTCAAAGAACAGATCCAGGACCTCAGTAAGGGATCCTGAGAGTCAGGAGGGTAACCAGTACCTCAGCAGGATTTTAGCTTGTTCCTATAGCCCAACATACCAACATAAACAAGCATGCCCTCTCATGTCAAAGAAAGGATGCCCTTGGTCACAGGAAGGGTATCTCGTAGGATCAGTGGCACAAATCAGGTACCAGTAAACCATGCCAGATCTGCCTGCTCATCCATTTCAACATCAGTGTTAAACAAACCCAGTGTTTACCACCGCAGCTTGAGACAATAGTCACCAAGGATTTCACCACCAGGACACAGGAATGGAGCAACTGGGCAGGAAAAGAAGATCATCAAGTTAGTGATGATTTTCTTTACCATATAACAACACATACTGGAGATTTTACTATTACCTTAACACCACCTATGGGGAAAAAAATCTGGAGTTCAATACAATGCCTACACAGATGTTTAATATTCAATTGATACTAAAAGTCTAAACCTGCAAAAAATTTTAATCTTCACAGGTGCTTTTCATCAATCATAGACTTGAGTAAACTGCAACAAGCTGCAAACAGTATTTTCCATGTTTCTGTCTAAGAACTAACTGGCAAGAAGATAAAGGCGGGAAAGGACTTTTGTCTAATATAATCTTTGTTGTACTTTGGTTTCAAATTCTGAGAGGCAGACCTTGCTAGCTCTGTTTATCAGGACCCTTCTTGTTAATAACACTCACCTGTCACATTTTCCTGTAATGCATACATCAAATTATTACAGAATTTATCCTCCTCTCCAGAATAGAAATATTATGCCTTAAGTCCATTAGAGCAATTACATTTCATAGGGATGATGAACAAATTGTCATTCATAATGTCAAAAATTTAATTCATGCATTTACTTCATACAAGTTTGTTGACAAAATATCTTCAAGTGTTTTGAGGTATCTTTTTCAGAGGAAAATTCTTGATACGAGAATCTAAAAAACTTTTTGTTGCTTCTGTATGCTATGACAAAAAAGTTATGAGATATTTATTTGAAAGTTATATAAAAAAAATCCTAACCATTAGAAGAGTTTCACAATGGAACAAATTATCCAGAAAACTGATAAGCTCCTCTTCACCAGATGTGTTCAGATGGAGATTGAAGAGCTATCTATCTGGTTTCCTGCAACAAGGAGTTGGGCTGGATGGTCGAAATGACCCCTCTATCTCTGTGATCCTCTATGTTGAGTAGTACTTGGACTGGAGGCTATCGGGAAATCCCAGGTTTGTCGGCTACATTGAGAAATCCAAAAATATCCCAGAAAAAGGCAATGGCAATCTGTACTATTGCCAAAAAACTTGCATGGATGTGTCCATGAAATCACCAGGAATCAAGCTTGACTGAAATGAGACTTTACTTTTTTGGTCAATGACCATATCTGAACCTAAAAATCCCCTTTTGGATGAAAGATACTGTATTTTTGGATAAAGGTACTGTATTTAATATTGCATAAAAAAGATGAAAAATATAGAAAGATGAGAGATGTAAAAAAGATATAGATTGCATGTATTTATTGTATGGCACCTGGCTATTACTGCTGAAAATTCAGATTATTCCAAAAAAACACAATTTTTTTTTCTTTAATCTAAATTAAGGAATTTGCCATCAATACAGAGTAGATCTTGGTCTCATCCAGAAGGAAAGGCGTGGCTTTTTCTGTTACAGGATTGGCGCACAAACTGGAAATGTCTATAACACTAAAGGCTTATTGTACCAACACATACAGGAGTTTCTTCAGATAATCAGAGTATCAATGATTTAACACTAAACATAATTAATTTAAGACTGGATAACATAGGAGATAGGGCATGGGGGGAAATATGTTTATGAAAACTAGTGTCATCCACTTTTGAATGAATAAAAGCATATAAAGCTCAAGAATTTTTTTTTTTTTTTTACTATGGACACTTTCTCACTTGATTGTACTCATTTTTCCTCTGTAGTTCTCAACCCATCAGATATCCATGAATAATAATCCCAATTCCTGCTGTTGATAATTTGATGTCAGTTTTAAATTTTAAATATTAGGGAATTCTTCTTCAGTTCTTTTCTGGTTCAAAGTACAAATAAAGTTGCTATATGCCAGTTTACAAATCCTATCCAGCTAATCTAATTTGGTCTTATACAAAACAAAGACATAAAACGATAATCTTTATAAATTGCTTTACATTTTGCAGTATCTGTAGGAACCCTATTGGTGTGAGTTCTTTAGAATGATTATTTTCCTTCTTTGCAAAATCACACAGATTTAATGCATTAATTTAAACTAATTTCTTTGGTAAACTATACATCAGTCAAGGCAATGGGGTGTCCAACTTATGGGACCTTCCAATGCATTTGTTAAATCAATTGGAAGGATTGCATATGATAATGCTGACTTATCATCCCCATTATATTTACATGTCATCCCCACTACTCACTTCCACCCACCCATCCTGGGTATCTAGATATATTCTGCAGCTCCTCCATACAAGAAACAACTCTGGAGAACTCATTTCCTGTTGCTCAAGGGACCTCTAAGATAATGCATGTGCATGCACATTGAAAACATTTCACATTTCCTACAAATGTCCCCCCACTACATTTTAATGATGGGGGGGGGGGAGGTAGGGATAATTTGAAACTCTTGGATGGCTTTTGATTCAGAATGCTTAACAACCAGAGCAGGTCTGCTTATTTATTGAACCAGTGATCCAAATATCACCCACTTCTTTTCCAGTACACCTCTGGAAATGCAAAAGCTAGAAAGGAAAAAAGAGCTATGAAATCAGGCTAAGAAATCAACTAATGCTCCAAAAATAACGCTGGCTGGGAATTATGAGAACTGAAGTGCTACATATCCTGGGACCAGATTGGGAAGACTGATTATAGGTTGTATGGTTACCATGGAATAGAAAATATGGCTCATTTTGATTTATAGTCTTTTAATAGGCATTACACCATGTTTGCACACATGTCAATTCATCTCATGTCAAATCTATTTGGTAGCAGGTTTCCAAGATGTAGATTACTCATCTCCAGCTGTCTTCAATTTTTTTCTCCAGACTACATGGGATATTTTGTTCTCATTTCCTGCCTGTTACTAATCTGTTACAAGGTGACATTTTAGCACTGTTTTAACAGCCTTTTGAAAGCTCTCTTTCCTTCTTTTCATCCTTTCCCCCTTTCTTACAGGTCTATCTAGGAATCGCAACCATAAAAATGTTCTCTAAATTGTTCATATAGCATTCTTATGCATCGTTTGTTCTGATATTCCTTTTCTGCCTACACGGCTCTCATGTGCAGTTGGAATTCATTTTGCAAAATGCTGCATTGAACCCACCATTAAAATCACAGTGCTTTTCTCATGTTCCTGAAATTTTACCATTTTTAAAGCAATCACATGTGTCTTCTATGACGTATACTTGATAAATCCCTGCTGCTGACTGCTAATACTTCCATTGCCCTCTGGAAGAATACAATCAAAATAGATCCTGGTCTTAAAGAAAGTACACCCTGAACCTCTTCAGAAACCATACTGATTTCTTCACAGCATTTCCTACTCCTCAGCTTTTCAAAATCAGCAAATGGTTCAGTATCTCCATATACAACTGAGCAGCGTGCAAGGATGTGTAGAAAAGCACATCCACCAGGAAGCATTTGGCCAGAGGTGTGTTTACTGGAGCAGAACTGGTTCTTTGGCTATTAATCTGTTTGGGGTATAAAGGATCCAGTACAGCAGGGGTTCCCAGGGTTATCAAAATGGTTGACATAGTCAGTGCATCCAGGCCCTGAACACCTCTTTTCCAGAACTGTATGCCTCCTTGTTCTCCTTTTTTTTCTTTTTTGGACAATTGGGCAGAAAGCCAATTAATTATTTTCCAAAATACCTATAAGAAACATTCTTGTAAATAAAAATGATTTAAGAGTCCAGAGATGGGCTAAATGTTTGTATTCACAAATGTTATCACAGCATGGTTGCTAACAGCAAATATGTTGGCATTCTGAGAGCCATCCCTTCATAAAATCTGATTTTGTTGGGAACTGAGTATTTTATTTGCTTTCTAATCTGCCATCAAGATTATCCCCTGCATGCTAGATATTTTTCTGCCCTGATATTTAAAGGAAAAAAAAATCTCTTCCACCAGATGTTAGGAAAAAAACATACAATAGCCTCATAAATTGTATATGTGTATTCCATTCATTTTCCCTGTCCTTCCTCAACTCATCAACAATTGTGTCTTGCAGGAATGTGAAACATAGTAAGGGGAATAGAATTGCCAGAACACCTTTTTCTGAGGACTGTTTATAGTGAAAGAAAAGCTACAATAAGAACTGAATTTGGAGGGAAAAAGGAGTTCCAAATAAGAAAGGGAATGAGATAAGACTCTCTTATTGTCCTCATATTTGTTAAATTATATAGCAAATATAAGAATGACAAGACTAGAAGAGATGACTGTTGGAATCAAAGTTGGAGGTTCCAATGTTAAAAATGTGAGACAGGAAAAGAAAATCACTTTGTTAGCCAGAAGTAAAGGAGATTTAGAAGAACTCATTATAGCAGTAGAAATAGGAATGTTAATGTTAAATATTAAGATAAAAAATGATGTGTGTGTTACTGAACTTATAGCTGATGGAAAAGAACTGAAGGTAGTAGTTTCTTTTCCTGGGCCCAGGAATAAAGATGCACCGTGTTCTGAAAAAGTAAAGAAGAAATTAATTTTAGGGTGAAATATAGTGACAAGCTTAGAAGATGTTATGAAGGGCAAGGACAATTCAATGACAATAAAGATCCATTTTTTTTTTCCAAATAATAATATATGGCTGTGAAAGTTGGATGCTGAGAAAGAGGGAGAGAAAGAAGATAGATCGTTCTGAATTATGGAACTGAAGATGTTTAGTAAGAGTACCATGGACTGCAAGACTGTCAGTCTTGGACCAAATAAAGGCTAATGACATCCTTGATGTGATCAGGAAGCAAAGTTTACATACTTTGAACATGTGACATGAGCAGATGATAGACTAAAAAGAAAAAAAAAAAGATTATGCTTGGCAAGGTTGAGAGAAGAAAGGGAAAACAATGGGTAAAGTGGACAGGCAAGATTCACAGGACATCTGTGGTCAGAATATTTCGATGTCAGAAGTTCTGGCATTCTCCAAACTTTGCCACTGAGAAACTAAGAGAGCAAACTGTGGAAAAAAGTCCTTCCATCCCTTCCTTCCTCCATCTAATTATAACAAATTATCTACTTTAGGATTAGATAGGCTTACAGTCCCTCTCCCAGCTGACTCTGATTTTTCCCAATGTCAGATTTTTCCAATGTAAAAGTAGGGACCAAGAAGGAGTTCTGGTCACTGAATTTTACATGCTGAAGATACAGCATGTCTGCTTTGAGGTAGGCCAGGCCAGGAAACAGACTTTACAAGGATAACTCTATTGTTGCAGGATATAATAACAGAATCTTGAAAGCCTGAGAAAGATTCTCTGTCTCCCCTCTTATACCAAGAGAATCAAGACGAGGGCAATCTTGAGTTTCTTCCTTACTCCCTCCTTCCTTTTAGGGTTAAGGTTGTGTTGTTGAATACCTTCTTCAAGGCACCTACCCACTCCTCTACACAAGGAAATCCAAACATACTATGGATACTGGCACAGCTAACTAGCAGCAGTAGGACCCCAGACTAATTAATATAATGTTTTCTCTTCAAGAATCTCTTCTGGTGATTAAAAAGTCAAAATGCAAGAATTCTTTGAGTGAATTCTGAACTCTTCTGATATACAGATTTTAGAATATAGATCTCATTTGGAATTGACAGCTGAACAAATTTCATTTTACTACTCTCTTCTTTCTACTTGTTGATGTTAGGGGTTCCATCTGTTATCTTCATGTCCACCACATCCAAGTCCATTTGTGGTCATCATATGCCACTTGTAACAACAACAACTACATAGCAACCCTATTAAAAATATATTTAAAAACAGCCTACAAGCCCTTTCATAAGGGTTTTCAAAATAAGAATGGTATGCATTCTAAAAGACACAATTAATAAAAGTACAATTAAAGCAACAACAAACAACGTATGAATGGAGAAAAGGGATAGAGCAGATTTAACAACAATCCCCAAGTAGAATAATTTATCATTAATTCTGAATGTGCATGTCTCACACATCTGCTTCACAAAGAACATGTAAATTTGTATACTCTGTAGATCTGGTGTGATATAATGACATCAATATACATTTTCATAATTAATTATACTATTAGTTCTTTCTGTTTCAAATGATCCTGGAAGATGTTGACATTTGGATATGTTATTTCAAGTGCTTCCAACATCCTACAGCTTCTGATGAACATTTGGAACTTTCAAGAAACTGGAGAAGCCAGGAACCTTGAAGCAAAGGACCACTTGCTTTGGGACTGTAGAAATGGATAAAAAGTATAGGCAGGAATTTGTATGAGGTTTTTAACTGCTGTTTTCTGTGTTATGCTAAGTCTCATGTTCTTTAGCTCTCTGTACAACTTCTAGAATTGTGTGTTTAATACCGGCTTTCCTTCATACTCATGTGCCCGTGATTTTTTCTTTCTTTAGAATCTCTTGCAATCTGTAGTATCCTGGGCAGAGAGTTCTTTATTGTAGCAAACTTGTTCCACCTTGTAGTCTGTCCAGAGTACTGTATTTACTTTTGGACTTTTTAAAAAAATCTAATTTGCAAGTTGTTCTATTATTGCAATCTTTGTGGCTCTATCATTTTCTTCTTCCACACTGAATTTTGCATTTTAATATTTAAAGTTCAAAACTATTTTTTGCAGCTCATGCTTTTAAATAAAGTTGATATTGTTTATCCCCAGTGAGATTGATTTTTGAGGGGACTGAAATTTGGGGGAGGGGAAGTGAGAGGAAGGAATTGAATCCTCGATCACAGACCCAGGAGATGGCACTATTTAAATTATTTCATTTCATTTCATTTCTTTTTTATTTTTGCATTTTGACTTTTTAATCACCAGAAAGGCAGCACACTGAGGTTATCGGGTGAATGCCAGGTGAAGCATGCCTTGAAAGATAGTGGTGGCAGGAGGAACTAAGCTGCTACTCCAAAGGAGAGAAGTAGAACTAGGATGTGAAGACCCAAAGGATTCTGGGAAAGGGCATCTGGGACATCCAGCCTTTCACTCTGTGGGTCTGAGTATTTAATATACAGTTCCTATAAATGCCTTAGTCTCTTTAGTCCATCTCTGTTATGGGATAATCATAATCAGAGTTTCTAAATAGGTCCCATATAGCCACCCTTTAATATATGATATTTGGAAAGTTATCAGAAGGATATTAGCAGGAACCTGATCAAATTTAGGTTGTACATTCTTTTCCACTGAGATATATTTTGCACTTTTTAAAAATACATTATGTGGGTTCATCATGGGCTTGATGGCTGCAGAAACTTCTCTTTCTATGGGGAAGGTAAATCAAAATACAAACCTTGCTGGGGCCCCCTAGATTTTAACACCAGAAAAACACATTTTCAGTTTATGGAGAGAAATAGAGCAATTTGGTTTAATTCTTCATTGCTGTCTCCTGGAGGACAGATCAGCAGTCTGTACTAAAACAAAAAATCCAACCCGCCATTAAATACTGAAATAAATAATTAGGGAGTCAGCTATGGAAAACAAAGTCAGTTGGGAAGTTGGCAGGAGGTCACAAATGGCGACCAGGTGACATCACGCTTAATGACATTGCAGGATTCACTTAATGGCAAAAAGTGCTGGAACTGCTGTCACTAAGTGGTGCAGTCATGTGACATTGCCTTACGACTATGTTGCCTAGTGATGGAAATTCTGTTCCCAATTACCATTTTTAAAGACTACCTGTAATGCATAATGCATTTGTTTAATCAACCATTTGAAAAAATGTGTTTACCTAACCATTTGTCAAGTTTCATATAGCTGGCAAACTCAAGAAGCAAGATCCACACAAATTTAATCTTCCTTCTTTCTTCCCAAGAAGACTCATAGCAAGTCAAGACACAATTTTTTGAACCTGTTCTTTCCCATGTGCACCCCCACCGCCCAATCTGGACTGTGTTGCTTCTTCCCAGATCACCTGCCTCTCATGGTCTCCCACACCTTTAAATAACTTGCATTTTGAGAAATTGCAAATGTAAGGAACCTCTCAGTAGATGAAATACTAAAATGAAATGAAAGGATGAAGAATCATGCTGTTTATAAATTTTTAAACAGTGATTAAAATAGATTTTGCATAAAAGGCAGTTTGATACTGAAGCAGATTATCCGCAGTTGACCACAAATATATTTTAAATAAACATAACTCAATTTAAAATTGATGATGACACTGATGTTATCTAATGTTTTATGTTATCATATTATATTTACTAGTGTTTAATATGCCTGGCACCTGGATATAATAATGGTTAAAAGTTTAAAATAAGGTGGAAAAAATTGATTTTTAGAGAGAATCCTGTAACTGGATCATTGACACCCAAAACACCCTACTCCTAGTCACCACACTAAGAATTAATAAGGGATCATATAATACATCCTTATATGACAATGGATTGTGTATAATCTGCACTGTACACTGACACAATCAACCCCATGAATCTTAAAATATGGAACGACCAAGCCAAACACATTGTGTAGCTGGAAAACTAATACCCCATGACATTTATCAGTTAATTACAAACTTTGTTGACTGGAAACATTTATTTGCTTGCTGAGGGATTCCTTAATTCTATGAGCCTCATAGCTTTAGGAATAAATTCTAGGCAATATAACTAAAACAGAAGATTTTTCTCCATGTCTTATAAATTAGTTAATAACCACAGAATGCAATTATGGTAGAATGCACTATTGTCTTCAGTTATAGTCGTCTTCTTCCTTTCCTGCTCTAACTTTTAGTTCCTAGATAAAATGATAAAGCCTCTCTTGGTGGACTGAACATTCCAAAAATCTCAAATGTAGCTCCCTGCTGCTTTTTGCCAGCAGGATTATTGATTTGCAACCTCAACAAAAGACTTTTCAACATTTTCAGTGCCTGCATGGTCAAATTTTGAAAAGAAAAGCCATCAAGCCTTCCTGTTATCATATATGGCATGGAGGACGGCAATTCTGCAACATAGTAAGAGCCATACAGTCTTCTCTGCAAGGGATAGGGGCAAAGTAAACTGAGATTTAACAAGGGTTTTGAAGACAGGTGCTCAGATATAATAGGAAAGAATAGGAAGTATTTTATATATTTTAATCTGTCACATATCCAAGCATTTGCCATCAACCAGTTTCTGTTGCCCCAACAAACTCATGATTGAAAAACAAATGGGCAACCTGTAAATCCTTTTAAAAATCCATTCTCCTCTTTCCAGAATTGTGCTACTTTGAAGCAAATAATACTTTGGCCCCACTAGTTTCGACTAGAAATTGTCTACTGCTGGAAATGGGATCATTTCCCCAAAACAACACACAAAGAAGAACCATTTACAAAACAATATGAAAGAACCGCCTCTAGGGAGGAAGGAAGGAAAACATGATCTTAATACTTAACTGAAATTACATTTTCCTACTCACTTTCCCTTAATTTGCAATTAAATAGTATATTTTTCATTCAGTTTTATGTGCTTCAACATGCAGATGGAACTGATTTCTCAGTTCCAAGTTTGCTTGAAGAGTTAAAATTCAGACAACCTATGATTAAATGCTCTTGTACATATATTTGTATCTTCCTCTATATCTATACATCTATGCCTGTCTACATCTATCTCAAAAAAGATATAATCTACAGTATATGTCTACTAAAAATTGCTAAAATTATCTGTGTTCTATAGCTGATGAAAAGCTTGCATTATTCATTAAGAGAGCATGGGCAATTTTCAGCACTGCAGACAAACACAGATACAAATACAGATACATCTAGGAAATTAGACCTCCACGGGAGGGAAGGATATTTTTTCCTTATTCAGGCAATTTAGTTTATAGGAAACTTGCAAGTGATGATCTGAAAAATTTGACAGAATGAGATTTCTGTTTGCTGAAATAGTCATTTGAGCATAGTAGCTGTGAGGAAGTAGGCACTAAGGCAGTTCCTAGTTATTTCATAACAAGGCTGGGCACGTGACATAACTTTCAGAGAATTATTCACTTCAAAAACAGAATTTTGAGCAGAAGTATTTGTTTAAATCATTGAAATGGCATAATTTGAAGAATCTTGTCCATTTAGGAAATCAAGCATTTCAGTTTTACTTTAATAAGTGATTCATTATGACATCTCTATAATATGGTCCATTGGATTATAGGAACTTTGTATTCTCACAAAAGCTGTAAAATACTCAGGGAAAGCTATGTGAGATTCAGTTATTCTTTGCCTCTAACACAGGTGGTCCTCGGGTTATGACCACTCATTCAACGACATTCAAACTTGCAATGGTGCTGAACAAGGGGGACTTTCAATGGGTCCTTGGAGTTCTGGCTGTCGCAGTATCCCTGCGGTCATGTGATTCCAATCTTCTTGGTGCCCAGCTTGCAATTACAATGTTGCAGCTTTTTTGCTCCTTTCTCCAACCCAACTCCTCCAAAACCAAAAGCCTAATTCAAATGTTGATAGACAACAATTTATTGATACAAACCCAGGATTTCTTCTTCCAGTGTTGAATGATAATTCTTTTAGCCAAATTTCTCTGCTCCAAAACAGTTCTTAAGATTCCAAATACAAGGGATATAGTCCCAATCAGGTGAAATGATGTGGAATTATTTAAAGGAATAATATGGCCTTAAGCTTTCAGTAAAATGTAAGGTGCTTCAAAGCTCATTAAAATATTGTTTAGGTCTGTTGGATGCATTCATAATATACAGTATCTAAGGAGTCAAACTATATAGAATGAGCTTAAGAATTCTATGTCTTGAGAGTCTCTGTAAGTCTCTGGGCTGTAAAAGACTAACTGGGGGATAATAAATGGCAGTTAAATCAGGACCTAATGTAGATGCTACTGATTTGAACAGCTGGATTTCATGATATGGGAGGTACACCTGGTCAGGGTGGGGTTGCACTTCTTAAGGATCAGGTTTGCAGCTTGGGGATCCTCCTAGATCCAGTACTGATGTGGAAAAACACATTACAGTGATGGCAACATAGGAGAAGTTTTGAGCTGATAATCAAATCTGTCCAATCCTTGATGGAAAAATAACCAGGTGCACATGCATTATTAACTTTAGGGTAGGATTACTGCAATACGCTTTTCTTGAGAATTATAGGTCAAAGTGGTAGAAGAACTTTATAAGTAAACTGCTCCCCTATTGTCTCTCCCTGAACATCTGTTACTCTTACGATAAGAAAAGGCTAAAGATATTATGAAGCAGTCAGTTTGGGACAGAGTCTCAGAAAAAAAATAAGATGAATCTCAAAGGTTTATTGACCTCTTCTGAATCCCAGAAATACCTATCCCAAGTATCAAGGAGCATTTTCTACAGCTTCTTCCTTTTTTGGAAGATTGACAATGTAACATCTCAAATCCCCAAAGATTATGCCACTGCGAATTAGGTGAGATTGAGTCAATTGCAGATGTTCTCTTATGCTGAAAATTGTATTCTGACTCTTGTCTAAGGTTAATCTAGCCTTTATTTAAAAAAATATATATATATAGGCTACCCCAATTAACTGTAGATTCAATACCTATTAGCTGACAGATAAGGCAAATACTAGTGTCTGAAAAATTATCATAACTACAAAAAGTGTTGATGAATCCTTTAATTAAGGATTGTATTTGGAGAGAGTAAGGGAAGTGACCTTGACAGAAATATGACAGAACCTAGGCAAAGGGGGCTGAAACCTTCTTTAAGTCCTTGGAAACAAGACAATATTTGGAGGTGACTCAAGCAAACATCTCCCTGATTCACTGGAGTATAAGGAAGGGAAGTACAGCACATTCAGAATTTTAAAATTCTGTTACAGCCTATCTCAGTAAAGTGTAGTTCTAGTTTACCTGTGGAGTTGATCTTTTGGTCTGGTCTACTAAGTGGGCTGACAGTATTATACAAATATCTTTTGTGGTATAAATACTGAATGTGAACGATTAAAACTTTATATATCTATTTTAATATATTAACTACACTTCTATTTGTTTTCAAATTGTGTTTGTTTTTTTCATTTTCTTTGCATATTTAATGTCTGGTCAGTATTGTTAAATCTTTTATTACATTATTTTTTTAAAAAAACTATATATTGTTAATGTAAATTGTCAGAACTTTATAAGCAAACTTGTCCCAATGGAAATAATATGTTTGGTTGAATACTACAGTAATATTTCAGGTTTCAATTGTTTTAATACCCTGCATCTTTCAAAAGACTTGAATTGTAAGACATTTCTCCTTAATGTGTGTGTATGTGTGCGTGTGCGTGTGCGTGCTAAATCTTCCTGATTACTTATACAGTGGAACCTCGGTTCACGAATTTAATTCGTTCCGCGACTCTGGTCGCGACCCGAAATGGTCGCGACCCGAATCAAATTTTCCCATAAGGTTCAATGTAAATACAGTTAATCCGTTCCGACCCCAAATTTGGTCGCCAACGGATTTCTGGTCACGACCCGAGTCAAATTTCCCCATAAGGTTCAATGTAAATACGGTTAATCCGTTCTGAACCATGTTTTTTTTTTTAAAAACCGCAAAAATATGACACAAAGTACAGTACGAAGAGAGAGAAAGCTAACCTTGCTCGGGAGGGAAAATGGCCGCGCTTCCTGCTTGGAGGGAGAGTCCCCTCCCTACAGGAAGTCGCGACCATGTGACACGGGAGGGAAAATGGCCGCGGATCCTGTTCATCACCCGATCTGGCGTTTGCGACCGGAGGTAAATTTTTGCGGCCGGAGCTGGTCGTGACCCGAACTGTTCGTGAACAGATGCGTTCGTGAACCGAGGTTCCACTGTACATTTATATTCAAATATTATTTATAAGCAGGAGTACAATAATTTTAATGAAATTGGGGAAATCAGTAGTAAAAGTTTCTTGAAATACTGACTGAGACTTCAGTGGAAAGCAGGTGCTCTGTGAAAGCCCACGAGGTGTTCTGAAGCCTCTCTTGGCCTTTGAATCCAACTTATTGCATAGCCCCAAATCTCCTAATTTTAACAGCAACAACAACATTCCAGTCATTAGATACACAGCTGGAATAGTGGACTGGACTCAAGCAGAACTAGAAGCCCTGGATTGGAAGACCAGAAAAATAAGTAATAATGAATCATGCCCTTCATCCATGCAGTAATGTTAACACACTCTACTTACCCAGGAGCATAGATGGGCATAGAATGTTGCAAGTACACCAGAGAGGTGAAGAAGAAAAAAGGGCATTGGAAGAATATCTGAAGGACAGTGAAGAAGATGCACTGAAGCTAGTACACCATGAAGGCTTACTCAATACTGAAGAGACCAAACTGGCCTACAAGAAAGACCAAATGAAGAGTGGAAAAGAGACATGGCAAGGCAAAGTATTACATGGCCAGTACACAAAAATACTAGCAGGCAAAGCAGATAACAAGACCTGGCAATGGCTAAATGCAAGGAAGTTGAAGAAAGAGACGGAGGGGCTAATTCTGCACAAGACCAAGCCTTAAGAATAAAGCCAGAATTGAGAAAACAGCAACAGACAGCAAATGCCACCTCTGCAAAGAAGCTGAAGAAACAGCGGATCACCTAGTTAGCTGCTGCAAGAAGATCGCACAGACTGACTACAAACAACAGCATGACAAAGTAGCAACAATGGCGCATAGGAATATCTGCAAGAAATACAGTTGCCTGCAAGCAAGAATTGGTGGGACCAAAAAACAGACAAAGTAATAGAAAATGAAGATGCTAAAGTGCTCTTTAGAATTCAAACAGACAAACACTTGCAACATAACACCCCAAACTTAACAACTGTTGATAAGAAAGACAAAGAAGTCTGGATAGTGGACATTGCAATACCTGGAGACAGCAGAATAGAAGAGAAAGAACTGGAGAAAATCACAAAATACAAAGAACTGCAAATAGAAATAGAACAGCTGTGGCAAAAGAAAGCAAAAATAGTACCAATAGTTATAGGCGCCTTAGATGCAATCCCAAAACATCTGGAGCACCACTTGAACACATCAGCATTGACAAAATCACCATCAGTCAATTGCAAAAGGCAGCTTTACTTGGAACAGCTTATATCCTGTGATGATACCTGTAACACCATCTGACAACCACATCTGCCTATCCCAGGTCCTAGGGAAGGACTCGATAGGTGGATAAAAATGCCAAATCCAGTTTAAACAACTGGCTGACTGTGCGACCAACACAGTCAACAACTAATCAGGGGCCTGAAAGAAATGTTGTCTACCATTTTAAAAACTGTCCCCTTAGTGGCTACTTGATTTGCCAAAAAATTACAAATAAGTGGTAAAAAATGAGGTCACAAATATACTGGAATAAATAAAAAGATTTTTAAAAGTTTATTGAATATACAATCCTAGCTGTTCCAACATCTCTAACTTCTGCATTGCAGCCATACACTTACCCTGCTACACACCTTATCATACAGCAGGAAGCCTGTGGTATATATTGAAATTCTAACCCCTTCATAGAGTTCATATAAAACACTGTCCACCGCATTTTTTTCAACTTACAAGAATGGTGAACATAACTTTATTTAGGAGCATCAGGAATAGTCAGCAGGTAATGCAAGGCAATTTGTGGCCCTCAATTAATTCAATCACGGGCAAACATTCCCACTGACATAAGTGGGAATGTCTGGTTGCAACAGTGCTGTATTGTAACCAAGACCTGATATGAATATTATACTGACTATTTTAATATTTCAATGATCTCAGTATGCTTTAAAAACAGAAAACTAAAAACACTAGGCTTCCAAATTACTGTCACAGGCATCTGCTTCTTGCAAGACAATGACCCAATCAATTCCAGGAAATAGTTATATTCGCTCGCAGTTGAACTGACAGATTCTGATGACATTTTGCCCTCATAAATGACAAAGCACAACCACTGGTTTTACAGTGAAGAGCATCTGTAGATCAGAATAATTTAAACTACCAAAAGGAGGCCCACTGATAGTTACAAGAGGCTATACAGTGTGTGTGTGCGCGCATACACACACACACATACACATTCCATGTTCTGCAACAAGCACAATATTACATATTTTGATATGCTTTTAATTTTTTCATCTACATATATAAATACCACTGGATGGCAAGTCAGTGTGTAACCATCAGTAATTTGTTTCACTCTTGAGAGTCAGTTAGTACTTACTGGTCTGAAAATCTTAATATCTGAAACTAGTATCTAAACCAGATTATACAAAAGCGGGAAGTGGATTAGCAGGAATGTAACCCAAGACCAAATTTAGCTGCTTAAATTACATGCGACCTGAGCTCTTAGGAAATGCATTAAAACACAACCACATGCATCACTTAATGAAAGGATTTAGCATTAAATTCATAATTTAATCATTCCCTAAAATATGCACATATGACATATTTGATTCAAATACTATTACTTTAGTGTATGTGTTTTATATGCACAATCAGGAGCATTCTAGTAAAGTGGACATTACAGATTTAGCTCCTTTTTTTTTTTTCCCTTTGCATAAAAGAGATTACTTCATTGCTATGGAAACATAAAATATAAAGCTAACTGTATTTTGCACACCCCAAATTAATTTGTAAATGGAGCTGCTGCACTGCAACAACTAAAGCAATTATAGGGAAACCATTTAAGTTACTAGTACTGATGCAGAACCCAAGGATCCAGCTCCTTGGAGTACAAAAGCTGCACCTTTTTTAAGAATAGGTCTGCGTCAATGAACTTCAATTTATACTTCATAGTTCTTGCCCTTCTTATATCATAGTTCTTGCCCTTCTTATATCAAAGTCCTCTGAGATGACAGCAGTTAAGCTCGGCTCAGAATCAGCTGGTTTATGAACCAAATACAGGTGGTCCTGGTTTAACGACCACTCATTCAGTGCCTGTTTGAACTTATGACTGAATGAGTGGTAGTCACAGCCAGTCCTTGTACTTACTGCCGTTGCAGCCTCCCCACAGTCACATGATTATGATTTGTGATCTTCCCTGCTGGCTTCTGACAAGCAAAATCAATGGGGAAACTGGCAGGAAGTTTCAAGTCATGGTCACATGAGGTTCTCACTTAACAACCCATGTGGTCCTTGCTTAACAATGGCAACTGGGAGTGCCAGAACTGCCACCGCTAAGCGGCGGGTTCACTGAGTTTTTCGACTTACGATCATGTTGCTTAACATGTAATTTCCAGTCCCAATTAGCCTCATTAAGTGAGGATTACCTGCAGATATGTTGTGCTTACTTCATGCACAAGAAAAAAGTTAGATGACTGTTTGTTTAAAGAGTTTTGTTCAGCTCTGAAACATTCAATATACTCTCTTTATTAGCTGCATTTTGTGTGGTTAAGAATTTTGAATACAGTAGTAGTTAGTGATTTAATGGTCTTTAAATTATCCTGAAGAAATATAAAGAACTTTCAATGAACAGGGATGGATTTTCTGTAAAGAAAAACAGAACATACCCCATTTAAATTGTATGATATTCTGAGATATGTTCCTTATTTATGCACATGGTAGAACTAGTATAAAAGTACATTACTAAAAAAACCATCTACTGCTTATTTATTCAAATGAAAGTTTTTAAAAATTATAACCTTTGAATCTTCTCAGCAGTTAGATATCAGACATCTTCAGCAACTGTAGTATCAAAAATTTGATAGCAAAGTAGTTTTTCTGTTCCATCTCTGACATAGTAAGATTTGATGAAGCATTCAAGCCATGGTAAGTCATCTATAAATGAAAAGCAAAAATGATTTTTTTTTTTGGTATACTTTTGTATTTCCTAGGAATGAACTATTTCAAAAAGGTTTTACAGGGCCGGAAGCATTAATTTAATGGTCAAACTACTTCACTTGATGGTCACTTTGTGAAATAAATATAAAAAATAATTAGCCAAGAAAACTCAGCATAAAACTCATAAATCTCAGAAGGTGGTTGTGATTCTATCAGACATTTGTACTTTTAAAGAGGAAAATCTATTTTTTAGAATTCGATTACAAAGGCATGAGTTCAATTTTTGTCCTCGCTCTTACAAAAATAACTTGCATAGACAAAATTATATAGAAGCTAGCTTTTGCCCCTAATTCTCTATCCTTTTCTTCAAAAAGCAAAAACATTAAACATCTTTAATTCACAAACACCAAGTATACAGTGAGGCACACAAACTACTTTTGCAACAAACATGACTAATCCAGCTGGCAAATGCACAGATGCACTTAGGTTTATAGATCTTTTTGTGAGGCTTATGGGAAGATAAGCATTTATAAAGATTAAAAAGGACAACAACTTACACCATCTGTGACTTGGTTTGAAGGGACAGCAAATCATGTATGTGTGATTTTGTCTGACATGGTTAATTGCTGGATACCTATATAAGAATATCTCACAATACAATGTGGCTCTTAGATTAAACATAATGGAAGTAAGTGTCTTGTAAAAAAAGAACTGGACTGCACTATTGAGAACACTCTTCTCCAATGCAGCGTGTATCTTCTCTTGCATGTTATGCTTTTCTACATATTCACTCTTCAAGAGTGCGTACAAATTCAACAACTTCACTGCAAATGAAAGCATATCTTTTGCTGTCCTAAAGGCCTCTTCTATCCAATTAGACTTAATTCGCCATGTCTTAATCTAGTTTCAAGCACAGCAGTTCTTTTCAATAATCAGTTTGATGGAATTAAGTCCATCGGCCATCACATTCCACTGTTATCTCTAATAGTACTTTCCAGACTATAGGTCAATGATCTCATATACATAGTGAATACCACATCTTCAGATATGATGAAGAATTGACAATTTGAAGGAGAGCTCTCATATAGCTGTGAACAGGGACTTCAAGAAAAAAAAAATAGCTAAATTGTCCTAATATTTTGGGGGGGGGGGCATGTGGAAAAGGAGGGCTCTATTATCTTTCCCAAGCACAGAGTGACAATTATTGTCTTCAAAATATTCTACATCTTTGAAGGCAATTCCTTCCAGGAATTCAGTTGCTTAATATGCCCCAAACATTTTTGTTAGGCACTCTGAACTGGATGCACTGGAAGACAAATTAACAAACCAACACAAAAGCATAGCTTTTGCAAATATTTTGTTTCAGTGAGAAAGAGAGAAATTAAGACTTGACTTCCTGTCAAAGAAAGTTTACTAAATAGCAAAATATTTCAGGCAGAACATTTCAGTAAGCTGGTTTTCCTGTTAGTACTTGGCAAGACGATTCCAAAATATGTTAATAGGCATCCTTTGTTATACTTGATAGCAGCTGTTTTATGACATGCTGTAATGGCTTCTCTTTTCCTTATCACGACTGGAAAAGAGTGAGTTATGCAAGTGAAAATATTGCCAGGATATCAATAATGACGCTTTTCAACTGATACTTTCTCTTTCAGATATAAATGCCTATAACTAAAGAGAGGCTAAAGATGTAGTCATATTTTTTATTCATTCCAACTGTTTGACATGTAATGCCTACATTTATACATTTGTTGTAGCTTCCAATTACTTTTTAGATGCAATTCAACACCCTTGCTATGATCTTTGCTGGAGTAGCTGAAGGACTGCTTTCATATTATGATTCTATGTTCTCATTCTTGAGAAGTTAGAAGCAGTACCTCCCTAGTGTAGACATGAGGTTACATTGACTCCTTTGCTTATCTTGTCAGAGAGAGGCAAAATCTGTTCTCTGTATGGAGCTCCTTGTGCTTCCATTACTCTAGATTAGAGAATTCTAGCTATTGCTGCTGTATTTTGCTTGCTCAGAAATAATACCTAAGAATATGATTCCAACATATCTGGTGCTGGGTTGTTTTCTTCCAATTTTCCCCTGCTTTCTTACTTCATACAAGCATGTTTTTCTTTATTCACTTCATGTTTCCCCATTCCAAACATCCCGTTAGAATACTCCACCATTTTGTGGCTGTTTCTTCTCCTGCAACTACTAATAGCCAAGCTATTATTATTATTATTATTTACTAAATTTATATGCTGCCTGACTCCCAGCGACTTTGGATGGTTTACAAATGATTTAAAACATGAAAAACTTGACAATGAAAATCACAAAGGGTACAGATGGCAGAATAACAAACCAGGTAGAAACAAAAGAAAATAACCTAAGTTAACAGGAAGCTTCAGTCATCCTCACCAAAGGCCTAGGCCAAGAGCCAGGTCTTCAGAGCCCTTCAAATAAGCAGGGTGGGGGCTGTTTGGATCTTGGGGAAACCTTATTCAAGAGGGCAGGCGCTGCAACAGAGAAGGCATGCTCCCGGGGTGCCAATAGATGGCATTGCTTAACTGAAAGAACCTGGAGCACGCCAACTTTGCCAGATTGAATTGGCCAGAAAGTTACTGTGAAATGTAGTTCAGCACCTTCCTTGTTTTGTCCTTCAACGTACAACTTTCAAGCCTCTCCTGCAGTTCTAGTAGACACCTAGAACCCCATTTAACCTGCATTCCGACCAAAAGCATAAACATGTGTCCAGAGCCCTTTCAGGATGTTGTTAATTGGAAAGATGTCAATTATATTCTCATGGACTAAATGCAACTACTCTAATGATTAGATATGAGCCTAACAATGAAATGATTAGCACTGGAAGAATCTAATACAAATGTCTGTCTTTACAGAAGGTAACTAAGGGGACTTATTGTGCAGTTAGAAATAGGTAAATTAATTCATTTTCCTATCCTTAGGGTTAGGACAAATTGCAGTATAAAAGATAGATGTAACAAATATAACAGATACATGAATAATAAAATGTGCATAATATGAGTAATATCTGCACAGCTTCATCATTATAAATTCCTTACTTAGGGTTTTGCCTGCAGGGCAAAGTCTATTCATGATTCTCTCCATATTCTCTTGAAATATATTATTGATTAAGACCTCAGAAGCTGGAATTTGGAAGAATTTTTTCTGGAAGAAACAAGAAAAATAATGTAGATATTATTAAATTGCCCATTTTTTCCCCAGAATTATTTCATTTTGGAATGAGAACTGAAAGTAACAAAATAGGCATTAATTTAATGTTTTAATAAAAACCTTTTATTAAAGAAATTGTTTATTTACAAAAGCGTCCCAGTGCTTTAAGGATACATTTAAAATAGAAAAAAATATCCAGAAGGATGTTCCAGAAGTATTGCAAAATAAGTAAAAAGGTTGATGCCAACTCCAATGCACGTACCACCCTTCCTGCCATATATACAAAGGCATTTGGATAAGATTATTTTTCAACCAACTGTATATGAATTCACCAATGCTTTTTTAAATTACTATACAGTCCTTGCTATGTTCACTTTGCTATGAAAATAGCTTTGGCCAAATATAAATTTAGATTTAATCTAATTAAGTCAAGAGTACAATAATCTACTCTCTTACATTGTCCAGGAGAAATACGTCCAATGTTCCTGTTCCATCATCCAATGTAAACTTCATCACAAAGACGTATTGCAGAGGTACAATTCCTAACACTAAACAGAAGCAGAGCAAAAACTCTATTTAAAATTACTCAAGGTAAGACTAGCAATAATAATAGTAGTATTTATTAATTAAATCTTAATTATTTTTAAAAGGGTCCCATGAAATCTAGGGCTATTGGTTGAAATTTCCTATAGAAAGGCTGAACAAGGAGATCTCAGCTACAAGGCTCTTGTGGACAAACACACACACGTACACTGGGTGTCTAGAATACAAACATAGCATAACTGATCTCAATATTTCTGCTTGCCCACTGAAACACAGCTAACTCATTCCTTTACCAAACATGATCAATGCTGCGGTGAAAGGTAATCAAAAGCCATTAGAAGGTACCTAACATAGTGATTTTGAATTTGGCATAAGGTTAAAGAAATACTTCAACAGCTTTTTTAATTAGGCATATTAAACCTTGTTGCCGTTGTTGTAGAATCATTTTGTTTACCCAGCATTATTCCTAATCAAGGCAGTGGCGAAAATGCTATATATTCTTCAGAACAAGAAAGACTTCCTGCAGAAATCCCCTGTAGGATATATTCTATTAAAAATAATTATTTTTCATAACCAATTCCTATATTGCAGTTGAATTTCCTATATATTGGAGTGGGGAAGTTAGATAAAAATACACCACTAAATAATCTTCAGTGGATAGGCTATTTTTAAATCCCCTTCTTAAAGGGCTGATTTCAGACCATTCTGGGGTGGTTTTATGCGTAGAAATAGGTGCAGGATCTCTCAGAGAATTCCCTTCTTTTGTCAGCCCTTCAAGGTAGTCCAGACCAGGAAACAAAAGTTCTAATACTACTTTTATTATAATATTACAGTAAAGGAATCTTGCAATTATGAATGCACTTCTCCTGTCCTTGCCTTTATGTTCAAGAGAACTAGGAGGGTCAAGTCTGAGACGCTTTCTCAAATTACATTCCTGCTTTGGATTTATATTTCTCTTATCTGACCATTGTCTTAGTTGCGGCTCTTCTTTCTGTTCCTCAGGGTTATTCTCACAGCCCATTACAGCTCCATTTCTATCCTCGATTTTGAAAATAAGATAAAGTAGCACACTACCAAATTTTTCCCATTTTGTTGTAATTACCAGTGGGAGTATAAAGTGCTGGGTCCTGCATATCAGTTGTGGGTCAGCCATGGCAGTCTTATTGTTAATTGTGGAAGAAAGAGGAAATGAAAAGAAAAAAAAGAAAAAAACCCCTACTTCTATGGAAAAGTAAATTTCTGAGATTACTCATCCAATAAATAACTGCATCAACACACTTTCATGGACAATTAATATTGCTTTAGGAAGTAAGATTACTCATCTTCGCTTACATTTCTAGTTTCACTTTTATTGTCTATGCAAAAATTACAAATGATAGCAGAAAAACTGACAGATGCAAACTTGTAATACATTCCTTGCCAGGACACAATGCCTACAAGTGATAAAAGCAAATGCATAGTCAGGCAAGGGTTGTTTTGTTGGTTGAAGCTCACATTTGTTGAGGTATCTGGAAGGGTCAGTATTCTGTGCTATCATTTCTGCATCCACATTTCCACTCTTTGGGATTTGAAATGTTTCCATCAGCAACGTAATCAAGAAAAACTATTTCTGCTTTCCAGAATGGAAGGTGTGATATATGTTGCACAAAACATGGCATTTTAAAGTCTAGCAAGTATACTGTGCACTGGAATATAATGCACAAAAGCTTGTGCTATAAAGACTTAGCCTATAAGCTTTCACAAGGCTATTCACTGATTTTGATGGAATAATGTAATTATTTGCAAATCACTAACTCTGTTTTGGGTTATACCTATTTTCTACTTCTCTCTGGACTACATATGCCTCATTTAAATAATACTGGAATAAACATTTAGGAAGATAAAAGGCTGCACGTTTGTATTTTCTGTCCTATGCATGAAGTACTTTATTTATTCCTATTGTATTATTTAGTTTAGCTAAAGATGTCTTCTCCTTTTTTCACCTGTGGATGTTCTATATGTTCAACATGACCACCTTATGGAATCTATCATATAATTCACCTTACGAGGAAGACAGATTTAGGTACTTTCTTCCACATTTAAATAATTTGGCTACTTTAAGTTGCACATAAAAGTGCTGAACGAAAGTACAATATTATCGAATAGCAGAAGAACATCACATCACCTTGTGCTATAGAAGTGTGTTCCCATGATGGATTTTCCTGTGCAGCAAGACAGCTCAGACTTGCTACGACCTTAGGATCTGAACAGTGCTTGCACCTAGCATTTGGAACAAAATATTGGTTAAAAGAATAATCTTAAATCATAGAGATTCATCCGGTCTCAGCATCATAAATAGTTGACAGGAAATTTCCTGCTGCTTTATAGATTTTTTTTTTTTTACAAAGTACTGGAAACTAACATTTAATGTCTTTTATAAAGCATTGTCCATAAAAATAAATCATTTGGCCACACAACTTGAAGGAACATGTAGAGAATTGGATGCCAGGTATTCCTAAAAAATCCATTTGCTAATCACTAGTTTTATTGCTTAATTATAAAACTGTTTTAAGGTAATAACTCTTGTACTATACCATGTAAAAATGTGATAGAAAGGATAAAGAAATGATTCTTCCCATATATTCTGATAAGTTCCTTATGATCATCTTCAGAGGATCTTCCAGGTGCCTCATGTTGAGGTGTAAAGTGACTAGCTGGCTGTGGGCCTTTTCTGTCAAAGCCCCTCCCACTTTGAAATGCCCTCCCCAGCAAGATATATATTATATTTTATTTTTTTTTATTTTTTTTATTTTTTTTTATTTTTTTTTATTTTTTTTATTTTTTTTTATTTTTTTTATTTTTTTTTATTTTTTTATTTTATTTTATTTTATTTTATTTTATTTTATTTTATTTTATTTTATTTTATTTTATTTTATTTTATTTTATTTATTTTATTTTATTTTATTTTATTTTATTTTATTTTATTTTATTTTATTTTATGCTTTTGGATCAGTGTTGACTCCTGGTGATTGCCTGGACTAGTCCCTATAGTTTTCTTGGCAAGGTTTTTTGGAAGTGGTTTGCCATTGTCTCCTTCTTCCTAGGGCTGAGAGGGAGTGACTGGCCTGGGGTCACCCAGCTGGCTTTGTGCCTAAGGCAGGACAAGAATTCAGTGTCTTCTGGTTTATAGCTTGATGCCGTAACCACTACACCATGGGTCTCAGATATATCTGGCACCAACCTTATTGTCTTTTCGGCACCAGGCAAAGACACTTGTACTCTTCCAGGCCTTTTAATGTATTAGTTCTGCTGTGATTTTTAAACTTTTTAATTGTTGCTTTTACTTTCTGTTACTGTGTTAATGTTTGTTTTGCTGATTTTATTTTGTATTTTTTGTATTGTATGTTTATAAATGCAGTTAATGAAATTTATTAATTGTTTACACCTATTACTTGTAATTATAATTTTTAATTGTAAACTACTGGGGTCATTTTTAATGGGAAACAGTAAAAAAAAAAAAAAAGGAAAAATACATACATACATACAGGTTGGTCCCTTTACCTGTGTTCCAAAGAGATACTGATAAGGACCAGCACTGTGCAAAGCATGGGAACAGTGGAGTAGCTATGCCACTTGTAAGACTTGGCCACTTGATTTGGAAGTGGCTGCCAGCTCACTCCACAGGAAACCACTCTGACAGGCCCATATACGTAGGCACAGTTGGCAGTAGTTTCCAAAGCAGCCACACAACCCTTGTGAATTATATTGACGCTTTAACAAATCTGTTGAAAGCTTTGCACAGCTCTATGGCCATACTACCTTGAAACTTCCCGATCTTGTGTGATCTTAGGAGGTAAGGAGGGTCAGGCCTGGTTAGCACTTGGATGGGAGACCGCCTGGCAATACTGGGTGCTGTAGGGAGAGTCACTTTGGTGTAGTGGTTAAGGCACTAGGCTAGAAACGGGGAGACCATGAGTTCTTGTCCTGCCTTAGATACAAAGCCAGTTGGGTGACCTTGAGCCAGTCACTCTCTCTCAGCCTTAGGAAGGAGGCAAAAGCAAATCACTTCCCAAAAACCCTGCCAAGAAAACTGCAGAGACTAGTCCAGGTGGTCGCCAGGAGTCAACAGTGACTTAAAGCATGAATAAATCTTTCAGACTAACCTTACCTCATGTTTTAATAGAATAATTTTCTCAGTAGATAGCTAGAATGCTGGGATCAACATATCTTGATTTTAGCAAATAAAGCCACCCATGATATTCATATTTAGGAAAGGCAACATTATTGAAAAGAAACAAATATATAATACAGTGATAAAGACTAGATTGGGTTAGGGATACTGACTAGTGTACACTCAGTGAATGACACTGGGACAGTCAATTCCTCTTGAAAGTCTACCAACCTGGTGGATATAAAACTGATTTGACTACCATGAGGATCACACTAAGCCACTTGGAAAGACTATAGCCCCAAATGGGTAAATCGCTGTTTTTATCTTTTTAAAATGTTTTCCTAAATTATTATATAACCTTTTCTATGGCTAACAAAAATTGGATGACAAAACTGTAGTAGGTGGAACACCATGATGCATACAGTTTAAGCTATAGTTTTTGATTTGCTCATTTGATTATGTGTCATCAAATCATTGTCAACTCTTAGTGACCACACAGATAGATTTTCTCCATGACTGATTTGTTCAACTATAGGATAAATTAAACTGAACTACATAGCCTAAGCTATTTGTTATAGTTAACAATTTGCTCAATTTATTCTTAATATAACTTCCCAAAGATTTTGTACTTAAAGATCAGAGGTTTAACCATCAGCATTTGAATAAGGAACAAAGCTGAATATGCATGAACATACTAATTTACACTTATGTTTGCATTTACCCATAATACTGCATGTTTCCTTGCCAAAAATATGGAACTGAAAGATCCAATAGCACAAGACAGTCTTCTTTGGATGTCACTGGTATAATTCCTTTAAATGTTTTAGAGAACTTCAAGATTTCATTCAGAGTCCCTCCTATTAAAAAAAAAAATGAAAGAAAATCTTGATTATTTAAATAAAAGTATTGTATTAACTGGACTATCACATTAATCCCTGGCCATCAATGCATGTGTAGGCTGTGGAACATTTCACGTGATAAGTAGAATATAAGGCCAGATATGCAAGCATTTCATAGTTAAAAGTATTGTCAAATGTTAAAATATAGGTTGCCTTTTTAGAACTCAATTCAGATTATTATTTTCATTTTTTTTAAATGAAAAATCTCAGCATACCATGCAAAATGTTCCTAACCATAACCATCACCAATTATCCTCCACTATGGAATAATTCAGAGCTTCCATATACTGAGATGGGAAAAGGAAACTGCGCTACATGCAATTGACTTAAACCAACAAATTCCAAATGATCTCTCCCAGAAGTTCATGAAATATGGAACACTGTGAGGAACTGAATGAGAATGGTTACAGGCGATATGTTCTTGCTGAGAATTCTGGGAATTAATTAATATGGCTGGAAAGTGTCCAGCCTGGGGATGGCTGCATTAGAAATTCCAGCAGAATCCAAATGGGCATATTCCCCTGTCTAGCTTCCAGTATATAATAATATGTCCCCATCAAATTCTGTTTATATCACAACACACTTGAATTTTCCACAAATATTAGTCACTTCTGTTAATGCTAAATATGACATATAAAAAGCTGCTATAAAAGTTGAATGACACATTTCAGCAGGCAATTCTCTTGCATCAGCATACTTAATGACTGGGAACTTGGATAATTGCCTTTATTTTTAATGATCATCATCTTATTTATATTTGTTTATTTACTCCAGTTTATATGATGGAGACTCTGAGCATATTACAGAGAAACCAATGCCAAATAGGATTATAAACAATAAAAAACCAAATACAAAAGCAACTAAATGCCATCCAAGCCAATACATCTACATCTCAGAGGTGGTATGACATTCCAGACTGTCCCTAAATGCACTCCAGAAGTGCCAGGTTTTATATGCTTCTATAAAAAAGAAATATATTGCAAGACCTTTGCTTTTAAGTGTGAATACAATTTTATCTATGGGAAAATACTGACATCCAGAGGATGGTTAAGTAAAAGTATGCCTGCAGTAAGATATGCATTGCATCCCACATTTTAACCAGCTAGAAGACTTTTTTGAAATGAGGAGAAAATGCAGATTCTAATTAAAAATTACATGTAATATAGATTGATACAACTGATATTATATATAATTATATATAATATAGATATAACTAAAAATATTTTAAAAGTTTCTGATTGTATTTGCGATATGGCAAATTCCTCCTAAGATCCTTATTCTTCTTGTTATGGTTAATCTTCCTACTCCAAAAATTTGGGTCAAAAAGAACTACATCTGAGTACATCTTTCATTTTCCTCTTCTTTCTTTTTGTATTTTAATCTTATTTACAGCACTAATAATTTTACAGGAAGATGTGAAAGGATGGCTTCCAGAGGAAGAAATGGAGGACTGAAGATGCCTCCATAAAAAGTGAAGCTGATGACCACGGTGGAATGAAGAGCCTCTTCAATAACTCCTCTTCAGACAAGGAGAGAACTTGAGATTTTAAAAACTGGACACTAGAGGAAACTAAAGATTACAATTAAAGGTGAAGAACACATGAACTGGACCTACAATTACAGAATGAAGCAAAATATTCTAACATTGGACATACTGAAGGATATTTTGAACAATGGACTCAGAAATTAATTTTAATAGTGTCAGCAGAGACATCTGCCTCTATGAAGAGACTATGTCTACCAGATGCTATGGAAAGGAACAAGTTCTACTTGAGAAGATCAAGACTGAGTTGAAAGTGGATTTACAAATGACAGGCTACAAGAAGACATGGAAAAAGATGTTACACTGGACATACAAAAGAAACTGGCTGATACCTTAATAATTAAAAGGGATATACAAAGAATAAACCAAGAGAGTGACCTGGATAATTTTCCTATATTGGAAAAAAGAGGCTTGTTAAAGTTTTGAAGAATCTTGTGAGAGTGAGAGTGACAAAGAAAAACTGAAAAGAAATCATGTTCTATGACATTTTTGAATGGACTAAAGATTAAGTTTGTTAGAAGTAAAAGGAAGGAATATAAAGTTGATTTATTTGATCAAGGTTAAAACAGATACATTGTTACCTCTGGTAACCCTTAGTGGACTTTTGCTGACACCAGGACTGGAATGACGATGTTTTATGGATTTGTTTATATATAAGAGATGGGATATGGGAAGAAGAGATCATTTGTTGTATTTTAAGAAGAAGTGATAAGTTACTAAAATTGTTTATATTTGCTGTGATGAAGGTGGGAAGTCACTCTTTATATATTTATTTCATTTTTCTTTACTACATTCTTACTTTTCTTTTTTATTTCTTTTTCTATTTTTCCTTTCTTTTCTGCACCTTTTACTCTTTCCTTTCATTCTTTTTTTAGTTTGTATTTTCACTGTTGCAGTTATAATCTTTAGTAAAATTACTATTAAAAAAGGGAGATGTGAAAGGATATACAGGTAGTCCTCATTTAGCAACAGCCTTGTTTAGCAACTGTTCACAGTTACGATGGTGATGAAAAAGTAACTTTCTGACCATTCCTCGCATTTACAACTTTCAAAGGTCTGTAAAGCTAAGGAAAGTTGAAGTAAGATCATAAGCACAGTCATGGTTTCACTTAGTGACCTCTTCCCTTAACAACCAAGTTGCTGGTCCTAATTGTAGTCACTAAACAAGGACTACATGTATTGGATAGATTGCAAATACACTGAATTCTAGTTTTAATGAACCATAGGGGAGGAAGAGGATATCCATTATTCCCAAATCTCTGTTAAATATGAAAATACATAATTGCAGCTATTTATATAATTTGCATAATACCATATGCAACCAAAACAACACAAAACAAGGCATTGAGTATATACACATTATTTCTATCATTAGATAATGCAAATGATATAAATTATCATGGATGTAATAAAATTAACATAAATTAATCTGCCTCATCTACACTACTTCGGATGCAATGGACTTGTTGGTTATTTTGAGTGTATGTCCACAAAGAATATGGTCCATTGCATCTGAAATCTGCTAAATAGGGATCCATTATATCAATGTTTCACTATACATCATTAATTTTGGACACAGTTGAAGATGAGAGTTTCTTAAAAATGAGAGAAAGAGACACAGAATAAGGACATAAGCAGATAAGCTTCTAGATCTGGCATATTCTATTTTCCATATTTTCAAGGACCTATATAAAGTTTATATCCCAAAAACAACATGGAAAAAAAGATGGGTTCCTCTGTGCTCATGTACTGAAAACTAAAAATGTGTGTGTGTGTGTGTGTCTATATCTATCTATATATCTAACGTATAGAACAATTATCTTGTTAAATTTTGTTGGCTTGTTAGAAGTATATGAGGGTAACAACTGACACACACAAATGTTTTTAGGATTAGAGACTATTACAATGACCAATCAAATATACAGAGTTAATTAACTAACCTTCTAGGAAAACTAAACTGTCCTCTGGGTTTTGAAGTAGCTCGTTGTGTTCCACAAAATGAACAGCTACACGCCGCTGTCCCTGATTTTCAGTATCCCACACAACAGATTTGCAGAACAATATACTTTGCAAGTTTGGATCTGAACATGTAGCTGAAGCTTCTCGTAAAATTGAATCAAGTTCAGTCCCATCTGGAACTTCTTGCCTGAAACAATTATAGCTCCAGGTAAACACCAAAAACCTCCTCAAAACAATTCTTCAAGAAATACAATATGGAAAAACTGTAAATCAGATAACTCAACATTTCCATGTGCATGTTGAACAGGCTGCAGCATTTTAAGGCCTTGATGTGTTACCTTGTACCAAGCAGTATAAAACATAAAGAAGACTAACAGGACTAAACCTCCATAAAGCATACAAGGGTGGTTAAGAGAGAAAAGGCTTCAGACCCACCCAATGTTTGAGACAGTATATTGATACAAGTAGACTGGTAACATCATGCTAGACAAAGAGTTACACAACACTATTTCTACCCATAAGACATCCCCTGATATCTGATAGGGCCATTGCACAGCTGGATTCCTGCCTGGCCATATCACTGCCCTTACACAGCTCCCAGAAACCCTATAGGTATTAGCCACTTCCTTCATCTGGTGGGTTTTATGAATAGGGATCTGTACAGCTGCTTAACTTGTGGCTGCCACTTCATTTGCCCCCAAATGAAAAGAGAAGAACACATTTAAGTACTTATAGACTTCACCTATCAGATTGTTGAATCTGCAAATACCATCCCTCAGTGATTTTCACAAATGTGTGTATCTGTGAATTTTTAAACAGAAGAATGTTAAAGGTATATTGGCACATATTTAAAGGTAATGTCTCCTTCAAGCGGAACTCAACTCTTCATGACTTCCCTGGATACATCCACACAGTTTTCTTGGGGACGGTATGATTTTGCAAACAACTAAGGACCTGGATTTTTCTTTTATACTTCCCAGTCTAGCCTACAATCCTGGTATTCTCTAGTATTATCACATTCAAGTTTTAACTGGGCCTAATCTTAACTTTTGAGGCTAGACCAGGTCAGCCAGATGCACCTAGAAGTTAGCAATCCCTGGTTAATCTCAAAAAATAAGATGAATCTGGCCAAGTTACTGCCTGGAAGACAGACAGCCTGGACATTTCAGGATTGTAAGGTAGATGAGAAAGTCAAAAAGCATCTAGGAAAAAGGCGGCGGGAAACCTCTTCTCTATCATGGCCAAGAAAACTGCATGCTGAGCTTGACTGGAGGGTATAGAACCCTTACCTGCACATATTCATATTGCTTTAGATTTTGAATGCCCCCCCCCCCCCCGTCACTGCCTAGTCTGTATGGTGTTTTCATTTTGCATTTCGTTTGATTTTACTGTGTATGTTTTTATTCAAATTGTGCCTTTCAATGTGTGCTTTTATTGTAAACCACCAAGAAAGCTTTGGCTATCGGGTAGTTTAAAATTTTTAATAAATAAATAAAAAGATTAAAAATTGAATATAGAATATGAAAATAAAGGCCTAATCTTATTGTACGTTCTAAGTTGCAGGACATTAAACATATAATTTTATTTCACCCTGTAAACAATAACTCCAAAGGCACCAGCAACTTATATCTATACCAATATCTGGCCACTCGGACACCTACAATGAATTGCACTGGGGGCAATGAAGTTTAACAGACTGATAGAGTTTCTCAGGTTCGAATTTAAGCATCTTAGCTCTGATGCGATAGTGCTGGGGAATCTTGCTCATTCTGATAGTATTCAGCGTAGTTACATCAAAATGTTGGTGATCCGTTAGTACTATAAAACAATGAAACATAAAAAGCATTTGGATTAACATGAACAAATACAAGCATGAAGGACATTATCAGTGATCCATTAAGCAACATTTGATAATTTGTCCTATTTTCCCCAATTTCTCCTTTATTCAATAGCATTTAAATAGCATATTAATTAGTATTTTAAACATTTAAGTTTATATTTTGCTCTTTACCTATATAGACCACTTAAAAGTACGTGCTCTCTTCAACTAGTGGTTAACTTACAATAATAACAACATCTTGGATTACGGGTAGATAAACTTATTTCCAGTCTATTACACATTCGCATGTGTTCATAAATTCTCCTATTTAATTTCTGCACTCTTCTGCTTCTTTTAATATATGGATATACCCCACATTTAAATAAACATTTATATTTTCTCCTAAAATATGCACGTGTGTTGTTTCTTATATTAGCAGAGTGTCACCGCATCCAAGAATTTTGAAAACTGGTGGATAACTAGGCTTTGTTTCACAATTTTGTTGGTGGATCAGATCAAGTTTACATTAAGATTTGCAACACATCAAATTATTCAAACATGATGAGCTTTTTTCCTATTTTATTTTTTTTAAATTCAAACATTATGAGCTTGAATAAAATGCTTTCCTAGCCAAGCAGAAAAGTATTTCTGCTCTTCTAAGGCCCTCCCCCCATTTTCTCCCTTATTATAACACTTCCTGCTGATACATTCCATGTTTTTTTTAAAATATCCCAGAGCCACAGGGAAGAATGGGCAGGAAATCCTATTATAATAGAAGTGCTCCTCTGAATCCAAAGTATACAGAAAACCAAATGTGAAATTCCTACCTGTAACAGACAACTGCTGACATCTTTCTACACAGGATCTTACTTGGAAAAAAGGAAAGGAGAAATTCATTTTCTTTTTTCTACCACTGTTTTACATGAACAGCAACGAAGAAAGAGAAGTACAACACACAGAGATGGAAATGTACCGCAGTAAGGTAACAGAATTCTATTCTAATTAATAATACACATATTATTACTGATCCTGCGGATCTCTTTTCAGATTTGATTAGCAACATTGCGTATGCGGAACACCTATTCCAGCTTACAGAGAATGTAATGCAGTGTGAAATAAGTGAATCTAAGTTTAAAATTCTACTAATGAAGAGCTTTGCATACTTTCTTGGAATTCTTTTTTTTATTTTTAAGACAGCAGTACTACATATAAATTCAGAATTCATTTAGTCCTTCATATTAATGTACCTATTAATTACATTTATTCTGCTGGGAATAAACTTACAGCAGAGTACAGTTCTTACCAAAATGTACTAGCTTTTACCATGCATTGTGGAAAGAAATAGTAGTGGGTTTAACCACATTACAAAGATATGGATCTGTGGTCTTCCAGATGTTGAACTATATTTTCCAGTTATCTTTTACACTGCTGAACATGCTGGCTAGTACTGCTAGAAACTCTTGCTCAGGAAAATTTTGAAGGCACAGGCTTCTCATTCTTGTCCTATAAATATATATAAATGATCTATTTTTATTTTTAAAAACTTACATAAAGTATAAGAATTTTCAAGCTCTGTAGAAGTGCTTTCTGAACCCCCACTTTCTGCCAAGTTTACAGTGTCCATAAATCTGAAAATGAAAGGAAAAAAATTGAAATATTTTAAGTAAATAAAGTTTAGCAGATTATTAAAAAGGGAGATTTCAGTTAATCCCAGGGAATGTCATTGCCTGATGATAAGTATAACAACACTTTAATATTAGCAGATGTTGATTGTGCCATAACATTTTTCACATCTCTAAATTTACATGCTATTATTTCCAGAATGTTAGGCTCAGATCGAAAATATTAAAATACAAGGTATTTTGGAAGTGTGATGTTGTATGAAAACCAATACAACATCATTTTCACATGTGTTACTTGGCATTTGGATGTGTTTCCTACTAACTAAATGTTGATATATACTCTACTATATTAATGCAGCAAGCATGGTGCTTACATTCAAATATAACTACAGATAGGATACCTTTTTACAGGTCAACAAATTACAAATGCGTGCACACACACACATACACACAAACGGGGGGAGGGGGAGAGGGAGAGAAGCCTGGGGATACTTAAAAGTAATGTACAACAACTTACAACAGAGTAACTATGCTATAACTGCATTTAACAGTGGCATGAGCAGAAAGTAGCTGTGGACTCATCTTCCTCTTTTGTCCTCTACAGCCATTGTGCTAACCAGAAGCCCACCCCAGAGTGGGAGAACTTATCTTATTCTACATGCCCACCTCCCAGAAGTTCTGTCCCAGAAACCCACAGTATATCTATCACTGAAAATTCTGGGAGCGGAAAGTCACACAAGAGCATCCAGACTGGAAAAAGCTAGTGTGGGCTACATCACAAGGAGCTGAAGTAGGAGAGCAGAGCCCCAGGCTGAACAGAAGCCAGTAACTTACATTCTTTCAGGCGTGTTCATGGTTGATATTTTGTACAATCACACAAACTAAAATAATAACATCATCCTCAAAGAGATACCTGGATGCTGTTATTTTGTTGTATTATCCTGAACTGTGCGTCATTCCAATTCTTGGGCTAGTGATTTGCTTACAGTATGGCATGGTATAGAAGATTCACACCAGAATTCATAAGCCAGTGTAACTCTTAGAATCCTGGTCTCTGGTCAAAGCGCTATGGGATGTTAAATTGAGAATTTTAAGAATTTGGGGTTGGAATTAAAATTGCAAGACATGATTCTTAAACTGACCAAGGCTGCTCCATTAATGGGGGGTGCCAGGCTGAACAAATTAACATGTTTCATTCCCCACTTTTTTCCCCCCAGCTGACACACTCTTAAATGTTATTTACTCACGACTTTAGTTCTTCGATGTCTGGGTGGTTTTCTGGCAGGACAGCAATCCCACGACCATGCCCAGTGCCTCCATGAAGAAGAAATTGTACAACATCAGAACTTTGGGTTTTGACATGCAAGCTGTACATTGTAATGAACTCTCCAATCTTAAAATACACCAAAAAAAAAAAGAAAATTACTGGACTATTGTTATGTATTAAACATGTAAGTATGACAATGGCATTCCATACATAAAAGTATGTTCAAGATATTCTTAAGTATGCATTTAATTCAACATATACAACTTTCCCCCAGCATGAAATCAACTTTCAACAATTCTTAAAATTCAGTGGTAATTTCTAACTTAATCCTAGAATATAAAATAGTGGTGACTGTATGTAGATCTGGATGTAATGATAAGCCTCCCTCCCTCCCTGAAATTACACTGGTAAAATAAAGACATACAGAGTAACTAGGTAAGTATGTAAAATAGCGGGGTCTGATGCAATTCTGAATACTAAGAAAGCAAATTCTTGGGCTCAAAATTCTTTAGTTCTAAGTGGGTATCTTTTACACAAGACTCCAGTCGGATTTCAGGAAAGTCCCTCAGTCAGTGAACAAATTGAACGTGAAAGAAGGTTGGATATTTCAGCAAGGTAACAATCCAAAACATACCTTCAAATCAACCATGAAGAATTTACAGGAAAGAAAGATAAAGATTTGGAATGGCCTTCACCATCCCAACTTGAATATTATGGAAACAATATGGGGAGACTTCAGATACACAGAGCGTGCAAAGAAACTCAAGAATATTTCTAGGGTAAGGAAAAGTTAAAAAAAAAAACCCTTATACAACAAAAATAGACTGTTAACTGGCTATAAGAAACAGCTGGAAGCTGTTGTTTCTGCCAAAGAAAATGTTATAAAGTACTGACTGAAAGAGTATCTAAACTTTTGCACCTGCATATTTCTGATTTTTTAAAACTTTTAATCTACAAACAAGTGTACATAAACAGTGAATATGCATTCCAATTTTCAGAAAGATCTCTAATTTTATACCATGTAGAGGTTGCGTCAGCTGCTGTTCACTTATGAAGCATGCAATATGACTGGGGTGCCTCAACTTTTGCATACAAGTGTAGTTTAGGAAATTAGCAATGCTTCTCAGTAGTGAGATCATAGGAAACGAATGCACCATTCTTTGCTCTCACTTACTAGAAAAGGTTTGTGTGCACCATCAATCTTTTCCAATGGGTGGCAGCATTGTACACTTTTACCTTTCTAGCTTGGGAACAGGAAATTCTAAGCAACAGTCTACACATACTGGTATCAAAATACTTCCATGTTTAAAAATTCATAATTGCTGTGTACAGCCAAAAAGCCATGAAGAGACCGAAACCCTGCACTGGAAATACTTGTAGGAAGTCAAGTGCACTCAGAATGTTCTTAGAACACGATGGTATAGTCCGGTGCACTTTTTAGCATTAATGCCCTTATCCAGACTGCTTCTTCAATTACTCCCCCTCCGTATTGCTACTTAATCCTCATCTGGTTGTTCCCTTTGTTAGAGTTTCCTGTCCTGCTGGTAAAGCAGCTGGCTGTGCAGGGGCAAACATATGCCAGAAGCCTTTGAATAAGCTGTGTGACCTTCTGGAGTTCGTAGCTGCTTTAATGCTTTGAGAAGAGATTCCTCCCATTTGCACAAACACACACTCTGAACTGCCCTATATCAATGCTTTGAACCGTCCTATTATCTATCTCTGCTGGGCATGGATTTCACACTGCTCGCTCCTGAACAACAGAATTTGACATGGTGAGCACAAGAACAGTTCCCACATTTGCACAAGTGGATCAGCGTATTAGGATCTGGTTTCTGTTTTCTCATAAAATGCACCAGCAAAAAGGTGAACTCTACCTTCCATAGGTAAAAGAAGCTATTTTTGCTGCATTTTAATCAGTAAGATGACCGCATATTTATAAGAATCCCAAGCAAACTGAGGCAGAATGGAAAATAAGGAGCAGATTTTATAGAGAACCCTAACTTTGATTTGTCTCCACTGACCAAGGGCAAGACAATTATCTCTCTCCCTCAGAAAGTGGCACTGAAGAAAACAAATCCTGATTTAACTTCAGTGTTTATTTAGTGAAAATGGCTTAAAACAAAACAACAAGCCTACAAATGTAAATTCCCAAATAACTAGCTCATTTTCCATATGGTAGGTTAGAATGGGAGACATGGTTGGCATGTCTCCCATTCTAATGACTGCACTGCAGTGTGGTTCACATTCAACAGTGCAAGTGAGAATGTGAATGGCTGAAAACAAACATGCAACTTTGTCCAGCTATATTAGACACATACTATAAACTGTATGTCAGAGAACCCTTTTAACTCCGTTGATTTATAGATCTCTACCTGACTGTGGCTGATCTTGAAAGGTTAAGCAGGGTTGGACCTGGCTAGTACTTGAACTGGAGACCACCAGGAAGTCAGCAAAGCATTCTAGAATAAGCAAACGGTAAATGCTTCTGGACTGCTGCCAAGAAGACTACATGGACATCAGAAGTTAAACTCAATTCAAAGGACACACCTTTACTTTCATGAACTCCCTTCAAAAATTCTGTATTTCCTTCAAATTCATTGTATATTTTCCCACTGTATGTATGAAGAGAATTTTAGATACTTCTGTATCATACAAGTGAGCTTTTGATAGTCAAATCTTTGCTTTTGCCTACTACAGGAAACAACACCATCATCAGCAAATGTATTTTCCATGTAATCTGAAGCGCAGCTAAGAAAAAGTACAAATAATTATTATTCTGGTTACTGGCACACGCTGAAGTCATTATGACTCCATTACCTGGAATGCAACAATTGTTTTTTAAAAAATCATACCAAAAACTTTGCTACTGAATTTATTCTACCTTAAGGGGTAGACTTGTACACTAACCACCATTTCAAAATTCCAATGGTTCCTGTAAGAGGCCATTGAAAAAAGTCACCTGGTTTGATCAGTAATTTACATAGTAAAATCATGCTGTAGAAATCTCAGGAAAAAAAAGAAAATATGAAAAAAAGCAGCGTTTGAATGAAGCCATTTAGTTTTATTCATCTCCCAAATGCCAAGTTTAATATATTAAATGTATTTATTGGAAAGTGACCACAATGCATGCTGTCTTCACTCTGGCAGGTACTAAATTGTCTGAGTCTAACAGAAACTGGTGCCAATCTAATCCAGCGTTTCTCAACTTTAAGATGTGTGGACTCCAACTCCCCAGAATGGCTGGCTAGGGAATTCTGGGAGTTGGAGTCCACACATCTTAAAGTTGTCAAGGTTGAGAAACGCTGATCTAACCTCTCAATAGAAAGATGTGGTCCATTTTCTTTTTGTAAACATGTTTTTGCTGAAAGGGCCTAAGCCCAAAACACCATACACAACCTTAGTAATAAAAATAAAAAAGGCACTTTAAAAAGATAACCAGTGGCTCTTCTTTCATTGTGAGAATAACGTTTCTGTTCTTTTCAGCTCTCTCTGCTTGTTGGGGTATGGCGGGGAGGGACAGTACTAAGAGATAGTGCTTGGCTGAAAATACGCATTGGTTAAGATGTTGGCGTAGGATGAAGGTCAAGTTCACCCTCAACCAAGGAAATCCATTGGTGATTCTCAGCCAAGCACTATCTCTTAGTTCAGTCTAACTCACATGATTTTTATTGCGGGGATAAATTGTGGGGATAAATTGAGGGGAAATCCTAGTGCAAACTTTTGGAGAAAAAGCAGGATATAAATCTAACCAGATACAGATCATTTAGAATGTTGATTATGTTGCTGTATGATGAATATAAGGTGAAACCAGACTCAAAGGAGTATGTACTCATTTTAGATAATACAGAAGGTTCTTTGTGGACAGCAAATACTTAAAATAACATAATGCAGGAGGTTCCAGAATACTATGCAGTGAAATACAAATTGATCCATTTAATTTAATTTAAGCCTGTTTTATTGGGCAAAGAAGTTGTTTGTTTTTCATACTTATTAGCAAGATCTATTTATGTCATACCACCCTCAGCCATGCACTTAACAGCAAAGTGGGATTATACTGTAATCCTGAGAATGTAATACCACCAGTATATCCTTATTTAAGAGCTGTTTGCAGTAATACTTTTTATGTTACAAATAGCCTTCCTGGCAGCAAGATGGCACTCTTCAATAAGGAATAAATATTACTGAAACTGTTTTCTTTCTATTTCTAAAAATGCACATTGCAGAACTCCAACAAAAAGTGTATAGCTCACAAAATGAAATATTCAGAAATTAATATTTGTGAACAAATCACAAATGAGTTATTTCTTAGGCTTTCATTAGTGACCATATTCATTTTTTTCTAAATATAAAACTTACAAGACAGGATGCAATTTAATAAAAGTAGTTTATCTGAAGTATAGGAAAGAAACTGAAGACTTCACCTCTTTTCTGTATGTTAATACTTGTACTCCAAAAGCTGGAATAGAGCTCTTTAATTAAGATATCAGTTTTCATAATAAATTAAATTGAATTGGTCTTTATTTTTTCCCTAGGAGATTTGGTTTCTTGGGCTTAATCATGGGCAACTGCACAACTTATATACATTCCACTCATTTAATTTAAATAAATGTATACATAGACTGCTGACTTTTAGCAAAAACATAAATGGACAGTTAAAATAAAACTAGCAAAAAATCAAGTTATAATTGCCAAGGAGCTCCTTTACCTTTAGTAGTTTTGCCACCTGCACATGATTGTCATAAGCTACAACATCCACTGTCAGATGTTTTAATTGACGGATGCGACACCCATCTCCCTCTAGGTCTTCTTCTCTAACAAGCACGTTCCAAGACGGGAAACGGCATTTTGTGCCATCCCATACCTGCAGTGAAACAAAATTCACTCTTTTTGGAAACAGACAAAATTGTACAAATAATATTCCAGATTAAGATTGATACTACAATAAAGGATGGAAAACCTGGGCCTTCAAGGTGTCGTTAAAACTCTAATTTCCCAAAGCTTCTTCTTCAAATACATTATTTATTAGATTTCTTTGAGACAATATTTCTCTATCAAGAAAACTGTTGCAGTCTTCCTGAAGAACAATTTAAGTTTCTGAAAGAACAAGGCATAGTAGTCCTAAAAATGCTAGCGGCAACATTTTGGATAATAAGTTTGCTTTATTCATCCTCCTGAACATGCAAGAAGGCCATGCAAAATGTTTCAACTATCTAACTAAGTTGCGAGTTTGGAACTTAAAACAAAATTCAAGTTAGGGATAAAATATTCCATTTTTAATGGCTAAAAAACTCAAAATATTTTGTCCTTTTATCCAATAGTATTCAGAAACAATGAATCAGGGCAATATTCTAATTCTAAACTCATTAAAAAAAACATTTATTTTTATGCAAACTCCATTACTCCATTAATCATATCTGCTTGATGGTTACAAGAAGTTCTGAATCTGAATTCTCCATGCCTTTCTTCAATTTTCTCCTATCTTTGTGGATCAATAAAACAGCATTGGCACAACAAAAGAAATCAGGAGTTTGTTGATAAACATCTATTTTAAGCATAGGCACAAGAAGGTCTCAGTTTATTTTGTACCAACTCGGTTTTTCTGGACCAAAGCAATGTGATTATTTGGAAGAATACCTCAAAATATTTTTCCAGTCTGGAACAAAACAGTCAACTATAAATGGTTTAATGACTGCATTAAATACATTTCTAAAACACACCAAGATTTTAAAGGAATTAATATACCTGACTAATATTTTCAGAACAGGCATGAGTATTTTCTAAAGAAAGTGATCGTGTTAATGCAGGTCTGGATTTTGTTTATTTATTTATTTATATTTTATTATTTTTATTTTATTTATTTTATTTAATCTTATTTTAGTACATTAATTTATGACAGTCTCTATCTTCTATACTCAGAAAGATGGTGCAAGAAATAACAAATAATTAGAATAATACAATTAGAATGTCAATCTAAAGATCTGCCAGAATGTAACACCCGTAAAATATGTCCATGCATGTGTGTGAAACATTTTCCTGTTTTCCTTATTAACTATAGGATCCCATAACCAATGTTTCAGATAAATTGTAGATCCAGATAATCAGTGTCCAAATCCAAGATATATCACTACGTATCTGACAGATAAAACACTCAGGCCATCCAGAAAAGGCAACCTATGGCTTCCTGAAAATGAACCAAAGAACTAGAATACGGAGAATATTTTGAAGAGGTTAAAATTGTTTACAAACCACTTTGATCATCGTTTTCTATTGAGAAGGCTAGTTATAATGGGCTGTATTTCAAAAGAAAAGTTATCTTTGACTTAAGCAGTGTAATTATTCAGTTTCTTAACTGAAAATATGATAAAGCTAATGCTTATTGAGGTAAAGAAAGCAAACTGCTGTTCACACTGTGAATTAAAGACTAGTCATGTTTTGTGGGTTCTTCTTCCCTATTACCTCTTTGAGATAATACTAGTATTCCTTTATTGACTGCTGCTTGCTCCTGTGGATTTAATTCTTAAAAAAAAAAAAAAAAATTCACAGCAGTTTGCAAACACCTGCCAGCTGCTGCTGCTTTTTCACTCTCTTGCCTAGTTTTACAGATCTCTTTGAATGCCCATTTGTGTATTTCAGAACAGAAAACCATTAACACAAATGGCATAAAGGCTCAGCAGTAATGTAAACAGTTTCTTTGTTAATAACAGAATTCCATGGTTCTCCCTGCATTGTAAATGACATTGCATGGCTATAAGAGCACAGTAATTTTTGCTGAAAGTTTTTAAGGGCATCCTCATGTGCCGAAACTTGTGAGGCTCTCATCTAGCCAATGCTGACCATTCTGTATACATGTCAGAAAGAAGTCTAATGAATGCAGTTAGTCACCTGGATATAAAACATTATTATTATGGTTGGTCGCATAGTCAGCCAGAAGTTTAGACTGGATTTGGCATTTTTATCCACCTATCAAGTCCTTCCCAAGGACCTGGGATAGGCAGATGTTGTTGTTTGATGGTGTTAAAGACATTGTCACAGGATGTAAGCTGTTCCAAGTAAAGCTGCCTTTTGCAATTGACTGATGGTGATTTTGTCAGTGCCGATGGTCTTCAAGTGGGGCTCCAGATGTTTTGGAATTTTATTATTGGGACCTTTTGAAGAATAAGGTTAATACTTAACATTAAATATTTTACTATTCTAAATACTAAATATTTAAAATTGTAAGCCTCCTTGAATGGTCATTTCAAACAGAAAAGTGGCATATAAATTAAGTAAAATACTAATCTGAATATAAGCATATTGGCCCTAAAAAGATTAAACTAAATTATTGCCTTCTACTACTTATAGTGAACTAGAGAATGTAAGTGATAAATGTCATCATTTTTCAAACATGGGTACTTATATTCTATATATCAAACAGGAATTTCTCTTTCATCCTTCAAAAACTAAATGGATTTAATTCGCCCAGTGATTTTCAGACTTTATTTCAATTGCATGGAGTTTTTATAGGTGGAACTAGACCAGCACAAAGTAAAGCAGAAAGGAACAAGCTCGGAAGAAAACAAAGTTAACAACGTGTTCTGCTACGGACACTCCTGGTCATGGTCCCTTTAGTTACAAGACACTATCAATGAGTTTATTTTAAAAATATGTTCTCTCTCAAAGCAGAAAGGCCAAACAAATGATACACAGTCTGACTAAGAATGAAAAGCTATCTGCAAATTAATGTTGTTCCTATCTTTTTTTTTTTTTTAATGTGGGGTAACAAAGAGAAAAGTTCTAGCCTATAGCTGTTGACATACTGTTTTTCTGCATGCGGAAAAGTACAGATAGTATAAAAGCATCTCCCACTTCAAATGTACAGATCCAACAAAGCCTTTATATATTGTTACATACATACTAGCCCAATTCAGGCATTTACCTGATGAGATAAGAGCTTGAAAATGAAATTTAATTGAAAATAGGGAAATATATACTACCTTCAATCTCTGCTCATGTTGATCTTCATTATGGGAAGGTCTGGAGAGAAGCTGTATTTGCATTCGATTGATTACCCTACTTTAGTAAAGACTGTGTGGCAAATGGTATATATATTCTAGTTGATGTAGTGATACTTCCACTTCAGACCTCCGAGCTGATCACATGGAGATTGGGGTGTGGGTGATCCTGTTCTATGCAGTTTCAGGCTCTCAAATATATAATAGACATATAACCTGTGCTATATGTCTTGGGACTCAGACATATAACACAGCACTTAGAAGATGCAATCTTGGTAAAAATAAACAGCAGAAGGAAAAGGTAGACATCCAATGGAGTAGAATGAATTGCTCAAGAGCGGATTGTATGGAATTTTTGTTTGTTATGCATTCATGCCTTGGATCTGCATTTTAATATAAGCAACAGCTATGATGTAGGAAGTGGCTTAAATAGATTTCTTTTCATGCAGTACAAACATAAATTGATGCGAGAAACTTCATCCCTGCATCAGGGAAGGAATAAAATTCAATTTTCCCATGTATCTAAACATATGACAATCTGTTCTTGTAATAACTCTAAAATGCAAATGCAGAATATGAAGATAGAAATTTCAATTTCTGTCATTATTTCAAGGCAAGGAATCTCTGGTTGACGAAAAAGCCTCTGAGAAATTTAGGAAGAAAAAAGGAAAGACGCAATTACCTTTCTACGCAAGTCTTTACTAAAGATATTATGTATGTACCTAAACAGATGCAAAAGTAACCTACAGTATATCTGTAGGCCAAACATTAAGTCTCTCTTGCACACAGAGTTATCACAATTTGTATATCTATTTTGACATAGTTTATACTTTTAAACTTTCAGAATTCCAAATAGTTGCAAAAGAGGTTAAGTGAGAGACTTTTGCATTCCACAAACATATTTCAACCATATTTTCTTAATTTATTTCCAAGGCACATAAAAAGCAATCATAGTTCCAGTGGTTCATGGGAAAAAATCCAAAATCCATAGATGGGTAATACCAAAAGATTCATAAAAGATTTAACAAGACAGCAGAAATATGGATGATGACCAATTTGAATTCAAACAGGGATGTTTACAATTGCACAGCACTGTCTCCTTCCCAAGCTACTATTAATGATTTAAATAACAACCAGGGCCATCAAATAATGAAGTCAGTTTAGACAGATGCTACCATAAATTGAGCCAAAACACGGCCAGCGAAAAACAGAGATTATCAATTTGCTTGAATGAATCCTCTGGTATCCAACAAGTTTCAAGTTTAAAACTTTTTATGGTATTTATTAATGTGGTTTTTTAATATTTTTTTTGCTGTTTTTATACTTGTCTTTTTATCTGATTGTTATATGCTGCCCAGAGTCACTTCGGAGAGATGGGCGGCTATATATATGTGCTTAATAATAAATAAATAATAAATAAATTCTCCAAGATGGGCCAATAAGCATTCAGGAACCATAAAAGGCAGCATTTCTAGCAGAAGATTTAAGATTTATTTTGATTGTGACACTGCTGATCAGAAAAAAAAAATATCATAGGTTAGATTATATTCAGTCTCAGGGCTAATGTGTAATTACTGTTTAATTAAAACAGTTATTATACATTAATGAGGGAAGGGGTGGAAAATAATAATAATAATAATAATAATAATAATAATAATAATAATAATAATAATAATATTTTAAAAAACCAGACCTTGAGAAGATAAGAAGATCCATCCACTTTAGCTTTTCCTACTAGTTGGCAGGTGAATTCAAAAAACATTGGTGGCTGAATGTCACATAATTTTTTTGTGGGAGCTGGATAAGGAAGATTACTTGCCACCCAAATACGCATGTCTTCTACAGTTTTTTTGTCTTCATCTGTAAATGAAAATGTTTTGCTAGATGTTCGGGGAATCACTGGGGCTCCAACAGTACCATCAAATGTAAGTGCAGCAAATCCACTGCCTGAAATCCCATGCATCTGATTATTGAATTCTTTGATCTACAACAGTAAGAATAGAAATGATGTATCATATAGAAAAAAATCATCCTAAAAAGTCAACATAAGACTTGATACAGGCTTGTAATACTAAAAATTATGAAATAAAATAAGAAGATTTTTAGAAACTATCAAATTAATAATTGGTTAACCTTGTGGTTTCAGAACATGTATTTGAAAAGATTTTAACCTTCAACTGGATGGAACTGACAAAGTCCTCCATTCTTCTATGTGTTCTGGGGTCACTATCTGAAATCCATCACATATAAACTGAGTACATACGGCTATTTTATTTGTAGTAAAGCATACTGTGATGCTTTCAAGAATCAGAAGCACAAAGTGACTAATAATGTGGAGGACTGCAGATTGCCTTCCTGTTTCTGAGGAAAGACATTAGATTGCAAAAGCGTTGAAGTTCAACATGTTCTAACTAGAAGCAATGCAAGACTACACTGTGGATGCTTGATGTAAACAGCTGTACTGCTATAATAAACATCTGATTATAGCATCTTCATTTGCAGTTGGTTGCTAAAAGAATTAACAACATCTGGGAGGCATAACAGTTTTAAAATTAAGTACTTTCCAGATAATAAATCTTCCTAGATAAAAATAAAACCAGTCTCTGGTGCCATAAATCAGCTTCTGTAATCAGTACAATGATACTTGGAATGGCTATTTTCTTTATTTAGCTGGTCATCAATATAAGCTATTAGGAGAATATATGTTCAAAGAGCATGTCTCATACACTGTCTTGCTCAAATGGCTCATTCTTTCAAATGTTGCACCTGGGAGAATTCACAATAACACCTGGGAGAATGCAGTCCTCTTACCCTTCCCTCAAATGTGTCCTCAAAATCCATGACCTTTGGCTAATTTCCTAATCTCTTTATTGAGATTAGGAAATTAGCCAAATGTTGCCCAGTTTGTTGGTCAGAAGATGCACTACACTACAAGTCCCTAGCATAGCCAACCAGGCCAGAACGACAGGTCTGGTTTGGGGAAGATCAGTCTAGGAATGGACTCTTTCCATAACTGATTGGAGAATTTTACAAAGGACTGTATCAGCTTTAATATATTTATACATATATTAACTGTATAAATGGTTATATATCTCATAGAGTTTAGGTGTATATGCAGGGATCTGGATGGCACTATTATTATTTTCCTCATCACAAATACCACCATTAGCAGTATGGGGTTCAGTGAATTCTTGCAGGACTAGTTCTAGTGTGGTGATTATATGATTATTCTTGAATGGGCTTTAATGACAGCCTCATAAGTTAAATTCCAAAATATATGAGCATATATTTCTCCACCTGATCCATTCAAATAAACCTGGTATCTAAAGAGTTATGTGGTAACCTCAGAGTATGAGGTAAATTTGTAATTGTACTTATAACTGCTGTAAAGAAGATTGGAAGCCGCTTTATATGTTTTTTCTTTTCTTTTTTTCCCTATTTTTCTTTTGCCTTTTTTCCTTTCTTGCACTTTTAGCTTTCTCCTTGATTTCTTTCCTTTTCTTTTCTTTTCCTTACTTTATGTTAGTATTAGTTTTTATCTTCCTTTTTAAAAATTGTTAATAAAATTATAATACATAAATACATAATATATAATGTATATGTATATATATGATAGCAGTTCTAGGAAGTATAATATCTCCATTTTGGAGCAAATGTGTTTATGAGACATTGAAGTCCTTACTCATGCATTCCTCTATAAGAGTCTACACTCTGACCTTCAAACTCCCTTTGTATTTAAGAGATCTGGTAGAACAGAGATGGACTATATCCACCTTTTTTTTAATTGTATACTGCCCAAAGATCACTAGGAGAGTTGCATAATTTCCATCTATCACAATTGCTATTGCACTGCATAAGCCAACCTATATTATGGCTTATTGATATATGACATTTTTCTTCCCTTGCTTTTTAATCTTTTCTTTTTGACTTCTTTCTATAGTCCAATCTTTCATCAACATAAACATACAACAAAGGAATCTTACTTCATCTGTACATTGATTAAAACTCTGTGCATTCCACATATAACTTTAGGCACCTCTATGTAGCTTAATTGAAATGTTACTAGTTTAAACTTGCCTGCATTGAATTTTCAGATAAATGGTTATGAGTTACTTAAGCGCAGGGCCCAGGAGCACCCAACACTCGTGATGTACTTGATGGAATGTGGTTAATTAGCAAATACTTTCATTTTAACAAATATCTAAAATTCCCACCTAAATAAAAAACATGGATTCTACCACCTGGGAAATATTTATTTATTTATATTTCAAATTTAGACACCGCCCATCTCATAAGGAAGTGTGCTTAATCTAAATCAGGTATACAGGTAGTCCTTATTTAGCTGCCACAATTGGGACCGGCAACTCGATCATTAAGCAAAGCAGTTGCTAAGTGAAACCGCAACTGTGCTTATGATTTTACTTCCGCTTTCCTTTGCTTTACAGACCTGTGAAGGTCGTAAACACAAGGACTGGTCACAAAGTTACTTTTTTTATCACCATTGTAACTGCAAATGGTCACTGCTAAATGAGGGCTACCTGAACATTAACAAAAAATTCTTATAGGATCTAATCAATACCCAATGTACGTTTGCATATGTTTCATTCTCTGGTGAACAAACATTTTGTGATATTTGAGAATAAAAAAAAAATACACCAGAATAGCATTCTTTGAGTCAAACAAACATAAATATGTTATATACCAAATATTTATGTTGTATACCAAATATTTACATTGCTATATATTGTTAACATCCCCTAATCCAAACCCACAGAACAAAGTAAACATTCATAATTTTCACCTGCAAATTGCACTTTGCAACCACTTCACTTCCTAAATTTGCAAAATGATACCAAAAATATCCCCTCTTCCATCAAGATTACAATATGCTGAAAAGTGAGAAAGGAGGAGAGTTACAAGTCCAAGGACAGTAACATTTCTGCTAAAGAACAGAAAAAAAAAGAAGAAGAAAGAAGAAGAAAGAAGAAGAAAGAAGGAAGGAGGAAGGAGGAAGGAGGAAGGAGGAAGGAGGAAGGAAGGAAGGAAGGAAGGAAGGAAGGAAGGAAGGAAGGAAGGGAGTAATGACCATGAAGAGGCAGCAAAAAAGTATCTCTAATCAATGTTTGTGAATGCTTGTGTTTCTTTAATACATAAAAACATTTTTTAAAGTGCAGAATATCTAACAGGAACAAGAATGCTATCTTGGATCATAGTCCAAGACCCACCTACCATCAAGCTGACAGATCATATCCAAAAACACATCCTTCTTGTAACATAAAGACAGAATGCACAAAGTATTCTAACAAACCTTCAGTTCTGCTTGTCTACAAGAATGATATGGTTAGTCATATGACTATGGCAGAGAACTCAAGATGTTGTGCAGTCTATTAAAGCCCAGGAAGTGTCTAAGAATTTGTCTCTTGTGGTAGAAAGCAACATTCCTAAATAGTTATCCTATTAACTGTAATCAATGTAATCCAATCGTAATTCAATTAAAATTAAATTTAGATTTTTTTTTTCCTTAGACCCACATCCCCCAGCATGCCACCCAAAGCCCTAGTGCAGTTTATGGGGTGGGAATGATCAATATGGATCAGCAATCCCATAAATGGATAGGATTCTCTCTGTCAAAGATTAATGCCAAAAAGTATCTGCTCTGTTTCCTTTGAACAGACTACAGAACAACTTTTTTACCACATGGCAGGAAGTATATTCAAATTACCTTTATTCTGTGAAATCGAACAATATCACCAATTCTGTAGATGTGTGGAAGGGCATCTCTGACTGCATTAAAAAATGAACACACCAACTTCACATTGGACTGATCTACAATGGTCACCACTGAGCAATAATCTGTAAAGGTTGAGAAAGAGAATTAAAAAGAAGAACAGAAAGATTATCATGCAAAGGAATCTAGGTTTATTTGTTTTTCGTTTCCCTGACAAAAATGACATACATTAGAATATAAGGACAAAACTGTAAGATTCCATATGATTTCACCACTAATTCCTGGTCATTAAAATGGTTAGCTAAGAATAAAATTACCTTTAATTCTGAAAAATATCTGTCGATGAGTCTAACTCAAAACCTAAGAAGGGCCTACACTAGAGCTAGGTTTGAATTACTGGACTCCATGGTCAAATATGGTCGTTTCCATCACGTGCCTTATGATGAGAGGCTATGTGTCTGTGGGGACCCAGCCATAGAAGATATTGTCCATGTTTTGTTCGACTGTAAACTTTATGACTCACTTAGGCTTAATTATTTGTCCCCTCTGTTGGAAAAAACAGTCCATTGGGACTCCAAACACAGATTATCCTATTTTCTTTCGGGCACAAATATCTTTATTGTGAGTAGGACTGCCAAGTTTGTAGACAAGGCAGCTCAGTTGAGAGCCCGATATATAGAACAGATTGGAGTATCATGTAGGGGGGACGGTCTTATATGAATCTGGATTATGATATTAGTGAGACATTATTATTTTATAGTACTATTACACTTTGTACGATCCCATTTTATTATTATAATATTTTATTGTATCATGGATTTTGTGTATTAGTTATTTGTTTCACCTTTGCTGATGTTTCTTATCCTTGTTGATATGGTAAGACTAATCAATAAAGTTGAAAGTTGAAAGACACCACTAATTCCTTGTCAATCTTCCACAGTGCCGATACAAATGGATTTACTTTATAAAGTAATGTTTACAAAGTTCATATAACAAATAACAAAATCTGGTTAATTAGTAGTAGACTGAATATCTTATTTTTTACACAAAGTTTTATCTTCCAAAAGTTGTCAGTTGCGTTGTTGCTACCATAGCAGACAAACTGTATTCCTTTCCTTTCAGTACAATCAATTAGATCTATCCACTGATTTGAAACCAAGAAGCTACATGAATGAATGAGTGGATCAATAAAATCCAATCTATTTAATAATTATTAGACAAATATTCTGTTCCATGAGTGTTTTTAAATGGATTTTTAAAAATATCTGTAAATACAGGTATATGTACCTATACATGCAACTTTTTCTAGCTAGAGCTTTTGTAGGCAGCTAGTTTATATGCATGTAATTCCTTGAGAGTTTTTTTTACAATTAACTAACAAAAAATGAAAATAAATCTTTGCATGCTTATTTTCCCAAAGCAAAGTTTTAAAATATAAAGTGTTCTTGCTCTCTGTCTCAGAAAAACAAAAACAAACGTATCCATATCTTTTCATACATAACACTCAGAAACATATGCTCTTTTGAACAGATTTCTCACAAATCAATATCTTCTCATGAAAGTTTTTGAACAGAAAACTATTTTGTAGTGGTGCTTGTTTTAGAAAAACCTGCACATCTACTTATTTAGAAATCAATGGCAGATTTCTATGACATTTCTAACTGCATGAAACTTTTATCACCTTTCCCAGGCAGGAAGTACTCTGTTCCAGCTGTTGTCTCCTGAGACACAGATGAGAAAAAAGCATCCTTGTTTGTCCAATTGTGTAATAATCTAGTGCAGCAGAACATCAAGATGGGCAAATCAGCCTGAGTTCCAGGTAAGTTACTGTTTACAATTCACCTCTTTGTTCTTTCACTGTCAAACTGACCTTTCTCCTTCACTTTTTGTTCAGTCGTTTTCTTTAGCAGTGCTGAACCTTGGTTTGTAACCTTGAAGGTGGGATATAGAGGGTGTGCATGTTTTCCTTTATGCAACATCTCACCAAACTATAATGCAAATTATTTTCAGTAAACTCTGCATGAATATTAAATAAAATAGTAAATCTGTCACTCACATGACTAAATTAGCAGTTGTGTGTGGTTAAACCCTCTTCTACTGCAGCACAGCTGCACTGAGAATAATCTTATGGCAGGGTGTTAATACCACAGGCCTGTATGGATTTTTGGTTATTTACTGATATGTTTTGACCAATCAGAATGTAAAGAAGGTAACTTCACTTCTCTTTAGTGGCATTAGAAAGTGCTGGAATTTATCTGGAATAAATTGGATAAATGTTTTAAGCAAAGAAAAAATATAAATAAGCCTAATTAAATTCAGTGGGAGTTATACCTACGTAGATAAAAACAAAACTAACCTTTAAAGTTAAAACTATTTCTTGAGATATATTTAAAAGTAAAAGAACAATTCCTTTTTGGGACTGCGTGGAAGAAAAATCCAGAAAAAATGTAGAATATAGATTTTATAAATAATGATTTTAAAAATTGCTGTTTTTCTAAAAGATTATGTGGCAGTTCTCAAACTAAGGATTGTATCAGAAAAAAAAAATGCCACAAAAATATCTAATTTACATAAAAATCTGCAAATAGCAATGCTCACCTAAATAAATGTATTTAAGTGTTTACAAATATTTTTACAGATGTTTACAAATATTTTTCAAGTAAAAATAATTACTTGAGAGCTACTGTGCTCAAAGGAATAGTCTTGAGAAGTATGAGTAGTAAGGCTGAGATGCTGAATATATTGAGAGTTTAACTCTGAAAATTATCTTAAAAAAACAGAAAATACACGATGGTGTTATCAAGGAGATGTAAAAGGAAGATAGGAAAAACAAAGTATACCAACAGTATCAAGAACTAACATCTAATTCTAAGCTTATATATTATATACCTTACTTAAATTTTTAAAAAATGGTCAAGAAATTTCATGTTGGTAAGATACACAAGATCTAAGGTAACAGCCTGAAAAGGAATGTTCTTTTCAAACCTGAACAAATGTTTTGGTTGCTACGATTTACAGTTCTGTATCTTTATGGGTTACCTCAGTTCAATAAACAACACAGAATATATAGTGTAAAATTCTTTTTGTGGACAGAAGCTATGTTAGTTACAGTGCAAAAAATGTCAATGTATCCTTATGGATTTACCAGACTCTGGTATGTAAGTACAACTAACACTTATAAGAATCTGTTGTACCATTTTTTTTAATAACACGTTGAATTGCAAGCATCCTATGGAGACTTAATATAGCCTCAAGGTACTTCCTTGGTTCTAATACTGTTTTAAAACACATAGCACAATGGGATTACAGATATATTCTCTTAAAGCAAGTTCCTGTGTGACTGCCAGACCTGAAATCAAACAAAAGCTCCACATTTGACCGGTATTTTAGTATGTCCCAAATTATGACAATCTCCATGGAAAATGGAAACTACTGCCATTAGACTTGGTGGTAACTTTATTGGAATGAACCCTCCATATGTATGGCAAACAGCAATAATAACTGATTGCTCTTCTACTCACTACTTGATTTATAATTTTATTTATACATTCTGCATTTCATCAAAAGAAAAACAAAACTCAGTGTGATATATAGGACTCCCCCACCTGCTTTACAACGTATACTCACAGTAACACTGTGAGGTAGGTTACAGTTACATGAATTCTGTAAAAAGATTGACGTAACAATCTTCGGCTGATTTAAATTCCCCACTGTTTTAGGTAAGACTGAACTGTTAGAAGCACTGAATTAACTGAAGTATTTTGTTCAATAAGTCCTTTTACATGATGTTTGCAAAATGTGCTCTAAACAAAGAAACAAAAGTGAAGATGAAATCAATGCTGTGCTACCAGACTTTCACTGATGAAACAGGATTTTCTTCACCTCTCTTTCTTCGGGAGCATCTCATGTGGTCCCAAAGTGTCCTTTAGGGGACTGGGGGACCCTGCGCATGAATTTTAGGTGATGTAGCTTTTGCAGGGTGGGAGCAAAAAGATCCCTCTGTGGAATCTGCTTCTGCTGCTTGCAATATACCACTGAATACCACTACGAAGATCTTTACAGTAACTGTACATTTCATTTATTTGAAAGCATGCCAGCTCTGCTTTGCAAATATTCGCAGAAAGATAAAGATGAGGAAAAAGTGATCAAAATGATCAGGGAGCTGGCAAATCCTCCAGGAATGGATAGTGGGGAAAGAGAAGCAGGTAACAGGCCTTTTATATAAAATATGTAGAACAGTGTTTCTCAACCTTAGCAACTTGAAGATGAGTGTCTGGGGAATTCTGGGAGTTAAAGTCCACTCATCTTCAAGTTGCCAAGGTTGAGAAACACTGCTGTAGCAACTGACTTCTTTAGATGGGCATCGTGCATTGGATTGGTGGCGATGGAATGCTTTTTTGAAAAAAAAATGGATAGTGATTATTTTAGTTTACCCATTTTAGGGATATTAGATATTCAATATTCTATACCTAATCAGGTTTTTATATTCGTAGGAGTGGCACTGAAATTGTTGAAATAAATAATTAAAACCACAAAGAATACCTTCAATTGATCAATCCAGAATTCAGGCAAGAAGAAAGAGTTAATTGTGAAGAACTGCTATGGTCCTGACAAGTCCATGAGTTCAGCATGGCACACCATTTTATCTTTAGCACCCTATCTTTTGTCAAAGACATCTAAACGTAATTAAAAACCTAAGCCATCACCAATGTGTATTTCACACCTCAAGATAAACGATTTATAAGCTACAAAAATTCTGGCTCTTAGTATAAGATTTTTTATCAGTGTCCAAGTGTTAATATCTGATGTCTTCAGAACACAGCCTCCCATCAGAGATATTTGTCTGGAGTACTTCATAAGTGAAATTAAATTCTAATAACTGCATTGTAATTGCTATTATAATACGAGGTAACATTTTACAATATTACAGTACATGGGAATGATTTTATAATATTTAAAAAGTTTAAAAAGAAGAAGTGAGGCATCTATAAAAGTCCAAATTAAATTACTGCAAAACGTAATATTCCATTGGCATAAAAGTGTATAAACACACTATTTCCTAGGATTATTTTCTATACCTCAATGATTTTATGCTTAAAAGCAATTATTACAGGATATTTCTGGTTTGAGCATTCATATTTTATCATTGAAAATTTCCTTATTTAAAAAGTTGAATCCCTTTTAAAATAACAAATCCATTTTATCACAGAGGCTAAGGGCACTGTTAATTTAAGTTTTAGTTATTTCAATGGGCCTATTATAAATATCACCAAATTTGGATTCAACCAATTATTGACAATGACTTTGTTTTAATAGTAGTCCATCACATATAATAACAAAAGCTTTAAGTTTCTCATTGTTGCATAACTCACATTACACACAAACAAACAAAAATGTTTTTATAAAAGTTTTACAGGAATAGAGAAACTCTATGAATTATACTATATGGAGAAATTGTACTCCTTCCTCCAAATTATCCAACTTCTAACACTTCCATATGTTTCATTTCTTTTTTTCAAAGCTATATATGATTATGGTTACATTTGTAGTGGAACTACGGTAAATTACAATAACATTACAGTTTTTGGCATATTTGAATAAAGGTTGAGAACCAAAATGGGTTTGTAAATTGTTTGGAAAGGAACCATAATAACCATCCCAATGCACATAAGACTAACTGCGACTAATCTGGAAAGAAAGAGGGAAATTTAAATGAGGAAAGAAGCAGAACAGCTCATAGTCTATCTTTCTTGTCAGGGCATAAGAATTACTACAACTATACTGAGTATCTGTGGAGTCTCACAGCAGCATCACATTTTTTTGAAAATTCTGTATGACTTTCCATATTTGAACTTTTTTTCTGGTGGTATAATTTAATTTGGGATGTTTTACTCTTGGAAAAACATAATCGCACAAGTAGTACAGAGAACAGAGCAAATTTCAGATACAATCTTAAATATATTTACGCAGAAACAAATTCAGATGAAATGACACTTGTGTTAGCAATTAAAAGGGTTGGCTGGCTACAATACTGCATATTTTACTCCGTCATTCCAAGAACACTCACACCAATGCGGTCACTTAAATAAGTGTTAAATTTACAAAGAGAGAATGCAAATCAACATCTCTTAAAACTTAATGCACAGGAAACTGCCTCATACTAGCAGACTTTTTGCATCTCTGGTTAAACCAAGTTCCACAATGGCTAAGCAGCCTGTGGCCAACTTGGTCCCCCAATCCAAAGACTTCTTCGGTGCGGGGAGAGGCCTCTTTGTTTTCCTGTCTCCCTATTGCGTCCTTTCTCATCCCTGTCGCCTTTCTTCTGCAGTTTACCACTGCACTGACAAATGAAAGTACAGTACTCAAAATCAGCAGCAGAGGAGACAGCTGCTGAACTTTTCTTCCTGCTCCACAGTGTGCATGGCACAGCATCCACTTCATTCTACATTCAGAAAGCATTCTACTGTTAGAAAGCCTTAAGTGATAAAGCTGATGTACAAAAAAAGCTGCAGCTGGTAATTTTCCTGTCAGATAAAAATTAAACTCAGTAGATTTAAGACTAGATAAAATGAGAGAGAGGGGTGATGGTGAAATCTACTTAAGAAAAAAATACGGTATTTAATAGGGCTTAAGAAAAATATGGTGAAAGAGGTGTAGGCATATCCCAGCTTTATTCTGGACCACTGTCTGCTACGATCATGCCTATTTCCCCTTTGATCTGGTCATATGCACGTTCCTGTCCATTCTGCAAGACTGCAAATGTATGTATGTATGTATGTATGTATGTATGTATGTATGTAAGTATGTATTTATTTATATTTATCAGCCGCCCATCTCAGTGGACTCTGGGTGGTGCACAAAACTAAAAAAGATACAAAATCAGCTAAAGATAATTAAATCAAAGGCAGCCTGGATTAAAATGCTCTAATAACAAAATCCACATTAAACAAATAACAAACATCAACTCCAGGCCTGCAACCAAAGCCAGGTTTTCAAAGCTTTCTGCAACCCCAGGAGAGAAGGTGCCATCTTTATCTCTGGAGGAGGGGGGGAGATAATTGTTCCAGAGAGTGCGGGCTGCAATAGAGAAGGCACGCTTCCTCAGTCCCACAAGATGGCGCCGTTTAATGGAGGGGACCTGGAGCATACCCACTCTGCTGGAACCTACTGGGGGCCAGAAACAATTGGAGACAAGCATTCTCTCAGGTATTGAGGTCCTATGCCATACAGGGCTTTATAGGCCATAACCAGCACCTTGAATTGCACTTGGAAGCCAACTGGCAGCCAATGCAGCTCACATAGCAGTGGTGACACAATGGCACATGGAGAGGCACCCGTTACTGCTCATACTCCTGCATTTTGAAACAGCTGTAGCTTCCGGGTAGTCTTCAAGAGCAGCCCCATGTAAAGTGCATTGCAATAATCCAATTGTGAGGTGATCAGGGCACAAGTGACTATCTAAAGGGCCTTTTGATTGAGGAAAGGCATAACTAGTGCATAAGATGAACCATACAAAGGCCCTCCTCTTCGAGCAGTACCTGGGAGTCCAGAAGAATCCCCAAGTTGCGCACCAGACTGGGGAAGTGCAGCCCCATCCAAGTCCAAAGACGGTGACATTTCTGACCCAGGGGGCCCAAACAGCCACAGCCACTCAGTCTTGTTAGGATTGAGCCGAAGTCTGTTCTGCCCCATCCATATTCAAACAGCCTCCAGGCACTGGGACAATACATTAACAGCTTCACCTGTGCCACTTGGGGTGGAAATGTAGACCTGGGTATCATCAGCATATTGATGATACTGTACCCCAAACTGGCTGATGACCTCACCCAATGGTTTCATGTAGGGACCACAGATGTGAGCTTTCCCCATCTGTCAACACCAACTGAAACCAACTGCTGAGGAAGGAGGTGAACCACTTGAGCACAGTGCCTCTCACTCCTAACCTCCGCAGCTAGTCCAGAAGGATACCGTGGCTGACAGCATCAAAAGCCGCGGAGAGATCAAGGAGTATTAGAATGGATGCAACAACCCCATCCCAGCTCCACAAAAGGTCATCACCAAGTATGACCAATGCCTTCTCTGTACTGTACCCCGGTCTGAAGCCAGACTGAAATTGGTCCAGATAATTTGTTTCCTCCAAGATCCTCTGTAGCTGTCATCCAACCACCTGTTCCACAACATTCCCCAGAAAGAGCTGATAATTCTCCAATAGAGAGAAGTCCAGAGAAAGGTCTTGAGGAGGGGCATGCCACCACCTCTTTCAAGGCTGGTGGGACTATCCCCTCTTTCAAAGAGGCTGAAACCATCGCATGAACCCATCCTATGGGCACCTCCCGGCTGCTTTAATAACCTAGGCAGGGCCAGGATCTAACAAACAGGTGCCTGTACTAACAGACAAAAGGACTTTGTCTACTTTCTCAAGTGTAACAGAATCACACTCAATTGAGATAACATCATAAGACTGTTTCCTGGGCAACTCATTAGGACTTGCCCAGTCAGAATCCAACTCCAAGCAATTAAATCTCTCCTGAAAAATAAAGTTGTATACCATCATTTACCATAACTGGGACACAGTTATGAACTGCTTCTGGTTCTATCCAAAGGCAAAGACGATTGAACGTTTACTTCATTAGCTATGGCGGTTCATCAGACATTGATCATTACTCCACAATCTACTTTGGCACTCATTTGCTTAAAAAAGGCATATACTCTAACACATTAGAATTTTAATGTATATATGCAATCATACATACCAGTTCCTTTGCTTAAATATGGAGGCTTGAAGAATTTCACAGCCCCGTACAGGTTGACAACAGTTCCATTTTTAAGGTGATTCAGAGGAGTATATGTGTATTGGGGAGCAACATGCTAGCAAGACAAAAGACAAAATCATCCTATGAGAAAAAGATCTATGGCAAGCTACTCAAAAATTCTCTGACTGAACTATTTTTTCTTGCTAAGCGTTAAAGACCTTATATATACAACTATTCAGTTTCCTTGGCAACAGAGTAGTAGTTAACTTCTTTCAAGATATTTTCTGATGTTATATTGAGCCCACCAACCTCTTCCCAGTCCGGATAAAGTTGGTCCTGGCCTTGCCACCTAATGAGGCACTATCCATCTTGTGAGTAGAAAAAACTTATTTTAGTTATTGAGACCACAAGTTTCATTGATTCAAAACATACCATGGCCACTGTTTCTGCCCCAGTCATAGTTCGTGATGATCTAGTACAAATCTGGAAAAAAAAAAAAAGAATTATAGATGGTTAGCACTATAAAACAAGCTAAACTAAACTAATTTCAGACTCTTCATGCCAATATTTCAACAAGACTTTCATTAATTAATGGATTAAAATTAAACAAGAAATTAGGTATTATATCAGAAATAGACATTTCTTTAAGGTGCTATGACTCAGGCTAATCTAAAAGAATAATGATCTCTTGTTCTCTAAAACAAAGCCATTACTTTGCAAATAGATTAACTGCATATTTACTACTTTTAAAACATAATAGTAAGCATACTCTGCCAATCAGGGACACCTTCAACTATTCAAGACAGTGTTATTATAAACCTACCTAAAGGTTTTATTCCTCCTATAACACTTAATTAAATCGATAAGGGACATTGCAAAATTCAGATTTTTATAACTTGGACAATTAGATTTAAAGATCCAGAAATACACCATTGTCTGATATTTTTAATTGCATTTTCTCTCTCTCTATGCGCGGCAGAGAGAAGAAGAGAGAACAAGCAATACTTTTTAAAAGTATACAGTAATACTTCCTTTAAAACAACACACTATCAAATTGATATTGGTTTTATGTTTTTAACTTTTTGTTTAGTTATGTATTTAATTTGTATGTTGCTTCAAAAATTTTCAGCAGCCATCATGAAAAACACCATATAAAACAAACACCATATAAAAATTAAAAATTATTCTTTCTGCATTGTGCATTTTATCTATTATTCATGACCATGAGTGCTCACATTCACTAGAAAGGAAAAATATAAAACAGAGAGGTAACTTTAAAATCCTGTTAAGCATCAAAACTGGTTTTCTACCTGGCAGTTTCTAATGTACAAAAGGGACAGGTGTATGTATCATTTAAAAAGTTATTAATTGTAATATGTAACCGTCTTTTAAATTCCCTACAAATTACTCTCTAGTTCATCCACCGATTACGTGAGAAGGGAGAGAATGAGAAAAAATAAAAACTTGCTCAACGTACATAAATCGTTGAGCCGGCTTCATCAGATACTTCCACCTGACAGCAATGCCTACTATGTTCATTAGCGGACTTTGACAAACTGAATCCAGCCACCGTGATGATATCCTATTGAAAGCAAAAATATACAACCAATTAGCATGTTATTATTGATGTCATCACTGTTATACTATTTACAGTACATCTTTTTAAGTCAATTCTTTTAAAAAGGCCCCTTCACCAATATATTTTATAAATCAGAATATACACATGTGCATATATACATATACATATATTCTGTGCCTATGGTATTAACTCAACAGCCAAATAGTCATAAAAGCCAAAAATGTCATTTTATGACGAGTGACGTTTGTGATGAAGCTTTCCACTGCTTTTCCACTGCACTCATTCTAAACAGTATTTTAAATGTCAATAACCTGAAAATTGCACTAGAGCAATAATGCAATAATACTTGCATGAAGTATATGCCGATGAAATGAAGCCAAACCAAACCAGACTATACTGGCTTGTCAGAATAAGTAACACAGGAATTTCTTAAATCTCTTTCTCACCCATACATACATACACACACGCACACACACACACACACACAGCAGAAAAGAAAAATAGAAAATATTTTCTGGTATCTCCAGGGTAGTGACAGAGCTTATGCCTGTGTAAGTATAAATCATTTTTGATGGTTGACATTAAAAGAGGTTGTAGGTCTGATGGAGTTAGAAATAGTTCTGTGAAAAAGTGTTCATTCCCTTTCAGCTTTTCTGTGTACCTCTGCCATTGAATGGGATCAGAAAAGAAGTGCTTTGCAGTTCTTGCGGCCAAAGTTGGTACAACCAGATACAGAGTCTAATGGGCCAATTACTTTTTCACCATGGCATATCGCTTGCAGGAGACTTTGCCTATGAAATCAATGAACTGGGCACCACACTTTGCTGTTACAGTGGTACCTCGGTTCACGAACTTAATTCGTTCCGCGACTCTGGTCGCGACCCGAAATGGTCGTGAACCGAATCAAATTTCCCCATAAGGTTCAATGTAAATACGGTTAATCTGTTCTGAACCATTTTTTTTTTTTTTAAACTGCAAAAATATGACACAAAGTACAGTACGAAGAGAGAGAACGCTAACCTTGCTCGACGCGACTTCCGGCGTGGAGGACAGGAAGGCGGGTGGGGAGGCGGTTACTGCTTGGAGGGAGAGTCCCCCTCCCTACAGGAAGCCGCGCCCACGTGTCACGGGAGGGAAAATGGCCGCGGATCCTGTTCGTCACCCGATCCGGCGTTCGCGAACGGAGGCAAATTTTTGTGGCCGGAGCTGTTTGTGAACCGAATTGTTCGTGAACAGATGCGTTCGTGAACCGAGGTACCACTGTATTTGTTCGTTCAGACTGACTTTCAGTATCGATGGGGCCCATATGAAGCTCTCATAGCTTTCAGTGGAAAAGATATGCAAACATTTAGAAAACCCAGCAGGGGTGAATACTTTTTCACTGAATTGCATATCATATTCCACTGAAACCGATGGACTTATAAAGAGGTATCACTGATTTCAATATTATTCAGTTAAATTTCATTTTCTCTCAAGTTGTGCCCAGATCAAGAAAAAGAACTGGCATATCATTTATGCTTTACAAAAAAAATTTCAAGCAACTTCCTGTAGTGGTCCCTGCAGTTTTCTTGGCAAGATTTCAGAAGTGGTTTGCCATTGCCTCCTTCCTAGGGCTGAGAGAGAGTGACTGGCCCACGATCGCCCAGTTGGCTTTGTGCCTAAGGTGGGACTAGAACTCACGGTCTCCCGGTTTCTAGCCTGCTGCCTTGACCACTACACCAAACTGGCCCTCTTTACAAATACAGAAATGTATAATGGTTTGTAGAGATTTTTATCACTGTGCCATCCAACTCACTTTTTTTCTTTTTTCCTTTATTCCAGAAGCACTACATTCTGAATCAAGAATTGGAATCCACTGTATATGTGAGGAAGATGAAATTAAATATAGATAAGGCAGAGTTAGCTGTGCTACTAACATAGCCTGCCCCAGAGATCCAGATGGTAGCCTTCCTGATGGCATTTAAAATCTGCTTTTATATATGTTATTTGGCTATGTTATAAACTCTCTTCAAGCGTACTGCAGCACATTAAAAGAATAAACAAATGAATAATAGGGGTCTGTCAATCCTTTGAAAGAAGTGCTTTGGAAGAGCTGGAAGCACATCTTTTTCCAGAGTTGTACTGCAGCTTCCAAAGCTAAAGCAAGTCTGAAAAAAGACAAGAGAGCTTTAACAATTAGAAAAGCGATCCTTGGTAAGCATTTCCTACCTGACTAGAATTCCATTCATGCTCTCTGTTGGACTGCCACTGAAAACTACTAGGAGATGTCAATAAATGTGGAATGTGGCTGCTACAATTTTAAAACAGGCAGATGACTTGGATCACACAACCCATTTATTTTAATCAGTGGAACTGGTTGCCCACATTTTTTTTTTCCTTAGAATAATTCAGTGTTCTGGCTATTGGCTTTAAAGCCCTTAATGGCTTTTGGCAAGGTTACTTGAAGAGGTGACTCTTCCCATACGAATCTGTGCAGCCTTTAAAATCACCTGTTGGAGCCTCTCACAATAGCTGTTGCTTAGAGAACCATTAGTGACATTCACACTTTCTTATTAGTAGCACTCCATTCCATTCTACACTAAGTCGCTTTCTTCTGTATCTATATTCCTTCAAAAACTGCCAATATTTCTTTTCAAACAATTATTTGCTGTTTCTTAAACTTATTTACGTCAACATTGTTTTTGTTATAGTTTTAATCTTTTTAACCTATTTTGGGACATTTGTTTGTAGGGGAAAGACTGAGTTTGGATTGGCAAAGTAGATTCCCCACCCCCATTTCATACTTTAAAAATGTAATTTTATATATAAAATTTATTGAAAATATTTATATCTCACCTACATGTTGCTAGCATCAAATGAATATGTCCAAGAAGTTACCAGGAGTCAAACTCAAGTCTAAATCATTTTATGTTCTTCATGCAATAATAGGTTACACAGAACTTAATACATTCTGTCTTTCCAAAAGTATACTTCTAATTTTGTACAATCAGATTACCTTCTGCTTAGTTAGTAGATGGGGAAATTTGAGGTAGGGCCTTACTGATCCCGTAACTTTCCTAAAAGTGTACCTGAACAGCCTAAGTTATTCTGTCAACTGCCTGTTCTACAAAAGCAACATATGGTTGGATTTCAGGATATTGAGATGATGATGTTGTTGCTTGGTTGACATACTGCCTTACATCTTTCCTCCAAAATAATAGGCAACTCAAGATAAATTGCGTGAAGAATCTGTCTAGTTATTAGTTGGTTAAGCATATCCCCTGTTTTCTTACAGATGGAAAGAAATGCTGTGAGTTGGACAGCTTCATTACATCTAACATCTTTATTTTTTAACAACAGCCAGTTGCTCACTTAGAGCAAACAGTAGAGGTGGTATTGGAATACTATGGAGTGTCTAAAAAAACATGTCCACAAAGATCATAAACATGTATAGTTGTACGACCATTACAAGCCAAGTGAAAGAGCGAGAAAGAGTAAATGGTAAGTGCAGATGGTCTTGTAAATGTTCATCATACTACCATGCAAAATTTCACAAAAGCAGGAGGAGGGGGAAGAAATAAAATCAGCAAGAAATCTGGGAAAAATGAGAATGAACACAGAGAATCATAGGATAATTTAAAGGCTGCTTTACTTTTCCAGTTAATTCTGGCATTTCCAGAAGTACTATTTCAATTTTGGGGGTGGTATTGAAATATTATCAAATATAACATTTTAGCCTCAAAAGCTGACCCTTTGTATTTAATGGTTGCCAGCAATACTCAAATTTGCTTTTAGAGCCATGGCTTTTTCATTTTTATTCAATTAATTGCAAATAAAAGCCATTTTTAGCAAAATATATGTTCTTTTTGCTATTTCAGCAGTTGGCAACAATATTCCTTTAAATGATTTAAAATCCTAAGTCCGAAATCTTTATATTATTTGTTGTTGTACACGAAATCTTTATATTATTTGTTGTAACTCCCATGATTGACAGGTCAGAGAAAGAATGAAAGAAAGAAAGAAAGAAAGAAAGAAAGAAAGAAAGAAAGAAAGAAAGAAAGAAAGAAAGAACGGAGGGAGGGAGGGAGGGAGGGAGGGAGGGACCAATTTTGAAAGAAATTTCCAGGGAATGAAGCGCAAAAATATTAAATATTTTAAGGAGAAAACATATTTTGCATAATCCACTATTTATTTATTTCCCAATACAAAACATCTTAGAATAATGGAAACATGATAAGGAAGCTTCTTTATATGTGAAACACAACATGGTCCAGCATTTGTCTTCCACAGACTTTTTTATAATAATATCAAAGTCAGCCACAATTTCTCCAGCTGTGCTATTTGGAAGATGATTATCAAAATCACCTCCAATTAACATTATATAAATATAATTTAGTAAATTCTTTTCCCCTCATAATTCCATGAAGTACTTATACCCATATTCCTGATTGTTTCAAATAGTAATTGCTTTTCTTTTTAGAATAACTAATTCATAGAATCATGTTTCTTCTTAACTGAAGTTATCTTCCCTCAATCACATTCACAATAAGCATATGTCCTCTAGTAGCTAGAAACCCAAATCACAAGGGAGATTTTGGAACAAGCCCCTTCTGCCTGTTTGAAATTTACAACTGTTTGAACCTGATTGCTCAAGAGCTACATTCTACAGTCTCCTACTTAGAGATTGCAGTTTTAACACTTTTTTAAAAATGAAGAATGGCAGAAGCACTAATTAAGTTTCTGAGGCTTTGTCCAATGTGATGGAGAAGCTGATTCAGTAATTGTTCTGTTCTGTTCCATTCCCTTCCATCCCAAGCTCTATTTTTGTGTCCTGATAAAGGAAATAGAAAAGTCCGAAAGAAAAGCTGATCTGCCTTCAAAGGCAAGATAACTGCCAAGTGTGGGGGATATACATGGGTGTGTGCGTGTAGTGTCAATTATTTATAGCATATTTATTATCCTAAGATAATGGGGCAATAGTTTTCATCCCCCACATTAACACTGGAAGGGGGATGAAAAAAGAGCAGAGGTGGATGTTACCTTTCTGAGTCTGCCTGGTAGCATCATCTTAATTATGCTGCGGCAGACCAAAAGATTCAAAATTGAAAATGCTGCAAGTGGAAAGGGAAGTCACAATTCCACAGACTGTGCATTACAATAAATCCTGTATTCTCAGTACTGGCTACAGAGTTATTATCTTATACAAGCAATCAGTGTTTGCTCTGAACATTTATATCTAATGAAGACTTTTTAAAGGTCAATTACTTGGGCACAATAAAAGTATTGTCTCATTCTTGGATTAGGCATCCATAGAACAAAAAATTAATTTAGATTCTACCAACTTGGGGAAGGTTGCTATATCTTTACTGAGAAGATGCTCCATTGAACTCAATTAACGTATTCCTAAGGATAAATGTGTAAAAAGGAACAGTTACAATGATTTTGAGAGGTGGCAGAAACGCCCGTTGCGTGAATTTTTCTGAAGCTCTTAAGGGAAAAAAGCTGTGATTCTTCTAATCTTTTATACATAACAAAAATGATCCATCCACACAAATCTGTGCCTGTACACATTCCTATAATTGCCAGGCCATGGAGGGATAAGTGTGTGTGTAATGTAGCAGTAAAAAGTTACATTTTCCTGTCATGCGGTGCCGATTTGGAACAGACTATGCCATTTGAATAAAACTGTTGAGTTCTAGCACTTTGTTTCTCACTGTTAAGAGACAAGGACCGTAAGCAAAGTACAGAAAAACTGGTATAAACATTATATAAACAGTTTGTTTTTATCTGATCTTAATTAAAGTGGTGTACATTAGGGCTCTGCAATACTTTGGATTCTGTTTGGAAGGGGAGTTTCAGAATGTGCAGGACTACAAACACAGCATCTGCTGAAATTCATAAAGCTGTTGCACCAGTTTCCAGGGTCCAGAAAACTCATGAGTGGAGTTTTGTTTGTCAAACACGCATCTTGATACATGGTGGTTCTTCTCTTACCATGAATTAATTATATTTTTATATTTTTTAAGATTTAAAATGCTGTCGAGCCTTTATAAGCACAATGAGCTGAGTATAAATTACTTATTTAATGAACCTCTAGCCTCCTTAGGCGGTCTCAGACTGGTTTGATTTGACAATATACTTTGCATATAGTGGAAATCAAGCATGGTTGAACCATGAACAGGCAAATTAGTGGATAAAACCTAATATATTAAATTACTGGCATATAAAAATGGACTCCCTTCATATGAGAAGAGTTTTTAATTGTACAACAAAACAGTACTGTAATTGACATATTTAGGCTGAAAGTAAGTATGTGAAATCAACATGCAGCTGAGTTCATCAACCCATTTGAGAGACAACTGCTATTAAATAAACCTCTGGGGTGGGAGATGAAATGGTGTGAACTGAAAAAGAAGGTCCCCACCAAGAATTCTGTATATTGAATTTATTTTGGGTAGGGAGGTGCACAGTGACAAGCCAAGCAAAGTCAAACCCTTCCCTTCCCCTTTACTCCCTTCCAGTGTTTCTGATGTACAAAAACTCTTCATTGGATTTTTCTTACCAAGCTGTCATGCAAGAACAGAAAGTATAGGAAGATAGGAATCAGTGGTCTTTCCTTTTATTATTGTGGTTTACACTGATTTTATATCATTTTATGTAAGCTTCTATATATTATATATATTTTTATTATACAGGTAGTCCTCGCTTACCAACTGTAATTGGGATTGGAAATAGCGTGGTCGTAAGGCACAATGTCACATTACTATGGCAGTTCCAGCAGTCCCAATTGCCATTGTTGGGCAAATCCTGTGCAGTGTCCCACAGCCACATGATCGCCACTTGCGACCTCCTGCCAGCTTCCCCATTGACTTTGCTTGTCAGAAGCTGGCAGTGTAGGTCACAAATGGCAATTATGTGACTGCGGGATGTCGCAACATCATAATTCAAGACAGTTGCCAAGCACCCAAATAATGATCATGTGACCATGGGGATGCTGCAATGGCCACCACTATGAGGACCCATTGTAAGTCCCCCTTGTTCAGCACTGTTGTAACTTTGAACAGTCTCTGAATAAGTGGACATTAAGCAAGGACTACCTGTAACCTGAAGTAATGTAATGAATTTTGGATACTGGTCTGAGACCCTTAATAATTTATTGAATGATTGTTTAGTTGCAGGAAGTGACAGGTGGCTACATTTTAATGGACTCTCCTGCATCCATTATAAAACAGCCCTTTTTGGTCAAGTCACAAAGCTGTTCTATCTGTGTTTTTACCTGGCTGTTTAGGTAATGCCCCAGTGATACCTCAGTGAACTGTACTAAATAAAGACATAATACTGAAATATAGGTAATGACAAATCTAACAATGAAAGACACCCAAGCACATCAGTAGTTCCAAGGAATTACAAGCTTAAAGACAAGCTAATTAATAAATCAAAATAAAGCTACATAGGCTGGTCTTGCAACGTCACATGTATCAATTGGGTAAATATAGACCATCTATATTAATTTTAGTAACAAGAAAAATAAAAGCATTTACCCCTTGCTGGACAACTTTGGCACAATCTTCTGCCAGTTTCCCAAATATTAAAATGCAGATGCTGCTATTCCTGGAAGATGAGTTTTCTGACTCTAAAAAGATAAATTTATTTTTATTTATTTATTTTATTTATTCGACTTGTCCCCGCCCATCTCCCCTATGATAAATATCATAGCCTCACTGTTTGCAAATATCTGAATACAACAGCAGCAGCTCCTGGTCCTGCATTCTCCAATATTATGACTAAGGGTTATTTCTCATAAGAATGGGAAGAAAACCCTGGGACCAGTTGGGAAAAAAAAACACTTCTTGATATACATTAAGTGACTGGGTCACAGAACATGTTTTACAGGCTAGTTTTAAGGCTTAAAGAATCAACTCTCCCCAAGTCATTCTACAAGCAAAATTCCGCTCATCTTGTTTCAATTTATGGGTAGGCATGGTGAACCAATACTAAAAAGCAAAGTTCATACTTTGGAAAGATTTTGTTCCCAAATAAATACTATGCAGCATTATTTACATTATATTACACTGCACTCATTCTCTCAGGAACTTTATAAATGTTCTCTCTGTGATACTTCATTGCTTTTGTATTCTATATTTCTCACCTGCATCATGCATGTTGAATACACATCTAGTTTGACAAACCTAACCATGAATATAATCATGAGAATATAGTACACTTTGTGCTGAAATACCTTGAACTACTATCTTGAAGAAAGATGTCCCATTTCCAAGATTAGTCAGTTGATAGGAAGTAACAATGACTCCCTAAAACAGAGAAAAAGACCCTAATTAACAAATCTGAAACTTAACAAATGAGCAACCACATACAGAAATTAATATAACCTTAACCAATATTATCTGCCCATGTCCCTCTGAAATATTTCTACAATACTAACGAGACCATGGGGGTTTTATAGAGGCAGAACAATTAAGAGAATGCCCCTAAAGATATAAATACAAGGCAAATACAACCTGGCAAGACAAGATCATTGCTTTCTTGCCGCAAGCAATTCTGAGAGGAAGCCAATGTTCACAGTTAGATAGAAATTGTAAATTTCTCAGTCCCCTTCAAGCCAACATTTACACAGTGCTATCTTTTAAGGATAGCTGAGGTCATTAGTCTGTTGCAGTTAAGCCTACAGGTAGTCCTCGACTTATGATCATTCGTTCAGGGACCGTTCAAAGTTACGACGGCACTGAATGAATGGTGGTTACGACTGGTCTGTGGAGTTCCGGCCATCCCAGCACCCCCATGGTCACGTGATTGCAATCTGGGTGCTTGGCAACTGGCTCACGCTTATGACCGGTTGCAGCATCCCACATTCATGTGACTGTCATTTGCAACCTTCCCTGCCAGCTTCCCCAGAAATCAATGAGGAAGCTGGCAGGGAAGGTTACAAGTTGCTGGGGTAAGTCTCCCTCAGCTGCGCACCCTCCCCCCAGCCCCTCTACGCTTGTGCCAGGCCAGCCGCTTGCACACCCCTGCACACCCTCCCCAAGCCTCGCTGTGCCTCCCTTGGACCCCTGCACACCCTCCCCGATTCTGACTGCACCTCCCTCACACCCTCCCCGACCCTCCCTACACCTTCCTTGCACCTTCATCACCCCTCACCGCACTTCCTCCCACCCCCACGCACCCTCCCTAATCCTTGTCATGCACCCCCTTGCACCCTCCCCCATCCAGCAGCAGCCACTTACTTGCCTACCAACCTCCTTGTAAGCCATCTGGGACTTGCAACTTCCTGCTGGCTTCCCCACTGACTTGGTTGTAGGAAGACAGCAGGAAATTACCTTGCCTAACAACAGTGGGATTCGGATAACAATGGCAACCAGGACTGCAGGGATTGCTGACTGCATCACTTAGCAATGGAACTTCCAGTCCCAATTGCCATCGTAAGTTGAGGACTACCTGTATCATATTTGGGTTGTACAAGTTTAAATTACACCAGATGGCAACAAAAAGATTTTGGTGTATTTGTTTGCTACAATCTATTCATAGGTCTAATCTGTATACCAAAAAAAAAAAAAAAAGTCTTTCAATGGTGCACCAATTGCCACCGTAACTGAATCCATCCATGTTGCTGCTGGTCATCCTCTTTTTTTCTTTTCTTCCACCTTTCCCAGCATTAGAGCTAAGTCTACACATAGTATGTCTGAAGTATGGTAATTTGAATGTGGTCATTTGTGCCTCAAGTGAGAACTCTAGGTTAATTTGTTCAATGATCTATTGGTTTCTCTGCTGTCCATGGCATTTTCAGGAGTCTTCTCCAATACTCAAGTTCAAAAGCTTCAATACTCTTCCTATCCTGCTTTTTCAAAATCCAACTTTTGCTTCCACAGAGTGTCACAGGGAATATCATCGCTTGCCTTATTCTGATCTTTGTAGGCTTCTGAATATCTTTTCCAAAGCTTTCATGGCTGCTCTACCAAGTGCTAATCTGTGCCGTATTTCTTGATTTACTGATCCTAAAAGGCAGAAGCTACCAACCACTTCATTATCTTCACTGTAAATTTTAAGCTGGTTGTTGTACTTGTCATTAGTTTGGTCTTTTATATTTAATTTAGTCCCATATTTTCACTGTTCTCTTTGACTTTTATTACTATAGCTTGACCAACCTTTGCATTTTTGGCTACCATAGTGTCATAAGCACAGTGCAGGTTATTGATGTTTCTTCTACCACTTTTAAAACCAATCACATCTTTTTCCAATCCAGCTTTTCTTTATATTCAGCATATAGGTTGAATAAATAAGGAGACAGTTTACAACCCTGTCTCCCTCATTTAAAGCAATAGCCTTCCTAATAGTTTATACTGCTGTGAAAACTGGACATTGAGAAAGAATGATAGGCTCATCTAAATTATGAATTTGGAGATGGTTACAATGAGTACCATGAACTGCACATAGAACCAATAAATTGGTCCTGGAGGAGAAACATAATGACTACTCCTAGTGCAATGACCTCCAAGCAGAACTTATATAACTCACATTCTTTGGGCATATGATAGGTTACAAAAAGGCAACTATGATTGGCAAGGTTGAAGAAGAGAAGGGGTAAAGTAGATGGACAGATATGAAGAGCTGTGGATAGCCAACATAAACGGTATTTGTCCATACAGGCCCCAGGAATCAGGCCCAACTCACTCGTTAGCTTTTAAAACAATGATTGGAGTGAGAGTGACCTAACTATTTTTAAGTCTTTAAGTTGTTTACATAAACTTCCTTGGGATGGTCTGCCCTGGACAGTGGCCTAAATATTGGGAACAAATATAGTACATAATGTAGAGAATCACCTATGAAAACTACTTTTCTTCCATAGCTTATTACGTAGCACAATATTGAAGCTTCTTAAAAAGAATAAAGCTCAACATTACACACAGCAGGAGAGATCAGGTATAGTAACAGTCTTGTTAAACCACCTGAGTTATCATTTGCCTATACTGCTTTGGGATCAATGCCTGTAATCCAAGGATAAAAGTCTGTTTTGAACCTACATTATCTACTGTTGCAATTGCAGCTGAACAATAATAAAAATACAGCACAGCCTCTGTGATCATACTAACGTACTCCCAATCTGCCTCTATGTAAAAAGCAGAAATGGATTCTTCAGAGCAATTTCTGTCACCTGCTTTTGTCAAATTAACAAAAAGCATTTCCTTTGTTAACCATGCTTTCTTAGACACCTAGTTTATTTTCTTCAGACAGCAGGTTTAAGTTACTTCAAATTTTCTTCTCACCATATGGCAAGTTTCCCCTGAGGAAATTATCCTGCAGAATCAAATGGAACAGTAACATATATTTTATATTTGTCAGGGAATACATGAAATGTAATCTTTACCAGCCTAAACTGGCTCTCTCTCTCTCTCTCTACCTCGATATTTATTTCATGAAAATAAATTGGGAGATTAAATTTCCCTACCAAATGACTTAATAGTGCTTATATGAATATAAAATACAAGACCATAAAGGAAAAGTGGGCAACCTTATATGGTGTGGGGACTTCCTTTTTATGCCCTGCTGGGGGTCCTGAAAGTAGATTTGTTTATTTATAACAAATTAATATGGTTGCTCAACTCAAACAATGTGACCTTGGGATGCTTACAAAAAACAACCAAGATAAAAACAAGAGTTCAGCAATGAACAATGAAATCAATAATGAGCAACTTGGCTCACATTCATATCCTCTCCTGATGGGAACTTATTGTGGCCCCAGTGCTCTTGCCATCACTGGACTATTTTTTTTTTCCTGGGGTGGTTAGAGCCTTAAATTTTCTATAGAATGAAAGCATCTATTTTGTTTTTCAAAACTCTTCCAAACCAGGAAAATCACCTCAATCTGGGGAATGTTAAGGGGTACTAAAGACATCCGATTTGCCCTTGACCTCCAATCTAATGAAACAGAACTGAAAATAGCTATATCTTCCCTGGAAGACTAAGGACCACATGTGGGCTGCCTACCCTTGCATTAAGAAGATAGTGAGAATCTGTTTTTTCATGTTTCAAAAATTGAGCCAATGGCACCACACTACCATCTTGATTGAGGCTGCAATCTGATAACAAGTTTTCTGAGCATCCTATTGACAACAATGAACTTATTTCTGACTAAACAAGTATAGAAGTGCATGGTAAATGACTGAGATATTTCCTCTAGCATTATACTGATAATTAGTTCACCTTGGGGAAGCTGTAATTGGGGCACGTTTTTTACCAAATTAGCCGCAAGGAAAAGAAAGCACTCCCATTGGGTTCTAAGGTCCTGTTTCTATAGCACACACAGGTAAAGCGGGAGACATAAAGAGACAGCTCCATAGTGAGGGGAGATTTTTATTTTTGGAAAGAGAAGTGACAAGAACTAGCGATAAGGACTAATTCTTGAAAGTATGCATACTATGGGCTGAAATAGCTGATGGATTTACTGGGATGGAGGTAAAAATTAGGAAAAGCATCTTATGGTGAATAGAAAGCAAGGAGACAGCAAGGAGAAGAAGTGAGAGATGAAACATTCCAAAGTTCGGATTAACTTCTGTATTGTAAAACCTGCATAAACCCTCATTAATATACACAGTCCTCAGACTACTACCATATTTTCACATGCTAGAGCCATGAGAAGATTGTCTCTATGACAGCTGATCCTATAGCAACAAGAATAGGGATTAGCCTACTTCTGAACTATGTGAAGTGCTCTAACAAACTCTTTTTGCTAAAGAGCAAAAAGCAGTAAAAGTGCTGTAAATAAATTGTAAAAATCAATCAGGGATTGGTATTACAACATGAAGCCCCCCTGTTAAGCATATTCTGTTCTTACATTACCAGTTCTCCATAGACAGTATTCCAGACTCAATGATCACTACATTAAGATGCATTGTACTATTTTAGGGGAAAGACTAGATAAGATTGTTTAGCTGGACCAGCTGATAAAGAGTAAATATCATGGTTGGAATGATGATGATGATTCAGGCTACAATCCTAACTTCACTAATCTTGTAATAAATAGCAATGAATTTAGTAGAATTTATTTCTGAGCAGGCATAGAACTATGTTGCTAGCCCTTTTAAAAATATTTTGTAATATTGACAAAACTGAGTTAAAATATTTTCCTTACAAACCTTCTATGGTTCTCCCTAATGCTCCTTTTTCCTTTGTAATTCTCAGTTCACACATTATCAGCAAAGAGAAGCACATAATCTTTGGCTTAATGTCATGCACACTATATATGAATACTAATAAAGACTGAATTGCATACTTTTTCTGTAGAGCCTTTTTTTCAGAATAAACAGAATTAAAATATAATACATAATCTATGAACACTAACTGAAATATTTGTTTATCAACATTAAGTTAAACCAAAGATCCTAAGAAAGACTGGCATCTGTACATTAAAAATGTCAACAGCAGGCCTAATATATTGTAGTACCTTCAATCATATAGTATTTATTCCAAAGCATAGGTGAAATAACACAATACACATATTCTTTGTACTGGAACCACTATGGGACAACAGAAATTACTGATGTAGAATTCATTTTATATTAAATAAAATAAAAATATATTGTGATATGATTTATTCATTAAAAAAAGTCTAGGCTTTATTAAAATTGCCTAGGATCATATTGTAAGAGTGTGGCTATCATGTCTTCAGAAAATAAATAAAAAGCAAAAATAAAATAGTTAAAATTAAAACACAAATGGGTAATATGGATTCCCCTACCTATGGCAAAGGTTCACTTAAAAATCCCTGTTTATCTCTAAATGTCTATGTACTTGGCCACTGGTTCTTAAACCAGGGTTAATTTGGGCATATCCTGGGGATAAGAGAGCAATTTGTAAATCCTTATGTGTCAAAGATCCAGTTTGGGGCTACCAAGATGCTTGTGTAAAATAGTCTGGGTTTTTTTGGGGGGGCGCTGGGGGGTATTAACATTTATTCAAGATCAGGAAAAAAGGCACTTGGGTCAAACAGTTTAAGAACCACTAGACTTAAACCAAAGTGATGCAAGACAGACACTGTATGCAGAAACACACAAGACAGAGTAACTTTTACTGAATCTGATGCTTGTTACAAGAGTGTATGGGCTTTCTAGTTACAAAGACCCTGAGAAAAAGAGAGAGAGAGATAGACAGAGAGAGGGAGGGAAGAAGGAAGGGCAAATTAATTAACTGCCCAGAGTTGCTGTGAGTCAGGCGGCATATAAATTTAATTTAATTTATTATTATTGTTAGTCTCACAATCATCCAGATGTTTAGACTGGATTTGGCATTTTTATCCACCTATTGAGTCCTTCCCAAGGACCTGGGATAGGCAGATGTTGCTTGATGGTTTGATGGTGTTAAAGGTATTGTCACAGGATATAAGCTGTTCCACATAAAGCTGCCTTTTGTAATTGACCAATGGTGATTTTGTCAATGCTGATGGTCTTCAAGTGGTGCTCCAGATGTTTTGGGATTGCACCCAAGGTGCGTATAACTATTGGTACTATCTTTGCCATAGTCGTTCTACTTCTATTTGCAAGTCTTTATATTCTGTGATTTTCTCCAGTTCTTTCCCTTCTATTCTGCTGTCTCCAGGTATTACAATGTCCACTATCCAGACTTTTTTGTTGTTATTATGTCAGAGCTGTAAAAGGAATCCAAAGAAACATTTCCCAGCCACAATGTGTCAGATACTTAGAGCAACGTTCAAAGGACCACCTTTCCTAGCGAGTGGGCTGTTCCAGAACAGCAAACTGCATCCACTTCTTTGGGAATGCGCCACTGGATGAAATAAATCCACTTTTAAATAAAGATGAAATACGCCCCATTCTCCTTGCTCACACTTCATGCCGAAAAACGAACGGCAGAGCAACTTTTCTGCTATTCGCAACTACGCCCGTATTTCAGTCCTTGCCTTTTGCCAGTCTCTTCCCTCTGAAACGCATGAAGTACCTTTACCTGAATATATTGGTCGGCATAATCGCGCTCCAGCTGCAAATGCTCGAGCCCGACTTTCTCCAGGTGGCTGGGCAGGGAGTTCTTTAGCACCCTCAGGGACCCTCGCAGTAGTTCCAAAGGCATAGCGCCGGATCCAGACCCGCAGTTAACGGAAGGGATCCATAAGAGGCACCTTCCCGCGCCGGACCAACGCTCGAACTCGCCGTGGAATCGCCAGCCGCTGACGTTCTCCTACCCAACCGCTCTAGTCCTTCTCACTCTATCATTAGCAACCCGGAAATTACCGTGCAGGAGAGGCGCGCATGCGCTCTTGGTGAACTGAAGGTCCGAGAGCGATCTCTCCAATAGGGACTGTCCAATTCGCTCTTTGGCGAGCTGAAGAACGTTAGCAGCGCAGCCTCCCTGGAAGGTAAATGCAGGCGCTGCGATAGATAAAAACTTAGTAGGGATTGGTAGCCCCTATGCCCTGTTACAAAGCCTCCCAGCCCAATAATTATTATATCTCACCCCTATTTTCTCTTCTTTAAACTTGCACAGCATCTCCTACTGTTTCTCCTTCCAACTTCTTCTTATCTTGGTTGCTTTTCTCTGGACACGTTTGAGTTTACCCATATCTTTCCTAAACGGGTACAAAATTCCAAGTGTGGTTTGACCAATGCAAAACAGTGGTTTGTATTCTCCACCAGAGGAAACATCTGGAGGTAACTACATAGACCATAGCCTAGCTATCATTAGCCAGTAACAGACACAACATCTCTACGGTCCATATAAGCGAGTTAAACATTATTCATGACCATTACCCCTTGCTTTCCCATCGGCATTTCTATATCAAGCGAGATTCTAGAGCTGCATTTTTAGCTTTTCAGGAAGATTGCAAAGTCCATCTGCCAATTAGATTATCCCAAAAACTCCCGAGAATTCTGGGAAAGAATGTACCATGGATGAGCCAGGTGAGCGAGGATTGGAAACGAGATCTCAGACATGTAGCTCCTGTTTCAACACAGAAACTGTTTTGGGGATAAGGAGCGAGCTAGCTACCCCAGAGATCCAAGCAGGACCCCCCCCAGGTCCTTGATAATTTACTTTAGAAAAGCTGGCTCCCAAGTGTCCAATTAGCAGGGGCTGTAAGGGGTAATTTCTCTCTCCCGCCTGGAAGATCTGATTTAAAAAATAAAAAATAAACTTTTTACATTCCCTCCATTAACTTAAACATTTGTCTCTTATTCCTTTTATATGCTTAGGCTGCCTCTTTCTAGGCAGTGTTTCTCAACCTTGGTAACTTTAAGACGTATGGACTTAAACTCCTAGAATTCCCCAGTCAGCAAAGCTGGCTGGGGAATTCTAGGAGCTGAAGTCCACACATCTTAAAGTTACCAAGATTGAGAAACACTGTTCTACGGTAGCCTCTTCCTCCCTTTCCCACTTTTTCCTAGCTATATTGCAAGGCTAAACTTTCCTTTCTCCTTCATGATGTGCATGTGTTGCATTCATAGCTTTACACTTTTGGATCTTCTGAGTTTCATTTCTTGCGTCTCTACTCTTTGGGATAGGCCCCCTCCCTTCCCGGGGTCCCCAGTTCTGATTTCCTTGTTGACTTCTAGTTGTCTATCTGCAGCCACTTTATTACTTCCCTTAATCTGTACCTCTGTAACACCGGCATGGATTCTGTTTCTTCTGATTCCAATTTCTTCTATTTACAGAACAGGGCAATCATAGCATCTGAGTTAACTTCCTTATTTCTGGCAACCTACTGCCAGTCTGAAGCAGCTTTAACATGGTTACTATTTCTTAACTCTCTTGCATTCAGCCGGATTCCATATAGCTAGAATTGCAATCTTTTATGAATTGACCCAGAAGTTAATCCTATGAAATATGATATAAGTTTCCTCTGAACAGAAATGCCCAAGCTTCTGTTGTACAGCCGAAGTAGATAGCATTTGAAGAGCTGGCTATACATTCAACAATTTATATAAAGTTCAAGATAGCTTTCTTTCAAATGAGAAAATTTGCAAATAATTTTGCAAGTAGGAGGTTCCTTCTCGTCAGATCACAACAAATGAACAATGGGCCAAAATGTATGTTGTTAATCAAAACAGGGACAAAGAGGCTAGCAAATTTCTGCAATATAATTCTGTTTCATCTGTGACTACTGTGAAGAACAGTAGATGGCGATGTTTGTAAAGAAAGAGAAACATCATGAGAAATCAAAGGCAGGATGAGGGAAACATCCCATTAAAGGTAACAGAAATAATTAGTATTTTGAGAATTAGGTTTTAATGTTACCACCCTTTATTATAATTTATTCAGTATTAAGACTCTAAGTTAATTTATTATTTGAATTTATGTCTTGTTTTCAGAGTAGTATTTGACTTCGGGCCACCATTTTTATCTTAATATTTTATTAATTGCAGCAAAATCGTTGCTGCAATGTGTTGATGATAATAAGAATTAAGGGAAGCCAGCAGCCAACAAAGGTTTCCTTCAATTTCTGTTACAGTCAGTTATGAGCTATGTGTTTAGTCAAAGCATATTCATGGTTACATTACACTTATTCAAACAACTGGGAAAAGTAAGTCTGGATCCAATCCAAGATGCTCATTAAAATGGTAAAAAGTTGGGATCACTTATTCTTCCCAGTGTGCCTGTATTTGTTTGAAGCCTGCTATAAACAATGGGATAGGCAGGCTTTAAACAAACACAGTCTAATTTCAGAGAAAAAGTAAAAGGCTCAGTTTTTGCTTTCACTTCAGCTACATATATTGGGGGGGGGGGGGGGGATGGGGGGAGAAAAAATTTGGTGTAGTGGTTAAGGTACCAGGCTAGAAACTGGGAGACTGTGAACTCTAGTGAGCTCTAGTCCTGCACAAAGCCAGCTGTGTGACCTTGGGCCAGTCACTCTCTCTCATCCTAGGAAGAAGGCAATGGCTAACTACTTCCAAAAAACTTCTCCAAGAAAACTGCAGGGACTATTGAGTCAAGACTGACTCAAAGGCAACAAGAACAACAAAAAAGTGAAATAATAATAATAATAATAATAATAATAATAATATCATCAAAGAAGTCTGGATGGTGGACATTGCAAAACCTGGAGCAGCAGAATAGAAGAGAAAGAACTGGAGAAAATAAAATATAAAGACCTGCAAATAGAAGTAGAACTATGGCAAAAGAAAGCAAAGATAGTACCAATAGTAATAGGTGCCTTGGGTGCAATCTCAAAACAACTGGAACACCACTTGAAGACCATTGGCCTTGACAAAATCACCATAAGTCAATTGCAAAAGGCAGGTTTACTTGGAACAGCTTACATCCTGCGATGATACCTTTAACACCATCAGACAACAACATCTGCTTATCCCAGGTCCTTGAGAAGGACTTGATAGGTGAATAAAAATACCAAATCCAGTCTAAACATCTGGCTGATTGTGCAACCAACCACAATAATAATAATAACAAATGAAACAGTGGAGGAAGAACCACAAGAAAAAGATGCAGAGATGTGTTTGCAAATAACAATTGAACTGTAAATTGCAGCCACTTTTTTTTTAGGAACATGGCCATTAAATTAATACTTACCATCTTTGACCATATTCCTATAACTACTATACTATGGCTTAATGATGCATTAAAATATTCTAACAGTGCAGAAAACATTAAAGCAACTGACCTTTAAGTTAGAAAATGAAAAAAACCTTCACCCATATTTTCATCTGCACATTTCATATGAATGATAACAAATATTAGATACTTTTCAATGAATCATTATTTCTGAGACAAATTTTATTTACACAATTGCAAGGATAAAGTGGAATAACACCATATATTCTATAGTGACAGGCAGGCTGACTACAGAAGCAATTTATAGCATTATCCAGGCATCACTGTGCCGATATAAAGCCTGTCTGCATTAAAAATATATCACTATAATGATGGCTGAATGATGCTATAAATTCGTAGTATGGATAGCCTCCTACTTGGAAAAGGGTGGGAAATAGTTCTGACTAATATTCAAAATAGTTTTGGATGATTTTGCTTTAACATTTTATGTCAAATACTTTGGATGTATCATTTTCTTTAGATAGTGACTATATTGAATGTTTTTTATTGTCTAATCCGAAAGGCTGTCAACATTAATAACAGATTATAAATATCTATCCAATATTCATGACAATTGAGAGCCAGTCTGCTGTAGTGGCTAAGACATCAGGCTAGATACCAGCAGACCATGAGTTCTAGCCCCACCTTCAACATGAAGCCAATTGGGTGACCTTGGACCAGTCCTCCTCTCTCAGCCCTAGGAAGAAGAAGGCAATGGCAAGCCACTTCTGAAAAACCTTGCTAAGAAAACTGCAGGGACTTGTCCAGGCAGTCACCAGGAGTCAACACTGACTTGAAGGCAAAATAGTAGTAGTAGTAGTAGTAGTAGTAGTAATAATAATAATAATAATAATAATAGCAGCAGCAGCATGACAATGGGCTACAAGCAATGACCCAGAAATCTTATGTTTATTCCCACACTAGTTCCACTTAACTGAACAGTATGTTCTAAGTAAGCAAATTTATGGGTGGGCATCTTAAATAATATTGCACCAATATGGGCTAATAGTTAGAATATTGAACTGAGACCAAGAAGATTCCAGTGGCTATGGGTGAGTATCTTTCAGCCCAACCTATCTCACAGTTTGTTGGGATGATAAAACATGAGAAAGATGCTACCTTTAATATCTGAGAGATGCTCAAGAACAACTTTTATATGCCACCTTGAAATGGCAGGATATAATTCTAAGCAGTTAATAATATACTTTTTAATTTTCATATGCTGTGTTTGTGTAATCTTTCTTAGGTAAACTGTATGGTAAACAGAATGTTCTTTTTTGGTGTTCTAGGATGTTTTGAAGTGCTTTTCTTTATTCCCAAATAAACCCACAGATGTTCTGCAGAATCTCAGTTTTATAAACAATATTTTCTGTGACAGCAGCATATAGATTTTGAATCGTGTATTATAAAATGGCAACTATGGGTACAAGCTTAAGTGTATTTATTACAGACTGAGCCTCATTGAACAAAACAAGATTTCCTGTTGGGGAGACAAGCATAGGATTATGCTTTAAGCACTCTTTATTTATACCTTATATAATTATGCTAGAAATAGAAGGAATGTTGGAGATACAAAAACCAGGTGATACATTGTTGGAATTAACTGCAAAGTTTTATAGGGCATAGAATGCCATTTGCTGCATAGAATGCATCAAAATGTTGTATGTAACATTCAAGAAGGAATTAATACAATTTGGCTGTGCTGGAAAATTGCAAACTGCTAACCTAATACATAAACACAATCCATATTCTTGCGAGAATTAGAATGTAGAAAAGTAGAATACATATCTGTGGTCAACCAAGCACACTGCTGCTGAATTTATTTTAGGATCCTTAAGAAGTGGAAAGTTTTTAATGTTCAGAAAGATTGTATTTGGGGAGGTATATCAAAAAAGAGAAAGTTAGGACACCAAAACTTTTTTGTAAATATATAAAATATCTCAGTGAAGGAGGTTAGTCTGAGATATTAAGAGTTTGTTCTGGGACATTGTAATTCTGCAATGAATTTTGTTCTAAATAATCACTTGTGGAAATATTTTATTCAACAACTTCATTCAAGGATTAGCCCAGAATATCCCCAGCCTATCCATTGTTTTCTTCCATTTAAGTGTATATGGCAGAAAATGTTAAGTAGTGAAGGAAACTATTCTTAAGGGCATGTATGCTCTTAATGAAATATAAGCATTGAAAGGCTGGGTCTGCATGAATAACAGTGGAGGTACCATTCCTAGTCAGATATCATCCTAGTCAGTATTATTTTAGATTTGTTTCCTGTGCAAAACAGAATGATGAACTAGACAGTTCTTACTTGTGAAGTTCTTAATGTTCATACGATATTACCACTGTCATAACATTACAACAAATATTCTGCAATATTATTTAACTTTTCAAAAGATACAAAACATGGAATTCCCCTTCCTGTTATATTAACTTCTAGGAAGGTATGGTGTATAACAGCGCAGCAAGTCTGGTTGATCCTTATTGTGGTGGTGGTCCATCAAATCAGCCCTGACTTCTGGTGACTGCAGGAACAAATCCATGTAGTTTTCTTGGAACGCTTTTGGAAGTGGTTTGCCAGGACCTTTTTCCTAGACCTAAGAGAGAGTGATTGGCCCTAAATCACCCAGTGGCTCTTGAGCATAAGGCAGGAACAGAAGTCCCAGTCCCTCGGCTTCCAAACCAGTGCTTTTAACTGCTACACCAAACTGGTTCTCAGCTGATCCTTATGATTATACAGGTGAAACTCGAAAAATTAGAATATCGTGCAAATGTTCATTTATGTCAGTATGGCAACTCAAAAGGTGAAACCAATATATGAGATAGACGCATTACATGCAAAGCGAGATATGTCAAGCCTTACTTTGGTATAATTGTGATGATTATGGCGTACAGCTTATGAAAACCCCAAATTCACAATCTCAGAAAATTAGAATATTACATGACATCAATAACACAAGGATTGGAAATAGAACAATATCGGACCTCTGCAAAGTATAAGCATGCATATGTACTCAGTACTTGGTTTGGGCCCCTTTTGCAGCAATGACTGCCGCAGTGCGGTGTGGCATGGATGCTATCAGCCTGTGGCACTGCTGAGGTGTTATGGAAGACCAGGATGCTTCAATAGCGGCCTTCAGCTCCGCTGCATTGTTCGGTCTCATGTCCCTCATCTTTCTCTTGGCAATACCCCATAGATTCTCTGTGGGGTTCAGGCCAGGCGAGTTTGCTGGCCAATCAAGCCCAGTAATCCCATGGTCATTGAACCAGGTTTTTGTACTTTTGGCAGTGTGGGCAGGTGCCACGTCCTGCTGGAAAATGAAGTCAGCATCCCCATAAAGCTCGTCTACGGAAGAAAGCATGAAGTGCTCCAAAATCTCCTGGTAGACGGCTGCGTTGACCCTGGACTTAATGAAGCACAGTGGACCAACACCAGCAGATGACATGGCTCCCCAAATCAACACAGACTGTGGAAACTTCACACTGGACTTCAAGCATCGTGCATTGTGTGCCTCTCCATTCTTCCTCCAGACTCTGGGTCCTTGGTTCCCAAATGAGATGCAAAAGTTGCTCTCATCAGAAAAGAGGACTTTGGACCACTAGGCAACAGACCAGTTCTTTTTTTTTTTTTCTGTAGCCCAGGTAAGACGCTTCTGACGTTGTTTGTTGTTCAGGAGTGGCTTGACAAGAGGAATACGACATTTGAAGCCCATGTGCAGGATCCGTCTGTGTGTGGTGGCTCTTGATGCACTAACTCCAGCCTCAGTCCACTCCTTGTGAAAGTCCCCAACACTTTTGAATGAAAATGGCCTTTTCCTGACAATCCTCTCCAGGCTGCAGTCATCCCTGCTGCTTGTGCACCTTTTTCTACCACACTTTTCCCTTCCACATAACCTTCTATTGATGTGCTTTGATACAGCACTTTGGGAACATCCAACTTCTTTTGCAATTCCCTTTTGGGGCTTTCCCTCCTTATGGAGGGTGTCAATGATGGTTTTCTGCACAACTGTCAGGTCAGCAGTCTTTCCCGTGCTTGTGATTCCTACTGAACCAGCCTGAGAGACCATTGAACGGCTCAGGAACCCTTTGCAGGTGTTATGGATTCATTAGCTGATTAGTGGGACACTTTGAGCCTAGAATATTGAACCTTTTCACACTATTCTAATTTTCTGAGATTGTGAATTTGGGGTTTTCATAAGCTGTACGCCATAATCATCACAATTATACCAAAGTAAGGCTTGACATATCTCGCTTTGCATGTAATGAGTCTATCTCATATATTGGTTTCACCTTTTGAGTTGCCATACTGACATAAATGAACATTTGCACGATATTCTAATTTTTCGAAATTCACCTGTATACACTGATGTTAGGAGGGAATCTAAACATGGAAATAAAAAGGAAAGCTTTTTATTTGCGAATCTGAGGGGTGTATGCAATTTATAGCTTAGATCAATTAATAATATCAGATGATAAATTGTTTTTACTTAAGGAGTTGCAATATAGGTATCATTTGCCAAAAAGTGCAGAGTGGCAATTTTTTAAAATTAAAATACCTTTTGACATCTAAATATAGATTGGCTGCCCAGCCCCCCTGTAGCATTGGAGGATTTAGCACGCTATGTACAAGCTGTTGTTAAAATACATTAAATGATATGTTTAAGAGTATAGGAAGATATGGGATAAGGAACTGGTACATGAACATCAAATGAAGTCCGATTTGATATCTATATGTCAAATTTCTATAGATTTATAATTATTTCAAGAACAAAATAATAATTTCACCTTTTTAGGAAGGACATAAGACATTCATTTATAGTGATTGTTGGAAATGCAATGCCCAAAACACAGTCTTGGTTCATATGATGTTGTACGTAGCATTCAAAAGGGGTCTTTGCAAAGTATGTAGGGATTGTTACTAAAGCCAAATGGCTGGCCATGTACATGCATGTAAAGGCAACTGGAGAAAATTATCAAAACCCCAGCATCAAATCTTTCAGAGATCACAGCTGATTTGACTCTTCAAGGAAAGATGTTTTGCTCAGACCAAAACATATTGTATATCCATAGATGTCAAGTACTGTAGTGGCCTGATTGAACAGAAATTATGTCTCATATTAAGTTTGTTCCAGAAAAGTTATTCGATCTTGTAGATGGTTATAATATTTTGAATTCTATACTAATGATTTGGAAACTAACAAAAGGTCAAAGAAAAGGATATGGTCCAGTTTGTGAATGCAAAAGGATTGTTAGGTGCCTATCAATTAAACAACAATCTGAAGAATCAAAAAATCTTTCTATATCTGAAGAAGGTTCCCCCCTGCCCCCGGGAGTCCCATTTCAAGGGATTACTTGGAAATTTGAGTGAATGTACTTATTTATATTTCTTATTTGTTTTTCTGTTATTAAGTGGGCATAAATGTAAATAATTTAATTATATAATATGTATGCATATGTAAAGCTAGTTTTGTTTAGTAGATATGAGATGTATTGTTTTGTGAACTTTTCTCTCTCTCCCTTTGTTTTTCTGTTACTCTCTGCACACACACACACACACACACACACACACATATATATATATATATATATATATAAAATAAAAAAATGGAGATTAAAAAAAAATCATTGCTCAGAAGACTGTCTAATTATCAGACTGTTGGATTAGTAACATTTTAGGCTATCTCTACCTTAACCCATTGCCTGTCCATGGGTGTAAAAGAGATTTGACTATGATTGATTGATTGCGCTTGCGCTTGCGCTCTCTCTCTCTCTCTCTCTCTCTCTCTCTCTCTCTCTCTCTCTGACTATCTGACATATAAACATTTTCACTGTATTTAAAGTATTCTTGAAACACAAGTGAAAAGATGGAACAGCTTTTTCCCCCTTGGAGAAGAGGAAAATAAATTCTGCTTTGATACTGATGTCAGTTTGTTCTATGATCTCGAGTGACACATATCAAAAAAGCAGGTGCACAAATTTATCTACAGACACCTGGACAATAAAATCTGTTTTTCTTTTTTAGATGAATGTGCATTACTCATTCGTAAGCATCACTCAGGCTCAACTGTTTTTTATAAAGCAAGCAATCCAGAGTGTGGATTTAAACATTTTGCTTTGGTCAAAATTTGTAGGAAAGTAGACCTTATGCTTACTCACTGTTTATAAAGATGAGAATTCTAAAGGAATGAAATTGACTTCTCTATATAATCCTTAATGATTCATAGTTGGAATAGCTGGGAAAGGCTACCATTCTTTCTATCCCATTCAAATTATTGACTTTCAGTGTAAGAAAAGCCCTACTAAGTCTGATCAAATGACTTTTTCTTTAGCATTCTTTCTTTCAATGGCCAAGCAGTTGCCTTCAGGAAGCCCACAAGCAGGGCCCAAAGTCAATTCAATGGCTTTTAGTTTCTGAACAATCTGAGCAAATCAAATCCTGATCACCTACCTGCATTCTGTAGGAAGCATTGCACAGTGTAGTTTAAAAATGTGCAACAAGGCATGTCATGCATCCTGACTAGATAACAGAATGGACTTCAGAATCAGTATGACATGAGAAGGAGATAGACATTTCTGCTTCCCAGCATTGTGCTGTCTTAATAAAAAGTGACCTCTCTGCTTAGAGTTGTTTATTGTTTAATTTTAATACAAAGATGATGATGATGATGATGATGATGATGATGATGATGATGATGATGATAATACATGGCCAGTACACAAAAAAGCTAGCAGGCAAAGCAGATAACAACAAGACCTGGCAATGGCTAAGAGCAGGAAAGTTGAAGAAAGAGACAGAGGGGCTAATCCTGGCTGCACAAGACCAAGCCGTAAGAACAAATGTGTATAAAGCCAGAATTGAGAAGACAGCAACAGACAGCAAATGCCGCCTCTGCAAAGAAGCTGAAGAAACGGTGGACCACCTAGTGAGCTGCTGCAAGAAGATCACACAGACTGACTACAAACAATGGCATGACAAAGTATGCCCCCAGGGGACTCGGGAGATTTTATGATGGCTCCCTTACTAATTTTATCCCCTCCTGTTTTGTGTGTTTGTACAGTTTTTTATGTGTAATTGTTTTTATGTATTTATTTTTTGACTGTTGTATGCTGCCCAGAGTCACCTTGTGTGTGATGGGCGGCTATATAAATATGATAAATAAATTAAAGAAAGAAAGTAGCAACAATGTGCACTGGAATATCTGCAAGAAATACCATTTACCTGCAAGAAAAAACTGGTGGGACCACAAAACAGGCATAGCAATAGAAAATGAAGAAGCTAAAGTACTCTGGGACTTTCGACTTCAAACAGACAAGCACCTGCCACACAACACCCCATACTTAACAACTTTTGATACGAAAGACAAAAAAGTCTGAGTAGTGGACATTGCAATACTTGGAGACAACAGAAGAGAAGAGAAAGAACTGGAGAAAATCACAAAATACAAACACCTGCAAATAGAAATAGAATCACTATGGCAAAAGAAAGCAAAGATGGTACCAATAGTTATAGGTGCCTTGGGTGCAATCCAAAACATCTGGAGCACCACTTGAAGACCATCGGCATTGACAAAATCACCATCAGTCAATTGCAAAAGGCAGCATCACTTGGAACAGCTTATATCCTGCGACGATATCTTTAACACCATCAAACCATCAAATAACAACATCTGCCTATCCCAGGTCCTTGGGAAGGACTCAATAGGTGGATAAAAATGCAAAATCCAGTCTAAACATCTGGCTGACTATGCAACCAACCATAATAGTAATAAATAAAATAATGCACTAATTATTAAATTAATTGTTTAATTATTAAATTAAATTAATTATTACTTATTAAAGTAATAAACAATAAAATAATGTCCAGTTCAGATCCTGAACCTTCAGTTCATTGTTGGATCAATATATATTCGTATGAATTTAAAATCTGAATCGCTCATTTGCCATTAATATATAAAAAAAATTATATCCTGCTATTTATCATATAGGATTAAATCCCAACTTATTCATACTTAGAACTGATTATTAAAATCAATAGGATTTATTGATTAAAAGGGTTCTCTTTTAATTTTTTATCCTATCAACTTTAATAATTCTTGTTTAAGCATGATTATCTGGCATTCAATCCATATTTAGACTGAACTGAATGTTTCTAGTCTAGTTTATTCATACATTTATAACTATATAACCAGAACTGTTGGATAAGTTTAATGCATTTTACTTTTGGGGATAATTTTCTGTCTTTGGCAGACAAGCAAGCTGCCAAGAATAATTTTATACTGTTGAAATTTATTTATTGATTTGATTTGATTTGTAAAGCTGCCCCTCTCACAATTTATGACTCTGGGCAATGTGCAACAATAAAAATAAAACAATATAAAAGCCTATAAAAAAACAAAATAAGCAAACATTTTGCTCCCTCTGAAACCCACTGGAACTGATCCTGAGAAAAGCCCAATCACTGGAGTCAATCCAGAAGGATATCATGGTTGTTGGTTTTGAAGACCAGTGAGAAACCAAAGAGGGCCAGGAGGAATATACTTCTACCGTCCTGATGCCACATAGGTCACCAGAAAACATAACCAGTGCGTCTCAGTACTATGTCCCAGCGTGGAACTCAACTGGAAAGGGTTCAGATAATCTATTCCCTCTTTTTTTTTTTTTATCCGCACTCAGTCGTTACCGACTCTACGGTGACTGCTTGGATGAGTCCTTGCAGTTTTCAAGGAAAGGTGTTTTCGGCAGTGGTTTGCCAGTGCCTCCTTCCTAGAGCAGAGCCCAGCTGGCGAGCGCAGGAGGTGGGGTTTCCATTGCTTTGCGCCTGTTTCGGGCGTGCGCGGGTTCCGCACTACCAGCAACTACTCCCAACTCCTTTTGTAAAGCGCCACCAGCATTTTTCCTCCCACCGGAGTGAGTGGACCCATTTATCTACTCACGTAAGTTTTCGATCTGTTGGGTTGACAGGAGCTGGGGAGGAAACAGGAGCTCACCCTGCTGCGCGAAAGCTGGGCTCGAACCGCTGAAGTGTCAACCATTCAGCGTCATTAAGCCGCTGCGCCACCGCGTCCCCCTATTCCCTCTAGGATCCCTTGAAACTGCAGTTTGACTGCTTTCTCTCACTTTAGGTTGGAGACTGGATGAAAATTGTCCAGTTCTGTTAGATCCAGCAATTGATTCTTGAAGAGGGGGTGGAACCACCGTCTTTCTCTGAGACCATTTACCACCATATGAATTCACTGGTCAGTTCCTGGGAGGGCTTAACCAACCAGGTGGAGCATGGATGTAAAACACAGATGGCCAGACTTACAGCCCCGAGGTCCCTCTCCACTTCCTCAGGACTAACAGGCTCAAACTCCTCCAGCATAACTACATTGGAATGATTTATTCAAACTTAAACGAATTGCATTAAGGTTCTGTTATCTGTGGTATGGAGGAAAGAGTTGACTATATTTGGGAGAATGGAAAAAAAAATCCTCTATTGCAGGGATTATTTGAATTAATATTGGATATACTTCATTAGAAACTTTTTTTTTTCATGACAGAAAACAGATTAAGGATCTTGTGGAATATTTTATA